>JASUAD010000007.1:0-2400000 GCA_037013555.1 Sextonia rubra
TGGTTGCTCGCTGTGGGGAACTCTTTGAAGACATTTCCAAAGAAAAGAATAGGAACAATCCTTTATTTTCTTTTCTTACTGGAGGAAGTGGTCACGATTTTTATAAAAGAAAGCTGTGGGAGGAGCGGCAAAAGCGTTCTGATCAGAGACAGCAGCAGCTAGATATTAAATCCTCACCAAGCATGCAGAAGATGACAGCAGAAAGTCGTGGAAGAATTCTCGGGGAAAGGCCTTTGGAAAGAAGCTCCAAGGATTCCAGCTCTTCTGCCGAAGTGGTTCATCTTCAGTACAATCTTTCAGATACATTTACGAAACCTGCATCTCTTGTGAGTTTTGCACGCAGTATTTTCAACATCCATTTCCAGTTTCAGCTCCACAATTAATAGGAAGCCCTACACAACTTACTACCTGGAGGCAATTCATCATCACTTTAGGTGTCATACAGTGCCACATACAACATCAAAATTGTTGGGTTTTGAATGAAGAATACCTGAACATGATACTGGTTGACAGATCCTGACCATCTGACTGTTGGCTATCTAATTGATGGTCATGATTCAACTGAGAGGCCATCCTGATTCAATAGGAGAAATAATTGTACACAATCATCCTTTTTAGTGTATTTTCAGGTTATATGCCATCCCAATAGGGCCATAATGTGGACACTTTGGATTGTCATCTGTGCCACATAAGCACTGGAATGAGTTGCTATGAAGTTGTCACTTTGTTTTCAAAGATGACAATTTTCTTAAACAAAGAGAGTGTAAACAATAATAGCAACTCTGACGCAGTACAGAGACCCAATTGGCTACTCTCCAAGCCAAAAGCCTTAGGGTAGGATGTCTAGGTCTCACACCAAAAAACAAAAACATTCACCAATCACGATGGAGAAGGAAACTGAAATTCTATTCAATTGCTATGTGTCCCATGAGAAGGGATTACATCTCTATATATAGTTAATCTACTCTCTAACTAGGGAAACAATTCTAATTCAATCCTAATAAAAGACTTCTAATTCAATTATAATAACAACTTCTAAAAAACTAAAACTCGTAGAATGACAGCCGTTGTGAACTCTTCATTGGGCCTGGGCCTTGTTGGACTTTGACTTTTGGGCATAAACCTTCAATCAGGGCCTGTTATTCTGGCTTGCATCGAACTCTGACTATGAAACACTAGAAGGGAGAAGCACTGAGAACATGGCCATGAAAAGTGTGGCCCTCGGCTCTGTGGCATCAGTGTACCAACAAAACATTCATCCTTGTTTTTGGGAAAAAAAAAAGGAGAGTTATCCTTGTCAAACCTGGCCTGATAAGGTACCTGCAAGGTGCATGATTGAATGATATAACTAGTTTAAAAGCCAAGTGTTTTCTCATTTATAGTCAAGTTAAATTCCGCATTTCTTTAGTAGGTTCCAGCATAGGTATAGGACCCTATGTCGGCTGGTTGAAAAAGTGATATGCATTGGCCCTATTGATGGGGTATCCCACCAGTCTTTCATGCCATGCCCTACCCTTTATCCAGTTAAGCCCCAGCATATGTTTGGTTGGGTGTCTAGCCAAGAATGATAAAGGTTTAACAGAGAAGTATAGGAGCACTTCACTTATTTGCATCCAGATCAGTATTCACTATGATTAATTTATCCAGCTTTTATTTTAACTGAAAACTGTTAATAGTCCAAATTGACTTGTGATGGTGATTATGTATTGGCAATACAAGTATGGATTGGGTATGGCACTGATATGGAGTAATGGTTGGAGAACCTTTACATATCTGTTGTGATGGTATAGTTTGGCCAACATTTAGAACCATTGTATCTTTGCTTCTTCTTTATCATGCCAACGATAGAATCAACGTTACAAATCTTTTGGAGATTACTGATATCACATTTGCAAATGGGGAACTTTTGAAATTTTGATTTCTTCGTGAGACATGATCTGGAAATATTTAGACAAAAAAATTTAAAAATTGTGAACTTTAAAAAATGAAATATATAATATAAACAAAAATTGGTATATTAAAAAAGGATAGCATTTTTTTTTTAATTTTGTGCGCGTGCATGTGTAAATCTGGTGAAAATGCATCCATACTTACATGCATATATGCAATTATAATCATCTTCAAGGTCCTTTCTAATTGATGATCCGCATGATTGTGTTGATCAAACTCTTGTTTGCTTGTACCTTTTCCATTTTAATCCAATTATCGTCATTCGGAAAGGCTGCTTGTGTATGACTTCTAGCCTTTGTGCGTTAATAAATCTAGCTTTGTTAACATTTTCTTCTGGTGATTGGCTCAGTAGCAAGTTCATTCCCTCTACTGAAGAGGGTGGGGTACAGGTTGAAACTTGTGCTGGGTTGTCCTTTTACTCCCTATTGGTAGTTCCATTGACCCTGGGATAGTTCAAAAAAAAAAAAAAAAAAGAAAGAAAGAAAAAAAAACAACTTATCACTAGATTTGGATGTATGCTATTTTGAAATTTTCACTGTAATATCAAATTTTTATTTCATTACATTCTCATGAGATGCTGATAGATTTTATAAATATCAGCAATATTTGTGAAATTGGATGGAATCACCCTCTGTTACCATTTTATTCATATAGGTGTCCTTCAAAGAAAATAAGTCCTCTACTGGTCAAAATTTCTCAACTTAAACCCTCAAACGTATTGTGCTGACTAAGCAAGCCATTTCTTATTTCTAATGCACGACTGTATATTTTTCATATAATAGTTTACAGTAGCTTCCTGAAGGAGTGTGCCAAGCGCCTATCTTACATATCTTGTTCTTTACTTTCTATTGCCATTTTTTAATGCTGACAAGGTTGACATGGAAAACACCAAATCGTCTGGACTACAAACCACCGTTTTATTCTCGGAACAATTCTCGCCAATGATGTGCATTTACCATTGAATATTCTCCTGTTCTACCCTTTCTGCTCACATTCAACATCAGAGATGCTACAAAATTGTCATTGATGAAGTTGATTTGCAGTGATGACTGCAATTTGTTGGACAGAATCTGATATTTTGATTAAATTATCAGCTTCTCTGTATAGTTTCTTTTTTTTTTCTCCATAATTAAATATTATATTTACAAAGAATGCTAACTTGAACTTATGCTTTTAACTGGCGGTTAGGTCGAGAGTCTGAAAGCTGCAAAACCTTTTAAAAATGATCCTGCAAAGCAAGAAAGATTTGAGCAATTTCTTAAGGATAAGTACCAAGGTGGTCTTCGTTCTAAATATTCTGGAGGAAGTAGTCACATGTCAGAGGCTGATCGTGCTCGTGAGAGATTGGACTTTGAAGCTGCAGCTGAGACAATTGAGAAAGCAAAGACAATTACAGCAGCTAATCCCCCTGCTAACCTGCAGCTTATGGAGATCCTTGCAACTGGGAAAGGACAGTTCATCTCAGGAGGAATTGAGGTAGTGGACACTCTTATCAGTGATGAAACACAGAACATTGCCCTTCACACACGCACGCACGCACGCACGCACGCGTGTGTGAGCAAAAGAGTGGACACACACACAAGAGTGTGTGAGCAAAAAAAAAAGAAGAGTGTGTGAGCAAAAGAGAGGACACACACACACACAAAAAGTGTGAAAGCAAAAGAGAGGACACACACACAAAAGTGTGTGAGCAAAAGAGAGGAGACACACCCACACACAAAAAGTGTGAAAGCAAAAGAGAGGACACACACACACAAAAGTGTGTGACTAAAAGAGAGGACACACACCCACCCACCCTTAAGAAGCACGGATACGGACCTGGGACATGGATACGGCACAACACAGATATGGCGATATGGCAATTCCTAAAAAAGTAGGATACAGACACAGCTAGGATACAGCAAATGAAAATTTTATATTTTTTGATATATAATCCAAAAATTAAAGGATGGTTATATTTTTAGCCAAATTAAGAAGCATAATGTCACAATTAATAGAAAAGAAAAACATAACTAATATTAGAAAGTCAAAAAAGATGAGACTAGCAAAAAAGAAAAACAAGAGTTGGAACAAAAGGTTGCTAGAAAAAAAAAAACAAAGATTGTTTGGGAAATTTCATATTTGGTCTAAAATTGTTCTTGAATTATTTATGAACTTTTAAAACTTTATTTAATACTCTTCTTTTTTCTTTATTTTTGATAACAAGGTCACACTCGACGATAAAAAAAAAGAAAGAAAAAAAGAAAAAAAAGAGGGATTTACAAATTTAAAATAACCCCGCTGTGTCTCCGCCGTGTCCAAATTTAAAAAATTAAAAAAAAGTTAAAAGACACATTTCTTGGCATATCATACACATGTCCGGCTGTGTCCTACACGGACATCAGGACCCTAGGCGTGTGTCCGTGCTTCCTAGACACACACACACAAAAAAAAAGTGTGAACAAAAGAGAGGAAATACAAGCTGTTTGATTTTTTTTTATTGTTTGCTTTGATATACCCAAAGCTCTGTACCATCGACAGTCTTAATTATTGGGATTTCTTGTGTTACTTGTGGGGCATTGGCTTTAGTTGTCCCTATTCAAGCTTCCGATCGGGTAGCCAGGAGAATATCTAATACTGGAAGATTAGCCAATAGTGCAGGATTAGACTTATGAGGACATGGTTTTTAATGATGGGTCCTACCAGATGAACAATTTAGTTTTCTCAAAAGGTCAGCCTTTGTGCATAATTTTTGCTGGTACAATAATAACTGATTGCAGTTGCTGAAAAAGAAAAAGGTAGCATTTCTTTTGAGTGTGCAACGTACAACACCTTCAATATTTCTACTTGGCACTCAGAGCATTTGTATCTTTATCTGTATGCTGTTTATGTTTGATTCAAAGTTGTACTTTCATGTATTACAAGCAGCAAAATAAAGTTCCTCAAAATGAAGAAAAGACTGAGAAGAAGTATCCTCAGAGGGAAGAATACCAGTGGCGTCCTGCACCAGTTCTTTGCAAGCGTTTCGATATTAGTGATCCATTCTTGGGGAAGGTACTACAATGCATTTTGTTTAATTGTACTCTGCCTGTCAGATCTTTATAGATTGGTTTTTCTTATTGAAGCATGCATTGCAATTCACTCATTGACAGTAAGATAAAAATGCTGTTTATTTCTGCGTGAGTCTGGAAGTTTCTTCGTTAGTGTAGTTTATTGGTCAGTTGGTTCGCATAGGGATAGGCTTTTTTTTTTGTCGTTTCAATATGAATTACATTGCTGTCATCTCTCTCTCTCTCTCTCTCTCTCTCTCTCTCTCTGAAGATAGTAATGGAAAATTATATTAAAGACAAAGGATTACAGGAAAAACATGAAATCTCACCACAACAAAAACGGGGAACCAATGGTATAACAGAATTATACTAACCAATAAGATACAAAAAATTACATAGTCAAAGCCAAAAAATTCTGAAGATCTATCTACCCCTTGTTTAGCCGCATTTTCTGCAAAGCCATTAGCCGCCCTTCTTACATGCTGGAACTTCACCTGAACCCAAGAAACCACAATAG
This sequence comes from Sextonia rubra, assembly GCA_037013555.1. Classification (NCBI taxonomy): domain Eukaryota; kingdom Viridiplantae; phylum Streptophyta; class Magnoliopsida; order Laurales; family Lauraceae; genus Sextonia; species Sextonia rubra. The sequence goes on from JASUAD010000007.1 coordinate 5,497, forward strand.
TCTTTAAGGTGGCTTGCATTTGTAATCTAGGGAAGATGTTCCTGGTGGAGCTGCATTCATTATTGGTTTGTTTCATGTTAGTGATTACATTAGATTATCCCATTAGCCTTGAAAATTCTCAACGTTCTGTTCTAAGATAGAATGTAGAAATCAAACCATGTAATGTGAATATTGACTGGGTTGATTGTCACTCATGTCGGTGTGGTGTTCATCATTTGCTGAAATGAATTTTCTCCTCAAGTTAAAAATATGAGATCATTAGTGAGGTATATCCTTTCAATTCAATGACGAGTCTATCTCTGAGTGATGTACTCAGGGATTACAATCAAGAAGCAGATAAATTGGCTAAAATTGGAGTAAATAAGGATTCAGTTTTCTTATTGAATGACAGTTGATTCTCTGGCATTTAGTACGAATTCCTCTGATGTAGACCCCCAATAAAGGGGAGTTACTGTTGTCCTTATTGAGCATCTGTATAAAATTTATCATTGAGTTATCTAAAGTTTGATCCACAATGCAAATTTCTGGAGTATGTATTGCATAATACAGCTCTCCATATACTGCGTTGTTATTAGCTTTTCTGGCATGAGGACTGCTAACTGAGATGGTTTGTTTCCATTTACAGCCACCACCCATGCCAAGAGCGAGGAGCAAGATGGATACGTTCATTTTTATGCCAGATTTTGTCAAAACCACTACTAGTGAAGAAACTGCAGATGTACAACATTCATTGCGAGTTTCTCTACCTCAAATGCAAGATGTTGATGATCAGTCAAGTGGCAAAGAAACTGAGAATGACACAAAAGTTAAAAGTGTTGAAAGGCCAGTTGACCTGTATAAGGTGCGCTTCATTTTCAAAATTGCATTTTTCCTACTTGACTCCCATGAGCTTTTATGTTTGCATTGTTTGTTGCAACATAAATTCTTGTCGACAATGTATGCATACTTGCTATTTCTTTGTGCCTGTCCTGCCACATTCATGTTATTCATGCTTGTATTCCTCATTTTCAGGTTTGTCAGTGAACTGGATCTCGGTCTGGTCACAGTCACCCTCGCTTAACTCAACATGCCGCTTTACATTTCATGGCTTGATTGAACAAAGTGATTATAACATATGTAATCAGGATATGGGCCCCTCAAGCCAAGGGGCAGAAACCTCTTGATCTCATGCCCATTGGTGAAATTAATCCACAAGGGGGTGAAATCGAGCTGGTGGCTGTTCAGAGAGGGATCTTTCATTTGGTGTTGGGGATCATGAGGGTGCCCAAAAGTGGGCCTCACAGAAGTGTTGTTTGAAGGGTGACAATGCCCAGGAGATCACTGGGCTAATGTAAATTATTATTAGTAGTAACAACAACATAAACAACAATGATTGGTGCCAGCATATGAATAACGTGTCAAATCATTATAATGACCTATACTCCTTCAGATGGTGGGGCCAAGGAACCTCTGCTCAGTTAGTAATAAGTTTTATTTTAAACATGATCCAACCTCTCAGACCTAGCAGTCTACTCTTGAGCTTCATTTGCACAAGTAGGCTAAAAAACCTAACGGCCTGCTTCTCATGCTAACAAACATCCTGCTTCATGCAGGCTATTTTTTCTGATGATTCAGATGAGGAAGAAAAGGACAGTGGCCACCAAGTGGATGACAGTGAGAAGAAGAATGAAGCAGTCAATACGACTCTAAACCGTTTGATAGCCGGAGATTTTCTCGAGTCCTTGGGTAAGGAGCTTGGACTGGAGGTGCCCCAGGATACACGGTACAGCATCAATAAGATCAATACATCTGATTCTCAAAAGGGTGCAATTAATATGGAAGACATCAGAAACTCATCAAGAGATAATAGCTTTACTTCTACACACAAAAATGAGATTTCTGAAGATATAGAGGCTACTGGTGGCAAATTAATTTATCCTGGAACCACCAGAGATGTGCCTTCATCAAGTAGAAATTGTGAGGAACAGCATGATATTGATAGAAATCAACCTCGCAATGAAGATCCGAGGAAGAGACCTGGAAATGTTGCTTCTGAGAGCAAGGAAATTGGTGGCCATTTGGAATACAAAGCTGATAATGTTAAAATGGAGAAAATGAGCCCAGAAGATCAAAGGCACAGTGCTCACTCAAGACGACACCAAAGTCCTAGTGCATCAGACACTGATTCATCTGATGATGATCGACACCGAGACCGTTCATCTCGACGGAAAAGTAGAAAGCACTCTAGGCGCCATTCCCATAGAAGCAAGGAATCTGGCCGTAGATCTTACCACCATCGTTCTGGCAGGGACTTTGAAGAAGATAGGCGGGAGAGGAAAAAATCAAGGGATCGAGTGCCAGATTCTGGTTCTTCAAAATCAAAAGCCCATAGTAAGTACCGCTGAGGCACAAGCATTGCTTGTGGAGTGATATGTTTCTCTTTCTTTAGGAAGTTGTGATTGTGCTCAACATGTCTGCTCAATGGAATATATGAAAATAGTCTAATCTCTCCAGTTGAAGATTTTGCATCCACATCTGTTTAAGGGAATACTTCATCACTGAGCTGATGCAAATCAAATTCCAAGTTTTTCCAGAGGGAAAAAATGTTTAAGGTTTCCCTCAAAAAATCCGTGAAAGAAGTGGATTGCTGTGAAGTTATGGTCCTGTTTGGGTCCTTGGAGCTCAGTTGCTCTGCGGCCGGTTTACCTGTAAATCAGATCATCAGTTGTTCGTTATACCTGAAATTTTGTTATGTTAAAGACTTGAACAATAGTTAATTACAGGTAGTTCAGCTAATCCAAATGCATGAACTCCGATTTACTTTGTAAGTATTTTACTGCTGTTGGTTTACATAGATGCCAAATTGGCTTTAGTTATTTGCACTTTTCTGGGTCGCTGAGCCACAAAAGCAAGCAATTTTGATGCATCATTCTACTACCAAGCCGTGGAAAAGTTTGCTGTGCAGCATGAATTGATGGTTCTGTCGATAAGAAACAAGATATGTTGGTTGGTTTTCTGATTAAAGGGAAGGTTCGTATAGAAACAGACCAGGTTCGTATAGAAACCAGAGGGGTTTGTGGTCACTGTTGTGCATGTCCACTTGTCATGAACCCCTCAGCGAGCCCACTGTGGGGCTCTATTTCTTGAAGCCAACTATTGGATCAGTTCCTCCCTAGTGTCTGGGTACATTCCCAAATATTCCATTGAGCAAAATGATATTACCATCAAATCTAGATGGCATAGACAATGATGATTGTACCTGTGAAGGAAGTAGTTTCTAATCTAATGGTCAATACCATTCTGATGATCCCGCAATTGGGTAAATGGAATGGGCCCAGAAAGCCTAGGCCCACTCACCAAATTGGACGCTATGCTACTGGTAGGAACCCATCCCCTACAGGACTGTCCTATCATAGACATGGTGAAAGATCACAGATGGGGCCACGTCGTACAGAATGCTTTGAGGTGGAGGATGAAATACTTCATTTTGTTAACCATCCATTATCGACTGTGCCAATATGGATCACACATTTCAGTGATGGAGACCATTAATCAAGACTGTTACTCTGGTGGGACACAATGGTAATTTGTTTTAAAATCCTGTAACTCTTTCAATTGAGAGCCTCTAATCTATAAAGGTGGGGCAGCACTCATTTTTAAATAATGGTTGCATCACGTCAATGGACTAGTCACCAAACCATTGACTTACATGCACGGGTTCTTTTTCAATTTACTGTGTGAAACCTTTGGTTGAGGTGACGTGCTTCTCTTTGTTGACTAGTTCTTACGTTCAATTTGGACATAGGAGAAAACAGGCGGCCAAGATAAAACAGGTGAAGAAAACTGGCTACATTAGGGGACAAGGATCACCAACTCCATTTTCTCTACCAATATTAAATTTTTCACAAGTTCTAAATCCATGTTTAGCGTAGGTGTGCCCATGGGCCAGGCCCTATAATCCCAGCCCATTTACTAGTTGGTCATGGGTTAGATTGCGTTCTAGAGCCCAGAATCCTAGCCCGAATCAGGAGTACTTGAAACTTAGTGATAATTTTTGTCCAAACGATTGCTAGGAAGGCCAAACAACTAATCATGGTTCGGCGCAACCCAATCGACTAAATGATCCCTGACATTTATGCCTGTGTATGGCTTGGTCTGGGTAGGGACCCGTGGTTCTAAGGTCAGGTCGTACCTTGATATGCCTAAGCTTGGCCCAATCTAGCCCATTAACAACCCTATTCTTGGGGTTTCAAAACCTGACTTGACCCTCTAAGCCCACCCACTTAGGCCCAGTTTTGAAGTGCAAAAGGAAATGTCAACCGACAGTGAAACAAGTTGTTAAAGGGTCGACCCACGTAACCTCTAACCCACCTTAACTTTTTGGGGAGCTACAATTGCATGCTAATTTACAATTTTGCGACTGAGCTATTTCTTTTTTCCAACAAGTATATTTCTATTAATTATTACTAACTTGGACAATAGTTCACCAAATAGGAAAGGCCCACTGGGAGATTGACTTGATCTTGCTATGTGTAAGGAATCCAATCACTGGAGAATACAGAATACATAATGTCTAAAACATAGGGAGAGAATGGTCACAAAGGTTAGACATGACCCACGACTTATATACATTCTTCCTTACAAATTTGACTGTCACCCCTAAATTGATACTAGGCAAGATGGAAATCACACCTGTTCACGAGAAATTCAAAATGCATTTCATTACCCTCTTCCCCCTCTTTGCACAGAAAGAATTTTCGAATTCAAACATTGGGTTCACGCATCATTTTTGGCCCGGGAAGCAGGGCAAAAAACCAATATTTTTGCTCAGTAGCATTTATTGAGCAGTTTTTATAAAAAAAATTTGTAATCTTTTTATTTTTAAACATCATTTTCTCATGGATTGTAAAATATGAAACAATAGCTCGTATTTACTAGATACATATGATCGTAGATGAGATAAAGCTTTGATAATGATATAGACACCTATATATTTATCAATAATTATTTGTGCACACACATAAATGCACACAAGTGTAATTATCTTATGATGTGGTGACAAATGTATTTATCTCATAAGGTGAGAAATAAAGAGTGAAATACAACTGTTATTATGTGGTGTCACATAAGTATTTTGTAGGTATACGTATCACAATTGATATATTTATGTATGACTAAAACAAGTAAAAATCAGATATTATGTTGATATTATATAGCCTAAAACAAACAGCTAATATCAGATTCTCATGGGGAGGCTGGCCCTCTATATTGGGAACCCAAAAGTGGCAGGAAAATTAAAAGATACTCTTGAGAAGGGCCCTTGGGCCAATCCTTTCTGCGTACCAAATGCATTGAGTCTATATCCAAATTGGTTTGAACCAACCAAACCCCATTTTCTCCTGTTTCTAGAAAGATCCTTGATATAGTCAGGGTTGGTGGCATGTATGTTTAAAATTATTACATGACTAGTCATGGAACTGGGACACTAAAATTAGGTGATGCAAAAGTAGTTGTTGATGATGCCACTTTCAATCTTTTGCCGCGTCATGAGCAGATCCATGCTGACGAAATAAAATAAGCTTTGATAAGAGCTGTGTGATGCCTTTATTGTTAGCCATGTTTTGATGGGCCCAACTTTTGTGGGGACGGCTCGAAATTCTCCTAGAATGGAAGAAGACAAAAATCTGGACAAAATGAGATCATGTTTTAGGCATCGTGATCTATATAGAGATGATATTGATGTCATCAACTTTTTTGAAAAAAAACATGGTAATATATCATATTTAACCTGTTTTCTATCACTTCACAATATCTATTTACTTTAACTGGGTCGAAACTATTTACCTTACCCCACACCGTAGGACTTTTATGTCAGTTGCCAACTGATCCAATGATCTATGACCATTCCCATGTCATTTTCAGCCTTATCTATAAAATGAGCATCCAGTCCTTAAAACTATCATCCCCTAGAGTGAGACTGCTCCAACTCCATTTTCACCCAAACACATAAAATCAAAAGCAATGTCTTTATCAATTAACCTTGGCTTCATTGGGTAACGTCTCCGGCTCTACCTTCGATCTGATACAAGTGACATGTTTCACTAAATTAGAATAACATTGTCATCATGAGATACCATTGTTTATCTTTGAAACCACTTGAGAAACCACTTAATACTGGTGTATCTTTAAAAGAAAAACTATACTACTAGCATAATACAAGTTGGATGTGTAATCTTCAACTAACCGGTTCATCAGATAAAAAGGTTGGAACTAGATCCAACCTGATGGTTAAATTGGAGATTTAGATTTGGATGCCAAGCAGGTTGGACACAACCAAATCAGTGCAAATTTATCCTCACCAAAAATAAAAAATAAAAAAAAACCCAGTCCAAGTTTAGGCCCATCAAAAGACCTAAGTGAAGCTTGAAAACAGCCACCAACAGAAATACTAGGATTGAAACCGAGTCACTCATGATACAAGGTTTCTGTAGGTAAATCTTCAACAATAATAGTGGAAATCTTCTTACAAGATTTTGTGGGATTTACTTTGTGATGGGGTGCCAAGTTGGACACCCATCTCAATTCAAACTTTTGGCACGTATCCCAACCTGATATCGATCCAACCATTATCGACAGTCAAATTGAGTCACAACCGTGAAGCACTATGAGCCCTGGTCGTAATTCACGGCTTTGTCATAATACTGATCTTGGGATATTTTTCAAACTTTGGGTATTTCTCGAGATATTATTGGAAAAATGTTACATAAAATAAGTTATTTTTATAAAATAATAGTCATTAAATATGAGAAACTATGAAAAATACTTGATAGTTTTTCAACCTTTTTTTTGCATTCTCATTCAAATATTATCATAATTTTGATGGAATATTGTCATCAGGAAGAAAATTTGAAATATTACAAAATTAATGAGATTTTCTTAAGATATAGGGCCTTTTTTTTCCTTGAATTTCTGCAAAGAATTTGGGTTGTAGGGTTTTTTTAGATATGATGTGATATCTTATCCCTACATTTGCAATGTATGGAGAAATTTTCAATGAATGACATTTTTAGCTAATCCATTAGTCACTCGGAGGTGAGGCACACCTTCCTTCCACGGCTAGGCCGGATCAATCCCTTTGAAGCTATTGTGCCTTTGAATGGTTAGTCAGGTTAATTCATACATAGGAGACTAGATGCATGACATATGAGTATGGATCTTCAAGAATTTAAGAATAAAATACATGATAGAGTTTGAAAGGCCCACTATCTGTTTAATACAAATGACCAACTGAATGGGGTCAGCGGATTCCTCCCTATAAAAAAAAAAAAAAAAAACTTTTGCGATCTAAAGTCAAGTAGATTGGATGTATCTGATTTAAGGCTAGAGTTTCTATTTTGATAGTCTATTCATGACAACATCTAAAAAATTTGCAAATTATTTTATTATTATTATTATTATTTGTAATGGCATGATTTGAACGCCCTCTTATTTCAATAAGACAGTGGGCCAACAAATTCTCCCAAATGTTTGGCTTTTTTTTTTTAAATTTTCTAAAAGTGATATATCATCACCAAAAAAAAAGAACAACAAAGAAAGAAAACAATTACTTCCTAATAATCAGTCTAGATAAAACATTAGGAAAGTTATCAAATAAATCTATATATCATTAGCTAAACCTAACTTAGCAATGTAATGGGCTCCCTCATTAAATTTCTTAGGAATATGAGTACATTCCACTCTACCAAAGATCCCTCTAAATCTTATCCATGTCCAAAATGATAGAATTGATAGATCATTTCTCATCACCGTGATAGCATTAACCACTTCATGACCATCCCACAAAACAATATGAATTTAAGATAAGCCTCATTTTTCTGCTTATGATCAACGTAAGTGAGAGTTTTGAGGGTGCTTCTAAGTATGTAATTTTCTAGATTTGCAAGCAAAACACTCATTATGTAGTGGAAATAAAATGAAGTAAACTCAAGCACATACCACAAGAATGTATGATTTTTATATAGAAATCCAATATAGGAAAAAATCACGATCTTGACTGGACCAATAATGAAGCATTATGAATCTCACAGTACAAGAGCATATATTCACAACTTTATTTAGTTCTTACGTAAACTAAAGACTGTGATTTTTCTTACACAAATATGTACTATTACGACTACATGCCGCTTACTGCAATAAATCCAATTAACTAGATGCCTTCTAATTGTTGTACTTAATTTCTCAGATGATCTTCTATAAAGAGATGCAGAAAATTAAAAGAACAAAGCTTCGACACTTTTCTCTCTAATAGATGATTAGAGAAAGGGAATCTCCAATGGGTAATTTCTGCCCAGAATAAGGAGATGGATACCTTAGGGTTAAGAAAAACTCTTTTTTATAACCCACAACTTATGCCTTAAGGTTAGAGTCCATATAGGAACAAAATGGGCAACTCTGACAAAAATAGTAATTGTTTTCATGCAAGTTGGTGAGTTTTTGTGCATTGCCCGATCGATCGATTAAATGTTGGATCAATTAGATAAAGTTTCCATCTCGAGTTGGAGCGGTCGAATGTTTGCCAGATTGATTAGATGAAATTCAGCACAAATTTACGAAACTTCATAAGGCCATAACTTTGTTATTTTATCTTTGATTGACACAATCTTGGGTCTAGGAATATGTACTCGAAATAAGCTTTCTAATGGTAGGTAACTTGCTCATATCTAACACTCGGTTTATGAGATATGACTTTTTTTAATTCATATTATTCGTAGAAAAAATACTTCAACGTACTTCAATTTATTGCTCTTTCTTTGATTTCTTCACTTCAGTGCATTTGGAGACTCACATTATAGTCTATACTAAAAGAAATATAAAATACAACTCACTGTATTCAGAGTTTTGTTCGACCCATGAATTACCTAACATACAAAAATCCTTACAGTTAGGCTCTCCATTCTGCCCGTTTAAGGCACTTGAACAAAAAATATCACCATTCAATTAACACCATTATAGAACCAAAAGTCAATTCACCACTACATTATGACATCTCCCATCTCCCTTTTCTCCGAGCATGATTTTGGGTGATTGCTATTATGGACACATTCCTCACCAAGTGTCCTATTTTACAAAAGATTTATTTATTTATTTATTTATTTATTATTATTATTATTGTTATTATTTGAGTCTAGAGAATTCTAACCTATGATATGCCACCATTGATAAGCTAAGATTGCACTTTAAGAAAATAAAATAAAAAATTAAAAATCAAATGTACAAAAATAGAGAGGTGCATATATCTTTCCTCCTTTTAAGATAAATTAATTTTTTCCTTAAAAAAAAGACAATTTTTAAAGAGGCCCATATAGATTCATGCCTATAATGGGTAAAAGGCTAATGTAAAGGCTAAATTTGGATCATGACTAAACTGAAAATAGTCTCAATCAAGTCATCTTATTTGATTTATGAGCCCCAATGTCTCAGTTTAAATAAAAATAAAATGCTCGTAAATAAAAATAAAATGATCTTTCTATATATATATATATATTTTTTGTAATCTAGTCATTTATATCAAATGTACTAGTGCCAACTGAGGTTGAGTGTCAACTACATATATAATAATATAGTGAAGATTTAAATTCATTATAAGTACATATATATCTCATATAAGACAAAACTACTATGTATATATTCCTTATACTATGGTAAAGAATATTTTTGGAAGGTATTAATGTGCAAGAAGACCTTTTTGATCTTGTTAGGTCTAAAAAAGAAAGTATCCCTCACCATAGTATAAGCGACATATGTATAATAGTGTTTTTCATATATATATAGGAGAATATTCATGTGCATACGTCCCTCACTATTTTGGTGAAAGACACTCCTTTTTTGGAAACAATTAATATACAAGAAGATAAAACTTCACGCCTTTTTAAGGTTGAAAAGTCCAAAAAAGAAAGTGTCCCTCACCAAAATGATGAGGGACATATGCACATGAAGACCCCTCGTATAAATATATATATATATATATATAAAGTCTGCTTTCTCGTTTTTTCAAGCTTAGAATGCTTGTGTCTTGATCCCTTGAAAGCACTTGTATATGTGTTTGTCACATGAAAAGCAAGGAAAGGGTATCCATCAATCATCATCATGAGAAGCGTTTACCTCAAGAAACAAAAACAAAGGATCCTCTTATTCTAAACGAATTCTTATCTCAATTCTCTTGTCCCCTTAGTGCCAACTCACAAAAATACAATAGCTGAAAAGTTACATGCAATTATTTTAGCAGTTGGTACATAGACACATTATTATATTGAATAACCATACATAATAGCTGACTAATAACTATTAAACTAGTTTCGTGTTGTGGATCATGTGCCTCATCCCTTGCCAGTGCACTTCAAATGTGGCACCTCAATTGGGCCCCATTTGGATAAGACAAAAGCTAACCAAAATGAGATGATGATCGTAATTAATCTCGGGCTATAGCTCTGCTGATTAGACTTAAGGATATCAAAAGGCCTTATAAGAATGTGAGAGTGCAGAAGTTTGAATCCTCTTGGAGAGAAATAATACAACAAATATTATACCGGTCATGGTTTTCGATATTGCCTAATTTATACTCAATTGTAGTGATAGGACATGGAAACCCGGTACTTGACTTTGTTCAATCTGCACCTAATGAACCTTGAAGACCCCTGGACCCACCAGGGCTTAAACCTTTTTCTCCCATCCATTTCCAATTAACGTGAGGAAGACATTCCTAATTTTCTGTTGTTTTTGGTGTAGATTATTAGGCAGGAATTCAGCCATGAGTGGTTTTGGATATGCTAGCTAGCTTTAGGTGGACTAGCAATTCCTGGTTGGATTAACTTCCTACACTTCAATGAATTAGTCCCTATGCTTTCTCACAACAATGAATTTATTATTGTAAGGAAAGAAAATCTACTCAACCAGCCATCTTGACCAAATCCAAATTGCTGTTACAACTTACCTACCTAACCCTTTTTAGACCTTCCAATTTAGGCTTTGGGTTGACAATTTACAATACAATTAATAAATTGGCAAGGCTCATTTAGGTTCATCCCCATTATACCAATAGCCCAACCCGACTGGACTCCACTCACGATTCTATCACCCCATCTCCATGAATTCATTTGTAGCTAGGTTTTTGTTCAAAAATCAACCGGTCCATCCACATTAACCTTGTTTTATTAAAATTAAACTTTCATTTCAATAATAATCTACATACTATCAAACTAATTAAGATCCAATTACATGAATACCCTGAGGGGCGAGTGTTATATCTCTAGGCATAGAGTTTCTTAATCTTACCGCGGAACCAAATAATCTCTCTCATGGATGAGGGGCTGGGCACTAAAAATAAAAAATAAAAATCCAAATACATGATTTAACTAATTTCTTAAATTTTAATCTAGCATCTGAGGTGTGAGTTTGCAATGCATAATTATTTATAGGGGAGTCAAATTGCAATGTCAAAAAGAGTCTCTTCCAGGCTCCAGCTGCAAGAGAACCTGCCATCACTTGATCCTTTCACACCCTTACAAGTGTCCCTTCATTGCGTTCGGTCTACTGTAGTTTTAACAATAGCAGATGCCAAGTTTTTGAACGTAGGCACGCACGTCATGTTTTGGATCGTATGCATGCTCCTTTGCACGAAAAGCATAATAAAAAGTAATGAAACCCATGTATTTTAATTATATACACTTTTGTGGAGGAGACATGGGCATTGATACTAGCAGAGAAGATAGAGCAATTAGTGTGGATTGTCAATATCAAAATAAAAGAAGAGGGATTAGAGGGTGAATTTAATTGTGTTAGAGAATTGATCGGTCACATACTTGTGTTTGACCCATGCGAGGCCCACTTTTGATTGATCAGGGCGGATTACAATATAGGCCTGCTAAAAACAAACAAGCATTTGGAACTGCCTGCATTTTAATTGGAGTAAGTTGCATTGTTAGATGATATATAATTTATATGTTGATCAATTTTTTAACTACATATGATAATTCATATGTGGTGTTAACCTGGCTAGCAACTTATTCATTGGAGGGCATAATATGTGATTGGCTTGGATCAAATAAAGATGAGGTCTATCAATGTTGGACTTAAAATTTTTATTTGAGTGGGGCAGATTAAAATAGGTAATTTAATTTTATGGATAAACTCAGGATTTTCAGGTAATATTTGGGGGTTAGTTTCAAAACTTTTAAATGAATTTTGAAGGTAGACCTTAAAATGTTATGCTAGTTTGAATGCGAACCTGAGTGCAATGATTGCATCAACCCGGTCCAAAAGCATGTGGGTAGGACGTTGCTTTACGTGGGTCAATGCAATTCATCAACAACTCCCATATAGACACCCACCTATTCCCATATCTCATGATTTGAATAACAAATCTAAGGTCAATGCTCATTGAAAAGTATTAGAGCACGGATTTATGAGGAAGCAAGACTCAGAGAATGATGAGTCCAACACTAAAAGTCTATTAGTGGGCAGTGGGCCCCACAGAAAGACTTCCAATTACTTAAAATGGCTGCCCACTCAATTTTTTGTCTGAGGCAGATTACACTGTCTAACAGGTGTTATTCTTAGAGCCAACCATGCTCCAGTTGTGTATTTTTTTTAATGGATAAAGATCCACTTGTGGTTTATTCTTACTCATTTGGGTTGTAGTAAAAAGCTGCGTGTGTTAGAGATATGATGCGGTGGGATGTTGACTTTGAGCTGGTGACATCCAGTGATTGATTTTTGGGATTGCTTGTAGGAATGACTTTGTCTCTCCCTACTCCATGTGTGCTTAATTGACACTTGCATGAGATTTGGGCCTTTGGTTTTCTTGGTACCCAAGATTTGGGCTAGATTCATGGATCAGATCTTCTGATTCAGATACCATAGAAATGTTTTGCATTTTGTGCCAGCAATCACTTGAGTCAGTCTTTACATAGGGGATCATGTGTCCGTTCTAAAACCCAAGTAGAGAATGCACCCAATCCGACTACCTGCAGACAAAAATGTTGATTTTTAGCACCCGAAATCATATAATTTTTTTTTTTTTTTGTTAGAAGGGACCTTTTGCTATAGAAGCTTTTTCTACTGCCAAAAGCGCTATTTTTACTTGGATATATAAAAAAATACACATTCAATAGTAGCGGAAAACCTTATCCACCGCAAAAGACGAGAATTAGCAGAGAAAAAAAAAACACAAATCGTCCAATCCAAATTATTTCATCGGTAAATGTTAGATTTTTTTGTAGAATTATCACCATCATTCGATCCTCCAAAGTTTCAAAACTTACGATAAGTTTGTGAGGCTTCTTAATGGAGCCCACTTATTAAACGTCTAAATCTCGTAAATAAATATTCTCCACTTCTATGGCTTTAGGAAATTCACACTCTTACTGGAGTTAGGCGTGTCATCAAATTATCATGTGTGAACACATGAATAAGAGATTGTGATATTTTTTTTTAGAGGATTTGATCGAAGAAATCCCCTTAGACTTGCACGAAACCAAAAAGACCCTCAATATTTTAAATAGACACAGTAGTCTTAGGGCTTTGTTTGGTATTTTCTTTTTATTTTGAATCTTCTATATAGATTCAAAATAAAAAAAACTACGTAGGCCTTCTTCGAATGGGTTCTTTCTTGGGCAGCGGACACCGTTGATCCTACGATGTGGCCCACCTTTGATCTGATCAAATCTTAAACATTCAACTCCTCCGTGTGTCCTTCTGTGATCCTCTGCAATAGAAAATCCAACTCAGGACCCCTACTCCGTGTTTCTCTTCCAGAAACAACGAAAAACTCAGGCCATCCTCTGCAACTTCCTCTCCAGCAATGGCGACAATCATATGATAGTCAATCGGCGGCCCACCATAGATCTAGGTTTTCCTCTGTAAGATCAGAAATCAATTGATTTGATCTGGATCCTCTGATTATTTTCCCCTTTGATTAGCAAAACCAAGATAGAAACTCTTGTTTCCTCAATGAATTTTAAGAAAACGAGGGAGTGGGGATATCGCTATTGAGAGAAAAAAAGTAAAAAAGATACCAAATAAGGCCGATGGGACTACTGTGATCTATTTAAAACATCGAGGATCATTTTGGTTTTGTGCAAATCTATTAGGATTTTTTGGGTCAAATCCTCTTATATATATAATGATCAGTTTAATATCATGCTTAACTCCAAATGAAATTCTCATATAAGATGTGGAAACTAATTTTATATAATTTAGATTTTAAATGGTTGAGCCTCACAAATTTCTCACGAGATCCTGCTAGGGCCCCCTTCCACTTACCGTAAGAAACAATAACCCACCATGTTCAAGAGTCAGGTGGCCCCCAAAAATTTTGAAAATCCCCTTCACATGTTGGAAATTTTAGACAATTTTTTAATATGCCCCCCAAATTTTTAGAAAACCCCTATGTATCTTGAAAATCCCATATGTTTTTTTTTTTTTACAAATGCACCACCCCAAGAAAATGAAAAAGAAAACATAGTGGGCCTCCTTAATGGAGATCTCCTAGGTTCGCCCTCAGGAGTTCGAATCTTATGAGGTTTGGACACAAGAAATATTTGTGGGTTTCTTTCATGGAGACCACTTACCAATGTCTAAAACCGTCATAATAAATCCCCTCCTTGATGGAGTGAAATATGCCAAGTAGTCATACAAATGATAATAATTTAAATGACTGAGCCTCTCCACAGCTCTACCCTGTCTGCTAACATTTGTGTGTGTGTTGTGTGATGAGGGGGGGGGGGGGGGGGTGGGCCAATTATAGTGGACCACACAAAAGGGACCCCCTATAGTCACAAATCTTGGAGTTTTACACCAATTTAAATGAACTGGACCATTAAATCAACTATGCAATTTTTTTTGGAAGATGAACTTATTATCCATTAATTAAATGGTTAGATAATTATCTAAACCTTCGTTACTAGACTTAAGTAGATATAGGGGAGATTCCCACCCCCCCCCCCCCCCCCCCCCCCGCGTGGAGGAAAGGAGGCCCCTAATTAAATATAATAAGTTTAAGGGGCTTTTAGCCTCAAGTCTATATGTTAAAAGTGATATAGCTTGAAGTCCAACTTCAGTTAAGTCGATTAAGACATTTTTGCCCTTGAAACACTAAAAAACTACCATTGTGTCCAACTAGCATAGTAACCGTCATTGTAATAGTCCAGTACTATTATAGTTCAACCAGCAACTACTAGTGGCCGGCGGCCAACTGGCTACTTTTTCAGTCAATTTCTAGTAACTTTTCTGATAGACTACAAGCTACCAGCAACTTTTTCAACCGACTTTCGGATACTTTTTAGGTAGGCATACCCCCCCCCCCCCCCCCCCCCCCCCCACTCTTTCTTTTTACACACCATGACCACATGTTCTTTTTTTTTAATTTAATTTTGTAATTTATTTCATCAATTTCAAATATATTCCTATTTGTATCACATCTAATTGATGTTCTTGTTTCATAATAGCATATGGAACATGTTACCACATCCTTTATTTCACACTAACATTGTCACACCCCCAAAATTAAGTCAGATCCAAACCCGATTCTAAAGGTATGAGAATTAGAGTCAATTAAAAATTTTTTTACATAAACAATACGGGCCCCAATTTCGGGTGGATCGAAGTCCTTCATGAGGCTATGCTTGGTGATCAAGCAACCATAATTCCACGTGGAACTGAAATCCATAATCTGCGCAGATGAGTATCATACACCAACCGTATAATAAATCTCAATAATAATAAGAGCAAGGTCAAGTATTTCGAAGCATAATAATTAAAGTTATAATTCCAGCACAAATAAATTTAATGAATAACTAATAGCCCCAAACACGGCCTTATTACATAATCTAAAGTTCCAACTTCAGCACTAATACTAGGACACCCCAGACGATGTCATCTGTGCTCCACTCAACAACTTCGCCATCTAAGAGAATATCCTGCGATGCCTGACCCTCTGGTTTGGCACCGGTAACGGAACGTAGACACCAAAAGTAGTGAGTCAGATTGATGTAATCTGACAATAGGATAAACTGCAAACAATGATGTTAATCAATTGAATTAAAACATATTTTTCATTTTAAACAAAAAAAAAAATCAAATGCAAACACAATAGCATGAATGCACAAAAACAGATATCCTCGCAGATACAATATATCAAAAATAGGTACTCCCGCAGATATAATATACAAAAACAGGTATTTTCGTAGACAGATAAACAAAAACGAGTATTTCCACGGATATAACAGATGGCACAGCTATGTACTATATCCCACCGTACACGCTGACCCAATGGCGTATGTCCACCTCCGAACTGCAGTCGGTCAAATATATATATATATATATATACAAATACATATGTCTACTGATGCACTATGAATCATGCTATGACATCCTTAATTCATAATATTAAATCCAATGACAATTTAAATACTTAGAATACTTAATTTAAAAGTTTATTATAATTGTGTTTGTTTTCAAGTTTTCTAAGGGCACGTACTAATCCACCTAACGGTCATAATTAGTTAAATATACACATGAAAACCAACCCTCTTTCACAATGAAAATGTGAATCCACGATGCCAATATTCTACTTTCAATGTCTATCATGTGGGACATCCTGAATCTCACATCCCATTCTGAATTCAGTTCAATTATTATGTGAACATTCAACCAACTTCTCTAAAAAAAGAAATCTGTTTAATCCAATTATGTATGGTTAATGTATTTGACAAATTGGGTAAAAGATATTCAAATTCCAAATCCAAACTTAATCAAATTATGATAAAAAAGGGGAGGGAACAATTAATTCTTGTTGTGTATAAAAACAACTAATGGTTTTATATAAGACAAAAGATCCAAATCCCTAATTCAAATTCGAAATCTAAACTCAACTTAAAAATTCAAATTAGAATTCTAATACATTCTAATAAAGATTCAATTACCCCCAATTACATCTTAATTAGATTTTAATCAATCTAATAAAATATTAATTACAAGTAATTAAACCTTGACTTAAATTTATAAACAATTCCAACTAAATTTCTAATAACACCTAATTAAGAATTAATTAATATAATCAAATCACCATTAATCTACTAGACCATTAATTAAATCACAATACTCTAAACATTTATAAATAATGTCCTAGATTCTAATTATATTTATTTATTATTGTTTTTATTTAAGGTGGGCCCACCCGTTGAACCCGGCCTAGCCGCGACTTAGGCTAGATAAGCAGCCAGTCCAACCCAGCTGGCCTAGGCAGCAGGCCCGCTGCCTGAGCATGCCAGGCAACCGTGTCGCCTGGCATGCACAGGCAGCACCTGTGCTGCTGCCATCGAAATAATTTTTTTTAAATTTCTTTCATGTATTTTCTTAATTTTAATCAAAATAAAAAAAATCAAATCTCCATCATTAAACCTTAATTAAGACATCAAAATCTATCAAATAAATCACATCTTAAAGCATATTACTCCACAAATCAAGCAAGACCACAATGTTTACAGTTATCCACATATCATACCTTAGTTTTTCCCGGAGAACTTCTAGGACTTGGTTGTAGAGAAAAGGAAAATGATGAAAGAATGGGGAAGACCTTAGGGTTTATATTATATAAAGATATTTCTAAATGACAAAAAAGGGCTCCTTGTTTTTTAGTGAGTTTTACAAAATTTCAAAAAAAGTCTTTTAGCTTAAAAGGTCAAGTAACTCAAGCCCAAAGCCCAAGAGTGTTTAAATCAGACCATCTAACCCCTCTCAACTCGACTCAAACCCGACAAACCGATTCAACCAAAAAATTAAAATTTGGGGCCTGACAAACACTTGGTCCAATTTTTATAGTCCTATCTCACACTAACACATGATCATATTTTTATGCTCCTGTTTCACACTAACACATAGTTCTGTTTTCATACATGCTTCAATTTCACACTAACACATGGAATATGTTCCTATTTGCATACCACATGTTCATGTTTCATACTAATACATGA
This sequence comes from Sextonia rubra, assembly GCA_037013555.1. Taxonomy (NCBI): domain Eukaryota; kingdom Viridiplantae; phylum Streptophyta; class Magnoliopsida; order Laurales; family Lauraceae; genus Sextonia; species Sextonia rubra. Next base: position 23,505 of record JASUAD010000007.1, read on the forward strand.
TCTTGTTTTCATGTTTTTATTTACATGCTCCTAGTTACATGTTCTAGTATCACACTAACACATGTCGTATTTTCATATATATTCCTATTTCACATTAACACATAGAATATATTTTCTATTTATGTAACACATGTTCCTGTTTCACACTAATACATGGAATATGTTCTTCTTTACATAACACATATTCCTGTTTATATGTTTCTGTTTTACACTAACACATGTTCTTATTTTTATTTTCCTGTTTCACACTCATTTTTCTGTTTCACACCAACACATGGTCATATTTTCATGTGTATTCCCGTTTTATATTAGCACATGGAGTATATTCCTGCTTACTCTGTTTACATAACATATGTTCCTATTTTACACTTACACATGGTCATGTTTTCATGTTTCTGTTTACATATTATTGTTTCACACTAACACATGGTCTTATTTTCATGTATGTTCTTGTTTCATATTAACACATGGAACATGTTCTTGTTTACATAACATTTTTCACACTGACACATGGAACATATTCCTATTTACATACCACATGTTTCTGTTTCATACTAATATATTGTCATATTTTCATGTTCCTCTTTTACACTAACACATAATTTTGTTCCACACTAACACATGGTCCTATTTCTGTGCGTGTTCCTGTTTTACACTAATAAATGGAACATGTTCCTATTTACATACCATATGTTTCTGTTTCAGACTAACATATTGTCCTGTTTTTATGTTCTTTTTTCATACTAACACATAATTTTGTTCCACACTAACACATGGTCATGTTTTCGTGCATATTCCCATTTTACACTAACAAATGGAATATGGTCTTGTTTAGATACCATATATTCTTGTTTCATACTATCAAATAGTCATGTTTTTATACTCCTGTTTGACAATAACACATAGTCCTATTTTCATGTTTCTATTTTACACTAACACATGGTTTTGTTTTCATTTTCTTGTTTAGATGTTCATATTTCACACTAACACATGTCCTATTTTCATGCATATTCGTATTTCTTATGTTCTTATTTTTTTTATGTTCTTTTTTCTCATAACACTGTCTCATATTAGTGTTTAAACATGTTCTTATTTCTCACACAAGTTTCTGTTTTTAACACTGCTAATACATGTAACATGTTCCTATTTTTATGCTTTTGTTTCTCACATAAACTAACATATGGAACATATCCCTATTTCTTATGTTCTGTTACTTATGTTTCTGTCTCTCATGTTCATGTTAAAATATGTTCCTGCTTCTCGCACATGTGCCTGCAACACTATGACTTTAGCATTGAATGCATTCCAATTTTCAATTTCCAAACCACTAGCGGCTCGCTGGTCACAAACTTACTACTGTTCTGGAGACCGATGGTGACTGGCCACTGTTCCAGCAATCACCGTCAACTGTCCGAGGGCTGGCCATTAGTCGACGATCAATTGTACCATTGCTAGTGGATGGTCATCGATGGCCGGTTGTCGGCTACTGGTCGCTAGTCAATGGGGGCCCACAGCAAGTGCCGGTCATCAGTTATCCACTAGCTACTGTCAATCTGTTGCAGTTCACTGTCCGACGGGCACCAACTACAGTCTGTCAGTTGCTGGTCGTCGTCCGCCGGTTGTTGGTCGTTGGTCCCCATCCACTACTTGTCAGTTGATAGTTGCCGGTCCTTGCTGTCGGTTACCGGTCATCGGTTTGTAGGTCATCTGTTGACCATTGGCTACTGTTTGTCGATTGCTAGAAATAGCATCGGAAAAATAGCCAGAAAAGCCATCGGCTGCCAGCTGCCCACTATTCTAATGGTTGTCCGTAAATAAAATAAGAAAAAAAACCGCAATGGGTAGAATTGCTGTTATCACAAAATATATAAAATATAACAAAACTGAATTAAATCTTATAGCACTAGTAGACTCTTGCAACTAAGAACTTAAGAGGTGAACTTCTACTAATTAAGTTTGAAAAATCAGATTTCCACTTAAATTACCCTAAGTTTAAGGTAGTTACCACTAAGACCCTTACAAATTTCTAACGTTGCTGGGTGTAAAAACTTATAAGAGTGGTCTAGACGTATGACTGCTGGAAAGTGACAACTAAACCAGAAGAGCCACTCATCAGCATACGTGGTGAGATGCCTGGTTGCACAGGGTGTCACCCTAGTGGCTGTCCAATTTCCGTTTTATTTTTTATGAAAGTAATAAGAGTAGAGACAACATTATCAAATGGATAGTGACAATGATATTTTTCTTGAGGGAAAGATTCAAATTTTTAGGTTTAGTTAGGAAACTTCTCTCTCATATGGGGCTAGCAGCCCAAGGAAATATGTTCCCAATCCACACCTGTCTCTCCCTTTCTATTACATTTTGCAAGTCAGTGGAGAAAGGGAGATAGGAGATGTAGAAGTGTGAGAAATCATCAACTGAGATGGTGCAAAATTTGACAACCGCAAAGGGTAGGCCGAGGGAAAACCCTGCTGAGGCTGCAAAAGTCCGATCTCATCCAATTTCATTTCTCACCATAACTAGCCCATGAATATCTTTAAATTTCTTTTTTTATGGTTGCCATACATCTAGGTGGGACGTATAAATTCACCTCACATACCTGCACTCTTTTTCATATCTGCATAAATCTATTCATATCTCTTTCCCCTGCACGTATCTATATTTCCAGTTGAGAGGGAGACCTAGAGAAGAGCATGCCTTTCCATTTTTCAATCCATGTTAAAGTATTATTTCATTCACAACTTCTATTAATTCCGTTGACTTTTTATATTTTAATGGCTTGCTTAGACATGAACACACATATCTCGGGTTAGCTATTCTATCATAAGATACTTGGAGAATTTCCAGTGCAGGCACATGCCATCTGCCTTACTAGTACATCATCCTCATTATCAAAGTTTTTTCTCCTTTGAGGTCATGTACCATATTCTCGGTGTAGAGTAAGTTATCCCTCAGCTTACAGAGCTAGTTGTAACCCAGGGGTTTAAGTTTGGCATGTATTGTGACATATGACAGTAATGTTTCTTAGGCTGCATTTGTGTAACCACGGTATCAACGGAAAGTTAGCCGACAGGCGCCAACATTTGGTGCAACGAATAGAATCTAGGGAATGGAGCAAAAGTGCATCTTGAGATATATATATATATATATATTCCCTTAGTGAATCTAGGAATTGTATTTTTACATGTGGTTAAAAACAAAGAATCAAAATGAATATCTAAAAATGATCATTAAGTAAACTCCCCTATAAAGGAAATTAAATGAAGAAAAGGTGAGAAATGAATACCTGGACATCGCCTAATATTTCAATACCTACATCTCCACCTCATATCCTTATGATGGGCCCACCCGGGTCATGTCAGCTCATGTGAAGATGGGGTTCGAAAGATCTAGATGTGGCATGCCTACGTGCAAAATTCGAAGTTCATGAAACTATCCCAACCTTGATTTGTGGCCCTCAATTTTACAAATTTTAGAATACAACATTTTTTTTATATCTCAATCCAACGGTCGGGATCAATGTCATCAATCAAGGATGAGATGGGGGATGAAAAGACCTAGATGGGATCAACCCATGTATAAAATTTAAAGTCAATGTCATCATCCTAATATCTTGATATGTGGCTGTCAAAGTTTAAGTGTGTTAACATGCATGATTTTATTTGATTTTGAGCTAATAGTTCATTTGAGAATCCAATAAAATTTATGACTATAAGTAGGGGTGTAAAACGGGCACGGCCTGCTGATTGGTCAGCAAAGCCATGCTTGGGCCAGGCCGTACTGGCCCATGAATCTTCACGAGTCATGCTGTTCCGTGCCACCCGGCCCATGAATCTTCACAAGTCATGCTGTCCCGTGCCATGCCCAGCTTGACCGAGGGTCAGCCCAATATGGCCCATGGCACGACTTATGTTGTGCTTTGGTGGTTCATGTCCAACTGAGTTGGTCGTACTGCCCACAAGCTGGCCCTCATGTCCTCCTATTTTTTTTCCTAAATGTTTTTTATTTGTCAATATAAATTTAAACTCGTGGACTTCTGGGGCCTTCAACTTCAACTTGAAATGAAGCTCGAACTACTAGAATAAATGCATAAATATTGATGCAAATTTACGAATGAAAAACAAATAAGATTTTACCAGAAAAATGACCTTAAGTGACTAGTATACCAAAAAAGGTATATTACCTATACACATACCACTTTGGTATTTTGTTAATGTAAAAAAAAAGACCAAGGTTGTATTCGACCCTCGTTTTAACAGATGAAGGTCAAATTCGGCCCTTATTAAAAAAATAAATAAGTAATAATAATATTAATTCTATTTCTCCCCTCTTCTTCTTCATTCAACTTTGCATATGCTTCTTCTTTCCATACCCTTCATCTGCCCTCACAATCTCAATCTTGGCATCCATCTTCACTTCACCTTCACCATTACACCCACCAACATTTCCACCCATTGTACAAAGCCCACTTTTCTTCTTTACCCTTCGCTACTTTCATCACACATCCCACCTTCATCATCTCCCACTTCACACCAACACGGCTGAATCCCTACATGCCCACTTCACACATTCTTCATACACACCACCAAATATCTGAATGAATTTGGGGCTCCACAGAATTTGGAAGCCATGTTAGCTAGGAGGCTCACTAATTGCTTCCATGCCTCGCAAGAGTGTGTGGATGGTCAGTGATCCCAATGTTGGGTATAAAAAGACGTCCAAAAGAATATATCAATCGCTCTTAACGTGATTTTTGGTTGTCCATTTCTTTTCACTCTAAGCCAAGGCCAAAAATGCAAAGGAGCCAATACTGTCTACTCTACATAATATTCAAACTGATATTGACTTAAGATGCATTAAATTGGACCCTTAATGTAAAACATGGATATGTATTTTAGTTGTAAAAGCTATACTGGTATACATTGTAATGCACTTTATGTCCTAATGTGATTACATCAACTATTCAAAAAATGCAAAAAACCACAGTAGCATAAAAAGGAACTTATAAATTCGAATTTACAGAAAATGAAGTTAGAATAGAATATTTTGACGATCAAGGCTAGTGTTTAATACTATGTTCTTAAGACAAAATTCGCTCCCACTGCAGTGCTCACGGTGTATAGATGTTTGTCTTCCAAGATACAATGATCAACAAGCAGTAAAAGCAGCACTACAATCTACAACGCCAACAAATAGAACAGTGTTCTTTAACTTTCTCTTAATATAAATGACAGGATGTAAAAAGGAAAAATTATGTAGGACTGAATGCAATTCGAGATGGGCTTTAAATAGGTGAATTGGTGACTGTTCTGAACAGTCAATAGTCACAAAGAACAAAGACAACCATTCATCGAAGGGATGTGAAGAGAAAAGACACATCCATTCCAGAGGGGATGAGAAGAGAAAAGATACATCCATTTTAAAGGAGACACTATGTCTTTTGACAAAAAGACATTCTTTGGAGAGCTCACGGGTTCGGCCCAGGATCCAGCCCACATTGGGTTATGGGCTTTTGACCCAACCCAACCCGACCTACAAACAAGCAACTTTAAGTGATCACTTTGGGCATCAATTTTTCATTCATATTTTAATTGTTTTAAATAAACAATGGTTTGGGTTTAATCTCTTTTTGGAAGATAATACGTTAGCACTTGGACCCGCCTCAAAAGATGTGTGGGACTTATAATTAATATGGTCCAAAGTTGTCCAAAAACCAAAGTTAAAAACCCATTTTTCCAACATACATCACTAAATTTGACTCTTAATGTAAAACATAGATATGTAGGGATTGGGCCATGATGGTGTGAAGTGGGAGATGATGAAGGTGGGGGGTGTGATGACAGTGGGGAAGGGTAAAGAAGAGAAGTGGGCGATATGTTAGCGGGTGTAATGGTGAAGATGAAGTGAAGATGGGTGTTAGGTTGAGATGGTGAGGGAAGATGAAGGCTATGGAAAGAAGAAGAATATGTGAAGAAGATTGAAGAAGAAGAGGGGAGAAATAGAAGGTGGGGGGTGTGATGACAGTGGGGAACGCTAAAGAAGAGAAGTGGACGATATGTTAGCAGGTGTAATGGTGAAGATGAAGTGAAGATGGGTGTTAAGGTTGAGACGGTGAGGGAAGATGAAGGCTATGGAAAGAAGAAGAATATGTGAAGAAGATTGAAGAAGAAGAGGGGAGAAATAGAAGAATTGTTATTTTTTTTCTTTGATTGATGGTTGAATTGTTATAACAAGGGTCGAATTCAACTTTGGTTTTTTTTTTTTACAATAAAAAATATTACTCTTTGAAAGTTTATAGGGCTTTGGATTTTTAGATTGTAAGCTAAACAATATATAGCAGAATAATAAATGCAGATTTGTAAAAAAAAAAATCTACCACATAAGAAAAGGATATGTAGATTTTTTTAACGTGAAAACTTCAATGGGAAAAAACTACAAGCCCCTTCGTACTAAAATACCAAAAACTAATTTCGAACAGATACAAGATATATTCATAATCCTTTCCAATCAATTTCTTGACTAGGATGTAGTTTTTCTTATACAAATTCACGACATGACTCGACCATACATACTCTACTCTCCGTGCTTGATCTAATTACATTAATTCCAAAAGATGATAAATCTCCTACAAAGAAGTAAAAACAGCAAAACTCTAGAATTGAAAGCTTCAGCAACTCTTTCCATTGTAAGCTTTAAAGAAGAAGTATAATCCCCGAAGAGTATTCTCTACTTAGAATTATAAAATATGTACTTTAAGGTTGGGAGAGAAACCTATTTTTATAATCCACAATTCGTGCTTCAATAAGACAACTCTTGTAGAATTCAACTTACTAGTCCCGATACAAATTGGAAATAATTCCGCATAAGGTCGGTTGGTTTTTGAACACCATCGATTGATCGAGCAAGAATCTGATTAATCGAATTATAGTTCTGACTCGAATCTGATCAATTGAGCAACTTTCGTCCAATTTTTCTAATTTTTTTTCTCTTCAGCTCTTCTGGCTATTTGAACCGTAGACCATTTAAAAGAAATATAAAATACAGTACAATAGACCCAAGTTTTATCCAACTCATAAACTAGAGAATACAATAATCTTTATACTCTTGTTGGTATTTGGGTCATTTAAGGTCATTTTTTCCGTAAAATTCTAAAAAATAAAACTTTAATTATTTAAAATTTATATATAAATTATTTCTTAATATAAATATTATGTTGGGCCGGATGGGGGTGCTTCTTGTGCCGTGCCATAGCCCAAGGCCCCTGGCCACAACGGCCCATCCTTTGGGTCATGTGGGACCGGGCAGGCAGTTTAACATGTTCAACAGGCCGTGCCGGCCCATGGCAAAAATTTTATCGAGCTGGACCGTGTCGGGCGTAGGAAGCCCTCACATTCCTAATTGATTATGTGGAGCCCCCTTTTCTTGCAGGATAGCTGTGGTGGGGGTCACCCACAAAGGAGCACCAGCCACGTCGGGATGGAGAGAGACAAAGAGAGTGAGATGACTGCAATTTTCTTGTGAGACTTCAGACATCTGGAATTAACCCACGTGAAGTATGCCACTGCCATTGCCTATGCAATTTATTGGACACCTACATTTTATACCTGCGAATATTGGAATTTAAAACACAGACCTATACATGCTGTGCAACGCCTCTTGGGATTTAACCACCACAGTACATGGGTGGCCTAGCCTGATTATTTAAATATACAAGGTAGCATGTGTGCCTGAGTATTGAAATATACAAGGTGGTACACATGCGTATGTATTCGGCTAATATTGGTCAGCTTAGTTTTATTTTTTAATTAGTATGGTCCATATTTGAATTTAAACTGCTTAAAATTAATGTATTCCGGATTCAATTTATACATTGAAGGAGTCATTTTGTGAATTAAAGCTGCATCAAATTTTACTCCACTTAAAGCCTGCCGAGCATCAAACAGGTTAGGTGAAAATATGTGATTAAGCCATAAAAGGATAGAGTGAAATCACATGATTATACATGTTATCAACCTTTTAAATTGAAATTTCACTTGAAAATATACAAGAGGAATAATAATTTTGATTTCAAAAGTTGCCCTTGTTAATGAATTTATGATGCTGCTCGGATTTTAAAGGATTCACATCCAAATAATCCTAACCCATTATTCCGATAAAAGTTATTGGTGTGCTGGGGTAATTTCCTCTTATGGGGAGGTTGACATGCATGTGTATGGACCAATGCCTTTGATTCAAGAGATCTCGATTTTTTTAGGCACCCTATGGAAAGTTCCCATGAGAACATTTTCAAGGAAGAAATTTTTGTTAGTACACCAATGAGAAAGAAATTTGAACTACTGCCTGTTTATGATAGTGATTATAATTAGAGTAAATTAAAAGTTTATTTAAATCAAATAATGTGATTACACCTATGAATCTATGCGATAAGGATTAAAAATGAATGAGTGTTTGCAATACAATGGATGCCAAGAGCGTGAATGAATGTGTCGCTATCTTCCTGGATGAAATATGTCTGATAAGGCCCCTACATGTGGAAGAAGCAATGAATGCCATTTTTCACGATTTTCCTGCACTATAAAGAGAAATGTCCCCGGGGGCTTGGACTACTAAGTTTGAATGCTCAAAAGATTTACCTGGATTTAAGAGGTTACTGATTCTATTAACTCAGGTGAGTTTTTATTTATTTATTTATTTATTTTTATGACTCAACCAAGGATGCAGGGATCAAGGGAGAGCCAGCACATGTGAAAAGGAAGCGCAGAAAAATAACCCCCGTAAGTAGAAAGAAACGTGACGTATCCAAGATTTGAACTTTGCATAGTCAAATCGGAACAACCGTTCCCTACCACTAACAAAGTTAGAACGAGTTTTTTAATGCAATGCTTTGCTTTTATGTTCGACTTGAATTTACTTTCAAAACTTATATGAAAGTTTTGGGTCTGCTTTCAAAAGCCACAAAAAAATTCTGCGTCTGCACCCAAAACTCATATAAAAAATCCTATATTTGCCCTTAAAACCCACCTACTTATTTGGGTCCCCTCTCAAACAAAAATCCAAGGTCCGCATAGGAAAAAACTAGATGGGGGAAGTCGGAATAGCCATAACCAAATTTTAATCCAAGCTTGGCCCAATGACTTATACCTAAGGCCCAAGTTTGACTCAGCCCATTAGCACCCTCCACCCTTTCTAATTCCATCCTTGGGTCCACTATTGGTGGTGTAGAACGTAGGTTCAATTAGAACTTCAAGTAGCCAGCAAGGGCAACTCATTATGCATAGAATTTTAATGGATGCCTATGAAGGCATGTAGATGAGACCTTGGCTATTTTGAGATTTGAATGAAGAGGGTAATAGCTAGGCATTCATTTCTCATCTTTTCTTAATTTATTTATTATTATTAAAAAGCGATATTAATATATTGTCCTTTTTGGATATTCACCTTTTGTCTCATTAATTTCAACCACTTCTACAAATACAAGACATAAAATTCTTTGAAAATCAATTACTTGAAACAAATTAACTCTAATTAAATTAAATTATCATTTTATACACTGTAGTGTTTAAAAAGGTTAACCTAAAACCTTTTAGTTAGATTACGTTGGCCAGCCCATGAATGGACTCCAACCAAAACTAATTTTTTTAGTTGGCAGAAAAAATCACGTGCGATTGTCACTACAGCACAGACACACGAGGGCGGTCATCGACCTAAAGTAACTTACATGGGCCAGCTTCACACATTATCAGAAGCAGCTCATCTCACAGAAACTCCTTTATATAGGATGTGTCCAAAATCTTACAAATAGAGAGTCATGCACCATTTTGACCTCATCTATAAATCCAACAACAGTTTATATCGTGCCAATTGATCAAGGAAAGTTGGGCCTCCCACATGTTATTCTCTACTTATCTAATCCGAATATAATAAAAGATGTCGATCAGATGAGATCATACTGGTTGAAAGGTCAAAAGTAGGAAAATAAAAACATCCTAAGTCATTGATTGATGAGTCATTCCATTGTGACAACCACTTGTCCTTGATGACTTTCGAGTTGGACAGATATTATCCCGAGACCATCCATTATTTCTGTGGCCGTTCCATCTTGAAAAGCCATCAGATCAATTTGGTTCGACGGCTTATACCTGCATACCCTTTGGTTTGGTAGGGCCCATTCATCCGAAGTACCCCTTTTCAGACTTTTCCTTTTTGCTACATTGGGCTAGTGGTCATCGAGTGATGGCCACGTGTACATCCGTGGAAAATTGATTCCCCATAATTTTGTCTATCCTGGATAAATTTTTTAGAAATGATAAAGAATTTAATTTTTTTAATTTTTTATAAAACGGCTTCATCAAACATAAAACTTTTGTTTGAGTAAAAAATGTTTTCATTCCCATTATTTTTTGTTCTTTCGGTGAAAAGGTATATAGAAAAGTAGCCTAATTGAGGTCCAGGGAATCTTTGGCATGTGCGGTCATCCAAGATGTAAACAACGTCATGAATATAGGGGATATTTTTAGTATTCGGAGTATATGTTGAAAATGGTGATTTTTTTGATTAAATACATGGTGGTGTCAAAATATTGTTAGAATACGAGAAACTTCGAGAAAATCACTTGAAAACAAAATTTTTTTGGAAAAGTAAGGAAAATCAGCAAAAAAATATTTTTAACAATGTTTTATATTTTCTTTTGGATTAATAAATTAATTTTAATTATCTAAAAGATTATCTATCGTCTATGCTATCGTCTCGAAAATATCTTGAGGAAACTCAAATTTAAAATATCCTGACATTTTTTCAAGATAATAATTTCCAACAAAGGATTGTGACAATGAATTTGAACATCCTCCACTAGATGAATTCCAACGATATGTGTGGCAATGAATTCTAGGTCCCACGACGGCGATTACCCCTACAACCTAACACTTGGGTCCACCCCACCCAGCATATAAACAGAATTCTACAAGTATGATTTTTATCTCAACAAGGGACTTGAACTCATACATATCCATATTGACAACCAACTGAGCTATAATTGGGGACAATGTGATTTTATTTTCGACTAAAAAGTTAAAATAATATTAAGCATCTAACCTTTTTTATCATATTAGATTCACTGAGGTAAAGGTATGAATATAGTTACAATATCATCCCTTATATTGATTTATTGAAAAAAATTATATATTATTAATTAATGTAATTAATCGAATGGGAAATTGCAGGTTTAATTTAGGTCTAACTCACTTTCATTTATTTTTTGCCACTTCTTTGTCCATTGAGGGATTCTAACCAAGCGGTGAGGACTTTAGTTTGCAAATCGATCCACCTAAAGGAAGACTTAAGTGGAATTGTGGATCACTCTTGGATGGATTCTTGGAATGTGTATCTACTCAATCAGGGAGTCCAGATGTTGCGAGTGTCTCCCACATGCTTCATAAGAGTGGAATTTGTGGGGCGTCTCACCTTTTGATAATCCAAATCATTCAAAATTAATTTCAACTCCTCCAATGACTGAAGATTTGATGTAGCACAAGTTGACCTCGCTATAAAATGAAGTTCATGATTAATAATGTGAATGCTAAAATTGTACCAGTTATGTTATTAGTCGTGTGTTTAATTTAACATTGAGACCAATTCTTATTGAAGTAAAATTTAAGTTGTGAATGACATTCACTTGGAATGGTTGATATCACCAATGGTAGACCTGTGGTGGAGTTTTTCACATTTCAGTATTTCACTCACGAGAAGTCTGTGGGAGACATTACGGTGATTCGGACTTTCGATCAGGCCCAACAGATGACTTGACTTGGAATTGCTAACCCAAATAAAAAAAGTGGTTAGCAAAAGAAAGAGGACGCCCCATCCTAAATTTATTGACTGCACCTGCGTTAAGACTCAAGTCCCAGAGTCATGCAAACGTTAAATGAGAGTCATGTAAACGTTAAATGAGATTCCTTTTTCCGAGCTCCAAATCCTAATTCCCCGTTGTCCACTACAATCTACATGCTTGGTAGGTCCAAAACTCTATAGTGGGGTCCATATAATGATTATATGGATCGCTCAAGATGAATATCATCTCCTTTACGAGATATCTTCAAAATTTGGCTTAGCAGGAGTGGATCTTCCATCAACTTGAGCATATGACTGATAATGGGATTAAGGCGTTTCAAAAATGATATATAAAGTTACGCTCATCACATTATCATTTTTGTGCTCAATCTAATAGTAGGATCCACTCCTCTTCAAATGAAGTTTGAGTAAGTCTCACTAGAAGGATGAATTTCATCTTCAACGATCCAAATCATCATTATGTAGGGCCCACAGTATAGTTCTAGACTTGTATTACTTGGGAAGCATATAATAGATGCAACAAAGGATTTGAGCTCAGTACTCTTCCCTGCAGGTTAATCACACTTAGTTGAGCGTAGAAAGTTCTCACGGTTCTTTAAAACATCCCGTAATCATCACATAACTATAAATCTGCCATGGAAATTTTTGATATGTTGGGCCAAATATGAACTTATTGCAACTTGTGTCAAACTTGGCCTATTGCCCCACAATTGACAAATAATGTTATTGTGTTGTTGAAAGTAGAGTTTTTCCAATTTTTTTTATTCTTTGGGTTATTAATTTGATAAGAGTTTGAAATCTAAAATATCAATCACTATCATTATCATTATCATCATCAAAGTCATATCCCAACTATATTAAGGACAACAATTTTAGGAGTTTTCATGTACATATGTTCCTCACCATTTTTGTAAGGGACATTTCCTTTTCTAGACCTATCAATGTTGAAAAGATGTGTGAAATGTAATGATTTTGTCCTTTTGTACGTTAATATTTTCTAAAAAAAAAAGTGTCTAGCCAAAATGGTGAGGGACATATGCACATGAATATTCTCTAATTTAAAACATGATTTTTTTATTATATCATGTATATAGAAGATAATGCACATATTGACATTATACAAACACATAGCTGTTTTGGCATTACCCAGTGGCAGGACCAGAGGACTGCGGATGGCCATGGCCCCCGTCAGTCTTTTTTATTTAAATCCAGATCTTTTATATATATGGACCCAATTTTTTTTTTCAAATAATGGCCCTCAAGAAAAAATTTCTTGGGCCCACCATTTTGTGTTGCAGTTTCCAAACGGTGTTCGAAAAAGTTGACTAGAACTTTTCCAGTCCATCTTTTCTTAGGCACAGGGGGTTCCACCAAAAGGAAAGGAAAGGTTTAAAATTGCTTGGGATGCACCCCTTGAACAAATTCTTTGCCAATGATGCTCTCAACATTTCTCATTTCTGAGATGTGGGGTAGTTTGTTGGCAGAGAACAAGGATATTCCAATTTCCAGGCCACAAAAGAAGATTATTTTGTCCTTCTGGTGCAAGGATTCTTAAACACAACAACACAACACAACACAACACACCACACCTCCCCCCCTCCCAATTACAACAACAACAACAACAACAAAAGAAAAAGAAGAAAAAAAAAAAAAAGAAAAAACACGGAAATCTGACCATTGCAGAACCTTCCCAAAGGGATTGTCTCCGCTTCCAATAGAAATTTCTTCAATGCAATTAAATCATCCAAATCAACACATTTGATTGGACCAGACCCCCGTATTTTATTTGAAACTTCTACAACACCTAATCAAGAAAATGAAGGGATGGGACCATGTGTTCTAGAAGATTATAACTATTTTCAGAAAATCTATGAAAAAGAACTTCAAAAATTCACCAGTCGATCCATCGAGATGGCTCGACCCAGTCCAAAGCTTGGTAGAAAATTTATTATATATATATATGTGTGTGTGTATGTGTGTGTGTGTGTGTGTGTGTGTGATGAGTCATTCGTAGTCCATTTTGCATTCCACTGGTTTTTAACTGAGTCCTGAGTGAGTACAGTCCCAGTGAAATGAGCTGACCAAGTTAACCGAGTTCTGATGTTTTCAACAGTTTTTCATGATCTTTTACAAATGTGCCCGTGTTGAGTCTGACTGAGTTGTAAAACACTGGTCCTATCCATTTTATTTAACCTCTTTGGTTTAAAGTAAGCATATGAATTTGGATGTCAATTAGCTAAACATCGAAGTTATCAATCAAACAGACAACGTTTCTGGAGGGCTTCTGGTTAGATTTAGCTTTCATTTAAGGATCAAAACAGCTCAATAAAAGAAAAAAGATAGCTCTATGTCCATCGAGTTATTATGTTTTAAAGGAAAAAAACAATCACTAGTTTAAGCATGTAGATAAGAAGTGCCAAGAAATATTTATGTGTATCCATCTTTCATTATAGCGTAAGAGATATTTACGTGGCTTTCCCTCTTTGCACTTGAATATTTCTTTTTTGTGCATGAGTACCATATATGACTTTTTTATCTTTTTCTTACAAATATTTTTAATTATATAAGTGTCCATTATGCTATGGTAAAGGATGAGATGCATGTAGTTATTTTTCAATAAATTTTTTTAAAGATAAGCAGAGTCTTTTATATGTTTGAAAAGAAAAAAAAAAGGATGCATGTAGGTAAAACCTACTTGCGTCTTTATTTTAAGACTTAGAGTTTGCACACTTACAAAAGAAGATTGGTCGGATTGGCTATCTATAAAAAAAAGGATTATTATATATTCGAGATATGACAAAAAGATAGGTTTAGATATTATATGAATATTGAATTAAGAATACAAGCTCGAGGTTTGTGAAACAAGAACAAACAAGTGGGATACAAATATGTTTGGCTATGGTATGGTGCTTCTTGAGAAGTTTGTAGTAAAAAAATTGGAGATGCACTATGCATATGTGTTTGTATATGTACATATCTGTTAAATTGTGTCTTGAAGTGTTTTGGTGACTATTATTTTATATTGTTGTTAAATATATTTTTTAAAATTTAACATATTTAATATGATTTCCTATATGCCAGTGCATTTCTTCAAGTTTATTTCCTAATAATATTTTATGTTGCTTTTTTAAAGAATTTTTTAGATCAAACATATTAAGTTTTATTTAATATGTCCCTTTTTTCTTGGATTTTTTTTCTTGAAGTTATAAATATTGTTTCTTTTTACAAAAGTCACATGATAAATGTTTCTTTTGTTACATGCATATAATTTATGGATAGTATGACTTCAATTAGATTTTTGGGTATTAATATGTATCTTTTGCAAGATATTGTAGGGTGCCTATTGTGAAAAAAGCATGTACATATGAGATTTTTGGGTATTAATATGCATCTTTTGTTTTTGATAGAAAATATTTGTAATTAAACTTATTCAGAAGCTGATATAGAGTTGACAAATATAAGTTTTTTAGTTAGATCTGGGTAAGAGTGCCACCATAGCAACATGTCATCTATAAATTGGACATACCTAGCCAATTTATGAGTTATTGCATTTTTATCTCTACCCACATATTCCACTATATAGCTGTTAATATGCATCTTTTAAAAGATATTGAATGGTGCCTTTTTGTAAAACGATATATATATATATATGGAGAATCTTCATGTGCCTGGTGCCTATATCGTAACAAAATATGTACATGCAAGCACAATGCACTTACCATACCTGAATTGTGCTAATTATTATTCATCCAGCTGTCTAAACAAAATAAGCGAAAGTGATGCTAAATGTATAAAGAACAGTAAACGTACATATCCTTGCCAATATCTCTACTCAACTGTCCACCAAAGCCCTATATATATATATTATTTTAATTCTTCTCATTTTGTGTGTGTGTGTGTGGGTGGGCTGGAGTGTTGAATTGGGTTTTGAATTTTAAAATTATCAAGTAAGAATGCCAATAAAAAATATTAGAAGAAAGGAAAACAAGGGAAGAACAGTACAATAAAATCGAGAAACTACAAAAATCAAATAAATAAATAATACAAATCATATACGCTATAAAATGTGTTTGGAGTGACATTTGGCTACTACTTAATGGAAATCAACAACTTTGGATCCCTCCCCACTTTGGAACTTGGCCTGAATTTAGGATGACAATTTTCAAGAGTGAATGTAAATTGGGATGGTTCTACTATATATTATCCCAACTTTTTTCGATATATTGTACAATTTTTTTTTCTGAATTTTTCATACTACTAATTTCATTGGATTTTCATACAATGTGTTATTAGATTTTCATTTAATGAATTTCCTAATATTTTCTTGCTACAAAATTAGAAAAACATTTGTGTCCAACATTGCAATTTTAAAATATGTGCACAATATTCATCCTTTTTTTATATCATTTACAAAATCCTATTTATCTCAATTAAATCAATAGGAAACCCTAAAGGGGGTATTTGGATGCAGGATAAGGGGGGATAAGTGGGGAGATAAGTTACTTTTTCTATCCTATCCCACTTATTTTGCATTTGTTTGCACTTTTACTACATGGAATAATGTTATCCTACTCCCGATGTTTTTAGTGAACTAATACCTAGTATAAGGCTTAGATAATTCCACCTAGGAGGTGTGATAACTTGAGTTGCTTTGAGTGGGGGGTGGGATTATATTTTTTAGAGCTTTTTATCTCTATTCCACCTTAGTTGGCTTTAAGTGGGGGATATGATTATATTTTTTAGATTTTTTTTGTCCCTTATTCTCTATTTATCTAGACGCAACCAAATATGAGATTGGATTTACCGTTGGGATAACTGGAATCTCATTCCATGTAATAATACTATTGGATGGGCTTGGATGGTAGTAGTTATCCAATTCCACTAAAAATTTATGTCGCTTCCAAACACACTCAAAAGGCCTATCCAGTCTCACTCTTTTTTTTTTTTTTTTCTTTACTAAATGACCTCAGGTTTACCTGATTTTGATGAGTAAG
Organism: Sextonia rubra; assembly: GCA_037013555.1. Taxonomy (NCBI): domain Eukaryota; kingdom Viridiplantae; phylum Streptophyta; class Magnoliopsida; order Laurales; family Lauraceae; genus Sextonia; species Sextonia rubra. Next base: position 40,346 of record JASUAD010000007.1, read on the forward strand.
GACTACTCCATGTAGTTAAACACATTGCTACATACACAATGCCTAAATAACATAATAAGTGAGAACCAAACTTGAAGCCTAGCTTTGGAGAGCAAACCTAAGTCTCAAACAAACTGTACCACTATTTCGACAGTTTTTTTTCTTACTCTTGTGAAAATTATTATGTTATAAAAAGGATATTGCTCATACAACTGTCCTTAGCCTTGATATTTGCTTAGAAACTATTCAAGTTTAAGTATTTTTTATAGAATTATTTGTGCAGTATCCTAAGGTAATACAATATCGCACACATTGGACTGTGTGATATCCTTGGGCCATGTGATATTGCACAGTTATTGTACAAATAGATTTGTGGAAAATATTTAAACTTCCCATATTATGGGGCAAATGTCTTATTTAGGAGCAATTGTATGAGCAATATCTCTATTATAAAATAATTATATTAATATTGTTTCATAAAAGATTTGAATTGCACTCTGATGTAGCCCATGTAAAATTCTCTTGACCGACTCGCTTTTAATCTAAAGGGGACAAAGAAGAAGCAAATGAAAAAGGAAATAACGGTATTGCTGTTCATAGGCAAATCACCTTTCAAATCCTTTGCAAATCATTACTAATTAAAACAAAAAGGCCTTTATCATTATTATGGAATCTAATATAATTTTTTTTCATATTATCCTCTAAATGAATTCCAATACAATCTTGTGAGAACCAATGGGGACTATCCCTCCACCTCCCGCTCACTTACCCGAACCAACATTGGCATTAATGAAGGTAATATTTGCTATTAATGCTTTTACCATTGATTTTGAGTCTATCAAGCTCAAATCAAACAAAATATGGTCAGTGCAATCTTTTTCTATTTCTTTTTATATCCATGCGAAGACTTTTCAATTCATTAAAATTAATCTATTTGATCAATGCTAATCTTGATTTTCAGGGAAAAAAAACGGTTAGAAAGGTCATGATTTAGGAATATGTCAGAAATTACTTGCATATTTGTGGAGCCTTGCCCAACGGGACTATTCCAACTGTTTCATTCATGGTCGTTAAGAAGATGCCACGCGGCACATGGAAGTCCATTCCTGCAAGTGGACAGCTTTGGCTACCCAATGCAGCCCGCCACCCCGGTCAGCTGCCTACACGCCCTTGTTACGTTGCAGTCAACAACATCTACTCCTGGTATTCTTCAAATGACAAAAATGCCCTTCATTAAAAAAACTTGGCTAAATTGCAGGGATGGCAATGGGCCACCATGTACCTGGATTTGACCTATGAAATATGATGTACGTATTTATTTTGGACTTAGATTCTTGGTTTTGGATAAAATTTGTTGGGTTGGATGTAAAGATATCCTGAGACTAGTATTAATGTCAGAAAAAATTTTCATAAATATATGGGGTAAGAGAAACATAATTCATGTAGCCGACCCCAATATAGTTCGGATAAGGCTTTGATGATGATGATGATGATGATAATGTATGGGGTAATTATTAGCCTCGTCTGAGACCTATCAACCCAATCCTTTCACTCTCATTATCAGCCTCTCTAATTGAAACTCATTTTAATTAGACACTAGTGTGTTAATGCTCATTCTTAAACTAAATTTTAAAAAATTAAGATTTGAAGCTCTTAAATTACGAGTTGAAATGAATCAACTAGGATACATTTTCTCCAAAATCTAATCAATAATACGATCCTTCCATCACCCTATGTCTTATAACTAGCAATTATCCGAATGGGCCATACAGGGGTTGAAAATTCTACCTATTGCGTAACCCAACGGATACATTAATACACAAGATTGCCATGTATGTATGTAGATCATCTAAAACAATTGTAGTCCACATGAATGATTACCCAAGCGGAATATCCAAAGGTTCATCCCATGTATCACATCAACTGTATTTATCACATCATCGGGCTCGCCACCACTGTCGGGTGTTTACCTTGTCATTGCTTGAAAGATATCAATGAATTGAGACAAATCTTGGGCAATTGAATTTGGAACTCTGCGAGGAAATTAGGGATAACTGTCACTGTTATCCCTACAAACACCTCTCTTTTAGGGGGAGGGGGAGAGAGAGAGAGAGAGAGAGAGAGAGAGAGAGAGAGGTCAGTCAAAGAGGTTAAAACAGGTAAAAATTTTAGCCCATGCAAGACGGCTCTTTTTAGAGGGGCGGTAAGGACAAGGGAACAAGCCTACAATTGCATGAAGTAGCATTATACGGGACCATAGTATAAATTAGAAATGGGTCCAAAAACTACACTCATTTTTACTAACCCCAAAGAAAACTTAGGTACTTGATCAGACCCATTGATTTCATCATATATGAGGACCCAGATCTCGGACGCCATGACTTGTTATTGCATATAAATATTTTTATGTTTTTAACAATTCCCTATATTACCATTAAGATGGTGGTTCAGTTGATTTGAGCATTGGATTTGCTCCCCAAGATTTTAAATTCAACTCCCGCCCCTTGTATCATTTGGATATTATGTGTGTGGCTATGTATGTACTCTCAAAAGAATAGTTTTTACTTATTAGAATCTGATAATTCCTGTGATGGAGAGCAAAGGTCTGAAGGTTGAACTGGCGAGGAATACATTAACTTATAAACCCACCTTCCCCCCCGAGATTTACCCTGTGCACATGCATTGCAGGTCATGCACCTAAGGAAAGAGTACTGTGGTCAGTGGTGGACACAGAATTTTCATTTGAGGGGTGCAGCCGTGTAGGCCCAAGCAAGCATTTGTGTTTCAGAATAAATACCTAAATTTATGTGAATTTCGGGTGTGGATATAGAATTTTTTTGTAAATTTTTTTAAAAAAATATTACTTGGTTTTAAATGCGAACCGAGATCCAATAAATGCATTCATCGCTGTATAGATGTGTGTAGGTCTCCCCCTACATGCGGGTCAAATACGACAAAGATACCCTAAAAAAGGAGTCTATCAAAATAGTTTCAAACTAGAAGGTTCCGGTCTAGTGTTTGGATGTGGGTACCGTTTGGGGACGTGACCTTGCCCTCATCAACATATTCATCCCTATATATTGCAATAAAAATGAAAAAAAAAATCGTGGGCCATATTGCCATAAGAAAAAGTCAAAGGGGTATATTAGGAATTCACATAAATTACCCAAAGACAGCCTTGTATGATAATGCATTATTACATCTCTCTCTCTCTCTCTCTCTCTCTCTCTCTCTCTCTCTCTAACCTCTCCCCTGCCCAAATCAATAAGCAGATTACAAGTTGATTACTATTTCGTCATTTACAATAATCACAGGCACAAGTACAAGCGTACAACACTGTTTTCTCATTCCCAATATATGCAATGAGAAGTTTACTTAGCATAACCAAAACATGAATGACTGCTAATATAGAAGCTTCACAGGAGCCAGCGCAATCCAAACGCGTCCAATTGGGAATCCTAGAAATTTAACCGGGAATTTAGCAGCTTGGGTAATTCACATGTGGAGTAGATTGACCTTCTAGACGTGGGTTTCCTCCAGAGTTTAAAAATTCCGCATTTTTTGTTTTCCTCTTGCCCAGGTTGCTTCCTCTTTCATGGTCTTTCCCCGGGCCTAGATCGAGAGAACCCATATGAGCTTTCCGTCTTTCTCGGCTGCAAGTCAAGGCGAAAAGCCTAGTCTACGTTCAACGTTTCAGTGGGATGAAGAAACTTCCATAAGAAAAATCAAAGTGGGGGGTGCTTTTCTCTGCTTGTCTTGATGTTTTATAGGCATTGGGAGGGTGGGGTTGAAGAAAGATTGCATTTTGAAAGGTGGGTTGGGAGCTGATGGATAGCTGGAGTCTGGGTTCTTGTCAGAAAATTGAAATTTGCACTTGGTAGGGAGATTTTGTGGTTTTCTTGGGAGATTGGTTGGGTTGAGGATTTCTCTTTTTGTTTTGGAGGGGATAAAGATTAAAGGTTGGATTTTTGGGCTTACTTTTTGGTTTTATCTGAACCTGCTCTCTTTTTGGGGTTGCTTGGAGGATTAGGTGGTTTCTGTAGTGGGACTTTTTTGGATTATATATGTTAGGATTGTAGTTGGAATTTAAAGGCTTCTTTGCTTTTCTTAGTGCTAGTATCCTTATTGTTGTTATTTTTTTGAAAGGAATTGGTTGTGGTATTTGGTTGCTTCTTTTGATATTTTGAGGTCCTTGTTTGAGGAATTTGGTATCAGTCTTTCTTGTGTTTTGGATTTTGGGTCCCTTTTGGGATTATAGTTCTAGGATTTGGTTGGGTGGTTTGCTGCTTAGTCTTTGTTAAATTTCCTGTTTTGAGGATTTGGAAGCTGCATTGGATAGGTTGCTTTTCCATTTTGTTTGGTGGGTTTTGTCAGTGTTCTTGAGTTCTGGTCTAATTTCTGGAGGAGAGAATGAGTGGGGTTAGGAGGAAGAGGGTTCATTTCAGCAAGATCTACTCCTTCTCATGTGGAAAATCATCATTCAAAGAGGACCACTCGCAAATTGGCGGCCCTGGCTTCTCCCGGATCGTCTTCTGCAATGACCCAGACTGTTTTGAAGCTGGAATTCGCAATTACGACACCAATTATGTATCAACCACCAAGTATACATTGGCTACTTTCGTGCCCAAATCACTCTTTGAGCAATTCAGGAGGGTTGCCAACTTTTACTTCCTTGTGGTCGGCTGCTTGTCTTTCACTGATCTTGCCCCTTACTCCGCCATCAGCGCTCTGCTTCCTCTCATCGTCGTGATTGGAGCTACCATGGCCAAAGAGGCTGTTGAAGATTATAGGCGGAAAAAGCAGGTAAACATCCATGCCCTTCACTGATATTATTTGTTCCATTTATAGATCGTCAATGATTACATTTCTTGTTGTCACTTTAGTTACTGCTAATTCGTGGCAAAAGAGGACTATGATTGGATTCTAGGCTGTGTTCCTCAGGAATTCATGACTGCAAGGATTCATACAGGCCATATTTGGTGTAATATGAATATTGCAAGGATTCCGTCTGCTGAAATATGTTTCAATATTAAAGGAATTTATCTCGGAGTTGAATAATCTAAGGTGCAAATCAGTACCAAATTCTGCAGCATATGGCAATATTGAAATATTGCACAATTTTGAAACATTAGGCATATCCAAACTCATGCTTACGATAAAATTTTTAGGCGACCATCATTTATGAATCACAGCTGGGGAAAGTTTTCTGCTTATGCTGTTTCTCAAGGGATGAAAATTAAATCCCGATGGCCTCTATGAAAAGCATGTCAGATTCTACTGCAAGATCTCCAATTTTTTGTTTGTGTTGGTTTTGAATACAAAACTGGGGATGCACTGCTATGAAGAAAGGATAGGTGATGATTTCTGTGCTTTTTGCTTGGTTGTGTATCAAGGTTGATGATACCATGTAAATATTGTTTCAGGATATTGAGGTGAACAATCGAAAGGTTGAGGTGCACCGTGGAAATGGCACTTTCGAAAATACTGAATGGAAGAATCTAAGAGTTGGAGATATAGTGAAGGTAGGGAAGGATGAATTTTTTCCTGCCGACCTCCTCTTGCTTTCATCTAGTTATGAAGATTCTATCTGTTACGTCGAGACCATGAACCTTGATGGTGAGACTAATTTGAAACTGAAACAAGCGTTGGATGTTACATCAGGCTTACATGATGCTGATAGCTTCCGTGAATTTAAAGCAGTGGTTAAATGTGAAGACCCAAATGCAAACTTGTATTCTTTTGTTGGAAGTATGGATTTTGAAGAGCAACAGGTTCCTCTGACACCTCAACAACTACTTCTTAGGGACTCGAAGCTCCGCAACACGGATTATATCTATGGGGCTGTGATATTCACAGGCCATGATACAAAAGTTATTCAAAATTCAACAGAGCCACCATCCAAAAGAAGTAGAATTGAAAGGAAAATGGACAGGATCGTCTATCTTATGTTTGGATTGTTGTTTTTGCTGTCTTTGGTCGGATCAATTTTCTTTGGCATTTGGACTAGAGAAGACTTACGAGATGGCAAGATGAAGCGATGGTACCTTAGGCCGGATGATGCTACCATTTACTTTAATCCTAAGAAGTCAGCCGCTGCAGCAGTTTTGCATTTTCTCACTGCACTGATGCTGTATAGTTATTTTATTCCCATCTCTTTGTATGTATCCATCGAGATTGTTAAAGTCTTGCAGAGCATTTTCATCAACCAAGATGTGCACATGTATTATGAGGAAGGTGACAAGCCTGCACGTGCCCGTACTTCCAACTTGAATGAGGAGCTTGGTCAAGTTGATACTATACTCTCTGATAAGACTGGTACTCTCACATGCAACTCCATGGAATTTATCAAATGTTCTGTGGCTGGGACAGCATATGGCCGAGGTGTTACGGAGGTGGAGAGAGCGATGGCTAAAAGAAATGGCTCACCTTTGGTTCAAGAGGAAGAAAATGGGGAGCATGTCGATGATCATGCTGATGCTAAACCTTCAGTTAAAGGGTTTAATTTCAAGGATGAGCGGATCATGAATGGGAAATGGATTGATGAACCTCATGCAGATGTCATTCAAAAGTTTTTTCGCGTGTTGGCAATCTGCCATACTGCCATACCTGAAGTGGATGAAGTGATGGACAAAGTTGCATATGAAGCTGAGTCTCCTGACGAGGCAGCCTTTGTGATCGCAGCAAGAGAACTTGGCTTTGAATTTTATAAAAGGACACAAACGAGTATTTCGCTGCGCGAGCTGGATCTTGTGTCTGGCAAGAAAGTCGAAAGGTGAGACCTCTCATCCCCTTTCCAATTCCCTTTCCTTTTATTGTTTTAATTCATTTTACAATGTTGTCTTGGAATATTCCCTAGCTCCCTTTCTCTAAATCAATAATGCCAAGGACTTTTATTAAAGTGGAAATGGCAAACGCAATGTCCCTCCTCATTTTTTTCTTTTTTTAACAATAACAGTAACTTTTATTGCAAGAGAAAAGGTTATAAAGAGAGAACAAAAAAAAGAAAAAAGAGTGAAAGAGCACGAAGGTACAAGAGTAGTGTACCTTCCTCACAAGACAACTATAAGATTAAATCCTCCCAAGGGGAAACCCTCTCAACATCTTGTTTAGCTAAAGCATCCGCCATCACATTTGCTAACCTACTATGGTGTCGAAAGCAAACATTAAAGATGCTAGATAATACCCGGATTTCATTAAAGAGGAATTGAAACTTCCTCACTGTGGAAGGGTAACCATTCGTGGAAGGGCAGTGACCCTCATGTTATTTTCAGTTTTCATTCATTTGCAACCTCATTGTGGAAGGGTGACCATTTGTCCCGCTGTCAAAGTTTCCTAGTCAGTTCTGGTCTGTTGTACATTCAAATGCATCGATATTTTACTTGTATGTCATTTATGGTCAATCATGATTGTCTCAGTGCTACAATAAAGAAGGTTTTTCATTATATATCTCTAACCAACATTTTTTTTTAATTTATGTTTGCAGGTCATATGACCTTTTAAATATCTTAGAGTTTAGTAGCACTCGAAGACGGATGTCAGTGATAGTGAGAAATGAAGAGGGACAGTTACTGCTACTCTCTAAAGGTGCTGACAGGTTAGTGAGCTCTACATTTAGTAAAGCTTGGTTGATCATTAGGTGCTAGAAAGTCCTTTAACATGATTATATCTAATTTCTTCTTCTTTTCGTTTCAACTAGCTTTGCATTTGGAGATTATTCATTATGTGTTTCCTTGCAGTGTTATGTTTGAGAGACTTGCAAAGAATGGAAGAGACTTTGAGAATCAAACGAAGGAGAATTTAAATGAGTACGCTGATGCTGGTTTGAGAACGTTGGTACTTGCTTACCGTGAACTCAATGAGCAAGAATACAAGGAATTTAATAATGCATTCAATGAGGCAAAGAACTCAGTCAGTGCTGACCGAGATGCACAGATTGATGAAATAACAGAAACAATAGAGAAGGATTTGATTCTTCTTGGTGCCACTGCAGTAGAGGACAAACTTCAAAATGGGGTGAGTTGAATATTTTAAGAAATGTCCAGTACGCCCATTAAAACTAAAGATTTTAAAAAATGAATCAAATTTATGATTAGGTGTCTTGAAACATGATGGGAGTATTGTCTGCTTGTTGAAATCAGTTACTCAAACATTTAATTCTTACTGAAAGAATGGGTACTAGATTTCCAATAATAAAATTTCCGATAATTAAATTTCCTCTTTCATTGCTATCACAAATGCAGAAGCAGTTCAGTAGTGTGGTTTTGTGTGGTTTCATCCCTTTTTCCAAGTATGCTTTGAAGTGAATTTATTTATTTTTTCTCTCTGCCAGGTTCCTGAATGCATTGATAGGTTAGCACAAGCTGGAATAAAAATATGGGTTTTGACTGGCGATAAAATGGAGACTGCTATCAATATTGGGTATACTTTTTGGATATAGCTTCAGTAAATTTCTTTGTTATTCTTTTGTTTCTTGCATTATGTTTGTAGTTTTCTTCTTGTTCCTTTGAAATAAAATGTACTGTAATAAAAAAAAAATCTTTGTTATTCATAACATATGGTCATGTGTTGGCCTCATCCCTATATCCTAAAAAATACTGTGGGGTTTACTTCTTAATAATCTAATCTGATGTATCAAAAACCACCCCCTGCTAATTGTGGTTGGCCCAAATATCACCGAGTGATATTTGATTGAGTTGATTTTTATTACCTTTGAAATAAAAAGTAAGATCATATGGGACAGCTGCTACTTCTGTCCACTGGCAGATGTCATTCTAACTTTTAAAGGATAAAAAGTGCAAAATACAATTAGCAGTGAGTGGTTATGATTTGCAAAATACAATTAGCAGTGAGTGGTTATGATTCACAGCCACACCACAACCACACCCCCCCCAATACATGTGTGGGGTGTTTGGTTCTTTTTCCTTTTAAAGAAAAGGTTTTCGTGTGTGGTGGGGGGTTGTGTGTTTGGGTTTGCATCTATGGGATGTGCTCACCTACGACCTTGCAAACTCCCTTGTGGGGCCCACCTAGGCTCAGAGGCAAGGGATTGAAAGATCTAGATGGGAATTTCTTATGTGCAAAATTTCTGCTATGTGAGATCATTTTAACCCCTTGATCCATGTCCCTTGAGCTGTTTGAAGGCATCATTTTTTAAGGATTTTGTTCCAATGGTGAATAATGGTTGGATGAGTGTTAAATGTGGACTTGTCCACAAGCTGAATTGACAAGCTGAAGAAATGGGGGGCTTCATGGAGTCTCTCATGAGAGACATCCTTGGGTGAGCCTGACCCCACATATATTCGAAAACTGCAATTTTTTTCCTTTTTTCTTTTATAACTGGATATGCTCCACCATTTCAAAACTTCGAATGAGTGCCCACCATTCATCTTTCTAAGCCACTCATCCTGCAGGCTCATAAATGTGTATGCACCCTAAAAAAGTCCACTGCATTTTGAGTGAAGTGTACCTTTGGATAGATCACATGTAAAATACACTTAATTAACTATTAATCATGCATTTTACATGTGATCTGCTAATGTTGGGGTGTAATTCATTTGAATTGGGGAGGGGGCATGAGTGAGTTGGATCTATCACAGGTGGGCCCACTGGTTGAGTTTTGAAAAGGTGGACATAAAAAGTTGTTCAAAAGGTGGACATAAAAAGTTGTTCACTCGTACATGTATCATCATGATCATCATCGTTGAAGCCTTTTATTGCTTTGATTTTGGGTCAGCTTTGTGAGCTTTACTTCACTCATCCCCTCTGAGGGCAGTGTTCCTTTTCAACTGACAACCTAGCGTGTTACGTCCAACTTCTTCCCAAATCTTTAGTTACTTACGCCTTCTTTAATACCTTGCAGCATTTCAGTTCTTCATACAGGATTGTCACCTGACAACCATCTCACATGAAATTTGTTTATTTTCTTGTATTGGAAATTGGAAACACATGTAGATTTCTTCTTATCTACCCAGTCCTAGTTCCGTACTTTCTTTTAACTGCTTTTAGCATTTACATCTCAACTACTTTACTATCGATTGTTGTTTCTTTGTAGCCCTACTACTAGCTCCATGTAATAATTTAGGCCTAACTGTTGTCTTATAAGAATGCCCTTTGATTGAAGTGGCATTCGGTGATCTCATAGTACTCTCCCTAGCTTGTCTCTGCTTTGCCCAATCATAATAATCCTATCTACAATAATCCTTTCAAGCCTTTTCATTTTGTTCCTATATATGTTTATATTCAAAATTATGCTCTTCTAACAATCAGTAAATTTTGCAGCTTTGCATGTAGTTTGCTGAGACAAGGAATGAAGCAGATAATTATCAATTTGGAAACACCCCAAATTCTAGCATTGGAAAAAGAGGGAGACAAGAATGCTATCACAAAGGTAAATATCCCCCTTTATGCCAGTAATTATTGGTTAGCTGTAGTGGGAAATAAATCAGATTTTCTTAGACTATCATTGACTAACAACACATTTGTGGATAATTTGATTACATAGAGTACTGTCTACAGTTCTAAGATGGTTAGTGTTGTTTTATGAGCAAGCAAACTAGGGCGCAGGGATTAATCTTGCCAGTTGTGTGAGACATCTTTCGTTATATGCATATTGTTTTCATTAAGGGGTAAGTGAAGCGTAAAAGAAATGAAGAAAATTAAAGTCATCCACAATTGTATCAAGTTTTTGTACTGGAACAGTTAATGCTAGGGGAGAAACAATAAAAATGAGAATTAGTTCATATAATCCAGTGCTCCTGAATCGATAACCCACAAGAAATTGGTGGAAGATATAGTTACTAAGTTGGTGGACATAGCTATACTTGATTAGTAAGGAATAGTCTAGTTGGAGAGGAGGGCCTTGTATGATGCAAGGAGCCATGAAGCTTGGTGATCTCATCCTAGAGAACATACATTGTATCACCAGAAGCAAGCCAGACTTACGCAAAGTGTTTCTAGGTCTGCCAACTAGGCTTTCAGAAGTTCCTTTGATATGACAAGCCCTTTCTCAGTGGTCATTTGGGATGAACTGCCCTGGCCATGTTAATGCAGACCGCTGTGACCACAATCCCATGGTACAACAAGAACTATCATTAGTTCATTACAATCACCACGATTAATTTCCTTAGATTTGCTATCACCTGATGGACCTATCAAAGCTCGTGGTTTATTTACCACATTCTCACATTTTCATTGACTCTTGTTCAGTTGTATTAGGAGAAAGAAAATACCTGGGTTGAAGAGACATATTATGATGAATTTGAGGTTGTTCTGTGAATATCAAGATTTAGACCTGTAAGCAAATCGGATTTCTGTTGTTGCTCATCCTTTTTGCTGCTACGTGTGCATACATGTTAATACTGTCATGACATAAGCCATATCCCACATTAACTGGAATGATAGTCGCCTAAAAATCTCGTGGCTTTGAAAAATCCCATAACTCCTTAGCCGTCTTATGGTATATGAATGCCAGCATCCTTTAAATGAAGCAACCAAAGTATGGCCACAAGCTTCTCTGCTTCCTAATCTATATGCATCATATCATCAATAGGTGGCTCCACACTCTACCATCTATATATCTGACCTACATCTTCTTCCAATAAACATTATCACAGATGGAGATCTTTAACTATTGTTTGTTACGCATTGTGAAATATTTTGTACACACTAAAATTTCACTGGTGTAAGCTGTAATAAAGTGTATTCTACAACTCTAGGAACAAAGAGCCCTTCCATGCCAGAGTTGTGGCAGAGAACCTGACAATTGGTGAAGTTTGGCGTGAACAGTAAATGTGGAAGATATCGCCATTCATCAATATTGTATCTAATCTTAATTTGTTGCTTGTGTGCGATGCATGATTCCCATACGAATCAGAACAATGTAGTTATCCTCCCACATGCCCCACATTGATCATATTGTCCACGTTGAATTCAGGATTTAAATTCAGAATAGGTATTTCCTAGGCATTAAGAAATTCTTTAAAAATCATCATCATCATCATTAAAGCCTTATTCCAACCATGTTGAGGTCGGTTACATGAATTCTGTCTCTCCATTTCATTCTATTTTGCGCCAAATCCTTAGATAAGTTAAACTTCAAATCTGATTAAGAAATTCTTTAAAAATAAAAATTAAAAATTCTAAAATCGAGATGATTCGAAGGCATAGCCTTTCCTACTTTTGGGCCCACCTTTTTGTGCATGGGCCGAACCAAATTGACTGAGCATGTTAGCAGTGGGATACAGGAAGGTGCTTTCTTTAAGTTGATGGCTCTTATAGTAATCTGACCTTATGTATTAGTAGCCTGAAAGGCAGTCAGGGTTTAGAGGGAATGAGGATGGCAGAGAAGAAAGCATTGCAAAATATATTGAGGCTAATTGGTTGTGTTAGTCATGGATGAACATTGGTTTATTAATATTACTAACCAGTTTAATGATCTGCAACTACACAAAAAAAAAAAAAAAAAGTGAAATATGAATGACAAAGTAAGAAACAACAAATAACCAATTGAATTCAAGATCCAAACCCTCACCCCCAATATTTAATTAAACCAAATGATCCTCAATACTTACATGCTTCAGTGATGAAACTTCTGCGACTCAAGTCACAATAGCAGTATATCAGTCCCTGGAACGAATAGATTCAGACCAAGTTCATCAATGTTGAAGGATGGACATCATCAAGGGTGAGAGCATCTTCAATAGTGGTTGCAAGGTATACGAAAGAATATAAAATAGAATAAAAGAGCAGGATGAACCAGGCCTTATGCCAATCCTTGAGAGCAAGTCAAGGATATGAAGGGAGTCTAAGACCCCACTTTTACAAAGAAAGTGCAGAAAATAAACTTCATATGAATAATACAAGCCTTTTTCCTTTAATTCCATGCTCTTCTCAAAATCTGCTCTAGCTGAATAGCATCACATCGATATTTAATGTGAAGTAAACAACCTGCTCTTACCGAATAGCATTACATCGATATTTAATGTGAAGTAAAAAATAAACATAACACCTCCTGTTAATCTTATCTCCAAATTTAAGAGGTGTTAATCCACTTCTTTCACCTTAAATAATCCTATTAGAAACAAATAAAGTAAGGGAAATAAAGTCGTATTTATTTCACACAAAGGGGGAAGCTGTATCCTAAATGATAGGGATCAGTTAAATTGCATTAACAACAAACGGGGGGTTATGCTTATATTCTCGAAACATGTCGGCATCAAAGATTCCAATCAATGGAAGTGCTGCTTTGAGGATCTATTGTTCTACATTTAATGAGAGCTTAGTTACGGAAAGCGATTCATGCAATGGTATTTTCATGGGAAACTTCAACAAATAGGGATCATTTGGAATTCCTTTTCTACTTGAATGAAATCAGAGTTCTTTATTAACTAAATCAGATTGCATATAGGCATGTTGGTAGATCAGCTAATAATATGGTGGACTGTGGACACATGAGCGAAGCTAGCGTAGGTACTGATAGGACTATTCCTTTGGCTGCTCTTTGTAATATTTCTGTGCTGTAGCTTTAATATAATGCTCTTACACCTACAACCATTTCCATTTGCATTGCTTCTATATCAAGCTTGTAATCTTCTTTTATCAATCCAATTAATTTACTGTTACCAATAAAAAAAAGGGGAATCCCCCAATTGCGAAGAGAGTACCGATTTCGGTAGCATGATAATCCTACTAATCTGAGTCCTCCTAGATAAGTATTTGTCAATTAGTTGTTCCCAAAATACCCTTGTACGTATCCTTCCCTTTAAACCCTTTTAAAGGGTATTCTTGTAATTGTACTTTGTGAATATTATTGTAAATACAAAACCCTCTCTCTAAGAGGGTACAGCAGATTTTATTGAATTCTCACATTGTCACTAATCTCCCAGTTAAATCAGGGATTTGCCTTCTTTCTTTTGTTTTAACCTTTCTTTGTCTTTGACATGCTAGTGGGCCCTAAAGAATTTCGTGTAGAACCTGCCTTCCTCTTGTATCAATGAATCTGCTTTATTTTCCACAATCCACTATGTCAGACACACTAAAGTATTTGCATGTACGAAAGTGAAAATGACTTTTTTCGGTTTATGATCCGGGACATATAAATGTGCTTCAACACTCTTTGGTATGCTAGATTGTTTGGTATAATACTAATTATTAGTCTTTTAATGATACCTCTTTATTTGGATTTATGTATATTTAATTAGATATTCTAATAACTGAAATATTTTTGACACATATGCTTGATGGCAATTGCAATATTGGAATCTTGGAAATCATTGTCCGACTCCGACACAGGTGTCGATGTCCAATTCACAGCCTTGTACTCACCTTAGTTTCAGGGACTGTTAGGTCTGAATGGTTACAATACTAAGATCATCAGCATTTGAGTTTTAAATGTTTTTGTTCAATGGATTATTTTTATTTATTTTTTGAATGGTTTGTTCAATGGATTATTTTGTCATCTAGAGTTATTGTTTACAATTTCAGGCATCAAAGGCAAGTGTTGTCCAGCAGATAAGTGATGGGAAGTCGTTGCTAAGTTCAAGAAGTGAGAGTTCTGAGGCATTTGCTTTGATCATAGATGGCAAGTCACTCACTTTTGCTCTAGAGGATGATGTCAAGAACATGTTCCTAGATCTGGCAATTGGCTGTGCATCTGTTATATGCTGCCGCTCATCACCCAAACAAAAAGCACTTGTAAGTTCTGATAATTTTTCACTGTGAATCTCCTCTGTTATTTATTTTGGCTGTGCTTGAAGATTCTAACGTCGATATTAAAAAAATGCAGGTTACAAGGCTGGTTAAAAGTGGAACAGGCAAGACAACGTTAGCCATCGGTGATGGGGCCAATGATGTAGGTATGCTTCAAGAAGCAGATATTGGAATCGGTATCAGCGGTGTTGAAGGAATGCAGGTACAGTACACTGAAGCCTCATATCTTATAAGACAAGCATTGCCAACAGTGACCAAAACACACACACACACAACAACAACAACAACAAACAAACAACAATAATATAGGTAGATCCCACTGTTTGGGAGTCTAGGGCTCTAGGCCATTCATCTGGTGAGCCTTTCTCTATAAATTCTCTATGGAGTTATCCTGGACATCTGATTTAGGGCTTGTGAATGGTGCCACTAGTCCTCCTACTGATGGAAAAATCAGACAGTTGGGATCATGTAGTGGGGGAGAATGTTCTGGTTTGAATGACCGTCGTGTTTTCTTTAACTGCATATCTATTTTTATTTATTTTTCACAGTTCATTCTAGTGAAATTTGATACTGTGTTCTGGTAATGTTTAATCAAGACCATTATTGTATTTCAGGCTGTCATGTCAAGTGATATTGCTATTGCTCAGTTTCGATTCTTGGAGCGTTTACTTCTTGTGCACGGACACTGGTGTTACAGAAGGATTTCATCAATGGTAAGCTGTTGGATTTGTTGTGTTGAATTGTATTCTATTTTATTTTAATTTCTACTATCCATACGGTTCACAATTGCATCAACAATGATGTGCTGTTTCTGTATCATAGGTATGCTATTTCTTCTACAAGAATATTACATTCGGCTTTACTCTCTTCCTATTTGAGGCATATGCCTCATTTTCTGGGCAACCAGTGTATAATGATTGGTATTTGTCACTTTACAATGTCTTCTTCACATCACTTCCTGTGATTGCTTTGGGGGTGTTTGACCAAGACGTTTCAGCACGGTTTTGTCTGAAGGTATGTTCATTCAGCATCCTCAAAACTGCATAATAATGCATAACAATCCATCTTGGACTAATTTTACATTCAAATTGAGTGAAATCCATCAAACATATCTAGAAATTAGGCCCCTCGTAATTTTGCACTGGAATCTGAATCTGGCCAGCAGGTCACAACTGATTCTAGAAATTGAAGGGCTTGCTCAGTGTCTTTGAGATGACTGCACCTAGTCTTCAAGTCAACCCAGTTGGGCTGGATTTCAACTAGTTAGGTCTTCAGGTTTTTCAATTAAAAATTTTTTTTGGTAAAGAAGAAGAAAATGTTAGAAATTTGAATATTCAAAGAATATAACAAATATTTGAGTAAATGGGAACAATATTATTTTTATGCATAGACCTATAATTATTTTGCATATTTGGGAATGCGAGTTTGCAGCATGTTCCTTCTTTTTTCTTTTTTCTTTTTCATGTATTTCATGATCTCTTTTCCTATCATGCAGTTTCCTCTGCTCTACCAAGAAGGTGTGCAGAATGCTCTTTTCAGTTGGCTTCGGATTCTCAGTTGGATGTTCAATGGCGTCTTGAGTGCCATGATCATCTTTTTCTTCTGCACGAATGCCTTTGAACACCAAGCCTTCCGTAAAGGTGGGGAGGTCGTCGGGATTGAAATCCTCGGGACAACAATGTACACATGCGTTGTTTGGGTTGTAAACTGCCAAATGGCGCTCTCTGTCAGCTACTTCACATTTGTTCAGCATATCTTCATATGGGGGGGCATCGCACTGTGGTATTTCTTCCTTCTAGCATACGGCGCTATCACGCCAAGCATTTCCACCACTGCCTATAAGGTTTTCATTGAAGCTTGTGCACCTGCTGCTTCTTACTGGCTAGTAACACTCTGTGTTGTGATA
Organism: Sextonia rubra; assembly: GCA_037013555.1. NCBI lineage: Eukaryota > Viridiplantae > Streptophyta > Magnoliopsida > Laurales > Lauraceae > Sextonia > Sextonia rubra. Next base: position 56,937 of record JASUAD010000007.1, read on the forward strand.
TCAACACTCATCCCATATTTCGTATACTCAGCCATTCAGATGCGGTTCTTCCCAATGTATCATGGGATGATACAGTGGATTAGATATGAAGGGCAGGCTGATGATCCTGAGTACTGTCATATGGTGAGACAGAGATCATTGCGGCCAACGACGGTTGGATATACAGCAAGGGCAGAAGCAAGGAGGAGTCGAACAACAGATAGAGTTCATCGAACAATAGAACAAGTGGAAGAGCTTGGTAGGTAACTGTACACTTTCTGTTTGTTGTTGAATATGGGCCCAGGCCATTTGATTTCAACTCCTGGGCTGGCCAATGGGTTGAGATCAACGTTAGGAGAGATGGTCAGATCCATGGATGTGGGTTAAACCATTTTGAAATCGCTGTATTATTTTTACTTGGGTGGCCTGAAATGGTTTCTGCAGGATGTAAATTTTGATTCTTGGCCATCGCGGCCACATTAATTTTTGTATTTTTTTAGATATATTTTCCTGTTAATTATCTGTCTTTGTACTATTATATATACCATGATGAGGGTTGGAATATATACCATGATGAGGAAATCCAACCCAATTTTGGATCAGATGATCCTTCTCTCTCTCCTTCTCTCTCTCTCTCTCACACATTCATTCATTCATATTTATTCTTATTTTCCATTGTAGAAAATGGGAATTGTAATTTTAATCTATTTATTAGTTTTATGTTTGTTTGTTTTAGTCCGTTTGTTTTCCCGAGGGCAATAGTCCAAAAGAATCAAAAGGCCACAAAGGGATTCAACAGCATTCTGAACTGGTGTTTTGAAGTTGAGAACAATCCAGATGACCACAAGTAGCACATTTTTAGAATTTAAGACTGAAGTGATCATTGGTCGTTGATTAATCCAATGCTGAAGTGATCATTGGTCGTTGATTAAGGAAATCTTTTAATAACAATGTTTGAAATACACGCTCTGTACGACTGTACTAATTAGTGCTGTCTTCATCACTCTCATTACCATCATTAACCATTATCATTGTTATATCTGCTCCAGTGACAGGTGCCCAGCAGTAGCACCATGCATGCGTCAAATGTCATTGAGGACTGAGGTGCTCAATTCTTTTCTGGGTTGGCCGGTGATTCAGACCATTGATGTAATAGGATCACCATCTAGCTTAGATTGGAATTTCCTTACATTGATTGGATTCAGTGGTCAACCAAGCACCACATTTTAAGCCAAACAAAGGAGAATAAATGAAGCATAAGGGCCTTCCAGTTTGAGACTTTTTCTGAACCCATCATCATGGGTAAGGCCTATATAATGAATGCTGTGGACAATTGAGAACAAATCTAGGGAGACCCAAATCTGTTCATTTTCATCTAACCTTCATTACGGGCGTTCGGTAAAAGGGAAAGGAAAAGCTAGTAAAATGGGGTTTGTTCTAGCATTGCATTGAAGGGATGGGGCATAATAATTATTATGATTTTCTGATGTTCCTTCACTGGTAATCCTACCTAGCATAGCTTGTAATGCAGGTCTTCTGGTTCTAAGACCATTAATGAATGCTGAACCAGCATAACCTGAATGGTAAGGCAAGTGTGAAGAATCTGTCTTTTAAAGTGGAGAGTCGGAGAGTTTATGCAAGCCACACAGTACTTTTTTTTTTTTTTTTTTCAACTCCTTTTTCTTTAGCCAAGTCTGCCCTATAGTATTTTATCATACAATACTCTTCTTTAGCTCCACAAACATGTACCAGCTATGAATTCTGGGAGTTTAGTGTTTAGTGTCCTAATTACAACTTTAATATGTGTGTATGTACTTGTGGTAGTTGTGATAGTGAAAAAAACTGAAGGCATATAGTGTACGGAAGCTCGCCTGTCAAGCTTTTAATATATGCACAGGCTAGTAGGTGGGATGGCAATGGGTGGGGTTAAATGGCAATGGGTACAATCTTGTTATTATTTGGGTGGGTTTTTTGTGGTGGGGCTAATCTGTGTGGTTTTGGGCTCCCAGTTATCTTAGCCAAACATATTTAACTTGTTTGACTCGCCAGTCAAGATGAATTGAGTTGATTATATAGATGAGGAAGTCAGACCAAGTCCAAGTCGTTTGACAAAATGTCAGGGTCTGATTTTTATGTGAAGTTTTTTAGGAGAGGATGTGGTGATTGCAAATTTCTGACGGAACATGTCCTCAAGTTCTTCATTTGGAAAGAAGAGTTAAAAGAAAAATCTAATCAGAGTTTGCTACAATAAATGAGTGGAGGCCAGAATTTCAGAATTCATTTACAGTGAGCACTCAATCAGACTAGGGTGATATTATTTTTATTTTTGTTACTATTATTTTTTATGTGGGTATCCTGAGGCCTTAGACCCAACATGACGGGTTATTTTTTAGTCCAATGGATCAAGACAAATTCATCAAGTGGTTAGCTAAATTCAAGCTGGGTCAGATCTAACCTCATTGATCAGTCCAAGAGTCATGGTCATTGCATTTAATATATTAAATGTGGTAGGCGCAACAAGGTTGCTGAAAAGGACCCAGGCCTAAACATTTTTCAATGGTTTCCTCTGCCCACATCAAATAAAATGCACAAGCTTCTTTGATAGAACCGCTATAAGTTTTTGCCATGTATTTGGAATTAAGATAAATGGGGGTAAGTGACCTTTTGCATCCTATCTCACTTATCTCTTGTTTACTTGCATTTTTAGTGCCGGAATTATATTATCCTAATCCCAACGCTACAATGGATTAATACCTAATATAGGTGCTTAGATAATCTCACTTGGAAGGTGGGAAAACTTAGATTGGCTTTTGGTGGGAAGGGGGGTGTATTATATTTTTTAAGTTCTTTTGTCCCTTTTCCTCCATTTATTCGGATGCAACCAAATATCAGATTTGGTTCATCTCTAGGATAAATGAAGTCCCACCCAATACAATAATACCATTGAATAAGCTTGGATGGCATTAGCTATCTAATCCTACCAAAAATTTATCCCACTTCCAAACACATCCTAAATGTTTCATACCAACATTTCCAAGCCGGTGAAATTTTCAACTGCCAAGCGACTAGCACCACATGTAGCACCTGAAAACTACTCTCCAGACCGCCACCTACCATCATCCACCCAAGAAAAAAGTTTCATCCAAACCTCATCAAAATGTAGCTGTCTTATTGGTGGGCGAACTAAGGTAGGTTTGACACAGGACCACCCCTTATAATGTTGGCAGTCGACTCGTACAAGTGGGCCAGCTTTTGAATTTTCAAGCCTCCAAAGCCACACATGGGCCTGGGTACTGGGTCCAATGAATTAATAGGCAGGCTTGCATGGTACTGCTTTAACAGGGCCTGACATAAAAAATGTCCACAGTAAACTTGCTACTTAGACTCTCAAGCAACCCCATGCTTTGCAACAACCACACCCCACCCCACCCCCCAACCCACAACCCAAACAAAATATATATATATATTTATATATATATATATATATAAGAGGAAAAAAAGAAGAACCTCTTCCCTCATCAGGCCGCACACAACAAACACAGAAATTACAATAGAAGGTGGCTAGCTTTTTTCTCCAGCTTTTCCGCCTAAAACATTTTTTTACCGCCAGGTGCAACCTGGGTTATAACCAACAGAATCAGATTCGAACGCATCGACTCCTTCAATCTGCTAGGGATATCCAAACATACCAATCCTACCCAGCAGGTCGCTGCTGCAGACTACTCTTTAATCAGATTACCCAAGGTCAACAAATACAACATTGCCATGATGCATATTTGCAAAATATATGATGGTTAACTAATAAAGGACAAAGGAAGAGGAAATCAAAGTCTCGCGTGCAGCTCAGAAAAAAAAAAGGATTGTTTCGGTTTTGGGCGGGGGCGGGGGGGGGGGGGGGGGGGGGGGGTTGTCGCGCAAATATATGACCAGGCAGTGAGAGGAAACCCACCAGTCAAGCTGCCGGTGGCTGTGGCTGCTCGTTTTCTTGTGGTTTGTGAGTCACTTCCACATTATCAGCTGCTTTATGGCGGTTTTCCACATCAACTGCCCCAAAATGCCGGCATCCCCTGCGCATCCATTCCAAACAGTCATACCTGCTGTCCAGACCCTCCACCCGCCTGGCACAAACCCGACCCAACACACATGACAGCGCTGTCAAGACTGTTATCACGGCCAGGACAGCAAAGAAAGGCCCGACTGATCCTGAACCGTGATAGTTGCCATTGGAAGCAGCTTGGGGATAGATTGCTGGTTGCTGTTGCTGGTCAGGCAATTGACTTGTTGCCATTGCAATTGTATGTAGCAAGCATTAACAGACCAATAGAGAGAATATTATAGGGTGATGGCCCCATAAAACTAAAAAGCATTGATAGCTAAAGGTAGCTACTAAAGTTTAAGAGAGGGGACAAACCTTTATCTGGAGCCCCTTTAAAAAGAGTGGAAAACAGGGAAAGGCAAACGGCATTACAGGAAATGTATTCTTCAGTCTAATTTTAAAATGGGTTTGCATGTTCCGTCAGTAACCAGGTTCTTCTCATATAAAGATTCTTCTACTGGTAAAAGTGAATCCCCATATGGAACTGAAGCTTTTCTGCTCTTTACTTCTACCTGAACCACCACCTCTGAGCAGCAGAAATGGGAGTGCTTAAAAAAGGAGCATAGCGGGCGATGAGTGGGTTGACAGTCCGGCCTATCTTGGCCCACACACTCTGATGATATCCAGCAGTAACAGGAGCATGGTACATGAGCTTCAACAGCTGCCAGAGTTTCAAGAGAAAAGAGAAGTAGATACTTACGTTACAATCAGTAGCAAAGAAGGTAAAAATCTGATAACAATCTAGTATTCAGAGGGCTAGTAATCCCACATGCCAGTTCATTTCAAGCCATGACTCTGTTGGGCCCCACCTTGATTATCTAACAAAAGGCCCACTACCCAAACAGGTGGGCACACATAAAAATTTAAGGATAGTTGAAAAGCTCCTCAACGGTGGTCCACATCTAACGTCATGAGGGTCAAAACTCTAAATGATGGATGGTGGGTCATGTCTGATTCTCCGGGAAAAGCTATCTACAACCTAGGAAAGCAGTGTGAAAAAGAAGAAAAGAGGACATGCAAAAGTGACAATTACATGAGCTACCATCCAATCTGGATTGAGAACCCTTTTCTGAACACTGCCTTAATATTTAAGTATTTAACTGGAAAGGTAAAGGCATTATTAGCAACCAAACATCCATCTTACCACAGAAGGCGTCAGGTAAAAAAAAGGCTGGTTCACATATCAGGTGGGTCACATAAAAAAAAAAAGGACAATAAAAAGAAAGCTTTCCAGCAGCCCACATCTATGCATGGGTATCCAACTGAAGGAGGGATGGGGCCAACCAGATTCACAGTTCAGATGAATCGTGTCTGCCTACATGTGGCACCATGAGAAAAGGAAAGGAAAAAGAAAAAGAAGTTGAAAGATATGTATTAAATCAGCAAACATGATGGCTTGGAAAGACAAGGCACTGAAGTGGATGAGCACAATTGCCTCATCGTATCTCAAAGTAAAAGGCAATATAGAAAGAGAAAAGGCATCATTTGCAAAATTTAGTACTTTTCTCGGCCTTTTTTCAACTGTAGTTAACAATCAACTGTAGTTAACAATTAGAGTTCGGAAGCAGGCAAATAGAACCAAAACACTGATTTAGAGTAGCTGGAATAAAAGGGGGATACACTGTAATTGCATGCAACAAGAAATTGAAACGGACCTGCCAATACATGAATGTCTGTATTATGTTGCGCTGCCACCTGCATACATAAAAATTCAAAGATCATGTGCATAATAGTTCAACAGAAAAGATAGGCACATAGACGTGTGAAGAAAGAGCAACTGACGAGAAAAGTGAAATGATAAGAAGAAAGCCCAGTCCTATCTCAGCATTTGAACTCAGAATGCTCAAGGTGGTTGTGTTTGCATCCACCCACACACAGGTTTCCTCCATGTATTTCCTGTTCACAAAATCACCAACTTCAAAGTCCATTTATATCAGAACCAGACTCAAAGAACAGTACGCATTTTAGTAGGAATTCTTAACATGAGTATGAAATAAGTGACCAATTGTAATGATTGCCAATGGTTGATTACTGCAGTCAGTTGGACTAGTTTGTAAAAATGGATGGCCACCCATTACACTATCATTTGGAAAATACGACTTCTGAAAAAGGATTTGTGATCATTATTATTATTATTATTATTATTATTATTATTATTATTTATGGTTTGGAATGGTAACAAGACTTCCATTAATATGCAACAAAAATAGATACCACAATAGGGTGGTCCATTAAATCACTGAAAAGCGAAACTTAGAATCAAGCAAGAAATAGATCTTGAAACACATGCTTGATGCTACATTGGTGTCAATGGAAAAAAAATATCCCTTTAACACTGTGGATTTAGCAAACTTGCCCACTTCTGTGTTTGCTTCCCATAGAATTGATGGAATAGTGCACTTGTTCTGTTGGCCAACAAAGGGAGAGCACTATATCATTGATGTCCCATCAACAGCACATGAAATCACACTATTTAAAACACATACATCTGTCAATGACCTGTAAAGCCCATTGGCCTATGACCCGTCTGCAAAAGTCCACTACTGTATACTAGTCAAATGTGTACAGCAACACGTACTATATTAGGAAATCCGGATAGATTGTAATTTATCTTAATAGTAGCCCAAAATGGGCATCTTACAACTATAGGAGCAAAGGTCATCCTCAAGGGAGACCACCAAATTCAATACAGTAGATTTCTACTATTTCTTGTTCATCTCTTGAAATTGATATGGTATCAGACATCTGGTATTTTCTGATCAACCACACCTGCTGTGATCCTCCATTGAATATTTGGAGGACTCTTGGATATCAGTCCTGAACTTCTTCCTCTCTACTGTTGGGGTTGAGGACCTAGTTGCTGCATCCTTGTGCTTCAGCTTTCTATGAAGTTCTGTTTCAACAGTAGCGAGTGGCTGGTAGACTGTGGCCCACTTTTGATCAGCATAATATCATCTGTGACATATATCATCTTGGTCAACCAATTATCCTGAGTTTTTTGGCTATTTTTTCAGAATTTCTGGCTCATCATAGATAGGCCAACTGATCAGATTTGTGGTTACCTTGTTTACTGTAATTTTTTTCATCAAATCATCACTGCATCTTAGATTTACATCCGATTTGGGTGAAACTTGGACCCACTGAAAGGAAACAAAGATCTCCAGAGATCCATAGGGACTGATCATGCATTCGATCAATACCTGGGCCCCACATTCCTAATCGATACACAGAAATAGGGTCGTCTGGGTCTGTTTTTTTCACTGTTTTTGTGAAACTGTGTTCTGATCACAGTTTTTTGCTGATTTCTGTTCGGAGATTGCTCGCTGCCATTATACAAAGTTGTTTTTGCATATTCTTTTGAATTATTGGATTGATTTTTGGGAGTGTTACACGACATGGAAAAGTCAGAAACTCCTATCCATCATTCGCTTTAACGGGAAAAATTACCCATCCAGGGCCTTCCAGTTTGAACTGTATTTGGAAGGGAACATATTACTGGATCTACCCCTAAACCATCTGAGGATGAAAAAGATATTTTTGCTTGGAAAACCAAAGATGCCAAAATAAAATTCTGGATCCTTGGAACAGTGGAACCACACTTGATCTTGAATCCAAGGCCCTATAAAACAACAAAAGACATGTGGGTTTATCTATCTGAATAATTCTACACGTCAATATCAATTGGAATTTGAGATTGCACAATATACATGAGGAAACTCTTCCATTCAAGAATACTACTCTGGATTTCTTAATTTATGGAATGAGTATGATGAAATCAAATATGTCAGTTTTTCTCCTGCTGCTCTTCCTGAAATACAGAAACTTCAAGAACTCAATCCTAGGGACCAATTTTTGATGAAATTAAGACCTGAATTTGAAAACGTTTGATCTGGTCTCATGAGTAGAGTTCCCTCCCCATCTAGCTGAATCTCTAAATGAACTATTATGGGAAGAACAAGGACAGGTTACTCAAGCTATTTTAACACAACAAACTGCCACTGGTCCTGTAGAGATAGCATATGTGGCAAGAGGGAATTCTCTGTCACCCATTCATCCTACGATTGATAAAGGAAAAGTTGTTGGGCAAGACATGAGCACTATTCAGTGTTACAGTTGCAAGAGTTTCGGTCGCTATGCGTCTCAATGCAAGTAGAAATTCTACAATTATTGTAAAGCAAATGGACATATAATCAGTGAATGCAGAAAAAGGCCTCGGAATTGCAACCCTCGTGCCTGTCATGTTGCAACCGATTCAGCTTCATCTGACACCCTTCCTGCTGCTGCTGCTGCTTCATCTTCTATGTCCTCTAATCCTCCCACATCAAGCACCAATCCTACTACTCCTCCTAACATGATTCAACAGATGATTGTGAATGCCTTTTCAGCACTAGGCATTTCAGATATCTCTCCGTATTCTAATTCACTTTGGTACCTTGACTCAGGAGCATCTAATCACATGACCTTTTCACCTAATCTTCTTATACATACTCTAATATAGATCAGGGTACCAAACACGTGGCAAGTAGAGGTGGAGAAAAAAGAGTTGGAAGGTGGAGGGTTTGGGTCAAGCTTTTGCCTGAAAAATTGGCTTCACACCAAACTTCCTATCACGGGCGAGAGGAAGAAAACAATTCTGGGATACCCAAAATCACTCTAAAAAATATATATATATATTTTCATTCATCGAGTTTGAAGAGCCAAAAGGCTTTTACATCACTTATATAGACAAATAATAAAACCTAAAACTAATCCAGATCATTGGAACACACTGATGGCTAGGATTAAAACAACCAACTAAAATAACTATAAAAAAATTGAATAATAATTCTAAATAAACTAAGAGAGGTGCGTTAGGCCCAAAGGCGGGTCGACCTATGGGGGACCACGGGTCTATCTAGCATCAACTCTCCCCTTGTTGAAAAGAACTTGACCTCGAGTTCTATAGAAGTTCTCAAGGATCAAAGATCAATTGTACAAGCTTTTGATGCGCTACCTGACTACTGCTTTGTGGGCACAGTGTGAAGGCTTCATGTGATCTGTTCTTCCAACTCAAAGTAGGTAGGAGGCATTGCTTCTTCACGTTTCTGAATGCTGCATGGATGTATGATCTAACCATTAGATGAATCTAACTGAAAATTCCAATGGGCTGCACATAATCTTCAAATATGAATGAGCAGTCTCTGAAGATGAAATCAATACGTGGAACCTAAATCACTTGATTTTCATTTTCAACTTTCAAAACAGCAACATGTTCTTCTGATGATTCATTTTGCTCATTAGGAAGTAGACTTATGATGAGATTGACCAGATGACTAGACTACTTGTTGTTTTCTTCATTGGTTGTTTCTTCATGTTCCATCTATTGATCAAAACTGTCAAAATTGTACTCATACTTTTTCTTCCACATCATCTGATTTTATTGTTGAATCAACTGTCAAAATGGTTTGCAGAAATTTCTCTTTTTGCATCCTTAGCTTGTCTAAGATGATAGCATTTTATCAGACACTCAACACAAGCTGCTTCCTGAAATCCTTCAAAAATGTCTTTGCAATCTCTCATATTTTCCAAAATGTCCGGTTGTAAACCTCTAAGGAAGCGATCAAAGTCATAGTTCTCACTCTTCAATTTACATACAGATTGTAGCCTTGAGAATTCTACAATATATTCATCCACAGTTGATTTTTCTTGCCTCAAATTAAGGAACTGGTCAAAGTAAACTTCATTCTCATAAAACCATGATGTATTTAATGGCATACTAAAGCCTTTTTAGTTGATCATTGAGGTTACTGATTTCGAACTTCATGTTGACTTGGATGCAAGAACTGATATTGAATGCTCTTTCAAATTAAGTCAACCTAACCTGATGTGGAGAACTGATATTCATCCACAGTCGATTTTTCTTGCCTCAAATTAAGGAACTGTTCAAAGTAAACTTTATTCTCATAAAAACATGATGTATTTAATGGCATACTAAAGCCTTTTTAGTTGATCATTGAGGTTATTGATTTCGAACTTCATGTTGACTTGGATGCAAGAACTGATATTGAATGCTCTTTAAAATTAAGTCAACCTAACCTGATGTGGAGATCTAATTCCCAGAAAGTGCGAAGGTGAAAACGGATCATCAATCGGATTCTAGAAGGAGAAATCTGGCTATTTGAAGATGGATGATGCAGTCTAAGCCCCCGCAGCCCCTCTTTAAATTAGATTAGGATTATTATTAGTAGAGTTCTAATTAAATTGTTATTAGGAAAGTTTCCATTTTTAGGCTAGGGTTTTCTTATACATTAAGTTTGCTTTTACTATATATATGGCATTGTAGAGAAGAAATTCTCAGATTTGGTTAATTAATAGAATTGGGTTTTCCCAGAGAGGTGCATCCTCGTGTGTGTGTGAACTCATCTTGACGATTCAAAGTGTCCTTAGACACGTGCTTAGGCACCTCCACGCAAGCCCTAACCCTAGGGCTGCATCAGATTGGTATCAGAGACCAGATCCGGTCACCAGGCGCCATCTGTCGTTCCCGGACTTCGTCTCTCCATCCACTGTTCATCCCATCCTCTCCGTTGCTATCCCAGACAACCCGAATCCCAGCCAACCCGCATCCCAGCCACCCGCTCCCCACTCTCCCCACTCCACCGAATCCAGGGTCACCAACCCACCACCCAACTTCCTTGACCCTCGCCGGCCATACCAACCCAAACCATCCTCGTCACAGAAAACCCCATCCTCTGCCGAATCTACAATCCCGATACCCAAATCCACTGAAAACAGGCCCTAACCAGCCCGAACCCTACCCCTCATTGTCGCTGCCTCCCCCCCCCCCCCCCCCCCACCCCCTCTTCCCAACTTGTCCAAATCCCTCTACCCCGCATCTTCTCTGCTCTCACCCCACACGATCCCTACCCTGAGGCTAGTTGATCGGCGTGTTACCCTCTCTCGTCCTCCCTATCTTCGCTCACCACTGGGACAACCCCTTCGCCGGCACCAAACCCTATTCCTACACCGATCCCATCCGCTCACGGCTCGGCCATCCCTTTACCCCTCGCCTTTTGTTTCAACCCTCGATCGCAGTAGTCCATACCCCCCAGAGCCATAAAAAAAAAAAAAAAAAAAAAAAAAAAAAAGAGGGAGAGAGCAGCCGATGCGAGAGTGCAGAGAAGGAAGCCGAGAGACCACGTACCTGGTTCCCTCCGCCGCGGCCTCTAGCATTGCTCCTTGTCGTCATCAACACCAGCAGCAGCGGCCTCCATCGTTTTCGTCGTTGCTAGCAGCGGCACGAAGTACTCCAGCGTTCGTCGTTGGTTCGTCTCAACAGCTCATGGCTCGTCTCTCCTTTTTTTCCTCCTGCTGTTCCAGCTAAGTCCGTCTATCTCCATCATCTCTCTTTATCTCCTTTCTCTGCACAATTACCGAGACAGGAAGAAAAGCAAACGAGCCCTCGTTCCCATCTATGGTTCTGGGTTTGTACTTGGGCCTAAGTGTGCTGCCCCATCACTAATCCATTCTGACCCACTTTCTTTCTTCTTTCCCACAAAAAAAAAAAAAAAAAAATGCCACCTAAGAAGCAAGTAGATGCTGAATCTTCATCTTCTTCACTTGAAGATTTGGCTAGTGCCCTTAGAGAATTATTTGCAAAAGTTGATGGCATGCACACTACCCTGCAGCAATTGGATATTAGAGTGAGAAATTTGAAAAATAATCAACATGTGCATCACCACCGTGAAGATGGTGCACATATTCGGAATTCACGGGATCCACCAGTCCATAATCCTGATCGAGACTTAGGGATTAAAATTGTGATTCCTGAATATGATGGAAAATTGCAGCCTGCGGGATTTATGGATTGGTTAGTGTGCGTGGAGAATATTTTCACACATAAGCCAATGACTGAGCACCATAAAGTCACACTAATTGCCTCTAGATTTCGTAATTATGCTGCAACTTGGTGGGCTGAATTGCAAAAAAAACGGAGGAATCAAAACATGGACCCAGTTGATACATGGACTGAGATGAAGAATATTTTGAAACAAAAATTCATCCCTGTCAACTATGCAAGAGATCTACGGTCCAGCTTTCAAAACTTGAAACAAAGATCCAAAACAGTAATTGAATATTCTGAGAAATTTTTAACTCTGCAAGCTCGTTGTGTTTTGAATGAAGATGATGATGTGGTAGTTGATAGATTTCTCAATGGGTTGAGACTAGACATTTAGCATATCCTTGCCTTCCAACATTTTGATAATGTCGATGAACTCATCCTACATGCTATCAAGGCTGAGGGAATTGCCAATCATCAAGTACAAAAATCCAAATGGGTTTCTCCGAAGAATTCATCTCTACATGAAGCGAAATCCAATGGACAGATTTTTGCTAGGACTGAAGGTCAAAATAAGATGATTTGTTTTCATTGTCATCAGCACGGGCATCGAGCAGCAGAATGTCCGAAGCGAATACATTTGATTGAGATTGAAGGTGCTGATAACAATATCCGAGATGATATTAAGGGTACTGACACTGACCTTAAGGATATTAACAATCCCAAGAATATTGACACTGAGGAAATTGAATTCACCGATGCAGAGACCACAGGTGAAGCTCTTATTGTCCTTAAGGACGCTCCACCAACTGTTGAGCATAAGTGGTTGCGCAAAAATATTTTCCGCTCCGCAGGATTAATTCAGGGACAAAATTGCACAGTTGTTATTGATAGCAGAAGTTGTAAAAATCTGATCTCCCAAGCCCTCGTTGATGGCCTCCAATTGAAAGTTTATAAGCATAACCGTCCTTATTTTGTCAAGTGCCTAATGAATGGTGATCAAGCGCATGTTCGACATACTTGTAAAGTTACTTTTGTCATTGGTGAAACTTACGAGGATACAATCTGGTGTGATGTGTTACCTATGGATAGTGGTGATATCTTATTGGGCCGTCTATGGATGTATGACAAGAATGGGACTCATGGTATGTGCGACAACACCTATACATTCGTGCATGGTGGACAACAAGTTACTCTTCATCCTGAGAAACCACAACCGCCAAAGAAGAATTCCTGGAAACCTGTCACAAAGGAAGTCCTTCATGTTCAACACATTTACACTAGCAATCCGAAGCAGAATCAAGTTCGAGGACGAGCTCTTCTTTCAACCCGGAGAGGATGATGCAGTCTAGGCCCCAACAGCCCCTCTTCAAATTAGATTAGGATTATTATTAGTAGAGTTCTAATTAAATTGTTATTATGAAAGTTTCCATTTTTAGCCTAGGGTTTTCTTACACATTAAGTTTGCTTTTACTATATATATGGCATTGTAGAGAAGAAATTCTCAGATTTGGTTGATTAATAGAATTGGGTTTTCCCAGAGAGGTGCGTCCTCGTGTGTGTGTGTGAAGTCATCTTGACGGTTCGAAGTGTCCTTGGACACGTGCTTAGGCACCTCCACGCAAGCCCTAACCCTAGGACTGCATCAATGGACAGCTGAAATTTGATGGAATATGGGCCCACACTTATTTCTACAACACGGGTCAGGTCCTCCTGACCCGAAGCTAAACTTGAACCTGTATGTGACCTGGCCCAGACCTTGTAGTCTAGCCCTTTTTCTTTTCTATCTTTTTTTTTTTTATGGGTTGTGCTGAACTGGATTGGCCCAACTACTGTTCTGACCAGGTTGTAAATGGTTCAGTGAATTGGGTCATGTTGACCTGATCCTGCTTCTCGATTTTTGCGCCCAAAAAACAATCAAAAGGCTTTGTGCTTCGATTGATAAGAAGAAATGGAGAACTGGGAAATTGGCACTGTGCAAATACTGTCAGCTCAAAGACCGGTCTCAAAGGATCCTTCAACGCAACAGAAAAACTGCAGAAACCCCTCTCTTTGCTTGCAATAAAGAAGGCAAAGAAGTACGGATACGAACACGAGACATGGATACGAACACGAGACATAGATACGACACGACATGAACAGGTCGACATGGCATTTCTCAAAAAAGTAAGACATGGATACGTCGGAAGACACGTTAATAATATATATTATTATATATATAATCATATACGAAAAAAAGTGATATCATTTTAACTTTTTAATCAATTTAGCATTCAAAAAATAAAAATTCAAGTACTAACCAACAAACATTTCAAATTATCAAATATTAATACAACACTAAAGCATAATTCATAATCATTAAACATGAAATATCCATAGTTCTAAAAAATCTATACAAAGAAAAGAGAGGCTCACCTCTTTCCCCTCCCTAAAAAAAAAGGCTAAAAAGCAAAAGAGAAACCAATTTCGAGGCCTATTCTTTAGTGAAAGATTTATTTGTCTTTTGCTTGTGATATGATTAATATTAACGATCATATATATTTCTATGGTATAAAATTCTCATATATTAAGTTTACAAGTTTTAGTAAAAAAATGTTAACAAAGTATCCAAGAAATATCAGTCACATGTTTATTTTTTAATCATAGACACGGGCTAGGAATTGTGGGACAAGTCGCAAAAAGAGTATCGGACAAATTTCCAAAATTAGGATTTTTAGTTCTTAATTATGGACACGGCTAAAATAATATCGAAAACGTATCCGACAGTGCCCGAGGAGTGTCAGTGTTCGATATGTGTCCGACATGGATATGTCACTTTCTTAGAAGTGTCCATGCTTCTTAGGAAGAAGGCAACAATAATGGGCTAAGATCGGTGTTTGGGGAGGGAGACGAGCGAGAAGGGTGGTGCTATTTGGGTGCCACTCTAGCAACTCGAATTTGGTGGTTGGACAACAGTGGTGCACGGTAACTTCTTACTCCTCTCCTTCCTTTTCTCTATTGCTTTTTTTTTTCTTTTTCGTTTTTAAGGACTTACAGTAGTGGGGAATGGGGTTAAGTGGGTTACAATAGTGGGGGACTAAGGTTGAATGGGATGCAGAAGTGGGGGATGAGGCCAATTGGGGTCTGGGGTGGCTCTAGTTAGGATTTGGAGTTGAGGTAGTGCATGGAAAGGGGTATTAGGGCTGATGGTTTTGTTAAGGTCGATTTTTGATGGAGATGGTTTGTTGCTACAAAGACAGTAGAGGGGATTGGAGTTTCAAATCTTAGATTTAGGGCACAGTTGAATCGGTTTTTTTTTTTTCCTGCTAGGCTTCTATGGGATTTATGGTTTTAATTTTGGAATCTAGGGACGTTGGATGTGGGTTGTGGCTGAGATGGGGTCCGACGACATGGATTCGATGTGGTGGGTTGAAAGGGATTTTGGTAGGGATGACTTCAGTTTGATGAAAGGGTGGGTTTTGATGCTGCAGTAGTGGAGATCCACAATGGCAGTGACAATGAAGATGTTGATTGCCAAATCTCAACTCCAAGGTTAGATCGATCTTTTGCTCTAATACTAAATGATGCGGAGCAGGGTACCAGACGCAGAGCAGACAGACGTGGAGAGACGAGAGATGGAAGGTGGAGGGTGTACGGCAAGCTTTAGCTTAAAAAATTAGCTTCACATCAAACTCTCCATCACAGGCGAGAGGAAAAGGAAGACTCTAGGATACCCAAAATCACTCTGAATAATCTTTTTTTTTTTTATTCATTAAGAGCCAAAAGGCTTTATATCACTTATATAGACAAATAATAAAACCTAAAACTAATCTAGACAATTGGAACACACTAATGGCTAGGATTAAAACAACCAACTAAAATAACTATAAAAAAAACATAATAATAATTCTAGATAAACTAAGATAGGTGGGCTGGGCCTAAAGGCGGGTCTACCCATTGGGTACCATATGTCTCTCCTGCATCATGCTCGTAGGCACACTAGTAATCTACATGTCCATAGCTGATGGTGAAAGGCATCCAATTACTGTCGTTGGTGATGTTCCCCATTCCCTATCCTTAAAAAATTATTTTTTTTTTCTCCTTATTTATTTACAAATCTTATCTCAGTTGGACAGGTTGTTGATGATAATTGCCATGTTTCATTCACTCAATCTAGTTGTGTTGTGCAAGATCGAGTGTCGGGGAAGGTAATTGCGAAGAGCCCTAAGTGATCAGGAAGGGAGTATGTATCTAACTGTTTAAAAAAAAAAATTTACAAGAAAAAGGGATCATCTCTCAACAATCCTGTCCATAAACTCCTCAGCAAAATGGCACTGTTGAACAAAAAAAGAGGCATTTGCTTGACATTGTTCGTGCACTTCTCGAGTCCTTAGTTCCAGCTCGTTTCTAGCGTGAGGCTTTATACACAGCTGTTCACATAATCAATCATCTGCCTTCTCCAAAATTGAACAATGAGTCTCCATATTTTGGCTTATATGGAACTCCACCCATATACACACATCTCCATATCTTTGGTTGCGTGTGTTTTTTTTCATCTTCCTTCTACTGAACGCACAAAGTTAACTGATCAATCTGCCAGATGTGCATTCTTAGGTTATGCTTCAAATCAAAAGGGGTTTTCTTTGTTATGATCCTATTATCAAATGTGTTAGAATTTCTCGAAATGTGGTTTTCTTTGAAAATCAATATTTTTTTCAACATTATAGTGACCCCCACCATCTTATTGTAGCTTACTTGATTTCTCTTCCAAATCTTCACCCATTGATAGGTTTAAACCAAATCTTGTTTATACATGACGACATAAAAATGATGGTCCCACACTACAGCCCCAGCACAAACCATCTCCTGCACCTGATCCATATCCTCACTTTACTTTGTAATCCACATGGAACCGTCATCCCCCAAATCGGTATGGGTTTACTCATATAGCTTCACTTACTACCTTATCATCCCCACTCTTATTTTCAAGTAGCAAAGCAGGAATGTTGCCGTTTAGCTATGAATGCAGAATTAGATGCACTTCATAAGAACCACATGTGGGATGTGGTATCGTGTCCATCTGCAAAGCCCAATGGATGCAAATGGGTGGGGATTACTGTGCTCCTTGTTTATTTTAATGACATTATCATATCTAGCACAGATACAAGGAGTCATCGGCATATTCAGCCTCTCTTCATGACTCCTTTCATATGAAGGACTTAGGTCCTCTGACTTATTTTTTAGGACTTGAAGTTCATAACACAGAAAAAGGCTTGATTCTTAATCAGCATAAGTATGCTGTAAACCTTATTGAAATGGCTAGTCTTCAGAACTCTGCCCCGGTGGACACACCTTTAGAGGTGAATCACAAACTAAGTAAAGATGTTGGTGACCCTCTACAAGATCCTACATTGTCGGTTAGTTGGAAGCTTGGTTTATTTAACTATCACTCGACTAAACATTTCCTATGCAGTCAACCTTGTCAACTAGTTAATGACAAATACATGCCACCTTCATTTAGCTGTTGTTTGGCGTATCATATGCTATATGCTTAGTACCTCCACTTATTCTTTTCTGTTGGGATCTCAATGAGCCTCATAGCATACTCTAATGCTAATTGGGCCGAATGTCCAAAAAAATTCCAAACTCACGAGATGGTTCTCGTTCAAGCATTTTCCATATAGGACCACCACTCCTGAGCACCTCTCATGACCATTCTACACCATCCATGGAGACCCCTTTAGGGCCCACCTAGGGGCATACCAAAGATGGGGAGTTGAGGGATTGAAAGATTTGACTGAGACCTAGGGTTATATAAAATATCACCCCATCAGATCATCCTAAAACCTAAGCCTTAGATCTGTGGCCCTTAAGTTCAATGGCACCTTTTATTTTAATCCAAAAGTAACAATTGGATGAGTGTCAAATTTGGGCTTGGTGCCAATTCATAAGGAGATAATGAGTGTGAAGTCATTGGATCGATCATGGGGGGTCCCACATGCTTGTAAACATAGGTGTTCACGAGATAGTACTCAATTGAGGATTTTCCGTACGCGCATGTGTCGAATTCTACAAAATGGCCCCTTTTCCACCTCTACTTTTTTGAGCGAATGAGGCCCAACACCAATCAATCCAATCCACACACACACACACACTAGCCCCCTATGAATTGGCAAAAGCCTAAAATTTATACTTTTCTAAATGTTGTTTACCGTTGGATTTCATTTTGAAAGAATTAGATAGATGTTAAATTTTAAGGACTTGAAAGTAAGGGTTAGATTCATCTCATTGTGCCGATATATTGTCCTCCCTTCATCTGCATTCAAACCTTTTCATCCTCTAAGCTCACTTGATTGTCATGCATTCATGTGGGCACCACTGAAGGGAGCATGCATGCACACACACACCATTTTGAGGAACAATACACACAAACAACCCATTTTGAGGAACAGCTAGGTTATTGCTAACCATGGAATAGCCTCTTTTGTGGCACCCACCTAGAACTATGAAAATCATGAGAAAGAAGAGCATTTTGAAAGGTCTCCCCATTACCTAGCTCTAAGCACTTACTATTTAGTTCTACGCATATGTCAGGGACAAAATAGACATCTAATTATTAATTCTATTACAGGTTTTTTTTAAGCATTTTGAAAGGTCTCCCCATTACCTAGCTCTAAGCACTTACTATTTAGTTCTACGCATATGTCAGGGACAAAATAGACATCTAATTATTAATTCTATCACAGGTTTTTTTTCTTTCTTTTAACTAATTTGTTTAGGATGTCTATCATTTCTAGGAGTACCAATTTTTTTCCCTTTTTGATTTTTAGTACGTGTTCTAAAATTTATAAAGAACACTATTTCGCTAAATTTTAGAACTTCAAATTTAAATTTGTATTCATTTCTTATTTCGCATTTTACATTGGTTCATTTCCTTTTATTTTCTAATTATATTTTTAAAAATGTGACCCTATCAACTATGATTTTTTTTTTTGTCCCTTTTTATGCATATATATGTGCTCAGCACGGGTTTTGAAGCTAGTAATAATAGTCTTGGCTGTCAAAATCGTATAATTCGCAATATGAATCAGACAATTCATATCATATCGGTAGGGAAATGATTTCTATCATGTACCGAACCATAAATAGTATAATATTGTTCGATTCATTCTTGAATCATGCAATTTGATTTGTCAAATCACATGAACAGGAATATGAACAGCCCAATGTCCCTTTTTTATACATTTTGTTTTTATTTATTTATTTTGTGTACATTTGGTTAACTTTTAACCATTGTGAAGCTGTTGCTAATAAATAATAATAATAATAATAATAAAGATTAGGATTAAAGAGACAAAAGAGAAGAGGCTGAAATTACAACAAGCAAGAAATCCCTCCTCTACGCGACTGTGCTCCCCTTCATGGTAAGTTTGCATGTTTATTTTCCCCTGCACCTATGCTGCTCAGAGATTAATCTTATTTCTCTGCTTCTTCGTCACAATCCAAAGAAGACAACTACTCTGTGCTTCTTTGATCCCTTCAATCCAAAGGGTTTCTTCCATTGTTGCCGCACTCCAGAAGTCCGTGATCACACTTTTACTTTTTGTTGTTGCTGCAACCTAAAGAGGTGGAGTGGAGAAAGACAAGTACGACTCCAATACCACTGAGGCCAGAAGCCAGGTATGCTTTCTATTTTTATGTTTTTCTTCTGTTACATGTCTTCGTCCCCATCCCTCTCTCTTTGTTTCTTCTTTTTTTTTTTTTTTTGGTTTTTTTTTTGTTTTTAATCATCAGTAGGGCCCAACTGTTTCGTCACCCAAAACTTCCAGATATCTTGTAGGCCCCACTGATGGGTGAAATCATTTGATTTCATCTTCTTACCTTCTGGTCTTTTTTATTTTATTTTAATAATTCATTTCTTCATTGGATGCAGATCCATCGGTGAGTCACGCATTAAATCTATCTAAAGGGTGAGCCCCACTGATGGAATCATGGAACAAAACCCAACTGCTACTCCCTCTGCTCTTTTCCATCCCCCACCCTTTTTTTTCCTTCTCAATGGATGTAGATCCATCCAGTCCCTCCTTTTTCCTTTGATGCAGATCCATCAGTGGGCCCCACACATACACTCGTCTTCATGTGTGGGCCCCACTGATGGATGAAGTCAAGACTGCCGTTTCCTTTATTCTCTACTTCCCATTTACTTTTTAATGGTTGTAGATGCATCAATGGGTCCCAGGTCCCACATAGTAAATCTATTTCAAGAGTGGAACCAGTGAACTCCCAACTGTTTTCTCTTGTTTATTTGGGCTATCTTTTTTTCAAAGAGTAGGTGATGTAGGCCCTAAGGTTAGGGCAGCATAGGAGTGCCGAAGCATTGAGTCCGGGGACACTTTGAATCGTAGATAAGACTTCACACACAAGAACACACCTCTAGGATAAAATCTAGAAATCTATTAATCAATCAAAGTCTAATAAATAACATATTGCAATGCCATATAAATAAGAAAGCAAACCTAGTGTTACTAGAAAATTTAATAATGGAAACTTGCCTAATAACAATGCAATTAAAAATCTACTAATAATATAATCCTAATCTATTATAAGGGGTACCACTTAGGGCCCATATTGCATCAGTGGCCCCCACTGATGGATACTTACCTGCTGGATCTGGCTTGTGGCTTGCTGGCCTTTTTTTCTATTCAATAATGGATGTAGATCAATTAGTGCATACTGATATTAAATTTATTTCAGTAGCATACCCCTTTGATGGATGAAGTATCTCAACTGTTCGATTTTCCACCTGCTGGCTGCTGACTTGCTTGCTGCCTTTTTTATGGATATAGGTATGTAGATCAATCAGCAGGCCGCACTCGTTAAATAGATTTAAAGTGGGCCCTACCAATGGATGAAATATCCTAACTGTTTCTCCAGCTTATTGTAGGTGTTTTTCCTTTTGTTCTTCTATGATGCTTCAATTGTTTACTTTATGCTTTTTTCCCCTTCTTTTTTAGTGGATAATACTGATGTGCAAATGGAAGTGGGTGATTTTAGGGATGAGAATTAATGATGTAGAGGATTAATGACATTTGAACTTCCTCTTATAAGAACTTCGTCAATCATTTTACTGTCAAATATATGTTGCATACTTTTGATAGCTTAATCATTTTCAGCAATTCACGTATAGTACATGAAGATGCTAATATTTATCATGTATTGATGTCGGTATAGATGCAATTCGATTTGATTCGACCTCTTGAACAATTCACGATGTGACAACCATGATAATAGTAATACAGTAATAGCTATAGTAACAGCAATAGCAGAATAAAAAGGCATCCATCCTGCCAAGATCTATCAAATTATGGGTGAATCAAGTAATTTCAGCATGCAATGAAAATAATTCAGCATTCAAGACCTGATTGCGAGAAGCTCAAACAAAACGGCTATATGATTCTTCAATAAAAGGCCTTGTTTTTAGGAAACTACTCAGTCAAGCTTGACTGACTAGAAACATAATTCATGTAGCCGACCCCAACATGATTGGGATAAGGCTTTGATGATGATGACTCAGTCAAGCTCAGATTCATCTTTACCTGTAAAAAGCAGAACTGCTAAAATTACGCCTCAAGAACTTGGCAACATGTTCAAGTGCTCGACACAGCACAGGTATCAAAGCAACTGCCAAGAACATTAACATCAGCATAAAACATGTGGAATGAATGGGGCTGAAGGAGTGAATAAAACTTTAACCCCTTAATGATAATGAAAATAAACATTATAAGAGGAGACCACAATGCTCACATTTAATGTGCAATTGAGATGTAACAAACATGAGGCAGTAGAGAAAGTAGATGAAGTCCTTGGTCGAGAAAACTGATTGAAACCATACTTGAAAAGCCTGAAGATTCCACGCCCTGGGTTTCTAACAAGAATAACAGAACTTTTAAATGAAAAAAATATTGTACAACCAAGAACCAGGTGTAATGAACATCTAAGAATACAAGACAACAAAAAAGATGCAGTAAAATGAGGAAATAATACGTTAATAATAAGAGTACCCCATATAGTGTGTATAATGAATACAAGGAGGAGCATGCAGTGCCAAGTAATGATAACCGGTATGCTCTATTTGAAATATGTCTTGGAACAAGAGGAAGGATCGCAAGTACAGACACAATAAGCACCTGGATATATGAAAAACATTAGAAACTCTATCATTAGATTCAGAAGATAATAGAAAAGGCAAACACAATGACATGACATTAAAAATCACAAAACAGATGCATTGCACAAATAACATAGCATTAAAGAACGATGTGGCAAACAGCAAAACACCTCAAGCAAGAAATATAAACAATTCTTTATTACAAGGGCACTCCATTTTTTAAGAGTTTGCTTTGATGGACAAGTGCCAAATGAGAAGTGGCTCATTATTAGATGCATCTTGCATACCAAGATAATATAGCCAATATTAAGTCGCTATCAGGGAAGACCCTTAATTTAACTTTTTTATTGTCCTTGTTGTATTATACTGTTTATGTGGTAATAATGTATGTTTCTCGAGATAAGCTTCCATATATATTTATACTAACAATTTATATAAACACAAACAATTTATATAAACATGTATCATCTTATGACCCTTCCATCTACACACACACATTTTGACGCTTCCACACATGCGCGCGCTGTGGGTGTATGAGTACTTACAATTTATATAAACATGTATAATCTTATGACCCTTCCATCCACACACACACACACACACACACACACACACACAAGGAAAAGAACCAGCACAAGCCCAAACTTGGCACTCATCCTACCATTCCTCACTTCCGGTTAAAATCCAAAAACATGAAACCTCTTAAAACCATAAAACTTGAGTGCCATAGATGAAAGGGTTAGGATGATCTAATGAGTTCGATATTTTTGCATGCATGGTCATCTTTGTGACCTTTCCATCCCACACCTTCACTGTGACTGTCATCGCCACATGCGAGTTCATCTCACCATCAAGTTCATCGCACCTGTGTATTTTCCTCTCCTACACACCCTCTTGTGAGAGAAGTTCATTCAAAGCACCTTGTTCTAGCACGTAAGAACCCCCATGATCAACACAGACCCCCCTTACACTTGCTAACACCAACCAGGGAAATAAAAAAGAAAGAGGCCCCAAAATCCTAAATCAGCCCAAGTTTGTTACCTATCGGGCTGCTAATCCTCGTTTGATTGAAATCCTAAAAACATGATGCCCTTGAAAACCATTAAAGATGGAGGGCAATGGAGCAAAGGGTTGGGATGATCCAAACAGCTGAAAACTTGCACACTAAGAAGCATGGACACGGACACGGACACGGGACACGGATACGACGCGACGCGGACACGCTGACACAGCATTTCTTAAAAAAGTAGGACACGGACACGTCGGGGACACGTTAATAATATATATATTAATTTATATATATAATCATCTACTAAAAAACTAATATCATTTTAACTTTTTTAATCAATTTAGCAATCAACAAATAAAAATTCAACTACCAACTAACAAACATATCAAATTATTAAATATCAATACAACACTAAAACATAATTCATAATCATTAAACATGAAATATCCATAGTTCCATAAAATCCATATAAAGAAAAAGGCGGATCATCTTTTTCCCCTCCCTAAAAAAAAAAAAAAACAAAAACAAAAACAAAAACAAAAAGCAAAAGAGAAGCCAATCTTGAGGCCTATTCTTTAGTGAAATATTTATTTGCCTTTTGCTTGTGATATGATTGATATTTACAATCATATATTTTTCCATGGTATAAATTGTTATATATCAAGTTTACAAGTTTTAATAACCACATATTAACAAAGTGTCCAAGAGATATTAGCCACATGTTTATTTTTTAGTCATAGACACGAGCTAAAAATTGTGTGACACGTTGCAAAAAAAGTGTCAAACAATTGTCCGAAATTAATATTTTTAGTTCTTAATTATGGACACGCCTAAATAGTATCGGACACGTGTCCGAGAGTGTCCGAGGAGTGTCGGTGTCCGACACGTGTCCGACACGGACACGTCACTTTCTTAGAAGTGTCCGTGCTTCTTAGCTTGCACACACAAGTCTCATTAAGATCTTCCCATGGAATGGCATGGTGCTAGGTTAGCCCCACAAGAAGGTCCGCACAAAGAGGATCCACAAAAGAGCACATGGATGCTAGTTCCCTTCATGAAATCATTCCTAATGCAATACATGCACATACATGCACATACATGTCAATAGTTGCTAACCATTGCAACCAAAATGTCTATGCATTAGAGTTGCAGCAAACAATATACTTAACACTGCCCCTGGGGAGGGACACCGCCGGACTCGAAGCATGCACCTATCATAGAGTGGCATAGGGCCTTCTGCCATGTGCGTGCAACATAATACCAAGTACGCAACAACGTGGATTCGAACTTGGGACTTGTTGTATCTCTGAAACCATGTCAAGAGTTGCTAACCATTGGAACCAAAATGTCTAGGCGTTAGAGTTGTGGCAAATAATATACTTAACAATACATACATATATACATACATATAAATAAATATATATAGAGAGAGAGAGTCCTTGCTTTCAAGCACCAAAGTTAGAAAGATGGGAATTGTGGACGTGACTTGTTTTCAATGATGTTAGTAGTAACCTTTGATAATGCTTAATGATAGCACAAGGTTACAATGATAATTACAGGATGTCCATTGACAAGGCTACAATGTGATATTTATAAAAGAAAAAAAAAAGGCTACAATGTGATAGGATGTCCAAAAAGTTCAAAACCAGGTCTGAAAGTCCAAAGGATAAAAATCCAAGTTGTTTGCAAACATGGTTTTATAAAATGTTGAGATAGAGAGAAGAGTTTTCTTAAACAACATAAGATCTTGAGCTGCACAAGAGATCATGAATATACACAAAAAATTGCCTTATCACTCACTCAAAGATCAGAACTAACATCATCATCAAAGCATTGTCCCAACTATGTTGGGGTCAACTACATAAAATCTGTTTCACCATTCCAATCTAGCCTGGGCCAAATCCTTGGATAGGTTGTTCTTCGTTAGATCCATCCTTACTACTTCCATCGATGTCCTCTTCAACCTAACATTTTCCTTAAAGGGCCATTAACCTTCATAAATAAACAAATCCTCATGTGTTGTTTTTTGGCATGCATTGGACATGTCCAAATGAGTCTTTCAATTTATCAACTATTCATGCTACCCCTAAATGCTGTCGAATGCGCTAATTTCTGGTTCTTTCCTGGTTTAACGATACACCCATCTAAAAATTCTTTTGCTAAACTCTTTTTCTTCATCCATCATTTGTTGATTGGCCAATATTTTGATCCATACGTCATACCCGGCCTAATCATTGATTTTTATTAACTTTTCTTCAATCTTGTTCATATCCATTGATCACAAAGCTCTCCAAAAGCAAGTCTCCACATCGACCATCCAACTCTTAAACTATGTTTGACATCCTCCTCAATCTCTCCATCCTTACTAATTGTAGAGCCAAGGCATTAGAAGAAATCTCTTTTTGGTATCTTTCGAGCATCAGTTTCACAGGATGTAACTCTTTTTTCAAAATTAGCATTTTCAGTAATTCTTTGAATTTGTGGAATGTCACTTAACCTGAACCTATATTAATAACAGATTAGAACAATTAGAATGCTTTTTTCTTGTTTGATAGGGTAAAGATTCGAGGTAGATCATATTAAGGCGAAACTTCAGGTAAAAATCCAATCATAAGACCATTCAAAAATTAAATGCTAAACTAAATACTCGTATTTCAACAGATCAGACGAAGATATTGAAGCAAGTATGGGGTTAAAACAAGCATGAAATTAATGGTATATGGTGAAAAGGTGTTTTCAAATGTGATGCATATCCTGACAAAGTCAAGTAGAAGCTAAAGTGGAAACAGTAATCCAAAATATGAAACTTAATCTGGAATAAGTTTAAAAGCATTAAATGTCTTTAGAGGAGCTTTTTGAGATACCCAAGCATTAACAGAAAACTGAATGGTCTGTCGATCCCGCCACAGAGAACCCGCATTTGTTCCCGAACGTGCTGATGCTCCAGTGCTGGACCCTGCACCGCAAACATAGACACAACATAATGAATGAATTTAAACATAATAAATAGTGGTGCATGCTTTGCTTTTTTTTTTTTTTTAACGAGGGAGCCCCCCGACCCCACTTACAATTGATCATTGGAAAAACCCTAGATGCACAAAACTACACACAAGCCATGTGTATAGGGTAAGTCCGTACAGAGGTTCGAGCTGGGGACCTCCAGGTCACTCCAGGACTTCCCCACCACAAACATTTTAACTATGAATTTAAACAACATATATGGTGGTACATTTCTAGTGTTTGATATAGCCAACATAATAATACAAAAAGTAGAAAAGAGAACCCCTGATTACCTGAGTTCCGTGGCCTTGATGGTCCAGTTGCAGGTGGCGATGTGGATGATGAAGCCCTTGCCGTTTGAGATGAAGTACTTGAAGACATAGGCTCAACCACTAAATCGGGATCCTGTAATGAAAGTTTTCATATTAGCAAATAGAAGACCTTACAAGAACACACAAGAATGAAGTATCAAAAGAATAACTATATGAACAGTTTACAGTATCAATCAACTATTTAAGTTTGAACCAATTGCACAGTAAAGATTTCATCAACAGAAGAAGCCCAAAATCAAAATACAATGAACTCATACATTTTTCTGGTAAAGTAAGTCTTTCATTCAAATATAAACACATTATATCCTATTTTAATTATAGAACAGAAGAAGAATATTTATAAGAAGGAGATGGAATATCTCAGTGATCCATGATTTATATGCACTTTGACACAGTGCATGATGAGAAGATCAAAGCAATTTAAGTCCAAATAGCAATGCTAGAGAAACCAAAAAACTATTACTCAAAAAACACAAATTTCAACAATGTTTCCATTTCTTGTTCTTAGAAAAGCCCAGAATTCCAAAGCAAACAGTATTGCTTGCGTTTAGCATGCCTAGAATCATTATGTTTTGTTGGGCTAGATAGATAAGAAAGGGCTCATTGCTTTAGTTTTATTGCTGTTGCATGTGAGGCCAGAATAAAATCAATATAATACACTCCTATAATCACTATGTTTTCTTGGGCGAGATGGATAAGAAAAGGCTCATTGCTTTAGTTTACTGTTGTTGCATATGAGCCCAGATTTCAATCAATGTTAAAGACCAATTAAGATTAAGAGTTAAAACTGAAAATTAGTGTATTTTAATGATATCATCATAACTACAAGATCACAATGTGGATGACTACATGAATGATGATCAATTAAAACCTATCAATGGAATCTTCTGCTTACAGATATTTAAGTTTGCAAATATAAGCATGCTCCACATCACAACCCAGAAGTACCCAGATAAGAATTATTTAATAGGTTTACAATAGGAATCATTTAATAGGTTTACCTACAGATACAGAGGAGAAGAAAGGATTGAGTTGTAAGAAAAAAGGGAAGGAATCTTTAAAAAAAATTAAGAGTCATACACCACAGGAAAATGAGTGAATCATGCAGGGGCTTGCTTTCATGGACGAGAAGCCTTTAAAAAATAGTAATTGCATTGATATAAAAAAAACTGTACCATGTAGGAGATTGGCGCAGCCCCGGATCGTAAGTCGGGTGTAGAACAATCTCCCGAGGGATTGTTCGAATCCAAAGAAGGATTCAAGCCTAGGGCACAACACAACTCACGACATTAAAAGAGAAAAATCTCAATAAACTGAATTTAATTGATAAAAGCATGTCTCTTACAATGAATGACTCCTCCTTATATAGGAGTGATTGTTTCTAAAATAGAAAGACTAACTCTAAACAAACATAGCTTACTTAAAAACTAAAATAGAAAGTAGAAAGTAGATAATTAAGGGTAGGGATCGTTGAGGAGGTGAAGGATCAATCGGATGGCCTGCGGGCCTGTGATCTGAGCCGAACTTGGGATCGGCCTACATCAGCTCTCCCTGGCTTAGAAAAACTCGACTCCAGCAAGTTGAGCGCTTGATATTTCTCATAACGATCAGGATTAACACGCTGGAAGTCAATAGCTGTAATCCACGTAGCATCGGAGAGAAGACGGTTCCGCCAACGTACATAAAACTTCTGACAACCTCCTTGTCATGTAGAAACGATTTGATCATCAAGAACATCAACAATTTCATCAGTAGGTGGGGAATTAACTGGTAAAGAAATAAGCCGCTCTTCATTATCTCCTTCATTATCATGACCACAATAGAGAGTAAGATCCTTGACATTGAATGAAGAACTGACGCCTAAATCAGGAGGAATATCAAGAATATAGGCGTTGGGACTAATTTTTTGGAGAATCTTGAAAGGACCTGAATTACGAGGATGTAACTTTTTATTAACTCTAAGTGGCAATCTTTCAAGTCGAATACGCATCATAACCATATCACCTTCATTAAGTTCAACAAAGCGACGATGCTTCTCAACTTGCTGCTTGTAAACATCATTGCTGGCAGATATATGGTGACGTACTTCATTGTGGACTTGCTGCATGTGCTAGAAGAAATGTTCAGCATCTGCACTAACTCTTGCATCAACTGGTAATGGTACAAGATCAACAGGGAATTTTGGACGAACTCCTGTAATAGCTTCAAATGGTGAAATTCCAGTTGATCGATTCACAGAATTATTGTAAGCAAATTCTGCCATAGGTAGCACTTGATCCCAGTTTGTGATACAGTCACGGACAAGGCAACGTAACAATTGTCCAAGACTTCTATTTACCACTTCTGTTTGTCCATCAGATTGAGGATGATAAGCAGTAGAGAAATTAAGCTTGGTATTGGACAACATCCACAATCTCTTCCAGAAGGAGCTCACAAACTTCATAGCTCGGTCAGAAACAATAGTCTTTGGTAGCCCGTGTAGCCAAACAACTTCTTTAAAGAACATTTTAGCTACCTTATAAGCATCAGTAATTGCAATACAAGGAATAAAGTGCGCCATCTTTGAAAAACGATCAACAACAACGAAGATGAAATCAACCTTTCTAGCAGTCGTGGGTAAACCTAACACAAAATCCATGCTAATGTCTTCCCAAAGAGTGTGGGGAACAGGCAAAGGTTGATATAATCTAGTGTTCTTCTTGTTTCCTTTGGCAAGCTGGCATATTCGACATCTTTCACAAATATGAATCACATTGGTCTTCATGTGAGGCCAATAATATCATTCGTTGACAAGAGCAAGTGTTTTGTCGCGACCCAAATGTCCGCTACATCCTCCTGCATGCACAACTCCCGCACCACATATTCACGAATGGAAGTAGCTGGAAGACAAAGTTGCGTACCTTTGAATAAGAAACCATCATGAAGACTATAATGAGGATGCTAAATATGATCACCATTAAGGAGATCCGCAAAAATAGAACCAAAATCTTTGTCAGCTACATAATCTTGTTTAATTTGCTCAAAACCAGGCACATTAACAGACATGGCAGTCAAAAGATGTTTCCTCCGGCTTAATGCATCCGCAATCATGTTATCCTTTCCAGCTTTATGTCGAATGCTAAATTTAAACTCCTGTATATATGCACTCCATTTAGCACGGTTAATACTGATCTTCTGCTGAGAGTGTAAATGTTGCAAGGCATCATTATCAGAATAGAACACAAACTCATTGGCAATCAAATAATGTCTCCAATGATGAAGTGTTTGGACAAGAGCATAGAATTCCAAATCATATGCAGAATACTTTCGCATAACGTCAGAAAGTTTCTCACTGAAGAATGCAACTGGATGTCCTTCCTGGCTAAGGACACAGCCAATGCCAACATTCGAGGCATCACAAGTAATTTCAAATAATTTGTTAAACTTAGGAACCTCTAGGACGAGTGCTTCAGTAATCTTTTGCTTGATCTTTTCGAAAGCTCTAGTAGCTGCATTGGTCCATTTGAATACACCTTTCCTCATATAGTCAGTAATAGGAGCCATAATAGTCCTGAAGTTTCTGATAAACCTTTTGTAGAAATTGGCAAGACCATGAAAATTGCTAACTTCAGTAAGGGTAGTAGGAATTGGCCAATCAAGAATTGCAATCACCTTTTGAGGATCCATCTTAATACCCTGTGCAGATACTACATATCCCAAGAAAACAACAGAATCACTCATGAAGGTGCATTTCTTGAGGTTAATGTAAAAACGCTCCCAGCGGAGAAGTTGGCAGACCTTATCTAAGTGTTGAAGGTGATCTTCTTTTGACTTGCTGTAAATAAGAATATCGTCGAAGTAGACGGCAACACATTTTCCAATATAAGGCCACAACAACTGTGTCATAACTCGCATGAAAGTACTGTTGGAAGCAGGTGGGTCTCGTGGATAAATTTTCAAAACTTTTGACCCACTTGACATAGGGATCAACTATCCATAAGACCAAAAACCCAATCCAGGATGCATTACCCTCAATCTCGTGACCATGTACAGTAAATATTCTATCTAAAAGATAGAATCAAATAGCACTAAATATCCACAATAATCTACGACATGAAAGAAGTAGATCATACCTTTGGAGATCCGCAGTGCTCTGATGGAGGAGTTGCGACTCTACTTGATGATGAGAATCTTCAACACCTGTTAGCCTTCCACGCTATGACCCGAATTGGATTTCTTTTCTCAAGAAGAGTGGTGGAATCTTCAAAAGAAATCCCAACTCGAAACTCCAAGGGACTAGAAGAGAGAAGGAGAGAGAAACTCGTGCAACTCTTGCACGAATAGGGTTTTGGGCGTAAGAGAGAGTCTTATTGGACGTCCAAGAGATTTTATAGACTTTCAAATCTCTCCCTTGTCTAATTGAAATAGAAGTCTTACTTCCAAAGCAATTAGCAACTTTCTCTTTTCCAAACTCTTCTTTCTAGAGTTCAAGTCGGATTAGTATTTTCCAATATCTTGGGCTAGAGTGGGGACCACCAGGGATTCCTTAGAAAGCTGGCTCCAACTAGAACACCGCAACCCCAAATCTCATGTGCAATCCGGGCCCACAGTTAATTGCAAATAACACCACTATATAAATGCAATTGCACTCCAGTCTTAGGAATAAATTACAATGAAGACCCTAAACTTCCCAATTACCACAAGTAGGCCCCTCTATCAATATCCGTGGATCAATTGGAATAAATCTGTCTCTTCCAATCCAAGTTCCACATCTTATTATCCTTGAGCCCCAATTAATCACAGTAATCATCAATACCATCCAATTAACTCTTAATTGAGATAGGTGCGCACTTACTAATGACAAATCCATTAATTGGCACAAGGGGATAATAGAGATAGATTCCATCTTGATCATTCAATGTTCCCACAGTTCTACTACCACATACCCAAGACACCGATGTGTTAACCTATAGTCGGCCTCACTAATTGGTGACTCAAAGCAAATGAATACATAGAAACTTGAGTTCATCAATGTCTCAGGATTGAGAGCCTATTGCCAGGGAATTATGAGAGCATACCTTATTATTGAGACAGAATTCCATAAAGTGCATCTCATGGTCCTTCAATACATCCAATGTACCAGCACCGTGATCCAAATTCTTACATTCTGATGATCGAGACAAATCACACTATCTCATAGTAATCAAAGTGCTGTAACCTTATCAAATGAGATCCCCAGTCTCATTATTGGTCGTGAAGCTTATTTAAGTATAAGATTTGTGATATATATCTCCCGTGTGTGGATATCATCTATGCACATATATCACATCTAATATACTAATAGGACCCGGTTCAACTCATGAACCATTATGTCATATGTATTGGTCATGTGCATGAAGTAGTAAAATAATATTCATCTTATGAAAGTAAAGCATGAATTTATTGATAAATAAAGAAATTTATCAATTTATTACATCAACTGATGGATTGAGTCCACAAAATCTAACAAGTACTAAGAGCATTGGTTAAACCGAATGGCATAACCATCCATTCAAAGAGACCATCCTTTGTTTTAAAAAGCAGTTTTCCATTCATCTCCGGGTCTTATGCGAATTTGATGATAACCTCTCTATAGATCAATTTTTGAAAATATGCACGCACTAGTAATCATATCGAACATATCATCCAATCGAGGGATAGGGAAACGATATTTTATCATGATTTTGTTGATTGCACGGTTGTCCACACACATTCGCCAGCTTCCATCCTTCTTTGAGTGAGAAGTGCTGGAACACCATATAGACTGAGACTTTCCCTTATATAGCCTTTCATAAGCAAATCATCAACTTGCTTTTTTAACTCCGCATGTTCTGCTGGACTCATCCGATAAGCAGGTAAGTTAGGTAAAGAATCCCCTGGAACAAGATCAATGGCATGCTGAATGTTTCTTAGTGGGGGTAGCTCCTTGGGTAATTCATCAGGAACTAAGTCATCAAATTTGTCCAATAGCAGCTTCACTTCCTGTGGAATGGACATGGCATGAGAATCATTAGCAACTTGTTTAGTCACTAGGGAATACATGACACTTTGCTCATTGCTTTCAACTTCAAATCTCCGCGTTGTTAAAATATACACGCAGTAGGAGAAGAAGAAGGTGAGGATGGTAGAGTCTGCAAAGGACGCAACATGATTCTTCTACCTTTCCATTTGAAAATATAGGTATTGTGTTCATGATCTGTGATAACTTTAAGCTTCTGTAGCCATGGCCGTCCAAAAAGAATATGTATACCGTTCATTGGGATGACATCACAGAGAAGAGTATCCTCATAATTGCCAATCTTAAAAAGAACAAAGCATTGCTGACAAACAGGAATGGAATAATTGTCAACCCAAGCAACTTTATATGGCCTTGGATGCTTTACCGTGGGAAGTTTAAGCTTATCAACTGCTTCTTGAGAAATAACATTCATAGCACTGCCACCATCAATAATCATATTACATTATTTGCCCATATAATTGACACGAGACCGAAAAATAGAAGCATGATTCCAATCTTCTTCCTCTTTTGCATCTACTACTAGTAAGCAACGATCTAGAAAAAGAAGTGGAATGCCATCGTCAGCGTTTGCATAATCTAACTGATCTGCTTGATCTTCATAAGGAGGATCTGTGTCAACTTGCCTTAAGTCAACATGCTCATCATGCTGAACATCACTATCAGGCTCATTGGAAGTATATAGATTTCGATGGGGACATTCATTGGCATAATGTCCTCGTGCTTGCAGGCATGACAAACAATATCCCGTCTGTTTGTTCTTCCATAAGCATGATTATCAGTCTGGTTCTGTGGAAACCTCTGATTCTATTAGGGATTCATCTGTCGTTGTTGTATACCTGGCTGAGGATTCTAAGGGGCTTACTGAACTGGACGTTGAAGAGGAGGCCTATAAACTGGTCTTGATTACGATTATAGGCAGGGTCAGGACCTCTTTTTATGGAAGACTCCCCGGTTTGAAAAGTATTACATTTCCGCAACTGAATTTCATGTTGGACTTTGCGAGCTTTATTGAAGATTTCATCCACTGTGGCATAATCAAATATTGCCACCTCTCGTCTGATATCGGCACACAGATTGTCTTTGTATCTGGTGATGGTTAGACGATCATCGGTCCTCAAATTACAACGAACAATGTATTCGCGAAACTTGTTCGTATATTCTTCCACAGTCATAGTGCCTTGCTGGAGACTTAAATACTCCTGGTGGAGTGTATCCATATAATCCGAAGGAAGAAAATTGCCTTTGAGTTTCTCTTTCATGATATTCCATCGGAGAATCGGCTAGCCCACTGCGAGCTCATTATTCTCAACACCATCCCACCAAATTCGAGCAGGACCCTTAAGTTTCACCTTGGTAAAGGCTATCCGCTGTGCATCATTCATACCATACCAAACAAAATAGTTTTCCAAAGAATTAAGCCAATCAACCAAAACTTTCAGGCTCGCATCACTACTAAAGTCAGCAATTTCAATTTTAACTTTCCTGGTGATATCATCAGGTGGGGGTGTAACAGGGGGACTTTGATAATCTCGTTCAGCTAGAAGGCGCTGCATAAAATCACGGATAGATTCTTGATTTTCAGGTCTTTCTGGTTGGATGGATGTGTACACCATAGACACATTGGATGATCCTTCTTGACTAACAAATTGCTTTTTTTTAGCTCAGCAATGGCACTTTCTGCAATTTTGAGACACCCCGTGACATCTTCTAATTCTTGACTTAGTTTAAGGATGGCTTCATCCCTCTGCCGGTCTGTCATCCAATGCTGGAGATCATCACCTTTTCTAGGCATGATTGCACCCTTTTTTTTTTTGGGAAAAGGAAAGATGGGTCGGGTTGGACTTTGTGTTGGGTTAGACCAACCTAGGCCCAGGTGCAACCCTTCAAAACGTGGAATCAAGAGGGGCTTGTCCTCTCCCTTTTTTCTGTCTCGGTGCTTGCGCAGAGAAAGGAAATAAAGAGAGAGGATGGGAGAACTTATCTGCTACTGCAAGGAGAGAAAAGAATGGAAAGGGGCTGGAGCTCAGCGACGAAGATCGGCTAGAGGAGGCGATGATTGGCGGTGGCGACGACTGGAAGCTCAACCAACGAGTGTGCACGATGCGATAGCGTCCATTTGCTGCAGTGATGGTGCGATGGAGACCGCGGCGGACGTCGAAGTACTTCTGCCGCTACTGCTGACAGAGACGATGAAGCCTTTGGAAACCGACGACGATGGAAGCCGCCGGTGCCTGGTACGATGTCTATCTGCTCCTTCTCTTTTCTCTGCTTTCTCTCTCTCCGGCTGCGCTTTCTCTTCTTCTTTTTTTTTTTTTTTTTGTTTTTTCACTCTGGTTGGGATGAGGGTTTAGGATTTGAAAAGGGGTTTGGTAGTGTCGCCCTTTTGTGAAGGCTCGGGATGGACCGAAAGGGGTTGATGGGGGTTGAGTTGGTTCTGGCAAATGGGTTTTGCCAGGGGTGTGGTTTTTGGGGTCGGTATTGGTGTGGCGAGTTAGGGATTTGGTACAGTAGGGTTAGGGGTTGTTGAGCTGGGGAAGAGACAGGGAGAGGAGTTCATAGAGATGGTTATGGATTCGGGAAATCGGGTTGGGGGTGCAGAGATGTCGGCAGTATGGGATTGGGGTCGTCCATAGAGGATTTGGGCTGCTATTGCGCTTCGGTGTTGGCGGTGGAGATGATTGCTGATGGACAGTGGGTATAGGGAGGAATTCCGGGAACAACAATGGTTACCGGCGACCGGATCTAATCTTTGATACCAATCTGGCGCAGCCCCGGATTGTAGGGCGGGTGTAGAACAATCTCCCGAGAGATTGTTCGAATCCAAAGAAGGATTCAAGCCCAGGGCACAACACAACTCACGACATCAAAAAAGAAAAACCTCAATAAACTGAATTTAATTGATAAAAGCATGTCTCCTACAATGAACGACTTCTCCTTATATAGGAGTGATTGTTTCTAAAATAGAAGGACTAACTCTAGACAAACATAGCTTACTTAAAAACTAAAATAGAAAGTAGAAAGTAGATAATTAAGGGTAGAGATCCTTGAGGAGGTCAAGGATCAATCGGATGGCCTGCGGGCCTGTGATCTGGGCCGAACTTGGGATCGGCCTGCATCAAAGATCTATGCTAACACAAAAGGGCCTGAGAAGGCCATCAGGAGAACAATAAGCAAAAGCAAGTTAAATATTCAGAGTCTTATCAAAAGATACAAGCAAATTTGGATTAAGAATTCCTTCCTTGGCTATGCAATCCACATCACCATTCGCACTTTGCTTAATGTGGGCAAAGGAAGCACCCAAACTTTTGGTTAGATCAACTGCTTCTTAAATAATGTCTGCAAAATACCAATGGGATTCAACAAGACCCAACACCCATCAAATAACACAAAAGGAATCCCCTTCAACCATGATGTTATAAAGGTTCAATCGAAACACTTCATGAAGACCAATCTTAAGTGCTCAACATCTAAACTATGAAGTACCATAATCACCTTTGAGGTATGATAATCTACTAATATATTTTAAAATAATACATGCATGCTCTATCATTGTTTCTTTTGACAATCCTTCAATAAATCTATCAATTCCTCAAAGTTAGTATTCCTTCTTTGAATACTAAGGAATAAACATCAGGAAAGCATCACCTTCTCTCAGGTCTCAAGCACTATCATTGAGCAGCTTCTGTAAAAATTTGGAAATAAGGGCACAATCCATCGTGGATACCTAGTAAGTGGCTGCCATCCTCATTTGCAAAGATTCACATCTACTTTCCATTCAAAAAAGCATTTGCTTCTTCCATTTCTATTTAGAGTGTTGCTAAGTATCACTTCTACTTCAATCATAAAACAGAAATCCAAAAGCCAAGAAAACTAATTTACCATAAACAATTCGCCCAGTCACATTCAAGACCTCTACAAACCAAAGGACCTTAGATAATTGCAGAGGACAAACCCATGAAAGGCTACTTGGTTGTGTTTCTAAATTCAATAACGAATATGTAAGGAGAAGAATTTAGTACACTTGACAGGTGGGTCACTAGTATAAAAGACGCTGCTTAAATCACAAAATCAGATCTTGAGATTTTACACATCAGCATCTCCACAATTCTAATCCACAAGTATAAAACAAACAGACAGAAACCAGGAGTAATTAGTCAATCATGCAACTAGAAAAATGAGTAGAACCCAAGTCAACAAAAAGCGGGTTTCGAACAGCACCAGCAATGCTCCATATACCAATTCCAATCTCAAAATCCCAACATTCATCCACAGTTCAAACCACCACCAAGTTGCGAAAAAAGAAAAAAAAAAGTACATATGACCCAGGGAAAGGAAAAAGTGAGTGCACCCTGATTTTCCTCCAAGAGAAAACACAGTATCCAAATAATCGCAAAACCAGAGAGATAGATGATCAATAAAACAAACTATATCAGAAGAATCAACCAAAATGGAAAACAGGTATCCATTTGGGCCGGAAACACTGCTGGGTTCTGCTTCAAATTCAAAAAGAAACCATAAAAAGAGAGCAACTATCGAAGAACTCGATCACAGGCACCAACCCAAACAGACCCAAAACAAAATTCACAAAAATTAAAAGAGCAAAGCCCACCCCCCCTCCCAAAAAAAAAAAAAAAAAGGAAGAAGGGTTCCAAAGAAGACCCAGAAACACTGATGGGTTCCGAACTGCCGCTTCAAATTCCACAAGAAATCATAAAAACGGAAAGTTCAGAGACCCGATGGGCAAAAACCAAGCAGAAATCAAACAAAATCACAAAAGAAGAAGAATCCAACGAAAAAGAAAACAGGGTCCTGCTTCAATTCTAACAAGAGATCACAAACCCAGAAGAACAATCAAAATTAGCGAAGAAATCCAAGTGGGGTTCAAGCAAGCAAACACATACGATGTAGCGCTGGTAGAACTTGCGCTTGTAGTGATCGGAGACGTCAGGGCGAGAAGCCAGGTGGGGTGGGATGAGGATGTTAGACCAGTATTCTGCCCATCGAGGATCGTTCTCGTAATCATATGCGGCCGCTGCGATCTTCTTTATTCGCTGAGGATCTTCACCCATCTCTCTTTCTCTCTTCTTCTGCTACTTCCTTCTCCTTCTTCTTCTTTCTCTATAGATAGATTGTGAGAGATTTTGACTCTCTTTCTTCCTTGTTCTTCCCCAAATATCAGAACCAATGCATATTGTCTCGGATTGAAGAGACACACTTATAGATGGATCGAGAAGGGAAGGGTTTTCTCTCTGGACTTTCGACTTTTCAGAGTGATGAGGTCTTTGCTTTTTCCACGGGCTGAACCATAGTGGATTCGCATTCGGATTCATGTCCGGACCCAACATTTACTCGAGGTTTGGATCCAAAATAAGATGTGAAATGCATTAATATAATTGGTTTAAACGGTTTGGAATAATTTTAATATGTGTGTATGTATATATAAGTGGGGCTATTAAATGGTAAATCATTAAAGCTAAGTAGATTCTCAGGTGTCGGTATTATTCAAGTATATAGATAGGGATGCAAACAGGTTGGTTCCATTCTGGGTTCACGGTAGATTTGGAGCTAGAATCATTAATAAGAAGATAGACCGAGAACCGGTATAAAATCAATTTCTGGCCTTTAATGAGAGTATGGAATTGGAATTAGAATTAGAATAGGTTCTTGTATGGGATAGGTCTGGGTTTTAGGTATATGTAGTGTAGACAAAGCTCTCCAAAAAAAAAACTAATTTTTAGAAAAAAATTTTCTCGAGAACTCAGTAATATATTGGGTCTTCCATCTACAAGCCAGAACCAAGGTGGACCAGACCAAGAATTGTTTAGGCCATGGGTCCGAAAATAAAATTTAGGAGCCCGTTTACTTATCGAGATCTAACGGATCAGAAACTCCGGATTGGCATGCATCAAAGGTGGGCCTCATATTGATTGTCCTGCCCTGTGGACCTTGTGCAGCTGGTTGGTAACTGAAGTTTCCTGTGTTTAGTTTTTCAACCCAATTATAAGAGGGTCAACCTCGTTCAGGTTGCCCCAAAGTGGTCCCCTTGCCAACCCTGGTCCATTGAATGAACCATGGGTCCATGCCCAAACTCATGGTTTCAACAAGAACAACAACAACAGAGAGTTGACATCCACAAATGAAGATTGGGCAAGCCCACAAAGAGGAGTAGAATTAAGAATCACACCATAATGAGATTGATATTTGAAACAATCATATCACCACATGTTCTAGATGTCCCTGATCCATTCCTTCCCCAAAAGCTACCAAATGCAAACTCTCCCTCTTCTGATAATTCCTTCATCACCTTCTGTGCTTCCTCAATGGCACACCTGTGACCACCACAAAAAACTTCTAAAATAGCACCTCCAGTCATGATTTCCAAGCTATCCCTTCTGAATGAGTCATTTCTCTCTCTTCTCTCTTCCATTCTTCTCCTCCTCCCAAATTTTTTACGTGCAAATTTTTTCGACTTCCTTGCCAATTCACGGGGTAGTCTAAGGAAGATGAGGGCGAGTATTTGCAAGATCAAACACTGGCAACAACAACAAACGACGACGCAATCTGCAGCCAATATGTTCAAATCCTCCATAATATTATGGATGTATAAGAGTTGGCTTGGACTGTATGACCCTGCTAACAGAACTCACAAAATTCTTGCTTTGTGGAAGCGAAGGCTAGTGACTGATAATTAGAAACATAAAGGTGTTGGTGGTGATATTGATGAAGAAGAGGAGGATGAGAAAAAAGAAGAAGAAGAAGAAGAAGAGAAGAGAAGAGATGGATGATAAAAGAGAAAAAGAACATTACTTGGAAGAAACAAAGTTCTCCTTCCTTTGGGAGGGATAGGAAGGTTAAAGCAACAAGCATAAATTGCAAAGCTTGGAAGGGAGAACTATAATTGTGGTGTGGCTTGTCGCCTTTAACTTTCTCCAAGGTATAAATTAGATTAGGCAAGAACTCCTTTTTCAGAAGAAATGGGTTCTAAAGATTTTGGTTTAATTTTTTTGTGATTATCCAATAAAAGGAAACTTGTGGATGATGATGCCGTTTGAGTGTGATGGGACAATCAGACTATTGTTAGGTATAATGATTGTTTAGTCCAATTATTAGAAGAGAATGCTTCTATTAAGGGCAATCCCAAAATGAAGACTTTATAGTAAGCAATGTCAACCAGTTGGGTCAGCCCTTGGGTCTTTCACTGTTGCATCTTGGCCCATCATGGATTGGGCTTGAGCAAAGGCCACAGCTGTTGGAAGGATTTGGATTAGATACAAGAGTTCCATCCGGATTATCCATCAATCTGGTCTCAGTCCAACTTTCTATCGCGGTGATATTGGACGGTAAATGGGCTATGATAATTCCCCAATGAAACTAACCTAGGAAATCCAGGTGTGGCCCATTTCATGGGTCTAGGTGCTGTAAAGGCCATGCCCAAATACAAAAATACCCCATTTAGCCGATTATCATATATAAATTGATAATATAAAAATATATTATAAACCTATTTATAGACAGAGATATGCATTATAAATAAGTTATATTACATATGTTAGCATATTCAAAACAATTGGGTTAGCAAACAGGGTCCATGTCCATGAAGTCCAACTCTGATTCTAGTTTATGCGCGAATCAATAATTGGATCTAGGTCGGATACACCATGGACCCAACTACCATACCAATTGCAGCCCAGGGTCAGGTAGGATGGAGTGAGTCCAATTTACAAGTAATGTATAGTCATCCCGTTGGGTCAACATCAATGACTCGGATAGTAGACGATTTTGAAGGTCATTGAGTCAAGTTAATTCAGTGAGTCTCAATACTGCAGCGAGTCAATACTCCATGAACCGGGAAGAGCCAGACAGTATATTTATTACCATCTTTTGTTGAACTTTTTCACATGCTTGATAGAGAATTTCATAACCAACTTATTTTTTTTGCGTTTAAAATTATAGGTAACCAATATATTAACAATGATTAGAAAAGTTACAATACTTTCATGTAGCATCATGTACAATGATATACACATGATATACATGTATGTTTTATATATTTTAAGTCCGATAATCAGGTTCAACTAAGGTACCAAAAACCCAAAACCAAACCCAAAGAAGCCCAAAATGAATCAACTTCTCATTAGGTTGGGTCATGCGGGTTCAGGTTTGGTTCAACTGAGTAGCGCCCCTTGCTGCCTACTGCACACATCTCTCTCTCTCTCTCTCTCTCTCTCTCTCTCTCTCTGTTCTTTTTGTCTTTTTGTCCAACTTACAGTACCAGATTGCAGCAACTTTGCAACCAATACAATAATGGGTCTCCAACATTCCCTTCTAGAGGTGAGTTGATAGAGACATGGCCCATCCGTGGGTGACCCTGGCCAGGCAACCCCTCCGAATGACAGCCAGCAGGGTCAGCTACTAAAGAAGTAGAATAAAAGGGTGTTAAGTAGTAAGAAGAAAGGGTGTCCTTTTGAAAAGAGAAGACCATCATCATATCAGGTAAAATTAGACCAATGCCTTGTGTGAGATTACCCTGCTATCTGTGCAGATGTATACGTTCTTTTGGATCAGTTTAAATCTTCAGAAACCAAGTGCAGGTAAGTTGGTTTATGTGTAAATGTTGGCTAATGCTTGCCAGTCCCTCTAATTCGCAGTTCTATTATTTGTCATAACCAATTACGGGTAAACAAACTTGCAAGCAATTAGATTCACAAGACGCAACTGAATTATTCCAAGGACCCAAAAGGGGCCTTCGTGTTAAGCACCTCTGATGCCATGTCATCCAAGTCAATGGAGGCCAATGTGTAAGCAGGCCCTTCAGAAATTGGGGTTCAAATCACTCCTCTAATGTTGATTAGCCACATTGTTTCTAGAAGTAGAATAATTTGATTTATGCTCACCTTCTTCAAAAATGTATCTACCAATCTTTGAAGAAATTCATTTGGGAAAGAATAGTGAATTCAATACATTTCAATGTACAAAACAGTATCTTTGACACTTGAAAAAATCAAACTGCAAGAACTATTGACAGCCCAAAAGAAAAAAAAAAAGCCGTAAAAAAGAATCCCCATAAATGAAAGGGAACGTAGATACTGGAAATGAATGAATGAACATATGTAAAGAGAATATAAAACCTGATCTAAAACTCCCTTTCAGCTGGCCAGCTAGTTTGGCTGAAATTAACACTGTAATCTTGATTCCCAAATGCCAGTCTCTGGAACAATCTGATTTCTGCAGACTGCTGTGCCGAATTGAAGAGTTCACTTTCGCCTGGTCTAATACCATTGTTCAGATCTGCAGAGTCATCTACACAATCTAGAGCTCGCACCACCTGAACACAAAGGATAAGAGGTATTGGATAAATGACCTACTGTGTAGCCTTTAAATCCATGTTATGGTGCAAAGGTCTTTAAACTTGCAGTAAGCTCCACTTTTGATATGCAAGAATGTTGGATATGAAGACCCCATTATGGATGTCATGGGCTCTCTTCTATTAGTAACATCAACCCATTGTAGAGCTTGGTAAATGGATTGTTTTTTTTTTTTTTTTTTTGGCTGCTTTGGGGACAAACTCATTCTCTCACACCTATGTCCCAGATCAGTTGAGTTAGTAAATAGGCAATTTTAACAAATTTTGTTTGACTATGAAATATTCATTTTGTTGGTTGTTCATGAATTATTAGGGACATCCAATCAAGGAGATGAAAGACATGGATAGATCCAAGGCACCCTTCAAATCCAACACTCGGCCTTGTCCAGTTTTAATACCTAAGAAATGGTATGCTGTTTTTTATCATCCAGCATCTGCACTTGTGAGACTCACCTTTGGTGATCAAAACCATGCATATACTAGGCCACAGAATGGAGCTACCATTCACTAATCTATCCGTACATGGACAATGATGATACCGGATATCCAACCGGTGGCTTGTAATCAACCACAGCCAATGGTCCATGGATAAAAAAAAAAAAAAAAGTTTCAGGACAAGGATAATCCATTGGGTGATATTTTGGGATATCTTGCCCTGCTGATGGGCCAAATATATAAATTGTTTGTCTCACCTTGACAGTTTGTAGGGCTAAGCAAACTGTACGGTGCAACGAAAAGTAAAACATATCTTTTGTCATGAAATAAGACGCATGTTTGAGTCATATATAGCAAA
Organism: Sextonia rubra; assembly: GCA_037013555.1. Classification (NCBI taxonomy): domain Eukaryota; kingdom Viridiplantae; phylum Streptophyta; class Magnoliopsida; order Laurales; family Lauraceae; genus Sextonia; species Sextonia rubra. The sequence continues at coordinate 99,513 of JASUAD010000007.1, forward strand.
ACCACCTGACTCATTCGAGGCCTCTTTACAGCTGAATGCCGAACACATGCTGCAGCTGCTTCAATCATCCGAAACATCTCACTTTTGATATAGTTCTTTTCAAGCCTTGGATCAACTAAACCCTCAAAATCTTGAGCATCAAGGGCATGACTCATCAATGGCCGAGCCTGAAAGATAAGCAAGCATTAGTGGGATGACATCTTTCAACCCTATGACTGCAATCCTTCAACACGGGCCACTAGAAAAGTGAAGGGGAAAAAATCTCAAATACTGTCTTTCTTTGAGGTTGGAAAATTAGTGATGACTTTTTTTTGTTTTCCATTTAGGGCCTATTTGGATGTAAAAGAAAACACAAGAAAGTGATATTTTGTATAATATAATCTTTTATTTTTTAAAGAAAAAAATCTTGCACGTTTGGTAATCTAAGAAAAATACTAAGAAAAGATCATTTAAAAAAAAAACTCAATATTCTTTCCTCCAGCTCCCCCATGAAGAAAACTTTCTATAATATAAAAATATTCCAAAATGGTAATTATAAAGTGGAAGAGTCAAGTAAAGACTTTACTTCACAAATCTATCATGATGTATTTATTTACATATATGGTAAAGTAAAATAAGGTAAATGTCACATCATGATAAAGATGGGGTAAAGTAAAATTTAAATAAAGTATATGGTGAAGTAAAGTGGGAGGGAATGGTAAAATAGTTTCTTTTTTATTTGACTTTACTTTATAATATTTACCGTATTTTTATATGGTTAATAAAAAGTGACTTGTCATAAAGTGACTTGTTTGCATGCATGGTAAAGTAAAATAAAGATTAATATTACATCATGGTAAAAGGTAAGGTAAATTAAGTCAGATATAGCGGTAAAGTAAAGACTTTACTTCACCAAAGTTATCATGATGTATTTGTTTACATATATAGTAAAGTAAAGTAAAGTAAAGGTAAATGTTACATAATGGTAAAGATAGGGTAAAGTAAAAGTTGGATAAAGAATATGGTAAAGTAAAGTGGGAGAGAATGGTAAAGTAGTTTCTTTTTTATTGCCTTAACTTTATCACATTTTAACAGAGTTTTATATGGTAAATGAAAAGTGACTTATGATAAAGTGACTTATTTACCTACGTAGTAAAGTAAAATAAAGATTAATATCACATCATGGTAAAATGTGAGGTAAAATAAGTCAAAGAAAGTAGTAGAGTAAAGTAAAGACTTTACTTCACTAAATCTATCATGATAGATTTGTTTATATACATGGTAAATTAAAATAAAGGTAAATGTCACATCATGGTAAAGATGGAGTAAAGTAAAAGTCGGATAAAGTATACAGTAAAATAAAGTTAGGGGAATGGTAAAGTAGTTTCTTTTTGTTTGTCTTTACTTTATCACATTTTACCGTAGTTTTATAATGGTAAATAGAAAGTGACTTGTGATAAATTGACTTGTTTATATATATGGTAAAATAAAATAAACATTAATATCACATCATGGTAAAAGGTGAGATAAAATAACGTGAGATTAAGTATGTGGTAAAGTAAAGTGGGAAAGAGAGTTGTAAAACTGTTTTTTTTTTTTTTTTTGTATTTACTTTACTTTACTACACTTAAACATGATTTTATGTGATAAAAAAAGTAACTTATGGTAAAAACAATTTGGCAATTGAACTTTCCTTTACCACACTACTTTTTTATCCAAACGTTAAGAAATTATTCTAATAATGAAGTTTACTTTAATTGTAGCGCCCAAACAACTATATTTTAAATCTGTAATATTATTCAAAAATTGCCAAAGAGCAAAAATCTTACAATATTTTAATATTACACTATTCTATTCTATACTATTTATTCTTGCAGTATTTAAATTTATAAATATTTTATTCTGTAAACATCCAAAAAAGAATATAAGAAATTCATAATAAGGGTTGATGCAAGTCAATACTTCCTGTTGGATAATCCCTTTTTAATTTATATTTTAGCAGTAAATTATATATTCACACACATATTTCAGATGTATTTCTATCCTTACATATGCATTCTTCATCATCTTAGGTATTTACGAACTATAATTTAATAGAAACAGGAGTAATCTGTATCAGAAATCAAAGTTTAGAAGCCAACTGTGACCACTAGTATTGCACAGAAGAAAAAAGGGCATGATGTAAATTGTTTTATATCATCTATAACTCATTTTTGGAGGTCCTTCCAAGAGCTGCTTCAACTATTTCAGCATCTTCAGTAAATTTCAGTGATAAAGGCCTGAAATTTGAAAACAGACTAAAAATGGTAGTGTAATTAAAAAAAAAAAAAGGTTTAAGGGCATTTAAGGTAAAGTTTTAAATGTCTAAGAGTCAGGTTGTCAGATATCTTAGCTTCTTATCTGGATAATTGAGTCCTGCCCCAGGCCCCCAACTCAAAGTACATAATGGGTTTAAATCAGTCTCAGGAAAATCTAGTTTATACTAAGCTGAGTTACAAGGTATAAGTTAGGTTTTGCAGTTATTTGATACTACAAATGAGTCATGGAGGTCATTGTTGTTGGTATGAATATTAGTGAAAGCTTTGCTTTCTCCTCTTAACCTCCCTAAAGTGACCAAATTTTTATAATTTCTTTCCTTATCTACTTCCTGCTTCAGTTATTTCTACTACACTTGTTGTCTCTGTTCTATATTCCTTTTCTTCTCATAAACATGTTCCTGCGATTAAGCATATGCTTAGGAATCTTAAGCTTGACTAATGGAAGAACAAAGGTAAAGATGAAGGAAAAGGGTGAGGGTAATACGGAAATAGAGGAAGAATAGAGAACAATAGAGGATGTTGAATGTGGTCAAATTAGATTTGCACACACCATCATATCCATACCATGAGGGGCCCTCTTGCCTCAAACATGGCCCCCATTAGATCCTTCCAAGAGTCAAACCTGCATAAGCTGGCAGGATGCAATGGCTGAAGAGCTGATCACTCTAGAGGCAAATGAACATTTAAGCTGCAGAAAAGCAAATTAAATGAAGATTTAATATTCACAAGAATAAAGCTTACCCATTCAACCAGACTCTCATCTCCCAACGGTTGAGATGCGTCAACAGGCTTGCGCCCTGTGATAAGCTCTAGAAGGACAACTCCAAAAGAGTAAACATCAGACTTTTCTGTCAACTTTCCACTTGATGCATACTCCGGTGCCAAATATCTGAAAAAACAAATGAACTATCAGGTACTGATATTGCCACAACATGTTATTTTATGTTTTGAAAAGTAACATGACTGAAGCCCACAACCTCATGGTTGCTCCAAGAAGCACCTTCCAACTGTGCTACAGGAACTTGTCCAAGGTATTTAAATTTCCATTCATCCAATTTGAACAAATTGTAGGGCCCTTGGAGTTTGCTAAGGTGCTTGACTACATACATTGGATTCCATCTTCGATGATCCCGACTGTCAATTTGATGGCCCTTTCTATGGATGGAAGGTGTCCTAGAAAACTCATTATTGGAGAATCCCAGCAATCCCTTGGCCAATTTGATCACAGAATATTTTCCTAGACATCTATCTGTTGACATGAAGGTTAGAATATCCTAATTCACCCAAAGGAGGAGAGGTTATCACTTTCCAATCTGGAAACAACATTTAGTGCTCTCCAGCAACGGAGGGGGTGATGAATTACAGCGGTGGGAGCCTTGGTAGACTACATATTTATAAGGTGCAGGAGTACCCTCTGTCAAATCCACAAACTAGATGCTCACAAATAAAGCAAAATTTAGCAGACATGCTGATTAAGTATGGATCTCTTACCCAAAGGTGCCCATTACTCTTGTAGTTACATGAGTGAATGAGTCCAGAGCTAACTTAGCGAGCCCGAAATCGGAAACCTTTATATGAGAAATCATTAAAAAAAAATAGAAACGTAAATTTTTGGCAGCAAAAAAGGACACGACAGATAAGAAAGAAACAAAATGTTCAGAAAACAGCACTCATAATATTTTCCAGACCTGAGATTCAAAATTGTTATCTAGAAGAATGTTCGAAGATTTTATATCCCTGTGAATAATCCGAGGGTGGCCTACAAAAAGAGAGGCAAGGATACAAATTAGCAATCAAAACAATATACATATATATAGGTATTCAGTTGAAAAGAAAAGAGAGCAAAAACAAAGAAAAGTTAATGGATACTGAACAACATAATCATCATTAAAGCCTTGTCCAAACTAAGTTGGAGTCGACTACATGAATTCCGATCTATCCTAAGCCAAATCCTTGGGTGATAAACCTCAGCAAATATATAGGCTTTTACAGTGCCCATTTCCATCTATGGTGGCAATATCCGATCAGATCTGCCGACCCAACCCAATCTCAACCTGTAATTCAGGGTTCAAGTTGACCCTTAAAATTTTGAGGTGGATTGGGTTGACTTTTACCACCTGATTAATAAGTGGGTTGATTAGGGATGAGTCCTATTCTTCCAACCACCCCGACCTAAACCAACTCAAGCACTGCAACACTCGGGAGTCTCGGACTCGACACAAAACCGACCTGTTAAATAAGGGTCCAGGTTCATGCTTTTAACTTCTTGGTTAGGCTCAGGTCAACATTTTTGACCCATTAACTGAATGGGTGGGGGTGTGGGCCACAGGTTGAACATATACATGCTACCCACAGTGCTCAACCTGACCAAACCCATAGCCACCCTTACATAGACTGTTGATCTAATTGGCCCCACCACGGATGGAGATCATCTCCAACAATGGGACAGTTGCTTTCATTTCTTCTTGGACATCTATTTACAAGCAACCAATGAAAAGTCAGGATCCTCTGATCTGTGGAAACTGGAATATACGCAATTCAGTGAGGCCCATGAGATCTGTGGAAGCTAGATTATACACCATCCAGTGAGGCCCATCAGATCAACAATCAGGATCAGTTAAATCTCTTGCCACATGGCAAAGACTAACTCATGATTTTTGCATTGTCAAATGTTGAAGGACCCTAAACACCTTTGAATGCTAAAATATATATATCATCATCATCAAAGCCTTATCCCAACCATGTTGGGGTCGGCTAAATGAATTCTGTTTCTTCATTCCATTCTATTTATGCTAATATATATATATATATAAGGAATTACAGTCTTCATGTAAGTAAGATATTCCACGAGCTGCACCAGCAGCAACCTTAACCCTAGTTGCCCAATCCATAACTGGTCTTCCATGCCCTGCAAAATGCATAGCCAGTCACAGTATGTTAGCAGACTGAGAACATCAACCGCATTACTGAAAAACTGAAGCTTCAATTGTACATATCACATGAGTTTGCAAAGTCAAAGGATTTGATAATGCGAACAACCTTGGAGCAAACACATGCTTAGCCAATAAACTATACATGCGGATCATTGGTTCAACTAAATGCCCTATTTTTCAGTCATTTACATGCCACTTATTGGATGGCCAGGACTGTTGGTATGGCCCATCACATGATGAGCACATCAAATTAGCGGCTAAGGTCACTCAAAGGTGGGCTCCGCCTGCATATTTTCTAGTTGAAGAAAAACATGTTGGTTGCCTCTATTGAGTTTTCATATATACCGGTGTTGTGTTACAGGTTAATTATACACGTAAAAACTTATGAAAATACAAATTACCATGAAGATGATAATAAAGAGTATTGTTTGGGACATAATCATAGACAAGCAATCTATGATGATCAGATATGCAGTACCCCACAAGTGAAACCAAATGACGATGGTGCACACGACTGATAATTTCAACTTCAGCTCTGAACTCACGCTCCCCTTGCCCACCACCAACTTTCAGCTGTTTTACAGCCACTTCTCTTCCATCTGGTAGGCATCCTTTGTACACAGAACCGAAGCCACCTTCACCCAGAAGATTTTGCTCTGAAAAGCCATTGGTGACCTGTAATAGTTCCTCATATGTGAACCATGATCTTGAATTGCCTAATCCACTTGGCTCTGGTGGCGAGTACACAAACCCACTTCTATGTGAACCGTTTCCTACAAGAGGAGCGGAAGATGGGTACCTCGAATATGGAGAATCTGCATGGCAAAGTAAGCCCATTAAGTTATAGGACCCAAAAATACACATTATTGGGCTTTGAGCTGAATATATGGGCCTATGGATTGACAATACAAATTCAAAACATTTTATCTACAGGCTAAGCCATGGATATATGCCCACAAAATAAGCCAAACTGAAACATTATAGACATTCAAATATTAGTCCTGTCTAAACATTGGACATGGATCACTGCTGCATTTCTTTGATAATCAAATAGCAGTATATGGTAAAAGGGCTATGACTGTCCCATAAGAAAGATCTTTAGAATGGCATGTTCCCTACATCGCCCAAGAGATCAACAACCTGGATCACTGTATACCTAAGCTTGCCAAGGAAACAATGCATGTCATCAGATTCAGGATCATATAGTTCCCACAACCATAAATTGAAATTGAGAGAAAAATGAGAAGGCTACAAAGATGTAATTAGATAATAGATATAATTCCCAACTAAAAATGAATTACAGTGGTGTATAATAAACCCATAAGAGAATAGCAAGCAATTGGAAGATTTAAGACAATGCTAAAGAAACTACCTGGCTTATGAGACGAACCCATCAGTTCAGGAATAACATAGCCACCACCAAACCCAAGAACCTTTTTCTTTCTCTTCCTCACATACCAAACTGCTATTGCAATGAGACTGAGCAGTAGAACACATACTACTAAAACAACAGCCACAGAAGTTCCAGCCTTCATCCGACCACTTCTAGAGGAGACCTCACTTCCCACTACTACATTAACATCTGAATTATTCAATGACTTTGTTGGTGAGGGAACAATTGGAGCACTGACATTTCCTGGAGGTCCAGGAGTAAGGGGAGAGGATAATGGTGGGGTAGATGGAGTTCCAGAAATAGAAGAGTTACTTGTAGGAGGAGAAGCCGCTGGTGATGCCCGATCTGTTGGGGGTGGAGGAGATGCAATTGGAATGGCATTTGGGGAAGGGGGAGGTGCTTGATTGGAACGAGATGGGGAAGGAGATGGAAGGATGCGAGGTGGAGGAGAAGTTTCTGGCGGACTTGCAGATGATGGTGGTTGAGAATGGGCAGGCGATGGGGGTGAACGAATGGGTGGAGGTGGTGAGACGACAGGTGGAGACGGCGAGACTGCTTGAGGAATTGGAGGAGGTGGGGATGAACGTGGAGGAGAGGCAGCAGCAGGTGGAGTTGATAATGTTGGAGGAGGTGGGGATGCAGGAACGGGTGGAGGGGAAACGATAGATGGAGGTGAAGCTGAAACTGGAGGAGGTGAAAGGAGGGGAGGTGGAGGCAGGCGAGAGGGAGGGGAAGAAACCGGAGGTGTTGAAGACGGAACAGGAGGAGGAGGAGATAGAGAGACTGTTGGAGGAGCGCTGGATGATGGAGGGGACTGCAGAGGTGGGGATGAGGAAGGATTAGAAGAGTTTGAAGGTGTTGCATTGGGTAGAGATTGTGTGGGAGAAAGGGAGGAAGGAGGTGGTACAGTAGTAGCCAAAGGGGGTGGAACAATGTTGGGAAGAGATGAAGGGGGAGATGATGAATTTGCCATCTTCACTCAACTCTCCCCTAGAAATAAAAACCCAGATCATCCAAAGTTAAATATTCAAAACTCAGAATTCTCAACTCTCAATAGCCATTTGCAAAACCAGCAACTTTCTTGAAATGAATACAAGCACCGTACTGCCTTCCTGAGTCAAACACAGTCTCCTATCTTTCCTGATCTACCAAATCTTCAAACATTCCTAAGCTACTTCCTAACCTGTAAACTTCATTGAGCAGAATTCAAATCACAGAAAACTCCTTTGTAGGCTGAACCCAAATCACAAATGACTCTTTTGAGCAAAACCAAATGGCAGAGACGTCTTCTGAGCAAAATCTCAGATCAGAAAGCCCCTTCGTGGGAAAACCCCAGATCACTAAAATTCCTTTCTGAGCAAAACCCAATTCACCAAATCCTACCAAAAGCAAAACCCAAATCCCAATTCCCCCACCACCAAAACCGATTCCAAGCAGAACCCAAATCACCAAGCACTTTACTAAGCCCGGGAAGTCTGTCAGCCCATTCACATCTACAGAGAAACCCCAGAATTCCTAGACTTTCCTACCTATTAAAACAATTTCTAAACTTCCTTGACCAAGTGCAGCATACCCAACACCAGAAAAACAAGAAAAGTTCAAAAAGATCTCACCTTTCCCTCTTCATCGTTCCAAAAAAATCCCACCTTTCCCTCTCCATCGCTACTTACTGAAAAAAAAAATCCAATCCAATCCAATCCAATCCAAGTAGAAAGAGATAAGGAGAGTTCCAAGCTACCCACTACTTTCTTTCTCTGTTTCTCTCTCAAGCAGATAGAACAATTTGAACGGCAGAGGAGGCATCCACAGCAGGAGAGAAAGCAGGCAAGAGGCAAAAGCAAAAGACAAGATCTCAACTCCCACATAACGTTGAAAGCAAACGTGAAAGCGACTCGACACTTGCCTCATATTTCTTTTCATGTTAAGATTAGACTAATATAACACAAGACAAAACTTAACCATGCCCATCACAAAAGAGTTTTACAATCATAAAACTGTCATATGGGAGGTGGGTGATTTGTTTAACAGGCTAAGATGCAATTTTTTGAACTCATAAAATCGACCCACGACCATTCTTAAGAGAATCTCTGCTGCAGCTTTTGTCAGCAGAGAGAGATCTCCCCTCATCTCTTTTCTTTTATTGGACCCATTTTCTCATGTCTAAAACCCTTGGCACTAAAACCCTTTTTTTATATGTAGTTGTTAGAATGCTTTGATGGCATTGTACTATTCATGTTGGGGGATTTGGGCTCTGTTTCTACACAGGGGAACTGGACCAGAATCTAATTTTCTGACCCATAGTGAATGGGCCGGGTCGGGCCTAGGTGTGGGGTGCTTAGGCCCATTTTGGCCCAACATATTGAGGGTAGACTGATAGTGAGACAATGATATCTTTTAAAATGGGATGGTCCTGGGCGTGATTTTCTCTATAAAAAAAGTTTTTTTTTTTAAGTGGCTGCATCAAAGGTGAAACCTTTTTTATTAGGGAAAAACGTTTTCAATTTACAGCTGCACAAAGGTGCTTTTTGAGGGCTAAATTTCTTTTGAAATAGGAAATTCAATCCCAATAGGAAACCAAAATCCTCAATACTGAAGAAAAATAAAGTGCCCATCATGGATTTTAAACTTCACCTGACGAAGTAGTGAGACAATCCATTTCTCATAGAAAAACAATAATTTTTTAGGAGAAAATTGTTTTGTTGCATAAATGGGTCCTAAAATAGTCATGAAAATCTCAAAATAGTATCAAGCTTGACTAGATTGCGAAAAAGGGTTCATTGAATTGATAATATAGAAAAGGGCTTTGAGTTCTTGAAGTTCCTTTCACACAATTCCTCCTTGCGGTTATCTATCTTAACACCATTATAAATTTGTATAATGCAAGCACTGCCTATCCATTTCCTCCAACGATATCCATTTCATCATCCAACGGGCAATGAGTTTTGGCTAATCCTTTTATCTTCCCAATTCCCAACTCCCCTTCTTCTTTCCTTTCTTTCTAGTTTATGAATAATTAGGGGATATATAGCTTGTAGTTGTAGGATATGTTTGGATAGAATGAGTAGGGGTTTGGATAGAATGAGTAGGGGTTTTGTTTTCCTCAAATTTTGGTAGAGCTAAAGGCGATGAATGGTGCCAATTTTGATCGGAGACCACGAATGAAAGGCAAGGCAAACCTATGGACCCTTTCATTGTGAAATTGTTGCCAGATTTGGTATATAGAAAATGATTGTACCAGTGCAAAGTAAGCTAATAGCAATGACCAATTTAAGAGCATCTCAAAATATTAGAGGCTTTTTCTTTTTTTTTTTTTTTTTTTTTTGGTACTTTAAACCCTTTCCTCTATCTAGGGCAAAGCCTAAAGATTATTTAAAATGTTTGCAAACAGTCGTTTAAAATATCATAATATCTGAGGCTGTCATTTTAAATTCCAGAATGTCATGATTTGTGCCTTTGAGTTTTAAATTCAAGATGAATATTTTAAATACTAAGCATCAAATGGTATAATACTTTAAGCCTCCACTTTCATTTATAATGTTGTGATGTCTTTTTTTTAATTATTTACTTTTTCTTTTTTCTTGTAAAATACACACCCACACACTCATCTACCAATAGCCCAAGGATCGATTCTTGGTTGCATCTATGGATAGGGAGATACTGCCTCACCACCTGACACTTAGGCTACAAGTGCATTGACAATGATGCTAGTTGTTGAAAATTACAATGTAACCAATGCATCATCTTATTTTTTCTTATATATATTTTTCCAACAAACCCGCTTCTATTTTGGAAAGTGACGAAAAGAAGGAAGAAAGATATTTTTTGCAATTTCAATACCTCTCATTGTTACTATAGAACTTCTTTGTGTAATGTGGAAATTGTCATTTTCCACAAAATTTCATTAAAATGCCAACAAGGAACAAAGAAAAATGGCCAGGTTGAAAATATTTCTCTCTTTTCATGAAGAAAATGCGCCAATTAAAATACCTTCTGAGAGCATGAGAAGCATAATGTTTGGCCTGTAGAGAAACAATGTGGGCCACTTATGTGGGCCCCAAGTGCCCAAGTAAACTGAGATGTGGTGAGTAGAATAGTACTCTAGAAGTATCAGCCGCATTAGGGGTGTACAAAAAATTTTTCAATCCGTTAAACAAATCCGATGTGATCTGATCCGCGGTTTTTTAACTGATCCGATGGTTAATTGATTTGTGATGGAATGGAAAAATCCTAATATATTAGTAATGGACTGGTGACGGATTTTACCTTTAATCTGTAGACTTAAACCAATCCAATTCGTTGAAATAAAAAATATATATTTATTTTTATATAAAAAATAGTAAAAGATAATAATTTCTTCCAGAAAGGTTAGGTGTTTTTTGTGGTACCCATTGCAAAATATCTTCCAAAAGGTTTTAAGTGTTTTGTGTGTTTTGTTTCACCCTTCTGTCAAAAATTTTCTTGTGAGTTTCTGTTAGAATCCTTTAAAGACTTTATGAAATTGGTAATACAATTCTCTTTGGGTTAGAAGAGTGGGATTTGATTAAAAAACTGATTTGATATATGCCAGTCAGTCATTTATGTTTTTGAAGTACTCAAAATTTAGAGTTTTTGCTTAAAGATTTTATTTGGGGTATCTACTTGAATATCTTTGTATTATTACTTATATTATTCATTATATATCTGGTGACGTGGCAGTTATCTCATACCATAATTATCTTGTTTATCTTATACTATAATTACCTTGTAGGAGCCTATGGGATGGTTGAATGTGTCCTTTTTGAACATTTTCAAAATCTGGTCTCTTCAAGATATTTTATAAAATGAACATGTCCAATGTGTTGATCTTAACAATAACTTCATCTAATAATTTGGGAATGGTCATGTAAGAAGGATAGAAACGAGCCACCTATGATCAAATTTTACCAACGGGCCACCTACAACTTTTACTTCTATTTTTATTTTATTTTATTGCAAAAGAATTTCTATCATGGGCTCTACCAACGGATTAAACGGTTTTAACCAATTCAAACCATTGATCCACAGTTTTGTTTGGATCGGTTTTAAAGGGCAACGGTTCGGTGACAGATTATAAAACCATCAATCCGTAGGTGACGGATTTGGCTCAATCCGATCCAATCCAAACCGTATACACCCTTAGGCCGCATGAGTAAAAAGTCAAAACCTAGCTTTAACATTGGACTGTTGGAAGTAGGTGGGTCTCGTGGATAGGTTTTCAAAACTTTTGACCTACTTGACACAGGGATCAACTATCCATAAGACCAAAACCCAATCCAGGATGCGTTACCCTCAATCTCGTGACCATGTACAGTAAAAATTCTACCAGCACTAAACATCCAAAATAACCTACGACATGCAAGAAGTAGATCATACCTTTGGAGATCCGCAGTGCTCTAATGGATTTCTTCAACACTTCTTAGCCTTCCACGCTATGACCCGAATTGGATTTCCTTTCTCAAGAAGAATGGTGGAATCTTCAGGAGAAAATCCCAACTCGAGACTCCAAGGAACTAGAAGAAAGGAGAGGAGAGTAACTCGCGCAACTCTTGCACGAAAGGGTTTTTGGCGTGAGGGAGAGTCTTATTGGACGTCCAAGAGATTTTATAGACTTCCAAATCTCTCCCTTGTCTAATTGAAATAGAAGTCTTACTTCCAAAGCAATTAGCGGCTTTCCTCTTTCCAAACTCTTATTTCTAGAGTCCAAGTCGGATTAGTGTTTTCCAATATCTTGGGCTAGCGTGGGGACCACTAGGGATTCCTTAGAAAGCTGACTTCAACTAGAACACCGCGACCCCACATCTCATGTGCAATCCGGGCCCACAGTTAATTGCAAATAACACCACTATATAAATGCAATTGCACTCCAGTCTTAGGAATAAATTACAATGAAGACCCTAAACTTCCCAATTACCACAAGTAGGCCCCTCTATCAATATCCGTGGATCAATTAGAATAAATCCATCTCTTCCAATCTAAGTTCCACATCTTATTATCCTTGAGCCCCAATTAATCATAGTAATCATCAGTACCATCCAATTAACTCTTAATTGAGATGAGTGCGCACTTACTAATGACAAATTCATTAATTGGCACAAGGGGATAATAGAGATAGATTCCATCTTGATCATTCAACGTTCCCACAGTTCTACTACCACATACCCAAGATACCGAGGTGTTAACCTATAGTCGGCCTCACTCATTGGTGACTCAAAGCAAATGAATAGATAGAAACTTGAGTTCGTCAATGTCTCAGGATTGAGAGCCTATTGCAAGGGAATTATGAGAGCATACCTTATTATTGAGACGGAATACCATAAGGTGCATCTCATGGTCCTTCAATACATCCAATGTACCAGCACCATTGATCCAGAATCTTACATTCTGATGATTGAGACAAATCACACTATCTCATAGTGATCAAAGTGCTGCAACCTTATCAAATGAGATGCCCAGTCTCATTACTGGTTGTGAAGCTATTTAAGTATAAGATTTGTGACATATATCTCCCGCGTGTAGATCTCATCCATGCACATATATCACATCTAATATACTAATGGGATCCGGTTCAACTCATGAACCATTATGTCATATGTAGTGGTCATGTGCATGAAGTAGTAAAATAACATTCATCTCATGAAAGTAAAGCATGATTTTATTGATAAATAAAGAAATTAATCAATTTATTACATCAACTGATGGATTGAGTCCACAAAATCTAACACGGACAAGAGACTCTACGAGATGGAGCTTACTCTTTACCTACACTATAATTGTCACTCACACTTAATTTGTTCAAGTGGTTAGGAACTCCAACAATGAGCTGGCCATCTCCACTTCAAAACTGTTTGGGGCCTTATCTGATATACAATGCTAATAGATAGTGTTATATTTCTAGGGTTTTGCCGATGTTCAAACGTAAGGAGGGTTTACGAGTTCCCCGTCATAAAAAAATAAAATAACATAAAGATATAATCTTCTTAACGCAAAACAACGAAGACTTTTGGGTGGGAGCATGTAGAGCCCATGTTTGGAAATTCTCCACCCCATGTGACATATGATTGTTGGAAGCCAATCTTTTTTTCCAGCAATGACATCACATCACACATTCACACCTCTCTTTCTCTCTCTAATATTTTTTTAAATGCAGATGGAAGACTTCCTAATGACTTTTTTTATGATGGAAGTAGTCATCTGGCACGTGCAATGCACGTGAAGATGTGTGGGCCATTCATTTGGCAAGAGATACGCCTACAGATAAAATGGGTCTCCAAAAAAATTAGACCCGAACTGAAGACATATGGGGTCCAAGATTTGAACCCATTTCCATTTATAATCAAAATCTATGCAGCTGGACATCAGTAAAATTGGAGTCGGGTCTAAGCCCAGACATGTTCCTTACAGGGTTCAAATCAACCTGAACTCACCACCTATTGCCAAGCCCCCACCTCCGCTTAAATCTACATCATCGAGCTAATATTTCCCAAATTTGGACCAATTCGGCCATCCTTTATATGTTTTTTGGATCAGGTTCTGTACAGGAATTGGTATGAATGAAGGATTACTATAGTCAGAGGAATCTATTTTGTCAAAATAGTAATACAGTAATGCCTTAGATGTTGACATTTCACCAAGGCCCTTTGTTTGCTCAGTATTGAATTATCACGGATTCTACGCAATAACTGACTGTGATAAGCATAAAGTTAAATATATATATATATATATATATATAAGGATCCAAAAAAGACAATCTAGGATCCTTTTTATGGAAAACATTTACCTAGTATAGTAAATCAAATCCTGAAAAGGTGAAGCCCCCCGTTATATCTCTTCCTGATATCGTTCATTCCTCACATTTCCTCACTTTATTAAAAATTTATAGGAAATCAACACAGAGCAAACAACCCAGCCATTAAGTAATTTTGATGTTTCTTTGTCATCACTTGACTATTAGGATGGCCCTACAACCCATATTCATATTCCTTGTCTCTCAGAGTTCATTCCGTTTTGTCAGATTGTCTTGTCTGCCAGTCCTGCTTCAAATAGTAATTCCACTTCCATATGCACATGCCTGTCCCAAAGTGTGTTCGGCATTGGGCAAGCAACAAGTCATATTATGCAATTCTTGCTTTTGTCAAATCTAAAGTCTATTTTTAACAAAATGGCAGTTTACCTACCTCCTGTTTCTGGGATGAGGTCACAACTGTGATGAACTTATGGTTGATGCCTTTTTTTTCCCAACACTTCACTTCTTTTCCTCTCTTTTTCATCAATGTACTAATGACTTGAATTACTTGGCATTGCTCCAATCATGCACAACATCAAACAAGTAATTTCATGGTTTCACTCAGTTTCGTCGGTCAAACCATTTCATCATCATCACTACAATTCATAAATCCCTTTAAACAAATATCTCAAACAAAGCAAAGAAATTCACATTCTTCAATGCTGTGAAACTCATCTATTTAGATCAAACAAAACAAAGCAATAACCCTATTCAATGTCATCATCTCACTTTCTCTATAAAAAAATAATAATAATAATAACAAACCGTTCTCACCACTTCAACCAAAGTCTTGAATGCCTCCATCTCCAAATGCCATTGAATAGTACTTGAAACTCATCTCCTAGTAGCAATTTATTATAGTCTCCATAAACAAGTCCAAACCATCTCAACTGATATCTAAAGATTCCTTTCCTCTATGCAATTATACAATTATACTGGGATGGCTTGATTAGGGATGCCATTTTTCTTCAATGTTCATCACATTAATTGCCTTGTTATTTTGTTATATAACTTCATTAAATCAATAAGACCATGAGTAGATCTCTTTTCTCTTCTTTCTGAACTTTGCAGACGTCGTCTTAGAAGGAAAAAACTTATCAACCTCCAATGGAAGATGAGGAAACTAAAAAAAAAAAGGAATACTTTAGACCAACCGAACAAGTAAATAGGGCCTATTTGAATCCTTGGCACTCAGTAGCACCACAATTAGTTTACCTGCAAATCTAATTACATGACTTTGCTTGTCATTGGTCATAGCAAAGGGAACAAAAAAATGATAGACGACCCTGCTTATAAGTTACTCAGATTACACATTCATAAACCCTCATTTACATGCAAACTGAGTTCCCACCACTTGATTTAGGATCACCGACCCCTAAAATTGTATTAGTTTCATCCTTTTAGTAACTAAGGCGTTGATCTTTTCTGGGGAATGGTAACTATAAGTTCCTAGTTCCCAATGAAAGTTGCCTCCTCATATTTGTATACCTTCAAATATAAAAAATAGCTTTTTTTTTAAGATTTAGATGGTAATCATACTCATGCCAGCAACAAAAGAGTGCTTCGATTTTGTCAGTTCGGAAAAAGGTTAGTTTACCCAAAAGTAATGGACGTAGAAAATGGCACTGTAGAGTTCAGTTGGGGTCCAGGCCAAGAGCACATCAGAATACCCAACTTCCTGTTCAAGCCCATTTAAATTTGATATACCAAGTCCCTGTCTTGAAAGTTCAGTTCATCAGCTGGTGCCTTCAACCTGGAACAGATGTTTTCTACATATGTAACTAATTTCTGAAAAATCTAAAACAGTGCACTTAGCATGCCAATGATGCTTGGCTGCGTCCTGCCTGTAGAAATTCATGGATTTCCCATCATCTAATAAAACTTGATAAACAAGTAAAAAAGGAAACAAAATCAACTTTACTGAGCAACTCCTTCCACCCTTCAAATCTGCTTACATTTTTCTCTATATTAAAAGGAAAAAAAATTTTAAGGAGTGCATTTTGGTCTGCACGAGTCTCTTAGGGCAGTCATCCAATCACCCAAAATTAGAGCAAAGTGCAGGAACCCCAAAGTACTAATTGGTACATATAATTTGAGCTTGACAAGAATACACGCCATATGGTCATCACAGTAAATGATCAATTAAACCTGTCGTCAAGCCTAAAATTCCTTCTTGAAATCACCTCAGCAGCCCAAGCCCTCCCTATCTCCGTTTGAAACTTCCCTGCACAGTTAAACAGTACATAAACTCACCCAAATGAACGTTTGAAGCAAAAGAGGTTAACGAACAGCAGTAATTTTGCTGTTCTATGAAGAAAAAAGAAAAAGGAATGATCAGTACCTGCTGTGGAAAGAAAAAACTCATCCAAGACCTTCCCATGTTCTGCATGTAGGTTAGTGACATACATGAAGATTCAGTATAATCCATGGAGAAATGATACTGAGAAAAAGAAAAGTAAAAAAAAATCATTTATATGCATGTTCTTTACTTCAAAATGGATCTCATCAAAGAAACTCAGATGAAAATGCCATGCACTACTCAAGTAGGGTTTGATGAGTAAAGATGCAGCATCATTTAACAAATTCATGGGGACAATTAGAATTTAGAGTGATGATGATTGTTCACCCTTCAGCCATTCGAGAATATTATGGTCATTTTCTCTTTCAACTGAGTTCTCTTCAATTATAAGGCTAGTAAACAGGTAGAGTAGAACTACATGTTGCACATGGTCACCATGCATCAATCCTGGGACTGGTAGTGACTGTTGCCCACAAATATAATGCATGCCTTTACCATCATGCCTCTGTTGCATGGTTGGCTAAAAAATAAGCACCATAGAAACTTGCATTTGGCTTTCCTTGGTACAGAAATAAGCCATGCAGACACTATGTCAAAAGGCTGCCTAGTGAACCATGTTGAGAAATAGGCATAACATACAATCCTTATATCTTCCATATTCACATCACACAGTACTTGAATGCAGAGCAGTGTCATCGACAGTTCAGCAGCAACATAGCCCACTCAGCAGTCCCAGAACATGAAAAAGCATGTCACTTGCTCCAATGTGACCACTGTGGTTCTATGAAAAGAAAATCTACACTTGAATTGACTCTATTAATTCAACATTGACAGGATAGCAAGCAACTTGTGTCCAACTGACTAGGGAAACTCAAGAATCTAACAACTAGATCAAGCCTTTGTAATGTGGTGAAGTCCAAACTTTGATCAACAAATCTAGCAGATATTCACCTGAAAACATGATTAAATCAACGACGACACAAGGACTGTCTCCAAAATAGTGGTGTTCCTGACCATTGATATGATTGGCAATAATATCATCCACATCCAATATTAATGGTATAAATCTCTATTTGTCTTAATTTTTGGCACAATTCGGGTTCGTGAATAGTTTAAAGTGTTATTTAAATAAGCTATTGTGTAATATATCAATTACAATCATAAAGTGTCCACTACCCACTAGTAAGGATAGGATCAAATGAAACAAAACCAAATCTAGGGTGCTGAAAATGCAGCAGCCTCAGGGCCCAAATTCTTGAATTTCTCAAAAAAGAGAGGACACTCAGGGTTACACAAAATGTTCACTCAGTCCTTAAAATCATTAATACGCTCTCAAAAGGAACTCTCTTGAGAGTCCAAGAACAAAGGGAAAACTAAAAAAAACTCAAACCAATAATCTCTGGATAAAATTTGTATATCATACATGGCAGAAATTATCAACTTAATGGGAACTATCTATATACATGGAGTTATGCTTCAGTGGGAAAATGCTCTAACTTAGGCCTTCCATTTTTTCTTCTTTCATGGCACCAGTCTTCACGAATCTTGAAATAGTTCTCCTGCCCGTACAAAGGGGAGATCGTTCATCACATGGGGGTTGGGGTTTGGGGCCAGGGCACATTACAAGGAAGCCCAGAAGTGAACCTCACAGATGAGATCACCAGTGCGTCTATTGAATTGACTGTAACATCTTTAATATGTGGCTGTCCATTGCCGAGTAGAATTTCAAGGATCAAAGTTCTTCAGGGGAACAACACTTACCACTTTCATACTCCAGTGCTTGCAGAATCATTTCCACCTGCATCCAGATGGTCACCAGTTAGAAGGAATCCAAAACAGATTTGTAGCAAAAAAGCAACCAAAGTCCAGTATAAATATTACAGGAAATCAAAGAATTTTGCATCTATGAAAATAATGATATATGTTGAATACACAGAAGTGTTAACAGGAAAATCCTCTATTCAGAATTTTAAATCAACAAAAATGAGCATAAACATGAGCAATCTTATGATTCAACCAGGAATGTACAAGCAGAAAAGTTGACTGTAAAATAACTTGGAGGGTGTTCAGATACAAGCAGAAACATGCAAACAACATGAGAATATTATCAGATTTCATCCGTAGGAGCATCATCATCAAAGACTTGTCCCAAATATGTTGGGGTCAGCCATATGAATTTTATTTCTCCATTCCATCTATTATAAGCCAAATCCTCGGATAGATCCTAAACAAAACAAATATCAGATTTCATCAGCACAAAATAAAATAATGTTATATTGCAATAATGTGCCTTGAATCCAGCTCCGACTAGAAATTTAGGCATCTCATGCACCATTCTTACACTCGTTATTGCCCCATCATGCATGTCATTTATAAATTTGATCAAAACATTAGAGATGTATTCTTTCTTCAATATTTTTCAAGTCAACTACCTTGACTTAATCCTATGCTTTCCTTAAATCAATAAAACCCATATGTCAGCCTTTCACACTCTCTATTGAAGTTTCCATGACTTGTCCAAATAGGAAAATGACTTACAGAAGTTTCAGTTAGTGTAAATTGGTTTTCTGAAATATTTGATTCTTGTCATAGATGTTGCTCTACTGCCCTCCTAAAGACTAAGAAGCATGGACACTCACCTAGGGTCCCCATGTCCGTGTCAAACACGTGTCAGACACGAATATAGCCGGACACGTGCCCGACATGCCAAGACACACATCCGTTTTTTTTTTTTTAATAATTTGGACACAGTAAGACATGGCGGGGTTATTTTAAATTTTTAAATCCCTCCTTTTTATTCTTTTTTTTTTATTGTTGAGTGTGACCAAAGCCTGTTATAAAAAAAAGAGAGAGAGTATTAAATAAAGTTTTAAAAGTTCATAAATATTTCAGGAACAATTTCAAACCAAATATGAAACTTTCCAAATCAATCTCCGTTTTTTTTTGGCTACCCTCTGCTCAAACTCTTTTTTTTCTTTTTTTTCTAGTTTCATCTTTTTGACTTTTCCAATATTAGTTATGTTTTGACATTATGCTTCTCAATTTGGCTAAACATATAACTATTTTTTAATTTTTGGATTATATATAAAAATATATAGTTATTATTTGCTGTGTCCTAGCCATATCTGTATCCTACCTTTTTAGAATTTGCTATATCACCCTATCCGTCTCATGTCGTATCCATGTCCTGTGTCCGTATCTGTACTTCTTAAAGTTTAATAATATGGATCATAAGTTTAGTAACTTGTTAGCCTGCAAATTCAAAAAGCTCCTTTGTTCTAATAGAAAGGGACCACAATGCCTTTTCTGAATTCATTAATGATCAAATATCATTATTGCACTCAAATATTGTTAAACGACTTGGATCCACGCGGTTCCTACCACACATGATCCTTCACTATTTCCCTTCCCCACCCCCATGCCCTTCGGCAGGTTGAGAGGAGCTTGACCTCGAGTTCGTAAATGCAATCCACCCAGATTGAACACCAAATCTAACAGAAAACATAATACTGCAGTTGCTTTTCTTATGGTCCATGATACACAGACTCACCTAAAACCATGACGCACTCGCGCCTGCACCCAACACATATGCACCTGCACTTGATACTCGTGCCAATACTTTATTTCTAATGTATTTGACATGCTTTCTTGAGGAGTACCTACACCCGATACACACTCGCATCCGATACTAATGCCGACTCCATGTAACATAGCTTTTAGATCTTCTATCCCATATAGTGATAGAATCCTCACTTCACAAGTTTGAATGGATTGTAGAATAACAGTTCGACTCCACCAAAAGGTCCATCACAATTAATGTGAAATAATCCCCTATGGATGTCTGGAGGGGTATCTTGCATTAAATTGCATCCGCCCCATGGATGTGGTGTGGGCCCCCTTGTAATAAAGATGCACAGCCATTTTCACGCAGGATACCTCTTGCTGGAAGATTCTCCTCCGCTTGCTCTTCTATAATAAGCTTCTCAATGGGATTTTCCTCCAAAAAAATTTCTATTGTGATTTTTTTTAAGGTTTCTTAACCCTTCCTCCTATTGTAAATTTATACCAAAAGCATACTTTTATATATTTATCTTTGACTGATTTATTTATTAGTAAAGTTCGTCTTTTCATCTTAAAGAGAATTTGTGTAGGCAAATGGTTGCATTATTATTTATTATGCATAAGTGTGCATTTTATTCTATAAAGTAGATAAGTTAATATGTAAAGTTCAGCTTACACAAGGAAGACTTGTTTATCGGTTCTTATAGAATATGAGTTATTGTTGTTCACAATCTAACTGGTGTTGGACATGCCATCGGTACGATTATAGCATGATGGTTTAGCAGGCTTGTTTCTACTACGGATTACGGTATAATTTCGACTCATTATGCTAGTACGCTTTGTGTGTATTGAACATGACCGCTTTTGGGTTTATTATCTTTATACAGACTATATAAGACGATTAACATCCAAATGGTTATTATGAGTGTTTGTACTCTTAATCCTGATATAAATAATAAACACATACATTTAGTGTTTGGCATTTTGATTTACAAAGGAGTGAGACATTTTATGGGTCAATAATCTCAGTAAATTGAATGACTACACTACGTGTATGTTGGATATTAGTTTATTGATGGAATTTACGTCCCGTAATAGGAATTGATGAAATACCCTCGATGAAGCTTATAAATTCTGATTATGTCAAACCCTGCAGGTGGACTTTGTGTTCGACATATCAAATAAGTTAAGTGTAAGGTCTTCAGAATTATAAAGATATCGATTAAACATAAATGTTAGTAATTATTTAATCGATGAATATCTAAAATCTTAACGTGGGGAGATTAGTATGCATTTAATAACAAGAAACTCAAAATATAATTTTGAGAATAAAGACGGGAGTGCTATTATAATTCTATAGTGGAATGAATTGTAATTTATGAAACTAGAATTCAAATTTGGTCGAATTACGGTTTCCTAGTTCTATAAGAAGCCTATTCCTTATTTTCTTCTTAAGGTCCCTACTGTAGCATATAAATATGCGCTATTCCTTTCTAGGAAAAATATACAAGAGGAATCTCGTCTTTTAGAGCAAAGAAAATTCACAGAAGAGGCCTACACTCCGATGCAAATTCGAGCATAGAGGAATACAGTAGAAGGTCTTGAGATTTTTAGATTGCTATAAGACCGATATCAGATCAGAGAGATCTCGTAGGTATGGTTCTTGAATCATCAATATCTAAAGTTATTTCCACAGTAATCTATGCACAATATCTAGGGATCTTGGTAGTTGCCTCCCAACACCTCCAACCTCTAGCTGACCCAAGTTCCAAAGATTCTTAATTGACCATTGCTAAAATGTGGTTTGGTGTAATATCTCTGCCAGACTATAAGTTCTTGAATACCAATAACCATCTACAATACTTTTATCCCAATTATCCATACAAATGGCTTCTTAAAATAAGGTTGAAATTCAGAGGATAGACCAAAAAGATATAGCAAATGAAGCTCTTCCTTACCAAGTTCACTAAAATGTTTCATTGTAGTTGCAAAAATGTCACCATCCTAATAATGTAAAGGTGCATCATTCAAAAAACAATAATGTAAAGGTGCTAGAGCATGTGGTACTCCTGTGACATACCGGTTTTATTGACTGCAAAAGCAATCAACAAGATCGCGATTTCTGCCAAACCATGCTCTACTCAATAGGCTTAAAATTGCTAGTTAGTAGTATAGAGTAAATAACAACAAAACAATATTAATGAAAAGTGGAACAAATACTCTTTTCCAAAAAATGGTGATAAACATTAAATGAGAAATAGAATTCATGTAGCTGACCCCAACATGGTTGGGATAAGGCTTTAATGATGATGATGATGATGATAGCAAGAAACATTAAATCATGAGGAACCAAAAGAGAATAAATAAATAAATAAACACAAAAAAATGCACCAAATCATCTGTAAAGCTCCCACTGTTTGGATAGAAGAATGTCTTTCAAAAACTAATAACCATCCATCAATGCATAAGAAAATGCATAAGAAAAGGACTTGGGATCAATGCAAGAAAATACTTTGTCAAAATCCTTCACAAGACTGGCCTCCTTAGAGGAATTGTTCTCATACTCTGCCCAAAGTTCTTTTATCTCCTTAGCTTCAGGAAGCAAAATAACAAATATTAGTAAACATTGTGTCCATCAATATAAAATTTCAAGTAGGAAATCAAAATTAATCATACTGTACAATATTCACCCCTCAATCCACCACCAAGGACTTCACACATTTCATTTAAAGCTTCTTGTTCACGCCTTCTCTTTTCTTCTTTAGGCACACCATCTGAGGGTGTGATATCACCAACAATAGCTGTAAAACCAAAATAGATCTCAAGAAAAAGACAAGAATTGTACAAACACAAACTTCTAAGTCTAGTAAAACTCAGTTAAGGAGGGTTCTCATTGCCCACATTATAGGTTGGGTATGTTGGAGCAAGAATTACAAGCATCCTTACTCCTATAAGAAAAATATATTTAACCTACAAAACAGTAGCCAGATACATCTTTCTAACCAAAAAATGAAAATTCCACATACCACTAGTCCAATACATATCGCTATGAATCTATAGAAACAGAAAAATTCCTCGAGTGAACAGTAAGGTCATCCACCATCCCCTTCTATTCTAATATACCCTAACTTTATTGTCCCCAATTTTTTTTATTTATAAATGGTAACTTCGATCAAAACTGGAAAAGAAGAGCTACCAGTATATGAGACCTACACTGAAGGATATATAGGACCCAAACATGATCATCAATGGCACCGGGAAGGAATGTAAAGCAAATAAAAGAAAAGGGAGAATCAAAATTTTGTCCTCCATTTGAATCCCCCATATTCTTGAATAACTGTATGTTTCATGTCCTCTCTTTTAGTCTATAACGGCTTAGCAAGTGGTTTTAGCAGAAGCTAGAAGCCACTACATAAAGGTGAGGGTAGCACTTCTCATTTGTATATTTATCAGTTTTACCTCAATCATTATAACAATCTTCAAAATGTTTTCCAATCCCTTTCATATTCTATTCTTTCTTCTGCTATGAACCTGTAAATTGTATTTTTGTAAGTACTCAATCATTCAAGCTTCATCCGATGGAAAGTGCATTAAGTCATTAACATCTGACATTTTCATGATAGAGATCTGACTGCACCCAGGCTAAAAGAGTGCACGTTGCATTTCCTGTTTCACCCTTTTCTATTTATTTCTTATTTTCCCTGCATCTTTATTTTCTGCTTCCACTTCTTGTGGCAGATTCGTTTCAGAAAGTACAGAACTAGTTTAAAAAAAACCTGCACATGCTCTATTTGCATGTAGAAATTATTTAAGTTCATTTTTGGCTTTTGGTTCTACTTATAAAGAGGAAACTCAAGCAAACAATTCCCAAAATTAAAAGTTTAAAACTTTCATCTGGTCTACCAGATTTGAAATCATATCGGGAAGATTCTCAGATTGCCAACAAGATTCCCTGAACATATCTACTTACACTCGATTTAAGCCTCACTGGAGTCCATGATGCTATTGAACAATTCTTAACCTGTTGATTTATTGGTCGATAACTCTTGACCCTCTGATCAACAGTATGTATGTCCAAACTACAGCTCCAGTACACATAATGAAAGATTAGGATTTTGTAAATAAAGGCAATGTTTCTGGACCCAACAGTTCTTATAAATAATCCCACATTTAAGAATCACCATACCAACAGAAGTCACTTCTAAGAACTCATCAGACTCAACACTTCTCCACAGTCATGTTCATCAAAATATGTTCCATTTCCATCAATTATTTATTATGTACATTTTATTTTTCATTCTTCCAGTCAGTCAAAATTATAGCAAGCATAACATTAAAATAACATTGAAAATTTGGGAAAGTTATGTTGAGTGAAAGCAAAGAACTCAAAAAGCATGGTAGGAAATCAAATATCAGAGAGAACACATCTTTCATCACATGCACTCAAGGTTAAGTTTAAAACCAATGATACCCCATTCAATGAAAATGTTGTTTTCTGCTTCTAAATACTGCCTTAGCAAAACTACATAGTCCAACCATCAGCGACAATTAAGAAACTAAAACAAAAAGAACAAGAAAGCATTAGGGTTTCAAATACCTTCTGCAATGTCATGAACAATTGCTATCTTGATACACCTATTTCATGGGGAAAAAAAATACAAGGTTCAATAATATGACTATATTCAGTGAACGCATAATAATTGCAATAGCCAAAGCAATATAAATATATAAAGGTTCAATTGGTTAGGTGTCCTCTATTTCCGCAGTTGGGACCCTCCTCTGAACCATGTTCTAGTTTCTAGTGCATACCATTAAGCATTTTTTTTATTATACTGTATATGGCAAAACTTTCTTCTTTTAATGAAATCCTTACCTTTCATTACACACACATATGGATACATATATACATGCAACTATAGAAAGGGTTTCAGGCAGCACCACACTTATGTGATTAACATGCCCCCAACCCCTGACCCTCCTCCCTGGAGGCGCTGAATTAGCATTCGCCAATTTGTCGTCAAACTCTGTTGAATTGATTATTGTTAAAACACATTACAAACCCAATAAACTTCACAGCAAACTAAATCAAAGGTTAGGACGTCAGATCAAATCATTGAGCTACTTTTTCTCTTAATTTTTGTCCTACCAAAATCTAAATATTGACCTCTCTAAGCAGGCCCCAGCTACCAGGCCCTACAGAGACTTGCTTACCTGATCATCTCTCTGTGTTTGTGCATTTATATAAAACAATATTGATCAAATTTGTTTCTCCCTTTGAAAACAAGTTTGATAGTTTGGAATGCGAATATGTGAATGACATACGAATGACAATGGCAATAACTGAAGCAAGTTGATGCAGTACGGACCCGGCCCAAGAAGGCAGCTGGGCCCAAACATTGACCCATGGGTCAAAACCTGGTCCATTGGGTTCAGCCATAGGCCCAATTGGCTAAGAGCTACTTTGGCACCTTTTATAATTATCCTATTACTATTATTTTGCTTAAATAGGATTAGGAAGTTCTTGTTTAAAAGGATTAGGAAGTATTTTGCTTAATTAGTAAGTCTTGTTAGCCAAGAAGTTGGTTTATTATCTTATAAATAAGAGAGACCTCAATGTAGTTGATTATGCTTTTAATAATTAAAAATATTCAGATTAGGTTTTCCTTTTAATTATGAGTTGTTTCTTGGTTATGCATGAACCTTAGGGTAGGAATCCAATGTGGATTTGATCAATTCTTCAGGAGATTGATCTACTCTTATCGATCGTGGATCATGGATCGTCGCCGTTTTCTCAATTTTTCTGAAGGTGACATGGTTATAGTTCACATCTATCCAGAAAAGTTACCACCTAAAGCGAATTGGAAGTTGCATCCTCAAAATGCTGAACCATTCAAAGTTTTGAAGAAGCTCAGTTCTAATGCTTACATGTTGGAATTACCCCTAGGTCTCAGCATCAATCCAACATTCAATGTTACAGATCTCACACTACCGTAGCCATGACAATGATGAAGATTCTGACGAATATGCAACTATTTTACCAGCTCCTCCCCTTGCAGATTAAATTGTTGATGTCATTGATGATCAGCTTGTTTTTACACATCAAGGAGGATATCAGAAATTTCTTATCCAATGGCAAAACCGCCCCATCTCTGATGCTACTTGGATTACTACATCTGACTTCCAGCGTCTAAATCCAGATCTTTATAAACATTATCAAGCTATTAACTCGTCGGAGTCGAGTTTTTTCAAGACGGGGAGAGTTGATGCAATATGAACCCGGCCTGATGTAGGCCAAATCTATGATTGGCCAGCCTGTTGGGCCCAAAACCAACAAGCCCCAGTAGTGAAGATTAGTTTTTTTTTTTTTTGGTAAATGGGCCAAATTTGAACAGTAGTGAAGCCCAGATGGTGGGTCCACCTGGTGGCACTTAAACGAAGCTCGTAGGTCTTGATTTGAAATTGAAAAGAAAGAAAAGGGGTTGCAGACCCTTTTCAACTTCTGCTGCTCTTCGGAAGGAAGGAGAAGGGCAAAGGGAGAGGAGGGTATTTCGGCTGGCGACGGCAAACGGCAGAAGGCACTGGGGTAGGTGACTCGCAGTGAAGATAATGTCGACAACGTGCAGCGATGAAGCAGGTAGCAAGCGGTTGGTGAACGGTACATCCTTTCCCCGTTATCTCTCCTGTTTTATCTCTCCTGTTCTCTCCTTTTTTTTTTCTTGCTAGGTTAGTTTTCAATGCGTAGTGGAGGGGGTTGGATCGGTGAGTGCAAGGGTTTCTGGAATGGCAGAGTGTGGCGTGGAGATTGGGTTTTTGCTGATGGTTGTGTCGAAGAAAGCGATGAGGGTTTTGGGATTTGGGTATGGGAATTGCGGAGATTTGGTTGGGTTGGGTTCGGTTTAGGAACAGGTTTGTTGGGAGTTGTAGGAAATAGTGGAAGGGAATGGGGAATGGGGAATGGTTGGGATGGTGTTTAGGGCTAGGGTGATTTTGGTTTGATTTGTGATCGGGTGTGGCTGGGTTGGATCGGGATGGAGATTGGGGGTGGGTTTGGATGATTTGGGAAGGTGGAGTTTAGGTATGTCGTTGGTGGTGTCAGTGATGGAAGTTGGAGGAATAGGTTCGGTGTGATGGTAGTGACGAGGATGAGGGACACTAATGATGATACTAGGATGGGGATGATGCGCGACAGACGAGTAGAGGAATAGATGGATGGTAGAAACGAAATAGGAGACAAAATTCCCAAGTTACCTCGGATCGGCGATAGAAGCGGCAATCCATGATCGAATCTTCTCTCTAATACCACTTGAAACAACATAGGAAAGAAGAATAGCCAACGGGCTAATTTCCAAGCCAAAAGGCTTAAGGATAGAATGTCTAGGTGCATCACCAAAGACAAATAATAATTCTCTCAATTGAGAACCAAATTCAAATTCTTATTCAATATCAATGTCTGTCTCCCATGAAAGGATTGTATCCTCATTTATAACTAAGATACTTTCTAACTAAGTAAATCATCTAATTCAATCCAAACAAAGAATCCTAAACTAAACATAAGATAAACTTCCAAAAATAAATGAATCCTAAACAATTAAGAAAGCAACTACTATTATAAAAATATAAGACTCCTAATAAAAACTAATCTTTACTGCTGGGCCTTGTTGTTTTTTAGCCTAATGGGCTGGCCAATCATGGATTTGGCCTGCATCATGGCCCAATAAGGCAGCAGGGCCCAAACATTAACCCACAGGTCAAAACCCGGTCCATTGGGTTTAGCCATAGGCCCAATTGGCTGAGAACTACTGTAGCACATTTTATAATTATCCTATTACTATTATTTTGCTTAAATAGGATTAGGAAGTTCTTGATTAAAAGGATTAGGAACTACTTTGCTTTAATTAGTAAGTCTTGTTAGCCAAGAAGTAGGTTTATTATCCTATAAATAAGGGGGACCTTAATGTGGTTGATTATGCTTTTGATAATTAATAATATTTAGATTGGGTTTTCTCTTTAATTATGGATTGTTTCTTGGTTATGCTTGAGCCTTAGGGCAGGAATCCATTGTGGATTCGATCAATCCTTCAAGAGATTGATCTACTCTTATTGATCATAGATCTTGGTTGCACCACAAATGACCATCGATAGTTATGTTTAATAATATAGATTATAGAATACATAGCATTTGACAAGAGCCTGCCTGTAGCATAGTTCAAAGATGCTCACAGTTGAAACCTATGAGTTAGAGTCATGTTACCAATAAGAAAAAATCCTAGAAATAAGCAATATAAATATATAAATACTATATAAATATGTTCCTTGATCAAAACTCGGATAGCAGGTTACTTGAAATTAGATAGATATATTACATGTCTATGGTGGGAAAATTGCAATAGCAAATGACACACTACTTTCTGCGCATATACATCTAGTGAAGGGTTGCATCAGATCAGCAATTGGGTATAAAACTTTGTCACACTTCACTATGAATTCTTGGAGGCATTGTTGGGGTCAGCCCAGGCGGTAGGCCCCACTTGGAAGCATACAAATCAGAGGAAGGGGGATTGGTATTGGTTGAAAGATCTCCATAAGACCTAGTGATGCACAAAAAATGTGAACATAGGAGGTACTGTTATGACTTCCTCAATTTGGCAAAATTCTAGCCTTCAAATAGTCAAATGGAAATCAAAATTTGATTTACTGGAGGCCCAAAAATTCAGATGAGTGTGAAATTTGGGATGATGGCTACTTTACGAAAGGAGGGGGAGATATTTGTTTTTCTTTATCTATAGTCACATTCTTTTTTCCCCCTATATCTATGCAAATATCTTTTAATCCAAAATGTAGAAAAACTACTGTGAAGCACGTCTAGAAAAACAGTTTTGCCTGCTCTTCCACTTGTACATTATCTACAGATAAAGATCTGTGGGAGTACTTAAATCACAACTGACACCCAACCTTTTAGTATGAATCAGCACATTTGGATTTCCTTTTTTAAATGGTAATGTGTTACATTTGTCAAGAAACTCAATAGCTGTAAAAGAAAAAAAAAGCACAAATAATTAGGAATATTGATGCTTGTGAAGAATCCATCATGATGCTTGATCTACAAATGCAAGAGTTTTGATGGCTTTGAATGAAAGAAAAGAGAGAAATTTTATGCAAGATTGTCTTCTTCATTGATCCCAGAATGATCAGCTAGGCATAAAAAACTCACTCCTAAAAGTAAGAGGTACATTTTTTTCCTTTTTTATTTTCATTTTTCCTTCTTCATTGATAGAGATAACATTTGCTTTGATCCTTAAAAAATCTAAAGTGGAATGCATGAGATGAGATAATATGAAAAAATTGTTTGAGATAGATTTTTATATATATATATATATATCGGTGATATTCTGGTGAGAACTGTTCTCACCTACCTACCGTGAGAACTTTTTATGGGACCCACTTATGGGTCTCATTCGGGGATGGGACTAGGGGGGATGGAAAGATCTATACAGGACCACCCTAGTTATCAAATTTGGCGCCAATCACATGTCCCTAACCCCTTCATCCATGGCCCACAAATCTAGTTCATTTGGATTGGTGACCAATCAATCCAATGGTTTAGTAAATTCGGATCTGACAGAAACTTAGGCATGTGACTATTAGGGGGTCCCGTGTAAATTGCAAGGTTTGGATTGGGTGATAGATGGGCCCCACTTGAATTCTCGAGAAAAAAATGGTGAGAACACTTCTCACTCGAATATTTTACTGTGAGTGTGTATATATATATATACATATACATATTAAAAAAACTCGAAGCCCATGACGATTCCATGATGATTCATTGGTCCACAAGACTGTAAGAACAAGCAAAATTCCTTTCTTAATTGATCGACTAAGCATAGATGATAAAATAGTCTCTCCTTCCCAAATGAGATGTTTGCATAAAATTTTAAAACTGGAATAGCTGAGATATGATACTGCTGAGAAATAGATATAAAAAAATATTGGAGGAGAAAACGTAAGAATGGTAAGACAATCCAATTATGTTACTAAAGGAGATATACAAAGAGACCTGTATAGAACACAATGCCTGGACGAATCAAGCAGTAAAAAACTTATAATGCTCTCTAAAATATATATATATATAAATAGAATATAGCAAATATTTGACTTCAACAAGTTAAATTTTGATGGCTGTTTAAGATGTAAACCAGGTCTGTGAGGTGTTAGTGGGAGTATAGGATCGTTGAGATTCCTTAGGTCATACAACTAGATCCTTTTTCCTTACCCCATAGAATTGCATTCAGAGATTCAGGCAGAGGTTTATGCATTCAAACTGGGTACAAGGAAATTTTCTCTTTAAACATTTCATCAGTGATCACTAAAGGTGATTATTTTGCATGATTTCTTGGATGTCTTCTAATTATGGTACTACATAAAGGCTCACTAACTGGGTGGAGAAAATCACAAGAGTGTATGGTTCTTTCAGTAGCATTTTTTTCTTTTGCTAGATTGGAACAGCAGTAGGAGAGTGATAAATTCCCATGTGGCGGCCAGGGATCAATCCCCGGCTGTTGACATGCCACTGAATTCTCAGGGGTTTGGCAGTAGCATTTCATATATTTGTAATTTGTGATAGAGTTATTTAATGCAGATACTTTAACCAATGAGGATATTTCAAAAAATCCCATTTTTTTGGAAACACCTATCCTCTGTTGTAATCATGGGCCTTGCTTTCAATCTTAATTCTTAAGAATATATCATCACCAGTTATAAATAAAATTTTAAGGGGAAAAAAGACTTCAAAATAGAACGAGTGAAGGTTCTATATGACTAAAACCAACCTTTCTCTGTTGACACCAGGAAGGTCACCAGCAATTAAAGCCATCAATGCCATGCGGTACATGTGATCAGCAATAGATTCAGGGCCCTTTATTCCATGATTGACCCATCCTTTCCTCTTTGTTCTCTGAAATTAAAAATTAAAAAATAAGAACTATAAAAAGAACGTAAGTTGCTTATCAATTAGTTCTCAGAGAAGCATCTTGTTCCTATGTATACTCTCAGAGATGTTATAGACAAACAATCATGAATGAAGGAGAACAAACCAAAAATAATTAACTGCAGTAAGAAAACAGGTGTAGGAAGAGAAAATCCCTACAAGAGCATGGATAGAGTAAGCAGTCTTTCACTCTTTTCAAAATGAAAGCAAAAAATATTTTCTGCCAATTTCAGGAGTTTAGAACCCCAAAAACAAAAGAAAAAATTCCTCAGCTCCAACAATAAAGAAGAAAGGAGGCAAATACATGCTTAAGTATGATATTCAAACCCAACAACAACAACCACTGGCCTGATTAAATCGATAGTGAATGGCACTTGTGTGCCATAGACCAAAGTAAATGAAACTCAAGAAAGACCTATATGAGTTTCCCTTGTCATAACGCTCGCTTTTCTCATGCAATGTGAAACCAAAATCCCTGTTTTGACATTCGTTAAAGCCCAAGCCAAAAAATCCGTAATCATCCCATCTGCAAGTTTGTATGTTTGAAGTTTTAGCCAACCATGAGAACTCTTCTTTTTGAATGGTGAATGGTGAATGTGACCATGTGGAAGATAGAGCCTACTACAGTATATGAAGTATAGAATAAATGCAGTAGAGAGGGTCCTCTCATGGTAGCCCCCCCACAAGAAAAAAAATAACAATTAAAATAAATAATAATTAAAAAAAAAAGAATTCCCTAGCAAAACACAGGAACTGGTTCATGAAAATAAATTGCAGAGTCTGCTGCTCTTGCTAGAGTGAACCTCCCCCATTAGCACTCATACCAATAATACCATTGGGTACATCAACAAGTTTTTCTTTTTTCTTTTTTTTTTTGGTATCCCACCTATAGGAGGCTGGGGCCCCACCCTTGGCAGAAGGAAGTAGACCTTAGGGAGGTAGGTAGAGCCCTCGGGAGAGGAAAGCGGATAGAACTCGGGCAAGGTAACACGGGTGCTTTGGCTGGGGAAAGGTGCCTGCCCAAGTTTGAAATCTGGTCAGGTAGGTAAGAGCCGACACCTCTTACCCATAAAGTAAGAGGCCATTCTTGGTACATCAACAAGGTTAATGAAAGCAATATAGGCCATATCATTTGACATACAGTGAAGCACAATAAACCTTTTCACTCACGATACCCAACTAGTTGGATCTATGACACCCATATACAACATGGATACGGCCCATATTTACATGAAAGCTGATTTTACATACCAAAGGTTAAGTACTGGATATGCACGATACATTGCCCATTTTTAAGTATTGATGCATCACAGTGTCAAATCACCTCCTTCCCATCATACAAATTCTATCTACATGTGAGGAAAATTGTAAGCCTCTTGCACACCACATTGTTCATTCTTGCATAATTAACTGGCCCCAACACTACATCAAATGGATGATAAGTCCTTTCTCACTGCTCTCTTCACTTGTTAGGCTTACAATGCATGAAGATAATCCTCTAACCCTTCAGTCTGTATAAGCAAATAACAACTCCAACTACAGATCACAAATGCACTACACATGCCATCTCTAACACTAAGTTGATAGAAATTGCATCCAGCTTTAATAAAATCACGTAAGAAAATAGAAAGACATAAGTAAGTATATCTACTAAAACACCCATATGCTATAATACCTCTCCATCTTCATTTCACCAAAATTTCCATTTCAAGCACATCCTACATAATCAACCCCTGATTTCTTTACAAAAACAGCAATGTATATGTACTTACGGCGGCACCCATCACGTAAAAATTCAATCTTTCTCACCCACAAGCAATAGAACTTCAAAATAACGAAAAGAATTCAATCCTTTTCACCAACAAGGCACAAAAATCCAATCTTTTCCCGAAACAAGAGCATTTCTCGCATCAATCTCTACTTTCTAACGTTCAAATCACAGGAGGAAAGCGATCGATACCTTCAATCGATGGCACAATGTCAAGAAATCAATCGCCGAAGACGAGGAAGGCGACAACGAGGACAACGAGACAAAAGATCCGATCGGACCCGTTCCGTCCTCCGATCCGGATCCGGCTGGGTGGCCATCTCGGGCGGCGGATCGTACCGCTAGGATGACTCTCGGAATCCGGTTGGAGGATCCGAGACGGCAGGAAGAGGAAGCGGGAGAAGATCGCATCGTCTGAAATGCGGAAGATGACTTCGACGAAGCGAAGGAGGAGGAAGAAGAAGAAGAAGAGGCCGCGGGAGAGACGCATGCACTTGCAGCCATTGCTGTTTGGATCCGGAGGTTTTCCGCGGATTCTGATTTCCCGGGAAATGTTGGCGGAGTCAGAGTCGATGGAAAGCGGGGAATGGCACCTTTCCATTTCAGTGGACTGGTTCCATCGGGGAGGACGTGGACCTGTACGGGCGCGTGCCGCACATGTCCGAGGCTTGGATGTTGGGCCCTCTGATGCTGTGGGCCGCAAAGGAGGAAACATGCCACTAGGAGCACCTGTAACACTTGTGATACCGTGTCACCGTAAGTGGGCAAATGAGTCCATGACACGTAACAGATGTGGACATCATCGGCTCACCATTTTTTTGCTTTTAAACTAAGTCTGCTGCAAATAAAATACATGAAAGAGGGCTTTTTCATAAATAATAAAACCTGAGAGCGATAAATATGTTCCCACCGATTGCTCTTCTCTTTTGGGCGCCAAAACTCTTCCAGCATCAGACAACCGAGTTCCTTGTCATTTTCCCCTCTCTCCTTGCACTCCTCCTTTGGCGCCAAATTTCTTCCAGCAAGAGAGAGATCGAAGGATCTTCTTTTCAAAGAGAAATCACCCGACGAGGCTTAGATCGTCCTAATCTGGGTATATTTTCTCCCTCTTCTTTCTTCCATTTCATCTTTTTCGTGAGACAATGGCGATAGATGATCCGGACTCGATGTTTTAAGGGTTTATTAATGGCTCTTTTAACTCTATTATGTTTCTGTGTTTGACTGACAAGCCCATTTTCAAAAGGCATATTGTTGTTGTCATGAGGAAAAAAAATCATGTTGTTGTTACTGTTGTTTAGAAATTTATGGAAATCATGTTGTTACTGTTGTCTAAAAATTTATGGAAATTTATGGAAAAAATCATAGTGCCTTCCTTGAGAAGTATGATCTGGAGTTGCTGCACAAACCCCACCCCAATCAATCCTATTTACATTGATTGCATCATATCACAGACACAACACAAGAGGAGAAGTGTTTTCAATGCTGATAATTGAACGCTGATGTGAATTTTATTGTCATGTGGCCCATCCGATCAAGCATCAATACCCCACATGATGGAAGACTCTAGGACTGGATCCCCTAAAGGATTTAACCGTCATATTTTAACGGCACTAAAAGTTTCCAATTCAAACTAAAAACACTTGGAGGTTTCGTCTTACTTACATAAAAAAAGGAGTTTTTTTCATGGATAAAAAACAGGTAGGGGTCTGCTTGGGTTGCCTTTAATATTTTTCTTGATTAAACCGTCTTATTAGATTTTAAATTTAATTATTTTATAAAAATCCCAAAAAAAGAAAAAATTTCAAGGACTCAGGATTCATTTTTTTTATTTTTAGCACTTAGATTTTAGTAAGTTGGCCCTACTTAGAGCCTTACTGATTTCTAGTTAGTAAGAGCAACAAGAATAAAAGCTTCTGTATATGCAAGTTACTTCTACTAAAACCTGTTAATTCTAACTATTATACTAAATCTAATGGCCCTTTCTTTCCAACAAACTGTGCCACATTTCCTGTACTACAAAAATTTGCAAAAGCTTCCAGTTGTGCCTTGAGGAGGATATAAAAAACATGAACAAGCTATTTGGAAAAAATACACTTAGGTCTACGAGGGAGGTTTATTTATCTCCCAAGAATTTTCCCTTACATGCCTTTCCAATAGTAGGAGTAGTGAAAATCAAGGGGTTCCCAGTTTTTGGATGGCCCCCTTCCTCATTGACACCAATAAGGGAATATTTGCATTCATCTTTGGTGCAAGACTCGAGATGAAAAATTGGCTAGGCCACCCAAGCTTGGCATGGCTTTGACAAGGGCTGTGGCCCTCCCTGGCACCTTGATTGGCCTGGTACGGCCCAGCCCATGCCAAGCATTGGCTGGGCGGGCATAGGAGCCTTGGTCAGTGGACAACCCGATATGGTTTCAAGGGATATTGCCCCACGGAGTCGGACATAATATTCGCCCTTAAAAAGTTAAAGTTTAAGTATTTCTTACAGAGTTGTTCGTGTGATATCCTAGGTCATGTGATATCGCGTGTAGAATATTCTAAGGCCTCATGATATCTTACATAGCACCATGTGTGATATTTTAGAGTCGTGTGATATCTTACAACTACTGCATTAATATCTTTGTAGATACTATTAAAATTTCGACCGTTTTGGAACAAATTTTCTATTTAAAGCCGGTTATATGGCCAATATTCCAACCAAGGGATAGGCCCAATCAAGGGCGGACCCACATTGGATCCATAGGGGGCATTGGACTTATTGGATTCCAAAAAAAAATGACCAAATGTGCTGCTTGTCCACCTGCCATTCAACCCAAAACAATATATTTAGTATTTATATAATCTATTGCAAATTTGAACAAGTTTAACACAGTAGGCCATTGGTTCAAATGCTAAATAACCATTGTAGGTGTTATTGCTTCAAATCCCAAATCTTTCAACATTTTTGTATACTACCGTCTTTTCTGTTTTTATTAAAAGTTTTTTCAACTGATAGTCATTTGTACAAAACTTAATGAGACTCTTCTTTTTTTTTTATTTTTGACCAAATTTTCCTTAAAAAGAAACTCATATTTCAAAACCCTTTAAATCAATGATTTGGATATTTTTTACAACCCTAAAATTTGTGGTCAGCCTTGGATGAGTAATAAGCACTGCACTATTGCTTTTGATTTATTTTTATTAAAGCCTGTTCATTGTTCAAATATACTATTGCTAAAATAGAAAGGGGTGTACTATTAAGAACATACATGTTATGTGAATATATTTTACTTTCAAGAGGCAAAGAAATCTGTATATGTGTGACTTTTTTTTTTTTTTTTGGTATGTTAAAAGAGGGATCTTCTAGTGATGTGTATGGATTTAATAGTTTATGTTACACATCTATCTAATATATGAAGCAGATGGTGATTACTTTATTTCTTCCTTGCAACCTTTTAAATATTTTGTGGTGTTGGGTTTGGCTTTGTGCTATTCTTGTTAGAGTCTAAACAATTTTGTTTCTTTCATTTTGCTATTTCAAAATTTTACAAATTAAATAGCTCAATAGGAGCAAGAGGGCTGGTGTCTTATGAGTTGAAAAATTATTTATAGTTCTTTGTAATTATCAGCGCCCCCCTTGAACAAAAATCATGGGTCCAACATTGGGCCTGATCAGTACTTTACCAACCCTCTTTTACTTCCTCCTCTGTTTCTCTTTTACTTTTCTTCTCTATTCTTCCCATTATTACAGCTTTATTTGCTCATCATTATTAGTTTTTCCTATATAAGGGCTACCATAATGTCTATGAAAGAGAGACAAAGAACGGGTCCTTTTACTCTAAACATTTTTTTCCAATATTAACTGCACTCACAAGCTGCTTCAACTAATTCTCTCATTTTCATACAAGGTTGGCACTTTACTAGAGTAGAATAGAGTAAAGTAGTTCATCATTTAAGAGAGATGAAAAGAGCTATTGGTCATATAAAAAATATAAAAAATCAAAATTCCCCCTTCATTTTTCAAAAAAAGGTAAAAAAAAAAAAACAATATTCTTGAGCCACTAAATGACAATAAATCATCTACTTTTTATACCAACAAATCTTTTTACACCAAAATGTCAAAAAATAAAAAAAAATCCTTCTCAAGTCAATAAAGATAAAAAAATAAAAAAATACCACATAATAATTAGACTTATCATATTTTATTCTCTCTTCATTTGAAATTTCTCCTCACTTAACGTTTACTACTTAAGTATCAAACAGCCCAAGTCTATTGCCCACCTAAGCAGTAGACGCAACAGTGAGCACCCATCATAATATGGTCCATTGGCCTGTTGTATAAATCAATTGACAGAAAGGCTTGGAAGCTCAGGTCACTTGATGCAAACTCTGTGACAATTTTTTAATGCTCACAAAACTAGGTCATAGAGAGACTCGACAGAGATATAAATTTGAGAAGCTAACGGGCTAGCCCGGCCTGGCATGGCCCAACATGGCACGATTGAGGGTCATGCTAGACGGACCCCAGCCAACCTTAGCCTAGTACGGCCCCACGCAATATAGGCATATGAAAATACCCAATAGTACTAGCTCATTTCTATGCAG
Source organism: Sextonia rubra (assembly GCA_037013555.1). Classification (NCBI taxonomy): domain Eukaryota; kingdom Viridiplantae; phylum Streptophyta; class Magnoliopsida; order Laurales; family Lauraceae; genus Sextonia; species Sextonia rubra. The sequence continues at coordinate 137,133 of JASUAD010000007.1, forward strand.
GACAAACACATGGTCTTCATAGGTGGAGCAACATTTGAGTGCAGCCCACAACCAAGCCTTTATGGGCACCTCATTCATTTTATGATATTTTTATTTTATATAGAGGTTTTAATTATATTTTTAATTATTTTTAAGTTTGATGTTTTAATCATGTGCATCAATGTATTTATAACATCCATATTAGTTCTAGGGTTATTTTTCCCCAATATATAAAGCCTCTTGGCCTAAAAAATATCCCTAGATACTAATATTGAGTTTTTTTTTTTTAGTTTTACTTAATTTGAGTTCTTTCCAAGTGCTCTTTGAAAGCTTTTGCCTCTTGGATTGGATTTGGCTTGAGCATGAAGTCCTAGAATTCTTGATTTCTCTATTCCCTCCATTCACTACAACAGAATGCCTCTATGGTCAGGAAATATGGCGAAACTGATTATTGGAGACGAAATTTATTTTTCAAAAAAATAAATTTGTTTTAGCTAGGAATAAAATGTTGTTTCTTAATGGTAAATTTCCGTTGCCTAAAGTCATTATTAGTGACACAAAGTATATGTTGTCGCCAATTTTTTAAAAATACGTATTTTTTTCCGACAAAATGAGAGTTCATTGCCTTACGTGTACATAAGCGACGAGAAAATTAATTTCGTCACCTATAGTCCCTAAAGTTTTATGTCTTTATCTGTTCATTCGGTTCCCTCTTCTCCTCTGTGTCTCTTGCATTGCTCTGCTTTGCTTCGACCTCTGACCTCTCCTCCTGCACGACCTCTGCCCTACGACCTTCAATCCGTTTGATGCCCTAAATCTCTTGGTTTTAATCCAGGTCCATTTCATTGTGAGTCCAGATCCTTTATCGCTATTGTGATACGATTAGCGTGAGTGGTCCAATGGAATGGGGACAGGTGGATAAAAGGGTACACATCATCAGCTATGTTTGGCTCACTCGTTTCTTTTTTCAGATGGATCTGCACAAAATAAATGAATGTAGGGGGGGCTTTTCATAAACAACAAAAGATTATTCCCCAAAACAAAATGATCCCGAGAAGCTTTTTGTATGGGTGCCAAAGCCTTCAGCTTCTCAATCAGAGCGCCAAAACCTTTTTCTTCTTCATCAAAGTGCCAAACCTACATCTTCATTAGTAGAAATTGCACCCATCTTCTTCTCCAAGAGAAATCACACGAAGCAGGCCTAGATTGGGCATGCTCCTCTCCTAGACAAATCTCATCTAACCTAGGTATATTTCCTCCCTCTTTTTTTCTTCCATTTATTCATCTTTTCCCTTTCCATTTGTATCATCATCTATCCTTTATCTTGTGATGGGTTTTTAGGTGGATTCTTGACTTTTTATTTTTTCTGAGTCTACTATTGGTTTGCATATTTTCATTTGTAAATCTTTATTTAAAAAAAATAGAGGAGTATTTATGGATTATTTTCTTATGTGAGATTGCAATGACTATCTGAAAAGGATGAGATATTGTATCACTTACAGTGACATTTAATGTTGAACTGGATACTGAACTTTTGGGTCCTCAAAAATGATACCTAAATATGTCCAATCATGGCAGTTTTGGATCATCCTTTATGAATGGTGGGACCCTCCACTCCTTGTTAAGTGGAAACATTTTTTTAGGTTCAGATGGAAATTCTTAATGTGGATTAAGGGTGCACTAAAAAGGGCTCTGTATTAGTTTATAATTTGTGATGCAAGAGGCCTGGGATTTTACTGATTTTATTAAGTGCGGAGTTTTTCATTAAATCTAATCGTAAATGGTAGTATGGTAGGTGTCATGTTGTGGACTAGGGGAAGGGGGAGTGGGGTTCTTGGTAATTGGTACTATGAGTGGGTTGATTGATCATAGGGCTTGCACTTGAGCGACCCCAGATGTAATATGTGTGGTGCATACTTCAGTTGAGAAACAAACTTCAACTGTGTATCATTATGTGTTTGGTACTCTCAAAGATTAAATCATATTGCTAATTGTAAAGAATACATTACAATCCGCAAAGAATACAGTACAATCAGGTTGTTGACTTATCTATGGCTCTTATGATTATTTAGGTGCGTGCATTAGAATTATAGTAAGGACGCTCAACTTTCCAAAATGAGAAAATTTTTGTTGTGTTTAATTCCCATATCAAATGCATACAGCATGCACATCAATGAGGATAAATTTCTCTTTTGATGGCCCTTGAGTAAAAAGGGGTAACACCAAAAAGGACATGGATGAATGTAGTAATGATGGATTTAATGAAGTGCAACCTATGTGAGGATTTGGTAAGGGATAGAGTTGAATAGTGATGACCTAAAATTCATGGAGCAGACACCATTGTCACTACCAAACTTAACTATTCATTGAGCTGACCTATTACCAAACTTTCTAGCATTATTGATATGGAAAAAATTACTTATCGCCATTGCTCAAATGGCTGCCTTAGTATTACCATAATTCTCTTCACTGTAACTTGGATTGCCGAGATGTTTGTACAGGAACAAGGCACAACACAACCCCATGTCTAAAAAGGCTATAATTAGTTTATGGAATGTTCTTGTTAAATGATGCTTGATTTGACTGAACATTAATATTGTACACTAGTTTGTACTATTTATGTGCTAAAATATGAACATATTGAGTTAATAGCATGTTCGTGAGTTAATAGTGTGTTCGTAACATGCTCAATCCATCAGTATCTTACTTGGATACATGCAAATGCCAATCACTGGTGTTTGGTTCTATTAACAAAGATTTACAAAACGATGCCTTGTAGAAGTGTTGTGGTGGATTTTGATTCATTGACTTGCTCTTGTGAAAGTTGAGCTCTGAATATAGATTCTAATCAACAACATTTAAAGTTCTTGCTATTTAGCAATGTTGTGGAACAACCGAACATGTCTTTTAAGGAGGCGCAGAGTTAGCTGCCACTTAAGAAGGCGTAAAAGAGCTTGAGTCTGTACTCAGAAGAACTCACTATGAACAAACAAAAATAATTTACTAAAATATTGTCACCATCATTTTACTGTAGTGATGCATGCGCTAGGGATAGAGCTTGCGTAGGGGTGCCGAAACTATGATCCATCATTTTTACTGTAGTGATTCATCTTTGTCCTTATTATCATTAGAAACTGTGACTCCAATTAATTTTCCATCGCAAACCATTTTTTGGAACTATTGTTGCTTAGCCTTCTTCTTTTGCACTATTGTTGCTCAATCATACGTTAATTAGCCTATTTATATTTATTTTGACCAATTTAGGTTTTTAATAGATTGTTGGAGTCGAGTGAGTTAATGGGTTGTGCACGGTGTGATAACTCAGTTTGGTTTGTTTTTTTGTGAGTTGTTACTAGGAAAAAGATGAAGTTGGTGGTGACACTAATAACCATAATATTGGGTGAAGTGGGGAAGATTGAACAAATACTAAGGTTCGACCTTGACATACTAAGGTTCATATTCTGTATACTATGGTTTGCTTAACAGAATACTAAGGTTTCAGGAAATGGGAACACAACAGTATAGAGATAAACATAGGCTCAAAGTACACTACAAATAGATTCTAAATCAAAAATATAACCTCAAAAGCATATTCTTCTCCTCCCCATATGGCCTCTTACAAAATATATATAACACTCTGGCAAAATATCCTTAAAAAGGTGCACCTGAATTTCTAGCCTGGGATCTTAGTCTCAAGTGATTTGCTGTAATGGTAGAGTGAAATTGATTTATGTCATATGGGTGATTTGCTACCTCATTTCTGTTTATTTCTTCGTTAGTGTGGAATTGTATATATTCTTTGTACTGTGCTTTTCAATGTTCTATCATTTCTTTTGGATTGCCATTGTCTTGCTATCTCATTGTGCTTCTTTTTTATAATTATAAGGACCCTTTTTAACTTAAGCAAGCGGAAGCTAGAACAAAACTAAGATATGGTAATTATTAAAATTACTTTGATTCATGAATATTTTTTTATTTAAATTTATTATTTACATATATTTCTTTTGTTGTAAATTCATACAGGCAAATCAGACTGTTTCTGCAGCTGTGAAGCTAGACACTGGATGTTGCCCATGTAGATTTATTAAGTTTATGCAAGGTTTAAATTTAGATGATGTTTATATTGATGTGATAAAAGAAACACCTTTTAAACATTTTATGGATATCCCAATGAACTTGAAATGTCAGCGTACATTTCTATCAACAATAATATCCAGATGGAATGTTGAAAAAAGTGCTTTTCATCTTGGAGGAAAGCTCCTTCCAATTCTACCTCAAGACATTGCTCTGATAATGGGGTTGAGTATGAATGGAGAGAAAATACAACTAAAGAAAGGTTGAGCTATGAAGTTAGTGACTTTGTTGACAAATATTTTAATAATGACTCTCCAGAAGTAGATTCATTAGAGAAGCACTTGAAAGCAATTTCAAAAAAGAGGTCATCAGAAAAAAAAAGAAGTTGTCAGATAAGAAGATTGCTGATTTCAAGAAGTTTTACATGTTATATGTTTGTAGTACCCTACTTTTTCTAAAGTTATGTCGGACATTTCCATTCAATCTTATCTACATGGTTGATAATTTGGAAAAAAAAATGAAAAGTATGCATGGGCTGTTGCTGTACATGAGTTTCTAGTTGAAAGTATACACATATGTGCAAAAAAGACAGCTAGGTATATAAATGGATGTGTCATGGTGTTGGAAGTAAATACTAATCCTTTTTTTATTTATAGTTTTATAATTTTATAATCTTATAAAATTTGTGACTTTTATTCCATTACTTATATGTTATAATTTTTTTTACAGCCATGGTTTTATGAACATATTAATCAATATGAGCCTAATAGAGTCGATTTATATCCACGTTTTTTGCGATGGGCGAAGGCTTCCAAATATAGCCAATCCAAATCCTTTAGGGCTATTTTGGACAATCTTAAATATACAGAGGTGTACATACCTTCCCTATTCTAAATTATATATATTTTATGGCAGTGTTTTATATTAAAAACATTAAATTCATTCATCTATATTTTGTAGGTTATTATAGAAATTACTCCTGTAGAAGATAACAAGATCCTATTGTCTCCTCCAATAGTCTTTTTAGTATTACCTAGAATTACATTTATTATTTATCACAAAAAACATGGTCATATATTTTTATAATTGTATCCTTATTGTTGTGTGTTTGTGTGTTTTTTTTTTAAATTACGGGTTACAGGAAACAACTATAATGGTTAATCACATAGTGAAACGGATGGAAAGCAAAATGCAAGACATCATGGTAATTGAGAACGAATTTGATTTAGAGACTTTAATTTTTATGTTTTGTAAATTATTATTTACTTACTATTTGAAATTTTTATAGGATGATCGTGAAAAATACAAAATACAAATTAAGGAGTTAGAGTATAAATTTGTGAGAATGGAAGAAGACAATGAACGATTGAGGATTGAAAATATGGAGTTACGAAAGAAGGGAAGATTCATGCCTCAATGTGATGAGAATATAAATGCTTCACATTCTCTTAAAGATTATCATTCTTCTCCACGGTCGTCAATGCATGACTATGTTGCGTCATTAGGAGCTATTAAGGATACTAAAAAGAAATATGAGCATAGGATACGGAAGCCATCACAGGTTTTACGAACCCAGATGATACGTGCACAAGAGAAAAGAAAAAGATAGGAACCTGTAAGAGAGGAAGATTGATTTGTGATGATAAGATGGGAAAACCGTATATCTTGAAAGAAGAGGAGGATGCAATTGCAAGTTTTGAAAGCAAGAATGGAAAAGAGTGTGAACCGAATATCTTATTTACTTTATAAGCTAATCATAAAATTCTCCCCATGCTTGTTAATTTTCCTTAGTGATAGGTATTTGTAACTATTCATTAGTTAATAACAATGAGTTTTTTTATAGTGCTGAGGAGGTGGGCCAACTAAAGATTTGGCACTGAGAAATCATGAATTTGTTGAATGAAAAAGGTTGGATTTCCGATCAGGTTAGCATTTGATTTCACAACATATTCTAAACATTTAATTGTGCATACCAATTTTGAATATTAGTAAATAACAATGACTATGCTATACTAAGTTGCATGTTATTGATGGTTATGCAAAGATATTGATTAGCAGAAAACCAATGGGAAAGATGAAGTGTCACTTCTTCACAACATGGCTTAATGTAACACCTCTTCTCACTGAATTTAGTATTTTTGGAATTTACTTAAATAACATTCTAACGTGTAGCTTGCTAACTCTCAGGTAACTTTACATTCCAAAAATGAAGGATTAATTGAAAAACTTTTGAATATCCATAACTTGAAGTCCACTATAACCTCCTGTGACAAAATATTTTTCCCAATGAATTGGCAATCTAAACATTGGCTTCTTCTTGTACTTGATTTGAAAAGAAAGTCATTTTGTGTATATAACTCTTTGAAGTTATGTATTGACGCGGGCTACGTGAATCAAACGGTGAGTTCAATGCATAAGATATACAAACTTCTGAATTCAATGCAACAAACCATTAACTTTTTTATAAAATCCTTAATCTTTCTCAATGATCGATGCAGGTAGCTTTATTAAAACAACAATTTAAACAAAGAAAGATTATGAAATGGGATGAAGCTACTGTTTGTTTCATTGATGATTGTCCCCAACAGGATAATGGGTATGTTTTCTTATTAAATATTCTTGTGTGAAATCTTATTCGAATATGAAATGTTATATCCAATTGAACTAGTATAGTAATGTTTTTCTCATTTGTTGTTTTCACAGTTCCGACTGCGGTGTCTTTGTGGTTAAATTCATGGACTGTCTATCCCGTAGAGATACTTTAGATTTTTGGCCGGTAAATACTTTGTCATTTTAGAGTGATACTTGTATTATGTTGCAATTATATGAGATTAATTTGTCTTTCCTTCAATCTGTCTTTTGTTTTAATAGGATGAGATTCCAATATACAGAAAGAAACTGGCTGCTCATTTACTGCTTGGGCGTATTCCGGAGGACGACACCCGTGGATCCTAGAAGATTTGAAATTGAATTTTTTGATTGTCGGTGCTTGCAAATGTACAATATGTTCAATTTGCTCTTTATAGATGTTCAAGTGTATATGTCAATTCACTATGTAATAGATGTACATTTGAATGAAATAGAACTTTTTTCGTCAAAGAAATAAATTTCTGTTCAATTTGCCTTCATTGATGTTTACTAGAATGAAATTTTGAGCTAAGGTTTATATTCCATCGTATAAAGGATGCCTCCTTCTTTTTTTAAAAAATTCATTTTTTATAAATGTAAAATCATTAGAAAGAACCCAGATAGTGAAAACAATCTAGTACAGGAAGAAGCAATTGTAACTATCATCAGAACAGGAGGAAGGTCATGGGCCACCGTCTAAAGAATTATCATGGTCGACTTGTCAATTCAATTGAGGCACACAAAATGTATCATTTGTCTTTACACCCACCACATATTCCATCAAGGACCTCTTCTTCTGATGGGCAAATTAATTGTGGCTATATTAATTTAGTTTGATTGCAACAATAACTAATTAGTTTTAGTATAAAGGATCTACATTCCCGTATTACTGAACCGTAGTATTCCTTTCAACAAACCTCAGTATAAAGAGACCAAACCTTAGCATTTCATTCATTCAATCTTAGTATCTAAGGAAAAATTCTATTGTAGGCATATAGCCAAGATGCTAAGGTCATTTAAAACCTGATGATGGAGGAACATCAGAAATACTGAGGTTCAACCCCCAAATACTAATGTTTCAATTCTGCGTACTGAGGTTTACTAAACAAAATACTCAGGTTCAGAGATGCGAGCATTGCAATGATTATTAAGTTACTAGTCAGACTATTTCTTATTACCCTATATGAAATTGATTTTATGACTTCACAATTTTTATGATTTTGAACCATAATAGAAAATATACAATACTATATCTATGATCATATAAAAGGATCCGTCCTTCTTCGATTACTGAATCGTAGTATTCCTTTTATCAAACCTTAGTATAAAGAAACCAAACCTCTGCATTTCATTCATTTAACCTTAGTATCTAAGGAAAAATTCTATTGTAGGCAACACCAAGATACTAAGATCCTCTAAAACCTGATGATAAACATCAGAACACACTGAGGTTTAACCCCCAAATACTAATGTTTCAATTCTGTGACTGAGGTTTACTCAAGAAAATACTCAGGTTCAGAGATGCGAGCATTACAATGACTATTAAGTTACTAGTCAAACTATTTCCTATTGGCCTATACAAAATTGATTTTGTAACTTCAAAATTTTTTTGATTTTTATGACTTTGTATAGGAATAGTATTAACTCATATATATATTTTTTCCAGGTGAAACGTGCAATGGACTGATGGAAATTAGATTTCTGGAGAATGAATTATGGGATGTTGGTTTTTTGTTGTATTTTGACTGCAACATATAAGTTACTAGGATTTCATCTGTTTGGTGTATTATCATTATATTAATTCAGATTGATTGATATATGTTTCTTGAAATCTAGATTTAATCTGTTTTCTCGATTAAATCCAGATTGCAAATTGCATTTGTATGCTGTGTTACAAAGTAGAGATTTTATCTATTTATATTTGCTTCTCGAATTACAGATTTCATCTGTTTTCTCCATTAACAAATCCAGATTTCATCTGTTTGGTGTGTGAACAATTTGAGACTTCATCTGCTTCTATATGTGTGATGATTTCAAGATTTCATCTGTTTCCTTTATTAATGATTTCAGATTGCATCTGTATGCTGTGTTAACAAAGTCGAGATTTCATCTGTTTATATTTGCTTCTCGAATTCCAGATTCCATCTATCTTCCACATGTCATTGAATTTTTTCTTTTAGAATGAAGTAGTCTTTGAGAGGATATGACACCATCTGGTGGTATGCACAGTAGTTGAGATCATTGATATGACCCGCTTGTTTAGGTTTCTTCATTGGTGGAAGTTTAATTTTGTTATTATCTATTAATGACTGGAAGATAACTTCAATTTTCCCATCAAAGGGATACTTGGTTTACTTCCTTTTCTCATATTCCTCTTTCTTGGTTTGATCACTCTTTTTATTTTGAGGCTTCTGAAAAGGTTTGGAGGTTTGCACATTAAAGACCTCTTGCTTCTTCTTTGGTTTTACTACAGAAGATGAAGTTGATCCTATTTTTCAAGAGTTTGCCTTCTTTTGACTAATCTCTTTGAAGGTTAGTTATGCATCAGTGGCAACCTTAACCAATTGGGCTAGAGACTTAGTTTTGTAACTAAGTACAATAGCCTTGACTTCTTGTTGCAAATTAGTTTTGCATATTTCAATTGTTGCCATTTGAGATGGTAGTTTTAAGCATTTGTAGATAATGCTCTCCATCTTGATAAATGCCTGAACAGTTTCATTGTCTCCCTTCATCGTGCTATTGAGCATGGCAAAGGTGACTATCTGATCCTCCTCATAAAAGTGGAGAAAGAACTTTTCTTTTGTGGTTGGCCTTATGATAAAAAAGAGTTCTGACAACTGCTTGTACCAATCAAAGGCGACTACATTCAGTATGCCGATAAATAGCCTAATTTTCAATGCATCCAATTTTAGCAAGCTTCTAAGAAGTGATTTGAAATGCTTAATGTGCTGATAAGCTGAACCCTTCCTAAGCTATGGATGGAAAGCAGGAAGCCTATAGTCTGATGGAAATGGAACAAGATTGAACTCTAAAGGGTATTTTGGTGTAATACACATCTTTTTTTTATCCTGGTCTCCACCTTGGATTTTGTCAATATTTATTCAACCTTTTTGAAGCTTACTTGTTTTTCAGGATTTGTGTGAAGACCCAGAATTGACGAATGGTCACCAAAAGAACCTGCAATTGTCATCTTGTCTGTCAAGGACTTAATTTGAGACATGAGCAGATCAATCTTAGTTGCATTCTTTCTAATTATTGCTTGTTCTCTTTTACTAGCAAAACGAGGATTTGTCTAAGCTTCGACCAAACCACCTAGTCTATCCATTAAGATTTTCAATTGGACAGTTATATGGTTGATCTTGGCTCCTTGTTACTTTATAACATCACTAACATTGTCATCTTCATCTTACTTGCATCCTTTTCATTGGCCTTTTTGTCACCACCAGCATCATCAGTTCCATCTTTATTAGTTCCATTCCCCCCAACTATATACATGGTGTATTGACGAGGTTGGGATGATGCCAATGTTTGAGGAGTAGACAAATTGTCTTTTATATGCAAACTATGATGGGATCATCTTCAAAGTTAGTCTGGACATGACCTTCAGAAGTCTTGCTGGAATGAGAGTTTGAATCAGACTTTTGTGATTGAGTTTGAGCCATACTTCAAGTGGCTCTTCGAGCATATCTTGGCCCAACCATGTACGACGAGGTCAAGTAAGGGTCATCTTCTTTAGCTACCCACTTTTGAGTGATCTTGCTCTGAGACAGCTTTTGAGTCCACTCTTTGTGGCTAGCCAAAGCTTTCTTTTTGATTTGGTTGGCCAGCCTGGTTGGCAAGGTTTGATCCTTGAATCTGGCCACCAACGGCCTTGAAATGCCAATGACTTTTTCCTAATCCATTGGATTGAAAGTAGGAAACAAGAGGAAGTCAATGCACCTCTATTGTTCCTTTTCTTTTGCTCCTTCTTCTGCTGGAGCAAGTCTTTGAAGTAAGCAAGATCGGTTGCATTGTCAATGACTAATTGCTTAGTCTTCTTTTGATTTTTAGTGATGTACAATAGGCGTTGAGGTGAAAATGGTAGGGTAGGTGTTACAATGATCAAAGGTGGATGCCTTCTGCCAAACTTTCATCCTTTTTTCTAAGTTAGTGGCTAAAATGTGTTCTTTTCAAGTGAGGCCAAGCGTTTGTTCTCAACCTTGCTGGGTTTTGAAGCACGTGGCTATGGTGACCACCTGTTGTGTCTAGGAATGGACGCATCCTTCTGAGCCTTCTTGCGAGTAAAGAATTGCCGAAGGTCCTTCAGTGCTTAAGACATTTGATTGTTGATGACCTGTTGCTTAGGTCGTGTTGATGCTGACATTGGGCCCTGGGTTGCCATAGCATGTGGCTTGCCAGGAACCGTTGATTTGTGATCTGTGAATTAGACTTGTCTTGCTCCAAGACGAGGTTTGAGGATGTGCAGACTGCTGCCTTCTGATTACATCTTGGGGTTAGGTTTCTCCTAAACCTTGGCATAATTCCCAAATGGGTTCTGGGCATATTTGGAAACTCAAGGTTTGAGAGCTTTAGTCTTCTTGGTGGTCTTTAGGGTCAATGATGACCCGTTCAGATCAAAGGAAGCAACTGAGCTCATAGGAGGAGAGAGCCTCTAAGAGACTGAGACCCTTGATGGAGGAGCAATAGGGTTAGTTGGGGCCTGCTTAGGAGTTCTTGCAAATGGACCATTTTGAGTCATGGAGATTTTGAACAACCTTTCCTTGGCTTCATCAAAGGTACTGATTAAGGACCCGTTGGTGTTTTCTGCAAAACAAGCCCAAAAGACTATATTAGTCTCATAACTAATATGGTTGCCTCTTGAGCTAGCCAAAATGGTTTTATGAATACCTTCTAAACCAACAAGGTCTCCTCATTAGATGAACCGAAATGGTCAAAAACATGCCTAAACTAAATCTCATAGTGCTATGCTGACTAGTCCTAGCCACCATAATTTCTGCAGTATTTCAAGACCACCACAATTTCTGTAGTATTTCAAGACTATGTAGTTAGACTTAGAAGAGTGCCATGCTAACTAGTCCTAACCAATAAAATTTCGATAGCATTTCGGGACTATAAAGTTAGACTAATAAGTAAGAGAGAGTTGGATCTAACCAAAGGGATAAGGCCCACATAATCAAGCAAGCACCACAATCACCATGATCTTATGAGATCCATCAGTGCAAAAATTTGAACAATGCATAACTGCAAATGTCTTTGTTCTTTTGATTGATTTGATATAAACAGTTGTTAGGTCTTATAAACGAAATGGTGATCATACTACTAGTAACGTAAAGCTTTTTAAATTGAATCAACACTCTCTCATTTCATCCTATAGGGTGTTTATTTGCTCCATGCACTTCAACGTGCAGGTTCCTCCATTTAACGTGACAAGTTAATGCACTTCAAAGCGCAAAGTTCCTCCATGAATGCTCCCAAACCCATCATAGACAACTAAGGTCTTGAATAGGGTATTTTTAGAGTCAAACAGATCCAATTGGGGTCAAAATAGGTCAATGACTGTGGACACACGGTCACTAACTGTTTTGCATGATGCTCCACAGTCACAGCACTTTTTACATAACACTTTGCTGTCATAGTCTATTTTACATAGTACTCTGCGATCACGGCCATTTTAGACTACACTTCGTGGTCACTGGCTTATAGTAGCACTTTTCAGCACTTTTTTAGCCTTTTTCATGTATTTTAGCATTTTTCTTGTCTTTTAGCCGAGTTCGATCATAAATTAGAGCGGAATTTCCCATAGGCAGCGCCAATCTTCTGGAGGATCTTGAAATGATGATGAATGCTATGAAGTCAAGTCTAACATTCACACACTCAAACATGCAAAAGAATGAGAAATTAATTATAGATCATCGTTAAGTTTCTTTTTGTTTACATGGGTTCAATGCTCTGATCTTGAGGATGCTTTACAAGTGTTAGAAAATTACAACCCTTCCCTCTAGTCTTAGATATGATTCGAACTACAAAAAATAGGGAAATTACATGAAAAAATGAAAAAAAATGCAAAAAAATGAAGCAATTGGGGGGGTGGTGAACATGGTCTACGGTCATTAAGCCCTTGCCAGTGACTGTGGCCCCTAGTCACTAACAAACAGTGGCCATTTTGGCCACTATTCTTCTCTGCTTCGTTTTTGTTTGCTTTTCAGTGCCTTTAAAGTGCTTACAACCTATTTTTTCTGGATTTTGGGAGTCATGCATGGCTACTGAGGGTGCAGTATTCGATCATAGAATCATCTATGATCTTTGGTAGTCACCACTTTAATTTTACAGATCATATTTTGGTAGATCTAGAAGTTTGCTTTTTTACAAGCAATTGTGGCCCGAGTTGTGTCATTTTGACTCTATGGTTTTCAAGGAGTAGAATGAAGCCTAAAAAAGTCTATTCACAACTTGAGAGATGGCCTAAAATCCTTCAAGTAAGAGAAGCAAAGAAGACAATTTCATCTCGTTGAACTTCTTGGCACCTGGTAGCCTTGAAATTCAGTATTTATAAGCATTGGCAATATGTATCTTCTTACCCATAACCATTTCTCACTCTAAGTTTGTGAGAAAAAGAAGAATAGAAGGAATTGCAGGCCAAGTGCTTGAGAAGATTGCTTGTAGATCTTCAAAGTGGATGCCAAAGTCTTTAAAGTGTGGAAGCCCCCATTCTGTAGCCTTTGTTATGCTTGGGATAGCCTTCAGAGGAAGTTGGGGTGGTTGTTTGCAGTTGTGGGGGAGTTATATTTCGAAATAAAGTGAAATAGCCTTCAAAAACCGTCCATAATTCCTTTACTAGTGGGCACGGACATGGATTGGCCCGGTTTTGAGTTTTTTGTGTATGTGCCTGTTTTCATCAATTTAGGGCCTGAATGGTGTCCAATCTTCACGAAACTTGGAGGAATGTTTTCTAACACCATTTTGAGGGTGTCATAAAATTTCATCTTGTTTCGACCTTTTGAAGTTGGCTAACCCTCCCTTTTGACTTTTCATGAAAGTGGGCCCTTGTTTTAAGTGTTTGAGGTCCAAATAACCTCGGATTGACTTGAAACTTGGAGTAATTGATGTTAGGAGAATCTTGGAGTATCCATCCAAATTCCATATGATTTAAATTTGTGAAAGTAGGATTTTGATTAATAACCCATTTGTTGCATGTCCTAAGTTAGTATCCCTTTGAATTACAAGCAGTCAGCTTGTTCTTCAGAATGATGTCTAACTACCTTGAAACTGTGAATAGCTAATCTTAAACATATTTTGTTTCTCTAATCCAATTTTCATCAGCTTTGGCCTTCCAGAAGTAAAACTTTGGTCAGTGATCCCAAGGTTTGGGGGTTATTGACCCCTAAGCTAACATATAACTAAAGTAGAGTAAGATGAAGTCCCCTTCGCTTGAAAATTTGCTGTCTCATTTTTTTAACATTCCTTGAGGTTTGCATTCGAATTTCATCAACTTTGGCCACCTGGAAGCTGGACTTTGGTCAGTGACCCCAAGGTTTGGGGGTTATTTACCCAAAGTCGACATGTTTATTGAATTTGGGTCAAATGATATCCATTTGACTTAAAACTTTATAGGTCCACTCCTAAATACAATTTAGTCTTTATGAGGTGTCACTTTGCACGATAACCCCAAAGAGCTTAGCAGACAACCATTTGAACTAAGTTTGGGTCCAGATGATGTTCAAATGTTCTAAAACTTTAAAGTATAGTCCCTGAATGTATTTGAAGTCATTCCTATGAGTTTCAATTGGTTTTGACCTATAGAAGTGCCAGTTGCACAGTGACTCCAAAGAGCCGGAAGCTAGTGACTAAAGGTTGAGTTTGAACTGAAATGAAGTCTAAATGCCTTGAAACTTTGAAGCATCATTCTTGAGCATGTTTTGGAGTTGTTATGTAATTTTTAGCCACTTTGGTAATTCAGAAGCTTGAATGTGTTCGGTGACCTTATGGTTTTGAGTCAATGAATCTTGAATTTGGTGGTTGGTGAATTAAGTGACCAAATGAAGTCCACTGACTCTGAAATTTGAACTGCTACACTTTATGCTCATTTGAAGTCTTTTGAGTGAGTTGCATTAGCTCTGAACATTTGGATGCAGTACTTGACCTAGCATTCAATAATTCTAGGGTTTGTCTTCATTACAACATTTGTAATGTTTTTGATTGTTTTTATGGGTCAACATATATATATATAGTTTCAATCTTATGAGAAGTATTCTTGTACACCTACCATGAGAACCTTTTATGAGACCCACTTGTGGGAACTATTTGGCAATGGGACGAAGGGATGGAAAGATCAATGTGGGACCACCCTAAATATCATGCATTATAAGAAATTGCATTTTTTCTGACCAAATTTGCCAATGTAGTCGCAACACGTCGTAAAAAACTGTTTAGCCAACGCATTATAGCCTTGGCAAAAGGATTAGTCGACGCTATCCTGTATGTGTCGGAAAATTTCGTCAGGAGATAGGATGGCGCCATATGGATTTTGGAGGGAAAATTTTCCCAACATGAATTGGTGTTTCACCGATGCGTAATAGCGTTGGGAAATAATTTTAAGAAAAAATGATGCAGTAGATGCGTCGGAGATTACAAAATTTATTTGCCGACGTTGGTAATGCATCGGACAAGATAATGGCCGACGCTTGCGCTGCACGTCGGGGTATACGTTATAACAAAAGCCACTGGACGCTCTCTTTTCTCACATCTCTTTGTTCAAACACGACCCATCCCCTGCCACCATCCTCAGTTCTGCGAGAGTGCTTCTTCCACGGCCAGGACCACCTCTTCAGCATCTACATCCACGCCGACCCCACCGCCTGCCTTAGCCCCGCCATCGGTATGTTGAAGGGCCGCTTCATTGCCAGAAAATGCACACAGCGCGCGTCCCCCACCCTCATCTCTGCCACACGCTGCCTCCTCGCCGCTGCCCTCCTCGACGACCAGGCCAACGCCTTCTTCGCCCTCCTCTCACAACACTACGTCCCCTTCCACTCCTTCCACTTCGTCTACCACTCGCTTTTCTCCTTTGACCTCAGCTGCTCCAGCCACTACCCCATGTACAAGAGCTTCATCAAGATCTTCTGCGGCGAGCTCAGCCTTTGAGAGAGATAAATTGCGAGGGGGGATGATGTGATGTTGCTGGAGGTGCCCTTCCCCACTTTCCCTAACTACTTATTCTCTTACTCTCTCAAACCCTGATTTCCGAAAATCCCAACCGAATCCACCATTGATTTTTGCAATAGTACCTTTGAATCAACTCACTGGAAATCGGTTAGCTTTCCTTCTTCTCACTTGCTGTCATTTTGTTCTGTTTCCTTTGTTTTGCAATGAACAATCCAAGCATGTGACATGGATTTAATCTATATCAAGAGAGTTGAATCCGACTGATCGATATGAATCAACAGTATTCTGAAGTTCGATGATCTTTTTAATCTTTATCTTACTTTTAATCTTTTAAAACTTTCTATGATCTTTTTGACAGGCGCAAGAAACTGCGAAAGATTGAAAGAAATATCAAGTGAGGATCAGATAGGCCATGGCATTTCTATGAGTTGATTGAAATATAGATATAGAAGGTAGAGATGGATTTTGCATGTAGCTTTCCGGGTTCTAGGGCATCTGTTCTAGTTGATTCGAAATGGAGGGACAACATCTTTCCATGAAACAGGCCCCAGCCTCTTTTCCCATTGTAAGCCCCAATCGACACTGCCAAAACCCCAACCCAACCAACTATCCAACCCTCTCTATTTTCTGTCACCAACCACTAAACTCCCCTCTCTGATTTTTGTCACCAAGCAGAAGAAGAATTGTGCAGCAGCAGAGAAGGAGAAGAAGACAAAGAAGAGTGAAGCAGTAGAGAAGGAGTAAACTACAAAAACTTACCTGGATGACATCTTCTTCTTCCTCTCCTCTGTTGCTTTTGTGGGTTTGGGTTCCATCTCTCTTTCTCTTTCTCCATCTTTGTGTTTGGGTGTTTTGATTATTGGGTTTTACATGCTTCTTCTAGAAATTTTTTATGTTGACTTTTTCTATTTTTGATGCCCAAAAATATATTCAGAATAATCCCATGATTATTAAAACTGAAAACCTGAAAACTGAACTTAAACCCATGATTATGTAAACATAATTTTTCCTCATGTATGATAGGATGTGTTTGGTTCTCTTTTTTGCTTATGCGACCTTGGAAGTCCATTGCAATCATTTTTTCCTTCATCGGAGTTCAAAATTTGTTGTCCTCATAATGTGTGGTGCCAATGATTTGGCAAGGTCAGAAGAAAAAAAAATTGATTGTTTGATTTTTCCAATTCAAAGCCTCAAATTTTTAATGCATCGAATGGCCGTTGGAACATTAACCAAGTGGGTTTCAATTGCATGAGTTACATGACAAGAGGTCCTAATCTTACATGAGGTCTAAGAAAAATAATAGAGATTTTAATGTGTCATACCAAGAGAGGGCAAGAGCAAGACAACAATATGGAAATGAGGAAACCCAGTTGAAGTGTAGATTGTTCCACAGTCCAAAGGTTAGTATCTTGTCAATGGTACTAATCAGTATGATTATACCATGGACTTCACATGCATCATAAAATGAGAAATGTGGCACCCAGTAATTATTTCATCACAATTTGTCCTTGGACGTGTATTGAAACAATACCATTTTTGTTTTGGCTTCCTTACCAGAAATAGCAACAAGACCAATTTTGTAGAAATATCCACTTCTTTAGGAAACATGAGGAAAACGTTCTCTAAGAGAAAAACTCATCTACAGAAAACCCACTTTTTTCACAATTCAACTGTTTGTAGATGTTTCAGTTGAGTGAATTGGGGTTTTCTTTTGGTTCTGTTCCATGTATTTTTATTTTCATCATTGGTTGTGTTTTGAAGGAGAGATGATTAGGTATGTGGTTTTCTCAGATGTAATAAAATTTTTTTTTTGTGTTTGAAGCCGGCTAGGTTCTTCTAATAATGTAGCTCAAAATTATTTTCTTTTACTCTCTGTTGAAGTTGGTAACTCTCATTCTCTCTATATATTTGCAAAATTTACAGCCGTAATATTTGTTAACCCTTGCACCAAATTTGCAGGTGCAATTTCTCTCTCTAATTGGTGTTCAGCACTACTACTGCACTTCTCTTTTTAATTCTCTCTAAGGTCAGTTGTTGAATCAAGACCACCATTTGTTTTTCCTTAGATCTCAGCTGTGAATTGATTAGCTTACTGATTAACTATTGTTAAGATATGGACAAGACTTGGATGACACTGGATAGTGAAGATCCCATGGTGAGAATTGGTCGGGAGTATCGTGACGGGGTAAAGTCATTTATTGAATTTGCAAAGGCAAATGCGGGGGATGCTATTCAGATTTGGTGCCCATGTAGGGTTTGTAAGAACAATCGTAGGTTTGACTATAGAACTGTGAACTTTCATATTTGCCGTTGGGGGATGCAAGCATCCTACAAAACTTGGATCTACCATGGAGAAATAACACCACCTGTGGATGAAGTGGACGAATCAGAAGATGGGGGTGAGAGTGATGATGAGGATTGGGATGAATATCTAGAAATGATGGAAGACCGTTACATGGAACTTACACCGACGTTGAGGCAGTCCAGAGTAATGCGATGCGTCACTTTAAAAGGATGTTAGATGCTACTCAGTGCCCTCTGTACCCTGGTTGCTCTCCAGATAACACTCTGCTAGATTTTGTTGTTAAGATGATAGAGCAAAATGTGGAGGGAAAGTGGAGCAACAAGTCGTTCAACAATATGATGCAGATACAGAGGGCACTCCTACCAGAGGATAATTTGGTTCCTGATTCAATGTATGTACTGAAGAAGATACTACGTGACTTGGGATTGGGATATGAGCACATTGATGCTTGTCAAAATGATTGCCAATTGTTTTGGAAGGAAAATATAAATTTGGATAAATGCCGAGTATGCGAGGAGTGCAGATACAAGCTAAATGATGGGAAGAGTAAGAAGATCCCTCATAAGGTTTTACGTTATTTCCCATTGATATCGAGGTTGTGGAGACTTTACATATCCCAGAAGATTACCACACACATAGATGGCACAATGAAAAACGCAAAGATGACGGGATAGGTAAGCATCGGGCCGATTGTCAGGAATGGAAGGATTTTGATAAGGAGCACCCTGATTTTGCAAGGGAGACCCGTAATATAAGGATGGGGCTAGCCTCTGATGGGTTCAACCCTCTCAGGGACATGAACACATCCTACAGTATGCGGCTTGTCATACATATGCCATACAACTTGCCACCCTGGATGTGCATGAAGGAGCCATTCTTCATGTTGTCATTGCTGATTCCTGGACCACATCAACTTGGGAATGATATTGATGTTTATCTTCGACCCTTGATTGATGAGTTGAAGGAGTTATGGGAGAATGGGGTCAAAACTTATGATGCCTCCATCAAGCAGAGCTTCAGAATGCGCGCGGCTGTGTTATGGACTATAAATGACTTCCCTGCATATGGTAACTTGTCTGGCCGGTCCACCAAAGGTTACAAGGCTTATCCCATTTGTAATGAAGATTCCTTAGTAGTCAAGTTGAGAAGGAAGCTTGCTTACATGAGCCATAGGGCTTACTTGCCTAAGCAGCATAGTTGGCGACATAGTAAGGACTTTAATGGTAAGTATGAGAATTGGGTGAAGTCATTGGAGTTGCCGCAGGTCGAAAAGGTACAAGCACAATTGGAGCGGTTGCCAGATACAAAGTTTGGGAAGCACTTTAGCAACAAGAAAAGACCCCGTGACCCTGAAGACTTGAGCTGGACGAAGAAAAGCATTTTTTATGGGCTACCGTATTTTAAAAAACTAAAGCTCTAACACAACATTGATGTAATGCATGTAGAGAATAATATATGTGAAAATCACCTTTGCACAATGGTAGGCATAGACAAGAAGAGCAAGGACACAGAGTATGCTCGTTGGGATTTGGAAGATATGAACATTAGGCCAAAATTGCATCTATGCAAGAGAGGCAATGAAACCCTTGAGAAGCCGCGTACGTTCTACACATTAGGACCGAAGGAGAAAGATGGTTTTTATCAATATCTGAAATTGATTAAGTTCCTGGATGGCTATGCTGCGGACCTCTCTAAGTGTGTGACGTCAAAGAATGGGAGATTAGCGGGCCTGAAAAGCCATGATTACCATATTCTTTTGCACCGTCTTCTTCCGATTAGTCTGCGTGGGTATGTGAACAAAGAGATATGCACAACACTGTTTGAGCTGGGCAGCTTTTTCGAGGATATTTGCTTGAAGACATTAAAATGGAGCCACCTGGAAGAACTCGAGAAGAAGATAGTTCTCATTCTATGTAAGTTGGAGAGGATTTTTCCTCCTGCATTCTTTGATGTGATGGTTCATTTGGCAGTTCATTTACCGTGTGAGGCTAGGCTTGCTGGGCCAGTGCAATATCAATGGATATATCCAATCGAGAGGTGATTATGTTTACCATCTTTATATTGTTGATTGGTGTCATATTTCAGTTTTTATCTTGTTGTTTTGTGCATTTGAAGGTTTTTGGGAACCCTGAAAGGTTATGTCACCAATCGAGCTAGGTTAGAGGGTTCGATCGCGGAGGCATACATTACCAAAGAGAGTGTTAATTTTATCAAGATGTACCAAAAGGGAGAAGTTCTGAAGAACAGAATGACAATGGGCAAACGAGGTTCAGGCTTAGATGTCATCAAGCAATGCGTTTGTCCCTTTGCACCTATCACGAGGGCTTCCAATGTGTCCGATAGGGAACGCCACATGGCCCATTGGTTTGTGTTGTATAATACTCCGGAGGTTATACCTTATCTAAAGTAAGTGGTTCAGTTTAACTAATTGTATACATTACATGTAAACTTTCTGATCTTCCAATGTGTCACACTAATTTATGTGTCACTAACCCCGTGAGTAGGGCGCACAAGAGGCAAGTGAATGAGCCCGAGGGACGTAACATCACTAATGTGCGATGGGAAGAATTTTCTGGATGGTTCAAAGATCATGTACGTAAAATATTTGTACAATAAATGTTATCAATCCGAAACATTAAAAACTCGCATGTCTAATTTTTATATTAATGCAGATGAATCAACTAAGATCTCAAGGGTCTCCAGAAGTAATTGATGAACTGTGGGCATTGGCAAATGGTCTTAACCATCTGGTGCATCAATATTCGGGTTGTAGGGTTAATGGCATCCGGCTCGTCACTAGAGACTGCGACAACCGTCACAAGAGCCAGAATAGCAGGTTGATCATGGAGGGGGACCACAATGAGGGAAAAATTGACTTTTTTGGTTACGTGACCAACATTTATAAATTGTCATACATCACTGGTGCTGAAGTGGTTTTGTTCAAATATGAATGGCATAATACTGGTCATAAATCTAAAATACAAATTGATGCACATGTGACTAGTATTTACGTTAAGGATCGGTGGTATGAGGAGGATCCCTTTGTATTGACAAATTAGGTAAATCAAGTGTTCTACGTCAATGATACTAAATTAGGCCCAAATTGGAAAGTCGTGAAACGGGTCAAGCACCGGGGAGTTTGGGATGTGCAAGAGCAAAATGAAGATAGATGACAAAATGTGATAAACGAGCCATATCAACAGAAAGAAGCCACTGAAACTATTTCAATCCCTGTTCAAGAGGAATTTTCCTTTTGTTACACTAGGGAAGACATTGAACCAAAGATCATCCCTGAGGATAATGAACCAACGGCTAATGATGATGAACCAATTGCCAACGATGGTGATGACGAGGATGAAACATTGGCAGAGTACATAGATGAAGAGAAAACTAATCAGTCTGACCCTGATATTGATTCTGATATGGAATTATGATATGTAAATTTTAATTTTTCATGTGTGTGGACAAGTATTTTAATGCAATACAATCATTAATTGTCTTTCAAACAGCTAACTACTGTGTGTTTAACTTTTTAATATATGATATTTTCTGTCAATTTATTGATTATAGTGGCCAAAAATGCCGAAGAAAAGAAAATTTTTTGTTAAACCTGGAGCAATGATACAGAAGAAGAATGCCTATACTATGGCCTTTAAGGTTGTCCTATGTCTTGTACGGGCTTTTTCGATTGTAGGTGCATGGCTTTGTAGGTGAGTCTCTTGATTAAAAAAAGGAAGATAGAAGATGTGAGAACTCTCATCAACTATGAAGAATGAAATATAACAAGTGCATATTTGTTGAGATTAATTTGGTCAAAATAAAAGTTGTATAAAAGAGTATATTGGTCATACTTTAAATTGCCAAATGAGGTGTACATGAATTTCTTTGTTGTCAAGAAAGATGAGTTTCTCTTTTAGATCCATTTTATCATATGGATTAGAAAATAAATGAGAGCAATTGTCATATTTGAAAAGTAAAAATGACTACAATTACTTTTAAATCATTAAACAACTAAAAAAATTTAGAGTATCATGTATATATATACATATTTGCTAGAATCATCATGTATATTTTGATATATAGGTCAAGATTGAAATTGGTTCAATTGTGATCATCAACTTTAATATATTATATATAGTAATGGTTTGAGAAAAAAAAATAATTTCAATCATTCACACTTTGTAAGTAAGTTATAAAAATCTTTTGATTCGGAGGCTACGATTATGCTCTGCAATATATTGTTTATGTCTAGTAATCTAGTGCTAGCAAGTGCATTGAACAACATATATAAGTCCAAATATAATTGCGTCAAATTGCATTGGATTAGGTTTGGATCAATTTATTCGGGATCAATAAGCAGCTATTGCAATATCATTGCAAAGTTAGAAATATAAACTGAAATTAAAGCAAGACAAGTGTGAGTCAACTTCCAATAAAATTAAAGCAAGACAAGTTTGCAAACTCTTTTAACTTATGATTCTTAATAAGAACTTTATGATAATAACTGAATTGGGTTTATTCAACCAAAACAAATGGGAAAGAATGATGGCTGGGGATTGTGGCCCATTGCTAGCTGAACAAATCAATGGCCGGTAATTGGTTTCTATTTTATGTCATATTGCACTTTTTCATGTATTTTGAGGTCTTTCTTATTTTGATCATTCAAGATCATAAGAGGGAGTAGTAAAAAAGAAGAAGATATAAACTACTTGCGCCTGCGAGGTTAAATGGTTGAAATCATGTAAAATTAAACTCGGGAAACAAATAAAGTTACCATCATTACATGGTATATTCAATTTACCTTTCTCATGTCTTATTGATTGTTTATCAAGGTTGTGGATTCCTTTTTCTGCAATTTATTTTGAACAACACTACTAATTGTTAAAACAAACTAGTTTAATTTTGTTACATCCAACATATTCCACAAGGAGGGTTGTGTTATTAGATTGACAGCTAATTTAAAACTTTTATCACAATTCAAACATGAATTTTGAAAAATATAAGATTCTATAAGAAAAAGAAAAAGGGAAATGTTCTTCTACGAGTTTCTGCAAGTGTAGTCCAGCATCATAGGACCTACTTGGGCTCACCTTTTCATTAATGTAGCCTTTTTGAAAGTCACTTCATCCTATATTTGGCATCAGACTCAATTTACAGTTAGTGAACCTTCACTTATGGTGGGATTGAATCTATATACAGACATATTCACAATTAACATACAATTAAACTTTAAAGCTGTTAAATCAAAAGTTAAGAGAATCTGGTGGGGCTGATTTTTTTGTATCCTTCTTGTCCATGAGGAAACCTTTTAATCTGCTCTACTCTTTTTGTTAGACTAGCATTTACGTGGGGCCCACAAACTAGACTACATATAAGCTACTTGCATATAGTGAACATTCTCCAAAGATCCATCATCATCATCATCATCATCAAAGCCTTATCCCAACCATATTGGGGTCGGCTACATGAATTCTATTTCTCCATCCCGTTCTATTTTGAGCTAAATCTTTCGATAAGTGTAACTTCTTCAAATCTGAATTAATGACTTCCATTCATGTTTTCTTTGGTCTACCCCTACCTTTTGAAGGACCCTCCACTTGTATATCCAAACTTTTTCTCACCGGTGCCATTACTGGCCTACGCTCAACATGCCCAAACCATCTTAAACGAGTTTCTCTAATCTTATCTCCTATTGGTGCTACCCCTAAATGTTTTCGAAAGCGCTCATTTCTAATTTTATCTTTCCTAGTTTTACCCCACATCCACCTAAGCATTCTCATTTTCGCTACATCCATCTTATGAATATGTGTCTTCTTAATTGGCTAACATTCTGCTCCATATGTCATAGCTGGTCTAACCACTGTCCTGTAAAATTTTCCCTTCAATTTTGTTGGCATTTGTCTATCACAAAGTACTCCCGAAGCTAGTCTCCACTTCAGCCATCCAGTTCTTATCCTATGCTCCACATCTTCGTCAATCTCCCCATCCTTACTAATCATCGAGCCTAGGTACCGAAAAGAATCTTTACGTGGTATCTCATGGGTTTCAATTTTGACAGTGGTTTCAACACTTTGTATATGTCCACTGAAATTGCAATCCATATATTCTGTCTTTGTATGACTTATTTTAAAGCTTCTAGATTTTAATGCCCTCCGCCATCTCTCAAGCTTTGCATTTACACCCTCTCTTGATTCATCCACCAATACTATATCATCTGCGAACAACATACACCATGGTACTTCTTCTTGAATATGCACAGTTAACTTATCCATAATTAATGCAAAGAGATAAGGGCTTAAGGATGATCCCTGATGTAGGCCTATAGTCACGGGAAATCCGCCCGTTTCTCCGCATGTGGTTTTCACATTTGTTATTGCACCTTCGTACATATCCTTTAAAATTTCAATGTAACCTCTTGGGACATTCCTTTTCTTTAAGACCTACCAAATTAAATTCCTCGGTACCCTATCATAGGCTTTTTCCAAATCGATAAAGATCATATGTAGATTTTTCCTCTTTACTCGGTATTTTTCCATTAATTGCCTAAGTGAAAAGATAGCTTCCATAATTGATCTCCCTAGCATAAAACCAAATTAATTTTCCTAAATCTTATTCTTTTTTCTCAGTCTTTACTCTATTATTCTCTCCCATAACTTCATAGTGTAACTCATAAGTTTAATCCTTCGATAGTTGGTACAATTTTGTATATCTCCTTTATTCTTATATATAGGTACTACAATGCTTCTTCTCCATTCATCTGGCATTTTTTTTGTCACAAGTTTCTTATTGAATAGTCTACATAACCAACTTACTCCAGCCTCTCCTAAGCATTTCCATAACTCTATCAGAATACCATCTGGGCCTGTTGCCTTTCCTATCTTCATTCGCTTCAATGCTTCCTTCACTTCCACCCCTCTAATTCTACGGAGAAAAGTATACTCTTGTAATGAAGTATCCTCTTCCACTTTTGTATTGCTCAAATATTCTTTATTTAAAAGTTTACTAAAATATTCTTTCCACCTTTCTATAATATCGTTGTCCTTCACCAAAATATTTTCATCATTGTCCTTGATACATTTGACATGATCTAAGTCTCTACTTTTCTTTTCTCTTATTTTTGCAAGCTTAAAAATATCCTTTTCTCCTTCTCTTGTTCCCAACCTATTATAGAGGTCATCGTATGCTTTGAACTTTGCACTATTTACTACTTTCTTAGCTTCTTTCTTTGCCTTCTTATGCAACTCAAAATTTTCTATACTCTTAGTCCCCTGCCAAACTTTGTAGCAATGTTTTTTTTGTCGAATAACTTCCTGAACTTTCATACTCCACCACCATGTTTCTTTATTAATATGTCTCTTCCCTTTTGATTCTCCAAGTACCTCATTTGCAACATTCCTAATGCAATTAGCCATTTGATTCCACATTACTGTAGTTTCTCCTTCAATATTCCATTCTCCTTTCTCAATCATTTTGTCCTTAAATATATTTGCTCTTTCCCCCTTCAAATCTCTCCACCTTGTTTTAGAGTCCATTTTGTTTACTACTGCTCTCTTTTTACTTCTAATGCAAATATCTAAAACTCCAAGCCTATGTTGCGTAGTCAAACTTTCTCCCGGGATAATCTTACAATATTTACAAATCAATCGGTCCTGTTTTCTAATTAGAAAAAAGTCTATCTGACTCCTATTACTCCCACTTTTATATGTAATTAAATGCTCATCTCTCTTTTTAAAGTAAGTATTTGCTACTATAAGATCAAATGCCACTGCAAAGTCCAATATAGTGTTTCCGAATTCATTCTTTTCTCCAAATTCATGCCTTCCATGCACTTTCTCATATCCTCTATTTTCTCTTCCTATATGCCCGTTTAAATCCCCTCCAAGGAAAATTTTATCACCATTTGGGATTTCTCGCATTAAATCATCCATCTCCTCCCAAAATTGTCTTTTCACACTTTTTTCTAGTCCTACTTGGGGAGCATATGCACTAATGATATGAATTATGTCTTCCTCTAGTACTAGTTTAATTGCTATAATTCTATCACCAAACCTCTTTACCTCCACGATATTCTCTTTTAAATCCTTATATATAATTATACCTACTCCATTTCTTGTATTACTCTTTCCTGCATAGAAAAGCTTATACCCATCCATGAGCTCCTTAGCTTTATTCCCTTTCCACCTTGTCTCATGTATACAAGCCACACTAATTCTTCTTTTTTTCATTACCTCAACCAACTCCATGCTCTTGCCTGTCAAGATTCCTATATTCCAAGTAGCAAGTTTAATTTTTCTATTCCTCCTCTTCTTCTCATGGACTAACTTCTTTCATTGCATTAGCTCAAAGTCATGCGGTAGCCCTTGCACACTTTTCACCGCAGCCGGGCGATGCTGCAATGTGTGGCTTAAAGCGGGGAACACTCTAGCTTTATCGTGAAATATCATTTGTTCAGAATTTATATTTGGGTTGTGACAAAGTTTTACGCTGGCTGTCATCTACCTAACGCAACCCTCCTCCTTTACCCGGGTTTGGGACCGGCAGCAAAACTGGCGGAGTTGAACATTCTCCAAAGATCAAAATAAAAAAATGGAATTAAAATAGTCAAATAAAGAATAGTTCTAATAAAAGCCAATTGCAACATAGTTGGGACATTATGATTTGTACAAGTTTGAAACTACGAACCCAACTCAAATTTTACCTAGCTGCCTCCTGGTTCACCACTTTCCCTCCTAGAGGACTCCATCACCTCACCTGTAGTATACTACCCTGACCCGGGCCCAACCCTATGGTTGTAAAATAAGATTTTTTTTTTTTTTTTTAACATAAGGCCGGTTGGCTATGCGGGCTCGAAACGATCTAGGTGCTCTCAAACTCAAACCTCTTTGCTCTACCTTGTATGCAATAATTCTGAAGAAACCTTCTTTTTCGAAAAGAAGAAGATGAGAGCGAAATAGACGTCGGTTCTCATAGTAACGAGCTTGGTAGATATCGTTGTCAGACTGGACATCGATTGATGTCCGCTAACAACCACCAACAACTTCTTGAAGCTCTGCTACTAAACAATCCTTCCAACTCTTCCTTCCTTTCATGTAATCTGTATTCATGTCTCCTCTCCTACCCCATAAAACATTTTCAAGTAAAAAATATGTTTGGTTCTTTTCTTTTAGATTCCTCACCATCCTTCTCAGTAAATTGTTTATGAATGCTAGAAAAAAAAAATCACAATTGTATAATCACATAATTACCTCATATGTAAGTATGTATTTATGTATTGAATTTGCTTTATTAGTTTATTGTTGGGCTCTCATCGTAAGATCGGGAAAAAAGGGTTTTGGGTTCTCACAATATAAGATAGTTAAAAAATGGGTATATGTTGAATATCTGGTATATTTACTTCTTTAGCATTAGGTATTGCATAGAGGGAGTGGGATGATACTATAGGAGAAATGAGTAACTATTGTATTTGTCTGTGTTTGCAGGATAAAGTATTTCAACGGTTGTCTATTTCACATTGTTCAGAAGGATTTTACTGCACATACTGGTGATCCAACGGGAAAGCGTATCAGTGGAGATTCCTTGCACAAGTAAGAAGCATGACAGAAATATATTTTCCATTGCAACACAAGCTCATTATCTTTTTTGTTTCTCCACAAATTATCGAATACTGGTCTCTGGACAAGGTTATTGAATTGTTTCAGACATGCTCGCGAAGGTGTTGATGTTATGTTTTTTGTCATCTAATTGTAGATTTTTTTTAGTTACGAATATGACCGTAAAGACTCCATAAAATATTTGGACTTTGGTCATTGTATCGTGGATTTTCTCATTTGGGAATTAGTATGACTTCATAAACTCATAATTGATTGGAATCATCAAAACAATATTTCTTCAAAGTTGATTGGCATTTGTGATTATTAGAATGACATTGTTTATTGCTTTTTCTGATATGCATTTCGATGGCCACTTCCATGCCCCTTTCATTGTTTCTCTCTGTACATCAGACTGCAGCTTGTGTAAAAAGCTTCATGAACTCTATCAGAGAGAATTATTACTTGGCAAACTCAGTTAGATGCTATAATATAAGCCTGTTATATTGACGGCGATGATTAGTTATGACCATAAAGTATTTTTTTTTTATAACAACCATAGAGTATATTTTTGCCTTGACCTTTACAATGAAGTTAAAACCACGACAAGTTTCACAGCAAACAAATGCATATATCCATGGTGATTATTTAATGTCACAACTTCCTTGTTTGATTTTTTCAATTTCTACTTCATTTATGGGCAATCATTCAACCTCATCTAAGATATGTGAATGTTACATAAAAGCCTCTTCCCAGCGTTGTCTTCTTCCTTTGGCATAGGTGATTACATGCTATTTATCATTTTCTTGTTCTCATACTTCATTTTGGATGCTATGGTAGAAATATGAAACACTTCTTCTCTGATTGTATAGCTTATACAAGAGACCCAAGAAAAGTTACTTTGAATAAAGCAACCTGTGCTTGCATATTAAAGACCATGTTGCTATGGCAATATTATATATATATATTTCCTTGTAATATTTCTTTACAACATCTTCTACACACTCTCTCTCTCTCTCTTTCTCTCTCTCTCTCTTTCTCTCTCATGGTCAAATTTGACTTCTGTTTGCACTCTCTCTTCTACAAATAAAATATGAGCATTCTAGTTGTGTGCTTATCTTGCATCCTATTCTTCGTGCAGACTTCCTTAAGGTAAACAAGTTTGCTTTTTCAGTGACGAGATTCATCCAACTTTAAAACATTTTAAAATAGGCACTGTGGTTATGGTTAGTGCTGGAGAGAACCTGAATGTTTCTTAGGTATACAATAAATTATTAAATTTCCTCATAGAGCGATTCTTTCATTGCCTTTGTTGAAGCATGGTACCTGTCTGAGCTGTTCTTTGGTGTTTGGTTTGGATTAGTTCATAATAAAAGGTTTTTCAAGTGTTTTCAAACCCCATTATCAGACCGTCTTTGGAAACAACTAGAATTTCTTGCCAAAAGGGCCTAATATTCATAGACCTCAATTTTTTGTCAAATCATTTTAAAAGAAGTCAGGTCTCTTGGGTCGGTTATCAAAATTCAAACCTAGTACCATGTGGCCCACCATGATGAACCTAAATACCTTTGATAGTACAAGAGTAGTTCCTATTGTGTGGGCCCTTCTACAAATGGCACATCAACTAAAGCAACCAACAAGGTTATCTCTTGCAGTCTTAACAATAAAATTTCATTGACAGAGTTTTCACCAAGTTTACGTGGGATCCTAACCTTCTGTTTTTGTACCAACTCAAAACTAGCCACATTCTCATATCAAAGTAAACTAGAGACCCAGAGTTTCAAAATATAATTGATGCCTCTATGAGTGAGATTGGTTCCTTGTGTATAGGTAGGTATACATGGTTTGAGCCCTAGGCTTTGGGCTGTACAGAAAAAATGTGGATAGTATATGATCTATATAAGTATACATGTTATGGTATATCTCATGTGCATATGATTCACCCATTTTGTTGGCAGATGACGATTTGATGATGCGGGCAAGATTTTTTTTCTCTCGTTTCTGATTAAATGAATCTTACCATTACTAATACGAAAAAATAGTGCATCATTCTATATTCAAAAGATAAAATTACAATCATCAAATTGTTAGAAACATTCAGTTTGGACTAATTGTACGTTGCTTTATTCATGGTAAGCTCAACCAAATGAATGGTTTGGGTCACAAATTCAAGACTTTCGGATGCTGTGCATATATTGGGGACTGTTCTCGTTTATTTTTCTAGGTGAGATCTAGCTTTCGGATGCTGTGCATTTATTTGGGACAGTGGTCATTTATTTTTCTTGGTGAGATCTAGTTACCAATGATTTCTACATGTTAGTGCTAGTTCTCCTGTACCATCATCATCATTGTCACCGTCATCAAAACCTTTCTTATCTGTTTGGGGATGGCCTTTTAATCTCCACTCCACTCATTCTTATTTAATGAAAAATTTTTTAGTACTCTTTGCAATCACATTTCATATTTGATGACTTCGATTCAAGTCTTTAATGGTGTCTCCCTTCTCTTAGATCCTTTTACTTTTAGTAGTTTTATTCTTCACATAAGAGTTGTTTCCTGCCATGATACACGGATACTTCAAAATGGAAAATGTATCTATTAAAGATATGAATGTTAGAGAGTATGTGGTTAGAATATTTGTTAGGATTTGTTAGGATATTATGAGTTGTTAGAAAATTATCTTTATTCTCTAACTAAGATTAGTTTGTATTTGCCTATAAATGTATTCCTTTCATTTAATGATAATGACAGTGAAATTATGGGCATGACTTGAATTTTGAAATTCTTCAACATCATGCTGTAATGTATTCAATACTTCACTTTTTATGCATAAAATCCATGTCCCCGCCATGTCCAGAGCATGTCCTTCTTGTATCCATGTTGTATTTGAGCATCTTTCCTGTCTTTTGTGGCATTTCCTGATTTTTCTTTCTCTTTTCATTATTGCTGCCCTGCCGCCTTATGCTTATTCTCAGGTACGTAATCATACTTATACCATTTCTTTTGTAACTTCATCATGTCCTGTTTCTTCCTTATTTTCTCCACTTTTCATATGTTATGCTAATTCTGTTGCTGATATCCTTTACCAGCTTCCATTTTACTTTACAGTATGTCCTAGATATCAGGATATATTGCATGATGGTGCAGAGTGGCTTTCAGTTTTAGCCACATCATCCATCTTATGCTGAGATCCACTAGACTTGCTCTATAGATATATATATATATATATGTATATTAACTTTGTTCTTCTGACTTCTGAGGTGTATATCCCAAGCAGTTTGACTTAGCCCTTTTTACCCAATCCAGTTTAAACACTCTGTATTTCGTTTCCATTTATTTATTTATAAATTAATTTGTTTCTTCTTTGTTTTAGTTCTATTTTGCTCTGCGTGATGATCTTGACTATCTCGGTGGAAAACGCACTGTGAGTATTTTTAAAACAATTAGAGCTAAGCTTTTGGCTTGAAACAATCCCCATCTTTGAATAAAGGAAGAGTTCTTATATTTTGAATGATGCAGATGTTTGGGGAGATTGCTGAGGGGCTAGACAAATTGATGAGGATAAATGAAGCATATGTGAATGACAATGAAAGACCTTATATAACTATAAGTTGAGCCACAATATTCCATGTTGATATTCTCTTGTTAACTTGCAGATGGTTGTGTAGTTACTTATTTTGTTTATATTCTCGAATAGCTGTAGATACAGTAGTTCATGTTAATCTGGATATTTCTTTAGTGTTGGAGGATATCATACTCCATCTTTGCAAATTTAAATATGATAAGTTATTGCATCTGTAGCCAGAAGGGGTGCATAATTTTGTTGTGCTGCTTATTTTGTGATATATGCGAGCTTTTATTAACATGATCCAGAAGGTTGATTAGTTGGAACCCATGATTGTGGATACTTCAAAATGCCCCTTATTGGTTAGTGACCTAATACAGTAGTATGAGAACTGGCAATGCTTGAGGGCAAGGTGTTCATTGCAGAAGTTCCATTGGGTATTCCCTCTCTATCGTTGGTATCATCAGAGTGTCTCGTGTCTGGATCACAGAACCATGGGCTTGATTTTGTACTAATGTAGGTGGTACAACAAACCGTACATTTGATTTCGTGTTATTGTGTAGGGCCTTGCAATTGCTAAGCACGTGGTTGGTTGATCATGTAACCAAAGTGCTCCTATACTGTAGTTGAGCTGGAATTGATTGCTGGTACATGTCTCTTGTACTGGATCACCTATAAGTTGTCCTGTATGCTTCTATATTTCTTGTATTCCCCTTCGTCTCAATAAATTTTATTGTTAACCAAGAAATAGGACCTTGCAATTACTATTTAAGAACTTATAGTTCAATCTTTATTTTGATTGGCTTTGGATACTGAATTGATTGTGAAAACCCTGTTTCCGAACACACACTGCAGTTTTTCCTCCTTTCAAAACTGATGTTTTTGTGTTGATATTTCTGTTGCTCCGGAAATCAGTTTTTCCTCGTCATTCCAAACTGGCAGGACAAGTTTATATAACTAACAAAATATAATAAAAAAATTAATGTACTTTTGATATGGGGCATTGTAGGTTTGAAATGTTATTCCATTTGTCCAAAGCAGTTTGTAAAATTGTCCCTTTCTAAGTCCTATTTTATGGTATCTGGATGCATTGATTTCATACAAATGGGGCCAGGCTAATTATTCAGGATGTTCATCAGATGGGAGACATTTTCGGTAGGCCAAAGATTGGATGGTCATGATCATGTAATCTAGAGGGTTTTGGGGGCATCTGCCATCCATTGTGGGTCCATCCTGTGATTGCTTGAATGACCAAACCATGGCCCCTTTGATGGAATGGCACCTCGGGCCGATTTCTCTATAGGATCTACTAGATGAGAATAGTGATTGCTATAACATGAATTTTGTCGTTGATTATTAAAACTTTTAAAAAAGTTTATTTTTTTTTGTAATTTTTCTCCATGTTAATGCTTTTTCTTATTTTTAGCTATGCCTTTGTTCTGTTATTATGCAACAGAATCAAGCATACGTATATACTCGATGATCCTTTTGATGACCCCCCTCAACCAGCTAAATCAATTCCTAAGAGATCTCCAGAAGGCAAACCAGCTGATGAGGTAACTTTAATAGTGATGGAGCCCAGAAATCACGATGAAAGAGGAATAAATCCACAACTACGATTTAGCCGAATTTTAGGATTCAAGAGCAATCACAACCACTAGAAAATACTGAAACCACTAAATTCTCAATTCATTAATCAAATCATTCCCAGAAGGGTGATTTCCATATTTGTTGAAAATAAAGAACTACTTTCTACTAGGACTCAAATACCTAAATCAATAAGAATACCTAATCCGATTAAAACCTAAATACTAAAGAAAATAGGAAACTAATTAAAATTTCTAACCAATATCAACTTCCTACAAACAACAACTATCTAATCTCATTAGGATTTTTGGGCTGATCCAATTGGTTTGGGCCAAATTCACCCAATAACTCATGGCCTAGTCTGATGGACTTGGGCCTAACTTGTCTTTCATTAGTTCTCCCAGCCTTGGAAAATGTCAACTCTAGTGAGTTGAAAGCTTGGCTCATATAGGTCTAGATTAAGATGCTAAAAATCAATAGCAGTTATCCATGAAGCGTCAAAGATAGAACGATCTTTTTATTGGACGAGAAATTTCTGAAATCCTCTGTGACATTTAGATACTAGTTGATCGGCAAGCACATCAACAATTTGATCTGTTGGAGGTGGATTAGGCGGTAGAGATATGATCTGTTTTCTATGGCTTCATCTGTGTGGTGTTCCTAGTAAAGAGTCAAATCTTCCACATTAAAGGTAGAGCTTATGCCTTGCTTTATGGGTAGCTCAAGACCGTTAGCATTGGCAATGATCATATTTAAGATTTTAAACAGACCTGCATTATGAGGGTGTAGCTTCTTGTTTGCTCTTGGAGGTAGTTGCTTAGGACAAATTCGGACCATTGGCATGTCACCTTTTGCAAGTTAAACGAAATGGTGATGACCATAAGTATGGTGCTTGTAGTTGTCAATGCTTACAGCAATGTTACATCTGACCTCATCATGTGCCTGTTGCATATGATCTAGGAAATCTTCAACTTCTGCACTTGGCTGGACTTCTACAAGTAAGGGAACATAATCAATAGGAAGACGTGGTCGTACTCTAGTCATAACCTGAAATGGTTACATTCTA
This sequence comes from Sextonia rubra, assembly GCA_037013555.1. Lineage (NCBI taxonomy): Eukaryota > Viridiplantae > Streptophyta > Magnoliopsida > Laurales > Lauraceae > Sextonia > Sextonia rubra. The sequence goes on from JASUAD010000007.1 coordinate 171,086, forward strand.
GCAGATCGGTTGACTTAATTATTGGCAAATTCAACCATTGGTAAAGCTAGATCCCAAGATTTGGTTTTTTGACGAAGCCATGCCTCTTATCAACTTTTGAGTGGAAGACAGATCACATCAAACTTTCAAGTCATATCCCGAAAATGAAGCTCAACAAAAGACAAAGAAGTTTATTCGAATGATTTTCGATCCAGGTTGACATTTACTAAACTCGAGGACGAGTTCTCCAAGAGGGGGGAAATTGATGCAAGCCAAATCCAAGATTGGTTAGCTCATTGGGCCCATGCTTGGTGAAGAGTTCACAACTACAATTATTCTAGGACTTTTAGTTCTCTAGGATTTTAAGTTTATTAGGATTCTTTTATTTTTAGAAGTTAATATCATGTTTGAGTTAGAACGCTAATTATGATTGAATTAGGATTATTTCTTTATTAGAGGGAGTGACTTAGTTATAAATATAAATGTAATCACTGTCATAGGACACACACTACAATATTGAATACAATTTTCTATTTTCTTCTCCAAAGTTAATTGATTTTTGTTTTTGGTGTAGGACATAGACAACTTACCCTAAGCTTTTTGGCTTGGAGAATGGCCTGTTGGCTATTCTTCTCCTCCTGTGATACAAATAGTAGGTGTACTTTGATTGTTACCCACAGTGTGCATGGTTTGACTACTTTGGCGGAGGAATTGGTTATCCATTCTTGATGTAGATATCATGTTTCTTGCACACAAATCTTATAAAAGGAAGAAGAAGGAGGGCCAAAAGGCACTCGCACTTGCCTCCTCTTGGTTGGATGATTATTGCAAGGTGATAGATCAAGATTTTGGACATGATACACCATCAAATCATGATTTCGGAAAAGATCCACCATTGGATCTTAACTTTGATAAAGATCAACAGTCGGATTTAATCCGATCTAACACTTGATCAAGATGATGAAGACCCTATGTGGCAAACTAGGAAAAGCCCGCATTGGGATGTGCCACATGGGAGGGATCAACAAAAAAGAGGATTGAAGATCAAGTGGGGGCCATATAAGTGATCATACAGTCACATGAGCCATGTGGGTTCATTAGTTTTCTTTTATTTCACTACGAACTTATTACTTTAAGTGATGTTTCTTTCTAATATTTTGTTGGATGTTATGATCTTTACCATAGGATAGATTAGATGGTTAAGATTTATTTAAGGTTAGGTTTTCTTTAAAAAAGCATGTAGAGAACTATTTTGTGGGATAATGAATGATTAATGAATATTGGAGCTTTTAGCTACTTCTCCTGTAAAGGATTTGGCGTGAGACCATTGGGCTTAAGGCCTTGCAGTGTGAGATCATGAATTAGATATCTTCTTCTCCTTCCTTTTTTCTATTTCAAGTTATTATTGTTTTTCCCTTTCCAACTCATCACTTTCATCTACAAAGTTCAAACAGCCCTAAAAACCTTGGCCGCACAACCCATCTCCATCTCCAATTCCTAATAGCCGAAACCATCTAATACCCTAAATCCATTGGCTGAATCATCATCTTGTGCCGACTCACATGACTGGGATCCTTGGTATGTAGATTTGACCAGCGTTACAGATTTTCAAGCCACCCTGGACACCCGTCAGTTCTCTTTATCAAGAGAGACAAAGGGCTACCTGGTAGATAGCATACCCACTTTTGAGCAGCATAGCCACCTGTCAGTACCATTTTAAACTTGACCCTAATGTCTAGTAGCCCATTTCCAGCAGCCCAGGCCCACACAGGCATACCTGAACCCAGTCCAGGACCAAACAGGTCAACCTGAACCCAACCCAGGCCCAGCTGAAAAAAGCCCAGGCCTACACCAGGCCCTGCTGGACCCAACCGAGCTCATTGCAACCCCAGTTGAATCTGATTCTTTTTTGTGTCTGTTCTTTTGGGCCCTCGGGAATTGTTAATCTTAAATCTAAAGCCTTATTTCTCAATTGCCACTTCCTAAACTTGGTTGACAACCCATTAAACCTGGCCGATTTGTTAAACCCTCATAAGGACAATATCTCTGCTTAAAATTGGTTGTTCCCTAAGCTAGTGGAAGGGTTTTTTTTCCATTGTAACTCCCAATTCAGATTTGGGTGGGATTGTGGCAAGGCCTAGAGTAACCTTTAATTCTCAAATAGAAACCATAAATAAGAGGTCCAATCTGAATTTCTGTTTTCATATTTTTAATTGCAACTGTTTAAGTGTTTTCTTGATCTCATATCACCATTTAACTTAGCCTTGCACTGTCCTGCATCAATTCTGTTGTGTTCAGAGCGTAATGCACGTTGGAAATCTTGCTAGGCAGGACATTTTCTTTCTTTGGGAGCTTGCACCAAAGAACTGGATAACACTATCCCTTGGAATTTGATTTCAATTGTATGCGGCGCCTGAAACACAGAAAAAAATGGATTATAATTCACCAAATTATTTAAGAGGAGTGCTATTTGACAAGGTGGTTAGTGTATTCTGAATTTTTGTTTTTCCCACATATTTCCCTGATCACAAAATGCGGATATTGTACAAATCTTTTTTTGCAGTAGGCGGCAAACTTAAGGTCTGCTTGGTACAAATGCTCTGTTTACTGGGGACTTTGGGTTAAATTTAAACAATCTTAACTGGAAATGTGCCCCCATTAAACACAATACTGCATTTAAAATGCATGCTTTGGAAAGCTGATGCATTTAAAATGTAGTAGCCTTACATGTTGTTCTGTAGCTAGAACCAACATGATACATTGTCACTCTCCTCATTGGCCGCATTTAACATGTAGTAACCTTTTATGTTATTACGTAGCTAGAAGCCTAGAACCAACATGATACATGGTAAGTCTCCTCATTGACCAGTTATTAGATGTATGTGTTCATCTGCATTCATAGATAAGGAACCGTCATGGATCAGGCCCCACTCGGCTGAACCCCAAACTTGAATTAGTAATTTTGGTGTTTAAGTGGGGGCTCGGGCTGCGCTGAACATAAAACCCAATTCTACTGTTGGGGTTGGGTATATCTTAAAAGATAATAATGTAAACAAGTGTTTCAACTGTCAAGTAATCAGTTTCACTCTGGATCAGGACAATTTGGGTTGGCCCTTCTAGAATTCAGATTGATTTTGGGTCAGGTAGAATGGGCTTAGGTAGCCTTCTAAGATTCAGAATGTGTTCAGACGTCTGATTGGCCCAAAAACTTGATCCCACCTGCCCGAGCTGCACCCAACTTGGGAATTCATCTGACTCACCCAATTTTCCAGAGGATTTGCATTTCTGAATCAATGCAAGTCTATTTTGACCACTCATTTTCTTTACTTAAGAAAGGTTTAAAAAAAAAAAAAAAAAACAGATGCTACCAGTGCAGGCCACTTGTGGAGGCAGGCCTTTTATGAGAATCCAGCAAATTTGGATCTCCTTAACTCAAGCTATGCATAAAATACAGTTCCCTAATAGAAATAATCTGACTTAGTGTAAGTTCTTAGGTTTTTTGCAACAACCATTGAGAAGCAACTGGAAGTTTTTTGTTTGATTGGTGAACATCCAATTCATTAAATTAACAGGAAGCTTAATGTGAAAAACAGAAGCAAAAGGACCATATAGTAAAGAAGTGTACTTTTAAAGTGAAAAACCAGATAAAAAGTTGATTCAGTTAATATACATAGTCAGGCTCATATAATGATCATTCTGTCTTTATCAATTCCTAATTCTCTCCAGTGCCAAACACATTTGCTGCCACGTTAACAGTGCTAACAACATGTAGTTCAGCACCTAGATCCCAAATCTCTTTTAAAATAAACTGCAGATGCCATGGTGTTCCTTTTGTTTTTTTTGAATCATCATGGTCTTCCATTCCTCCATCACCCAACTTAATCACTTTCTTTAATACCCTTTTACAACTGTCAGGCAGGATCTTTGCTTTTTCAATGCCTCTCAAGTCAAATTATTAACATCATTAGACTCTTTTATCCTCATCAGACCTTTAAGTGAATGCAACACTTCCTCTCAGACTGCCCCTATGCCTTAAAGTCTGATTTTCTTGCATCGCCCTTCAATGTTGATTTTTAAGCCACAGTTATTGGATAGACCCCAATCAACAGATTATTTCTTTTTTCTGCCTCCCAACATACATGAATGCTTTCCAATAACTTATAATATTTGACTTAATTATTCCTCTGAATTCTTTTCTAATAATAGCTCAATGGGCAAGCATTGCTTTAATAATTTCAGTAATTCCTTTTCTTAGCAATCTAACATTAAACACCCCGTTGTTTCTTTCTTTGCACACTTGGGCAGAGACAAAGTGATAGACTTTGGTGTCATCTTCCATAACAACTACTCTAGTTTGAAATATACCTTCCAAACAACGTGCACATATCCAAAAAATCCTTAGGAATACAAATTTGCCCCTTCAAAAAGCCTGCACTTATCCAAAAAAAAAAACTTTGGAATGCAAAAATTTTGCCCTGTTAGGCCCTAGTTTCTTTAATTTTGGGTCGAGTTGGTTTGTCGGGTTCGAGTCGGGTTGTTAATGTTAGAAGAGGATTTGATAGGCGATATAGATGTTTGGGTCATTTTCATCTAGGGCATTTTTTGTGTAGGGCCTATTGGAGGTGGGCAGGTTGGATCTCCTTGGGCTTGGGTCCGAGTTATTTGACCTTTTAAGACAAAAGCCTTTTTCTGAAATTTTGTTAAACTCACCAAAAGAGCAAGGAGCCCTTCTTTGTAATTTAGGAAAACCTTTACGTAAAGCCAACCCTAGGCATCCCTTGATCGTCTTTTCTTCATATGCACATTTCTTCCCTTTTTCCTCTTTTCTCTGCAAGCAGCCCTAATGGCCATCCGAGAAAACTCAGACTTGATCCAGGAGCTTAGGAGCACATCATTACCTCATCTTCTTCCTTTCTTATGGTCTACTCTAATATTGTCCACAACTCTAGAAGGATTTGATTAGTAGTCGGATTTGGGAGCGGTGTTTTACGTACGATTTCATCTTCAGATTTGGTTTTGGGCATTGAAATCAAGGCAAGTAGATAACTGTAACTAATGTCATTTTAATATTCATTGAATGATAGCATTAGACCTCTTCAGATGATTGGTTTGGTAATTGGCTCGTAATCTGTGTAATGAGTTTTCGGGAGAAAACCCCAAAAAGGGTACAAACAGGGCACACCTAAGGCTAAGCAGTAGGGTTGCTACAGCTTGCTTTCTAGAGAGTAAAATTTGGAGAATTGTACTACGGCTAAGCCGTAAGTACTCTTACGGCTAAGCTGTAAGGGGACTTACAGCTAAGCCGTAAGCTCGGATGGCCAAGCCGTAAGAGCACTTACAGCTAAGCCGTAAGTCTGGACAGCCTAGCCGTGAGCAAAATACGGCTAAGCCGTAAGTTAACCACGGCTAAGCCGTGAGTGCCCTGAAAACCCTAATTAAATTGTAGTATGTAGAATAGAATAGTTAACCCTGATTGAAGTCTTGCTATATAAATTGTACTACAGGTAAGTGACCCAGGTAGGATCATTTAACCCTATATCATGCCCAACAGTTAATTATTAATTCAATCGGTTAAGGAATTTAGGTTCGAGAATATGGAGGGGTCTTATTCTTGAGAGAGGTTAGTTAAATGTACACATAAGAAATAGTCTAGGTTCGGAACGGTAATGTGATTCCGGGATGCACCACATGACAGATACTGAGAGTACAATATTGGCATCATGGAATTTCATTGTCATTGTGAATGAAAGTTAGTCCCATGTGCATACTTAACTAACTTTGACTATTAGGTGGATTGGTGCGTACCTTTAGAAGAAATGGAACAACACATGATAATGATGTATCTTTAAATTATTTAATTTAAGTATTGAACTTAATACTGATTGGGTATTGGAAGTGAGGGTTTCATGGCACGAATCATTACGCATCTATATATAAATATATATCCGTTTATATATATATCTGACCAACTGCAGTTTGGAGGTGGACGTACGCTATCGGGTCAGCGTATACTTTGGGATATTGTACACAGCTGTGCCATTTGTTATATCTGGAAGAATACCCATTTTTGTATATCTATTTGCGGAAATACCTGTTTTTGTATATTGTATCTGCGGAAGTACCCGTTTTTGTGCATTCATGCCATTAGATTTGCATTTAGTACATATTTTGGGTAGGATGTAAAATATGCTTAAATTCAATTTGTTAACATCATTACTTGCAGTTTACCACTTACCAGATTATGTTAATCTGAGCCACTACTTTTGGTGTCTAGATCCCATTGCCGGTGCCGATCTGAAGTGTTAGGCGACAGAGGAGATTTAGCCAAATGGCAGAGTTGTTGAGTAGAGTGCCAATGACATCGTCTAAGATGTCTTAGTGTTGGAACCAAGATTGAAACATTAGCTTTTATAATAAGGCCATGTTTGGGGCCACTAGCTAACTATTAAATTTATTTGTTTTGGAATTTCAACATTAACTATTATGCTTCAAAGCACTTGACCTTGATTTAATTATTATTGAGATTTGTTATATGGGTTGTATGTGATACTCAGCTGTGCAAATTATGGATTACGGTTCCTCATGTGATTATTGTTGCTTGATCACCAAGCATAACCTCACGAAGGACTTTGATCCACCCAGAATTGGGGCCCGTATTGTTTATGTAAGAAAATTTTTAATTGGCCATAATTCTCACACCCTAGGACTGGGTTTGGATCTAGCCTAGTTTTGAGGCGTGATATGCCCCATACCCCATTTGCGTAGTTAACATACATGAAAAATATAATTTGTGGGTACATGCATATTCTTGTATAATTGACAAATCTGACAACAATTTGCTTTACTCTGAGTGTTCATGATATTTTTCTTTTCCTGGTCAACCAACAAAAAGCTTTAGTTGTAGGAGACACCAATGGGCAAACCTCCACAAACAATAGAGCAAATGGGGTTAAACTGGTAACCAGAATTACAGGTAGCCAGAGTAAAGGGAAGCTTCCAAGAATCCCAGTGGGGCCTGAATCATTAGCAAGAATCATTAATCGCTTTGTCTTACCAGTTTTTCTTTTTTTCACTTTTCTTTCAGATATTGTCTTCTGATGTTTGACTCTCTATTGTTGCCTTGGACATACTCAGGAGGAAGATGTACTCCTGGAAGATGATTGGGTTTGCATAAATGAGAAATCAGGCCCAGCAGAGCTTGAGGAAGCACTGCGTGTGAAAGAAACACAATCCAATGCAGTTTTTCTCGAGACTGTATGAATAAGATTGATGAATCTTGATTTTGGCATCTCGCTTTTCAGTAATATATTGAAGTATTTCTTTAGATTGTAAAACTAGTTTCACTACCATAAGAAAAGGAATTGTTTTCACTAACTTGTCTCGTTTACAGGTAGGAGCTATTCCGGATGCAGAGATAAAATCTCCAGAGAATGTGTTGTTTGTTTTTGTAAGCTTAACACAGTTACACAAGTAAGTGGACTTTCTTACTTGCTTCGCTGGTTTTAAGGAGCATCCGAAACACAAATTTCGTAAATATTTTGGCAGAATAGATAATGACCCCTTCTGTTGTGCTTTTTCTTGCTGCATTGATATCAGCAATTTTCTATTGTTATGCACTTCCACTTTCTACCCAAATCAATGAGTAATTATTGCTGACAGTTATTTGGGCATAAAGAGAGAAAAGGAGTATCTGTTATAACATTTTCTTTCATAGATCAATTGATAGGGGCGTTAATGGACATCTGCTACTCATTTACCTGTACCCAACCAAAAAACTTGGGCATGGATCCTATTTTGGGTCCCAATTAATAATTGGGTTTAGATTTGGGACCACATGCAATAGGATTTGATCCCTTTGTCCTTCTATACCCCCACCTCCCGACCCCACAAAGGAAAATGGAATAGAAAATCTCTTCATATGGAGCAAAATGTTGTCCACTTAAGCAGTAATATATGCACAAAATGGATATTATAGAGATGAGAATATTGAGGAGGATGTATGATAAAACTAGTAAAGATAAAATTAAAAATAGACGCTTTCGATAGAATTTAGGAGTAGTACCAATGGGGGATAAGATTATAAAAATCCGTTTGAAATGGTTTGAGCATGATGAACTTAAGCCGGTAATGGCGCTAGTGAAGAAAATTTTGGCTATACAGGTAGAAGGCCCACCAAGAGGATAGTGATATAGGCCAGACTAGAGCTCGGCCCAAACCGTTTGGCCTAGTCCTTAAGCCCAATAGGACAACCAATTATTTAGAAATATAATTAAGTAGTTTTTTTTATTAGAATTAATATTATTGAGCTTCCTTTTATATTTAGGATTATTATAATAGTTTACTTAATTTGGATTGTTTAGTGATTTAGTTTCCTTTATTGTTTAGGAGAGTCCTCTATCTAAATAATCTTGTCATATATATAAGGATGATTACGCTTTATTATAAAGAAGGACGTTGAATCCTTGGATTCGATTAATCCTTTGAAAGATTAATCTATTTATTGATTGTGATTCGTGACTGTGCGAATTGGTATGAGAGAGGAAGAGTGATCACCGGAAAGACCTCTATAATTCTTTGATTTTTCTTTATCGTCAAGCATTCCATCATCATCTTTCCTCATCGTCCATACCATTCCGAGTCCACTTCATCGAGATTTCCTCTCACGAAAACCCCCTTCCCGACCCAAGAGTCCCATTCCCGAACCCATCCCTGCGACCCCTTGTCGTTAACCAGCCCACCGAAACCCACCCACGCTGCCAAAACCAACCCAGCCCCATCCTGCAACCAATCCCCACTCCCCGACACCACCAGCATTATCTCGAGCCCAACTTCAACCCTATCGACACTCCAAAACCCTCTCCTTAAATCCATTCCACCCACTGCAAACCCCAAACTCACATCCCACACAACCGAAACCCCAAATCCCCTTCTCCCGGACCAACTGAGCCCTCCTCGAAGCCCTAGAACCAAACCCAGACCTTCTCAAGTGCAACCCAACCCAACCCCTGTCGAATCCGTAAACCCTCATCACAGTCCCCATCGACAGTCGTCAGCCACCCTCACCCGTTTGGTTTCTGTCATCCGTTCCCAAACCCAAAAAAAAAAAAAAAATTTTTTTTGACACCCCCTGTCCCCATTCCCAGCAAGAAAGAAAAATAGAAGAAGGGTAGAAGACGAGTACCGTGCACCGAAGTCGCGCTCACCATCGCCTGCATCGCACCACTGCCTTCCTGCCAGCATCATAGAGCAACTGGCACACCTCCCTGCCTGTCCACCAACGTCTCCACCCCTCTCGTCGCCTGCTCCAACAGATAAGCCTCCCCCTCCCCCTTCCCCTCCCCCTCCCCTTTCTTTTCTTTTGGTTACTGTAGCAAGAAGAGAGAAATTCCCCATCCTACATGTGCATTCTTTCCAAATTTGATTTGGGCCTAAGTTTGGGTCTTGCCCAAAACCCCAGCAACAGAACTGGACACAGTGGATTTGACACTTGATTTGGGCCTGAAACAGGTCTGACTCGACCTAAGTGGAACGAGCAACTATTTGGGTCCGCTGTTAGGTCCGACCCGACCAATTCCATTTTCTCTATCTCAAAAAACAAAGAAAAAAAAAACTGCTTCCAATCCAAACTCAAGTCTTCAATCTGGCCTATTTATCATAATAATATGCGCAAATTCAAGCTACAATTTTTCTACCATCTGGATGAGTCCATTCTTCGAAGGCAATTTAATTTTGATAACTTGCATTCAATTCAACATGAGATACATTGAAAGTGTTATATATGAGTTCTAATCCGGGAATTAGTATTATGAAAAAAGAGTGTTACTTTAAGCAGCACATTAATTTTAATGTAATTTCATTTGATTGTTGATGAATATACCCGCTGGTATCAAGAGTTGGAAAGTCTGTCTTATAACATTCTAGACCCTACTACCTATTTATTTAATTTAAATATAGTTTTATTTAATTGTTTATATTTTAGTTGATTAAGGTCATTAGAATTATTTAAATTTTTTTTGGATTTTAGTCTAATCGGGTAGTGGTTTTAGGACCGCGAGTATTTACCGTTCGACTCGACTTAATTTGGACCCATTAAGCCCAAGAACCCAAATTAGGGCCTTACTTATTAATTGACTTAAACAATGGGGGTCTTTTTATAAAAACCAAAAATTTACCCAAACCTTTTCATAAAAAAAAAAAAACCCAACCCTAATCCCTATTTATATCGGATGATTAGCAGTCCCTTTCTACCCCATTACTATTGTGCTCATCTCCTTCCCCTTCATCTCTTGATCGGGCAAGCCCAAGCCAAGCCAAGATCTTCCAAGCCGTCGGTTCTTCTTTTTCTTCTTCCTCTTCTTTTTCGCCTTCTTTATTAGGACTGTGGGCGTACACGAGGGAGAGAGAGATCTAGATCATCGTTTTCATCAATCTTCATCAAAGGCCAGTGAATATCTATAACTCATGAGGATTTACATTTCTTCATTGATTCTATCATATTCTAGATGATGTATGTGATGCCCATCACATATCTAATAATCATGATAGGCTAGATGGTTACCAATTTCATGGATTAATGGTTGATGATGAGATGGACCGAATGGAAGAACTAGAACCGTTGATTATGTGCAAGTGGATGCATTTATTACTATTAATCTTCACTAGTTTCGTGGTTCCAGAAGTTGTGCTTGTTGCCCATTTTAATTTTAGTTGATGATAGATTAGATTATGGTGGATTGAATGGAATGATATCGAGTGATGATGGAACAAATGGAGGGGCTGGCTCTGTTTCCGCGGATCTCAAGTTCTTGAAATGGTTTGAAAAAAAAAAAAAAAAGGGAAAGATGATCGTGTCTGGGGATGAACCCCAGACACGGTGCAAGGCAGAAGACTATGCACAGGCGCATTGTGCGCCTGGTAGTAATCACAGATAGGTCTCCAACTTGCACGTATAGGCGGGTGGGCCCCAAGCATTGCTGCTAGGTGAGGCCATTACTTGGTGGGACGCGGGCAGTAGGTGCAGGTGGGTCCACCACCTCGTGTATCCCGAGCAACAAAATATACGTGGGTTGATGACTATTTGGGATGCAAGCAATGGTGTACAAGTGGGCCACCACTTGTGTGGGACCATGGGATTGGTAGAGTTGGGGCTGGGTAATTTATTTAATCATCTATTTATGGTTTACACACCTCGGAAGACACTTGTGTTGGTCTTGGAATCCAATGAATCAGATCTAATAAATTTAGTCCATCACATTATCTAAGTAAGGGGTTATGTGGGCATATTTCCCTTTACAGATTTCATGGTTTACACATAATGGTACAAACCACCCGCACTCAGATGAAGTGAGAATGGGCTATGCATCACCCTGGTTTTCAAAAAAAAATTCCCAGCCTTACTTCATTTTGGTTCATGTGAAGTTGTCACATGCGTGAATTGTGGTCATAGTGTTAGGAATGTTTGCAGCGATATTTCTTAATCATTGAGCTTGTATTCCTTCACCTTGTTGCAAACATACTAGAGTTTATACCCGTTATGTTATGATAATTTGGACTATGTTGTGGCTTGGACCATGCAGTGTTTAATTGAGAGGTATTTATAATGTGTTGAAAATTATTTTATCGTTATAACTTTTTATTATATTGTATTTGGATACCTATTCTAACCAGCTCTTCACAGTACTGGAGGATGTGTCTGTCAAACAATTATTGAGCCATGTTTATGAGTCTCGACATAGGAAGGGGCAGGGCTGTGTGAGATTATTATGCGGATCTAGTCATTGGATGACTGCAGTCAGTACATAGATGTACACTGTGATGATTTTATCGGACTTAGGGCCGAAGACGAGCTTACCACTCGTACATGGTTGATTTTACTGTGATCTTTTGGACAGGATGCTATGCATCTGAAGACGGGTTTGATCCATTGTTTCTGGACAAGGTGTGAGGCATCCGAAAAAGGTATAAATCCCATAAAGGCATTGGTTGATGCGATGCTCGGCGAATGTGATATTGTTCATTTGATGTAGAATTGAATTTAAGATCCGTTTCTTCTATTATGTATGTCATTCTTTTATCTATATTGTTTATATATTCTTATAATCTCATCGTCTTATTCTCACATTGATAGTGTATTTCATTATGAGTTATGTGTATTCTACTTGCCACCACTTTTGTGGTTAACCCTGTTTTTCTAAATTGGTGCATAAGTACCGATCTCGGCTATGCCGAGGAGGAGCTGGAGGTTGAAGTGTTTCAAATGCTTGAGCCAACTGATGTTCCGAGTGGGGTGCAAATGATAACTTCGGGGCCGTCTAGTCAGTCACAGGAGTGACTCATCTAGTTTATAGTTATTTAAATAAATCATTCTTTAGAGACTTGATTCTTTAGTGGAACATTGTAATAGACTATTATTCATTTTATTTGCAACTTGAAAATTTTTTATTATTGTTATCTGGAGATATGCAAATTTGATTTTCTATTGGTACCTATTAGATGAAAATTTATGTTTGGGTTGTGATAAAGTTTTACGCTGGCTGTCACCTTTACAGGATAGTGGTTAGACCAGCTATGACATATGGAGCAGAATGTTGGCTAATTAAGAAGACACATATTCATAAGATGGATGTAGCGGAAATGAGAATGCTTAGGTAGATGTGTGGTAAAACTAGGAAAGATAAAATTAGAAATGAGCGCTTTCGAGAATATTTAGGGGTAGCACCAATAGGAGATAAGTTAGAGAAACTCGTTTAAGATGGTTTGAGCATGTTGAGCGTAGGCCAGTAATGGCACTGGTGAGAGAAAGTTTGGATATACAGGTGGAGGGTCCATTAAGAGATAGGGGTAGACCGAAGAAAACATAGATGGAAGTCATTAATTCATATTTGAAGAAGTTGTACTTATCGAAAGATTTAGCTCAAAATAGAACGGAATGGAGAAATAGAATTCATGTTGCTGACCCCAACATGGTTGGGATAAGGCTTTGATGATGATGATGACCTATTGGATGAAAATGCTTCCGCAAGTTTGAATGAATGTAAATGGCTTAAACTCACTGTGGCCTGAGATCCTATGGGAAATATAATTAGGAGTCAATGGTTTTATTTACAGAAAAATATAATAAAAAAAAGTGGATAGAAACATATGATGTGTATGAGGTTCCGATTTCGTTAGACAGATTTTACCCGTTTTGTGTAAAGTCTATAGAATTGTGTGCTAGAATCGGTTTAATAGAAACTAACCATTTCCAACTATTTTATAGATCATGGCTCAAAGAGTTACTTGTTCGCAACCTAATGGAGATAATTCACCATCTCAGGATGACTGATTCACCCAGCTTTTGCAGGCTTCATGCAAACTCAGAATAATTAAGTTGCTATGCACAGAGAGCATGAGAACAGATAAGCAACAAGATCGCAAGGAGAGGGCTGCCGAATGAGCTAGGGTTGATGCAGAGAGGGCCATCGAGAGAGCTTAAGGAGATGCGGATAGGGCATTATTTCAGGCTTAGCTATTGGCAGTCACAGATAGAGTCGAACAGCCAGTGCAGGTTACCTTGCCACCAAAGGAAGTGGTTCCTAATGATATATTCGATAAGTTCATGAAGAGGTTCCCTCCACAGTTTCATGGTACCGAGGATCCAATGGCTGCCGATGACTTCTTAGATCATCTGGAGCAGATTTTTGTAGCTTTCAAATGTACGGGCATTCAACAAGTTCAGTTAGCCGCATATATGTTGAAAAAGTTGGCTAAGCAGTGGTGGGACTCTGTAAAGGCAGCAGTACTAGAGGCCGATGCTTGGAAAATGCTTACGAAGGAGTTCTCCCACAAATTTGTGCCTCAATATCTTTAAGATTAGAAAATGGAAGATTTGAAAATCTGAAACAAGGCGACATAACCATACAGTAGTACGAGACAAAGTTTACTAGATTGTCTAAGTATGCACCTACTCTTATCCATCCTTTAAAAGAAAAAGTTAGACGTTTTTTCAAGGGCATGAATGATCGTATCGCAACAAAAGTAGGGGATGTAGAAAGGCCAACATTTTAGGATTATGTCAACAGTGCGAATTGGGCTGAAGGCATGATAAAACAGATGGGCAAGGAGTCAGTTTTGTCAGGGTTAAAATAGCGGCCAGTGCAGAATCAGTTTGCAGGGCAACCTCAGCAGAAAAAGCAGAAGTTTCAGAACTCCAATCTTGGTATGTGAAAACCACAGTGTGCTCGGTGTGGGTACAACCACCCAACAGAGATGTGTCAATGGGGTACAGGGTTTTGCTTTTATTACAGACAGCCATGGCATAAAACTTACGCTTGTCTTAACGGAGGGCGAGAGCACACTTTGGCGCGGGAGGCAGCATAGGGAGTTTATGAGCAGTAGTAGCAGCTTGGGAGGCAGGCACCCCAGTTTAGGCCACAACAGCCTTACCAGTAGCCACCCCGGGCTCCGCAACAGTAGCAGTTTAGAGCCCCAGCACCTCAGTGTCAGCAGTTTAGGGGACCAGCCCCTTAGCAACAGCAGTAAAGAGCAATAGGCCAGCAAGGGCAGTGGTAGAATCAGGGCCAGCAGGGCCAAGGGCAATATAGGGTTCAACCACAGCAAAGGGGTCAGCAAAAGCCATAGAGGCCAGTGTAGGGTCAGCAACAGAGGCCGCAGCAGGTTGGAAGAGCTTTTGCCATTACTCATGAGGAAGCGGATGCTTATAGGGAGTGTACTCATGAGGAAGCGGATGCTTATGGGGAGTGCGTGGAAGGCACTATTCTTATCTCAGATATAGAAGCTAAGGTGTTATTTGATTCTGGTGCTACCTATTCTTTTGTTTCTCAAATTTTTGCTAAGCATTTGTATCGGAAGGTAGCACGTTTAGATTGTCCCCTATTAGTTAATACACCCATGGGTGGGCGAGTTAGATGTCGTCAGTACTTTCCTTGTGTACGAGTTCAGATAGGGGAATTGATTTTACCATCAAACTTGGGGTTAAGCATTTTCGGCCACATGACAGGTTTACCAGGTTATTGGGCCAGTGGGCTCTAGGATCATTACAAATGGTATTAGAGCCAACTGTCACGCCCCTAAAAAAATGAGACTAGATCCATAGGCAACCACTTTTCCATTCTGCATGAGTACACATCCCAAATCAACACCTGAAGCATCCGTATAAATCACAAATTGACCACTCTTTGATGGCAATGTGAGTATAGGAGCTGTAGTCAACTAGGTTTTCAGTTCTTGAAAACTAGTTTCACACTCGTCAAACCATATGAAAGGCACATCTTTCTGTGTTAACTTAGTCAACGGCGCTGCAATTGACAAAAATCCCTGCACAAATCTCCTATAATAACCTGCCAAACCAAGAAAACTGCGTATTTCTGACACTGAAGTGGGTCTCTTTTAACTGACAATTGACTCAATCTTCGCTGGATCCACTGCTACACCCTAAACCCTCTCTGCTAATGATGTGATCGAGAAAAGACACCTACTCCAACCAGAACTCACACTTTTCGCATAGAGCTGGTGATCCCTCAAATTCTATAATGAAGTTCTAAGATGATTCTCATGTTCCTCTCGAGACTTAGAGTATACTAACACATCATCGATGAAAACCATCGTAAATTGATCAAGAAATGAAGTGAAAATCTTATTCATCAAATCCATGAAAACTTCTGGAGCATTTGTTAGCCCAAATGGTATTACTAGAAATTCGTAATGGCCATATCTAGTCTTAAATGCTGTCTTCTGCACATCCTAAATTCTGACTCTTGGCTGATGGTATCTTGACCTCAGGTCCATTTTCAAAAAGAACTTGGCTCCTTGTAGTTGATCGAGCAACTCAGCGATCCTAGGTAATGGATATTTTTTTTATCGTGACCTAATTGAGCTGTTTGCAGTCGATGCACATCCTCATAGAACCGTCTTTCTTCTTAACAAACAAAACAAGTGCTCCCCATGGTGATACACTAGGCCTTATGAAACTTTTATCCAACAAGTCTTGTAGTTGAATTTTCAATTCTCTTAACTCCGCTGTTGCCATTCTGTAAGGAGCATTTGAGATCGGTGCCGTCCCTGGAGCTAACTCTATGGTGAAATCGATCTCTCGAATTGGCAGTAGTCCCAGAATCTCATCTGGAAAGACATCCAGAAACTCACAAACTTCAGATATCTACAATACATCCTCCACCACCTTGGGCTATTTATCCTTCGTGATAAACGTCATGTAACCTTCACAACCGCTCCTCAGCATACGATCTACCTTTAAGGCTGATATCCTACTTGTGGGAATCTGCTTCGATTGCCCAATAAACTTAATAGTGTTTAATTTGACTTTAAACTTGATAATCTTGTTAAAGCAGTCCATTTTAGCTCGATAGGCCATCAACCAATCCATGCCCAAAATGACATTGAAGTCATACATCGTCATAAGCACCAAATTTACTGGTAAAATCAAGTCCCCTATCTAAACTCGGACACAAGGAAAGTATTGAAGACATCTAATTCGCCCACCCATGGGTGTATTAACTAATAGGAGACAATCTAAACGCGTTACCTTCCTATGCAAATGCTTAGCAAAAACTTGAGAAACAAAAGAATGGGTAGAACTAGAATCAAATAACACCTAGGCTTCTACATTTGAGACAAGAATAGTACCTTCTACGCACTCCCCCAAAACATCTGCTTCCTCATGAGTAATTGTAAAAACTCTTCCAACCTACTATGGCCTCTGTTACTGCCCCTGCATTAGCCTCTGTGGCCTTTGTTAACCCCTCTGCTGTTGTTGAACCCCCTATTGCCCTTGGCCCTGATTCTGCCATTGCCCTTTCTGGGCTACCGTTCTCTGCTGCTGCTATGGAGGGTCTGGTCCCCTAAACTGCTGATACTAAGGTGCTGTGGCTTTAAACTGTTGCTGCTGCGGAGCCCGAGGCTGTTGCTGGTAAGGTTGCTGTGACCTAAACTAGGGTGCCTGCCTCCTAGGCTGTTGTTGCTGCTCATAAACTCCCTGCGCTGCCTCCCGCGCCAAAGTGTGCTCTTGCCCTCCATTAGGACAAGCATGGGTTTTATGCACCAGTTGTACACAATAAAAGCAAAGCTCTGTACCCCACCGACACATCTCTGTTAGGTGGTTGTACCTACATGAGCACACTGTGGTTTTCGCATACCAAGATTGGAGTTCTGAAACTTCTACTTTTTTTGCTGAGGTTGCCTTGCAAATTGATTTTGCACTGGATGTTGTTTCAACTCTGATGAGACTGCCTCCTCGTCCATCCGCTTTACCATGCCCTTAGCCCAATTCGCACGCTTAACATAATCCTAAAATGTTGGCCTTCCCATGTCCCTTACTTTTGCTGCAATCTGAGCATTCATACCCTTGAGAAAACGTCTGACTTTTTCTTTTAAGGGATGGCTAAGAGTAGGTGCATACTTAGACAATTTGGTAAGCTTTGTCTCGTACTGTTGTATGGTCATGTCGCCTTGTTTCTGATTTCCAAACTCTTCCATTTTTTTTTCTTGAAAATATTAAGGCACAAATTTGTCATTCAACTCCTTCGTGAATGTCTTCTAAGCACCGGCCTTCAGTACTGTGTTTGCTTGCACTGTTGCCTTGACAGAGTCCGACCACTGCTTAGCCCCCCTTTTAACATATATGCGGCTAACAGAACTTGTTGAATGCCTGTACATTTGAAAGTTACAAAAATCTGCTCTGGATGATCTAAGAAGTCATCGGCAACCATCGGATGCTCGGTAAGATGAAACTATGGAGGGAACCACTTGATAAAGTTATCGAAGATATCGTTGGGATCAATTTCCTTTGGTGGCAAGGTAACCTGCACTGGCTGTCCTGTTCTATCTGTGGCAACCAATAACTGAGCCTGAAATAATGCCCTATCAGCATCTGCTTGGGCTTTCTTGGTGGCCCTCTTCGCATCAATCCTGGCTCGTTCGGCAGCCCTCTCCTTGCGATCTTGTTGCCTATCTGTAGCCTTCTGCCTCTCATACTCTCTCTGCATAGCAACTTGATTATTCTGAGCTTGCATGAGGGCCTGCAAAAGCTGGGTGAATCGGTCATCCTAAGATGGAGAATTATCTCCATTAGGTTGCGAACGAGTAACTCTTTGAGCCATGATCTATAAAATAGTTGGAAATGGTTAGTTTCTATTAAACCGATTTTAGCACACAATTCTATAGACTTTGCACAAAGCGGGTAAAATTTGTCTAATGAAATCGGAACCTCACACATGTCATATGTTTCTATCCACTTTAAATTTTCTAGAAACATCCCTGGAGCTTTGATACTAACTGTTATGCCCCCCAAAAAAAATGAGACTAAGGTTACATGAAATTAGGAGCCAATTTAAAATTTGTTTATTATATTTTTTTGTAAATAGAACCATTGACTCCTAATTATATTTCTCACAGGATCTTAGGCCGTGGTGAGTTTAGGCTATTTACATTCATTCAAACCTGTGGAAGCATTTTCATTAAATAGATACTAATAGAAATCAGATCTGCATATTTCCAGATAACAATAATAATAAAAGATTAAGTTGCAAATAAAATGAATAACGGTTTATTACAATGTTCTACTAAAGAATCAAATCTCTAAAGAATGATTTTTTTAAATAATTATAAATTAGATGAGTCACTCCTGTGCATGACTAGACGGCTCCATAGCCATCATTTGCACCCCACTCGGGAACATCAGTTGGTTTAAGCGTTTGAAACGTTTTAACCTCTGCCTCCTCCTTAGCATAGCGGGGCTCAGTACCTATCCACTAATTTAGAAAAACAAGGTCAAATACAAAAGTGGCGGCAAGTAGAATACATATAACTCATAATGAAATACACCATCAATGTGGGAGTAAGAGGAGGAAATCATTAGAATATATGAACAATGTAGATAAAAGAATGCCATGCAAAACAGAAGGAACGGATCCTAAATCCAACTCTACATCAAATGAATAAATTACATTCGCCGAGCATCGCAACAACTGATGCCTTTACGAGATTTATACCGTCATCGGATGCCTCGCATCCTGTCTAGAAATGGTGGATCAAATCTGTCTTCGGATGCCTAGCATCCTATCTAAAAGTTCATAGTGAAATCAACCGTGTACGAGTGACAAGCTCGTTTTCGGCCCTAAGTTCGATAAAATCATTACAATGTACATCTGTGTATCAATTGCAGTCGTCCAATGACTAGATTCACATAATAATCTCACACAGTCCTGCCCGTTCTTGTGTCGAAACTCATAAACATGGCTCAGTGATTGTTCAATAACACATCCTACGGTAGTGTGAACGGTTGGCCAGAATAGGTATCCAAATATTATATAATAAAAGGTTATAACGATAAAATAATTTTCAACACAACATGAATACCTCCCAATTAAACACTACATGGTCCAAGCCACAACACGGTCCAAATCATCATAAAATAATGGGTATAAACTCTAATATGTATGCAATAAGGTAAAGGAATGCAAGCTCAATGACCATGAAATATCTCCGCAAATATTCCTAACAATGTGACCACAATTCACGCATGCGACAACTCTACATGAGCCAAGATGAAGTAAGGTTGGAAATTTTTTGAAAACCAGAGCGATGCATAGCCCAATTCTTACTTCATCTGAGTGCGGGTGGTTTGTACCATCATGTGCAAACCATAAAGTATGTAAGGGGAAATCTGCCTGCATAACTCCTTACTTTGATGATGTGATGGACTAAATTTGTTAGATCTGATTCATTGGGTTCCAAGACCAACACAAGGGTCTTTCGGGGTGTGTAAACCATCTAAAGAAAATCATAAATAGATGATTAAATAAACATTTAAATAAATTACCGGGCTCCAATTCTTCAAGTCCCACACAAGTGGTGGCCCACCTACACACCATTACCAGGGGTGCACTAGCACATCACTACCAATACCTCACCATCATATAGCTCTCAGGGAGATCCACACCACTACCATGGGTCCAAGTGGTTAGGTCAAAGAACCCACTAGTTGCTAGAGTCCCACATGCTTGGGGTCACTGCCACCATCCATGTACAGAACGGAAAACCCCCTTGATGCCAGTGCCCCATGTAACTGGGGTCCACATTATTGTCTCGGCTCACCTGCACTACACTTGGGCCACACGTAGGGACAGCAATCCCCTGCTGTGCACACCAGGGACCAACCGGCATACACACAGCCAGATCTGGAGGTTTTACCCCTAAGCACCATCTTCCTTTTTTTTTTTCCAAACTGTTTCAAGAACTTGAGATGCAGTGAAACAGAGCGCACCAACCCCTCCATTCATTCCATCATCATCTAATATCATTCATTTCAATCCACCATAATATAATCTATCATCAACTAAAATTAAAATGGGCAATAGGCAAACTTTTAGAACCACAAAACTAATGAAGATTAATAGTAGTAAATGCATCCACTTGCACATAATCAACGGTTCCAGTTCTTCCATTCGGTCCATCTCATCATCAACCATTAATCCATGTAATTGGTAACCATCTAGCCTATCATGATTATTAGATCTATGATGGGCATCACATACATCATCTAGAATATGATAGAATCAATAAAGAAATGTAGATCCTCATGAGTTATAGATATTTACTTGCCTTGAATGAAGATTGATGAAAAAGATGATCTAGATCTCTCTCTCCCTTGTGCACGCTTACAGTTCCAACGAAGAAGACGAAGAAAAAGAAGAATCGGTTTGGAAGATCTTGGCTTGGCTTGGGCTTGACCGATTAGGAGATGAAGGGGAAGGAGAGGAGCACTGTAGCAATGGGGAAGAAAGGGACTGCTAATCGTCTGATATAAATAGGGATTAGGGTTTGGATAAATTTTTAGTTTTTTTTAAAAAGAACCCCATTGTTTAAGTTAATTAATAAGTAAGGGCCTAGTTTAGGTTCTTGGATTTAATAGGTCTAAAACGGGTCTGAACTGAGTCGGGTCAAATAGTAAATACTCGCGGTCCTAAAACCACTACCCAATTAGCCCAAAACCCATAAGAAATTTAAATAATTCTAATGACCTTAATTAACTAAAATACGAACAATGAAATAAAATTATATTTAAATTAAATAAAATAGGTAGTAGGGTCCAGAATGTTACATTCCTCCCCCCTTAGAACATTTGGTTCTCCAAATGTCTAACATACCTCAGGAAGAAGGTCTGGGTACAACTTCTTTACTTGGTCTTTGAGCTCCCAAGTGGCCTCGCTTGGACTGTGGTGGTCCCACTGAACCTTCACCTAATGTATTGTTCACGTCCATAGGACTTGTTCCTTAGTATCAATGATCCACAATGGCTTCTCAATGTAAGTAGCATTTGGTTGAATCTCAAGCGGTTCGTACTAAAGAACATGCGAAAGATCAGCGACGTACTTCTTCAACATTGAGACGTGGAAGACATTGTGAACTCATGACAACTCTGCTGATAACGCCAATCTGTAGGTTACATCTCCCACTCTTTCAAGAATCTCAAACGGCCCGATGAATCTGTAAGACAGCTGCCCTTCTAACCATATCTGAGTGTCCCTCTAGCAAGAGACACTTATAGAAACACTCGATTGCCCACTGCAAAGTCAAGATCTCTCCTCTTCAAGTCTGCATAACTCTTCATCTACTCCTGGCAAATTTTAATCTAGCATGAGTTTGCTGAACTTTCTCATTAGTATCGCTGACTATCGATGGCCCATGAAAGCTCCGAACACCAACTTCCTCACAACAAATTAGGGTCCTACATTTGTGCCCATACAACGTTTCAAAAGGTACTATGCCAATACTTGAATGATAGTTGTTGTTGTATGCAAACGCACAAAGAGGAAGGCTTTTCCGCTAATCCTTTTTGAAGTCCAACACATAAGCACGTAACATATCCTCTAGTGTCTGGTTGGTCCTCTCTGTTTGCCCATTTGTCTCCGGGTGATACACTGTACTGAAGTTCAATGTAGTACCGAGTGCCTCTTGAAGTCGTGTCTAGAACTCGTTCAGAAACCTCAGATCTCTGTTTGAGACGATCGATGTCGCTACACCATGCAATCTGACTACTTCCTCCATGTACATCTTGGCCAACTCATTTTTGAGTGTCTTCATGCTCAACGGTAGAAAATGTGCAACTCTAGTTAATTTGTCTACTATCACCCAAATATTATCCTTACCATGAATCATCGGCAGTCCTGATATAAAGTCCACCGTAATATGTTCCCACTTTCAATCCGGCACTGCCAACTGCTTCAAAAGTCCTGGGGGTCTCTTGTGTTCTGCCTTAACCTGCTGACACACCAAACACCTGGAAACAAATCCTGCAATCTCCTTTTTTATGTTGTTCAACCAGTAATGATTACAGAGATTTTGATACATCTTTGTGCTACCAGGATGAATGACGAAACAAGAGTGGTGCGCCTCTGTCAGAATCTCATTCTTTAACTCCTCTATATTTGGCACACACAATCTATCCTGGTAGTACAACACACTATCTATCAATCTAAAGTCCGGCCTGCTCTCAATCTGCTCAATCACCCTGACCAACTCTAAATCCTCTAACTATGTGCTTTTGATTTTGGCCAAAATTACTAGCTCCCAAACAAACATACTAGCATTCATCACTCTATCACTGACCGGTTGTAAATCAACCCTTACGTCCAAAAATATCTCTACCCACGACCATTCTGTTCACAAACATGCATTCTTTGCTGTTTTTATGCTTAGTGCATCAGCTATTACATTGGCTTTTCCTGGATGGTATTTAATCGGAAAATCAAAATCCTTAATACATTCCATCCATCTAATCTGCCTCATGTTCAACTCAGGCTGAGTGAACAAATACTGAAGACCCCTGTGGTTCGAATGCACTTCAAATCTCACACTATACAGATAATGCCTCCACATTTTTAGTGCAAAAACTACTGCGAGCTCAAGATCTGGAGCAGTGCACTTTTTCTCATGTTCTTTAAGTTGTCTAGATCCATAGGCAACTACTTTTCCATCCTGCATGAGTACACATCCCAAACTAACACCGAAAGCATCCGTATAAATCAGAAATTGACCACTCTCTGATGGTAGTGTGAGTACAGGAGCTGTAGTCAACCGGGTTTTCAACTCTTGAAAACTGGTTTCACACTCGTCAGACCACACGAAAGGCACATCTTTCCGTGTTAACTTATTCAATGTTGCTGCAATTGACAAAAATCCTTGCACAAATCTCCTATAATAACTGGCCAAACCAAGAAAACTGCATATTTTTGACATTGAAGTGGGTCTCTTCCAACTGACAATTGACTCAATCTTCATTGGATCCACTATTAAACCCTCTTTGCTAATGATGTGATCAAGGAAAGACACCTGCTCTAGCCAGAACTCACATTTACTCAATCTCGCATAGAGCTAGTGATTCCTCAAATTCTGTAATGAAGTGCTAAGCTGATTCTCATGTTCCTCTCAAGACTTGGAGTATATTAACAGATCATCAATGAAAACCACAATAAATTGATCAAGAAATGGAGCAAAAATCTTATTCATCAAAGCGATGAAAACTTCTGGAGCATTTGTTAACCCAAATGGCATCATTAGAAATTCATAATGGCCGTATTTGGTCTTGAATGCTGTCTTCTGCACATCCTGATCTCTGACTCTCGGCTAATGGTTTCCTGACCTCAGGTCTATTTTCAAAAAGAACTTGGCTCCCTGTAGTTGATCGAGCAACTCATCGATCCTAGGTAATAAATATTTGTTTTTTATCGTGACCTGATTGAGCTGTCTGTAGTCGATGTACATCCTCTTGGAACCGTCTTTCTTCTTAACAAACAAAATAGGTGCTCCCCATGGTGATACACTAGGCCTTATAAAACCTTTATCCAACAAATTTTGCAGTTGAATTTTTAATTCTCTCAACTCCATTCGTGCCATTCTATAAAGAGCTTTCGAGATCGATGCTGTCCTTAAAGCTAACTCTATGGTGAAATCGATCTCTCGAATTTGCAGTAATCCTAGAATCTCATCTAGAAAACATCCGGAAACTCACAAACTACAGGTATCTACGATACATCCCCGACCACCTTGGCCTGCTTATCCTCTGTGATAAATGCCAGGTAACCTTCACAACCGCTCCTCAGCATATGATCTGCCCTTAAGACTGATATCCTACTTGTGGGAATCCGCTTCGACTGCCCAATAAACTTAACAGTGTTTGATTTGACTTTAAACTTGATAATCTTGTTAAAGTAGTCCATTTTTGCTCGATAGGTCCTCAACCAATCCATGCCTAATGTGACATTGAAGTCATTCATCGTCATAAACACAAAGTTTGCTGGTAAAATCAAGTCCCCTATCGGAACTCGGACACGAGGAAAGTACTGATGACATCTAACTCGCTCACCCATAGGTGTATTAACTAATAGGAGACAATCTAAACGTGCTACCTTCCCATGCAAATGCTTAGCCAAAATTTGAGAAGCAAAAGAATGGGTGTCACGAGAATCAAATAACACCTTAGCTTCTACATCTAAGATAAGAATAGTACCTTCTATGCACTCCCCTAAAACATATGCTTCCTCATGTGTAATTGTAAAAGCTTTTCTAACCTGCTGCGGCCTCTGTTATTGCCCCTGCACTGGCCTCTGTGGCCTTTGCTAACCCCTCTGCTGTTGTTGAACCCTCTGTTGCCCTTGGCCCTGTTGGCCCTGATTCTGCCACTGCCCTTTCTGAGCTACCGCTCTTTGCTGCTGCTATTGAGGGGCTAGTTCCCTAAACTGCTGATACTGAGGTGCTGGGGCTTTAAACTATTGCTGCTACGAAGCTTGAGGCAGTTGCTGGTAAGGCTACTGTGACCTAAACTGGCGTGCCTGCCTCCCAGGCTGTTGCTGCTGCTCATAAACTCTCTGCGCTACCTCCCACGCCAAAGTGTGCTCTTGCCCTCCATTAGGACAGCATGGGTTTTATGCCCCAGTTGTCCACAATAAAAGCAAAGCCCTATACCCCACCGACACATCTCTGTTGGGTGGTTTTACTCGCACCGAGCACACTATGGTTTTCGCATACCAAGATTGGAGTTTTAAAACTTTTATTTTTTCTACTGAGGTTGCCCTGCAAACTGATTTTGCACTGGCTGCTGTTTTTACCCTGACGAAACTGCCTCCTCGTCCATCAGCTTTACCATGCCCTCAGCCCAATTTGCACACTTGACATAATCCTAAAATATTGGCCTTTCCACAGCCCTTACTTTTGCTGTAATCCGAGCATTCATACCCTTGAGAAAACGTCTGACTTTTTCTTTTAAGGGATGGCTAAGAGTAGGTGCATACTTAGACAATTTGGTAAACTTTGTCTCGTACTGTTGTATGGTCATGTCGCCTTGTTTCAGATTTCCAAACTCTTCCATTTTTTTATCTTGAAAATATTGAGGCACAAATTTGTCGTTCAACTCCTTTGTGAATGTCTTCTAAGCACAGGCCTTCAGTACTGTGTTTGCTTGCACTGTTGCCTTGACAGAGTCTGACCACTGCTTAGCCGCCCCTTTTAACATATATGCGGCTAACAGAACTTATTGAATGCATGTACATTTGAAAGCTACAAAAATCTGCTCTAGATGATCTAAGAAGTCATCGGCAGCCATCGGATGCTCGGTAAGATGAAACTATGGAGGGAACCACTTCATAAAGTTATCGAAGATATTGTTGGGATCAATTTCCTTTGGTGGCAAGGTAACCTGCACTGGCTGTCCTGTTCTATCTGTGGCAACCAATAACTGAGCCTGAAATAATGCCCTATCAGCATCTGCTTGGGCTTTCTTGGTGGCCCTCTTCACATCAATCCTACCTCGTTCGGCAGCCCTCTCCTTGCGATCTTGTTGCCTATCTGTAGCTTTCTGCCTCTCATACTCTCTCTCCATAGCAACTTGATTATTCTGAGCTTGCATGAGGGCCTGCAAAAGCTAGGTGAATCGGTCATCCTAAGATGGAGAATTATCTCCATTAGGTTGCGAACAAGTAACTCTTTGAGCCATGATCTATAAATAGTTGGAAATGGTTAGTTTCTATTAAACCGATTTTAGCACACAATTCTATAGACTTTGCACAAAGCGGGTAAAATTTGTCTAATGAAATCGGAACCTCACACATGTCATATGTTTCTATCCACTTTAAATTTTCTAGAAACATCCCTGGAGCTTTGATACTAACTGTTATGCCCCCAAAAAAAAATGAGACTAAGGTTACATGAAATTAGGAGCCAATTTAAAATTTGTTTATTATATTTTTTTGTAAATAGAACCATTGACTCCTAATTATATTTCTCACAGGATCTTAGGCCGTGGTGAGTTTAGGCTATTTACATTCATTCAAACCTGTGGAAGCATTTTCATTAAATAGATACCAATGGAAATCAGATCTGCATATTTTCAAATAACAATAATAATAAAAGATCAAGTTACAAATAAAATGAATAATAGTTTATTACGATGTTCCACTAAAGAATCATGTCTTTAAAGAATGATTTATTTAAATAACTATAAACTAGATGAGTCACTCCTGTACATGACTAGACGGCCCCGTAGCCATCATTTGCACCCCACTCGGGAACATCAGTTGGTTCAAGCGTTTGAAAGCTTCAACATCTGCCTCCTCCTCGGCATAGCGGGGCTCGGTACCTATGCACCAATTTGGAAAAACATGGTCAACCATAAAAGTGGCGGCAAGTAAAATATACGTAACTCATAATGAAATACACTATCAATGTAAGAATAAGACGATGAGATCATAAAAATATATAAACAATGTAGATAAAAGAATGTCATGCATAATAGAAGGAATAGATCTTAAATACAACTTTACATCAAATGAACAATATTACATTCACTGAGCATCACATCAACCGATGTCCTTATGGGATTTATACTGTCTTCAGATGCCTCGCATCCTGTTCAGAAACAGTGGATCAAATCCGGCTTTAGATGCCTAGCATCCTATCCAAAAAATCCTGGTGAAATCAACCGTATACGAGTGGTAAGCTCGTCGTCGGCCCTAAGTCTGGTAAAATCATCACATTGTACATCTGTGTACTGACTGTAGTCGTCCATTGACCAGATCCGCATAATAATCTCACACAGCCATGCCCCTTCCTGTGTCGAGACTCATAAACATGGCTCAGTGATTGTTTGACAGACACATCCTGCGGTAGTGTGAAGGGTTGGCCATAATAGGTATCGAAATACCATATAATAAAAGGTTTTAACGATAAAATAATTTTCAACACAACATGAATACCTTTCAATTAAACACTGCATGGTCCAAGCCACAACACGGTCCAAATCATCATAAAATAATGGGTAAAACTCTAATATGTATACAACAAGGTAAAGGAATACAAGCTTAATGACCAAGAAATATCTCCGCAAACATTCCTAACATTATGACCACAATTTATGCATGCGACAACTCCACACGAACCAAGATGAAGTAAGGTTGGAAATTTTTTTTGGAAGCCGGGGTGATGCATAGTCCAATTCTCACTTCATCTGAATGTGGGTGGTTTATACCGTCATGTGCAAACTATGAAGCCTGTAAGGGGAAATCTGCCTACATAACTCGTCACCTTGATGATGTGATGGACTAAATTTATTAGATCTGATTCATTGGGTTCCAAGACCAACACAAGGGTCTTCCGAGGTGTGTATACCATCCAAAAAAAATCATAAATAGATAATTAAATAAACATTTAAATAAATTACCGGGCCCAAATTCTACCAGTCCCATGGTCCCACACAAGTGGTGGCCCACCTACACGCCATTACTAGGGGTGTACTAGCACATCACTGCCAATACCTCACCATCATATGACTGTTAGGGAGATCCACACCATTACTATGGGTCCAAGTGGTTAGGTCAAAGAATGTAACACTCCGACCCGAGTTGATCCGGTTTAGTGTGTAATTGCGTGTGTTTTTATCGCTAAGAGTGTTTTGATTTGGTTTTCCTTTGGTTTTGACTCGTAGAGAGATCGTTGAGTTGAGTTTGACTTGGTCTAGTTAGTTCGAGCCCTTTTTCGTAATTTTCGCTTTTGATTGACCTTGTCAGTTTTGCGTCATTCTGACGTCAGCGCGTGTATTTCGTCGAGCTTGTCGATTGTCGTAACTGTCTTGAATCCGAATGAGTTCGTTTGCTCTCGTTGGACTGTCATTTGACTCAAACTGATATTTGTATAAGCTATTTGGCCTTAAATGTAATTTCGACTCAAATTAAGTATAAAAATCCCACCAACTCCCTGTCTCTCTCGATCGTCTCTCTCGCTCTCTGTTTGTCTCTCTCTCTCGACAGCTCTCTTTCTCTCCTTCTCCTTTCTGTTTCTGTGCTTGAGGGAGGAAGAAAGGAGCTCGTTTGTGCGTGTGTTCCCGGTGGACTGAGCCAATCAGCGTGTGGATTTCGTCCGTGAGGCAAGTATAAGCCCAAGTTGTATGAACATCGATTGATAGTGATTTGATCGTCTTGTTTTTATGTTTCATTGTGTTTCTCCGTATTAGACAGCTCTATTCAACTCATTTTGCTGTTTTCTTCCGGTTTCTAGCTGTTTTGTGCACTTTCTGTGTGACTGTAACAAGTTCAGAAAAATGAGTCCGTGCACTCACGGCTACGCCATGAAATGTGCTACGGCTAAGCCGTAAAATGGCTTACGGCTAAGCCGAGACCCAACCGTAAACCAAACCGTAGAACAGTACAGACTGTTAGCTGAAAATAACTGGATGTTGGCAATTTGACATTCTTCTACGGCCCAGCCTGATCTAAGCCGTACATTGTCTTACGGCTAAGCCGTGGACCAAGATACGGCTGAGCCGTAGAGCAAAATACGGTTAAGCCGTAAATCCGAAGGGATATTTGGGGAACCTCAGCTCAGCCGCAGTGCATATTACGGCTAAGCCGTAAGATGCCACGGCTAAGCCGTAAGGTTACCTACGGCTACACCGTGAGACCCTGAGAATTAAATGAAAAGGGACTAGGTTTAAGCAAAAGACCGTATATGACTTTCATGTTAGAATGTAGCTAACCTGGACATGCCCAATGGAATGTTTGAATGACATGAATGATCTCAAGGGCTGTGAATCATTCATGCTGGTTATCCAGTTGTTTAGCACCCCCCCATGGGTGTTGGTTTAAGGGACTTCGATGCACACTCGAGACACTGCAACACTAGACAATGGTGCATCGGATAACTTAAAACTACATCAACATGCACGGTTAGAGACGCTGGATAATTAGTGTAGGATTGGCTTGTAATGGATCCTTGATTCGTATAAGTACTGGATTGGTTTGAGTTGTACAGCATATTGATTACGGTTTATGCCCTCTTATGTGTTCTACGCTGGACCTCTCGATTCTGTGGGAAATGCAGCAACCCCAGAGCGAAGCCCGGGTGGAACCATTCTATTATTGTGTATTGTGTTATACCGTTGCTCCATTGGAGAACTTGCATCAGTTATGAGTCAGTGATTGTGATTGATACTCATTGTCAGCACTTCCTGTAATTGCTTATGTACATTCAGTATCAGTATATGCGATGCACTTCCTATTGTTTGTTCAGCATGATATGTGAGATCTGTAAGTGATAAGTGATATGATATAATTGATTGATTGAGGTGCATCATCCGATTGATTGTGATTGGTCTTGGCACTACTGAGCCTCAGCCTTAGGATACCCGACGGGGTTAACTTTGGTTTAGTTTAAGTGTTTGCCTCTGCAGAGTGTGATTGTCCTGGGACTCCGGACCCCGGGAACTAGAGACCCATGCGTACCCTGGCTCGGTCGCTGGTGTTCTCATCCTGATTGCTCTCGTAAGGGAGAAAATGGCCAATGTAGTAGCCACTTGATTGTTACCTGTTTATGATTCTGATAGCATGCTTATTCGTTTGCATAATTGTTTAGTATACAGACAAAAATTTCTATGGATATTGCATTATGACTATTGTTCGGTATTCTTCAGTTTTAGACACAATTCGTGTTATCTTCTTGTTGGCTTATACTTTGCTAAGTCGTTGTACTTATACGTTTGTCTTGTGTGTTGCAGGCTCAGATCCCTCTTCCGATCCTGCGTCGGTCGACCCGACTGCAGGAGAGGCTCGCGAGGCCCCCTCCGGCCTAGAGGAGTGGACTTGATCCATCCTCCAGAGTACGGTTTGCATCATTTTGGTTTTCCCCATTCCTTGTGTTGGAGTCTATTGAGGGGATTTTTCTGTAATTGCACTAAGGGCTTCGAGTGATACCTGTATATTGTATTTTGATTTTTGGGAGCCCTCTTCCGTAACATACGTTCCTGTATTTTGTTATTGTTATTGTTATCAGCTCATGATCGTTGTAATCTCCTATGTCTTTTGGTATATTGTGGTATGCCTTGATACGTACAGCTTCCGCGTACAGTTGTTTGCACGTGTGAATGATCCCTTATGTGTGTATACTTGGACGGGGTCCAGGTGTGCATGCACGGGAGTACGTGTGTCATTGGTTAGATTTTCTCTGACCCCCGGTCCCTGGGCTCGGGTTGTGACATACGTATTGTATGGTATCAGAGCATTGTCTCTCAGAGCTTTGTCTCTCAGGGCATTGTCTCCATCTTAGTGTGTAAGCATGTAGGCATAAAGGACGTGGTGAGATTTCGTAGTCCAGTTTTGGACTGTTGTGTTTGGTCCCCTTGTCTTGTGAGTCTGTGTGCGTTCCCTAGTGTGTTAGCAGATTGACTTTTATGTTTTGCAGGCTATGGCATCGGGATCTGGAACACACAACAACAATGATCAGGGAGATAACGAGAGTGGGTCAGCCGCTCCACAACCACTTGTGAATTTTGACGAGCGCTTCTTGACTATGCTACAGGCTATCCATTCCTTGCAAGCGCAGGTTGTTTCGATCGTAGACCGACAGAGCCAAACGCCAGTTCGGCCTGCAGAGCAGCCAGTGGTTTTCCAGCCTAGAGAGAGCGATCCAAATGCGTTATACGACAAATTCAGGAAACGTGGAGCCACAGAGTTCTATGGTAATGAAGATGCGTTGAAGGCTGATCAGTGGTTAAAGCATACTGGAGATCTCTTCTCGACCATTATCTGTGATGACCGGCAGAAGGTTATGCTTACGGCATCGATGTTCCGAGAGGTGGCAAAGACCTGGTGGAAGAGTGTTAGTGCAGCTTATCTGACCTTGCCGAGTGAAACAGTGTGGGAGACGTTCCAGAAACAGTTCAGAAGGAAGTTCATTCCTGCTCATGTTCGACGCGTGAAGGAGGTTGAGTTTCTGGCCTTACAGCAGCAGCAGCTGACCGTTGCAGAGTACATTCACCGCTTTACCCAGTTGTCCCATTTTGCTGAGGACATGATCAATACCGAGGAGAAGAAGGTGAATCGTTTTATTTCTGGTCTACACCCGAGATACGCGAATTTTGTGACTGCCTTTCAGAGACCAGCTACTTTCGATGATGCGGTCGACAGAGCACACGCTGCGGAAGCCAACCACCTAGCAGAGAGAGCCATGGATTTTAAGAGGAGTGCACCAGTGAGTTCCAGGGGACAGAGTCAGAAGAAATGGAAAGGGAAGCAAGGCACTTCGAGTTTCTCCGGGAGCAGATGCGAGTTTTGTGGATTTGGACATCCGACGGAGAAGTGTTGGAAGAAGTCCGGAGCTTGTTTGAGTTGCGGATCGATGGAGCATAAGATAGCTCAGTGCCCGAAGACCAGGACTTTCCAGTCGTCCAGATCTATGGGGTCATCCAAGTCTCTCAGTTCAGCAGCTTCGAACAGCCCCCATCCGTCTCGCCAAAGCCAGAAGCCCCAGCGTCAGACTGCTCGTGTGTATGCAGCCTCTCATGATCATGCAGAAGATGCGAAAGTGGTGGAAGGTAAAGTTCTCATTGCCCGAGCTGAAGCACATACACTATTTGATTCGGGATCTACGCGTTCGTATGTTGCCCCTCGTTTTGCGGAACAGTTACCGCAACTCCCTCGACCGCTACCCTATTTACTAGTGGTGTCCACTCCTGTGGGCAAGAGAGTGGAGTGTAGTGTATACTACCCTCAGTGCGACGTGGTGATTGAAGGTCGCCAGCTGCCAGTTGATTTGATTTTGTTGTCCATGTTGGATTTCGATGTGATCCTTGGAATGGACTGGCTAGCGCGGTATCGTGCCTGTGTTAACTGTTACAACAGGTCGATTTACTTCGATTTTGAGAAGGGGTTTCGTTTCGAGGGCAATCAGGAGAGATGCCCGAGGCGTGTCATCTCCGCATGCAAGGCGGATCGTTTGATACGCAGAGGTGGTGCAGGATTTCTAGCTTTTGTCTCGGAGAAGAAGGAGGTGAAGCAGTTGAGCGATATTTCGGTAGTACGTGAGTTCCCGGATGTATTTCCGGAGGAAGTACCCGAGTTACCCCCTGTCCGAGATGTAGAGTTTGCGATCGATCTAGTGCCCGGTACAGCACCCATTAGTTTAGCTCCTTATCGTATGGCCCCTGCTGAGTTACTCGAATTGAAGACGCAATTGCAAGATCTTTTGGAGAAGGGTTTCATACGGCCGAGTGTGTCACCGTGGGGAGCGCCAGTGCTGTTTGTGAAGAAGAAGGACGGTACCTTACGGATGTGTATAGATTACCGGCGGTTGAACAAAGTCACGATCAAGAACAAATATCCATTGCCGCGTATTGATGAGTTGTTCGACCAACTTCAAGGTGCTGCCTATTTTTCCAAGATTGATCTGAGATCGGGGTATCATCAACTCCGGGTGAAGGAAGACGATATTGCCAAGACTGCTTTCAGGACACGGTACGGACATTTTGAGTTCCTCGTGATGCCATTTGGATTAACCAATGCACCTGCTGCCTTTATGGCTTTGATGAACAGGATCTTCGCTCCTTTTCTGGATCGATTCGTGGTGGTCTTTATTGATGACATTTTGGTGTATTCGAAGACCCCAGAGGAGCATGAGGAACATCTACGTCGAGCCTTACAGTTGTTGAAAGAGCATCGCCTATATGCTAAATTGTCGAAGTGTGATTTTTGGCTCGAGCAGGTAGCTTTTCTTGGTCACACCATTTCACGAGATGGGTTGGCAGTGGATCAGATGAAAGTTGAGGCAGTGATGAATTGGCCCAGCCCAAAGACTGTGACGGAGATACGGAGTTTTCTTGGATTAGCTGGATATTATCGTCGCTTTATTCAAGATTTTGCCAAGATTTCTGCACCATTGACTCGATTGACCAGGAAGCGTGTTCCATTTCTGTGGACGGACGAATGCGAGTGCCATTTCCGGATGTTGAAGGAGAAGCTTACTTCGGCTCCAGTTTTGACGTTACCAGATGGGCATGAAGGATTTATGATCTATTCAGATGCTTCTCGAGTCGGTTTGGGATGTGTTTTGATGCAACATGGCAAGGTGATTGCCTATGGCTCGAGACAACTTCGGGAGCACGAGAAGAACTACGCCACGCACGATTTAGAGTTGGCAGCCATCGTTTTTGCGTTGAAGATGTGGAGACACTATTTGTATGGCGTGACATTTGAAGTGCATGCAGATCATCATAGTCTACAGTATCTCTTCACGCAGTCTGAGTTGAATATGCGACAGCGAAGGTGGCTTGAGTTGATCAAGGATTTTGATTTCCCTATCAAGTATCATCCAGGGAAAGGCAATGTTGTTGCAGATGCCTTGAGTAGGAAGTCGGAGATTCTTCAGGCTTTGGACAGCCTTTATTTTGTGAGGCACGCACAGCCAGTGGAACTGCAATCGGTGGAGAACCGTTTGACACTTGCCAGTACAGTGAGCTTTCAGCCTGATATTATTCAGCGTATTAAAGACCAGCAGTTTGAAGATGCGATGTTGAAGCGAATTCGGGATAGCATTGCAGATCGACCAGACTTTCGTTTGGAGGGTGATGTTTTGTATTTCAGGAGCAGATTATGTGTGCCAGCAGTAGATGCTTTAAAGGAGAGTTTGATGACCGAAGCACACCATGCACGTTACTCTATGCATCCTGGAAGTACGAAGATGTACCGAGCTCTCAAGGACAGATTCTGGTGGAACAACATGAAGAGAGAAATTGCTGGGTTTGTTGCCAGATGTTTGACTTGCCAGAAGGTGAAAGCTGACCATCAGAGACCTCCAGGTTCCTTACATCCATTGCATATTCCCCAGTGGAAATGGGAGCATATTTCGATGGACTTTGTTTCGGGTCTACCCCTGACGAGCAAGAAGAACAGTGCCATTTGGGTGATCGTGGACAGACTGACGAAGACAGCCCATTTTCTTCCATTCAAGAAAGGCATGACATTTTCCGAGATGGCGAAGAAGTTCGTTGATGAGATCGTGAGATTACATGGTACGCCTGTATCGATTGTGTCAGATCGAGATAGCCGCTTTGTTTCTTCATTTTGGAGAGCATTTCAGGAAGCCATGGGAACGAAGTTGAGCTTCAGTACGGCGTATCACCCGCAGACTGATGGACAGTCAGAACGAACTATTCAGACGCTCGAGGACATGTTACGGGCCAGTGTGCTGAATTTCGAGAAAGAATGGGATTTGCATCTCTCGTTGTGCGAGTTTGCGTATAACAATAGTTTCCACGAGAGTATTGGAATGGCACCCTATGAAGCTCTGTATGGACGGAAATGTAGAAGTCCTGTTTGCTGGGAAGAAGTTGGAACAAGGAGTTTCCACGGACCGACGATCATTGCTGAGACTACAGAGAAAGTTCAGAAAGTGATTGACAATTTGAAGATTGCCCGATCGAGACAGAAGAGCTATGCAGATACGCGTAGAAGAACCTTGACATTTCAGGTTGGAGATTGGGTATTCTTGAAGGTCTCACCGATGAAGGGCACGGTACGATTCGGTCAAAAAGGCAAGTTAGCGCCAAGATATGTGGGTCCATTTGAGATCAAGAGCCGGATTGGTGATCTAGCGTACAGATTGATTCTACCCGTGGAGTTTTCTGGAGTACACGATGTTTTTCATGTGTCTATGCTTCGCAAGTATGTTCGAGACCCGACGCACGTGATTCGTTACGATGATATTCAGATGCAACCTAACGCGTCATACGTTGAGCGCCCGCTCCGTATTGTTGGGACCAGAGAACAGCTCTTGCGTACGAGGACTATTCGATGGGTTAAGGTACTTTGGGAACATCATGGACCTGATGAAGCCACGTGGGAACTAGAAGATCAGATGGCACGACAGTATCCTTATCTGTTTGCTCAGGTACGCGTTCATTCCGAGGACGGAATGATGTCCAAGTGGGGGAGGATGTAACACTCCGACCCGAGTTGATCCGGTTTAGTGTGTAATTGCGTGTGTTTTTATCGCTAAGAGTGTTTTGATTTGGTTTTCCTTTGGTTTTGACTCGTAGAGAGATCGTTGAGTTGAGTTTGACTTGGTCTAGTTAGTTCGAGCCCTTTTTCGTAATTTTCGCTTTTGATTGACCTTGTCAGTTTTGCGTCATTCTGACATCAGCGCGTGTATTTCGTCGAGCTTGTCGATTGTCGTAACTGTCTTGAATCCGAATGAGTTCGTTTGCTCTCGTTGGACTGTCATTTGACTCAAACTGATATTTGTATAAGCTATTTGGCCTTAAATGTAATTTCGACTCAAATTAAGTATAAAAATCCCACCAACTCCCTGTCTCTCTCGATCGTCTCTCTCGCTCTCTGTTTGTCTCTCTCTCTCGACAGCTCTCTTTCTCTCCTTCTCCTTTCTGTTTCTGTGCTTGAGGGAGGAAGAAAGGAGCTCGTTTGTGCGTGTGTTCCCGGTGGACTGAGCCAATCAGCGTGTGGATTTCGTCCGTGAGGCAAGTATAAGCCCAAGTTGTATGAACATCGATTGATAGTGATTTGATCGTCTTGTTTTTATGTTTCATTGTGTTTCTCCGTATTAGACAGCTCTATTCAACTCATTTTGCTGTTTTCTTCCGGTTTCTAGCTGTTTTGTGCACTTTCTGTGTGACTATAACAAGTTCAGAAAAATGAGTCCGTGCACTCACGGCTACGCCGTGAAATGTGCTACGGCTAAGCCGTAAAATGGCTTACGGCTAAGCCGAGACCCAACCGTAAACCAAACCGTAGAACAGTACAGACTGTTAGCTGAAAATAACTGGATGTTGGCAATTTGACATTCTTCTACGGCCCAGCCTGATCTAAGCCGTACATTGTCTTACGGCTAAGCCGTGGACCAAGATACGGCTGAGCCATAGAGCAAAATACGGTTAAGCCGTAAATCCGAAGGGATATTTGGGGAACCTCAGCTCAGCCGCAGTGCATATTACGGCTAAGCCGTAAGATGCCACGGCTAAGCCGTAAGGTTACCTACGGCTACACCGTGAGACCCTGAGAATTAAATGAAAAGGGACTAGGTTTAAGCAAAAGACCGTATATGACTTTCATGTTAGAATGTAGCTAACCTGGACATGCCCAATGGAATGTTTGAATGACATGAATGATCTCAAGGGCTGTGAATCATTCATGCTGGTTATCCAGTTGTTTAGCACCCCCCCATGGGTGTTGGTTTAAGGGACTTCGATGCACACTCGAGACACTGCAACACTAGACAATGGTGCATCGGATAACTTAAAACTACATCAACATGCACGGTTAGAGACGCTGGATAATTAGTGTAGGATTGGCTTGTAATGGATCCTTGATTCGTATAAGTACTGGATTGGTTTGAGTTGTACAGCATATTGATTACGGTTTATGCCCTCTTATGTGTTCTACGCTGGACCTCTCGATTCTGTGGGAAATGCAGCAACCCCAGAGCGAAGCCCGGGTGGAACCATTCTATTATTGTGTATTGTGTTATACCGTTGCTCCATTGGAGAACTTGCATCAGTTATGAGTCAGTGATTGTGATTGATACTCATTGTCAGCACTTCCTGTAATTGCTTATGTACATTCAGTATCAGTATATGCGATGCACTTCCTATTGTTTGTTCAGCATGATATGTGAGATCTGTAAGTGATAAGTGATATGATATGATTGATTGATTGAGGTGCATCATCCGATTGATTGTGATTGGTCTTGGCACTACTGAGCCTCAGCCTTAGGATACCCGACGGGGTTAACTTTGGTTTAGGTTAAGTGTTTGCCTCTGCAGAGTGTGATTGTCCTGGGACTCCGGACCCCGGGAACTAGAGACCCATGCGTACCCTGGCCCGGTCGCTGGTGTTCTCATCCTGATTGCTCTCGTAAGGGAGAAAATGGCCAATGTAGTAGCCACTTGATTGTTACCTGTTTATGATTCTGATAGCATGCTTATTCGTTTGCATAATTGTTTAGTATACAGACAAAAATTTCTATGGATATTGCATTATGACTATTGTTCGGTATTCTTCAGTTTTAGACACAATTCGTGTTATCTTCTTGTTGGCTTATACTTTGCTAAGTCGTTGTACTTATACGTTTGTCTTGTGTGTTGCAGGCTCAGATCCCTCTTCCGATCCTGCGTCGGTCGACCCGACTGCAGGAGAGGCTCGCGAGGCCCCCTCCGGCCTAGAGGAGTGGACTTGATCCATCCTCCAGAGTACGGTTTGCATCATTTTGGTTTTCCCCATTCCTTGTGTTGGAGTCTATTGAGGGGATTTTTCTGTAATTGCACTAAGGGCTTCGAGTGATACCTGTATATTGTATTTTGATTTTTGGGAGCCCTCTTCCGTAACATACGTTCCTGTATTTTGTTATTGTTATTGTTATCAGCTCATGATCGTTGTAATCTCCTATGTCTTTTGGTATATTGTGGTATGCCTTGATACGTACAGCTTCCGCGTACAGTTGTTTGCACGTGTGAATGATCCCTTATGTGTGTATACTTGGACGGGGTCCAGGTGTGCATGCACGGGAGTACGTGTGTCATTGGTTAGATTTTCTCTGACCCCCGGTCCCTGGGCTCGGGTTGTGACAAAGAACCCACTAGTTGCTAGAGTCCCACATGCCTAGGGTCACTGCCACCATCCATGTACAGAGGGGAAAACCCCCTTGATGCCAGTGCCCCACATAACTGGGGTCCACATCGCTATCCCGGCCCACCTGCACTACACCTGGGCCACACGTTGGGATAGCGGTCCATAGCAGGGACCGCCTCGCATACACACAGCCAGATCTGGAGGTTTTACCCCCAAGTACCATCTTCCTTTTGTTTTTTTTTCAAGAACTTGTGATGCACTGAAATAGAGCACACAAGCCCCTCCATTCGTTCCATCATCATCTGATATCATTCATTTCAATCCACCATAATATAATCTATCATCAACTAAAATTAAAATGGGCAATAGGCATAACTTCTGGAACCACAAGACTAGTGAAGATTAATAGTAGTAAATGCATCCACTTGCACATAATCAACGGTTCCAGTTCTTCCATTCGGTCCATCTCATCATCAACCATTAATCCATGTAATTGGTAACCATCTAGCCTATCATGAATCAGATCTAATAAATTTAGTCTATCACATCATCAAAGTAAGGGATTATGCGGGTAGATTTCCCTTTACAGATTTCATTGTTTGCACATGGTGGTACAAACAACCCGCACTCAGATGAAGTGAGAGTTGGGCTATGCATCACTTCGGTTTTCAAAAAAAAATTTCCAACCTTACTTCATCTTGGTTCGTGTAGAGTTATCGCATGCGTGAATTGTGATCACAATGTTAGTAATATTTGTAGAAATATTTCTTGGTCATTGAGCCTGTGTTCCTTTACCTTGTTGCATACATATTAGAGTTTATACCCATTATTTTATGATGATTTGGACCGTGTTGTGGCTTGGACCATGCAGTGTTTAATTGGGAGGTATTCATGTTGTGTTGAAAATTATTTTATCGTTATAACCTTTTATTATATGCTATTTGGATGCCTATTATGGCCAGCCCTTCACATTATCGTAGGATGTATCTGTCAAAGAATCACTGAGCCATGTTTATGAGTCTCGACACAAGAAGGGTCATGGCTGTGTGAGATTATTATGCAGATTTGGTTATTGGACGATTGCAATCAGTACATAGATGTACACCGTGATGATTTTACCAGACTTAGGGCCAAAGACGAGCTTACCACTTATATGTGGTTGGTTCCACCATGATCTTTTGGATAGAATGCTAGACATCTGAAGACGGATTTGATCCACCGTTTCTGGACAGGATGTGAGGCATCCGAAGATGGTATAAATCCCATAAGGGCATCAGCTGATGCGATGCTCGGCGAATGTGATATTATTCATTTGATGTAGAGTTGTATTTGAGATCCGTTTCTTCTATTATGCATGACATTCTTTTATCTACATTGTTTATATATTTTTATGATTTTATCGTCTTATTCTTACATTGATAGTATATTTCATTATGAGTTATGTGTATTCTACTTACTGCCACTTTTGTGGTTGACCCTATTTTTCTAAATTGGTGCATACGTACGGAGCCTGGCTATGCGGAGGAGGAGGCGGAGGTTGAAGCATTTCGAATGGTTTAGCCAATTGATGTTCCTGAGTGGGGTGCAAATGATGGCTTCGGGGCCGTTTAATTATGCATAGCAGTGTCTCATCTAGTTTATAGTTATTTAAATAAATCATTCTTTAGATACTTGATTCTTTAGTGGAACATTGTAATAGACTATTATTCATTTTATTTGCAACTTGAAATTTTATTATTGTTGTTATTTGGAGATATGCAAATTTGATTTTTTTATTGGTACCTATTAGATGAAAATTCTTCCGCAAGTTTGAATGAATGTAAATGGCTTAAACTCACCATGGCCTAAGATCTTATGGGAAATATAATTAGGAGTCAATGGTTCTATTTACAAAAAAATATAATAAAAAAAATTAAATTGGCTCCTAATTTCACGTAGCCGTAGTCTCATTTTTTTGGGGGCATGACATTTGTTGCTTATGAGAGAGTGATAGAAATGATGGAGAACATTATATTAATGGTCTAAGGCCTGACATACAAGTAAAAGTGAAGTTTTGTGAAACCATTCAAGAAACATACAAAGGAAGGGCGGCTTGGTCCAATGGTAAAGGCTTACCGGTAGCGTCCTGGAGGATGCGAGTTCAAGCCACACAAGCAACATATTCAAAATGAAGGTAAGGCTGCATACATCTTGCCCTCCTCAAACCTCGCTATTCAAGAGCCTCGTGCACTGGGCCACTCCATTTTTTTATTCAAAAAGCATACAAAGAAGCTATCCATGTTGAGCGTATACTTAGATGGTCTTGCATCCAACAATTTGCATCTCAACAAAGACCAAGGGCCCATGTTGTAGAGACGGTCTTTCATGCAACAATTTGCATCTCAACAAAAACTAACGGCTTATGTTGTGGAAAGACTTTTTACCAAAGAAGATAATGCCATTATTATCAGTTGCCACCTCTTCAATAATACAAACAATAAAGTTCCATATGCGGTACGAGTCAAAGATAGAGTTGCCAATCTAATTGTTGAAAATTGCAATGCATTTAATTTTGTCACACAAAAGGTCATTGATAAGCTTTAGTTGCTCATTGAGCCCCTTCACAAGGTCTACCAAGTTACATGGTATGATGGTTACATCATTCTAGTCACTCACAGATGCTTAGTATCATTTAAGATTGGCAATTATATAGACAAAATCTCGTGTGATGTGATCCATATGAATATTGCACATATTATTTTTGATAAACCATGGCTTTTTTTTTGTAAACTACACAATGATAATGAAATAAACACATATACAAATGTGTGAGAAGGAAAATGGATTACGATTATTCCATTGCTATTGCCATAAATAGCCATGTCTTCACCTGCATCATTACCCTCCAGGAAAAAATCAAAGGAAGAGCCAAAAGAAGCCATTGACATCATGATTGCAACAAAGGAGATGTGAACCATGACAGCTGACATTCATGATGCAATAATTGCACAACGGTTAAGACAAAGCTGATCTCATTAAAAATGTAGAACATGATAATGATAATCAAGAGTCACAAAAAGTTGAAGAAGAACAAGAACAATAAACCATTATGGAATTTGATCAGGTTAGCAATGACATTGAACATCCAGGGGATCTGACTGTAACTCCACTTCCCACAACTCGCATTGAGTCACTGAAATTCAAATCAATTACTCCAATGGTTTTGCAAGAAGATCATGTTGTTGAAGTCATCCACATTGACTTCATCTTAAGGGATCAGACATGGATGATAGACAGCTAATAATTACATTATCTACAAGTTAGATCATACATTCAGGCTAAATTCGTTCATTCGAAGGTGCGACACATCCAGCATAATTTTATGGAGGAAAAGAATGTAACAAGCTTTCAAGCCATGTTATATGAATGTAAATCAAAAGACAAAACAAAAGTTTATGCGACTGATTTTCTACCCAGGAGGAAGCTTACCTCATATTGCGGTTAAACTTTTCTCGGCATTTCTCAAGTTGGCAAACTCATTGAAGTCAAGCTAATCCAAGCAGGGGAGAGTTGATGCAGGCTAGATTATAGGTTGGCCAATCTGTTGGGCCTAGTCCATAGGCCTAATAGGACATCCAATTATTTTGGAATATTATTAAGTAGTTTTCTTTTTATTAGAATTAATATTATTGAGTTTTCTTTTATATTTAGGATTATTTTAATATTATGAATCTTCTTAATTTGGATTGTTTACTGATTTAGTTTCTTTTATTGTTTAGAAGAGTCATGGTGTCTAAGTAATCTTATCCTATATAAGAATGCTTTTGCTTCATTGTAGAGACGGACATTGATTAGCAATAATGTTTGAGTTATAAGAGTTTTTTTTTAGTTATGGTGTTTTCTCTTTTTGTGATGGTGCCTTAGGGGCTGAATCTTTTTTTGGATTCGATCAATCCCTCTATTTATTGATTGTGGATTTGTGGTTGTGCCAGAAGGGGTAGGTAGAATAAGACATGAATGGAGATAAGAAAAATTCGATATAATGAAGTTTAACTTATTTTGAGGATTTGGCTTAGAAGAGGTCGAGATGGAGGAACATAATTTATGTAGCCGACCCCAATACCTTAATAACTCATGCTTTCCTGAACAGCTATATGAGTTGGAAATATTGTGAGGTGGAATTTTGATGCAAACTAGACCATAAGTTGGCCCACCCATTGGGCCCAATCCATAGGCCCAATATAACATCTATTTAATTAGGAATATTATTAAGAATTTTAATTTAATTAGGATTAATATTAGTGAGTTTCTTATTTTATTTAGTATTATTCCAATATTAGTAAGTTTTGTTTCTTACGAATTAAGCCAACTCTCCGATATAAGGATGTGAGGCCTCATTATAATAGAATTCTTGTTATCAATTAAATCTGATTTTCTCTTTTGTGATATTTCATCTTATGTTGCTCCTCTTATATATGAGGGTGTCCTAAGCGTCGGAATCCATCTCTGGATTCGATCAATTTTGGAAGATCTATCTATATTCAATCGGAGATCTAGAGCTGCGCTACATTCATAATCTTATGTGGCATTATTTCATTAGACATGTCAAAAGGGGCACCACTTTTGAAATGGGGGAGCTTTTCATAATTTCTCATATATATATGACAAAACTACTATGCATCTATCCCATATATATATAGAAATAATTCTATAAGAACTAGTTCTCACTACTATTTTGTGAGAAGTCTAGGTGGAACTCATCTATCACCCAATCCAAATCTTGTAATACAAATAAACTCCCTTGATAGTTATACGCCCCAAGTTTCGGTTAAATCCAAATTTACTGGACCATTTGATCAACTGTACACCACTCCAAATGGATTGGATTTGTGGGTTATGGATGAAGAGGTTAGGGACACGCGATTGGGGCCAAAACTTGATTTTTAGGGTGGTCTCATATAGATTCTTTCATTTCCTCGGTCTTATCCTCAAATGAGACACACAAGTGAGTCCCATAAAAGTTCTCGTGGTAGGTGTGTATGAATACTTCTTATAAGATTAAAGCCCGTGTATGTGTGTGTGTGTTTGGAGGGGGGGTGGGGTGGAAGACTACTATGCATCTGTCCCTCACACTGTGGTAAGGGACAATTCCTCTTTTAGACCTAACAAGGTAAAAAAGGTATTATGGTTTTTTTTCTTGCACATTAATACT
The DNA here is from genome assembly GCA_037013555.1 of Sextonia rubra. Lineage (NCBI taxonomy): Eukaryota > Viridiplantae > Streptophyta > Magnoliopsida > Laurales > Lauraceae > Sextonia > Sextonia rubra. The sequence goes on from JASUAD010000007.1 coordinate 214,169, forward strand.
TTCTAAAAGGGGAAGTATCTCTCACCTTAGTGTGAGGGACAGATGCATGTAGTTTTGTTCTATATATATATTATATTTCATGTGATGTGTGCCTAAAATGCTGTAGTGCCCATATGTAGATGGGACTGGGGACTGAAATATTTGGTGGGGCCTACCCATGTACAATAGATGGAGCCACCTAATCATCCTAATCCCTTGATCAAGGGCCCACAAGTTCTCACCCTTGAAAATAGTGCACAGTTGGTTTAATGGTTTAGGTGGGGCGGGAGGTGGGTCATTGTGTATGGTCCATTCAAATGGACCATCAGGTGGGCCCCACACATACAAAAAAAAAAAAGCGTTCATAGGATCATTGAGCTACTTTCTCTCTCTATATATATCTCCTCCTCATCCAAAACTTTGTCCCGATTATACTACGGTTGGCTACATAAATTCTATTTCTCCACTTAGAGTTCATGTTTTGAGTTGTGATATAATTTTATATTGATTATCAACCTACCTAAAGCAACCCTGCATCTTTGTCTGGCATTAGAACTAGTAGTAAAAAACTAGCGTAATTTAATGAGCATACATGCATATATGTTATATATATATATCATAATATGTAAATAATCTACAGAGGACGGAGCTTTCAACATAGCTGCAAAGGATTGAAGTGGGTTACACTTCCATCACCATTTTGTATTTTTTTAAAAATAATGTCCAAGGATTGTTGTAAAAGTGTTGCATGTCACCTCTTTAGCTTTGTCATGATGCTTAATCGATTGAAACAACAACCCACAGGGCTTCAGGTGAGTCCATTCAGTGCAAGTCATTAACCAGCAGGAAACATCTTATGACGGGCGCAGCGAAAATTCTACAATTACTAATTGTATATTACCCAATATTTATCTTAGGAAGGTTGTCAGTCTAGATTATTTTCATACATTATCTCATATATCCAGGCATTTTTATTCTACTATTTCGGAATTGTATTTTTGTCCTTGGTAGGCGAAAAGTAGTGTGAGCTGTGGTCCTCTCCAAGATGACAACTCTAACAAAATTTTATAGAAGTATTTTATTTTGGTCTTTTGATGGTCTTACCGTTCCTGTTTTGCCTGTTTACATAGAGGCTGGGTTTGTGTTGAGAAAGTACAACTTGATTAACAATCAGGTTGGTTTGGGTTGCGACTTCACCTTCATGTACGGTTTTCAGCCTGATCTGACCCTGGCCAACCTGTTGCCACCCTTATTTGTACCATGGTGACTACACCTGGATCCTGAAGCAGCTCTGTGTATCCGTTGTATAGTCAGGTCCAAGTCTTTGCAAATTTAGTTGGAGTTGAATCTAGGTCCATTAAATGGGACCCATTTCTGAGTCATCGTCAGATTCAGGTCTGGGCCTTGGATTCAAAGTTGGGCCCCGGTCGAGGTGAACCTGACTAACTGTATATGTTCCTATCTATCAGAAATCATCAACTAAAAGGAACATTATTACCGATTAAAAAGAGACCCATTGTTGTGTTGGAATCCTTTTTATCATCAAAGGAACAAGCAGATAATCAGATTAATTCTTGAAATACCTTTGTAAATGCCCCAGCGAGAGTAAACTCTCACCACTTACTGTAAGAGACGCCATGTTGAGGCCCACCGGGGTCCCACTGATCACAGGACCAGGGGAATGAAAAGTCTGATTGGCCCAACTATGAAGTTTGGGTTCAATCCTATGCCTATAACTCTTGATTTGATCCAGTCCATTGGATGGTGCAAACTCATGGGCTCTGTTGTTCTTCAAGGGGGTCCTTTGTGTGGATAGTTTAGATTGGTGATAGGTGGCACCCATCCATGGGGCCTATCCCACCTTAGGCCTCACTTGGGCATAGGACACACGGCTCATGTACAATGAGAGAGGCTTCGATCATCGTTGGCACTGCTTTATCCATGGCCAACTAGTTTCACTTATCCAAAACGAGTACACAATTCAGCCAATGGTCCAATTCAGTCAGATGAGTGCTAAACCCCATGACCCAAGGCCCTTGGGAGGGGTCCACTAGAATGGATCAAAACATGGGACCCAGAGCATTGGCGCTTAGTTGAGGGATTCCATATATATATATATATATCTATTTATATTTGGGAAATAATCCTATGAGAACTAGTTTTTACTAATTTATTGTGAGAAGTTTAGGTGGGGCTTATCTACTACTCAATCCAAATCTTGCAAAACACAGGAACCCCCTGATAGTCACATGCTCCAAGTTTTGGTCAAATTTTAATTGACTTGATTGTTGGATTGACTATGCATTAATCTGAATGAATTGGATTTGTGAGTTGTGGATGAAGGAGTTAGGGACATGTTATTGAGGTTAAACTGGATATTTAGAGTTGTCCCACATAAATTTTTCCATCTCTCTGGTCTCATTCCAAATGAGACCACAAGTGTGGCCCCATAAAAAGTTCTTATGGCATGTGTGTAAAAACACTTCTTATAAGATTAAAGCCCTATACACACACACATAAAGGTTGGCTCCCTTAAGCTCAAGTTTAGGGTAAGGTAAGTTCAAGTGTGTGGTGCACACAGGTGGAGCTCACGTAGGGACTCACATGGGGATGGGATGGGGGGTTGGGGAGGAGAGGGGGGTTTGAAGGACTCCCTGAGAACCTCCTCTCTACAAAAAATCAGCCTTAACCTTGGTTTCTATCATCTCCATATCGGCTCCAAAAGCTTAATGGTCAATAGTCCATTTGGATCGGTCCACGGTCGATCCAATGGTCTAGTAAATTTGGATTTGACAAAAATTTGATAGATATATAAAATTCATGGGGGTCGTGTGTTTGGTCCATTTGGATGGATCAAGGGTGGGCGCCAAGGACTCGAGCTTACGGAATTTTTTATATAAGCTTAAGCTTAAGGGAACTTTTCCCACATATATTGTACATTCTAGCGTTTCATGAAATGTGATAAGTAGATAAAAAAAAGTAAGTAAAGAATTTCTTTTGAATTTTATGAGATTGATTAATTCTTTCTTAAACTACTGCATGTCTGAGTTTATCCGAATGTGAGCTTAGTGTATATTGTGAAGGTTAACTTTCATGTGGTTTCCAGGGTCATTGCTTTGGTACAATGGTAAATGTCTCGGTGCCATGAGTAATAATGCATATTCGAGACATGAGGAGCCACTTTGTGCAAAATTTACAAAGGTTAGATTTGTCTCCAGTTTGGACCCTACAAGAACCATCTTTGGTGGGATCACACTGGGTAATGACTTTATATATATATATATATAACTCACAGGAGGTTTGTGTTTTTTGAAATTGACGATCCTTCTTTAGAAATCCATACAGCCTGAGTTTGATTGTTAAAATTGGCGCTAGGGTGTTCTAGATTCCTTGATAGAAACAAGTTCATTGTTGACATAAACATTATACTCTTTTATTATCACTCTTGATTGTTATATTAATATCTAAGTAGTTCTTCATATTCAAAAGAATAGAAAATGAAAAGCACACGTGTTGATGGACATCTATATGCTTGATACAAGATGAAGATCTTGATACAATATTTTCAAGCTTTGGAAATGTATTGTCCTGAGTACATAGATTTTGTTTCTTTAGTTGAATTCCAATGGTGTTGATTACTTTTATTTTTCCCATGTTGTCCTCACATCATAAATTTGCAATTGTAGAGTTGAGGTAGTTCGTGATTAAAAAACTGGAGACAATTTATGCTATGCTTTCATAGGTGAATCTCTCTTTCTAGCGCGAGCGCACACACACATATACACACAACATATGGAGGATGCTTACTTGTGGACCTTTTGTGTAAACTCTCCTATTGGACCTACCTCGGGCTACAAAAATCATGGGTAAGGTGGGGGATCAAAAGTTATGGATGGAATGTAAATGTATGCAAAATTTTAACTCCATTAAATCATCTTAAGCCCTTGATCACTGTCTCACAAGTTTTATAGTTTTAAAAGACATCGTTTTGTTAGGATTTCAATCCAATGTTGAGTTACACTTGGATGAGTGTCAACTTTGAGCTTATGCCAATTCATAGTGGGGTAGTGAGTATGAGGAAGTTGGATTGGTCATAATGGTCTCATGTGCTACAAAAGGGGTTCACATGATGCCCTTTTATGAGAGACATCCTTAGTTGGTCCGCACAATGTCTATATATCTTTTGTATGTGGGGTGATATCTATATGGGTTTTAATCCTATGAAAAGTGTTCCCACACCTACCGTGAGAACTTTTTATGAGCCTACTTGTGGATTCCATTTGGAATGGGACTAGGGGGATGAAAAGCTCTATGTGGGACCACTCTAAGTATCAAGTTTGGCCCTTGTCACATGTCCTTAACCCCATCATCCATGGCCTATGAATCTAGTCCATTTGTGTTAGTGCACAGTCGATCAAATGGTCCAGTAAATTTGAATTTGATCGAAACTTGGGGCATGTGATTATTGTGTGGTTCTCTGTATATTGCAAGATTTGGATTCAGTGATAGAAGTGCCCCACATAGACTTCTTACAAAATAGTAGTGAGAATGGACCACATACAGGGACCTCCCTTGATTGACAATGGACCCTTGGGTTTACACCATAACCATCCGAATGGGTGTGCACCCATTTTTAATGGTGAAGTTTATGGGCCGTTGATCAAGGGGTTAGTAATATCATGGGGGCTCCATATCTTGTACTTGAGTAGCCCCCAACTAGATCTTTCAATCCCCTGGCCCTTACTCCATGTGGGTCCCAAGTAGGTATGCATGGAAGTTCCATGCACACTTGATAACAACTGCTTACATATATGTGGGTTGGTGGGTGGGTGGAGTGTTAGAGAGTTTGGAGTTGGCATGTGTGTATTCATGTGTGTTCCATACTTCTATTGATTCAAAATCCATTATCTTTCTTTAATCTTCTTTGCGGAGTTTGAGACAAAGGGGTATGTGAAATGGCATATTTCAATGTATGTTAATTGATTTATTGTCTATCCCGCATAGGTTTCTTCCATTTTTCTCCTTTATGTAATCTCCATTAAGTCTAGACTACAAGGTTATGACTATTATATGAAGATATTGGTTATAGAAACACTTTTAGGATCTCTTTTTTCCACCCTATTTACTATCTTTTTATTTTATTTTAGTTTTTCTAATTTCAATCCATGTATGTTCCCATTTAAGTAAAAAATTATTTTTTATCCTCGTCTTTTTGTAAATCATCCCTTGGGCCATGACCTAATGATGTCATTGTTGATGGATAATACTCACCATTTAATTGGACTTTCAAGGAAATAAACATGATTTTTTTTTTGGTGGGTGTGGGTGTGGGTGTGTCATGGTGGTGGGTTGGGGTGTCTGTGTGTGGAGTGGAGAAATAAAAAGTTCAACCAAAGTTTCATAGGTTGTCCATTTTCCTAAAAAGGGGTTATCAATTGTGCTTTTCAATGGAGCCTTTTTTTTTTAAACCTACATTGGAGACCCAAGCACACACTCTCATTCTCACCCATGTCCCTGTTGTGGATATGACACCACCATTGTGTGCGGTGTGTGTAAGCAACCAAGATCAACAATTAACTACACAAGAAGACAAGAGATTTATGTAGTTCGGCAAAATGCTTATATCCACGCGAAACCAGTTTCTATAAGATTCTCTTCCAGTTTGTGAATCCAAAGCTTTGGAATCTCAACATGTCTTTAGGGTTAAGATTACATCATATATATAATCATCACTTCCTTATTTCCCAAAAATTCTATTATTAGAAAAAAGGAAAGTCCTAATCCTATTAAAAAACTACTATTTAAAAAATATGAAATTCCAAATATAATTAGGGAAACTACCCAAAACATGAATCCACTTGGTCTAGACCCACTTGGCCAACAATCTCCCCCTTTAGACCAAGGGGAAGATGCCCTGAACCCCTTTCTGGGAGTTTAGCCCTGTCAACTCTAAACACAGCTTCAACTTTCCCTTAGACATAAACTTTGCCATCATGTTCGATTGATTCTTGTCAGTGTGAATCTTTTCTAGCTTCATGAAGTTCTTCTTGATCACCTTATGAGTCCAATGGTACTTGACATCAATGTGCTTCATGCGATGATAATATATAGCATTCTCACTGAAATCCATAGCACTTTGACTATTACAGTAAACTACATACTCTTCTTGTTTCAAACCCAATTTTTGAAGGAATTTCTTCAACCAAAACATCTTTCTTCCTGCTTCATTAGCAGCTATGTATTATGCTTCAGTTGTAGACTGTGCTATACATTTCTGTAACATCGATTGCCAAGAGATAGCTCCCCCTATGACAGTAGACAAATAACTAGAAGTCGACAACCAACGATTAAGATCGCCTGCAAAATCAGTATCAGTATAACCTTCCACCACTGCTTTGAGCCTCCAAAAAAAAAAAAGCACAACATGGAAGTACCTCTCAAATACCTGAAGATCCACTCCACTGCTTCCCAATGCTTTTTCCAGGGTTAGATAAAAATCTACTCACTAAACTTACAGCATGAGCAATGTCTAGTCATGTACAAACCATGGCACACACAAGACTTCTTATAGCAGAGGAGTAAGGAACAGATGTCATCTGTTCCTTTTCATCATCTGTAGGAGGACACAGGCGCTTGCTTAGTTTAAAATGACTGATTAGAGGCATACTAACTGGCTTAGCATTTTTCATGTTGAACTGCTTGAGTATTCATTTAACATATTTCTCTTGTGACAATCACAGCTGCTTGGCACTCTATCACTACATATTTGCATGCCTCATACCTAATATCGTACGTGCGGGACTTAAGTCTTTCATATCAAATGACCTTGACATCTCCTCTTTCAACTTGCCAATTAATTTACTAACTTGTCTAACTATCAGCATGTCATCTACATATGAAAGAAGGATGATAAACCTGCCATCGATAAATCAACGAACATAAACACAGTGATCTACAGTTGTCCTCCGGTACCTATGACTCAATATGAATGAATCAAACTTTTTGTGCTACTGTCTCGATATTTGCTTCAGCCCTTAGAGACTCTTCTTCAACTTGTAAATCATCTATTTTTTCTTCTACCTCAAACCCCTTTGGTTGAGTCATGTAAATCTCTTCTTTCAAGTCACCGTGAAAAAATGTAGTCTTCACGTCTATCTGTTCAAGCTCAAGGTCCATGCTGGCGGTTAGACCTAAGACGACTCTGACAGCAGTCATCTTCATAATATGAGAAAATACATTACCGAAGTCGATACCCTTCATTTGTGTGAAGCCTTTTACAACTAACAGTGCTTTGTACTTTATCAGTTTTCCATTCTCATCCTTTTTCAGCTTGAACACCTATTTGTTTTTTAGAACATTCCTATTTTTAGGAAATTGCATCAGCTCATAAGTCTTGTTCTTCTTCAAAGAACTTATCTCATCTTTTATAACCTTCATCCACTCATCTTTATTATCATGAGTCATTGCTTCTTGGAAGCTCCTTGGCTCCCTCTCATCAGTAAGCAAAATATATTCGAATGCAGGATACTTAGTTGATGGTTGATACTCTCTAGTAGACCTCCTAGTTTGAGGTTCCGTAGTTTTTAATCGAGGAGTTTGCAGCTCCCCTTGTTCAACACCTTCATCATCTGGTAACCCCTGTGCCTCATTATGATCCAGATCTTTTTGTTCACCTTCTTCACATGTAGTCTACACCGGAGAAGGAGCTGCTTGAGATCAACCAATCCATCAACTGTTTTAGAAGACTTATCAATTTTCTCAACATCTTCAAAGAACTGGTCTTCATGGAAAACCACATCCTTACTTATAATAATTCTTCTCTTATCTGGATTCCATAACATGTAGCCAAACTCATCTCCATTATAGCTAAAAAAGATGTAACTCATTGCCTTATCATCCACCTTTAAACGCTGCTCCTTTGGTACATGTGCAAATGCCTTACACCAAAACACCTTCAAGTGTGAATAGGAAGCATTTTTACCTGTCCATCTTCTCTCTGAAAAGATCACAATTCAAAGAAACTGAGAGAGATTTGTTAATTAGATAACCGGCAGTCAGAACAGCTTCACCCCAGAATGATTTAGGCAACCGTGCCAATCTCATCATGCATCTCATCTTCTTAAGAATAGTGCGATTCATTCTCTCTGTCACACCATTATGCTGTGTAGTATTAAGAATTATCTATTCATGTCGAATACTATTCTTCAAGCAATGACTTCTAAACTGGTTGGATGTGTACTCACCCCATTATCTATACGGAGACACTTCAAGAGCTTACCTGTTTTTCTTTCAACCATAATATGAAACTGTTGAAAAATTTGGAATACTTGATCCTTTGATTTTAATGCATAAACCAAGACTTTCTTGGATGCATTATCGATAAATGTGACAAAGAATTTATTGCCACCCAATGATTCTACCTCCATGGGACAACAAATATCAAAATATACTAAATCCAACACATTAGATTTTAATTTTGATGTCAAAAAGAAAACAACCCTATGCTGTTTGCGAAACAAACAATAGTCACAAGGATAAGGGATGTACCTTTAAGGCAAGGAATTAAATCCTTCTTTGCTAACATCTGCAAGCCTTTTGCACCATATAACTAAGTCTTTTATGCCACATACTCAGAGAGGAGCTGTCTTGAAAGGTATTCAACACACCTTTGAATAATTTCACATGTGTTTTATAAAACGTATTACTTGCTTTTCCTCTCGCAATAATAAGAGACCCTCTAGTGAGTTTCTATCTACCATTTTCGAAATAATTTTCATAACCTGCACGATCCAATGCAATTCCAAAAATTAGATGCAACTACATATCAGGATCATGTCGCATATCTTTCAGCGTCATTGTATAACCAATATTGGTTTTAATGCAGACATCACCAATACCAACAATCTCTAAGTGATTTGTGTTGCCCATTTTCACAGTGCCAAAGTCACCTACTTTGTACATCGTGAATATCTCCCTACAAGGAGTAGCATGATATGATGCTGCTGTGTCAACAACCCACTCAACCTAGTCATCTGTAACACTTAAACACCCGTTATCATTATCAGCGAGCACCACTACTTCCTGTCTCAAAGTAGTTGTAATGTTATCACTATCATTCTTCTTCTTATTGTTGGATCATTTCTGTTCTTTCAAGGAAAATAATTTTTCCTAATGTGGCCTATCTTATTACAGAAAAAGTATTTTACAAATTTTTTTCCGGTCTATGATCCACCTCTAGACTTGCCACGACCCCCCTTTGGTCTTCAACTCTTACTCCTCCCCCTGTTCTCAGTAACAAAGGCCTGTGTATTAGCTGTCCCTGTAGTTTTCCTTTTAGTTTCTTCATTCTATAAACAATTAGTAGCCTGATGTTAGATTTTGCGGACTCAATCCATCAGTTGATGTAATAAATTGATTAATTTCTTTATTTATCAATAAAATCATGCTTTACTTTCATGAGATAAAATTATTTTACTAATTCATGCACATGACCAATACATATGACATAATGGTTCATGAGTTGAACCGGGTCCCATTAATATATTAGATGTGATATATGTGCATGGATGAGATCTACACGCGGGAAATATATGTCACAAATCTTATACTTAAATAGCTTCACAGCCAGTAATGAGACTGGGCATCTCATTTGATAAGGTTGCAGCACTTTGATTACTATGAGATAGTGTGATTTGTCTCGATCATCAGAATATAAGATTCTGGATCACGGTGCTGGTACATTGGATGTATTGAAGGACCATGAGATGCACCTTATGGAATTCTGTCTCAACAATAAGGTATGCTCTCATAATTCCTTAGCAATAGGCTCTTAATCCTGAAACATTGATGAACTCAAGTTTCTATCTATTTATTTGCTTTGAGTCACCAATGAGTAAGGCCGACTATAGGTTAACACCTCGGTGTCTTGGGTATGTGGTAGTAGAACTGTGGGAACATTGAATGATCAAGATGGAATCTATCTCTATTATCCCCTTGTGCCAATTAATAGGTTTGTAACGCCCCACCCTATACACATGCATGATATTGTCCGCTTTGGCCCATGGGCCTCACGGTTTTGTTTCTAGTGGGCCTCAACCCACAAAAAGGCCTCATGCATAGTAAGGGTGCAAGCTCTCTATATAAACCCATTCACTTTCCTCTCTATAGTCGATGTGGGACTCCAGGATGTCACAATCCACCCCCCTTAGGGCTGCACGTCCCTGTGCAATAGCCTGCCAGTTCTTGTAGCCTGCCAGCCCTCTTGGCCCGCCCACATGTGAACCCGCCCACTTGCACCAGGCCACGGCAGGGACCCACACTCGAACTAATCGAGAGTCGGCTCTGATACCATTTGTCACGCCCCATCCTTCACGCATGCATGATATTGTCCGCTTTAGCCCATGAGCCTCACGGTTCATGGCATGGGTTCATATAAAGAGCTTGCACTCTTACTATGCATGAGGCCTTTTGGTGGGTTGAGGCCCACTAGAAACAAAACCGTGAGGCTCATGGGCCAAAGCGGACAATATTATGCATGCGTGAAGGGTGGGGCGTTACAAATGGTATCATAGCCAGGTTCTTGATTAGATCGAGTGTGGGTCCCTGCCGTGGCCTGGTGCAAGTGGGCGGGTTCACATGTGGGCGGGCCAAGAGGGCTGGCAGGCTACAAGAACTGGCAGGCTACTGCACAAGGACGTGCAGCCCTAAGGGGGGTGGATTGTGACATCCTGGAGTCCCACATCGACTATAGAGATGAAAAGTGAATGGGTTTATATATAGAGCTTGCACCCTTCCTTGCATGAGGCCTTTTGGTGGGTTGAAGCCCATCGAAACAAAACCGTGAGGCCCATGGGCTAAAGCGGACAATGGGCTAAAGCGGACAATATCATGCATGTGTGAAGGGTGGGGCGTGACAACTAGAAGAGAGAAAGAGAGAGAAACTCGTGCAACTCTTGTACGAATAGGGTTTTGGACGTGAGAGAGAGTCTTATTGGACGTCCAAGAGATTTTATAGACTTTCAAATCTCTCCCTTGTCTAATTGAAATAGAAGTCTTACTTCCAAAGCAATTAGTAGCTTTCTCCTTTCCAAACTCTTCTTTCTAGAGTTCAAGTCAGATTAGTATTTTCCAATATCTTGGGCTAACGTGGGGATCACTAGGGATTCCTTAGAAAGTTGGCTCCAACTGGAACACCGGACCCCACATCTCATGTGCAATCCGGGCCCACAGTTAATTGCAAATAACACCACTATATAAATGCAATTGCACTCCAGTCTTAGGAATAAATTACAATGAAGACCCTAAACTTCCCAATTACCACAAGTAGGCCCCTCTATCAATATCCGTGGATCAATTGGAATAAATCCGTCTTTTCCAATCTAAGTTCCACATCTTATTATCCTTGAGCCCCAATTAATTACAGTAATCATCAGTACCATCCAATTAACTCTTAATTGAGATGGGTGCGCACTTACTAATGACAAACCTTGTAACGCCCCACCCTATACACATGCATGATATTGTCCGCTTTGGCCCATGGGCCTCACGGTTCTGTTTCTAGTGGGCCTCAACCCACCAAAAGGCCTCATGCATAGTAAGGGTGCAAGCTCTCTATATAAACCCATTCACTTTCCTCTCTATAGTTGATGTGGGACTCCAGGATGTCACACTAGTTCCTTGGAGTTTCGAGTTGGAATTACTCCTGAAGATTCCACCACTCTTCTTGAGATAAGAAATCCAATTCGGGTCATAGCGTGAAAGGCTAAGAGGTGTTGAAGATTCTCATCATCAAGTAGAGTCGCAACTTCTCCATTAAAGCACTGCGGATCTCCAAAGGTATGATTTACTTCTTTCATGTCGTAGATTATTGTGAATATTTAGTACTATTTGATTCTATCTTTTAGATAGAATATTTACTGTACATGGTCACGAGATTGAGGGTAATGCATCCTGGATTGGGTTTTTGGTCTTATGGATAGTTGATCCCTGTGTCAAGTGGGTCAAATGTTTTGAAAATCTATCCACGAGACTCACCTACTTCCAACACTTGACTCATAGATAATACACCATTTGGAGTAGAGTTGTTCACAGAAATAACCAATGTCTCCCATGTATTTGGCAAAGAACTCAGAATTAACAAAGCTTGCATCCCATCAACAAGGACCATCTTCATTATGGCTAACTGATTAACCACACTTTGGAACTTATTGATGTGATCTTCGATCTGACTACCGTATTTGAATTTCATGTTTACAAGCTTTCTGATCAAGAAGGTTTTGTTCTCTGTGGTTTTTTTTATCATACCTTGCTTTTAGCTTTTTTCAAAGAGTATTCGCATTAGTTTCATTAGACACGTGGTGAAATATGATATTATCGACCCATTGTTTAATGTGACCAATTGCCTTTTTATGCATTTTGTTCCATTCTACATCTTTCATATCTTTTGATCTGGCACTATCCCCATCAATGGGATCATAAAGGTTTTTGCAATAGAGGATATCCTCCATCTTTGGTTTCCAGATCAACCAATTGGAATGGTTGAGCTTAACCATAGTAGTATTCATAGTGTTTCTCTCCATCTTAATTAAATTAAGCAACAGGAAAAAACAAACAATTAACACTAACCTTAACTCCTATACCAAGTTGTAGATCTCGTCACCACGAGCATGTTAGAAGAAACCGATCTGAAATCCAACCCCGGATGGCTCCGATATCGCAGAAATAGTTTCTACGCTCCGATTTGGTCAAACTTTTCGTTAAGCGTCAAATAGCCAATCTTCTTCCACAAACGTATAGATATGTTCGAAATGAGTTCATGGGCTCAAATGGATCTCTGATCGGATGTTGGATGATCAAGATATTGCAGAAACAAAATCCTGCCATCAATCTGGTTAAATCTGCCTTTGACTATATGATCTGCTGACGTATGCTAGCGTCAACAAATACTGCTGTGGGCTGGACTATTGCAAACGGGTCAGGTTGACCCAACCTGAACCAAAACTGCACCTGCTTGTACACCACGAGTTAGGCTGAATTAACCCGACCCGAACCTAACCTAACTTGGGTTTAAAAACCCAGGTTGCTGTCTTTTTCGTCCTCCTTCCCTGTTCTGCAACAAGGAGCCAAAACTCACTGCCCCTTTCCTTCTTCGGCTATGGCGGACAGGGATCGGCGACTAGTGAGTCGGTGAGAACTCCGGTGACGGAGTACATGACGTGGCAACGGTAGGGCGTGCGTGCGACGGTTCTAGCAACAACTGTGCACTGCAGCAGCGCAATGGGTTGGCGAGGACTGTAGAGTTGCCCTCATCTCAAGATCTGGAAACTGTGCAGTGCCAGTGCAGTGAGCAAGCCTTTTAAAGTTTTCTTTTTTGCTCCCAACCAAACTCGAGAACCCCAATCCTCTTTCTTCTACTCAGATTTGCAAGCGGAAAAACTGTGGCCTAGCAGAGATAATGATCGTGATCTTTTTCTTTTTGTTTCTGTATGAAATTGTTGGAAGTAGGTGGGTCTCGTGGATAGATTTTAAAAAACTTTTGACCCACTTAACATAGGGATCAACTATCCATAAGACCAAAACTCAATCCAGGATGCATTACCCTCAATCTCGTGACCATGTACAGTAAATATTCTACCAACACTAAACATCCATAATAATCTACAACATGCAAGAAGTAGATCATACCTTTGGAGATCCGCAGTGCTCTAATGGATTTCTTCAACACCTCTTAGCCTTCCACGCTATGACCCGAATTGGAATTCTTTTCTCAAGAAGAGTGGTGGAATCTTCAGGAGAAATCCCAACTCGAAACTCCAAGGAACTAGAAGAGAGAAGGAGAGAGAAACTCGTGCAACTCTTGCACGAAAGGGTTTTGGGCGTGAGGGAGAGTCTTATTGGACGTCCAAGAGATTTTATAGACTTTCAAATCTCTCCCTTGTCTAATTGAAATGGAAGTCTTACTTCCAAAGCAATTAGCAGCTTTCTCCTTTCCAAACTCTTATTTCTAGAGTTCAAGTCGGATTAGTGTTTTCCAATATCTTGGGCTAGCGTGGGGACCACTAGGGATTCCTTAGAAAGCTGGCTCCAACTGGAACACCACGACCCCACATCTCATGTGCAATCCGGGCCCACATTAATTGCAAATAACACCACTATATAAATGCAATTGCACTCCAGTCTTAGGAATAAATTACAATGAAGACCTTAAACTTCCCAATTACCACAAGTAGGCCCCTCTATCAATATCCGTGGATCAATTGGAATAAATCTGTCTCTTCCAATCTAAGTTCCACATCTTATTGTCCTTGAGCCCCAATTAATTACAGTAATCATCAGTACCATCCAATTAACTCTTAATTGAGATGGGTGCGCACTTACTAATGACAAATCCATTAATTGGCACAAGGGGATAATAGAAATGATTCCATCTTGATCATTCAACGTTCCCATAGTTCTACTACCACATACCCAAGACACCGAGGTGTTAACCTATAGTCGGCCTCACTCATTGGTGACTCAAAGCAAATGAATAGATAGAAACTTGAGTTCGTCAATGTCTCAGGATTGAGAGCCTATTGCTAGGGAATTATGAGAGCATACCTTATTATTGAGATGGAATTCCATAAGGTGCATCTCATGGTCCTTCAATACATCCAATGTACCAGCACCGTAATCTAGAATCTTACATTCTGATGATCGAGACAAATCACACTATCTCATAGTGATCAAAGTGCTGCAGCCTTATCAAATGAGATGCCCAATCTCATTACTGGTTGTGAAGCTATTTTAAGTATAATATTTGTGACATATATCTCTCGCGTGTGGATCTCATCTATGCACATATATCACATCTAATATACTAGTGGGATCCGGTTCAACTCATGAACCATTATGTCATACGTATTGGTCATGTGCATAAAGTAGTAAAATAACATTCATCTCATGAAAGTAAAGCATGATTTTATTGATAAATAAAGAAATTAATCAATTTATTACATCAACTGATGGCTTTAGTCCACAAAAACTAACAATCTCCCACTTGGGCTCAATGCTAGTCAGGGTTGCATCTCATGCCCATCCTTTCTATGTGTTACTCAAAGACTTTGGTAGTCAAAGGCTTAGTAAAGGGTTCTGCCAAATTGTCTGCAGAGGCTATCTTGGTAATAGCAATATCACCTCTCTGCACAATCTCTCTGACTAAATGATACTTTCTCTGTACATGCTTTTGGCTTTTATGGCTTCCGGGTTCCTTTGACTGAACGCTTCCCCGCTGCTGTCACAGTAAACTGTGAGTGGCTGTTGTGCCAAAGGTACCACCCCAAGTTCCAAAAGGAATCTTTTAAGCCATATTGCTTCCTTAACTGCTTCACAAGCTGCTACATATTCAGCTTCCGCGGTTGAATCAGCGGTACATTCTTGTTTTATACTCCTCCAGCTGATAGCTCGCCTCCAAGCATAAATACATAACCAGAGGTGGATTTCCTAGAATCCTTATCTGACATAAAGTCAGAATCTGTGTATCCGACTGGAATCAACTCATCACTGCTATAAATCAACATGCAATCTCTAGTCCTTCTCAAGTATTTGAGAATACATTTTACAGCAGTCCAATGTTCAAGTCCTGGATTAGATTGATATCCGCTGACTAGGCCCACTACATAACAGATATCTGGTCTAGTACATAACATAGCATACATGAGGCTACCAACAGCCGAAGCGTATGGTATCGACCTCATCTGCTCCTTTTCCTCGGGTGTCTTAGGACACTGATCCTTGGAAAGGTGCACTCCATGCCTGAAAGGTGTGATACCCTTCTTGGAGTCTTGCATTGCAAACCGTACTAGCACCTTATCTATGTATGCAGCTTGGGATAAGCCAATCATCCTATTTTTCCAGTCTCGATAGAGTTTGATCCCTAGAATATAACTAGCTTCTCCCAAGTCCTTCATATCAAAAGTCTTGGCTAATCAAACTTTTACCGTTGACAACATTCCTATGTCTTTCCCGAGGAGAAGGATGCCATCGACATATAAAACCAGAAAAACTACCCTGTCACCTTCACTTTTCATGTACACACATGACTCATCCGGATTTTGACAAAAACCAAATGACTTGATTGCCTGGTCAAAACGGATATTCCAGCTTTGGGATGCCTGCTTCAGTCCATAAATAGACTTCTGCAGCTTGCAAACCTTTTGCTCCTGGTTTTTAGCTACAAAACCGTCTGGCTGCACCATATAGATGTCTTCTTCAAGATGGCCGTTGAGAAAAGCCATCTTGACATCCATTTGCCAAATCTCGTAATCGAGATGAGCCGCAATGGATAAGAGTATCTGGATGGATTTGAGCATGGCTACTGGCGAGAAGGTTTCCTCATAATCGATCCCCTCTTTCTGAGTATATCCTTTCGCAACAAGCCTAGCCTTATAGGTCTCCACTCTTCCATCTGGTCCTCTTTTTCTCTTGTAGACCCACTTGCACCCAATAGGTTTAATATTGGCAGGCAAGTCCACAAGTGTCCAGACCTGATTTGAGTACATAGACTCCATCTCAGCTTTCATAGCATCTTGCCAGCGTCCCGAGTCTAAGTCATTGATTGCTTCATCATAGTTAGAGGGATCTTGTTCCGGCTCTTTTGGGATTGCTTCATAAGACTCTCCCAAGAATGAGAACCTGTCAGGGGACTGACAATCCTCCCACTACGATGAGGTACTGCTGTAACTACTGGGTCTGGTAAGGGCGGTTCTTCCTCAAGTCCGGTCATATTTGGATTTGGAATTGATTGCTCCTGAATCTCTTCCAAGATCACCTTTTCTAAGGATTTCTGGTCCATCATATAATCTTCCTCCAGAAAAACTGCATTGGTGCTGACCAGCACTTTCTGCTCTCTGGGATTATAGAATAACCAACCTTTAGTTCCTTTAGGATATCCTACAAATGTGTATACTTCCGACTTCGTTTCCAATTTATCCGTCTTAACCTTAAGCACGTGTGCTGGACAACCCCAAATGTGTAAATGTTGTAGACTAGGCTTTCGCCCAGACCACAATTCTCGGGGAGTCTTAGGTATAAACTTAGATGGTACGAGGTTTAGTATGTACATTGCAGTATCCAAAGCGTATCCCCAAAAGGATATAGGTAATCTTGAGAAACTCAGCATAGACCTAATCATATCTAAAAGAGTCCAGTTCCTTATTTCTGCTACTCCATTCTGTTGAGGCATACTAGGAGCAGACAATTGGGATAGAATCGCATTTTCTGATAAGTAACCCATAAAATCAGCAGAGAGATATTCCCCTCCTCGATCTGATCGAAGAGTCTTGATACTCTTACCTAATTGCTTTTCCGCTTCCGCTCGAAATTCTTTGAACTTTTCAAAAGCTTCGGACTTGCGGTGCATAAGGTATATGTAACCATATCTTGAGTAATCATCTGTGAAAGTAATGAAGTACTCATATCCTCCTCTGGCCCTGACATTAATGGGTCCGCAGACATCAGTATGCACTAATTCCAATAAATCTTTGGCCCTATTACCCTTAGCTGAAAAGGGTCTTTAAGTCATTTTACCTTCCAAACAGGACTCACAGACAGGCATTGGTTCTACCACCAATGAAGGTAAGATACCATCTTTCACTAGCCTCTCAATCCTATTAAGGTTTATATGACCTAGCCTTAGGTGCCAAAGTTTTGTTGGATTAGATGAAGGTGACTTTCTCTTTAATGATGGTCTATTAACTGTTTCAGTATCATGTATCTCATACATCGTGGGAGTTAACAAATAAAGTCCATAGGTTACCTTGCCAGAACATATGAAAGTACCATTCCTCTTTATGACAACTTCAGTACCAAAAGTAATAGAATAACCTTTATTCACCAAACTAGAAACTGAAATTAAATTCCGCCTTAAGGACGGTACATATAATGTTTCTGACAAAACCAATTTATTATTTGAAAAACATAAAGTAATGACTCCCACTGAAACAGCCTCCGCCTTAGCGTTAGATCCTAAGTTGACAATGATTTCTCCATCACTTAGCCTCCTGGTTTCCCTGAACTCCTGCAACGTATTACATATGTGATTAGTTGCCCCGGAATCCACACACCAGGATTCTGAAGTACCAGTTGCAAAACTAACTTCAGATATAAGTGACTCAATCATACCTGGGGTCTTTTTCTTAGACAGATATTCTGGACAATTCCTCTTTCAATGTCCTGTCTTACCACAATGGAAACACTTTCCTTTTGTCCCTGAACCCTTAGCTTTAGCCACGCCACCAGTTGGACCATTCTCCACCTTAGGACCCTTTGGAACTGATTTCTTTTTGCCTTTCCGCCCTTTGCCTTTCGGCTTGGACTTGGCATTTGACTTTTCTGTCATTAAGGCAGTTGGTTTCTTCTTCATAATCCCTTCAGTTGCTACCAGCTGACTAGATAGCTCAGCCAGAGTCAGATTCATTTTATTCATATTATAATTGACCTTGAAATTGTTGAATGACTCTGGTAGTGACTCAAGGATTATGTCAATCTGCGATTCTGCATCAATCACAGCTCCCAGTACATCTAACTCATTTAATGAGTTCATCATCTTCAACATGTGTTCCTGTACTAATGTACCTTCAGCCATCTTGGTGCTAATGAGCACCCTCATGGCTGCCTGCCTAGCAGGTTTGCCTTGTTCTGCAAACATCTCCTTTAAGTTCGATATCATATCATATGCAGTCTTATAAGATTGATGTTGATGTTGCAGCACACTAGACATGGATGCCAGAATGTAACATCGGGCCATCTCATCGTCTTTGGCCCATTTGGTGTAAAGGTCCCTTTTTGCTTCTGATGCATTTGGGCCAGGCTCTTCAAGGGGGTTTTTGGTAAGGACATATTTATATCCTGAAGCTGTCAGGACAATATCCAGATTCCGTTTCCAGTCTACATAGTTGGATCCCACCAACTTATTCTGGTTGAGGATGGTCGCAAGTGGATTGAAAGTATTCGAATTCATGCTTGTAATACTGTAGCACATAACCATACATTCAATTAATGAATTTAAATGACATTAGGGTTTAGTATTCTACCAAATTTATGTGGGAATCCTCATAACCACAAAATTCAAAATACATCGGAATCCCAATCCTGCGGGGTATGCCTCCTTGGGGAGTGCGAATACCTCCTAGACTAGTGCGGATCAAAGTTGGTCAAAATTGGGATTAAGACTAACTATCTATTATCCCCTTCATATATTACTATCTAAGTATCTCATACCAAATAATGTATGACTCCCGATTAGCTTCGGTTTGTAAAATACATGAGGCAATTCCTTGGGGATACTACATCATTATTTTAGTTAAGTGTGACCCACCAACAGCATTGCATGACAACCGTTACGGGCAGGTCCTCCTTGGGGAGTGGGCTCCCACCTCGTCTCATCAACACTATCCATAGGAGATCCATATCCAGTATCCAGATAAATACAAGCCCTCCGTGGGGAATGGCCATTCTCAAAATGGCACGAGGCTAATACTTTCCTTACAATGGACCTATGGTGGAAAACCATAGGGATTTTTATATATATAGAAATGCCCCGCTCCCACTTAATATTTTAGAGTTGAGGATTTCCTTATAGGGGTATGGGTCCATCAAATATAGGTATATATTCATCTCATGATAAGACCAATAATTGGTTCCAAGTCAAGTTATTTTAAGGAAAGTCCAGTTTCTAAAATTAGTGTTACCAATAGATCCATCTCATGGGCCCACCAACTCTAATTAGAACTCTTTCCAAAAATTAATTTGATTTGACCAATTTTGGAATTTGCTATGCTTGGATCAGATATGGAAATACTCTAAAATAAGCATTCATCCATAAATAGAAAGTGCTATAACAAAAGACTAGTCCTCTCCTCCACATGATCCAGGCGGAAAAGACTTCTTGGACTTCTAGACTTTCCAAAACTTTGGGATTCCTCAAACTCTTTGGGCATCTCCAAAACACCTTTTGGTAATCTTCAAACTCTTTGATTAGGAGTCCAGCTTCTCTTTCCTTCTTTGTTTCGGACATCTCCAGAATTTACAAATTTTAAAAATACATAAATTCCTATGTCTCTATAATGAGACTTACATGGTAGTCTAAACATGGAAATAAAAGGGCTATAGGGAAATTCACCATGCCTTGCCCTTTCACGGAAAATCAAGGAAACCATGATGCCTTTTACACTTAGCCACAAATAAACCAATAATTAAAAGGAAAGAAAAACATGTGGGCCATATGGAGAGGACATTATCACCTGCAAGTTAGTATCTCATACAACAAAGCATCTCACAAAACCAGATTGCCAAACCACAATGGAAAAACAAGATGCCAAAAAAATTTTTTTTTTTTGCCACCACGATACAAGATCCCCTACGCAACGAGGGTCCGGGGGCAGTGCCCCCGGCGGGGGTCGAGCTGCCCGGTCAGCTCGCGGGGTTCCAAGGGACAGCGCCCCCGAAAAAAAAAAAACAACAACTCAGACCAAGAGCAAGATGATTCTGCCTAGGCTCGACTAGCCGATCTGGTCCCTACGGTTAGCCAACAGACCTCTACAGCCATAGTTGTCCGTTTGACTAACCGACCTGACGAACCTAGAAATTTGGGTTCTTTTTCAGATTCGGCTCATGCTGTACCCAGTCACCTCTAATGATCTCAGTATGCTTTTAATGGCATCTTATCATCCTCCTATCATGATTAAAACCTTTTGTGACTTTCCAAACATGTATCTACTACAAAAGCAAGCAAACCCAATAAACACTGATCCTATCATAGCTCTTGCTCTATCCTCTTCATATCTCATGCAAAGATTAGAACAAGATTACTGATCTAACATGATTAGAGATGAGGTATGGCTCTGATACCAATTGTTGGAAGTAGGTGGGTCTCGTGGATAGATTTTAAAAAACTTTTGACCCACTTGACACAGGGATCAACTATCCATAAGACCAAAACCCAATCCAGGATGCATTACCCTCAATCTCGTGACCATGTACAGTAAATATTCTACCAACACTAAACATCCATAATAATCTACAACATGCAAGAAGTAGATCATACCTTTGGAGATCCGCAGTGCTCTAATGGATTTCTTCAACACCTCTTAGCCTTCCACGCTATGACCCGAATTGGATTTCTTTTCTCAAGAAGAGTGGTGAAATCTTCAGGAGAAATCCCAACTCGAAACTCCAAGGAACTAGAAGAGAGAAGGAGAGAGAAACTCGTGCAACTCTTGCACGAAAGGGTTTTGGGCGTGAGGGAGAGTCTTATTGGACGTCCAAGAGATTTTATAGACTTTCAAATCTCTCCCTTGTCTAATTGAAATAGAAGTATTACTTCCAAAGCAATTAGCAGCTTTTTCCTTTCAAAACTCTTATTTCTAGAGTTCAAGTCGGATTAGTGTTTTCCAATATCTTGGGCTAGCGTGGGGACCACTAGGGATTCCTTAGAAAGCTGGCTCCAACTGGAACACCGCGACCCCACATCTCATGTGCAATCCGGGCCCACAGTTAATTGCAAATAACACCACTATATAAATGCAATTGCACTCCAGTCTTAGGAATAAATTACAATGAAGACCTTAAACTTCCCAATTACCACAAGTAGGCCCCTCTATCAATATCCGTGGATCAATTGGAATAAATCCGTCTTTTCCAATCTAAGTTCCACATCTTATTATCCTTGAGCCCCAATTAATTATAGTAATCATCAGTACCATCCAATTAACTCTTAATTGAGATGGGTGCGCACTTACTAATGACAAATCCATTAATTGGCACAAGGGGATAATAGAGATGATTCCATCTTGATCATTCGACGTTCCCACAGTTCTACTACCACATACCCAAGACACCGAGGTATTAACCTATAGTCGGCCTCACTCATTGGTGACTCAAAACAAATGAATAGATAGAAATTTAAGTTCGTCAATGTCTCAGGATTGAGAGCCTATTGCTAGGGGATTATGAGAGCATACCTTATTATTGAGATGGAATTCCATAAGGTGCATCTCATGGTCCTTCAATACATCCAATGTAACAGCACCGTGATCCAGAATCTTACATTCTGATGATTGAGACAAATCACACTATCTCATAGTGATCAAAGTGCTGCAACCTTATCAAATGAGATGCCCAATCTCATTACTGGTTGTGAAGCTATTTTAAGTATAATATTTGTAACATATATCTCCCGCGTGTGGATCTCATCTATGCACATATATCACATCTAATATACTAATGGGATCCGGTTCAACTCATGAACCATTATGTCATACGTATTGGTCATGTGCATGAAGTAGTAAAATAACATTCATCTCATGAAAGTAAAGCATGATTTTATTGATAAATAAAGAAATTAATCAATTTATTACATCAACTGATGGATTGAGTCCACAAAAACTAACAGAAATAGATTCAAATTGCCCAAAGAAGATTCAACTCAGTTGATCTTCTGCGCAGCAACTTCCAAGCCCTAGGAGACCCGAGCCAGGCTTTGATATCACTTGTTGTGGATATGATACCACAGTTGTCCGCATGTGTGCGTAAGCAACCGAGATCAGCAATCAACCATACAAGAAGACAGGAGATTTACGTGATTTGGCAAAGATGCTCACATCCATAGGAAACCAATTTCTACTAGGTTTTCCTCCAATCTGTGAATCCATAGCCTTGGAATCTCAACATATCTCTAAGGTTATAGATTACATCATATATACAATCATCACTTCCTTATTCCCCAAGAACTCTATTCTTAGGAAAAAGGAAAATCCTAATTTTATTAAAAAACTATTATTTAACAAACAGGAAATTCCTAATATAATTAGAGAAACTACCTAAGACATGAAACCACTTGGTCTGCAACCACTTGGCCAACAGTCTCAACCCTGTGTTATATACATAACACAGCGTGAGACTTTGAAGTCCTTTCGTTTTCTGTACGTTCTGTACTTGCTATCATTAAATTCTGTAATAAACTTTGTGACGAATAAGATATCATTTTACATTTGGGAGGTAACTGAAATATATTACAAGCAAAGAAAATAAAGAAGGTCTGCTGATCAAAATGATGGAAAATACCCAATATACAAAGGCTACATGGAACAACTGATACATTTAATTGTGAAGTTGGCGCTAGTTGGAATTATCATTCCTAGCCAGTCAACCAAATTAGCGAAAAAGGGAAAAGAAAAATAGAAACTTCTCTATTGATACCCAAATTTGCCAACATCTCAACATTTTTGTATATTGGAATGTGTTGAAGTGAAGCATTAGTGGGTAATGCCTCGGCTTTTATTTCCTTTCATAGAAGAGGCTCCTCAGCCCCTCCTTTCCAGTGGCCCAAGATGTAGCATAGCATTGCATTAGTCTTATTTCACAATGAGGGGTTCACTAAAATGAGATGAAACCAACGTAAGACCTTTAATTGCTAATATCTCTCCTCTGCTTAGATTTTACTCCCATGTGGCCAAAAAGAGGACACGATGATCTCTCCAAGGTTATTTTTAATGGTGTCGCCATTCCAGATGCGCCCGGCTACCTTCGGAATTCCCTTCAATTTTTAACTTTGTAACCACCTGCTAGTATAGGCATCCAAAGGAGAATATCTCTGGGGTATAAGCTGACGGAAGTCAATAGCAGCTGTTCAATTCCTATGCAGGTTTAATGCCGAGATGTCCAGAAATTCTTTTGCTTGAACTTGCCAATGAATGATTGTGGATTTAGTCCTTGCTAATATCACATCGACACCCAGTGAAGGACCCAATCCCTCTCTACCCGAGAGGCCCAAAGAAATCCATTATGAAAGTAATGTAGAAATGATTAAGGACGGATCCCAAATGAGGGTTACAATGAACAATGGATAAAAAAGTTGTTTACCAATTACTCACTAGACCAACAAAAAAAGCATGTTGGGGAGCGCAAAGAAATATGGTTTTCCTAACAATTCTTCAGCCATAGAGTTTGCATTAATCTCTCCATGGTGTTTTAGGTGCCCATGGTTATAATGGTTCAGACCATAGTTGCCGGACTCGGAAATAGATACCAGAAGGGATTCTAGAGAGAAGGAATGTGCCATATGCCTCATTTTGCAACATATTGCATGGTACCTATGTATGCAAGCATGCAACAAATTGAGAAATAAGGGGCAATAAGCTTAGGTACTTATATGGGAAACCGTTCTTGGCAACTGTTATTAAGATATATACATGTGCTAGCTGTTTGAGAATAATGTCATAGTCAAGTCGAATAAAAAATAACATGACCATGACCTTGGGTTTCCCTTTTTTTTGGTAAATTATGCCATGATGATTTCTAGTATTATAAGATGTAAATTTGACGGCTTTGGAACTGGTTCCTTCCTCTGTAAGTTGGTTTGAGGGGCGTTTGTGTAGCACCAAAAGCTAGGGAAACAAAGGTAGCACCTCCATTATCTGCGACTGGTGCAGCAATGAAAAGAGGAAACAGAGATTTTGGCCTGCTTTCTCGTGCTAGAGGGGATCTAAAAATCCTATGTAATAGAGTCAGACTTAGGGTGCCACGAAGATAAAATGCAGGTTTCCTCGGCTACGCACAACAAGAGGAATTTGCACTAGAGAGGAAAATTGCTCTAATTTTCCTTGAATCTCTTCTTTTGCTATTTGGTGCATACGTATTCCTCACAAAAAAGGAATTAAATAAATTGATTTTCCTTATGTGAGGAGTAGGATTTAGGATTCCTCTCTTGCAGAAATGAAAATCTAAGAGCAAAATCTTCTAGGTCCACAAATGCATTCTAAGGATATGTACATGCAGTGACCCTAGAAAAATGATTTTGTCGGAGCTGATTTCGAACTCTATGAGCCTGCTTGTGTAAAAATCACAGTTTGTAGTTTGGATTTCCATGAGAAGGGGTGGAAAGGGAAAGGTGAAGAGAAAGAGAGGGGGCTAAGGGAGGGGTTAAGATGGAGGTTTGGGCTATAAAATTGATGTAGGCCCATGACCCATGGGTTGACCAGGCCCAATGGGTAGTGGCGGAGGCAGGATTTTCTTTCAGTGGGGATAAGCAATAGTTGACTAACAGGCATAGAGCCAATTATATATATTTTTTGGAGGGGATCGATAACATTTTTATATTTATAATTTTTTTACTCATCATTTTAATATATAAATATATTTCATAGTTTTTTAATAATATCCAAACAAATAAAATCCTATTTGAAAAACCTAAATTCTTTCAAAGACGTAATTTCTTAAAAACTTTAAAATAGTTAAAATATAAAAATAGTATGACTCATCATAACGAATCCAAACTACTCAAAATAATCATTTATTTATTTAGGACTGAGAATTTTATCTGACTAGAATTAAAGTAAGGCCCATGCAAGATTGATCACTTGGAAATAGATCCATTAATAATTTATTAATAAATTGGTTGGTTAGTTATGATTAATAATGAAAGTGTAATATCTATGCTACTTAGAATAAATGCCAGCCCCTTAAGTGACTTTTCCAAATTTTCCTCTAATATGAGTTTGCCTCAGCCCACCAGAAGATTGAGCACATGGTTGATCGCGCTTAAAAAATGTATACGTGGAAATGAATTACGGAATCAAGGTCCGACATTCACGCACTTTAAGCGTTAAGAAGAATGGGAAATAATTACAGTTCATCATTAATTTCCCTTTTGTTTACATGGGTTCAAGTGCCCTGACCGCGGGGATGCAGGTTGTTTACATACATTTTAAAAGTTTACAACCCCTCCCTCAAGTCTCAGATGTGATCTCAATTTGGAAAATACAAGAAAATGTACATAAGGCGGAAGAAAATGTGGAAAAAGGGGAAAAAAATGGGGGGTGACCGTGACCCGCGGTCACTGCCCCGTTCCAGTGACCGTGACTCACCCGCGGTCACTGGGGCCTTCCAGTGACCGTGACTCACCCGCGGTCACTGGGGCCTTCCAGTGACCGTGACTCACCCGCGGTCACTGGAACCTGCCAGTGACCGGGGATCACGGTCACTAACAGACAATGGCCCTGTGCCTCCGTTTTTTTTGTGCTGTTCGCGCTGGTTCTTTCTTGGAACTTCTTTCAAGTGTTGGAACTCCATTCTCATGACTTTGGAGCGGTGGACAACCATCAAGAAGATTACATTTTATCATGGAATCAATTGAAACCGCTGTAACTCATTATTCGTGCTTACGGACTGCATTTTGTTTCAAGTCCGAAATGGGCAAATTTGAAGCCGGAGTTGTGTCATTTGAACCTATCATTTTCAAGGAACAAAATGACGCCTAGAGAGGCTTCTTTCACAACTCTTGTAATGGCTAAGAAGCCCTACGAATGAGAGAAACAGAGGTGACAATGTCATCCTCTCAAAAATTGGCGTCATACGAACATGGTATGGACTTTGGCCATTTCCCTTCCTTCTCTCCTTCTGAATTTTCTTGCTCACCTTTAAAACTAAGAAAAGAAGGTGGGAATGGTCGTGGAAGTGTTGCTGGAGCTTGCTTCTTGTTGCCTTAGGTAGTGACTTTCTTCAATTTCTTCACTTTTCTTCCTTATGTGTGTGTCCTCCTTTGTTTCTTCCAAATTCTCTCTTTTTATAGACTCCCCAATTAGTTTTGTGCAGTTTTGGGGAGTTAATAGCAGTTTTGGGGAGTTGGATTTCGAAGAGGAGTGGAGGGAAACCACCCAAAATCGTGGGAAACCTCTTTTGAAGGTCCGTGACCGCAGACTGGGCCACGGACGAGGCCCAATTTCAGGTTTTACGCGTATGTGGCCCATTTTCATCTGTTTTGGGCTCAAACGAAGTCCGATTGCCACCAAACTTGGAGGGATGCTTCTTAACACTATTTTCTACATGTCATAAAAATTTCAGCCCATTTTAACATCACGAAGTTGGTCAACTTTTTCATTAATTGGGCCCCGGTCATGGACAAGGCCCACTTTTGGAACATTGCATATGCGGTCTATTTTCCATTGTTTGAGGCCCGAATGATGTCCAATCATCACGAAACTTGGAGAGATGTTGCTCGACACCATCTTAAGTGTTTCATAGAAGTTTCAGCTCTGTTTGACCACCTGAACATGGTCAACTCCTTTTGTTTGTGGGCCCCGGTCACTCCCAATGCCCATTCTTGGAATTTTGCATATGTGGCTTGTTTCCACCTGTTCGGGGCCCAAACGGTGTCCAATCGCCACGAAACTTGGAGGGATGCTTCTTGACACTATTTTGAGTGTGTCACAGAAGTCTCAGCTCTGTTTGACCACCTGAACATGGCCAACTCCTTTTGTTTGTGGGCCCCCGGTCACTCCCAAGGCCCATTCTTAGAATTTTGCATATGTGGCTTGTTTCCGCCTGTTCGGGGCCCAAACGGTGTCCAATCGCCACGAAACTTGGAGGGATGCTTCTTGACACTATTTTGAGTGTGTCACAGAAGTTTCAGCTTTGTTTGACCATCTAAACATGGTCAACTCCTTTTGTTTGTGGGCCCCCGGTCACTCCCAAGGCCCATTCTTGGAATTTTGCATATGTGGCTTGTTTCCGCCTGTTCGGGGCCCAAACGGTGTCCAATCGCCACGAAACTTGGAGGGATACTTCTTGACACTATTTTCAGTGTGTCACAGAAGTTTCAGCTCTGTTTGACCACCTGAACATGTTCAACTCCTTTTGTTTGTGGGCCCCCGGTCACTCCCAAGGACCATTCCTGGAATTTTGCATATGTGACTTGTTTCCGCCTGTTCGGGGCCCAAACGGTGTCCAATCGCCACGAAACTTGGAGGGATACTTCTTGACACTATTTTGAGTGTGTCACAGAAGTTTCAGCTCTGTTTGACCTCCTGAACATGGTCAACTCCTTTTGTTTGTGGGCCCCTGGTCACTCCCAAGGCCCATTCTTGGAATTTTGCATATGTGGCTTGTTTCCGCCTGTTCGGAGCCCAAACGGTGGTCAATCGCCACGAAACTTGGAGGGATGCTTCTTGACACTATTTTGAGTGTCACAGAAGTTTCAGCTCTGTTTGACCACCTGAACATGGTCAACTCCTTTTGTTTGTGGGCCCCCGGTCACTCCCAAGGCCCATTCTTGGAATTTTGCATATGTGGCTTGTTTCCGCCTGTTCGGGGCCCAAACGGTATCCAATCGCCACGAAACTTGGAGGGATACTTCTTGACACTATTTTGAGTGTATCACAGAAGTTTCAGCTCTGTTTGACCACCTGAACATGGTCAACTCCTTTTGTTTGTGGGCCCCCGGTCACTCCCGAGGCCCATTCTTGGAATTTTGCATATGTGGCTTGTTTCCGCCTGTTCGGGGCCCAAACGGTGTCCAATCGCCACGAAACTTGGAGGGATACTTCTTGAAACTATTTTGAGTGTGTCACAGAAGTTTCAGCTCTGTTTGACCTCCTGAACATGGTCAACTCCTTTTGTTTGTGGGCCCCCGGTCACTCCCAAGGCCCATTCTTGGAATTTTGCATATGTGGCTTGTTTCCGCCTGTTCGGGGCCCAAACGGTGTCCAATTGCCACGAAACTTGGAGGGATACTTCTTGACACTATTTTGAGTGTGTCACAGAAGTTTCAGCTTTGTTTGACCATCTGAACTTGGTCAACTCTCCAGTTGACTTTTTATGACAGTGGGCCCTTGTTTCAGCTGTTTGAAGCCCAAATAACCCCGGTTTGATTTGAAACTTGGAGGGACTGACGTCAAGAACATCTTGGAGTATTCATCCAAATTTCATGCAGTTTAGATTTGAGGAAGTAGGATTTCGAACAGTAACCTATTCATTGCATGCGTTAGGTCACTATTCACTCCACATTGAGACAGTTAGCCTGTTTTCTATCCGAACAGCCTCCCATTGACTTGAAACTTTAGGAAAATAACTTGGGGCATTCTTTGAGCATTTGTTCCAAATTTTATCTGCTTTGGCCTTCTGAAAGTAAGATCTTAGCCGATGACCCCCAAGTTCGGGATTACTGTCCTCTAAGCTGACGTGTAATGAAATTTAGGCCAAACAGAGTCTTTTCATCTTGAAAATTTGCAAAGTATCTTCTGAGCATGACTGAAGCTTCGCGTCTAAATTTCATTAATTTTGGACCTCAGGAAGCAGGACTTTGGTCAGTGACCCCCTGGCTTGGGGGGGAACTGACTTCAGGCTGACATGCTTGTGGCTTTTGAGTTCGATGATGTCTGTTCAACCCGAAATTTGAACTTCCTCTGAGAGTTCCAGCTATCTTGATCTTCATGGAATGCTGGTTCTCACAGTGATTCCCCAAGATCTGCAAATAACCTCTGTAGCCTAAATTAAGCTGAGATGAGGTGTCTTCGCTGCAGTATTTGCAATTTTTATAGGTCAACAAGGGTATCATATCTTCAATAAGGTGGGACTAACTCCTATTTGAATAACATTTGGGGCCGACCAAACTTATAAAAAAATTAATTAAATTTTTAATGACTTGAATTACTATTGAGATTTTCTCACTAACCAAACCATTGATTTAATAGCTGCGCAATTTAGTGATCCTTTAATGATAGACTTCTTTGTAATTTAATTGTGGATAATAGTTTGAAATTCAATCCAAAGAAGAAGCCACAATAACTAAATAAGATTTTTCCAAAATTGCCATGAAGGAAAATTATTTGGGAGAGAAAGAGGAAGGAAAATATGTAGTACATTAATTGCAAGTTGC
Organism: Sextonia rubra; assembly: GCA_037013555.1. NCBI lineage: Eukaryota > Viridiplantae > Streptophyta > Magnoliopsida > Laurales > Lauraceae > Sextonia > Sextonia rubra. The sequence continues at coordinate 243,837 of JASUAD010000007.1, forward strand.
AACCACTTTTTGAAATTTACTTACCTTTTGTGCAACCAAGTGAAAGACAAAAGTAACCTTAAACCCTCTTGAATTTCTTTTATTGTGTAGGAAAAAAAGTAGATGAGTAGAGGCAAAATTGTGAGAGACTATATGATTTTTAAAACTACTTCCATGACATCAAATGCGCATCCCAAAGTTGAGTGGGGGCAATTGCCCCCACTCGACCCTACCTCCCTCTGCCAATGGGCCTATGGCCACTATTACCCATAAAGAGTAATCTCCAGATCATTCCTAGATTCATTTTCCCTTTCCTCTCTATTTTGAATAAAGCAATAGCTAATGATTGGGGATTGATATTGACTTATTTAGAAAACTTTATCTTAGGATTTTATTAGATTTAGAATCTGATTTCTATTGGCATTATTTCCATGATAAAGTTAGTATCTAGACTCTATACATAGGTTGTAATCCCTCAATGATAATTGATTAATTAATAAAATTCTCTCCTCGAGTTTTTTCTCAATTGTGTGTCTGTGGTGTGAGACCAAGATGGTTTTGATGTCTATGGATCCCTTTCCCTATGCATTCACTCAAAGAATAGTCCTTGGCTACTCTCCCTACCTGCACTATATAAAACATGGGCTGCATTAGACAACTACAATTCATACTGATGGAAAAGATGGTTTCTGCTTCGATGGAAACTAACTTGCATGAATGCATTATTAACATTTCAGTTGAGCTTTCATATAAGCTATGATGCACAGATACCTCGAAATGGTCGTATCGTATCCGATACTTCACTTTTTATGTGTAAAATCCTTATCCCTGCCCTGTCCATAGTGTGTCCCTGCTGTATCTAGGTATTATAGCTTATAAGATTACAATGTTTAGTCCTGGTTGCTTGCTGATCAGTTGAAATGCATTCCTCATCACTATTTTATTGATTTATTTATGTAATTTACATGGGACCATCATCACTACTGTATCTTTGTAATGTATGTGATAAGATGAATGGGCTAAGATGATTGGATGAGGCTGATTTTTTGTATATACCTAGTTCCCATTATAATCTTTCAATCCCTCATGCCTTTCATGATTGGCATAACTCCAGGTGGACCCTAAAAAGTTAGCTCATATACCACACCATCTTGTTGGACCGTTTCTGTCTCTCTCTCTTTCTCTCTATATATATATCTAAAGTTTTTGGATTAGTTATTGTAGTTAATACGATGGCTACTGTTGCAATATATATATATTATATATTCTTCATACTATGAAAGGCATTTGTTTCTTTTATCAAATATTGTCATGTTGTGCATGAAACAAATGCAAAATAGGAAGAAAATGAAAAAGGCCTAGCCTAGCAGCTAGCTCTAACACTACTATTCTACACTGTTGAACTACCAAAGGTGTCAATCCATTGACATATATGCTATTTTGGAAAATTGTTTCTACCATTTTCATATAATCTAGTTTGTACAAATTTTGTTAAATTTTGCTCCTTTAAAGTTTTGTCATAGTGTTCGGCCTATTGGAGATTGATATTCTTTAACTTGCTTTTTCGACTAAACATTCATGGCAGATGGATAATGCATTAAGTGATGATCTAAGAATAAATGTGGATTTTACTCAAAGTGCTGCTAAATTGTGGCCACAATGTAGACGTGGTAAAGGCGTTCAATCTGGCAGAGTTACATAATGAGTTTTGATTTTTAGTAGCACATAGTTTGGCTATAGAGGTAGATGCCCACCAGAGGTAGGCTAAAGAAGACGTGGATATAGTTAATAAAATCAGATTTGAAAAAGTTTAACTTATCTAAGCATTTGGCTTATAATAAGTTGGAATGGAGAAACAAAATTTATGTTGCCAACCAAAATAGGTGGGACAACGTTTTGATGATCACTACAACAATTTTCATCATTGCCGGCGCAAAACATGTGCTTGTAAGAGTAAAAAAAATGCTGGCAAAATACATTTTTAGCGATATCTTATGCGCCGGCAATCTGCCAGGGAAAATTTGCCTGGGTTTCCATTTACCGGCGATAAAATGTAAATGTCAGTAAATCTTATACACTGCCGGTGAGAAGGGAAAACTTTTGCCGGCGTTTTATAACGACGGTAAAAATGTTAAAATTTATGGAAAAAATTTTTTCAAATTCATTTACCGGCATTTTTTTATCGCCGACAATAACTATTATATTTGTTATTTTAATTGTTTTTGAAGGCTTTTTACTGGCGATTTATAACGACGGTAAAAAATTTAAAATTTATGGGAAAAAATTTATCAAATTCATTTACCAGCATTTGTTATCGCCAGCAATAATTATTGTACTTGTTATTTTACTTTTTTTGAAGGCTTTTTACCGAAGATTTTGTTCGCCGGAAATGCTTAAAATTGTGCTGGCAATAATAATAATAATAATAATAATAATAATAATAATATTATTATTATTATTATTATTATTATCATCTTTTGTGTTTCTTTTATTTTTAACTTTCTTTCCCCTGTTGATACATTAATTTGTTGCATATTCCAGCCTCCCTTATTCCATTATTCAATACCAGATCTATTACACACCTTATTTCCATTTTCATTCCAAAACCACCAAAAAATAAAACAAAAAAATTCATTCCACTTCATATTAATATTCAAACATCCTTTCAACATTCAAATACCATTTCAACATTGAAAGCACTTTACCATTACAAATTTAAAACCTATGATAACATTCTATTCTATACCAACATTCAAATACCAATGAAAATTTACATGTTCATGTAATCATGTCATTGTTGCAATGTTGCTTAGAACAACCTCCTGCATCCCATTTCAATATACAAAAGTCTGTTACTCTTCATACTTGTCCTTCATGTGTGCTGCATCTTTGCTCCATGGAGTCTTTCTTCATTTTTTATTCAATCGGTATGAGAAAAAGAACTTAAACTGAGCTAGGTAGTTTGACTATAAATTCAAATAAAACATGCATCATGACTGGTCCATGGGCCTGAATACACAGACCCACATGTAGTTTTTCATGTAGTTATATTATTTTCTTACTTCTCCACACAAAAGAAGTTTAATTTGATTCAAAAATATGACAATTGCATTAATCCAGATATGTTCTAAAAAGATTTCAACGGTCATGTACATATTCATATCCAGGTTATCCAAAAGCACAGCATCATACTTATGATCCTCGACTCACATTCGTATCCATATCAAAATCCTTATCTGAAGGCGACTCCTCCTAACTTTTGGTTAAAACACAACCTTTTGTTATCTCTACTATATTTACAGCTTAATGACCACCATAGTCCATACTGGAGTGAGCTATTGAAAATTGACACGCCGTACTATTATGAATGTCGGTTATTGTAACACTCCGACCCAACTCGACCACGTTTAACGACTAATTAAGGATGTTTTAATTGTTAATTGTGTTTATTTGCATTTTGTGTTCGTTGCGGGTCATGGATAGGTAGTTGGGTTGAGTTTGACCTGGACTAAGTAGACCAAGCCCTTTTTCGTAATTTTTGCCTTTCCTAGACATCGTCATTTTCGCATCTTCTTGGTGTCAACACGTGTATTTCTTTGAACTCGTTAACTTCCGTAACTACGTCCTTTGCAAATGACATCGTGAGGTTCCGTTGGATTCGGATTTGACTCGAACTGTAATTTGCTTTATACCTCGGACTCCATTGCAATTTGGCTTTGAAACTTATCTATATAACCTCCACCGACCTTTTTTCTCTCTCTCTTCTCTCCTCAGTTTCTTTTCTCACGTTCGTCTCTCTCTCTCTCTCTCTCTCTCTCTCTCTCTCTCGATTTTCCTCTTTCGCTTCTCTTTCATTCAGTCAAGCTAGAGGAAAGTGCAAGATCTGTTGTCTTCTCTCCTTCCTCCTGTGCTTCATGGTAGGTATATGTATTGGATTTCTCCTTTTCTTTCTTTCTCATAATTCTCTACTATGCTCATGAACTCTTTCTTTCTTTTTCATGCATAATAGTTATGAGTGGTGTTTGGAAGTGAAATTGAGCCCAAGGACCATAATCTGAGTGTTAGAAGTGAATTGAGGCAAGTATAAGCTTAACTTGTATAAACTCATGTTGATAATTGCTTGATTTTGGTTAATTCTAATGAGTTTGCATGGACAACATGTTTACAGCCCAAATTGAGTTTATTTTCCCTTTTTTTTGTTGAGATTTGCTTATTTCAGGTCGTGACAGATTTTCTATACGTGATTCAGAAATTGACCTCACGCATGCATGGCTAAGCCGTGAAATGTGCTACGGCTAAGCCGTGAAACACGCTACGGCTAAGCCGTAAGCCCCATCGTAACCCAGCCGTAGATCAGTACAGGGTGACACCTAAAAATAACTGAGAGTATGCAAATCAGCAACTCTTCTACAGCCCAGCCACGGCTAAGCAGTGAAGCCTTCTACGGCTAAGCTGTAAGGTTTCTTCGGCTAAGCCGTAGGGTACCTACGGTTGAGCTGACTGACAGGAACAATAAGAAAGATGGAAAAGATAAAAGACCTGTATGACCTTTAAAGGAGAAGGTAGACAACCTTTGACTGGCCCAACGGAACATGAAAAATACGTGAATGATCTCGAGGGCTGCGAATTATTTATGTTCGTTATCCAGTTGTTAAGCACCTCCCCGTGGGTGTTGGTTTAAGGAACTTCAGTGCACCATGTGATACACTGCAACACTAGACAACGGTGCATCGAATAACTTAAAACTACATCATCATGCACGATTAGAAACACTGGATAAATAGATTAGAAATTGCCTAGTAAATGAATTTGATTCGCTATGCTAACAGTTGCTTGCATGACATGTTGTCTGTCGATCATTGATCTCCACTCTTTAGCATGATTACTTGTTTCAGCTATTTTCACATTGTTAACTATGTTCCTATGGTTTCTTTCCTTAAGAATACATGTATGATTCACGTATAAGACATGTTCTCAGATATGCACGCATGATCTGTTTGTCACGGTTTACTCAGGGCTTTCATGATTGATTTGTATGATCAGGTACTACTTAGCATCAGCCTTACGATCCCGACGGGGTGAATTTGGTGTAGTTTTCATGGCCTTACTGCAGAAGGAAACGTCTTGGGGAAACCGGACCCCAGGAAACCTGAGACCCATTTGTACCCTGGCCCGGACAATGGTGTTCTCTGCACAGATATAAGATCCCTCTTTTGGGAGCATATGGCAATGTAGTCGCCAACTAGTTATGTACACAGCATGTATACATTGATTCACATGGCATATTTTCTTTCTTGTTTACACGACAGCTTAGTATACAAATGTGACTTGTTATGATTATATGATGTTCTTTATTCTAGTAGACACAGCATGTGTTACTTGTTATGGCTTATACATTGCTGAATCGTTGTATTCACGAGTTGTCTTTGATGTTGCAGGCTCAGATACCCCTCTCAACCCTTCGTCGGTCGGCCAGACTCTTAGTGAGGATCCCGTGGTCCCATCAGGCCTAGAGGAGTGGGAATAGACACTCCGCCGGAGAGCGCCATGGCCATTTCTTGCATCTGAGTCTTCATTGTTTTGAGTTGTATCACGATTTGATCCTATCATAATTTGTATATGGTTATTTTGTTCTATTTTGTAAAATTGTTAGCACTATATGTGAGTCCTATATTTCGTATTCTTGCATTGTGTCATGTGATGTTTTGATATCTACAACTTCCGCGTACATGTTTGGCACATGTGAACCTTCCCTTGTGCGTGTGCATTTAGACCAGTTCTACGTATACAGGCACAGGAGTACAAGTGTCATCGGTTTGGCTTTTGTTAACCCCCGAACTCTTGGGCTCGGGTTGTGACAGTTATGGCAATTAGATGCTAGAACAAACTTAATAACAAATGTAACAAGAACTGTTGAACTTAAGCGAAAGCAGACCCAAATCTAATAGATATTTATGAAACCTGCCTACAGTGATGAGTGAAGAGTGATTATGTCTTTTGCCAATGAGCCTATGACAGAAGAAATCCCAAGGATCTCCATCAAGTTTATTATGTGTCTTTACAATTAAATTTTCAGGTCACTAACTAAAGGATAACAGTCTCTATGATGTGAATTATGTAGCTAACATGGAAACATTGAGTATAATTCTTCTTTTTCCTAAAATATAGGGCAAGGATACAGACAGAGGCATCCATGATCCAGCTTGGTCTCAATTACAGGAAACTGCTAGGTTCCCAGAAAATAGAGAAAATTAACAGACTTCATACTGTGCTTGCTTATTAAATAGTATCGAGACCATGCAAGTTGATATTGCTATAGGCAACATAAAAACCATTAGACTACACAAGTATCAGGGGTGTAACTAATTAGGCTAAGCAACCTCAAGCCAGCATGACTGACCACATAAATACCCAAACTAGGCTGAATACTTCCAACTTAGGCTCAGGCCAAAGCAAGCTCAACCCCCAAGGCCAACCCACATAAAACCCAAAATCAGGCTAGGTACTTTCAAGCTCAGACCTGGGCCTGGCGTTTTCAAGCCCAAGTAAAATTCAAGCTGGGATTGGAATAGAGTCTACTGTACCCAAATGCTAACCAGGTTCTTGAATTTTTATGCTTCACATAGCTTAAACATCATATGGTGTACTATATATCACTCAATAGCCAACAACATAACACATGGATTTAAGATTGTCTCCTACAGGATGGTGGAACCTTTTTTTTTTTTTTGTAAGTAAATCACATACACACTACAAATTATGATGGTGGAACAACTTTATAATCGAAGAACATACCCAGAGAAGGCGCATCTTGAGCTCCATCAGAGGGACCCTCCCCACCAACAGCGATACCTAAATCTATGCTTGCACGCTTTGCTAACCGGAGGACTAAGCCTTCAAGAAAACTAGTTCTCTTTACATGCTCTTCTAACTGCTCCCTCAAAACACGCACCTCATAATCAGGGCCCGTTCGAGTCTGGGCTGAAACAAAAGCAGACTTCGTGCGAATGCTCAAACCCTTCAGATATCTAGACCTCTTGCCAAGAACCTTAACTGATATTTGTTCCTCGCTCATCGGAGATGTAATCGAGAGTTGAGACTGTTCAGCTATCACTCATACCAACTCCTCCTGCGATATTTTTAAACAAGTAAGAATCAAATAAAGTGAGTTGAACAAATGTATAAAAGTTTATTTGTATCGATTTATCAAATAAGACTTAGGCATATGTACATGTCTTCTGAGCCTCCTCATTTATCCACTTATTACTCCCATGAATATAGTGGGTGTTGTGGTAGAAATCCGGAAAAGACTGTGCCTGTCCACCATTCTGTGCTCTCTGTTATGACATTAGATATTTCATTAATATAAGAAATTAAAATTTTATGACTTAGTCAAATAGGAAAAATTCCTAAACCCGCACTTACAATGATTGAATGACGTGCTAAGAAGGATCTAGAGCCACTCGTATGATTCTACGGCATCTTCGAATGACTATTTCTTGCTTTCCTTGACTTCTCCTACAAAGATAAAAAAAATAATATATTACCTGAACAAATCTTAACTAATACAATGAACTTGATACAAAACCATTAAAAGTTACCTTCCACTCCTTAGTCTCCCACAAATTGTCAATCATCTAGGCCCAGTCATCTGCCTTACAAGGTTTTAGTGGGTGGCTCTTCGGATTGGGCACTCCCGCCTCCACAAGAGACAAACAATGGGTATGTAAGTCACTCTTCCAGTCCCTATACAATTTTTGGCACTTCGCATCAATGGCAGCCTTGATGATCGGATCATTCATATAGTCCTCGAACTCAAAAATTTACTTCAATTGCAAACGAAAACAAGTTAGGTGAGTCAACAATTAAATAGCAATGAGTCTAATTGAATTTGCATTAAGTTACTTTCAACGAAATTACCTAAACTCTCTTTACCACTAACTTCTTGATCCCCTCAGGAACAGACTTCCAGCATTCTTTCCGAACTAGTGCCTCATCTCGAATCGCTCCACCGAGAAGGTTCGCCAAAGTAATGGCAAATTTGCCCTCTGGTGCATTGCTTGAAGCTGGGATTGAAACTGGGATGGCATGGCCAAGTTGCCTCCTCAGCTTTGCTACCTTCACCCCACGTATCCTACCCGGTACATGGCTCGAGCCCTTAATTGAGGCTGGAGCTGTCACGGCCATAATATTAATTGAGTAACTAAGCATATCACATTAAAAGAAGGTAGGCTTTTATACTTAAATGGTTATATATTTCTCACCAACACTACTGCCAACCGTACGTAGACTTAAAAGTTGGTCAGGTTGGCCAAATGAATTGGCAACTTGCATAGGATCCATCGGCCTGCTAACGAAGGTGGCATACTACCCACATGAGAAGACCGTGTGACTGGAGGCTGTGCCAGTGTAGCCTGGGCTACCCCCTTAGGTATGCTTTCTGCACGAGAAGTCTGTATGACTGGAGGCTGTGCCAGTGTAGCCTAGGCTAGTGCAGCTGCTACAACATGAGCTTGTCTACTTCACTTCCCTTGATTCATATGAGTAACCTGTCATAATAAAACAATGAATTATTAGTACATAAATACTCACTTAAAGTGAATGAAATATGTTTGCAACTAGTATGGCTTGCATATCAGAAATCAATAATTGAAAATAACTTGATTTAGACACATATATTACCATATTCGCCTGAGACCCAAAAGACTCATCATCCTCGTCATCACATGAATGACTCATCATCACCAAAAGATCTCCATCCCGGAACCACGCATGCCACCATCACACTACTACATGAGCAACGCTTCATGGGATGGTAACAGTTACGTTTCGATGGGGTACATCCACCGATATTGCACCGGTCCAACAAGCATGGCCTCACATGGCAAGTAAATAGTCAGATGGACCATTAAATCGAAGAATGCATAACGAAATATCCTCTCGAGCTTGCAAAGTATAAGCACTCCCCGTTCCTCCAGTTTTTCTAAATCGCTTTGCTTCAATGTTTTCGAGCATAGGTCCTGGAAAAAACTTCCCAACTCAAATAGAGTTATACTTAACTCCTTGTCTATATAACCACGCAAGCCAATTGGAAGAAGACACTGAAGGAGGATATGATAGTTGTGACTTTTCATACCTGATAACTTGTCATTTTTAGAGGTCACACACCTTGAAAGGTTACACACCTTGAAAGGTTAGCTGCATAGTCATCCGGGTACTTGATCGATTTCAAGAATTCGTAAAAACCCTCCATTTGTTTCAGGTCTAATTGTAGAACGCCTGGGATTTCACACGGGTTCCTTGTTCTTTCCTTTGCAGATGCAATTCTGGCCTGATGCCCATTTCTTCTAAATCCTCACGTGCTTTATTCATGTCCTTGTTCTTACTGTCTATGCCCAACACTGTCCCAACAACATTTTCACAGATGTTCTTTTCTATGTGCATGACATCAAGGTTATGCCTGAAGTTTAGGTTCTTCCAGTACGGTAGCTCATACAGGATGCTTTTCTTTGTCCAATTCAACAATGCAGGCTCACGAGGTCTTTTCCTGTTGGTGGGGCCCTTCTCGAATCTACTTTCCGGTAGTCGATTTAACTAATCTAGTACCTTTTGCACCGGTAACTCCAAGGATTTCATGTTATTTTCTGGTTGACCGTTGAACTTCTTGCTTTTTCTCCATTGATGGTTCTTAGGCAAGTAAGTTTAATGTCCCACCCAACCAATCTTGCTTTCTAGCCTAAGTGATAATGAATCTTTGTTACAAGTGGGACAAGCCTTATAACATTTTGTTCTCCAACCAGATAAACTACCATATGCGGGAAAGTCATTTATGGTCCACATCACAGCCGCATGCATTCGAAAGGTCTGTTTACTGTGAGCATCATAAGTCGGGACACCATTCTCCCATAACTCCTTCAACTCGTCAACCAAGGGCCTTAGGTACACATCGATCTCCTTCTCAGGTGCCGTGTCCTAAAATAAGTAAAGACATCATGAAAAATGGATCCTTCATGCACATCCAGGGTGGAAGGTTATAAGGCGTAAGTATGACAGGCCACATGCTGTAAGAAGTGCTTATATTGCCGAATGGGTTGAACCCATCAGTGGCTAGTCCCAACCTCACATTGCAGATCTCTCGAGCAAACTCTGGAAATTTCAAATCAATTTCCTTCCATTCTTTATAGTCGGCTGGATGCCTACCCAAGTTGCCATCCATGCGATTCTCATGGTACCATCTCATCTCTTTGGCCGTTATCTTAGACATGTATAATCTACGCAACCTAGGTGTCAAGGGGAAGTAACACAGTATCTTATGAGCAATCTGCTTACCCTTGCCATCATTGACCTTATACCTAGGTTCCCCACATTCTGGACACTTCTCCAAGTGAGAATTCTCCTTCCAAAACAATATGCAATCATTATAGCATGCGTCAATGTGCTCATACCACAAGCCCAAGTCACGCAATATTTTCTTCACCTCATAATTGGAAGCAGGAACCACATTACCTTCTGGTAGGGTGTCTTTCAATATCTCCAAGACCTTGTCGAATGACTTGTTGCTCCACTTGTGTTTTACCTTCACATCTAGCATCTTAATGACAAACGCTAATAGGGTTTCAGAATCTTTACAGCCTAGGTACAAACCACATTGAGAAGCCTCTAGCATAATTTCAAGGTTCCGCATGTCATCCATCCCTAAGGTATCATCCACCATGTAAGTCCCCCTTCCATGGTCCACTAGCAACTCACCATATCCATCCAGATCTTTATCTGATTCATCCTTGCTATCAATTGATTCATCGGAGTGTAAGTTCCCCATGCTGTAACCAGGTGTCGTAGGATACCAGCATCCCACGTCGAAGCAGATGTTCTCTCACAATCTCAGTCATGTTTATAACTGTTGCAACAGTTGTTATACGGGCACATTATCACTCTACTTCCACCCGAATTTGCCTTTGCGAATTCAATAAAAGAATTCACGCCGTCCATATACGGCTGACTGAATCTATTCTGATATAGTCACATCCAACTCTTGTCTATATCTGTTCATATATGTAAGGTGATAGTTAACTCAAATTCAATAAAAGATGTCATTAAGAAACTTAATAGAATTTTAAAACTTTAAAACTTCCAGACCCATCATCGACCAAGGACAAACCCCAAGATTTCAAAACTTTAAAGCCCCAAAACCCCATATTAGAAAATATCAATATTCCCCAAGATTTACAAGAATGCTAAGTAGAGAGAGCGAGAGAGAGACTTGAAATGGAAAAGGTAAATCGAGTTTCTGTAGAAGACCACAGAATCCTACACACTATTCAATTCAACATGCAGTGCAATAAAAAATCAGAAATCAATAGTTTTTACTTTGATTCTAAGAGTAATTTCATTATTTAGAGAGAGAACTTTAGCTCCTCTCATTTATTTGCTTTGCAGCTTGACGATTTGAAAAAAATAGGCCTTTCTTCCAAGCAGGTAATTTCTTTTCTGTGGTGATAAATTTCTAGACTATTATTTAATAAATGCTGATCATGGAAGTTCAAAACCATTCACTAATTATTGAGTTTTGATGATCATGGTTAGAGAACATCTGCTAGCCTCATTGTTTTACCATCTGAGTTGAGGTTGATACACTTTGTTCATCCATCAAGAATCTGCAAAAAAATCCAATTGGATTCACCACCCATTTCTCATCCCGCTCTCTTAATTTAGGCCCCCTAGAATTGCATGATAAGATGAGGAATTATTGGACAAAAGGCACTAGCAGGATGAAAACCTCAAGAAACATTAGATCCATCTTTAACAGTTTACTTTTAACGATAACTGGGCAACAACCAATTCGTTCCATCAAGTTACAAGGATTAACAAATATTCACAAGTATTTTTTTGGTTTGAGCGTTAAGGCTTCATCAGTGCAGTGATTGTTGTGGATTGGACATATCTTCTTTGATTTCTTTGCAGATAAATGGAATCATGAGACAAATAGCTGGGCAGCTTTTCAGTTAACAGGGAGGGTTCATTATTCAACAGCCCATATGTGGATTGCTAATGAGACCTACTGTTGTTTACCATATACAGATCAATGATCTTGGGAGGAAAAGTAGCTGACATCCAACAAGGCAACAACTTTGAGTTGCGTATATTATATTTTCATCATGTTTAAGATTAAAGAATAAGATAGTGTGTTTATCTTCCTTTATATTGAATTGTGTTGATATTAAAGAATGAGATATTTTCATCATGTTGAGATAGTGTGTTTATATTTTCATCATGTTTATATTTTCATCATGTTTGACCTTTAATATTAAAATGTAATCCACCTAAGACCAATTCAACAGGCCCCCCCCACCCCCGACGAAAGGTCTCTATACATTAAGCAACTTCCTACACAGAGAAAACGAAGAAGTGCTCAAGCTTCCGACCCAGCGAGGGATGGAGATATCTCCCCAGCTAGAAATACCGAATTCTAACAAGATTAGGGGTGTCCATGGGCTGGGCCCAGATTCTTAGGTTTGGGTTAGGCCCTAAAGGTTTGATATAAAGGTTGGGAAAGGACACAGCTTTTGGTCCAAATAATATTTAGGCTGGGCTTGGATTTAGTAGTGTTAAAACAAACTCAAGACTGCCCCGGCCCAGCACAAACCTATGTGTTACGCCTTTATTACTTTGCCCTTATTGCAAACCCATTTTCTATCCACTAACAGCAACTGCTTGAAAACACTTAAGAGCAACCCTGTATCCATATTCTATCGCAACCCGTTTTTTATCCATTTGCAACGTCTTGAAAACCGTTGCCCTCAGTGCAACCCATTTTCTATCCACTAACAGCAACTGCTTGAAAACCCTTAACATCAACCCTAAATCCATTTTCTATCCCAACAAGTTTTTTAATCCATTTGCAACTTCTTGAAAACCCTTACAACAAGAGAAGAAAATACATACCAAGGAGAAAGCTAGAAGGACGAGGGGGGAAGAAAGCAGAGAAAGATGGAAGGGACAGAGAAGAAAGACTCATTTGAGTGTAAAAGGGGCATAGTAGGGGACAGAGTGTGGTGGGGATAGGGCTTACCAATTGAAAGATCCCTCCATGAGTTCATGATGATTTTTAGTAAATCGGCTTTTGAGAAACTATGTAGAAGGAGTGGAGATGAGAGTAGAACAGGAGATAGAGATTTTGATGCTTCTTTTGATGCTTCTCATCAAAAGGGGAGAAACAAATACACAGCCCAGCCCAGCCTGTCCCTACAAATTAAATGGGCAGGCTCGGGGTCTGTATGTAAGGTCTGTTGGGCTTGCACCGCGCTCAGGCTTACTTTTCTAAAGTCGAGCAATGCCTGTACATGCCTTAGCCTGGCCCAGCCCAGCCCATGAACACCCCTAAACAACATGGATTCCTAGTTCAACTTTAGCCATATAACTGCCAATTAGTTTGTATCATCTCCAAATTAGGCTATTAATCTGTTTACTTCTGTTGCCAATTTGGTAAAACACATGGTCTTCTCCATCTAGAATTAGAGCTGTGCCATCAAAACATTGGATCAATAAAGGGTTTCTATCAATCTATTGGATCCATGAGAGTGTACAATTCACCCATCAAACTTTCTTTAATGTTAACACACCCAACGATCGCCAAAGACAAGATCAATAGGGGGCATCTGAATTGTGGGATCAGTTCCATGACTGCTCAAAATCAAGTATAAGATGTACTACAAGCTGGCATACTAATTGAACTGACCTGCTTAAGAGCTAAATATTCTCCCTTATATGGATATTTGCACAACTATTCAACCTAAATAACCTTTAGTTAGCCACCTCATTTCCAGAGAGGGTACAAGTATTGTAATGCTTAATTTCAGTAGTGTATATCGTTGCCATCTATATCCGCAAGCCCATGGCCACATCGACCCTCCTCTACTCTCATGGGATCGCAGCTGATCCGGGTCAGATGTATGAGCTCTTCATCAAGCTCAGCATCCACCTCATAGTTAATCTTATGGCGTTTGCTTCTCTCTCTCTCTCTCTCCATCCACTTGTCTTTTGTTTGTTTTGTGATTTCTTGGTCTGGGTCTGTTTTGATTTGGGGGATTTTGTTCGTTTGATCAGTGATTTCCTCAGATTTTGGATCTGGGGTTTGAACTTTTAGGGGATGGTGATTGATCTCCTGCAGGATTCTTGAGATTTCTGTCAGTCCGAATCTTCACAGTTTGAGTTCGTTGCTGCCTTTTGTTTTTACCCCCAGAAACGATTTGGAAGCTCAAAGAACTTTTTTTTCGCTTTATCGTTCGTAGTTTGAGCTGTTTTGGTATCTGGGTTTTGCTGGAAATGGGGTTTTGATAAAGGGGATGTAGGCATTCCGATGAATGTAGATTTGGGTTAGCTTTTTTTTTCAGTTACTGGATCCCACGAGAGACTAACTCGTTCTGTTAGCTTCCATCTCTTGTTTATGTATTTTGTTTCTCTCATTGATGATATCTGTGGATTGAATTTGTTATATTTAATATCGTTTAATTTTTTGGCTGGAGAATATTGTTTCAATTCAGGGGATGCGAAAGTTTTGTTTGTTTAAATCTGCCTGCTTTTCCTTTGTGGATAAATTGGTTTACTGGTCCCCGAAATTTGGAATTGGAACAAGGATGAAATTTTTAGACACCTGATAGCGCCTGATTTCAAGGATGAAAGCATGAAGATGAAGCAGCAGGGTTTGGGTACCTTCACTGAGTGCAGCAGCAGTGCCTGGAGCAGCAGCAGCGCCTGTGATTTCTCATGAGCAGCAGCAGTGTGCTTGGGGATTTCTCACAAGCAGCAGGGGAGCAGTGTGCAGCAGCAGCGCCTGGAGCAGTGCTTGGGGGACTTCACGAGCAACAGGAGAGTAGCAGGGAGTAGCGTTTTGGGGCAAAAGGCAGAGTGTGCGTTTTGGGGGGAACGTAGGGTTTGGGTTTTATATCAACTGAAAAGAAAAGGCGCGAATATGAAAATGGCTAATTTTTTCGGCAATATAAATAATATGCCGGTAAAAATAATACCTTTGTTGGCGAAAAAAATTATTTGCCTGTAAAAATGAGGGAAAACCCATACTTTCACCGGCATTTTATTGCACCGCTAAAAATCCATCTGTTCCCAGAAAATTAAGATTTTTCGTCGGAAAAGGTTATCTTTTCCCGGCATTTAAATTTTTTTTGAGGAAAAAATGCCGGGAAAGATGCAATTTCTTGTAGTGGATAGTGGTGGTGGTGGTGATGATGATGACAATGACATACGTGGCCCTCCTTAAATGTAATTTGGCTTGGAAATTGTTATTGGTACTTCATAGCACTTCAATAAAGCATTCATCATCTACTATTGCTATCCCAAGTTCTCCATCACCATGTTTGTCCTTGGGACTCGGGTTATCCCATCCACATTAAATTTATGCACACCTTTCAGACAATGATATTGCTCTTCATCTGCTGCTTTACTTTTCCCAAAATGATTGTATTCCAGCCTTTTTTTTTTAACTACCTTCAAATCTTGCAATTCTTTTCTTTCTGTGGTCCACTTGGTACATTTGGTAAGTTCCTAGTGAATATTTAGGAAAAGGGGCTTCTATCAATGATGGTAAAAAATGAGGTAAAGATCTATAAAGGATCAGCTAATTCTTGGGATTCACTATCATAAAGTGAGTAGTGGGTGGGTGGGTGCGAGACAAGTTTTCTATAAAATATGAGAATTCTTGATGGTACCTTGTAGATCTTTACTCTTGATTGTTCACTCTTAATCAAGTCATCGATATGAATCCCATCCTAGAAGTTCCTGGGAAATCAGCAAGGAAATTTCTATTGGTTTAGTCACACTTTTTTTTCCTACTTAACACCCAATTATTATAGATGAAGCCGATTGTCCACAGTGTTTGATGCTTTTCTATTTAGATTGTTTTCGTTTCGTCCTGCTGTGATAAAATTACTGTTAACCTGCCGCACACGTTCACATCCAAATCAAACCCATGTGTGATGTCTACATGTGGTATTTTTTCTCTTCCGACACTAAAATTGAAGGATGGTTAAAATTTTGAATGGATATTATACATGTTACTTTAGGAGCCACTTGGTGCAAACAAATTGCTATCCTGCTTCATTTTTTGGGGATTTAGTCCCTGTAATTAATGCATACATAAGAGAGGGCACAATTGTCTCCAATTGATGGAATTTTAGAAAAAAAGAAACTTGAAATACAACCACTAGTCCTTGCTGAGTGTCCCCATCTTCACTCACAGTAAACTACTAATGACATTGTGAGTGGTGGTGCCATTGGATATAATTAATATCAATTTGGCTGGTGTGGTTGAATGGATGGATGTAAAAATATAGGTTACATGTAATGTTTTCTAAGTACTCCACCTCAAATCTATATTGGTGATTGGCATTGGATTGACTTGAAGTGGATAGTGCATAAAATCTGCATGTGTCATTTTCTGTTTTCATGCTTCCTAGAACTCAAAATGGGATTATGACAAATATCTTGATAATCTATGTTAATGTATACCTTAAATGTCAGATTGTATATCATGACCGATTGACTTTTCTCATAGTCAGTAAGCACACAAGTGTTCTAGCTGTGTGACTGAGCAGTTTACCTTCACTTTTTGAATTGTTTCCTGCTCAGTGTTTTCCAAATTGAATTGACCAATTGTTGTTGATGTTAGTAAATCACTCACAGAAAAGTTTAGTGGTTCATACTCCTGTGGCCCGAAAGCTACTAGTGGTTCATACTCCTGTGGCCCGAAAGCTATGGGCCTTGTTCGATGGAACCTCTCCATGAATTTTGTACTCCATTCCATTGTAATACGAAGTTTTTCTCTCTTAACGCAGTGCAAACTCCAAGGATGTGTCACTTCAATTTCTTAAAGTCACTTTTCTCCACGATACCACTGTAAATGTAATTGATTTCTATTCACGGGCAGGCAAAGGTTGTTTCAAATGTGGTAGAATTATCCACGCTGCTGAGGATTGTACCAAGGGCCAAGGGCACTAAAAACAAATAGCAACACCCAAAATATGTCTCAAAAGATGAAAATGCACAGCGCTGGAGAGGCTCACCAACGGTTCCTCTCTCTCTCTAAGTAATGGGGTTTGATGGAGACAGTCTGTTGGACGTATGTGGTCTTTATAACCATATCTCTAATACTTTTTAGGCCCACAGCTTGAGCTCAATAATTTAATATGCTTTTTCCAATAACAGCTTGAGCTCAATAATTTAATAGGCCCACATGCATTACAATTTTTATTATTTATATTTTATCTTTTACATATCAATGATCACATATTTTTTTTCCAGCTCTTGCATAATGTCGAACTTAAGCAAACTTGAATTTAAAGCCCTTAACATTACCGGGGATAACTATTTATCCTGGCACTTGGATGCAAAATTACATTTGCAATCTAAGAAGTTTGGAGAGACGATAAAAGAAGGTAATAAAGAGTCCCCGGAGAATAGGGCATTGGCACTTATCTTCTTACGTCATCATATACATGATGACCTTAAGAATGAATACCTCACAGAAGAAGACCCTGCCGGTCTTTGGAAATCTCTGAAAGACAGATATGATCACCAGAAGATGGTCTTATTACCAGCAACTCAGAATGAATAGCTAAATCTGCGATTTCAGGACTACGAATCGATATCTGAGTATAACTCTGCTCTTTTCAACATTGTTTCCTGGTTAAGATTGTGTAGGGAACATGGGACACATAGAAACCTATTTTTGTTTAATTGTTATTGGTAAATCGACCTTTACACACTCTAAAAAGCTTGGTGATACTATCAAAGTCGGAAATAAAATATCCCTGAAGGATATGGCATACGCTCTTATTTTCCGCGCCATTATATCTCCATTAGACAGGGATGATCACCAGCAGATGGTCATACACCTAATGCTTGAAATAAATGTCAAATTAGTTAATCAAAATCCCTCCAGAAGAGGTAAATATAATATGTTCTCCAGTAGAGATGAAAATAACCACCCCAAGAGAAGTGATTTATAAGGCATTTTGTTTGGAAATTGGGCGAACCACCAAGCATGGTTTAGAAGACCTATAACTACTTTTATGAGTTTGAACATTGAGTTCAATTTTCAATATTTTATTTGATGTTAGACTTATTCTTTTATTCCCCGTATCTTGTGTTTGCATGCTATATTTGTTTTGAATGATAAATTGTTTAACTATTCTCAAGTTTTATTATTATTTTTTTTTGTGATGTAATTGACTAGTTATATAAGTTTATTATTACTTACTGCATGGATCATGGAATGCATGAAATTGAGGATAATATCTGTCCGGTACACAGTGCAACAAAACACACTATATTGAAAAAACCAGAAGTTTTTCTCAGAAGTAGTGTTTAATTCGTGCACGATATCGATCATAGCTAGATTTGTACAAATACTTGAATGCTCCAGAAGAATCCGCACATAATATTTGTACATCATTACTAGTATTGACAGCCAGAAGTTGATACTAGAAAAGCTAAGTGCATTCTCCTTCAATCTCCGGGCTATATTATAAGACAATCTTTAAAAATCGAACCATATTCGATTATGAGCAAAAACGACAAAGTTAAGCCAGAAGCTTACAGCGAGCCCTCAACTTAGTGACCATAAGGCTTTAATGCTTTGGCAGGATAGATTAGGTTATCCTAGGAGTACTATGCTCTGGTAAATTATTAATAATTCTGTTACGTACTCCTTAGAGTACCATCTATTGACCATCCTTTTCCCAAAGGATATTGTGTGACATTAGTGAACCCATCAAATACTGCCTATTAGCACAAATTATTAAACTTAGGGTACACTTCATTGGGCATATTTTTTTTGTAATTTTATAAGACTTGATAGCGTAGGTTTGTGACCTGCATGAACTCAGAATGTAGACTCTATGTTAGTTATACTTTACCCCAATTATTGGATATCTAGACCCAATGACAGGAGATATATTCATTGTCCGTTTTTGCTGATTGTCATCTTGATGAGACAGTCTTCTCGCCGTTAGGGGGAGATAAGAGAGTTCTTGAAGAACACCTTGTTCCTGAAGAACAATCCGTTCCTGAAGAACGGCGAGAATTAATGTGGAATACTTTCACTCAGTTTCATCTAGATTTATGTACTTCACAATGTGAGAATGAAGTACGGAGAATTGTGCACTTAATTACAAACGAATTCCTCCATGCTTTTAATGATGCAGCAAAAGTGACTGGGTCACATAAATCAGCTATGAACACACAAGCACGAATTAATGTCCTTATAGGACAAGTACGAATTAGTGTTCTTGAAGAACAAAATCCAAATATGGCAACAAATGAATCTATACACACCAGAAGCGTGGTAGAACTATAGGTTTCAAGGACTCAGCTCCCCAGAAGAGGAGAAATGAGCAATTATATCCCAATCATACTCCAGAAAAGGTGTACTCCCGAAGAATTTATGACAAAATCCACTCTCTCTAAAATTCCTGAAGAAATTGATGTCCTGGAAGTGACACAAGTCCCAAAAGAGACTCAGGAAGCCCCTGAAGAGGCAATGGGTACCCAAATAAATAAAGAGATCTCTATACTTTATAATTATTCAAGAGAGAGATGGAATAGAAATAAAATTATCATCGATGCCGCATTTGCATATGCGGTAGCTACTCAAATATCAATGGAAATTAAGAATGTTGTTTGGGATATAAAACTACGTTCTATAAATGAATGTCGACAAAGAATATATTTTCCAAAATAGAGAGATGCCATTAAGGAATTGCAGTCTCTCAATAGACGTGGTATATATGAACCTATAGTACAAATCCCAAACGGTGTTAACCCTGTAGGAAGGCTGGGCTCTATAGTAAATTCCACTTCCCTAATTGGAGGAAGGCTAGGCACTTCATCTGGAAATACATCAGGGAATTCACAAACCACGGGTATTTTTTCTAATTTCTTAGGGGCTTTCTTTTCCACAATGAAAGCAATATACCCTTCACAACCACTATGGATTAGTCTTTCCGCTCGAAGTGCTGAAATCAATCTAGTGTTCGAACTCTTCTTGTCACCTTGGAATACAGCACTTGGGCCATCTTCATTCACCCTTACGGTAACAGTCTTACGGAAACAGTCGAGACAGGCCATGTATTTGGTCAACCAGTCCATGCCTAGGATTACACCGAAATCGTGCATGGGTAACACAATAAGTTCAGCCGGGAGAAGAACTTCTCCGATGAGAACTTGACAACCATGGTAATAATCGTCACAAGCTACCCTCTTACCAACCGGAGTGATAATACTCAACACATATGGCAACTGTGCTGGCGATTCCTTTATCCTACTAGAGAATCGAGGTAAGATGAACGAGTGTGAAGATCCTGAATCAAACAATACTTTAGCTTCAATGCCACAAATAGAAACCTTACCTACAACCACGTGCTCCACCGCTTCTGCTTCTTCCTGTGTCAAAGCGTAAGCACGACCTTGCCTTTGGGGTCGGTGTTACTATCTTTGTCTCTGCTGTCCCTGGCCTTGTTGTGTCTGCCTTTGGCCTTGTCTCATTGGCTGTTGCTGTCGGTTAGGCACAGGAGGTGTCGCCTTAGAAGGCTGCTGATATTGCTGCTGCGAGTCTCGGCTAAACTCCTTCCTTCTCGGGCACTCGGACAAGCGATGGTCCATGGAGCCACAGCCAAAACAGGCTCCCATGGACCTCTAACATTTGCTAGTCTCGTGACCCTTCCCACATGTACCGCAGATTGGTCGTGATGTGCCAATAGCAACTCCCTTCTGTTTCTTAGAATACTGCTGACCTTTCCCAGAAGGCAAAACACTCTTCTTGGATTCCCCCAAGAATAGGCTCTTCTCAATTTCCTCCGCTGCATAAGCCCTGGCTACCGCATCATCATATTGAACGGGACGTTGAAAGGCAGTGGCATGTCCCTTGATAGCAGGCCTCAACCCTTCTAGAAATCTTTCTACTCTCTTCTCCTCAGTGTCAATCAAGTCGAGAGCAAACCGAGAGAGCTAGCTAAATACATGCACGTATTCTTCAACGGTCATGAGGTTCTGCTGCAAGGTAAAGAACTCTGCCTTCTTTTTGCGAGTCACGTGGTCGGGGATGAACTTTTTCCTGAATTGCCTTTTAAAGGCTTCCCAAACCGTGGCATCAGGCATGGCCCTCACGTGGTCCCGGATACTCTTCCACCACTTATCCGCAATGTCCCTGAACATGGATGCCGCAAGGACCACTTGCTGTCTGGGTGTGCAAGTTAATGTATCGAAAACGTTTTCTGTGTGGACAAACCATTCATCTGCTTGTAATGGGTCCTCGTGTCCAGTAAATTCGGTTGCTCCCCTCTTACGAAACTTCTCATACAAGGAGTTGGGATCCCCTGGCTGATCTTGTCGGTTTAACAAGGCGGCTAATTACAATTGCATCGCAGCCTGGTTAGCATTGTTAGCAGCTAACTGGTGCATCATCATCATAAACCGCTCCTTTGTGTTGTATGTGGGGGACGCGAAGGAGGTGGCGGTGGAGGGTCCGCACCTTCCAATTCAATATTGTTGCGATCATTGTCACCTGAGCTGTTGTTCGTGCCGGACCCAGATGCCATGGTTCTACAATCACAATGGCGATTATTCAGATGTATATCATATATATATATATGTACATTCATACGTACCACAGTCATACCATAAGTTATCATTATAATAGAAATCCACCCAAACGGACCTATCGGAACCTCACCACGCTCCCTAATGTTGCTAAGTCTTTTAAGTGACTTCTTGGTGCCTCTCTGATACCATTACTTACGTATGTCATGCCCCGATCCCCGGAATTTGGATATTTGAGTGGGCCGCCAGGGCGTGGATACGTAATCCCATAGAAATTCGTGCCCTGAAGAATTATGCATGAATTCCTACAAGGGAGATTCCACAGGAACGTGTGAGATATGCTAACACACGTACAAATATAATTTATCATAAATGAATCCTACGAAATACTCAGTAATTATCAAGAGCATACAAATTCATAGTTAGTTATCTTTCAAGGTAAAGATATATACATACATATAACAGTGTTGAAGTCTTTAATACATTACAAAAAGACTACTTAAGTGTTTGATACAAAAGGGTCCCAAGCATAACAATGATATTTCCCAAGAATAGTCGCGTTCTGTGGGATGGCTAATAAAAGACGTCGCCATCTTTCCACTCATCTACATCCCGAGGTACCGTTGGGGTACCCTCCGGGTGCTCATCAGTGTCCGCGTTGGGACCGGTTGCTGGGCCTGCAATACCAAGAGTAATACTGTTAACACTACGGTTAAGCAAGTACTAAAGCATATAGAACAAGTATAACATGATATATCAATAAGAATAATCACTGAACATGATGCATGAGTAAGAAATTACAACTTAAATGTCATACATACTGATTGGCAACCACAACGCTCTATTCTCCCAAAAGGGAGCATACACATATCGTATGGGTCGCTAGGGGATCAGGCTAGCTTCCCGAGGAGTGCCGACTACTCCTCCGTAAACCTACCGCAGTGGTGACATACAAAACGTATACCCAAAAGGGCGTAAGTTGAATGGTGCCGACTCATATCCAATCGTATCAGTCATATCATACCCTTGGCTAACAAGCTCGCACTCATTAGAAGCTCTGGCTTGTCAGATACTCACTCAACAGAAACTCAGGTCTGAATTTGCCTCAGGGTTTTCCTAAAAGAAGTAATTCATGTTAAAGGTGGTATATCATAATAATATGGATGCATTCAGCTTAAGTGAGTCCAAGGAATTACTACCTTCACACCTATAGTCCCCAAGGGCATTCAACACGATGTACACATGAGACGTTCAGTGTCGTTGTGTTACCGTGTCTTGGTATTGCCTTGTGCATACGAGACACCCTTCTTATGCCAACATCCATGATTTGGCATTGGGAGACCCTCCGGGAATCATTCATCCTCCCCGACATGTATTTACCATTGGGCCTCTGTAGTGGCAATGAAGGTGCCAATACTAAGGTCCTACAAATCATTGAGAGTCTCTAACATCCTGTTTTACTGGGTTCTTACGGCTTAGCTGTATACAAGACTACGGCTTAGCCGAGTGGGTTAGATTCCTTTCGGACTTTTCATGTGCAATTACGGCTCAACCGTATATTGGCCTACGGCTTAGCCGTGCTAAGCCTACGGCTAGGGTACGGGGAGTCTATGGCTTAGCCGTAGTGTATTCCACGGTGCAGCCGTGTGCAAGCCATAGAAGAACTGGGTTCCATGAGCTCTTTGGAAAGCTCGTCGTAGGAAGACCTACGGTTTGGGTACGGGCTGGATACGGCTTAGCCGTAGTAAAATCCACGGCTCAGCCGTAGTCGAGCCGTAGTACAAAATCCTATTTTTCTGCTTTCTAGTCTTTGAGCCGTAAATGCTCATGGCTTAGCCGTAGCTTCGCCGTAAGCTTCAGAAACTCGAATACAGTTCTGTAGCTCAATTTCGATTTCAGCCAATACAGAACCTATACCGGGAGGGGGTCATATGTTCTATACTCTCACACCCTTTATTCTCATTTCCACCATTCTAACTTAATTTACACCACATTTATATCAATTAAGACAATGGAGAGAAAATGACTGAAAGTGGAAAAATGCAAGTAGCTATCTCAAATGTCCATACTTAATCATGCATGCAGTATATATATAGTTCATTACTTGCCTTTTCCAATAGTGCTAACCCTCTCAAACTCCCTCTCTTGCTGTGTGGCTAAGGGAAATCCTCCAAACAGAAGTGGGTTCTCTACAAGCAACATACAAATGGATAAATGGAATGTAGAGTTGGATGCATGTCATGGATTGGAGTCTCCTTGACTCCCACAAACCTGAATACAAGGAAAGGAAGCAAAGCCCTCACCTTGGTGAGCTGTAGCCTGAAGAGAGTGTGCTTCCCAAGGAAGTAAATGCTCCTATGAGGAAGAGGAAGGTGGGTGAAAGCTATTCCTAGCGCATGCAAGTCTCCAATCCCAGTAGCTCTTCGATTTGGAAGTGAAAGGGAAGAAATCCAGGAAGAAGGAGAGGGGCTTCAACAACAGAGAGCGAAGAAGAAGAGAAGGGAATGTTGTATCCCCCTTTCAAGTTAAATTTCCTGCAATTTAACATGCAAGTCCAGCCCTTTTCATGAAATTTCAGTTTAGGCCACATGGGCCTCAATTGGCCCAGGATGGGTCCGGATCAACTCGGGCCCAACACAAAAGAGGATCTACGCGAAAGAGTATACGAAAAGAAATGGACGAGGTGTCCAAGAGGTACAAGGACAAATTATGAAAAGGCCCTTAACTCCTAAAGTGGGGCCAAACTCCGCCAAATCCCCTATCCAAGGCCCAAACCCGATAAATTTTGGATTAAATTAGCCTTAATCGAGTTCAATTAATATAGAACCAGCTTAATTAACGTAAATCAAGATTAATGGGACTCGGGACCTTACACACATTCAAAACATTCACATTTTTCACATTATTGACCTGCAATTGTTCACATTGATATACTTCAAATGCGAACATTCTTCACCTCCCTGCATCAATTAATCAATTCCAAACATTCATGGAATATCAACTTCAAAAATTCATAAAAACTCCAAACTTTCATACAATATCATTCATACAAATCTTCACATACATTCTTATTCCATATATTATACATACAATTCATATATTATAACATTCATACAATTTACCAACAAAAATACAGTATTCCAAACATCATTTACATAATTATATTACTACACATCTATATTACTTGTTATCGTTGAATCAACAATCAAACTTCCAAATCTTCATATTCTAAATCTATTTATTCTAAAGTCAAACGATATGTGTTCAGCTTCCAGCTCTTCTTGAATATCTAAACGACAACTTTTTGAAAGTTTATCTTATTACATAAACCAACAAAAGATGATACAAAATCCAAAAATCCACATTACCATTAATTAAACCCATGCCCAATACAAATTATATTGCCTTCATTTAACACAATTCCACATCAAATAAAATGAATAGCCGTCATTTTCTAATACAGTGCTTTTGACAACAAAACACATTCACGGTTGAATAGGAGCATTGCAACACCTTAGTTTATCCCAACCCATTATCCAACTCTCTCCAACCTCACACCCAACCTCAACCTAACTCTCTCCACATGCCTATAAATCCCCAACTTGATATCCAAAGTTGCCAACTGAGCACAAGCACAAAAAATACTCATCAAAACATCACTAGATCCTCCTTTAAATAGTTATCATGCACGTCCCAGCAATCATATATCATTTTCATACAAGTGAAAATTGACAAAGAAATAATTATGAATTCTTTAAAGGAACAAACAATAAAGTCTTCAATAGATGATGCACCAATATGTTTCAAAAGGACTATTAGAGATTATTCAACGAAGGAGAAGAGGTTTAAATGGTGGAAGATGAGGTAGTGGCTCGAAAGAGTGGGTTCTTTACTCAAGATCTCTATGAAGGTTTTTGTTTAGCAGTTGTTGAGCATTTTGTAGATAAAGGGGAAAGAGTGAAGGTGGTGGGCGGGGGAGATAAAAGAAGGGTTGGCGTGGCAAGTGGGCTTAGAGGGGATGACTACCCTTCTCCTGCAGTGTCATTCACTCCAAGCCCACACGCGTTGACCCCTCCCTCATCTTTGCTGCCTCCTCGACCATGCCCTCCTCCAGGACCTTCATCGGAGAAGATAACTACCTGATCGCATGCACTGACTTTGTTACGATTGCCGTCCTCCAGCACTGGTCTTTCTATATTTGTTTCTAGTTATAAAATCAAAAGAACAAAAAAAAATTCATCTATTGTTGGGTTGTTGCCCTCATCTGCACTGCTTTTTATTGAACATCATCAGAGCATCGTCCTTGGTGTCTACTATTGACACCGGACTTTAGTTCATCACTGCTAAGAAAAAAATATGGAAAAGAAAGAAAAGAAAAAGAAGATGGGAACCAGAAGAAGAAGAGGCAGTAGGGGAAGAAGATGAAGATTGGCTAATGTTATCATTACAAGTGAGTTGTTGGCTATAGGCAAAAAAGAAGAAAGGAAAGAGAAAAGTAAACTTCCCATCATTCTAGGACACCTTCCGGATCACCCACGACCAGCGTTGCAAACTTTCAAAGGGCATAGATGGTAAAAAATTGGAGGGCCATCTCGTTTAACCTAGAATCAAATCTATTCCTTTATGCCAGATGGTGGAACTATATTATCGATTCAATTGAAAGGCTAGGAACAATCTTCTCATATGCCAACACTAAGCAAAATGAAGTATGAAGAAGAAGAAACGACAATGTCGTCACTCCATGAAAACACAAAAAAAAAAAAAAAAAAAAAAACACACACACACACACACACACGTGGGATCATTCTCGTTTACAAAATGCTAGTGGTGCTTTTTTGGTTTGGTAGCCTACTAAGGTGATTTTTGCCATAATTTCCTTTATATATATAGGATTTTACCCTAAAATTCTTCTTAGATGGCTCCTACACTATTTGGTCCTAGTAAATTTGAAGACACACAATTGTTCCTCAAGGCACTTTTGGGTGTAAAAAAAATGCAAAATACATTAAAGATGCTAGGTGTCACAACCCGAGCCCAGAAATCGAGAGTTAGTCTAAACGTAACCAGTGACACACGTACTCCTGTGCATATACACTTAAACCCCATCTAAATGCACACGCACAAGGGAACAATCACACGTGCAACTACCGTGTACGCAGAAGCTGTAAGTATCATTGGATAAAAAGAGGACACATGAGAATAGCACAAGCTCTATAAAAGGGTTACATTAATTACAGAATGTACAAAGCAAAATGGAGAAATAGTTTCTATAAGTCAAATCCCAAAATACAAGGAGTGTAACAGTCCAAAAAACAACACAGGATGCAGCCCTCCTAGAAGGAACCTATCATGCCACGACGCTCTCTGTTAGAGTGATCACATCCGCTCCTCTAGCCCTAACGGAGCTTCTGGGGTCTCTTCTAGAGTCTTGCCGACCGACGAGGGGTCGGCAGCTGGATCTGAGCCCGCAACACCAAGGACAACTAATGAATAAATAATTCAGCAAAGCATAAGCAAACAATAAGGTAACACGCGTCGTTTCTAGTAGAATAATTAACAGGTGAGATTACATTGAGTTTCAAGTTAGTCTACTAGGCAAATTGTGCATAGAATTAAAACATGTTATCAGGATCATAAACAGATGTACTTGCTAGGTGGCTACTACATTTGCCATATTCTCCCTATCGAGAGCAGGCGGTGAGAACACCATCGACCGGGTCAGGGTACGAATGGATCTCTGGTTCCCGGGGTTCGGAAGTCCCAGGACAGAAGCACATTACAGCGGCAACAGGCAAGCTACGCCAAAGTCAACCCCGTTGGATATCTTGAGGTTGAGGATAAATAGAGTGAGACCGTATCAATCATGTACTCTAATACACATCAAGTCAAGTCAAGCCAAATCACATGCAAGTTGTACAGTACATGTATCACATCATATCATATTCAGGTCAATACCAATACCATTCAATACAAATACAAATACAAGTCGAAACAATAATAATGAATAGAGGGCAATAACCGAAATCAACATGCAATGCAAGTCACGTTATTTCAGTGAATCATGATCATTTACTAGCCAACCCTAAGCTAGTTGTCCATCGTTTCTAACTGTGTATGATGATATAGTTTTAAGTTATTCGATATATAGTTATCCGTTTTGTGGGTGTTGCAATGTAGTGAGAGACATGTATGGAAATCCCTTAAACCAACACCCATGGGGAGTTGCTTAATAATTAGACAACACACATGAATGAGTCACAGCCCTCAAGACCATTCATGCCATTAAGATAGTCCATTGGGCAAGTTAAGAGGTTTGGGGAATCCATGTGAACGCCCTATAAGGTCTCTCATCATTATCCTATCTTTTCCTCCATTTTCAGTGGTCTCATGGTTTAGCCGTGGGTACCTTACGGCTTAGCCGTAGCCTTCTTACGGCTTAACTGTACGCTGCACTACGGCTCAGCCGTGGTTCTCTTGACTGTTCATCCGCATTCACGGCTTAGCCCTGTTTCGTTCTACGGCTCGGCCACAGTTAAGTACGGCTTAGCCGTAACACCCTGCACAGCTTAGCTGTAACTTGACCTACGGCTAGGTCATGACTAGCCTACAGCTTAGTCATAGCACATTATATGGCTTAGCCGTAGCTTGGCCGTAGAGTAAAGTCGAGTTTTCATGCTCTCTGGAAGGTGAGCCGTAAACATCTTACGGTTTAGCTATAAGCTTCAGAGAGACATGTTCTGAACCTATTATAGAACAAACTGAAATGGAACAATTGGGACAACAGATAGCAAGCAGATATAAATATGAGACATGAAGGGTTGTAATTCACACAACACATGAAAGATTAAGAAGAACAGTAACAATCATCGTATACCAACATGTGTTCATCCAAATCGTACATATACTTGCCTCAAATGAGCTTTATCATGTGACTCGTTATCCTTTGGCTCAAATTCAACGTCTATACGTGGTTTTAACAATCATGCATGCAAAAAGTGAGAAGTTGAGTGCATGTAGTGTATAAGAAGGATGAGAAAAAGTGGAAACTCCTAAGATAAGCAAGAACCCAACTCTTACCGTAGAAGAGTGCACAAGAAATCCCCTCTTCTTGGCTTTGATCGTGAAGAAGAAAAAAAGAAAAGGAAGAAATGAAAAGCAGAGAAGAGAAAGAGGAAGGCGTTGAATGGAGAGGATAAAAGAAGGGTTGGTGCATGCATTCCCATTTATAAGATAAGTATAAAGAAGAATTATAAGAAAGTCCAAAAGTTCAAGATAATTACAATTCAAATCAAATAATGATCCAACAGAAACGAACAAAGTTGTTTGCATGCGAGTCAGTTACCGAAGTCAACGAATTTGACAAAATACACTTGTTGACACCAAGATGATGCATGAAAGACAAAGTTACACAAAGTCTAAAATTATGAAAAAGGGCTCATGTCTGCCTAATCTAGGTTAAACTCAACCTAACTACCTATCCATGACTCGAAACAAAACTCAAAAAGGACAAAACAACAAATATAACACTAAGTCACACGAAAATTACCCGAAACACATTGAGTATGTGCTAAACTGGATTAAGCTAGGCCGGAGTGTTACATTAGCGGTGCTCCTCGCATTGTAAAAATATTTTTTCAAGGACTTTCCACTTGCATTGCTAGTGACGTTCATTGAAATCAAAATAAGAAAAAGAATGAAAACAAACAATTCTCTAACATAAAACAAAAAAGTTGTTATTTCAACACCACTTTTGACTCAATTTATACATGGATTGAAAAAAAATAAAAAATAAATTAAAAACTCCTAAACTTCCCACACCTCTTCCCTCTCCCTCCTTCCTCTTTCCTCCCCTTCCCCACCTCCCCCTCCAGTCAACGACAAGCTCCAGCGACGAAGGGGGACTCTTTTTGTTTTATTCTCTCTCTCTTTCCCCCTTGCCTCCCTCCCCCTTAGGGGAAGGAAGAGAGGTGGAATAGAGGGAGGGAGAGGAAAAGTCCCCCTCCATTGCCGACCGGAGGGGGAAGTGGGGAAGGGGAGGAGAAAGGAGGGAGGGAGAGAGAAGGTGCATGGGGAAAGAAGGGTGTGCGGGTAGTTTGAAAATTTTCAAATTTTTTTAATCTATATATAAACTGAGTCAAAAGTTGTGTTGAAATAACAGTTCTCTAAAACAATCATAAAAAAGAAATAGATGGGGATGAAACTGGGGAAATTGCTATGCTTGAAGTACTTGGACAGTAGATCACGGGAAAAGGTCAATGGATCCCAGAGGACAAAGGTGTCGCCAGCGACCACGACACTGTCATGTCTGTCGTTGGATCATCAACCATGTTGTAGCACTTGCTTAGGAAAGGCGCCGGTGGATTGGCACTTGGATCTAGCCTGTGTGCTTATGATCTCTCCTCGGAAGTTGGAAAACGAAGCGATCAACCTTTGAATGAATTCAACGCAAGAAAGTCCAAGGTGCCTACCAAATGAAAAATAATGCAGACATGAAGGAGGGGAGGTTGGTGAGTGGAGCCATGTTCCTCAACATATGTATATGTTGTTTCATGCAAACCATGTGGCATGGTCTGCTCCAACATAAGCCGTGGCACTACAAGCCCTAAGGAATGAATTCCACTTACATCGCTAGTGACGCACTACAAGTTACTACCATTAAATTCATACACCAATGGAAGAGACGGAGTTTCTAGTCACTACCATTAAATTCATAGCATAGTATGGCCACCAATTCCTCCCTACCATTTTGATTGGAGAACATGACCTCGGAACTTCATAAGTAGTAATATAAAAAAATTATCCCTGCATCTGCAAGCAGTGAAAACTATGAACACATGCACAACAAGTATGAAGATTACATTAATACAGCTAAACATATTGCTAACACTTTACTAGATTGTCCTGAAGAGCCCGCAATAGAAGCATCGCTAGCAGCTCTCCATTTTAACGTGTAGATGAGCACCGGTAGTGGTGTTTGCTTATTGACATACTAATGTATAAATGAGAACTGCTAGTAATGATCTCCAAAATTTTTTTTTAACATGCTAGGGCCCCTACGAATAATCTTGTGTGGTCAAAACTACTAGGAACAATACAGTGTAGGTGCCGTCTGAGGGAGATTTTCGGCTCATATATATATATATAAGATTCCTGTGTTGGAATTGTGTCTTTGGGGCTTTGCCCCGCTCCTGCAAAGTGGGGTTAGAGGCTCCTTGTTAATACATCGATATATAAATTGTCTAATGAGATGGTGTGGTATATGAGATATCTTTTTAGAGCCTATGTGAAGTTATGTAAACCATGAAGGGGATGAAGATTGAAGCTTTGAAAGATTATGATGGAAACTAGGTTTGTGAAAAAAATTAGCCAAATATCATCTTAGCACATCAAACTACATTAGATGGGGCTGTATTTTTGTATACATAATTCCCATCATGATCTTTTAGTTCCTCATGCCCCTCATGGTTGGCACAACTCCAGGTGAGCTCTAAAAAGTAAGCTCATATACCGCACCATCTCACTAAACCATCTCTTTCTATATATATGGTGGTTTTTATACACATAATGTGAGAACCTTTTATGGTGGGTCCCATTTGTGAATGGGATTAGGGGGATAGAAACATCTATGTGGGACCACCCTAAATATCTAGTTTGGTTTGGTCCTAATGAGATGTCTCTAACCCTTCTATCCGTTGCCCAAAAATTCAGTCCATTCGAATTTGATCGAAACTTAGGACGTGTAACTATCAAGATGATCTCTATGTATTGCAAGATTTGGATTGGGTGATGGATATGCTCCACCTAGACTTTTTACAAAAAAGTAGTGAGAACTAGTTTTCATAAGATTATTTCCCTATATATAAAAGGAAAACCTTTGCCGAGCACCGGTACTCATGATAAGGTGAGCAATGCACGCCAAAATACCTAGTGGAGCCCAACTTATGATTTATCCAAGTGGACCATAAAACAAGGACCCTCCGTGATAGCCACCAATCCCAAATTTGGCACCCATCCAATTTGATTGGACTGTTGGATCAACTTGCACTCATTAGGATAGTAAAAACTTATCAGCCATTGAACAAGTGATTAAGATGATAATTTGAGCCTCTATTACCATATTTGGGTGGGTTGAAGGAGATCTTTTAATCCCCCCTAGTCCCATCCCCAAGCAGGGCCCCTAGTGGGTCCCACTAGAAAGTGGAGCTCACTATAAGGTGAGCACTGGTGCTTGGTAGAGGAGCCCTAAAGAGGTCTGAAATGAAAGAATAATGTTAAAATAACAATAAAATATATGAAATTTCAAAAGAGAAAATGATTAAAAGAATTCAAAATTTTTAAAAAAGCTTATACTAATTAAAAACTATGAATAAAAGACTCATTATTGAAACAAATTAAACACTTTAATCTCCTTTTTCATTATTTTTTCCAGCAACACATTGCATAAAACTAGGAAAGATAAAACCAGAAATGAGCACTTTCGAGAGCATTTAGGGGTAGCACTAATAAAGGATAAGATTAAATAAACCCGTTTAAGATGATTTGAGTATGTTGAGCATAGGCTAAAAATGGCATCGGTGAGAAAAAGTTTGGCTATACAAGTGGATGGCCCATCAAGAGATAGGGGTAGGCCGAAAAAGACATTGATAGAGGTTATTGATTCAGATTTGAAGAAGTTTAACTTATCGAAGGATTTAGCTCAAAATAGAATGGAATGGAGAAACAAAATTCATGTAGCTGACCCTAACATTGTTGGGATAAGACTTTGATGATGATGATGACTTATTACTCGCGAAGAGTGATATTAGGCACGAGCCAAAAAAATAAGATATCAGAATTTAATATTTTTGGAAATAATATTAGAAATAAAATAAGTCTAAATTTATAGATATGTTATTTTACCTTTTGAAATTGTCCATGTCAAGATCTATTAAAAAAATGTCTTAGCAAATGTAAAAACTACAAATTAACCATTCTAATTAAAAAAATGTCTAGCAACATTGCTTACCCTCTTTTATTTATACATTGAATTTGAAGGTATCTAAATAAGTGAAATTGGAAAAATGCTTTATAGATATTAATCATCAAAAAAATCTCTAGAAAAGATCATCACCTATGGAGATTGGAGATTTGAAATCATGAAATTTTTTTGTTTTTGGGTGTGGTGGCATAGGTGTGGAAGCATGTGTTTTCCTCAGATTTGGATATCAGATATTGTCAAGCCCCAATTTCGGGAATTGGGGATTAGAATGGGCCCCACGGGGTCTGCATAAGTAATCCTGTAGCAATCTGTGCATGTGAAGACACACGCAAATCACTACAAGGGAAATTCCACAGGAACGTGTAGAGAAATTTCTCCAACACGTAAATTACATTTAACAATAAGTGGAAGCCTGTGTAATACACTTGTAATGATCAAAAGCAATAATAAAAAAAACATCATCCATTTCATAAATAAGTTTGAAGTCTGTATTTAACCATCCACATCTGTATGGTAACAATTACTTAAACATATACAAAATCCAAAATTATATATGTGTCTATCAAATTGCAAAGTGCAAGAACAACCATAGTCCAAGTATGTCTAAGCTAAACAACTCAACAAAGAAACCATTATCCCTTTTCGTAAGACGACTAATAGAAGACGTCGTCTTCATTGCACTCATCTACTCCCCGAGGTTCTGTTGAGGTTCCTGCCGAGGCACATCGTTCGCCGTATTAGGTTGGGTTCAGTACTTGTAATACCAAGGGTAGCACTGTCAACAAAACGGTTAAGTAAGTATAGAGATATATAAGACCATCATGATGTATCAAATGAATTAAAGTACATATTGATTAAAAAAAGCAACAGTGGAAAACTAGGCAGATTGTGCATGAATTAAGTATGAGTAACGAATCATAAAAAAGATATCAAACATACTAGTTGGCATCCACGAGGCTATATTTTCCCAAAAAAGAGCATATCACCTAGAAAGAGCGTATAACATACATATGGGAATTACGCTAGGAGATTGGCTAGCTTCATGAGGAGCACTGACAACTCCTTCATAAACTACCGTAGTAGGAATATAAAGAATACTTGAATTGGTCCCGTTGAACCTAATAAGGTACAAGCTAAGTGGTACCGACTCGACATATTAAGACCAACTCTAATTCATATATTTTATACTTATGATTAATCATAGTGATCGTCTTATATTCATATATATCAGTTATACTTATCATATCATACATAAGAAAGTTTCGGTCTTGAAATCATATTCAATCATAGAAATCGGAATTTATAGTATTTGATAATCAATTAATGCATACTTAATTGAGCTAATAAAATTCGAGCCCTCTCAACCTTAGCTACACCCATTTCAATTCACGGACGCACACTCGGTAGAAGCTCCAGACCGATTGCCTCAAGGTTTGCCAGGAAGAATGGGAACATAACTACATCATATTAAAGGCAAGATTTCTTAACAATATGAATGCATTTAAATTGAGAAGGGATCAAAAAGATTTACTAACCAACCTTATGCTAGATAATCCGTGATCCCGAAGGCATTCAACACGATGTATTCATAAACATCCAATGTCATTGTGTTGCCAAATCTTAGCATTACATTGTGTATGCAAATGACATCTTTTCTTATGCAAACACCTATGACGTGACATTGGGAATTCATCCGGAAAATCCAAGGGGATAAGTGACAGCTCTACACTCGTGCTCCTTATCATTTGATCATCATTGGGCTAAGTTAATTGGGGAAAAGGTGCCATATCTAAAGCCCTATAAAGTCATTTGAAATCCCTAATATTCTAAGTTCATAGTGTTCTTACACCTTAGCTGTTTACATGTTATGGCTTAGTCGAGTGGCTTAAGGCAATTGGGCTTCAATTGGGCCAGGATGGATCCGAATTGAGCTGGGCCAAACATGAAAGTTGACACACAAGATGAAATGCATATTATACAATTAATGTAATGCCAAAATGTTACAACAATGTGACTCTAACTTACATGAAGGTCCTCAACTACCTAAGTAAAGTTTGAACCCAACTACCTACCCAACTGAGACCCACTAAAAATTAATATTAAAATGCATATATTAATAGGAAATCAAGCTTAATTAATATAAATTATACTTAAGTCGGGTCGGGACCTTACAGATATGATTGAAATGAATGAATTCCAATCAGACTATCTAAAAGACTGTGAACCAATAACCGTCTATTTTTCTCCCTATTCTTCGTTTCTGGTAAGATGATGTAACCAAAGATCAATAACAATTTAAATCAAAATACCAAACCATATGTGTGATTTAATCAGATTTATGATTTTCCAACCAGACTTTGTTGTTATTGTTTTTTCTATTTTCTTCAGCAATGTTATGTAAACAAATACCTAATACCAATTAATATCAAAATACTAAACTACCTATAATATTTATCAGATTTACTAGGCACATTGATTTAGTGATTCCATTCTTTCCATGTACTTGCTCTTTGAAAGTTGCCAAATCTAATACTTATCTACGGGTTGGAACTAAGGCTTGAAATTTATTTTTATTTTGTTACATAGTGCTACCTCCTCTTTCTTTTTTTTCTTTATTATTTTTTAAGTGGTGTTTCTGACCAGAATAAACAATTAATAATATATCAATTTAGAAAAAAACATGAAAAAACTATAAAATGAAAAATTAGATATACTATTTATAAATTTAACGGTTTCTTTTCTTACAAGAGGGCCCTTATATTTTCACAAAAACTCAAAGACCCCTCTTTTTTGTGCTATTACTAAAATCCACCTTGATTGATGTTCAAATAGTTGAAAATGTAACTACTTTCTTTTGATTCTTCATTTCATTTGTTTTTGACAGTTTTGTGCTTGAGAATCTCAACACGATCATTCTAGCCATGTTCGGATAAAAATTATGCAAAACTAAAATCTATGTGTAGCCAGGGCTACTAAACTATGCAAAACTATTTTAATCTTTGCCCAAAAATAATGGCCCAAAATCTATGGAAATTCATATCATTTTACGATAATCTTTGTGCAAGCAAAACTATCATTTTATATTTTAAAATAAGGTCTAATTCATTTACAATTTTCTTATGTAAAATTGTAAAAAAAAGAGTATTTACTTTTTGTACAATTTAAATGTTAGTCAAGCGGTTTTAGTAAAAATAAAAAATATAGTACCTTTCAAGGTTGTTTGAAAATATAGGGGCCTTATTGTAAAAACCTTTAAGTTTAATTCCTTTTATTAAATTAGCAACACAATATGTGATATCCATATCGAATAATGAATCTCAGTCCATTTTTCAGTAAAATAAATAAAGAGATAAGTAAAAAAGAGAAAGTAGAACGGGAGCTGGCCTGCTTGGCATCATTTCTACTAGCAAAATATCAATTTGTGGATATTTCTTGTGAAATTAATGAGAACAATATAAATTTAAACAAACAATTATATCATTTATCATTTTTAAAATTCTATACAACAAAGTTTATTTAAAAGAAAATGTAGTAGAAACACATAATCTACACAAAAAAAAATTGAGCCTATAATATTTCACACCTTTTTTTTTCGTGTCAATGATAATTTTTTTGAAATGCATAACAAATCTAACAATATAACAATATTTTTCCAATAAAATAGAACTTATATATGAAATTCATGATTTTTCTTATGGATATCAAATCATTATTTAATTGTATGCTGTGAATTCATGGACCTCCTATAGTGGGACAACCTTTATCATCATGATTGGCTGTGGTTGGCTACTCAGTTTTAGCCAACCATTATAAATCCAAATCCTCATAAAAAAGAATTCATATATATATATGGGAAATAATCCTATGAAACTAGTTCTCACTTTTTTTTTTTTTATAATAACTTTAGGTGGGGGCCATCTATCACACAATCTAAACCTTACAATACATAGGGAGCCCCCTGCTAGTCACTTATCACAAGTTTCGGTCAGATCTGAATTTACTGGACCATTGGATTAACTGTGCACCAATCCGAATGGAATGAATTTGTACGTCACGGATGAAGGGGTTAAGGACATTTGATTGGAGCCAAACTTGTTGTGTGAGGTGGTCTTGCATAGATCTTTCCATTCCCCTAGTTCCATCCCTAAATGTGATATATATAGGAAATAATCCTATGAGAACTAGTTCTCACCACTATTTTATAAGAATTTTAGGTGGGTTCATCTATCACCCAATCCAAATCTTGTAATACACAAGGACCCCTTGATAGTCACACACCCTATGGTTTGGTCAAATCCAAATTTAGTAGACCCTTGGATCAACTGAATTTGTGGGCCACAGATGAAGGGGATAGGGACATGTGATTGGAGCCAAAGTTGATACTTAATGTAGTCCAACATAGATCATTCTATCCCCTTTGATCCCATTACCAAATGGGACCCACAAGTGGGCCATATAAAAAGTTCTCATGGTAGGTGTGTGAGAACACTTCTCATAGGATTATATATGGGTGCTCCTCACCTGTGGTTAAGTTTAGGATAAGCTTGTGAGCTCATGCCTATGGGGTCCACCTGGGGACCCACATGGGATGGGGATGTGGGGGATTTAAAAGCCTCTCTAAGAGGCCCTTCCCTGCAAAAAAATGAACCCCATCCACTATCTCTACTATCTCTGTTTGGGCCCATAACTTTCAACTGTATTCAATCCATTTGTATGGATCATCAGTCGATCCAATGGTCCAGTTACATCAGATGGGGCAAAAAATTTGTGGACATGCATGTGCAATTTAAGGGGGTCCAATGTGTGGTCCATTTGGATGAACCAATGGTGGGCCCCTCACATGCAGGCCGATGGAATTCCCTCGATGCAATTGAGCTTAGGTGAGAAAATCCATATATATATATATATGGAAATAATCCTATGAGATATGAGAACTAGTTCTCACCATTGTTTTATGAGAAGTCTTAGTAGGGCCCATCTATCACCCAATCCAAAGCTGCAATACACAAGGATCCTCTTATCCATCATACTGCCCACGTTTCGGTTAAATTCAATTTTACTGGACCATTGGATTTACTATACACCAATCCGAATGGATTGGATTTGTGGGCCATGGATGAAGGGGTTAGAGACATGTGATTAGGGCCAAACTTGATATTTACGATGGTCCCACATAGATCTTCCCATTCGCTTAGTCCCATCCCCAAATGGTGCCCACATGTGGGCCCAATGAAAAGTTCTCACGGCAGGTGTGTGAGAACACTTCTCATAGGATTAAAGCCCATATATATATGGTAAATGTTACGTGCGATGATGAATCGTGACCCTTGAATGTGCAAAATGATTATGATGAAGTTTAATTCTTGAAGAAGCAGGCATTTGTTTCCAAAAGTTACTATGGAAACTTATCTCTCTCTCCTAGTTTACTTCTAGTTAAAATAGGTTTCCATCTTTTTCTCTCCCCATGTAATTCTCTTCTCCACTCAATTTTATTGTCTCTTTCCCTCCATATGTTCTACTGTCTAGCGATAGAAACTTTTGCATTGGGGAAACCTTCTAAGTCAATCAGAGGTCATTTTACTTTGGCTGACTTCATGATTCCAATTCCAAAAGATAAGGAAGGACCACCAATATCCAGCTGTAACAAGATATCATGGAATGGTACACCCCCGATTTAGATGATGAGGGTGAGTGGTAAAGCTTCTCAGACTTCGATGATGATTAGTTGATTGATGATTACTTCGCTAATGAATACCCCTCTGATGAGGATGAGAGTTTTGAATAAACTTTTGATCCTGAAACGAATACTCTTAATATCAAACATGGTCTCCACACACTATCAATGGCTCTTTATGATCTGCATAGACAGAGTGCAAGTGGTTGGTTAAGTGATCCTGCTCCTTCTCCACTACCTTCGGAGACTCATCCAGATCCTTTGCCTTTGGTTGAATCTGATTGGGAACAATAAAAGCAAGCATCGTCTTCTAGTTCCTAAGCAATGACCTTTATACCAAATGGTTTTCCTGAACTAAGTGTTTCAAAGCAGGACTCTGAACCAAGCACCTAACTCATTAACGTCAAAGCAAATGGTAAGTTTGAATCGCAAGAGGAACGCAATGATCTTAGCATTGATAGTCTTACTGTACGTCAAGAAGTCTTTTGTGTTTAGGCTAATCTTTCTGATTTAAAAGAAGAAATGCCATTGGCACCTACTTTGGTAGTCATTAGCACTTATGCTGATGAAACCTCAACATCTCAAGTCATTTCTGGCAGTATAAATCAAGAGGCAGGCTTGGAAGAAGTTAGCCAACTATTTACTAAACCTAAAGAAGTCAATGCCATAAGAAGAGATACTCGTCAAGAGGTTAACCGAAGCAATATAGTCAACGACGACACTCATTCCTATCGCAACTATAGAGTGAACTATGATAGACCTTCTTCGTCTTCTTCTTTTGTACCAAGGAATAATCCAAATGTAAATGTAACTTTTTCAAATGAAAATGCTAATGGAAAACCATTAGAGCCATTCACATACGATGTTGTTGAACACCCGAAGCACATACATGCACAACCTCATATTTTTATCTTTTGCAGATGTCTGAGGAGACTCATAACAATTTCATGTGAGCTTTACAAGCTTTAAATACCAACAATCAAACTCATGTAGTACAAGTTCATCAGATAAATAAGAACTATCTTAAAACAAAGTCCAAGAGGCCTTAGAAGCAATGTATGGAATGTCTTTCCATTCACAATGCTTCCAAGGCCACCATCTCCTTTGCCAAAGATGATCTCTTCTTAGGCGACATGAAGCATACAAGGCCACTTTACTTCACGGCTAACATCAAAGACATACATATTCACAAAGTTCAAGTTAACCCAAGATTGGCTCTGAATCTCATCACAATCACAGCTCTTCAGGAACTTGACACCCCTGTAAGACATGATGGAGAAGTCTAGGGTCTGATTAGCAAGATTAGGATTCAATTATAGCTAGGTGATCTAACTTTAAAAGCCACTTTTCACGTGGTAAAGACATGTGCTTACTACAACATCCTCTTGCGAAGGCAATGGCTCCAATACTATTCCATAGTGCCTTCCACTCTCCATCAATGCCTTAAATATATTAATGATGAGGGTAAGGTGCATCGCATATTTATAGGGGAAAAACCATTCGCAGGCAAGGAGGTTTATTTCATTGATGTAGCCATGTATCAAGAAAGACCTATGAAGCATAAATCAAATGCATACAACTTTCCAATGGATGATGA
This sequence comes from Sextonia rubra, assembly GCA_037013555.1. Classification (NCBI taxonomy): domain Eukaryota; kingdom Viridiplantae; phylum Streptophyta; class Magnoliopsida; order Laurales; family Lauraceae; genus Sextonia; species Sextonia rubra. Next base: position 283,671 of record JASUAD010000007.1, read on the forward strand.
TCTGACAGAACCCTAATCATCTCAACAGAAAAGAAAACTTACCCAAGGTTTGGCAAAAGATTTGAGCCCGCCAAGAAACTAGAATCTACAAAGAAGTCGATGGTCAAATTTGTAGATACCAAAGCTCCTTTCGTGATCAAGGTCAAACCTGAAATCAAACAGTTAGATCACCCTCTGCTCATATCCACAAAGCCATCAAGGACAAAGCAAGCACGCCTTGTTATTCATACAAGTAAGACATGTAGTCCAGCTATGTATATAGCACTTGCTCAGAAGTCAACAACGCCATGAATTAAGTACTTTTCAATGGGAATGAGGAATGGCGAGCCACTTGTTGCAAGAAAACAAAGGCTCTTTTATCCAACAAGTGTGATTATCTTGGTTGGTGACACAAATTCTAATCAAGAAAACAATGATATACCTCCTCTTGTCAGGATAATGTCATCAATAAGACCTGATTCTCCTGTCAATTTTAGCTAACTCGTGTTGATATCACAATGGAGGGGTGAGTCATCTTACAAATATATCAATAGATGGCTTCATTCAGCTGAAAGATGGGAAAATCTTCCACACTAATGGATTCATCTATGTTGGATAGGCTTAAGGCTAGCCCTTCGTAGCTTAATAGTAACAATGGAGTTCTAAACCTTCAATTAAATGTCCCAAATTATTTCATCTATTGAAGTAACACTCCATTGTCTATGCGAAAGATCCAAACAAGCGCACCCATTGCATTCTATCTCGTTGATCAGAAATTCAAACTCTGAGGATGTTAAAAAGATGGACACCTCCGTGTACTCTATTGCTAATGGGATCCTCCACTCTTTCTATGGCCTACTCCATCTCAAATATATAATTTCGGAGCAGATTGCTTCTTATACCTCCATCCTTGCAACAGAATCACTCAATAATCTTCCATTAAGCCAAAGATGCTTCTACTTCCTATTGTATTGATAAAATCACCAATGATAGGAGAATAAGGCTTGACATCGACAATCTTGTGGTTTACAACATGATGAAGAACATGGGTTGTAATCTCAAAAAGCCCATTGTCCTTGGAGTAAATGAAAATGGAGTTCAAGTCCTTTTTGATATCTTTACTCCATAAATGAAAGAAGATATCCAAAAAGGCGCAAAATTGAACAACTGCGACATTGCAGAGGATACATTCCTTTTAGCAACATTCCTAAGCCAAATCAAGACTTCAGAGCAAGGCTTATTATCTTCACCGAGGGGTACCACTCTGATACCTCTCAAGAGGCTACTGTCTTCCAAGATCATATTGATTGGGTTATTTTTTAGCATCCTAAGCAGGTAAGTGATGATGATGACACAATGTCATAAGTCACCGAATATTGGCCACCTGAACTAAATAAAGAAATAGACTAATCTCAACACACTCATTGAGAATGTCTAGGCCTTGATGTAAAAGCTAAAAAGCCTAAAAACTGAATCCATGGAAAGGGATCAATCCATGGCTTAAACCCCTAAATGAAACCTCAGAAGGTTTTGCATAGTTGGAAGCTTCCAAAGATACTGTAGAAGAACCTTTTCCTGAACCTCCAATTAAGGAGCAAGTACAAGAAATAAACTTGGGCACCCCATAAAATCATAGTCCTGCCTTCGTAAGCTCTCAAATTAAAGGAAAGAAACTTGATTTATATTTGAGTTTCTTGCAAGTGTTTATGGATTGATTTGCATGGACCTACATAGAGATGTTAGATCTAGAACCAGAAGTTTCCGTGCACAAGTTGAACATAGTAGAAGTTATTAAACTGTTGAAGCATAAACAAAGAAGGACGAAACCAAAAAGGACAAGATAGAAAAAGAAGTCTAGAAGCTTAGGGATGTTCGTTTCATCCGTGAATAGCAGTATCCTAACTGGTTGGCTAACACAGTGCCAATCACTAAGAAGAATGGGCAAATCAGAGTCAGCATTGATTTCAAAGATCTAAATAAAGTTGGTCCCAAAGATGATTTCCCACAACCCATACTAGACATCATGATTGATAACATTTTGGATTTGAAAGAGAGTCATTCATTGATGGGTTTTCAGGTTACAATCAAATCAAGATGCACAAGGAGGACGAGAAGACACATCTTTCTTAATCCCTTTGGTGTATATTGCTACACCGTTATGCCCTTTGGCCTTAAGAATGCAAGAGCTAGATATCGAAAGGTGATGATGAAAATCTTTAAAGACATGAAACCAAGTTTATCGAATTCTATGTTGATGATTTGGAGATCAAATGCAAATAGAATTTAGACAATCTAGTTGATCTTTGTAAAGTCTTCGAGTGCTTGTAGAAATTCAATCTTCGAATGAGCCTTCTAAAGTGTTTCTTTGGAGTCTCCTCCAATAAATTCTTGGGATTCGTGGTTTGAAACGGTGGCATTGAACTGGATCTAGTAAAATCAAAGCCATATTAGAGATGCCTTCTCCAAGAACTCTCAAAGAAATTACAGGGCAGACTTGCCTACATCCACCAGTTCATCTCAAACTTATGTGGGAAGTGCAGAGCATTCTCCAGACTCATGAAGAAAGGAGTTGAATTTGTGTGGGATAAAGCTTGTGAAGACGCCTTTCAAGATATCAAACGGTAACTCACAAAACCACTAATTCTTTTTACTTCAATTCTAATTAAACCTTTCATTCTCTATAGTTTAGCCCTTGATCATTCTTTTGGGGGGGGGGGGGGGGGGGGGGGGGCAGTATTAGCTCAAAAGAATGACGAGAGTAAGGAGGTGGCTCTTTACTATTTGTCACAGATGTTAGTTGGTGTTGAACATAACTACCATCCAGTAGAAAAAGAATGTCTTGTATTGATATTCGCAGTATAGAAACTACATCACTACATTCTCTCCAATGTAGTGTACTTGGTTTCCAATATCAATCAATTATAGACACTTGTGACAAAAGCTGATGCACTGAGTGATCATCTAGCCAAATGCTTTATTCTTCTCTCTTAATATAACATCAGATACACTCCAGCAAAGGCTGTAAAAGGATAGGCTCACGCTAATTTTCTCCAGAACATCCACTTTCGAAGGATTTTGAATTCAAAGACAATCTCCCTGACAAGCTAGTCTTCTTTGTTAAACAAATATAGAAACCCACCATTGATCTAGACTTACATTAGATCATACATTTTTATGGAGCTTTTAGAACTAATGAATTAGGAGATCTAGTTTCAGGGGTTGGAATCATTTTTGTAGCCCAGAAAGATTTTATGTCTTTTATTGCTTCTCATTAATTGAGTCATATGTAAACAATGTGGCGGAATACATAGCATTGATTATGGGCTTCGAGCTAGCCTTAGAGTCAGGCATCAATATGCTCGGAGTCTATGGAGATTCGTAACTCGTAAGCAAAAATATGAAGTGAAGAAACCATATTTGCTTTCCTTATTCAACAAAGATTGTGAACTCAAGGAGAGATTTGTGTTGATCGAATTTAACCATATTCTAAGACATCAAAATGGCAAAAAAAAAATGACAAACTGGCACTGGAAGTAATCGAAAAAAGATTTCTACTTCTGTTCGACACCCATGAAATAGTAGCAAACTACTTTAATGTGATCAAGAATTGGATTTCATTCTAAAACTCATTCAGTGACTAGAGAGATCCTTTTATTGATTACATTCTTCATGGAGTCTTGCCAGAGAATGCTATTATCACCGAAAGAAGCAAATGAAGTACTCAAAGAAGTTCATTCTGGCCTATGCAGTGCTTATCAAGCTAGACTAACACTTCATGATCAGATTCAAAGGATAAGCTACTACTGGCTTACCTTGGCATTTGACGCCATCAATTTTGCAAAGAGATGCAATGAATGCCAAATCTATAGTAATCCTATTCATCAATCACTTGAATATCTGCATCCTATGTCCACCACTTGGCTATTTGAGGCTTAGGGGATAAACATCGCTGGCAAAATCAATACGCCATCAGAACGTGCATCAATTCATTTTGTCCACACAGATTACTTCTCAAAGTGGGCAGAAGTAGTGCCTTTCACATAAGTCAAAACAGATACAGTCCTCAACTCCTAAAAGACATATATCATTTGTCGTTTTGGAGTGCCTAAATGTCTACATCATGACAATGGTCCCCAGTTCAACAATGACAAATTTTATAGATTTTGTGACAAGTACAAAATCTTATGCTATCCTTCTATGGTATACAACTTTGCAGCTAATGGACTTAAGCTTTCAACAAGACTATTTGTAAAACTCTAAAGAAAACGGTCTCTGACAACAAAAAAAGTTAGATACCAAACTTCCTGAAGCATTGTGAGCCTAGAGAACTACAGTTCACAATCCAATCAAATCAACACCATATTCCTTGGTTTATGAGTATGAAGCAATATATCTTTGGAAATTCAACTTCCTTCTCTTTGCGTAGCTGTGATAAACAAATACACTGAAGAAAAGAATGCCAAGCTTAGACTTCAAAAGTTAGAAAGCCTTGATGAGAAAAGGCTTGCTACTCGACAAAGCATCGAATTGTATCAAGCTCGTATGGCTGGGTCTTTTGACAAGAAGGTCAAATACAAGGCTTACAAGTAAGGAGACTTAGACCTTGCAGTAAAGAAGCCCATGTTCTCCATGCACATATCAAAGAGCAAATTTGAATCCAAATGGGAACAACCTTTCATCGTCGACAAGGTCTATTCCAGTGACAGCTGTGCACTCCTCACACTTAAAGAAGATAGATGCATGATGCTTATCAATGGAAAACTCCTAAAAAAATACTATGCTAAAATGTCATTGGTATACCCAAACCATGAATAGTGTACATTCTCATCCCAAAGAATCTTCTGGTTTTGAGCCTTACAACCTATGACTACTAAACAAAATCCCTCAAAGTTGTACAAAATGACTACGAGGATAATGTTCTTTGGCCCCTCTAATTAAATTTCGTTACTTAGATAAAGTCCCTATAAGGCCCTTGTAACATCTTGCTGTGTAGAACTAATCTTTTTTCAGACCCTATATGGCTACCTTCAGTTGTATAGAATAAGTCTTTTTGCAGACCCCATAACACCAAAATCCAAACAAGTCTTTTTTCAAACCATATATAGCTACCTTCAGTATATGGAATAATTCTTTTACAAACCCCTTATAACTAAATTTCTATCCTACGGAACAAGTCAAGAACCCTGAAGAACAAGTCAAGGACCCTGCATAAAGCCTCACATATGGGCACTGAATAACAACCACTTTGTTTGACCCCTTTCGGCATCCAAAAGGATTAAGTCATGGACCCTGAAGAAAGCCTCACACAAGGGCACCAGAGAAAATCCAACTATAAGGCCCCTTTTCTTTGTTGATTTGTTGATCCATGAGATTGCAAGTCACACCCTCATACAAGTCTGAGAAAACAAATAAAACAAACCATACATACATCCAAATCATCCATACAAACCACATCAAACATCCATACAAACTCAATCCATACATTCCATACCAATGACAAAAAGGAGCGAAAGGAAATAAAATTTCCATTGATTTTCATTTGAAATTTAATTACAAAGAATGAAATCAAAAAAATACATAACAACCCTAGCTGATCAAAATAAAAAGAGACAAACAAAAGCCATAGCAAATAGGCTAGTCCAAGAATTTCACTAATTGTCTCCTCACGTTTAGGACCTTTTCTTTCAGGATGCTCCCTTTGTAACTCGCATAAGCTAGGATAGCAACATTAATGTCAATCTCATCTAGCTTGATACTCATCTCACTCCGAGGGATTGAATAAAGTCATTCAAAGCTATTTGCTTCATATTCACTTTGGCAAGAAAGCTATCTTTGCTGGCTTGGTTCTCTGAATTAGACTTCTTTAAATCATCTAAAGTTCTTTGAAGCTTCAGAGCATTCTCTCATAAGGCTAAAAGCTGTTGCTGCAATGTAATGATCTGTTGTTACAAGCATTCATATTCTTCTCAGATCACACTCATCTCTTGTGCTAGCTGAACATCAACATCACCCACCGTCTTAGCCTTTTCTTCAGCACTTGCAATTTCAGCTACCAATTGGACTCTTTCCATCAAACCCTCATCTTGAAAGGCCCTAGCATAGTTTACACCATTGTCCCAGGTGATCTTTTCCTTAAGCTTGATGAAAAAAATCATAAAAGCTTCATAAAGGCTACTCAAATTGGCACTAAAGCCGGAGCATACTAGTATGTCAGCCAGTGCTTTACAATTTTGTACCTTTTCAACTATGAGGTTCTCTTGCGATACTGTGACCAAGATGCTGTAGAGCATCATCTTCATTACACCTTTAATGACAGACTCAGCTCTAGAGCATCACTAAACAAATTTAACTCTTGGTGTGTGGAGGGACCTAACTCATGCTTTTGTGAATTTGACAAAGTTTGGGACCCCGAGTGGTCATCCTCTCCTTTCTTAGTACTTACACCCATACCCCCATGAAAAGTTAATTCTTCTTCATGGACAGACCATGATTCATTTGATCCTTTTGAAGACAAAATGGCGAAAGGATCCTGATTTATATGTGGTGTTACTGTAACATTCAACAATACTCTGTGGGAACCTTCACCCTCAGCGGCTGAAGATTCATCTGCTATTTTTGGCACAGCTAGTGCTTCAGCTTTAGATGGGGTGAAACTGCAGGTAATTGGCATAGCAAGGACATCATCCTCCATAAGATCCATAGCCTCGTCTTCAAGAAACAATTTCCTTTGGGAAAAAGGACTAGTCTTCGCAGTAGCTGCCTAAACTGGAGTCATTCCAATATCAACCTCTTGCTCAATTGCGCTAATGAGTTCAACATTTGGCTCCACTTGAACGCCGAGAGTTGCATCAGTCCTTGGCACATCGGTGGCTGCAGGTAATTTGCTTGCATGTGATCCTGATTTTGAATTAAGACTTACCAGAGGGATGACACTTGGCATTCTAGGGCATAGTGCAGATAGGCAGGAAAACAAACACTGAAGACAACTTTGGATTGTTTTTAATGCTTCTGGTTGGGGAATCTAAGTAGGAGGATCTTCCATGGCCCTACACATGTCTCTATTCAAAGATCTATTCAGAGATGTCTCAAAGTATTCGCTATGAATGGAGATGTTATCCAAGTTAATTGGAGCTTCAAGACCCTCTTTCTCTGGCTTTTCAATTGGCGACCCAAAAGGCATTCTCACTGAGGTGGGAGGCATAACAAGGGTGCTTTGATTTATTTGGGCACCTAAAAGGAATGAAACAAAAAGGGGGGGGGGGGGAGGTCAAATTAAGTCGTTGTAAATTTTCAATATTCAAATCAAGGCTACCCTTGGGAGTTGGCTCTGCAGTAATTCCCTCAGTGGTGCCAAGAACTTCTCCTTTTTCCATTTCAACATCAGCAGTTGGTCCCTCAAAAGGCCCTGGGGGAATTCTTGCTTTTCGACTTGAGGAATAGTGTCACTTTTAGAAGCAAGCATCTCTTGTTCATTGGGATTTATACCACTCCTTGGTTCTTCTCTAGAGTCATGTTCACCAACTTTTCTAATGTCGACTACTTCTTTAAAGTTAGCACCAAAATAAGCTTTGCCACTACTCACTTATTCGAAAACTAGCTCCATGAGTACATCGCTGTTATCTACCTTATCAATGGTAGTGACAGGGCCCACATCATCGCCAGATCTTTTCGTAGCAATAGACTCCATAGGCATGTCTATTTTAGTTTTTCTCCCGGACTCAGGCATAATTACTTGTTCAAATATATTCTTTTCAAAATCGAACTTGATATTGATATTGTTATCGGTTTTTTCTTTAGCAGTGGGGGTATTAAAACCACTCCTGCTCTCATTAGCATCATCAGACGCATACTCTTTTACAATTTTAGCCACCTTTTGTGAGACTCCACCAATGGCCGAAGTTTGAATTGATGAGGCTACAAGACAAAGTGCAGATGTCAAGAAAAAAAGGGGAATAAGTAAAAATGTCATAAAAAGTGATATTTACTAGCTCTTAGGCTTTAGGAGCTACAAGTTCCAAGGCTCTCAGCTTTGATGGAGTTCCTTTATTGCTTGAATCTCTGGTTATATTCTTTGAGCATACTACCAGAAGCTTCTTATGAAGAACTAGGCACACTGGAGGTTTTGATAATGGGACAATAGGTGTGGCCTTGACTCAGTAGTTACCTCTATCGATTGTACTACCTCTGCTAGACTTGGAGTCGTATGTGCCTCTATTGGCAAGGAACCGATAATGGTGGTCTCCTACAAATTTTGGCGAGCCATGTCCGCCTCTACGGCTACACACATGATGTCTTTCTAATACTTTGGTTCTGGCATTATGAGAACCGAATCTGAAATCCAATGGAACTCTATCGGCTAGCCTGGCCTCAACGAGACTTTCCCTTTCTTGAAGGTTTTCATTGATAGCCTGCTGTATCTCATTATAGTAACATGGGGAGGAGTCAAGTAACCTCGTCTTCTTCACCTTTCAACAAACGGTGGGCCTTGCAAACATCAAAATTGGCAACCAACCCAATTTGCCATTCGTTCCCATTAAATAACCAATTTTCAAAGTTAACTAGGTTAAAACATGATGAGTTCTTTAAAATGTATATTTTTATATACATTTTGGATGATTTTAAGGACTTATTAAGCCAAAATAGCCCCATTTAGTGTGATATCATGGTTTCATACATTTTAAACTAATTTTTATATTTTTCTGCATAATTTATTTCAAAATCACACTTTTTGCATGTAATCATGAAACCTGCCATTTTTGGAATGTCTATTCTTGGAAATTTTTGTGAAAACATATATTCTCATGAAATAAATTGAATTTTCATCATCATTAGTTCATTCACATATAATCATGAAAATTGATGTGCAATTTTATTATCATTTCATGAAAGATGGGCCCACATTCATACATTTGTGATATTAGGGGTAAAATTATCTTTTCACATGAACTCACATTTGTTTTGTAGGAAATTGATGATATGGGACTCATTTATAAAGAATTGAGGTAAGGAATTGATTTTCAAAAGAAAGGAGAGAAAAATTGAAGAGAGAAAAGAAATTAAAAGAAAATACAAAATTTGGCTTCATAATCCCACACACATTCACTTATGTGTGGGATACACTTGTAAAACATCCAAGATGGGGTCCATTTATTTATTGCACATTCTCAAGAGATTTTAAATAGAATTTGAAGAACATCTCATCAAAGATAGACAAGGAAAGCCACATAGGAGTTCTTTTTGGAGAAGGAGAAGATTTAATTGAAAAAGAAAAAAATATCCAAGCAAGCATGGACATCCAACACATGTTTTGGATTAGATTCTAGCTGAAAAAGAAAAGGAAAAAAGATCAAGAGGATTATCTCCGAAGATTTATTCAAGTTTGGAGCCAACAAAGAGAACTTTCCAAAAAAGGAAAGTTGACAATGCAAAGAGATAAAGAAGGGGATTCTACACATCATGTAAGCCAAGTTTGATTCCAAAAGAGGATTTTTATCCATAAATTATCTCTCCAAAGATCTAAATGCAAGGTGGCAAAAAACAAAGAAGGAAAGAAGCATCCAAAAGAGACTTCCAAAGAAAGCAAGCAAGGAAATAAAAGAAAAATAAAAAGAAAAAAATCCCAAAAGTGGATATCAGGCCCTAGCCATTGTATGGGGCCATTTTCTTTCAAATTTTTTATTTCTTTTTAAGATTTTAAATTTTTAGAAGGAGTAGGACTTGAAAAAGTATAAATAGGGCACCCATCTCCCATACTCTTTATGGAAAAAGAGCTCCTACTCTAGATCTCTACACTTTTTCTTCTTCATCCCTCTCTCCCTTCATCCTAGTTCTTAAGGAGGCTTAGCCCTAAGGCTACACTATACCCTTGGGACTTTCAACTAGAAGAGGTTTTCTTCTTTTCCATCCTACATCCTAGCATGTATTGTTCTTAATTTTATTTGACAATCTTTTGTAAATAATTTTTACATGTTAGTATATGCTGTTCTTCTTAAAATCTTTCTTCTTTTCTTATGGTTTTTGTGGACACTTTTAATGTTTCTTGTGCTTGGATTGACAACCCAGTGTACTAAGATCATATTCAAAGAAATCATGAACCTAATTTAAAAGAAAATTTTGAGAAGATAACTTTACTACCTTTACTACATTTAATTTTATGCAATACTACATTTAAATCCCTGCAATTTTATTTTACTTCCTGCACATTTTTCTGCACTTTTAGAATTATTTTTCTGCACTTTATTTTGTGCAATGTTTTTTCTTTAAATTCCTGCACTTTACATGTTCTTGCACAGTTTTTTGTCTTTTTGTTTACTGCTGTAAATTGCATTAGATCCATACATATCTCACTTTTCATTCATGTTTAATATTGATGATCATGTTCAATTTGGAAACCAGATTTTCAGTATTGAATCTGAATTAAAACCAGTCCAGATTTACACAAGAATTTTGTTTCAAAAGGGCCACTACTGGACAATTTTTCTTGGACAGTTTTGCAGATGTTTTTAATAGCAGAATACCTATGTTACAGCAGTTTTTAAACCTGAAATCAGACTTGAAATACCCTTTAAAACAATCAAGACAAACGGTCCTGAAGCTGTCAAGAAAGCTAGCATTTATCCAAGTGATTGTGTGACATATTTGTGAAGTGTTTAATTCTTTTTAGAAATTGATTTCTGCATTAAGTTGAATGAATTTCAGATCTGATATAAGTCTTTTAAAAATGAATTCTATGTGTTTGTTAACAGCCCAAACCTGTATTTCAATAGTAAAAAAAATCTGATTGGAACTGAGTTCAATTTGGACAAATTGTACATGGATATATGTGGACTGTTTTGAGGATTGTTGGAACCATTATCAAAACTGTTTTTCTGTGTTTAATTGACAAGTTTTAGATCTGAAACTAAACTAAAACAGCAGGAAGAAACTTATATCTGAATGTTCATTGGCAGCACACATCATTCTAATACATGCACACCACACTCTTTCATGTAGTTTCTTTTTTATTTTGCATTCATTCATTCATTCATAGAGTAGTTTAGGAAAGTTTAAGTTTCAAATTTTTATTTTTATTTTTAGAAAGATTCATGTGTGATTGTTTAGGATAAATGCATTTTCAATTTTCAGTTGTTGTACTGTAGAAGACTTGTATAGTTGTATTGTATAGTTTGAAATTGTTTAGAATTAGAAGATTACTAATTTAATTTTATATTTCCATTTAGAGTTCTTTCTGAGAATTAAATTTCTCTCTAAATTGAGTTAACATTGTAAATCATTTGGTTTTAGAAAGTGTAGATTCTTAGCTTAATTTAGTATCCAAGTTATGAAGTTTTTGTTCTATCTTGCTTTTTTATTTGTTTTTAACTTTATTTAGTTTTATTTTTAGTAAGTTTTCAATTTTAGATTTAGTTTTATTGGAAGTTCTAACATATGTTTTGTTTTGCAGTAAATTTTATTTTATTTTTTTAGGAACTTTTAGACTTAGGATTTACTTTCTTTATTTGAATTGTGATTGTAATTATTTTTTTAAAGAATGTATGTATTTGTTAGATTTTAATTAGCATAGTTTTAGAATTTTGAATAGGCAGGTGACAAGTTGAAAATATTTTCAGCATAGCTCCCTGTGGATCGACCTGGTTTTACCAGTATTTTACTACATCGCAGCTCTGCACATGGAGTTGACAAAAAAAATGGTCGCTCTCCACCTTCTCTCCTTTCTTGCAAACTAGTGAAACTTTCCATTTGACATTGGAATTCCTTGCGAACGTCTCCATAATGGCAGCAATGTTTTTTTCATACCATTGAACAAAACCGCTTGTGTAGCTAGCATGGGGAAGACAAGGATAACTAAAGCGAACTCTAGTCCCAAACACTTGTTAAAATTCCCAAGCATTTCTAGTATCCTATATGGAGCCAAGCGTGCCCTGAATACGGCTAGGCACTCCCATAACAACCTGATAGAACCAAATTGTTTGCAAAATCTAGCAAGTACATAGGGTTGGATGTTGACGTAGGCATTCTTCTTATATATCAAATCCACAAGCCTTAAGCTGAGGAGCCAACTTTTTTCCTCATCTGAAAGGTCAATCTCCCAACCACCTTCTCTATCCTTGTCAGTTGTTGGTTTTACACTTTTCTCGAGTGGTTTGGAACTTCAATGTTCATCACAAAAGAACAAGAGGTAACATACTTATTGAAATTGCACAAGTGCTAGTGTAATTCAATCATAACATGGGCATTAATCAAGCAACTTTTGCCCACCCCAGTTTCCATATAGATGCTCATTGGTGCACCATTATGCGAATGAAGCTCGTTGAAATGGTATGTAAACTAGGTATAGAGCAAGTGCTCGGCATAATACCGATTGAAAGATTTCCCCTCTCTAACTATGAAGGCTAATAGCTTCAACTTGATTGACATATCTGCCACAAAAGTTGGACCAAGAATAAGCCTATGCCCAAATGCAATTTAAAACGCAGGGCTTATGTAGCAAGGTTTGGTTTTGCTCCTAGCACTTATAAAGAGAACATCCGATAGCTATGGTAAAAAATGCAGCAAGTTAGCACTTCATCTTTAAATCTAGATACTTAGCAAAGATATTTGGTATGAAGTCAGGCTTCTCATAATAAACAAGCTTTGGTAACTTCTGGGGATCTTTGTGGGGAATAACATCTCTCCACTTGCAATGTCCTTCATTTGCAAAGAATAAACTTGTAGTGGTGTTCACCCATTCCATCCACTAGGGAGTTTTACCCTAACTTCGGCTACTTGTCTTAATTGAATCTTCAAGTGCAAATAGAAGATAATAGGCAGCCTAAATTTTATCAGCCATTGTGGCTAATTCTGCGTTGGGTGGGATTGTCTTGTCATAAAACTCTCCATGGGTTGATAAATCAAAGATCTTCTTCATCTCCCATAAAGAAAATCCTAGCTTCATGTTTGAATTGATGAAGGTGTAGGTTGCAGGACAGTACAGTTCAAGGATTACCCTGCATATATTCTTGTTTTCACAAGGCACCTTATGAGTAATGGCTTTCAGGGCTTCCAAAATGCCAACTGCTCTCAAAGTTTCTTCACAATGGCACTTGATCAAGGTTGTCCAGTTCTGCCATTCTCCAATAAAATTAAACCATCCACGGGACAAGTCCCTTTCACCAACCCAGGCACTTCCATCCTCAGTATGGATGCCGAGTCCTACTATCCTCTACTTCAGAACTTTGGATCCTTGGAAAATAATATGGTTGTTGACACATAAACTTGCCAGTCTTGAAATGCACATGGTGCTTTATCCATGATAAAATGATCTATCCTTACCTGCATGGTCGGGGTCATTCTCATCACCCTTAGGTATCTCTTCACAGATCAAATAGTGATGACCTCATAAGAAGTACCAACCGTGTCCATGTAACGGTATCTTATGCTCTCACTTGGCTGTTTCATCAACTCCCTCGTCGCATCACCAGATATGTAGTGAGGTTTGTCAAAGCTCACTTTATTATTATTTTCCAATTGGTGTTGTTGACCAAGCACCAATAGGTGTACCAATGCCTCATAGCTAGCGTTCTTTGATTCTTCAAATTGGCAGCAAAGACTTCATTTGAGTCCCTCGTATCTGGGCTACTTTCAGTTATACCCTTAGAACGACTCATTGATACAACAGAAGTTGAAGTTATGGTAGTGTCTTACCTTTTCTATCTAAAAAAAAAAAAAAGGGAAGAGCATCAGTAACAGCAAAAAATGGCTAAGGCATTGAGTTCTATCGAAATTTCGGCAACATCTCCCTTTAATAAAAAGCCAAAAGAAGAAAATAATACTCAAGTCTAAGACCAAGAATTAGCATCAAGGCACGCTTAAGTCCTAGAACCGAAGCACCTTAAAACGTTTTAGGGGGCAATTTGATGTGCACTCTGGCACAAGAGTCAATATCCAATGCAGGGAATGCATGCACAGACAAGCAAGGCATGACAATAGCTACATATAGCACAAAACGCAAATAAGCTCAACTTGTATGAAAATGCAACATGTGAAGGCAGATGGCATGTTTTAAAAAAGAGAACAACACCAATCCAAAGCATTGAAGACAAAACGAAAATGCTGTTAGTCTAATGGCAATAATCTCCGGTCATTCCCATGGTTTCATTAGACTCACCTGCAACTAATGGAGATTGTTTCATTCTCCACAATCAAATTTGAAGCCGATAAAAAGATCTCAACATTTCCAAGACCGCATCTTCGACAAACAAAAACAAAGTACTCAAGCATGTACTTTAGCTGAGGTTTTTATCTCAGCAACCAAAATCCCATATGGTGATTTGCTATGATGGGACCATTAGACATTCTTGTGGGAGTTTGAAAGTACAATTTGAATGGCATTCGTCATACGGATTCCACATCCGAATGTATACTCAAATTCATGAAAAATACCTCATCAGCATGACTCGGCATTACGTACTCTTTTTAGTGAATATGGAACTGATAAAGGAAATATTGCTATGCAAAGTTAATTTCAAAACAAAATTATCAATTGTCATCAATGATTGAAGCGATATTATATTTGTTGGCTTCCCACAAAGACAATTAGCATCATTCAAACTAACTCAGAATGTGCACCTCGAGTCAAAACCTGATAAAACAAGGAAGGGTAACTTAGCCTTGGAAGTTGTAGTTGAGAAAGACACTGTAAAAACCTCAAAGTTGAAGTTCAAAGTTGAAGTATCACTAGTGATCATACTCAAACTACAAGTGATCATTTACCTGAGGTTAATCTTATCTTCATCGGTTTCTATATCGGCCACTCACATTAATGACATTTTAACTTCTCATGCTTGTTAAGATTTAAAGGAAGTAACATTTTGATCAAAATCAAAAGAAATGTGTCTTGGGTATGCTCAGTTTGCTGAAAATGGAAAATTTCCATAGAGGCCGTGGTAACCTAACTTGTGCTTACACTGTGCTAAGGATCAGGTGGACTGCCACTTTCCAACCCCCTACAATTCCCACAGACCACAAAAGCCACGTGTGTACTCAGACTGTGTCGGTGTTCAAGTTAAATAGGTAGGTGTGCCCTTACTAGGTCTAATGGTGAAATGATGACGCCTAATGTTCTACCAAACCCATGCATTTCCCAGACGGAGTTTATTCACTCCAAATCTATCAAAGTTCAAGAGCAGTTCAGTTTAGCGGTTGTGATTCTATTATACAAATCAAACAAAGGAAGGAAATGAGAAAATCCATGCCCATGGGTATACTCTGACACTACTGTGAAAAAATAATAAAAGTTAAAAAAATAAATGAAAAGTGAAGCCTCAAGGAAATCCAATTTTGGTCATAAGCTTAAGAGGGTACCTAAAGAGCCATCTTGCATCAAAATCTTTGATCGTACACAAAGCAAAGCAAAGCAAAAAAAAAAAAGACTACAAAGGTTGTGACCCTGAGGCATGCCCAAGTAGTACTTCAATGGTGTGAGACTCCATGTTATGTTATAAATTTGGCATAGCCTTCATGAAATCATCTTGGTGCATCAAGGCCAGCAATGAAATCAGGTAGCAGAAGCCAATTAATAACAACACAACAAAAAAAAGAAGAGGGGATCTTGGTGCATCAAGGCCACCAATGAAATCAAGCAGCAGAAGCCAATTAATAACAACACAACAAAAAAAAGAAGAGGGAGGGGGTGGTGGTGGTGTGGGGGTGTGCGGGAATCAACAAATTGGCCATGACTGTGGAAATTGCCCAGACTGTGTTGGCCGTGGCTGTGCACCTGCCCAAACGGTGGGCAAAGCACCTTGGAAAAAACCCACATAGTGAGGATGATCAAATTGGGTACTGGGATTTTGAGTTCTAGTTCCAAATCATCATTGGAATCCAAACCTCACCCCCTCGTGTAAAGGAATCCCCAAAACCACGATCAAGCACTTGATATTTTGGTGGATTTTGATGCAAAGTCATGGGACATAAGAAGTGCATTTTATGAGGAATGGTGTACATGATCTAAACCTTGAAATTTGTTGGAATAAAAAATCAAGCAAAAAATCTCCAAGTATACATTCAACCGATGAAACACAAAGAGGGGAATATCTAAACCCTTACTAGCCATTGATGAATCTTGGGAAAGAGGAAGCTCGACTCTAGCTTGAAGATTGAAATAGAAGAAAGGAGGGGCCTAAACTTCTGTTTTTCTCTATCTGTGTCTTGCTATGTGTTCTTGAAATGATGAACAGAAGAAAAAGAAGGATGTCACAGCTTTGTAAGCTTGGGCTTTCTTTTGATCACGAAGTTCTCTCCACTCCCAACACTGTCTTTCCTTTTCCCATGATCACTATGTGACTAAGTAACTGGGACCCACTACTAGTGGCCCACACTCTCAAGAATGCTCATTCAATTCCCACAGCATGTTGGACCCCCTCTACTTATTTGACCCAAAAAAAAAAAGGTTCTCTTTCAAAGGAAACCTAAATTTCAAATTCATTATGGGTCAAACCCAATTTAGAACCAAATTTTTCATCTCAAATTGCTTTGGATCAAAATCCACTAAAGGCAATCTTTTTCAAAATTCTATCTCATTTTGACTCATGTTAAGTGAAGTCGAACCTGAACTATGATTCTTGAAAACAAACCAAAATCCATAAAAATTTCAAACCTAAATCCACTTCAAATTTAAACCTAGATTTTTCTGACAACCTAAGGGATTCACTGGGGGGTTGTTCCCCACAGTCCTCATAGAGATACTACTTCAGATATCTATGAAAAATAGGTCATGAGAAAATCAAATCCACTTTCCAAAATCAAAACCAAATTCATAAATTTCTGAATTTTTCAATATCTCAGGGATTCTTTTTGCAGGTATTCCCCACAATCCCCATAGAAATGCTAATTTTGATATCTGTGAAAATAGGGCAAAGAAAATCAAAATCCTTATGTTTTTACCAAATTCTATCAGCAAACTCTTCATGGTTTTTGAAACAAATTTCAAAATTTCAAGGCTAGGACTACAACATACTGTGTCAAAACTACATTTTCATCAAGCCATTCACCATTCTCACAGATTGGCTATTTTGAGACACAATGCTTCCAATGTCGTACTTCCATCATTACACCTCAAGGGGACACTTGTTGACCTATAAAAATCACAAAATATTACAAGTGTTGCAGTGAAGACATTACAAACAAATTCCAAGCTCTATGGCACATAAACCCTAGGATTTATGGAAAGCCAGATCAAGTACTGCAATGAGATGTTCAAAACTAATGCAACTCACTCAAAAGACTTCAAATGAGCTCAGAGTACAGCAGTTCAAATTTTAGAGTTGGTGAACTTCATTTGGTCACTCAACCCATCAGCCACCAAATTCAAGATTAATTGACTCAAAACCTTAGGGTCATTGAACACATTCAACCTTTTGGATTACCAAAGTGGCTGAAAATCAAATGGCAACTCCAACACATGCTTAGGAATGATGCTTCAAAGTTTCAAAGCATTTGGACTTCATTTTGGCTCAAACTCAAGCTTTAGTGGTTGTCTACCAACTCCTTAGGGTCACTGCGGCAACTGATCTTTCTATATGTCAAAACCAACTAAAACCCATGGAAATGTCTCTAAATACATTCAAGGACTATCTTTAAAAGTTTCAAAACATTTGGACATTATCTGGACCCAAACTTAGTTCAAATGGTTGTCTACCAAGCTCTTTGGAGTCACTATATGATAAGTCCATAAAATGACACATTCATACCATCATTTTATATTAATTTATGGAGTCATTTAGGTTAGACAAATTGATTTAAACACAAATTCATGATTTTATGTATTTTTGCATCAAATTTCTAAATTTCATGATAAATCATTAATTCTCTGCAATTTTAAACATAAATTCATGAAGTCATTTAATTTATACACATTTCTTTTTCTAGATGCATTAGAGTTCCCCAGCATTTCTTAAAATGAGTTGAGTTATGTGTTGGGAAGTGTTAAAACTAGGACCTAAAGAAAGAAAGAAATTGAAGTGAGTGGTCACACACACACATCACATGCTTTGTGACCCATGCCAGAGGGAGGATCCCACTTTCATATTATTTATTGTAGAGGATTTTAAAGAATTATCTCTCAATATGAGTTCTAAAATTAGATTCAAATTTGAAGGAGATAAAAAGTCCAAATCTAAGATGGAGTCTCGGAGATGAGAAAATAAGAAAAAAGAATCACACCTCATGCAAGTTCAAATCAAAGAAGATAAATTAAGGAAGGAAAGCATGCTTTGCCAAGGAGAAAAAAAAAAGTGAAGAAAATTGTAACACTCCAATTCTAATTAAGCCTGTTTAATGACTAATTAAGGAGTTATTAACTAATTAAGCTAATAGTAACCTAAATTATGTTGTTTGATGTTTAATTAGATTAGATTTGTTTACTTTTGTCTTATTTAGACTAACAGGTCAAGTTTGGGTCCTAGATTTGTAGTGGGGTTGAGGTTAACCTTAACTAGGAGTGCAAGCCCTTTCTCATAATTTTTTATTTCATAGTTTCATGTTATTCATGCATCTGTTGACCCATAAAAAAAATCACAGATGTTGTAGTGATGACAATACAAGCAAATTCCAAGTCAAAGGGCATATAAACGCTAGGATTATGGAATGCTAGGTCAAGTACTGTATCCAAATGTTTAGAGCTAATACAATCCACTCAAAGGACTTCAGATGAGCTCAGCATGCAGCAATTCAAGTTTCAGAATTAGTGAACTTCATTTGGTTACTCGACTCACCAAACACTAAGTCTGAGGTTCAATGACTCAAATCCAAGGGTCACCAGACAAATTCAAGCTTCTGGGTTACCAAAGTGGCTGAAACTCTCATGAAAACTCTAAAGCATGTTTAAGAATGATATTTCAAAGTTTCAAAGCATTTGGACTTCATCTCCACACAAAACCAAGCTTCAATAACTGTTTGCCAGCTCCTTGGGGGTCACTATGGAAGTTGACACTTCTAATGTCAAAGCAAGCTCAAATTCAAGGGAATGCTTTCAAGTACATTCAAAGACTATCCTTCAAAGTTTCAAAGCATTTAGACATCATTTGGACTCAAACTTAGTTCAAATGGTCATCTACTAAGCTTTATGGGGTCATATGCAAAGTGACACCTCATGAAAATCAAATCAGTTGAAACTCTCAGAGGAAGTTCAAATTATGCTCAAGGGAAGCTCTGAAAAATTTCAAGTCCAACATATATCATTTGACCCAAAGTCTTCAAACACGTCAGCTTTGAGTAAGTGACCCCAAAGCCATGGGGTCACTGACAAAGTCCTGCTTTCCGACATCCAAAATTGATTAAATTTGGGCAAAAATCTTTAGTCATACTCAAAAGAGATTTTACAAGTTTTCAAGTCAAAAGGACTGTGTTTGGTCATACTTTCATCTATATGTCAGCTAGAAGTCAGTGATACCTAAGCCATGGAGGTCACCGGCCAAAGTCCTACTTCCAGGGAGCCAAAGCTAATGAAATTTTGGAAAAAGATTTAAAATATCTTTAAAATATATTTCTCAAAGTTTCAAGTCAATTGAATGTCACTTGGGTAGAAAACAAGGTAACTACTTATAGTGTGAGGTGAATAGTGACTTAGAACCTGTAACAAAGGGTCACTGTTCGAAATCCTACTTTCACACATCCAAACTATATGAAATTTGGATGGATACTCTAAGATACTCCTAATATCGATCCCTCCAAGTTTCAAATGAAACCAAGGTCATTTGGGCCTCAAACAGGTAAAACAGGGGCCCATCTTCATGAAAAGTCAATGGGGGAATTGACCAACTTCAAAAGGTCAAAAAAGGTTGAAATTTCTATGACACAATCAAAATAGTGTCAAAAAATATCCCTCCAAGTTTCGTGAAGATCAGACATCGTTTGGACCCCAAACAGGCAAAAACAAATCACATATGCCAAAGTCCAAAAATGGGCATTAAGAGTACTGCAGCCTGCGGTTAGTGGGGGAGTTGACCAACTTCTGGAGGTCAAAATGCCTGAAATTTCTCTGACACACCCAAAATAATTTCAAGAAGCATCCCTATAAGTTTTGTGAAGATTGGATATCATTCGGGCCCCAAAAAGGCAAAAATGAGTCACATATGCAAAAGTCCAAAAATGAGGCTTCGAAGTGACCGCGGCTCCCTTCAACGGGGAGTTGACCAAACAAGCACAAATGCAACACCCATGGGGAGGTGCTTAACTGTGATTAGAAACTTACTAAAAATAAAAACTAAACAAAGTTAAAAACAAATTAAACTAAATTAAAAGAAAACAAAAACTTTCTTAAATTAAAAGTTAAGTTAAGAATCTACATTTTCTACAAAACAATATAATGCAACTAAACAAAACAACTTTTTAAATTAAGATTTAATTTTTCCTAAACTATCATGTATTAGAATCTTTCTAAAAATAAAAACAAAAATCTGAAACTAAACTTTCCTAAATTAATCTATGATGTATGACAATCTAAAAAAATAAAAAAAAATTACAAGATGAATGAAACATGTGAACTAGTCTAGTGCAAAGATGTTTTAATGCATGAATGAATGAGGCATGTATGATATGATGCATGAGAATGATATGTGATGCCAATAAATATAAATAATGCAGAAATTTAAAATAACAGTGCAGGAAATAAAAAGAAAAGTGCAAGAAAATAAATAAAAAATACAAGAAGTCAAAGGCGGTAAGCAACAGAAGTCAAAGGCGGTAGATTATTCTTTCAATTCCTTATCTTAATTTGGGCTCAAAAAGATCAGAATTGTAGTCCAAAGGCCTTATTCTTCATTTTAGGTCATCAATCTAAGTGAGAATAACAAATTTCCATTCTATGTAGAAATAAATTTCAGAATTAGCCTCTAATCTTTCTTTCACTTAAACTTCTTTAACTCCATCTTGCATTGCCTCCAAACATACAAGGTATCTAAAGAAACAAAGTCTATTGAAAAGGTTACTAAGATAGGTTAATAGTTGTGAGTCCAATTCTATCCCAATATTTAAACAAGAATGAAAATTAACCCAAATACAAAACTAATATTAAGAAAACAACAAAATTAGAGACAAGAAAAATTGAAAAAAAAAACAAATTTTACTAGCATTAAATTTTTTTACAAAAGATTGAAAATAAAAAGCAACTAATTACATAATAGGATGGATAAGAATTCCTCCTTTTAGTTGATACTTCAAGGTTGGTGGTGTGGCTTTAAGGCTAAGCCTCCTTGATGATTTAAAATGGAGAGACAAGAGAGGGAAAGGCGGAGTGTAGAAATTCTAGAAGTGGGAGGTGGGTAATTCTTCCATGAAGAGTATAGGAGAGTGGTTCCCTATTCATATTTTTTTTCCACTACTCCTTTTCAAAGAAAGTCTCATATGTGGCTTTTCTTCTTTTTATAAGTCCTCTTATTGGCCAACAAGTCTTCCAAGTTTGAGATGAGATACGATTCCTTTTCTTGCTGGAATTTTAAGTGTATTCATCTTTCTTAGCTAATACTTGCCAAAGGATAGGGCCCACCTTTGATGAGATAATCTCAATCATGAGTAGAAAAATTATAGCCATCTTCTCAGGGTCATAACTTTGTCGTTTTAACTCCGATTGGTGCAATCTTGGATCCTACAGATATTTACTCGAAAGAGCTTTTCAACGGTAGGTAGATTGTCCAAATCTAACACTCGATTTGATAGTTATGACCATTTTAATGTATGCTATCTAAAGAAAAACGGGATTGACTTTTTATTTTTGAATTCTCCTTCTTTGACTTTTCTTTCCTTGAATTATCTCCACCTTCACTTTCTTTTCTTTCATTAATTTTGAATTCTTGCAACAATTAGAGAGTGGGACGCCTTTCTTGAACATTCCACAAGTGTGTCCCCACACATATGAATATGTGTGTTAGACCATAAAGCCAACTTTGCAAAATTTTCTTTTTTCTTCTTTTTCTCTTCAATTCATCTCTTCTTTCTTTTGCAAATCATTTCTTTGTCTCAATTCTTTAAAAATGAGACCCATATTATTAATTTCCTACAAAATAAATGTGAATTCATATGAAAAGATAATTTTAACCCTAAGATCACAATATATGACTGTGGGCCCATCTCTCATGAAATGACAATGAAAATGCACACCATTTTTCATGGTTATGAAAATTGAATTTAATTTATGAGAAAAATAATTTTCACAAAACTTTCCAAAAATAAATTCCTAAAATTAGCGGGTTTCATGAATTTATACAAAAAGTGTGATTTTTAAGCAAATTATGCAGGAATTCACTAAAATAAATTGAAAATACTTGAAACCATGATATCACATTAAATGAGGCTCTTTTAAGTCAATAAGTTTTCAAAATGGGTCAAAATGTGTATGAAAATATGCATTTTTAAAGACTCATCAGCAAGCTATGCAGTCTTTACAAGCACAGATGGCTTCTATAGCTGAACGACAGAGTCAGCCATCAATCCAACCACATGTAGAGCAACAAGTGGTGTTTCAGCCTAAAGAAAATGATCCTAATGCTCTATATGAGAAGTTCAGGAAAAGAGGCGCAGCAACATTTCACAGCAAGGAAGATGCTCTGCAAGTAGACGAATGGTTAAAGCATATTCATGATGTGTTTGATACAATTGTTTGTACTAACAGGCAAAAGGTTTTACTCACAGCCTCTATATTTCGCGGTGTGGTAAAACTTGGTGGAAAAGTGTGAGAGATTCTTATAAGGATATGCTTGGAGTTACCATGTGAGAGACTTTCAAGAAATAGTTTACGAGGAAGTTTATTCCTGCTCATGTTTAGAGGGGAAAAAGGTGGAGTTCATGGCATTACAGTAGCAACAGATGTCTGTGGCAAATTTTGTACATACCTTTACTTAGTTATCACAATATGCAGAAGATATGATCAATAGGGAGGAGACAAAGGTCAACCAGTTTATTATTGGCCTAAACACCATGTATAAGGATTATGTTATAGCTTTCCAAAGGCCAAGTACCTTTGATGATGTTGTAGATAAAGCTTACTTAGCGAAGGCTAATGCCCATGAAAAAAGGGCGATGGATCCCAAAAGGAACCCATCTTTAGGAAGTAAGGGACAAGCACAAAAGAAGATGAAGGGTGGTTAAGATAGTCCGAGTAAAGCAATTGTGAAGTGTAACCCTTATGGCAAGCCACATCGAACAGAGGCATGCTGGAGAAATACAAGAGCTTGTTTGATTTGCGGTGCTTGTTTGATTTGCGGTTCAATGGAGCATCGGATGGCTCAATGTCCCAAGTACAAGTCCAACCAACAATCGTGACCCGTTGCACCCACTTCTCAAGGAAACAATAGCAATCACATCAAGCCGAGAAGCAGAACCACCAGAATGCCCGTGCTTATGCTATTACTCATGAGAGTGCAGAGGATGCTGTTATGGCTATAGGTATTCTTTCCATCATTAATGAAGAAGCACAAACATTGTTTGATTTGGGGTCTATACGCTCATACGTAGCACCTCATTTCCCTGTGAAGCTACAGAAGTAGCATAAGCCACTACTGTATGTGTTGGTGGTGTCCACTTTTGTAGGCAAGAGAGTGAAGTGTAGTCAATACTAACCCCAATGCGATGTACAAATCGATGGTTGTCAACTCCCCATTAACTTGATTTTGCTATCGATGTTAGATTTTGATATCATTCTTGGAATGGATTGGTTAGCGAGATATCATGCATGTGTGAATTGTTATAATAGTACAATTCACTTTGATTTGGGTAATGGGTTTCATTTTGAGGGAAGTAAAAAGAAATATCCTAACCGAGTCATCTCCACACTCAAAGCGGATAGGTTGATCCGCAAGGATTGTGAAGGTTTCATTGCCTTTATTTCTGAGAAGAAGGAGTTCAAGAAGCTCAAAAAAATCTCTGTTGTACATGACTTTCCGAACGCATTTCCCAATGAAGCGCCAGGGTTACCTCCTGTTAGAGAAGTTGAATTCTTTATAAAACTCATACCAAGTATAGCACCCATTAGTAAAGCTCCGTATCGTATGGCTCCTGCAGAATTACAGGACTTGAAAAAGCAATTGCGGGATTCGCTTAATAAGGGTTTTGTACGCCCTAGTGTGTCACCGGGGACCCTTGGTGTTTTTTGTTAAAAAGAAGGACAGCACGTTTAGACTGTATATCGATTACCGGCAGTTGAATAAGGTGACAATAAAAAATAAGTATCCATTAACTTGCATTGATGAATTACTTGATCAACTCCAAGGTGCCACGTATTTTTCGAAGATCGATCTACGATTGGGTTATCATCAATTAAGAGATAAGGAAGATGACATTGCTAAAACAGTGTTTACAACAAGGTATGGCCATTATGAGTTTCTCGTGATGCCTTTTGGTTTAATTATTGCACATGTTGTGTTCATGGTTTTGATGAATAGGGTCTTCACTCCTTTTTGAATCAATTCCTTGTGGTTTTCATCCATGATATTTTAGTGTATTCAAAGATAGCAAAGGAGCATGCAGACAATTTGAGGAGATCATTGCAATTGTTGAGAGAACATCAATTATACGCGAAGTTGGAGAAATGTGATTTCTGGCTTGAGTAGGTAGTTTTCCTAGGTCATATCATTTCATGAGATGGTTTGGCAGTTGATCCAGCAAAAGTTAAAGTAGTTGTAAATTGGCCAAGTCCAAATACTATGACAAAGATCAGAAGTTTTCTTGGACTTATAGGCTATTATAGAAGATTAGTTCAATATTTTTCGAAGATATCTGCCCCTTTGACAAAGTTAACTCGAAAGAATGTGCTATTTACTTGGAATGAAGAATGTGAGACAAGTTTCAAAACTCTGAAAGAGAAATTAATCACTGCTCCAGTGTTAACATTATCAAATGGGAGTGAAGGATTTTGTGATTTATTCAAATGCTTTTAGAATTGGGTTAGAGTGTGTTTTGATGTAAAATGGCAAGGTGATTACATATGGCTCTAGACAGTTAAAAGAGCATGAAAAGAACTATGCCACGCGTGATTTGGAGCTAGCAGGTATCGTGTTCACATTAAAACTTTGGCGACATTAACTATATGGTAGGAAGTTTGGCGTTCACTTAGATCACCACAGTTTACAGTGTTTGTTTAAGCAGCATGATTTGAATATGAGGCAACGTAGATGGCTTGACTTCATAAAAGACTATGACTTCCTTATCAAGTATCATCCAGGAAAAAGGGAATGTGGTAGCTGACACTGTTAGTAGGAAGATAGTAAGTCTCAGTGTCTGATTAAGCTCAACATTGTTCATGCAAGATAAATTCAAGGACATACCTGTAGAAGTAAAATTAGTAGACGATTTGGTGATGTTTACAAGTGTTGTTGCCTTTCAGCCTAAAATAATTCAAGCGATCAAACATAGATAGTTTAAAGATCCTATTCTGGTTAAAATTAAAGATCATACAGTAAATGTAACACTCCAATCCCCTTTGAGCCGGATTAGTGGCTCATTAGTGTGTGTTTTGTTTTGTTTATTTCTTTTGGATTTGGTTTTGGGTCTTGGATAGGTAGTTGAGTAACCTTTGACCTGGAATAGGTAGTTCTAAGCCATTTTTCGTAATTTTGCTTTTGTTTGGCTCATATCATCTTTGCATCATCTTGGTGTCAGCACGCGTATTTCGTTGAGCTCGACAATTTCCGTAACTGTGTCAGATCCGTTTGAAGTCAATTGGGGAAGATGGACCTTCGTGTGACTTGAATTGTAATTAGTATAAACTTACCGGACTTTGACTTAACTTTCAAACCCTATATATTGAGTCATCCTCCAGGTGGCTCTCTCTCCTGTTCATTTCATTTCCTCAACGTTCATGCAGAGGAGAATTCCAGGAGAAGCTCTCCACGTTCTCTCTCTCTCTTCTTTCCTTCTCTTGATCGATTGAGCTTTGGATTCCTTGTTTTAGATTGGGTTCTTTTCTTCTTCTCTCATCTCTGTGCTTAGTCTCTGTCTGTGGCTTTGGTGGTAAGTGGGTTCTCTCCCAACTCTCCCTTCTTCTTCTCCAATTGCAGCTCTTTTCCTTATTGATGTGTCTTCATCTCATGCATGGTGTATTGCTTTGATTTGCTTTGATTTTTAGTGGATTTGGAGCTTGAGTTTGTGGATTGATAGAGCTTTGAGGCAAGTATAAGTACAGGCTTTGATAACACATATGGGTTGTTTCTTTGATTGCTTTGATTCACTCTTATTCTCTGTAAATAAAGGTTTTACAGCCACATTTTGTGAATTTGGAACCTCTGTAGCTTGTTTGGAGATGTTTCTGTACCAAATTTCAGTTTCTGTAACTATCCCGAATTTGTGTTCTGTACTGTACGGCTAAGCCGTAAGTTTCTACGGTTTGACTTCCAGAGACTTCAATTTTCAGTTTTTGTTCTACGGCTAGGCTACGGCTAAGCCGTAACTTGTTCTACGGCTGAGCCGTAAGCTAACCGTGACCCAAACCGTACCCAAGCCGTGAATTAAACCTCTGATCAGTCGAAACTTTTCCAACACAGAACTCCTACGGTGTGGCTACGGCTAAGCCGTGGAAGGCTACGGCCAAGCCGTGGATTGGGCTACGGCTAAGCCGTATACTGACTGTAGCTCAGCCGAAAAAGGTATCAGATCAGAGGTGAAAGATGACCAGTTTAGCTGTGTTTTGAATGGAACCATGGTTAAGCTGTAGTGCATAATACGTCGAGCGCGTAAGATGCCTCCGGCTCAACCATAGGTCCCTCATGGCTAAACCGTTAGGCATGGCAATTCTGAAACATAACTTAGGATAATGGTGAGACTTATAGGGCTCAAATACAGGTTAACCACCCGTGTAAACCGGCCCAATGGATTCCTTGGATCACATGAATAGTCTGTTAGGCTGTGACTTATGCATGTGAGTGTTGATCACTGTTAAGCACCTCCCCATGGGTGTTGGTTTAAGGGACGTCGGTGCACGCAAAGATTACGCAACACTTTGATGGCAATGGTGCATTGACTAACTTAAAACTACATCAACATGCACGGTTAGTGACAGTGAACAACTAGCTTAGGACTGGCTTGTAATGAACCTTGACTCCGTATTAATCTGAGATGCATTGCATATTGTTTATAGTTTTGCCCTCTGTTCTGTTAATCTATATTTATGCATTTCTCAGTCATTTTTGTTTTCGTCCTGTATATCTGTTCTATGCTTCGTTCCGCACTATGCTTTGATCTATGCTGTGCTTTGGATTTATATCTATGCTCTGCTGGCTTTGTTTATCTCTGAGTTTGGGTATTCCCTGGTGGCTCTGCCCAGAGGTTAATACGTGAGGATAAGATCCGGTCTTTGCCATCGGTGAGTCCAAAGCGGATAATCTCCCTTCCTTGGATTTGATTTGATTGGTATTAGTCTGGCTCTACTCAGCCTCAGCCCTAGGATGCCCGACGGGGTTACCTCTGGCTTAGATCTCTGTATCTCTGTATAACTGCAGTGTCGCTTTGTCTTGGGACCCCGGAACCCAGGAACCTGAGACCCACTTGTACCCTGGCCCGGTCAGTGGTGTTCTCCTCTGCTCTGCTTTGCTCTGCTCTCTATTGGAGAGAACATGGTTAACGTAGTAGCCAACTAGTTCAGTATTTCTATGTTTTGATTCACATATCATGCTCTACTTCTACGCACGATTTGCTTAGCATACTAAGATGAAATTCTGCAATTACTATTCTGTCCTTATTCTATTTGATACTATGAGTGTTTCATCTCTGTTACTTGTATTTGCTGGATCGTTGTATTCATTTGTGTTGTCTGTGGTGTTGCAGGCACAGATACCTTGCCCAGCTCCCCGGCGGTCGAGGAGGCTGCAGGGGCGAGTGTAGAGGCACCCTCCGGTCTGGCAGAGTGGGCCTGATCACTTCTGCCAAGTGCGTGCATGCATACCGTGGCTTTTGTTTCGAGTTTTGGTTTTTGGAGATTGTATTCAGACCTTGGACTTTGGGACTTGTATTCTGTGTATTTGTATATAGTGATTTTGGTGTGTATTCGGTTTTATATCGGTGTATTTGTCTTTGTCGTTTCCGTTTTGTATTTGCTTTGGCTTCCGCTATTTTCTTTGTTGCTTGCTATGATATCTACAGCTTACGCGTTCGTCTGTTTCGCACGTGTTAGATCCCTTGTGTGTGTGCATCTGGACCGGGTTTGGATGCACGTGCACCAGAGTACGTGTGTCACAGGTTTAGCTTTTCGCTAACCCCCGATTTCTGGGACCGGGTCGTGACATACGTATTGTATGGTATCAGAGCATGCTAGTTATAAGCATGTAGGCATCTAAGCTCGTGGTGAGATAACGATATCAACTATTTGACTCGAAGTCTCATATGTTGATTGGGATTTGACTAACTCAGGGTATTTTATATTTGTGTACTATATTTCTTTTCCTTTTACAGGATGGCATCAGGATCAGGATCTCGGGATGAGAATCAACAGGGCCATAACGGTGATAGTGGATCGGTACCCCCACACATCAGTAGTGAGGAGCGGATGATGATGATGATGCAGTCGATGCAATCATTACAGGCACAGATGGCATCCATGGTAGATAGGCAGAGTCAGGCTGCTGCAGTAGCATCACCTCGTATAGATCAGCAAGTGATTTTTCAGCCTAAGGAATCAGACCCTAATGCTCTTTTCGACAAGTTCCGTAAGCGAGGGGCGACTGAGTTCCATGGGATAGAAGACGCATTGCAGGCTGAGCAATGGTTGGAACAGACAGAAGAGCTTTTTGATACGATTGTGTGCAGTAACAAACAGAAAGTGGTTCTCACAGCTTCTATGCTTCGAAGTGTAGCTAAGACATGGTGGAGGAGTGTCAAGAACTCATTCCAGATTATGCCCAGTGCCACAGTTTGGGAGACTTTCAAGCAGCAATTCCGTCGGAAGTTCATGCCTCTCCATATCAGCGAGCCAAGGAAGTGGAATTCTTCAACCTTCAGCAGAGACAGCTGTCAGTTGCAGATTATGTACACAAGTTTACAGAGCTGTCCCACTTTGCAGAGGACATGGTAAACACTGAGCCGAAGAAGGTGACTCGCTTCGTCAACGGCCTGAATCCGAGACACAAACGCCACGTGGTTGCTTGTATGTGGCCGGCTACATTGGATGACGCTATTGACAGGGCCTATGATGCAGAGGCCATATTTGAGGAGGAGCGAACCGAGGCTAAGAGGACGGCAGGCTTCAGTGGCAGAAGTCAGTTTCAGAAGAAGTTCAAGGGTAAACAGGGCAGTTCGAGCAGTACTCAGGTGATTTGCAGTCACTGTGGGAAGGATCACCCCACCGACAGATGTTGGAGGAAGAGTGGGGCTTGTTTCGGGTGTGGCTCTACAGATCACAGGCGGGCCCAATGCCCGAAGTTTCAGTCCTCTCCACAGACGAGACAGGCAGGATCTACAGCGCAGGGCAGATCTCAGCCAGCTCGCCCAGCCCAGAAGCAGAACCGCCAGACAGCCCGAGCCTATGCTACTACGCATGAGGGCGCGGAGGAGGCCACGGTAGTGGAAGGTAAAATTTTAATTTATGATGCTGAAGCTTTAGCCTTATTTGACTCCGGGTCTACGCGTTCGTACGTAGCACCCCATTTTGCTGTGCAGCTTCGACAGCGACCCACACCACTTCCATATTTGTTGTTAGTATCCACTCCGGTTGGTAAGCGTGTGGAGTGCAGTGTTTTCTACCCTCAGTGTGATGTGCGGATAGCTGGTCATCAGCTCCCAGTAGACCTCGTGTTGCTCACGACACTGGATTTTGATGTGATCCTTGGTATGGACTGGCTTGCGAGATATCATGCATGTATCAATTGCTACAGCAAGGCTATCTACTTTGATTTGGGCAGCGGATTTCGATTTGAAGGCAGCCAGACGAAGTGCCCAAGGCGTGTGATATCTGCTTGTAAGGCAGACAGGATGCTTCGTAGGGGATGTGAGGGATTTCTTGCATTCATTTCAGAGAAGAAAGATCAGCGACAGCTCAGTGAGATCCCAGTAGTCAGCGAGTTTCCGGATGTCTTTCCGAAGGATGTGCCAGAGTTGCCACCGGTTCGGGAGGTAGAATTTGCTATTGACTTGATGCCCGGTACAGCACCCATCAGTAGAGCTCCATATCGTATGGCACCTGCAGAGTTGTTGGAATTGAAGAAACAGTTGCAGGATCTGTTGGATAAAGGGTTCATACGCCCAAGTGTTTCACCTTGGGGAGCTCCTGTATTGTTTGTCAAGAAGAAGGATGGCAGTTTCCGGATGTGTATTGACTACAGGCAGTTGAACAAAGTAACTATCAAGAACAAATATCCATTGCCTAGGATTGATGAGTTGTTCGATCAGCTTCAGGGTGCAGCTTACTTCTCTAAGATTGACTTGAGGTCAGGATATCACCAGCTCAGGGTGAAGGATGAGGATGTTCCTAAGACAGCTTTCAGGACTCGGTATGGACACTACGAGTTCCTTGTCATGCCATTTGGTTTGACGAATGCACCCGCAGCTTTCATGGCATTGATGAATAGGGTGTTTACTTCCTTCTTGGACCAGTTTGTTGTAGTCTTCATAGATGACATATTGGTCTATTCGAAGACTGCTGAGGAGCATGCAGACCATTTGAGGAAAGCATTGCAGCTGCTTAAGGATCACAAGTTGTATGCAAAGTTGTCCAAGTGTGAATTTTGGCTCGAGCAAGTTACATTTCTGGGTCATAAGATTTCTAGAGACGGATTGATGGTGGATCCGGCTAAGATTGAGGCAGTAGTCCATTGGCCCCGTCCTAGATCAGTGACAGAGATTCGAAGTTTTCTGGGGTTGGCGGGATATTACCGCAGGTTTGTGCAGGACTTCTCGAAGATCTCAGCCCCGCTGACTCAGTTGACTCAGAAGAAGATCCCGTATGAGTGGACAGAGAAGTGTGAGCGTAGTTTCCAGATGTTGAAAGAAAAGCTCACTACGGCGCCAGTGTTGACTCTCCCGGATGGTAGTGAGGGATTCGTGATTTATTCCGATGCTTCTCGCATTGGATTAGGCTGTGTACTGATGCAGAACCAGAAGGTGATTGCCTATGGATCCCGACAGCTGAAGGAACATGAGAAGAACTATGCCACACATGACTTGGAGTTAGCAGCCATTGTATTTGCGCTGAAGTTGTGGCGACATTACCTGTACGGTGTGAAGTTCGAGGTCCATTCCGATCATCACAGTCTGCAGTACTTGTTTGATCAGCATGACTTGAATATGAGGCAGCGGAGATGGTTGGAGTTTATCAAAGACTACGACTTTCCGATCAAGTACCACCCAGGCAAAGGCAATGTAGTTGCTGATGCGCTTAGCAGGAGGACAGACAATCTTCAGGTGTTGGCAGGATTCTATATGCTTGTGCATGATCAGCCTGTTGAGGTTCGGATGGTAAGTGGATTGGTGACATTAGCTACTACCGTCGTGTTTCAACCTGAGGTAATTCAGCAGATCAAGGATCGCCAATTTGAGGACCCCCTCCTGGCGAAGTTCAGAGATCGGATTTCAGATCGACCGGATTTTAGCTTGGTAGATGGAGTTTTGTACTTCAGGAATAGATTGTGTGTTCCCGCTGTGGATGAGCTGAAAGATAAGTTGATGACAGATGCGCACGATGCCCGATATGCGATGCACCCAGGGAGTACGAAGATGTACCGGAACTTGAAGGACAGATTTTGGTGGAACAATATGAAGCGGGAGATCGCAGGGTTCGTAGCTCGATGTTTGACCTGTCAGAGGGTAAAAGCTGATCATCAGCGACCTCCAGGATCATTGCATCCATTGCACACTCCGCAGTGGAAGTGGGAGCATATTACGATGGATTTCGTCTCCGGTTTTCCGCCGACCAGTAGAAAGAACAATGCGATCTGGGTCATAGTGGACAGATTAACCAAGTCGGCACATTTCCTTCCGTTTAAGAAAGGGATGACATTCACAGAGATGGCTAGGAAGTTTGTTGACGAGATAGTCAGATTGCATGGCACCCCAGTATCGATTGTGTCAGATCGTGACAGTCGTTTTGTGTCTTCATTCTGGAGAGCATTTCAGGAAGCTATGGGCACGAAGCTGAGTTTTAGTACGGCATACCACCCTCAGACTGACGGACAGTCGGAGCGTACCATTCAGACATTGGAGGATATGCTCAGAGCTAGTGTGCTGAACTTTGAGAAGGAATGGGATACGCATCTAGCATTGTGTGAGTTTGCCTACAACAACAGCTTCCACGAGAGTATTGGTATGGCACCATATGAGGCTCTATACGGACACAAGTGCAGGACTCCAGTGTGCTGGGAGGAAGTTGGAACAAGAAGTTTCCATGGTCCGACGATCATTGCTGAGACGACAGAGAAAGTGCAGAAGGTGATAGAGAATCTGAAGATTGCTCGATCCAGACAGAAG
Source organism: Sextonia rubra (assembly GCA_037013555.1). Taxonomy (NCBI): domain Eukaryota; kingdom Viridiplantae; phylum Streptophyta; class Magnoliopsida; order Laurales; family Lauraceae; genus Sextonia; species Sextonia rubra. The sequence goes on from JASUAD010000007.1 coordinate 316,068, forward strand.
AGCTATGCGGATACTCGGAGGAGACCCTTGGCATTCCAAGTCGGAGATTGGTTGTTCCTTAAAGTTTCTCCGATGAAGGGCACGGTGCGGTTTGGTCAGAAGGGCAAGTTAGCTCCGAGATATGTAGGACCGTTCGAAGTCAAGAGCCGAGTTGGAGATTTGGCTTATCGGTTGACGCTTCCAGTTGAGTTCTCCGGTGTGTACGATGTTTTCCATGTGTCGATGCTCCGTAAGTATGTACCAGATCCGAGCCATGTGATTCGCTACGATGATATTCAGATTCAGCCTAATGCCACTTACGTTGAGCGTCCGCTTCGCATCGTTGGCACACGAGAGCAGATTCTCCGTACCAGGACTATCAGATGGGTTAAAGTGTTGTGGGAACATCATGGTCCAGATGAGGCTACATGGGAGCTAGAGGAGCAGCTAGCGCGCCAGTACCCACAGCTCTTTGCGCAGGTAGGTAGTCATTCCGAGGACGGAATGATTCTTAGTGGGGGAGGATGTAACACTCCGATCCCCTTTGAGCCGGATTAGTGGCTCATTAGTGTGTGTTTTGTTTTGTTTATTTCTTTTGGATTTGGTTTTGGGTCTTGGATAGGTAGTTGAGTAACCTTTGACCTGGAATAGGTAGTTCTAAGCCCTTTTTCGTAATTTTGCTTTTGTTTGGCTCATATCATCTTTGCATCATCTTGGTGTCAGCACGCGTATTTCGTTGAGCTCGACAATTTCCGTAACTGTGTCAGATCCGTTTGAAGTCAATTGGGGAAGATGGACCTTCGTGTGACTTGAATTGTAATTAGTATAAACTTACCGGACTTTGACTTAACTTTCAAACCCTATATATTGAGTCATCCTCCAGGTGGCTCTCTCTCCTGTTCATTTCATTTCCTCAACGTGCATGCAGAGGAGAATTCCAGGAGAAGCTCTCCACGTTCTCTCTCTCTCTTCTTTCCTTCTCTTGATCGATTGAGCTTTGGATTCCTTGTTTTAGATTGGGTTCTTTTCTTCTTCTCTCATCTCTGTGCTTAGTCTCTGTCTGTGGCTTTGGTGGTAAGTGGGTTCTCTCCCAACTCTCCCTTCTTCTTCTCCAATTGCAGCTCTTTTCCTTGTTGATGTGTCTTCATCTCATGCATGGTGTATTGCTTTGATTTGCTTTGATTTTTAGTGGATTTGGAGCTTGAGTTTGTGGATTGATAGAGCTTTGAGGCAAGTATAAGTACAGGCTTTGATAACACATATGGGTTGTTTCTTTGATTGCTTTGATTCACTCTTATTCTCTGTAAATAAAGGTTTTACAGCCACATTTTGTGAATTTGGAACCTCTGTAGCTTGTTTGGAGATGTTTCTGTACCAAATTTCAGTTTCTGTAACTATCCCGAATTTGTGTTCTGTACTGTACGGCTAAGCCGTAAGTTTCTACGGTTTGACTTCCAGAGACTTCAATTTTCAGTTTTTGTTCTACGGCTAGGCTACGGCTAAGCCGTAACTTGTTCTACGGCTGAGCCGTAAGCTAACCGTGACCCAAACCGTACCCAAGCCGTGAATTAAACCTCTGATCAGTCGAAACTTTTCCAACACAGAACTCCTACGGTGTGGCTACGGCTAAGCCGTGGAAGGCTACGGCCAAGCCGTGGATTGGGCTACGGCTAAGCCGTATACTGACTGTAGCTCAGCCGAAAAAGGTATCAGATCAGAGGTGAAAGATGACCAGTTTAGCTGTGTTTTGAATGGAACCATGGTTAAGCTGTAGTGCATAATACGTCGAGCGCGTAAGATGCCTCCGGCTCAACCATAGGTCCCTCATGGCTAAACCGTTAGGCATGGCAATTCTGAAACATAACTTAGGATAATGGTGAGACTTATAGGGCTCAAATACAGGTTAACCACCCGTGTAAACCGGCCCAATGGATTCCTTGGATCACATGAATAGTCTGTTAGGCTGTGACTTATGCATGTGAGTGTTGATCACTGTTAAGCACCTCCCCATGGGTGTTGGTTTAAGGGACGTCGGTGCACGCAAAGATTACGCAACACTTTGATGGCAACGGTGCATTGACTAACTTAAAACTACATCAACATGCACGGTTAGTGACAGTGAACAACTAGCTTAGGACTGGCTTGTAATGAACCTTGACTCCGTATTAATCTGAGATGCATTGCATATTGTTTATAGTTTTGCCCTCTGTTCTGTTAATCTATATTTATGCATTTCTCAGTCATTTTTGTTTTCGTCCTGTATATCTGTTCTATGCTTCGTTCCGCACTATGCTTTGATCTATGCTGTGCTTTGGATTTATATCTATGCTCTGCTGGCTTTGTTTATCTCTGAGTTTGGGTATTCCCTGGTGGCTCTGCCCAGAGGTTAATACGTGAGGATAAGATCCGGTCTTTGCCATCGGTGAGTCCAAAGCGGATAATCTCCCTTCCTTGGATTTGATTTGATTGGTATTAGTCTGGCTCTACTCAGCCTCAGCCCTAGGATGCCCGACGGGGTTACCTCTGGCTTAGATCTCTGTATCTCTGTATAACTGCAGTGTCGCTTTGTCTTGGGACCCCGGAACCCAGGAACCTGAGACCCACTTGTACCCTGGCCCGGTCAGTGGTGTTCTCCTCTGCTCTGCTTTGCTCTGCTCTCTATTGGAGAGAACATGGTTAACGTAGTAGCCAACTAGTTCAGTATTTCTATGTTTTGATTCACATATCATGCTCTACTTCTACGCACGATTTGCTTAGCATACTAAGATGAAATTCTGCAATTACTATTCTGTCCTTATTCTATTTGATACTATGAGTGTTTCATCTCTGTTACTTGTATTTGCTGGATCGTTGTATTCATTTGTGTTGTCTGTGGTGTTGCAGGCACAGATACCTTGCCCAGCTCCCCGGCGGTCGAGGAGGCTGCAGGGGCGAGTGTAGAGGCACCCTCCGGTCTGGCAGAGTGGGCCTGATCACTTCTGCCAAGTGCGTGCATGCATACCGTGGCTTTTGTTTCGAGTTTTGGTTTTTGGAGATTGTATTCAGACCTTGGACTTTGGGACTTGTATTCTGTGTATTTGTATATAGTGATTTTGGTGTGTATTCGGTTTTATATCGGTGTATTTGTCTTTGTCGTTTCCGTTTTGTATTTGCTTTGGCTTCCGCTATTTTCTTTGTTGCTTGCTATGATATCTACAGCTTATGCGTTCGTCTGTTTCGCACGTGTTAGATCCCTTGTGTGTGTGCATCTGGACCGGGTTTGGATGCACGTGCACGGGAGTACGTGTGTCACAAGTTTAGCTTTTCGCTAACCCCCGATTTCTGGGACCGGGTCGTGACAGTAAATAGACCAAATTTTCGTCTGAAAGATGGTGTTCTATATTTCAGAAATAGATTGTCCATACTGGCTTACGATGGCATGAAAAAGAGCCTAATGACAGATGCACATTATGCTAGGTATGCAATGCACTCTAGTAGACGAAGATGTACTGCAATCCAAAGGATTGGCTTTGGTGGAATAACTTGAAAAGGGAAATCGCAGGTTTTGTGGCTAGGTGCCTTACATGTTAGAAGGTAAAAGTTGACCATCAGAGACCTCCTGGTTCTTTACAACCGTTGCGTATTCCCCAGTGGAAATGGGAGCATATCACGATGGATCTCATCTATGGTTTACCCCCAACAAATAAGAAGAATAATGCAATTTGGGTGATTGTGGATAGATTAACAAAATCAGCTCATTTCATTCCATTCAAGAAGGGTATGACTTTCTCGAAAATGGCCAAAAAGTTTGCAGATGAGATTGTGAGATTGCATTGTACACTAGCGCCGATAGTTTTAGATCGTGACGGTAGATTTGTATCATCCTTTTGGAAGACTTTTCAAGAAGCTATGGGTACCAAACTTAGTTTGTTTCAATACCGCATACCATCCACAGACTGATGGATAATCCAAATGCACTATTCATACATTAGAAGACATGTTGCTTGTTAGCGTTCTAAATTTTAATAAGGAATGGAAAAAGTACCTATCATTGTGTGAATTTGCATATAATAACAACTTCTATAAAAGCATTGGTATGACTCCATTTAAAGCATTATACAGATGTAAATGTCGGAGTCCAGTTTGTTGGGAAAACATCTGAACTAGAAGTTTCCATGGACTGACTATCATTGTTGAAACTATTGAAAAGGTGCAGAAAGTGGTTGGAAATTTAAAAGTCACTCATTCAAGACAAAAGATTTATGCCGATACTCATAGAAGAGACCTGGAGTTTCAAATTGGTGATTGGGTTTCTCTAAAGGTTTCTCCTATGAAGGATACAATTCGTTTTGGTCGAAAAAATAAGTTGGCTCCAAGGTATGTCAGCCCATTTGAAATCAAGAGCATAATTGGTGATTTGGCCTATAAGTTAGCACTTCCTGTAAAAGCCTCCAGAGTTCATGATGTGTTTCATGTATCGTTGCTCCGTAAGTATGTTAAAGATCCTACCCACGTCATTCGTTATGATGATGTCCAGATTCAACGGGATGCATCGTACGTCGAGCACCTGCTCCGTATTGTGGGTACGAGAGAACAAATACTACGTACAAAGACCATATGATAGGTCAAAGTCCTTTAGGAACATCATGGTCCTGAGGAAGCAACATGCGAACTTGAAGAACAAATGGCCTGACAATATCCCAACCTCCTTACACAAGTATGTTTTATTCAAAGAACTGAATGATTCTTAAGTGGGGGAGTATGTAACACTTCGATTCTAATTAAGCACGTTTAGTAACTAATTAAGTGAGTCATTAGCTAATTAAGCTAACAGTAACGTAAATTATGAGGTTTGATGTTTAATTAGGTTAGATTTAGTTTGCTTTTCTCTCATTTAGACTAACAGGTCAAGTTTGGGTCCTGAATAGGTAATGGGGTTAAGGTTAACCTTAACTAGGTAGCATAAGCCCTTTTTCATAATTTTTGATTTCTTGATTTTGTGTTATTCATGCATCGTATTGACTCATCACATTTGTTTTGTCAAGCTCATTAACTTTTGAACCTGATTTTAATACGTTTGACTTCGTTTGTGTTAGTGGACCTCATTTGATTCATAATAGAAATACAATAAACACTATGGACCCTCTTATAAATGTTAGAAAAGCTTATATATAAAAGAGCCCAACTATATCATCAAGCTTTTCTCTCCTTCCAGTTCTTTTCTCTGCTCTCTACTCCAACACTTTTCTTCTCCTTGTTTTTGTTATCTGCATTAGCTCAAGGATTGCATGTATGATTAGCAGCCTCTAGTTTCATTGTTGTACCTCTCTTATCCTTTCCTCTGTATTAGACTCAAGTTTCTAGACGACGGTTCCCTTATAGCTTTTTGTTCACTGCTTAAGGCAAGATCACCTCTGGTTCATTGATCTTTTAAGTTACTAGAGGCAAGAAGATCCTCATCCTCAACATGCACTCGTCCTCTTCATCATCTATTACATGCATGTCATTGTAGGTTTAAGAATTGGGTTGACTTCTTTACTGAGCCCAAATAAGAATAGCAAATTGAATTCATAATCAAAGGCAAGTATAAGCAAATTTTGGTTGAATGCATGTTGATATTTTATAAATCTTATAAGTCTTTTTTTTTCACTTTTATTGTGCATTTAGCCCCATGTTCTTTTTCTCTAAATTTCTACTATACAAATGAGATTTTTAGTAATCCTGATGAATTATGAATCAAAACACTAGGTTGATATGGTAGAATGACTAGATGGAGTAGGGAATATCGTAGTAAAAACCAAATTGAAAGGTTCTTAAGTGAAGAGGACTTGTGTTGATTCTGTTTCGGAAAATCTAAAGATTACGGTTAAGCCATAAAAAAGTTACGACTCAAAATTCAAAGAGCTAAATTTTAGTTTTCTTCTACGACTAAGCTGTAGCCAAGCTGTGGCTTAACCGTAGATCAAGTATAGCTAAGTCATAAGACAAAATACAGTTAAACCGTGAATACGGAGAAAAAAATCTAGGTAACCACGGCTAAGCCCTAGTGCATTTTACGGCTAAGCCATAGGCTGCCCATGGCTAAGCCGTAAGTCACCCACGGCTAAGCCGTAAAGCTATTGAAAATTAGGGCTAAGTAGGTGCTGTTACAAGACCTTGTAGGGCCTTAGTGTCTGGATCTCTTTACCTTATTAACTGGCCCAATGGAATAATTAAATACGATAAAAAGCCTTGAGAGTTGAGACTTATTCTTCTTGTGTTGTCTAATTATTAAGCATCTCCCCATGAGTGTTAGTTTAAGGGACTTCGATACACATCCTTTATGCAGTGTGACATCAAAAGAAAGATAATTATATATTGGATAACTTAAAACTACATCATCATGCAAAGTTAAAAACAACGGATGACTAAAGAAGGATTGGTTTGTAAAACTACCTTGATTCTAGTAATTTGAATTGCATGGGATAATGGATTACTGTTTAATTCCGTTTATTATCCCAATAATGATTTTGAATTGAAATGATCATGGATAAATTGATTCTAATTAAATTGTTTCTTGATATACGTTTATATTGATATTGACATTGAATTGAGTAAGAACAAACTTAACGAATGAATTCAACATATACTGTATTGTATTGTTCTTAGTAAATGAATTGAACAAATTGCTCAGGTTCAAGTGTACGAATCAAATGGTCTCGCTCTACTCAGCCTTAACCTTATGACACCCAATGTAACACTCCGATCCCCTTTGAGCCGGATTAGTGGCTCATTAGTGTGTGTTTTGTTTTGTTTATTCTTTTGGACTTGGTTTTGGGCCTGGGATAGGTAGTTGAGTGACCTTTGACCTGAGATAGTTAGTTCTAAGCCCTTTTTCGTAATTTTGCTTTTGTTTTGCTCATATCATCTTTGCATCATCTTTGTGTCAGCACGCGTATTTCGTTGAGCTCGACAATTTCCATAACTGTGTCAGATCCGTTTGGAGTCAATTGGGGAAGATGGACCTTTGTGTGACTTAAACTGTAAATTGCTTAAACCCATTGGACCTTGTTTTAAAACTTCCAAACCTATATAAGATGAGTTACTCCAGATGTCCAACTCCCTGCTCATTTGCTTGATCGTGCATGCAAGAGGAACTCCAGGAGAAGCTCTCCACGTTCTCTCTCTCTCTCTTCTTTCCTTCTCTTGATCGTTTGAGGATTGGGTCCTTTGTTTGATTTGGGTTCTTCTCCATTCTCTCATCCTTGTGTATTGCTTGAGGTAAGTGGGTCCTTTGTGTTTCTTCTCCCAATTGCACCTCTCATTCTCTGATTTCTGTGTTTCCATCTCATGCATGGTTTCTTGCTTTGATTTGTCTTGATTTTAGTGGATTTGGAGCTTGATTTCAGAGGATTTGTCAGATTTGAGGCAAGTATAAGTACAGGCTTTGATAACACATATGGGTGTTTGTTTAATGGCTTTGATTCACTCTTATTCTTTGTCTAGCATGTTTTACAGCCACAATTTGTGAATTTGGAACCTCTGTAACTCATTTTATTCAGTTTCTGTATCAAATTTCAGTTTCTGTACTCAGCCCGAATTCATCTCTGTATTGTACGGCTAAGCCGTGAACTTCTACGGCTTGGTTTCCAGAGTCTCGAAATTTGAGTTTTGTTCTACGGCTAGGCTACGGCTAAGCCGTAATTTGTTCTACGGCTGAGCCGTAAGCTAGCCGTGACCCAACCGTACCCCAGCCGTGAATTAATTCTCTGATCAGTCGAAACTTTTCTGATATCAGTACTCCTACGGTGAGGCTACGGCTAAGCCGTGGATTGGTCTACGGCTAAGCCGTATACTGACTGTAGCTCAGCCGTGAGATGTATCAGATCAGAGGTGGAAAAGCTGACAGTTTAGCCGTGTTCTGAAGGGAACCACGGCTAAGCCGTAGTGCATATTGCGGCTACGCCGTAGGATGCCACGGCTAAGCCGTAGGTCACCCATGGCTAAACCGTAAGACCTGTTAAATATCAGTTAACTTAGGCTAATGGTGTGACCTTGTAGGGCTCAAATACAGGTTAACCATACCCGTAAACCGGCCCAAATGGATTCTTTGGAGCGCATGAATAGTCTGTTAGGCTGTGACTTATTCATGTGAGTGTTGCTCATTGTTAAGTACCTCCCCATGGGTGTTGGTTTAAGGGACTTCGGTGCACATGAGGATTATATTGCAACACCTAGGATGGCAACGGTGCATCGAATAACTTAAAACTACATCAACATGCACGGTTAGTGACAGTGATGCAACTAGATTAGACTTGGCTTGTAATGAACCTTGATTCCGTATTAATCTGAGATGCATTGCATATTGTTTATGGTTTTGCCCTCTGTTCTGTTAATCTATGTTATGCATTCCTCAGTCATTTTGCTTTCGTTCTGTATATCTGTATTATTCTTCGCTCTGTACTATGTTTTGATCTATGCTATGCTTTGTATATTCTCTGGCTTTGTATATCTCTGATTTTTGGGTATTCCCTGGTGGCTCTGCCCAGAGGTTAATACGTGAGGATAAGATCCGGTCTTTGTCATCGGTGAGTCCAAAGCGGATAATCTCCCTTTCTATGGATTTGATTTGATTGGTATTAGTCTGGCTCTACTCAGCCTCAGCCCTAGGATACCCGACGGGGTTACCTCTGGCGTAGATCTCTGTATCTCTGTTTTAACTGCAGTGTTGCTTTGTCTTGGGACCCCGGAACCCAGGAACCGAGACCCGTTGTACCTTTGGCCTGGACAGCGGTGTTCTCCTCTGCTCTGCTCTGCTCTGCTCTCTTTTGGAGAGAACATGGTTAACGTAGTAGCCAACTAGTTCAGTATTCTATGTTTTGATTCCATTATCATGTTTTACTCCTATGCGATTTGCTTAGCATACTAAGATGGACTCTGTATTTAATCCTCTGTCCCTATTTCATTCGCTTTGATACTATGCGTGTTTCTTTCCTGTTACTTATATTTGCTGGATCGTTGTATTCATTCGTATTGTCTGTGGTGTTGCAGGCACAGATACCTTGCCCAGCTCCCCGGCGGTCGAGGAGGCTGCAGGGGCGAGTGTAGAGGCACCCTCCGGTCTGGCAGAGTGGGCCTGATCACTTCTGCCAAGTGCGTGCATGCATACCAGTGGCTTTTATTTTGCGTTTTGGTTTTTGAGAGCTTGTATTTGGAGTTTGGACTTTGGACTTGTATTCTGTATATTTTGTGTATATGGTTTTGGTGTGTATTTGGTTTTATATCAGTGTATTTGTCTTTGTCGCTTCCGTATTTGTTTCTGCTTTGGCTTCCGCTATTTTATTTTCCTTGTTGCTTGCTATGATATCTACAGCTTCCGCGTTCGTCTGTTTCGCACGTGTTAGATCCCTTGTGTGCGTGCATCTGGACTGGGTTTGGGTGCACGTGCACGGGAGTACGTGTGTCACCGGTTTAGCTTTTCGCTAACCCCCGAATTCTGGGCTCGGGTCGTGACATACGTATTGTATGGTATCAGAGCATGCTAGTTATAAGCATGTAGGCATCTAAGATCGTGGTGAGATGACGATATCAACTATTTGACTCGAGGTCTCATAGGTTGATTTGGGATCGGACTAACTCAGGGCATTTTATATTTGTGTGTGTTGTGTTTCTTTTCCTTTTGCAGGATGGCATCAGGATCCGGATCTAGGGATGAGAATCAACAGGGCCATAACGGTGATAGTGGATCGGTACCCCCACATATCAGCAGTGAGGAGCGCTTGATGATGATGATGCAGTCTATGCAGTCATTACAGGCACAGATGGCATCCATGGTAGATAGGCAGAGTCAGGCTGCCGCAGTAGCATCACCCCGTATAGATCAGCAGGTGATTTTCCAGCCTAAGGAATCAGATCCTAATGCTTTTTTCGACAAGTTCCGTAAGCGAGGGGCGACCGAGTTCCATGGGATAGAGGATGCATTGCAGGCTGAGCAATGGTTGGAGCAGACTGAAGAGCTATTTGATACGATTGTGTGCAGCAACAAGCAGAAGGTAGTTCTCACAGCCTCTATGCTTCGGAGTGTAGCTAAGACATGGTGGAGGAGTGTTAAGACCTCATTTCAGACTATGCCCAGTGCCACAGTTTGGGAGACCTTCAAGCAGCAATTCCGTCGTAAGTTCATGCCTCTCCATATTCAGCGAGCCAAGGAAGTGGAATTCTTCAACCTTCAGCAGAGACAGATGCCAGTTGCAGATTATGTACACAAGTTTACAGAGTTGTCCCACTTCGCAGAGGATATGGTGAACACGGAGCATAAGAAAGTGACTCGCTTCGTCAACGGCCTGAATCCGAGACATAAGCGCCACGTGGTTGCTTGTATGTGGCCGGCTACATTGGATGACGCTATTGACAGGGCTTATGATGCAGAGGCCATCTTTGAGGAGGAGCGAACAGAGGCTAAGAGGGCAGCAGGTTTCAGTGGCAGAAGTCAGTTCCAGAAGAAGTTCAAGGGTAAACAGGGCAGTTCGAGCAGTTCTCAGATAGTTTGCGGTCACTGTGGGAAGGATCACCCCACCGACAGATGTTGGAGGAAGAGTGGGGCTTGTTTCGGGTGTGGCTCTACGGACCACAGGCGGGCCCAATGCCCGAAGTTTCAGTCCTCTCCACAGACGAGACAGACAGGACCTACCTCACAGGGCAGATCCCAGCCAGCTCGCCCAGGCCAGAAGCAGAACCGCCAGACAGCCCGAGCCTATGCTGCTACGCATGAGGGCGCGGAGGAGGCCACGGTAGTGGAAGGTAAAATTTTAATTTCCGATGCAGAAGCTTTAGCTTTATTTGACTCCGGGTCTACGCGTTCGTACGTAGCACCCCATTTTGCTGTGCAGCTTCGACAGCGACCCACACCACTTCCATACTTGTTGTTGGTATCCACTCCGGTTGGTAAACGGGTGGAGTGCAGTGTTTTCTACCCTCAGTGCGCTGTGCGGATAGCTGGTCATCAGCTCCCAGTAGACCTCGTGTTGCTCACGACACTGGATTTTGATGTGATTCTTGGTATGGACTGGCTTGCGAGATATCATGCGTGTATCAATTGCTACAGCAAGGCTATTTATTTTGATTTAGGCAGCGGATTCCGATTTGAGGGCAGCCAGACGAAGTGCCCAAGGCGTGTGATATCTGCTTGTAAGGCAGACAGGATGCTTCGTAGGGGATGTGAAGGATTTCTTGCATTCATTTCAGAGAAGAAAGATCAGCGACAGCTCAGCGAGATTCCAGTAGTCAGCGAGTTCCCGGATGTCTTTCCGGAGGATGTGCCAGGGTTACCACCAGCTCGAGAGATAGAGTTTGCGATTGATTTGATGCCAGGTACAGCACCCTTCAGTAGAGCTCCATATCGTATGGCACCTGCAGAGTTGTTGGAATTAAAGAAACAGTTGCAGGATTTGTTGGATAAAGGGTTCATACGCCCAAGTGTTTCACCTTGGGGAGCTCCTGTATTGTTTGTCAAAAAGAAGGATGGCAGTTTCCGGATGTGCATTGACTACAGACAGTTGAACAAAGTGACTATCAAGAACAAATACCCATTGCCTAGGATTGATGAGTTGTTCGATCAACTTCAGGGTGCAGCTTACTTCTCTAAGATTGACTTGAGGTCAGGGTATCACCAGCTCAGGGTGAAGGATGAGGATGTTCCTAAGACAGCTTTCAGGACTCGGTATGGACACTACGAGTTCCTTGTCATGCCGTTTGGTTTGACGAACGCACCCGCAGCTTTTATGGCGTTGATGAACAGGGTGTTTACTTCCTTCTTGGACCAGTTCGTTGTGGTTTTTATAGATGACATATTGGTCTATTCGAAGACTGCTGAGGAACATACAGACCATCTGAGGAAGGCATTGCAGCTGCTTCGAGATCACAAGTTGTATGCAAAGTTGGCTAAATGTGATTTCTGGCTAGAGCAAGTTGCATTTTTGGGACATGTGATTTCTAGAGATGGATTGATGGTGGATCCAGCTAAGATTGAGGCAGTAGTCCATTGGCCCCGTCCTAGATCAGTGACGGAGATTCGGAGTTTTCTGGGCTTGGCGGGATATTACCGCAGGTTTGTGCAGGATTTCTCGAAGATTTCAGCTCCGCTGACTCAGTGGACTCGGAAGAAGGTCCCGTATGAGTGGACAGAGAAGTGTGAGCGCAGTTTCCAGATGTTGAAAGAAAAGCTCACTACGGCGCCAGTGTTGACTCTCCCGGATGGTAGTGCGGGATTCGTGATTTATTCCGATGCTTCTCGAGTTGGACTAGGCTGTGTACTGATGCAGAATCAGAAGGTGATTGCCTATGGATCCAGACAGCTGAAGGAGCATGAGAAGAACTATGCCACACATGACTTGGAGTTAGCAGCCATTGTATTTGCATTGAAGTTGTGGCGACATTACCTGTACGGTGTGAAGTTTGAGGTCCATTCCGATCATCACAGTCTGCAGTACTTGTTTGATCAGCATGACTTGAATATGAGGCAACGAAGATGGTTGGAGTTCATCAAAGACTACGATTTTCCGATCAAGTACCACCCAGGCAAGGGCAATGTAGTTGCAGATGCACTCAGCAGGAGGACAGACAGTCTTCAGGTGTTGGCAGGATTTTATATGCTTGTGCATGATCAGCCTGTTGAGGTTCGGATGGTAGGTGGATTGGTGACATTAGCTACTACCGTCGTGTTTCAGCCTGAGGTGATTCAGCAGATCAAGGATCGCCAGTTTGAGGACCCCCTCCTGGTGAAGTTCAGAGATCGGATTGCAGATCGACCGGATTTCAGCTTGGTGGATGGAGTTTTGTACTTCAGGGACAGATTGTGTGTTCCCGCTGTGGATGAGTTGAAAGAGAAATTGATGACAGATGCGCACGATGCCCGATATGCGATGCACCCCGGGAGTACGAAGATGTACCGGAACTTGAAGGATAGATTTTGGTGGAACAATATGAAGCGGGAGATCGCAGGGTTCGTAGCTCGATGTTTGACCTGTCAGAGGGTAAAAGCTGATCATCAGCGACCTCCAGGATCATTGCATCCATTGCACACCCCGCAGTGGAAGTGGGAGCACATTACGATGGATTTCGTCTCCGGTTTTCCGCCGACCAGTAGAAAGAATAATGCGATCTGGGTCATAGTGGACAGATTGACTAAGTCAGCACATTTCCTTCCGTTCAAAAAAGGGATGACATTCACGGAGATGGCCAGGAAGTTTGTTGACGAGATAGTCAGATTGCATGGCACCCCAGTATCGATTGTGTCAGATCGAGACAGTCGTTTTGTATCTTCATTCTGGAGAGCATTTCAGGAAGCTATGGGTACGAAGCTGAGTTTTAGTACGGCATACCACCCCCAGACCGATGGACAGTCGGAGCGTACCATTCAGACGTTGGAGGATATGCTCAGAGCTAGTGTGCTGAACTTTGAGAAGGAATGGGATACACATCTGGCCTTGTGTGAGTTTGCTTACAACAACAGCTTCCATGAGAGTATTGGTATGGCACCTTATGAGGCTCTATACGGACGCAAGTGCAGGACCCCAGTGTGCTGGGAAGAAGTTGGAACTAGAAGTTTCCATGGTCCGACGATCATTGCTGAGACGACAGAGAAAGTGCAGAAAGTGATAGAGAATCTGAAGATTGCTCGGTCCAGGCAGAAGAGCTATGCGGATACGCGGAGGAGACCTTTGGCATTCCAAGTTGGAGATTGGGTGTTCCTTAAAGTTTCTCCGATGAAGGGCACAGTTCGATTTGGTCAGAAGGGCAAGTTAGCTCCGAGATATGTAGGACCGTTCGAAGTCAAGAGCCGAGTTGGAGATTTAGCCTATCGGTTGACACTTCCAGTTGAGTTCTCCGGTGTTCACGATGTGTTCCATGTGTCGATGCTCCGTAAGTATGTGCCAGATCCGAGCCATGTGATTCGCTACGATGATATCCAGATTCAGCCTAATGCGACTTACGTTGAGCGTCCGCTTCGCATCGTTGGGACACGAGAGCAGATTCTCCGTACCAGGACTATCAGATGGGTTAAAGTGTTGTGGGAGCATCACGGTCCGGATGAGGCTACTTGGGAGCTAGAGGAGCAGCTAGCGCGCCAGTACCCCCAGCTCTTTGCGCAGGTAGGTAGTCATTCCGAGGACGGAATGATTCCTAGTGGGGGAGGATGTAACACTCCAATCTCCTTTGAGCCGGATTAGTGGCTCATTAGTGTGTGTTTTGTTTTGTTTATTCTTTTGGACTTGGTTTTGGGCCTGGGATAGGTAGTTGAGTGACCTTTGACCTGAGATAGTTAGTTCTAAGCCCTTTTTCGTAATTTTGCTTTTGTTTTGCTCATATCATCTTTGCATCATCTTTGTGTCAGCACGCGTATTTCGTTGAGCTCGACAATTTCCATAACTGTGTCAGATCCGTTTGGAGTCAATTGGGGAAGATGGACCTTTGTGTGACTTAAACTGTAAATTGCTTAAACCCATTGGACCTTGTTTTAAAACTTCCAAACCTATATAAGATGAGTTACTCCAGATGTCCAACTCCCTGCTCATTTGCTTGATCGTGCATGCAAGAGGAACTCCAGGAGAAGCTCTCCACGTTCTCTCTCTCTCTCTTCTTTCCTTCTCTTGATCGTTTGAGGATTGGGTCCTTTGTTTGATTTGGGTTCTTCTCCATTCTCTCATCCTTGTGTATTGCTTGAGGTAAGTGGGTCCTTTGTGTTTCTTCTCCCAATTGCACCTCTCATTCTCTGATTTCTGTGTTTCCATCTCATGCATGGTTTCTTGCTTTGATTTGTCTTGATTTTAGTGGATTTGGAGCTTGATTTCAGAGGATTTGTCAGATTTGAGGCAAGTATAAGTACAGGCTTTGATAACACATATGGGTGTTTGTTTAATGGCTTTGATTCACTCTTATTCTTTATCTAGCATGTTTTACAGCCACAATTTGTGAATTTGGAACCTCTGTAACTCATTTTATTCAGTTTCTGTATCAAATTTCAGTTTCTGTACTCAGCCCGAATTCATCTCTGTATTGTACGGCTAAGCCGTGAACTTCTACGGCTTGGTTTCCAGAGTCTCGAAATTTGAGTTTTGTTCTACGGCTAGGCTACGGCTAAGCCGTAATTTGTTCTACGGCTGAGCCGTAAGCTAGCCGTGACCCAACCGTACCCCAGCCGTGAATTAATTCTCTGATCAGTCGAAACTTTTCTGATATCAGTACTCCTACGGTGAGGCTACGGCTAAGCCGTGGATTGGTCTACGGCTAAGCCGTATACTGACTGTAGCTCAGCCGTGAGATGTATCAGATCAGAGGTGGAAAAGCTGACAGTTTAGCCGTGTTCTGAAGGGAACCACGGCTAAGCCGTAGTGCATATTGCGGCTACGCCGTAGGATGCCACGGCTAAGCCGTAGGTCACCCATGGCTAAACCGTAAGACCTGTTAAATATCAGTTAACTTAGGCTAATGGTGTGACCTTGTAGGGCTCAAATACAGGTTAACCATACCCGTAAACCGGCCCAAATGGATTCTTTGGAGCGCATGAATAGTCTGTTAGGCTGTGACTTATTCATGTGAGTGTTGCTCATTGTTAAGTACCTCCCCATGGGTGTTGGTTTAAGGGACTTCGGTGCACATGAGGATTATATTGCAACACCTAGGATGGCAACGGTGCATCGAATAACTTAAAACTACATCAACATGCACGGTTAGTGACAGTGATGCAACTAGATTAGACTTGGCTTGTAATGAACCTTGATTCCGTATTAATCTGAGATGCATTGCATATTGTTTATGGTTTTGCCCTCTGTTCTGTTAATCTATGTTATGCATTCCTCAGTCATTTTGCTTTCGTTCTGTATATCTGTATTATTCTTCGCTCTGTACTATGTTTTGATCTATGCTATGCTTTGTATATTCTCTGGCTTTGTATATCTCTGATTTTTGGGTATTCCCTGGTGGCTCTGCCCAGAGGTTAATACGTGAGGATAAGATCCGGTCTTTGTCATCGGTGAGTCCAAAGCGGATAATCTCCCTTTCTATGGATTTGATTTGATTGGTATTAGTCTGGCTCTACTCAGCCTCAGCCCTAGGATACCCGACGGGGTTACCTCTGGCGTAGATCTCTGTATCTCTGTTTTAACTGCAGTGTTGCTTTGTCTTGGGACCCCGGAACCCAGGAACCGAGACCCGTTGTACCTTTGGCCTGGACAGCGGTGTTCTCCTCTGCTCTGCTCTGCTCTGCTCTCTTTTGGAGAGAACATGGTTAACGTAGTAGCCAACTAGTTCAGTATTCTATGTTTTGATTCCATTATCATGTTTTACTCCTATGCGATTTGCTTAGCATACTAAGATGGACTCTGTATTTAATCCTCTGTCCCTATTTCATTCGCTTTGATACTATGCGTGTTTCTTTCCTGTTACTTATATTTGCTGGATCGTTGTATTCATTCGTATTGTCTGTGGTGTTGCAGGCACAGATACCTTGCCCAGCTCCCCGGCGGTCGAGGAGGCTGCAGGGGCGAGTGTAGAGGCACCCTCCGGTCTGGCAGAGTGGGCCTGATCACTTCTGCCAAGTGCGTGCATGCATACCAGTGGCTTTTATTTTGCGTTTTGGTTTTTGAGAGCTTGTATTTGGACTTTGGACTTTGGACTTGTATTCTGTATATTTTGTGTATATGGTTTTGGTGTGTATTTGGTTTTATATCAGTGTATTTGTCTTTGTCGCTTCCGTATTTGTTTCTGCTTTGGCTTCCGCTATTTTATTTTCCTTGTTGCTTGCTATGATATCTACAGCTTCCGCGTTCGTCTATTTCGCACGTGTTAGATCCCTTGTGTGCGTGCATCTGGACTGGGTTTGGGTGCACGTGCACGGGAGTACGTGTGTCACCGGTTTAGCTTTTCGCTAACCCCCGAATTCTGGGCTCGGGTCGTGACACCCAACAAGGTTAACTTTGGTTTAGTATACAAACAATGCTGTTACAGTGTGCCTTTGGAGCTTCCGGACTCCATGTAAGAAGAAACCCATTTGTACCTTAGCCTGGTCGTTGGTGTTCTCAATGTAAAGATCCCTAGAGGGAAGATTTGTCAAATGTAGTAGCCAATTAGCAAAGTATTCCATCTTATTGATTCTTATAGCATGATTTATTCAATGCACAACATGCTTAGTGTATTGAAGTGACTTCTATTGATCATTTGTCATTGATTCTTTTAGATACAATGTGTATTACCTTAATTATGCTTATACTTTGCTAAATAGTTTATTCACTAGTTGTTTATGATGTTACAGGCTTAGATCCTAGTCCCGATCTTGCGAAGATCGAAGAGACTCCAAAGGAGACCTTCAGGATCCCCTCAAGCCTATCAGAATGGACAGCAGATACTCTTTGACTAATCCACCTACGGAGTGCGACATAATCTACCTAGAGTTCTTTTATTTTGGTTCTTATAGATGATTAGGGTTTCAAGAATTGCATTCCTTTTCTTTTATCATATATAACTCATGATCCCTTGTATTTTGAGACCGTGTAATTCTTTCTTACTATTCATAAACTTTCTTCCTTTTTATAAAGGCATGTCTCAACAACTCTTGTACATAACATATCATATAGATGTGTATTAATTTGGTGTTATGATATCTTGTTTCATGAATGATATTGACAGGATTCCACGTATTGAATGTTACTATTTGGATTTAATCCTAAGACCCGAATTCTTGGGCTCGGGTTGTGACAAAAATCAAGGCAACATGGGACGTCCTAGCCTTATACCAAGCCTAGACTTTTCACATCTCACAACCATTATATTTTGCAGGGACAACTTCTACATAAGGCAATCGAAAATCAAATTACTCAACAATAAGCCATGATAATATAGATGGTATGAAAAGGTGGCACAATTTGCTAAAGTCATTTGATGAGATAAGGTCACAAGCAAAATTTGAAAGTGGGTTCTCAACGATTCCAACCCTTTCATTGTTTAAACATACCTTGAGAAAAGATAAACTTTGCTAGCCAAGGATATCCATATTGGAAAGTTTATCAAACCTATGCTTGACACCTAAGCGAAAGACTTTTTGAAATCATACCCATCTTCACCATTTCACTAGACTACCCCAATCCATCTCCCATCCATGCCATCACCCTTAGCCTCTATCACCACTCATCTCCACTCCAAGTACAAGTCCCAAACCCCCTCTCCCATATACGCCAAATCCCATCGCCACTCCACTCTCTTATCATCCGTCCACTCTAAAGTGGGGATAGGCTAGCCCTCCTTTATATCGATCCATCCATCCATTCTCTTTCTCCACCGTTCTTCCTCCTTAGTGCATGTTGGCGAAGATCAAGAGATGAAGTGTACTGCAGTGCGGGCACTCCCTTGGCTTGGTGTTTCATTTAACTAAAGTGAGTTTTAATTTGAAATTTGATGTTTTTGGATTCTTGTTTACATCTTAGTAATGTGCAAAGGATTAAATAATGATTTGTGAGATGTAGTAATTTATTTTACTAGATTGACACACTGTGTTCATGTGGGGTGATAGGCCATGTTTGGCAGTGTAGTTTAGAGTTATCCTTTGACCCTAAGCATGGAGTTTGTAATTCAAAAAATGAAAATCTAAAATCCATATTGTTATTTTCTTATTATCTTTATGTTTCTGAAATTTATTTTAATGTGGTTTATTTATATGCCATTGGTGGTTTGATGCGTTTTATGTTTTTATAGTCTTTAGATTAAGATCTTTTTTAGCCTAGGATTTTTAGTTTAGGTTTTTATTTAGGATTGTAAATTTAATTTGGAACTTATAATTAATTTTAATTTTTAGTTTAGTAGATGATTTATTCTGTATAGATTTTTCATAGGCTACCACTAGTTTTCAATTATGATAGGTTTTGGGGGATTCTAGCTCCCTATGGATATGATTCTGGACCCATTGCGTAAAACTACATCGAAACCTTGCATTTAGGGTCAACATAAATCATTGTTTAAAGTGACACTTCATGAAGACCAAATTAGTTGAAACTTCTTTAAAAAGCTCAAATTATGTTTAAGAATAGCTCTACAAAATTTCAAATCAACTGGATGCCATTTGACCTAAGTTTGACAAACATGTCAACTTTGGGTTAGTGACCCCTAAACCTTGGAGTCATTGAGCAAAGTCCTACTTTCAAGTGACCAAAGTTGATGAAATTTAAACACAAAGCTTAATTCATGTTCGAAAATGACTCTACAAATTTTTAAGCCAAAGGGACTTCATCTGATCCTACTTCAGTTATATATTTGTTTAGGGGGTTAATGACCCCCCTAAAGCTAGAGGTCATTGACCAAAGTTCTACTTTCAAGAGGCCAAAGCTAATGAAATTTGGATCAAAGACTCAAAATTATCTTAAAATCAACTCCTCAAATTTTCAAATTAATTGAACATTATTCGAGTAGAAAATAAGCTGACTGTCTGCAATACAAAGGGACATTGACTTAGGACATGCAACAAATGAGTCACTGATCAAATTCCTACTTCAAAAAGTCCAAATCACATGATATTTTGATGGATATTTTAAGATGGTCCTGACATTAATCTCTCCAAGTTGCAAGTCAATACAAACTCATTTGGACCTCAAACAGCTAAAACAAGGCCCCATTTTTATGAAAAGTAAAAGGGAGGGTTAACCAGCTTCATAAGGTCAAAACATATTGAAATTTCTATGACACACTCAAAATGGTGTTAGAAAATATCCCTCCATGTTTTGTGAAGATCGGATGTCATTCAAGCTCCAGACTAATGAAAATGGGTAATAAATGCCAAAAAAAAAACCCAAAATTGGGCCTTGTAAAGTGGTTCTCGATAGTTTCAAGTGGTTTTCTCCACTTTATTTTGAACTACAACTTCCCATAACTCTACCAACTACCTCTGAAGCCTATAAAAGGCAAACTTAGGCTCTGGACAAAGGGATCAAAGGTTCCAACAACAAATAGCAGGATACCAGCAAGATTCTAAAAGATTTTAAGGCTCTGCACATGGGATTTCTCAGTCACTTAGCTAGTAACTCGTTTCATTCTTCTTCCTCTCATAAGATTAAATTGAGAAATGAGTTTGAAGAAGAAGAAGATATGCATCACTGCTACTCATAAAAGAGGAGTTTCAAGGCTAAGTGCCAAAGGGGTTCAATGGGATGAAACTAGTTTCTTTGGTTCCTCCACTTGAAGGCGTTTTAGGCCATCTTTAAAGTGTGAACAAGCCTCTTTATGTTTCATTCTGCTCCTTGAAAGTCATAGGATTAAAATGAAACAACTCTGGCCTCAACTACTTGTACAGAAGCACCCCTTCTAGATTTGCACAAACACTATCCGTAACAACGAAGTAGTGACTACCAAAGTCATAGATGATTCTACGGTTGAATTCAACACCTTTGATGATCATCTAATGCTCCTAAAGTCAGAAAACACAAGTTTCAACACTCCATTAACACTACAAAGGCACACAGGGACAAAATAGGGACAAACAATGGTTAAAACAACCACTATCTGTCGGTGACCTTAGGCCACAATCACTAGCAGACTCTTTGTCTTCATTTTTTTGCATTTTTCCACTTTTTTATGTAATTTATCTAATTTTCTTTATTTGGATCACAGTTAAGAACAAAGGGAGGGGTTTTAATTTTCTAACACTTATAAATAATTTGCATCCCCAAGGTTAGAGCATTGAACTCAAGCAATTAAAAGGAATTTAATGATGATTTGTAGTTATTTTCCCATTCTTCTGTATATTTGAATGTGTAAATGTTAAACTTGATTCCGTTGTATTCATCATCATTTCAAGCGCCTTCAGGCAACACATAGGTAAGGGGTCATGAGTCTTGCAACATCAACTATATCTTCATCTGTGTTCTCTCTAACTGCATTTAGAAACTTCTCTCTGATAATCTTTGCTATCAGTCTTTCTTCTTTCTAAAACCATTTTTTGGTAAATCTTGTTTGTGGTTTTTTCTAATAACCAATCTCCATCTCAATATCACTGGATTGAATATTAAAAATCAATGAGATGTTGTTGCTTATTACTCTAATAAATTTGTTTCCAATTTTGAAACCTTCTTTCTTGTGGTTGTATCTAAGAATGATCGCTACCACATCGTCATTATTTTTTTCTGCAAGCTTTGATATCAACTTTGTCATCTATGATGGCATCAACCATGTGCCAGAATGATGTCTTTTTTATATGAACAATATGTTCACTGGTGAGTGGTCTAATGGTTTTTATTTCTTTAAATAACCTCAATATTGCCTAGAGATTTGATCTGAATTGAGGTTTGTAATTTCTATCCCTCCTTGCTCTTGTTGGATCTTGGTCAGGCATCATATCTAATAATTTTTTATTTCCATCACGTAGGCTGTACCACCCAAGCTTTCCTTTTTTCACTAGTCTTGACCATCTTTGTAGTTTGTCAAAAATAGATAAAATCATATGGAAACTTATATGATTATCCTTTGTTTTGATAACATATAAACAAAAAAAGATAAAACTGATAAAAAAATATGAAATTGATGAACAAAAGATTAAACATTGAAAACAAAAACAAAAAAAAAAGAAACAAAAAATTTAAGAAAGAAAATTGGAAACTGATATGACTATCTTTTATTCTAATAACAAATAAACAACAACAGATAAAATTGATAACAAAATATATATAATTGATGAACAAAAGATTAAACATTAAAAAAAAACAACAAAAACAAAGAGCACAAATGTAACAGATAAAATTGAAAACTAATATGATTATCCTTTGTTTTGATAATAGATCAATTACAACAGATAAAACTAATAACAAAATATCTAAAATTGATGAACAAAAGATTAAACATTGAAAAAAATAGAAACAAAGAACAAAAATGTAATGAATAAAATTGGAAAACACCAGAAATAAACAAATAAATTCAAGTGCAAAAAAATAAGCATACGTTTTCTACAATTTTTAAGCTAAAAATTGTCTATTCTCTTTATTAGGTACAACTAATGCATTCATCAAATTATTTGAAATGTTCATTATCATCAAATCATTGAATTTAAAATAGATGCAAAACCTAGCTTTGAGTAGTTATTTATGTATTAGATATTGCTATCACCAAACAGTGACGATGGAGAAGATGATCGAATTTGCACTCTAGGTAGCAAGATATGGTGGCTTTGGATGTGAAGGGACAATTGGTGGCAAGGACCTCGTTGTTATCTGTAGACAGGAGTTGCATGCATGAGAGAAAGAAAGAGCGTGTTTTGGAACAATCGAGTTTTTAAGTCAGGAACTTAATAAGCTAGGAGGGTCATATATATCAATTTACATTGATTTTTTTAAGTCAGGGACCTAATGTAGCAAAAATTTTGTTGCTAGATCTATCCTGTCTTGAGAAAATATATAGGGACCTATGACCGAAGTCCCCAAAAATATTTAAGAACCACCCTTTAATAAACATTGATAACAGTGTAGATTATGCACAGCACACAAGTTTGGTCACAAGTGAATATTTTTTTGTACACTGTGCATCTAGACTGTCCTAGAGTCCAGACCCCATCCTTTACACAAATAGCTAGCAGTCCAGGTGCATGGTCCCATGTGAGTTTTTTGGATGTAATTCGGTTGAATCTAGAGCAAAACCATGGTGGATTTGAACAAGTTGAAATTTGTAAGTTGTGTTTGACCGGGCATTAACTTTAAATTTTTTGTTTCAATATGAAATAAGACGTGGATTGCATTAATAAAATTTGAAAATGAGCTATAAAATAAATTTCTTAAAAATATAACTAGTGTTATTATGAATATAAGATGATGATGTTGGGTAGTTTTCATGTGAGCTTGTGTGCAAGTAATTTAGATGAACACAACCCACCTCAAAAGACCTCCAACAATGAATCCAAATGGGCATGCATTATCGCTCTTCTCAACATCACCGATCATATATTTTTACACCAATCCAACTAGAATAGAGTCAAAATCATTAAGTTTAAAGTGCCACATATCAAGGAGGTACAAAAAAGAATACAAAATATGAATCTTTTGATTCACACCTTCTCATTAATTGATGTGGCTTCAAATCAATTCCTACTCGCATAAAATGTTTGATCGTGAAATCTCATTTGGGTCTTGAAGTTATAGCCTATGTTGGATTTATCATGCGTGAATAAAAAGCTTATTTACTCTTATAAGTAATTCCTAGTTGCGTGTTTTATGCTTGATGAATACAGTGGCTGTTATTACTTGGATAAAAGTCATTTTATGGGCCTCATATTCTTTGTGACTAAGAATTGATTTGATGGTTTGGTTTGATTAAAAGCTAAGGTTTGCCTTTTTGATGAAGGAAGGGTAACTATCAAACTAGATGGTTGCCCTAACCAGTATATCATTAGAAGTTTGTTTATGTTTCTAATGCGTGATTTTATGTTTATGAGGTAAGATAGTAAAGTGTAATTGTTGAATAATCAATTTCTCTATGTTGCCCTGACAATGAATTTTATTGGTTTGAATTACAAACTATAAACATGATGAAATTCAAGCGAGTTTTTTTTTTTTTGAAAGAAGGGCCGAGCTTATGTCTATGATAGATGCAAAGGGAGACAAAGCCAAGCAACTCGGGCAAGATCGGCTAAGTACATGGTCAGACTTAGCCAGACTAGTTCAACTATCTAGACTTGATGACTTAGTGAGTTGGGCTGACTTGAGTAAGGATGACTCAGCCTGAGATTCTAAAACCTATATATGATGTCAATTGTTGGAAGTAGGTGGGTCTCGTGGATAGATTTTCAAAACTTTTGACCCACTTGACACAGGGATCAACTATCCATAAGACCAAAACCCAATCCAGGATGCGTTACCCTCAATCTCGTGACCATGTACAGTAAAAATTTTACCAGCACTAAACATCCAAAATAATCTACGACATGCAAGAAGTAGATCATACCTTTGGAGATCCGCAGTGCTCTAATGGATTTCTTCAACACCTCTTAGCCTTTCACACTATGACCCCCGAATTGGATTTCTTTTCTCAAGAAGAATGGTGGAATCTTCAGGAGAAAATCCCAACTCGAAACTCCAAGGAACTAGAAGAAAGAAGGAGAGAGAAACTCGTGCAACTCTTTCACGAAAGGGTTTTGGGCGTGAGGGAGAGTCTTATTGGACGTCCAAGAGATTTTATAGACTTTCAAATCTCTCCCTTGTCTAATTGAAATAGAAGTCTTACTTCCAAAGCAATTAGTAACTTTCTCCTTTCTTATCCCTTCTTTCTAAAGTTCGAGTTAGATTAGTATTTTCCAATAACTTGGGCTAGCGTGGGGACCACTAGGGATTCCTTAGAAAGCTGGCTCCAACTGGAACACCGCGACCCCACATCTCATGTGCAATTCGGGCCCATAGTTAATTGCAAATAACACCACTATATAAATGCAATTGCACTCCAGTCTTAGGAATAAATTACAATGAAGACCCTAAACTTCCCAATTACCACAAGTAGGCCCCTCTATCAATATCCGTGGATCAATTGGAATAAATCCGTCTCTTCCAATCTAAGTTCCACATCTTATTATCCTTGAGCCTTAATTAATCACAGTAATCATCAGTACCATCCAATTAACTCTTAATTGAGATGGGTGCGCACTTACTAATGACAAATCCATTAATTGGCACAAGGGGATAATAGAGATAAATTCCATCTTGATCATTCAACATTCCCACAGTTCTACTACCACATACTCAAGACACGGAGGTGTTAACCTACAGTCGGCCTAACTCATTGGTGACTCAAAGCAAATGAATAGATAGAAACTTGAGTTCGTCAATGTCTCAGGATTGAGAGCCTATTGCTAGGGAATTATGAGAGCATACCTTATTATTGAGACGGAATTCCATAAGGTGCATCTCATGGTCCTTCAATACATCCAATGTACTAGCACCATGATCCAGAATCTTACATTCTAATGATCGAGACAAATCACACTATTTCATAGTGACCAAAGTGTTGCAACCTTATCAAATGAGATGCCCAATCTCATTACTGGTTGTGAAGCTATTTTAAGTATAAGATTTGTGACATATATCTCCCACGTGTGGATCTCATCCATGCACATATATCACATCTAATATACTAATGGGACCCAGTTCAACTCATGAACTATTATGTCATACATATTGGTCATGTACATGAAGTAGTAAAATAACATTCATCTCATGAAAGTAAAGCATGATTTTATTGATAAATAAAGAAATTAATCAATTTATTACATCAACTGATGGATTGAGTCCACAAAATCTAACAATCATCTGGGGAATGGTCCAAACCTGAGCCATGGCAATATCAGCTTTCTGTCCATGGTCTGATTGTGTTGTGGGGTTTTATCTTTTTTTTTTTAGTATTGATTTTGATCTATATTACTTTAGCATGCTGTAATTTTTATTAACTTTTTTTTATGGCATGACCCCATGTCCACCTCACAAACATTGTAAGGTCAATGGTAAAATCCCAAATGGAAGACACCATATATAAACACCATGTATCGGGCAAGACACTCAACGAACCGTGGACCTCTAGAACAGTACCAGATTTGGAAATTTTTTTAAACTTCATGTTGTTCTATTAACACTTAAACACATGCAGATGCTCCTTCGGGGTTTAAAATCCTTAGAACAATGATCTTTTGTCTAAATTGTTCACAAAAGATATTTAAACTGAACATTGGATTAGCCTGCGGTAGCAAAAAACTTCATCATTCTGCCAGAATTTTAAGTTTACAAATATGCCCTTGGTAATAGATTGGCTTCAATGAGTGACCCATCTAGATCCACCTCTTATAAGGACATATTTGGTAGTGTATTTATGGGATTGGGGATGTGAAGGATTCTAACCTTAATACAAGTTAAGGTCCCAACATTGATTTTAATATGCAAGCAATTAACCTAAGTTAATAACAATCATCCGAGAGAAAGACAAACAATTTTTACATGGAAAACCCAAACCGGGGAAAAATCAGGGGACTTAACACTGGTCCAACCCTGATGAAGCACTATGAAATCAAGGTTACAAGATCTACTTACCGCCTTGTCTAATTACACACAACATAAAGGACTATAGTGCTTCCAGTTAAAACATATGTCGTTCACCTTTTTCACGCTTGATCTAACACACTTTGAAGACACTCGAGACGAACGGCAACACCTTGAAGACACTCAACATGATAAACTTCTACAAAAGAGAAGACAATCTTCGACAAGAGAACAGAGGCAATATTCTCTAAAACTCAACAGCCTTGATATAGGTTAAGGTCCCAATACAAATTTCTATATGCAAGAAATTAACCTAAGTTAACAACAATCAACCACAAGAGAAGGACATACGATTTCTAAGTGGAAAACTCAAATTGGAAAAAAAACCACAGGACCTAACACTAGTCCAAACTTAGATCAAGCACTATAAAATCAAAGTTACAAAATCTACTTACTACCCTTGTTCAGTTGCACATAACCAATAGGGTTGCAGTTCACTTTGTTGATGCACATGCTGTTTACCTTCTTTATGTTTGATCCAATACGCCTTGAAGCCACTCAAGACAAATAGCAACACCTTGAAGACACTCAAGATGACAACCATATGCAAGAGAGAAGACAATCTTCTACAAGAGAGTAGAAGTAATATTCTCTAGAACTCATCAGCGTCATCATCGCTTCTCAATAAATGCTCTAGAGAAACAGGGAATTACCAATGTGAAATCTCAACTCACAATATCAATATGGATGCCTTAGGGTTAAGAGAAATACCCTTTAAATAAGCCACAATTTGTGCCTCAAAATAATACTCCTCGTAGAACTCAACTTACTAATTCTCATTAAAAAAGGAAAGGTCTTCGCACAATGATAGTTTCGTATTTTTCACGCAATGGCAGTTTCATAATTACAGATAGCACAATTTCTACAAACTTCATGATGCTATAACTTTATAGTTTCATATCCAATTGACGCAATCTTAGAACCTACAGATATCTACAAAAAAGGAGATTTCCATTAATAGGCAGCTTGCCCCGATCCGACACTCAATTTATGAGATGTGACCTTTTTAATCTATGTTATCATTAGAAAATCACTTCAAAACACTTCAATCTAAGTTCTTTATTCGATTTCTTCACTTCAATGCATCCGAAGGCTCATACCATAGTCCATTCTAAAAGAAATTTAAAAAAATCATAACTCAATAGATCCAGAATTTTGTCCAACCCATAAATTTGCCAACATACAAAAATTCGAATAATCTCTTCCTTTGGCAATTCATGGACAAAACTCTCTAGTACATACAATTATTCTACCTAAAATAAAAATTCAAAATACTTTGAATTTTAATTCAGAATCTGTAAAATGAATATAGATGTATAGTAAAAAAAATATACCTACATGTAGTATCATGCGGCTATGATTATGCTCTGACTTTTCTTGAATACCAGAATCTCTTCTCCTGATCTATATATCTCCACCCTTTTGTCTATAATTGGCAAAGATTAATATCAACATGGAACATTTCTGTCAATCAGGATCCAGCAGAAGATCCCCCCTCAATTGTGACTCTCCTTTAATGTCATTTTCTATTTAGTGCTGACGTGGGAGTTTGATCTTCTTGATAAGGGTTTTTTAGATTTTAGTGTGCACACTTGTGAACTTAGAGCTTTTAACATAGTGTGTACCAAATCAGCATACAAATCAAACTTCTTGACCCAGAGGGCTCTTGTCTTGATCTTTGGTTCAAACAATTGCTTCCACCATTGCTTAATCTTTAGTAGACATCTCAGCTTATTGCAATATGAACAAATGTGTCCTTTAATTCCATAACAATGACATTTGGTTATAGACGCAGTATGAGACACATTTTTCTTTGAAGTAGAAGCAACATGCTTTGCAGATGCAGTGGGTATCATGAAAACCAAAGTAGAGCTTTTAACAAAGACAGGTTTACCTTTGGTTTTTTAGGTAGATGCATATTTGAGATAGCTAAGATCTTGTTTGTCACTTGGCAACTTCTAACTGCAGAGGACATTATCAAGTTTCTTTGAGTTAGTGTTCATCCTATCTAATAATGCCTTTGTAACAGTCAACTCTGACATGATTATCTTGTTCTTACCATTCAAATCAATTTTTTTTTGTTGATGTGCCTTTATAATTAGATTTCATTCTAGAAATCTCATGATCGATTCACACAGTAATTTAGTGTGACCTTCATTGATACCACTTGAAGGATTTTAACATTGATACAGGGTCCCAACACAGATTTCTAAATTAAAGCATTCAACCTAAGTTAACAACAATCAACCACAAAAAAAGGACATATAATTTTTACATGAAAAACCCAATTTAGAAAAAAACCACAGGACCTAACACTGATCCAAACTTAGATCAGGCATTATGAAATCAAGGTTATAACATCTACTTACTACTCTTGTCCAGTTGCACAGAACCTAAAGGACTGTAGTTCTTCTTATTGATGCACATGCATGCCTTTCATCTTTTTCTTGCTTGATTCAACATGCGTTGAAGCCACTTAAGACTAACAGCAACACCTTGAAAAAGGTGATAACCTTCTACAAGAGATAAGACAATCTTCTATAAGAGAGTAGAAAAGTAATATTCTCTAGAAGTCAACAACAGAAGTAATATTCTCTAGAATTCAACAACTTCAGTATAGCCTCTTAATGAATGTTTTGGAAAAGAAAAGAATATCTAATATGAAATCTTAACTCTAAATATGAAAATGGATGCCTTAAGGTTAAGAGAAATACACTTTATATTACCTACAATTCGTGCCTCAAAATAATGCTTCATATAGAACTCAACTTATTTATCCTCGCACAAAATAGAAAGGTTTCTACCTAATGGTAGTTTTGTAATTTTTGCGTGATGGTAGTTTCGTAATTATGCAAACACAATTTCTACAAATTTCCCGAAACCATAACTTTGTTATTTTAGATTTGATTGACATAATCTTGAAAGTTACGGATATCTACTCAAAAAAATCTTTCCAACGGTAGGTAGGTCGCCTTGTTTTGACTCTTGGTTTATGAGATATTACATTGTTAATCTGTATTTTCATTAGATAATCACTTCAAAACACTTAAATTTGCATTCTTTCTTCGATTTCTTCACTTTAGTGCATCCAACGGCTCATACCACAAGCCATTCTAAAAGAAATAAAAAATTATAAATCAATGGACGCAGAGTTTTGTCCAACACATGAATTAGCCATCATATAGAAATCCTAACATGATGAGCATGAGTTTCTAGATTTTAACCCAAGTCAAAGTTCAAGTTTTGGTCAATTGTAATAAAATCTACACTTGTTTTGACTCATATATATAGAAGAAAACCTCCATCGAGCATCTATACTCATGATAAGGTGAGCACGGCATACCAAAATACCTAGTGGGACCCAACTTATGATCCATCCAAGTGGACCATGAAACAAGGTCCCCTGTGATAGTCATCAATCCCAAGTTTGACATCCCTCCAATTGGATTGAACCGTTTGATCGATTTGCACTCATTTTAGATGGTGAAAACTTATCAGCCATTGATCAAGTGGACAAGATGATGATTTGAATTTCTATCAACATTCATTAGGAGGTGGAACGGAGATCTTCCCCCCCAGTTCCATCCCCAAGTTAGACCCCTATATTGGGCCCTACTAAGGTCAAACCCAGTACTCGACAGTGGGGCTCTAGAAAAATCTCTGAGAGTTCTTTTTTTTTTTTTTTAAATTCCCCTTCTACTTGTAAGTTGGGCCCATAATGTTGTATGAAAACCATGGAATGTCATTGGATAAAATAATCTAGATGTGATATACCCATATGAGAACTTTCAAATCCATTAGATTATTATAACCCCTTGATCCATGCCCTCAAAATTTAATGGTTTTAGAGGGATAACTTTCTTGTAATTTTGATGCAATGATAAGTAAATGTTGGGTGAGTGTCAGGTTTGAGCTTTATATCAATTCATGGGGAGTAGTATGTGTTAGATGATTGAATTGGCTCGAGGTGTGCTCCACGTGCTAAAAACCAAGGGGAGAAAAAAAATAGTTTTTTTAATTGGGGTTTTTTTATTGTGAGCACCACTTTCTAGTGGGGCCTATTAGGGCTCTGTCACAACCCGAGCCCAGAAATCGGGGGTTAGCGAAAAGCCAAACTTGTGACACACGTACTCCCGTGCACGTGCATCCAAACCCAGTCCAGATGCACGCACACAAGGGATTTAACACATGCGAAACAAACAAACGCGGAAGCTGTAGATATCATAGCAAGCAACAAAGAAATAGCGGAAGCCAGAACAAATGCGGAACGGAAAAGACAAAGCTAAATACAATACTCGAAAACCAGATACAAATCTGAGTACACGACAAAATAGCGATATACAAAATGATACAGAGTAACAAAGTCCGAAGTACAAAATCCAACATCTCCCAAAAACCAAAACCCAAAACAGATAGCCACGGAGATATGCATGTACGCACTCGGCAGAGGTGATCAGGCCCACTCTGCCAACCCGGAAGGTGCCTCTAGGCTCTGCCCTGCAGCCTCCTCGACCGCCGAGGAGTCAGGCAAAGGATCTGTGCCTGCAACACCACAGACAACACAGTGAATACAACGATCCAGCAAATATAAGTAACAGGGACGAAACACTCATAGTATCAAATTGAATAATGACAGATTATTAATTACAGAGTTTCATATTAGGATGCTAAGCAAATCGTGCATAAAAGTAAAGCATGATAAGTGAATCAAAGCATAGAAATACTGAACTAGGTGGCTACTACGTTAACCATATTCTCTCCAATAGAGAGCTGAGCAGAGCAGATGAGAACACCACTGACCGGGCCAAAGGTACAAGTGGGTCTCGGTTTCCTGGGTCGGGGGTCCCAAGACAAAGCAACACTGCAGTGATACAGAGATACAGAGATCTAAGACAGAGGTAACCCCGTCGAGCATCCTAGGGCTGAGGCTGAGTAGAGCCAGACTAATACCAATCAAATCAAATCCCAAAAAAAGGGAGATTATCCGCTTTGGACTCACCGATGGCAAAGACCGGATCTTATCCTCACGTATTAATCTCTAGGCAAAGCCACCAGTGGATACCCAAGAAATCAGAGATATACAAAGCCAGAGATATACAAAGCATAGCAGAAATACAGATCATAGCATAGATAAAGTCAAAGCACAGCATAGATCAAAGCATAGTGCAGAACGAAGAATAAAACAGGTATACAGAACGAAAGCAAAATGACCTCGTAATGCATAAACATAGATCAGCGGAACAGAGGACAAAACTGTAAACAATATCCAATGCATCTCAAATTAATATGGAATCAAAGTTAATTACAAGCCAACACTAATCTAGTTGTCCACTGTCACTAACCGTGCATGATGATGTAGTTTTAAGCTATTCGATGCACCGTTGCCATCCAAGTGTTGCAAGTAATCCTCACGTGCACCGAAGTCCCTTAAACCAACACCCATGGGGAGGTGCTTAACAGTAAATCAACGCTCACATGAATAAGTCACAGCCTAACAGACTATGCATGCGGTCTAAAGAGTCCATTAGGCAGGTTTATATGGGTGGTTAACCTGTATTTTAGCCCTACAAAGTCACACCATTATCCTAAGTTTTATTTCAGATTTTCTAGGTCTTACGATTTAGCCATGGGTGACCTACGGCTTAGCAGTATACACTTTACGGCCTAGCTGTAACTTGCACTGCGGCTTAACTGTAGTTCCCTTCAATACACAGCTAAACTGGTCATCTTCCACCTCTGATCTAATACATTTCACAGCTGAGCTACGGTGGAGTCCACGGCTTAGCCGTAGCTTCCCCGTAAGAGTACTAAAATCAGAAAGTTTCGACTGATCAAGGTGATAATTCACGGCTGGGTCACGGCTAGCTTACGGCTCAGCCGTCGAACAATGTACAGTTCAGCCGTAGCCTAGCCGTAGAACAAAATACGAAAATTCAAGTCTCTGGAATCTGAGCCGTACAAAGTTACAGCTTAGCCGTACAATACAGAATCGAACTCGAGCTGAGTACAGAAACTGAAATTGATACAGAAACTTAGCAAAACAAGTTCCAGAGGTTCCAAAATCACAGAATTTGGCTGTAAAACACAACACACATATATAGGATGTATAAGATGAAATCAAGGTAGTCAAATAAAATACCCATATATGTTATACAATCATGTACTTATACTTGCCTCAAAGCTTAGCCAAATCCACTGAGATCAAGCCCAATCCAGCTAAAATCCAAGCAAAACAAAGCAAAATAAAATCCATGAACATGCAGAGAGAGATGGGAGATCCAATTGGAGAAGAAGAAGAATTGAAGAGAACCCACTTACCTCAAGTACAGACAGAGATGAAAGAAGAGAAAGAACCCAACCAATGGAGAGTAAACAAAACCCAATCGCCAAAGATGCAAACTCCCAACACCACAAGACGGAAGAAGAGAATGAAGAGAAAAGAAGAAGGGACATGGAGCTGTTGCATGCAAGCATCGAATGAAAATGAGCAGGAGGGAGACACTTGGGCTCCTAACTCTTTTATAGTTTCTGGAGTTTAAGTCAAAGTCCAGTGAAGTTTGGTTATTTACAAATCAAGTCACACGAGGGTCCAACTTCTCCAATTGACTCCGAATAGGTCTGAGACAGTTATAGAAAACAACGAGCTCAACAAAATACACGTACTGACACCAAGATAATGCAAATATGATGCACTCAAACCAAAAGCAAAATTATGAAAAAGGGCTTAGAACTACCTATCCCAGGTCAAAGGTTGCTCAACTACCTATCCAAGACCCGAAACCAAGTCCAAAAGAATTAATTAACAGAAAAGCACACTAATGAGCCACTAATCCGGCTCAAAGGGGATCGGAGTGTTACATCCTCCCCCACTAGGAATCATTCCGTCCTCGGAATGACCACCTACCTCCGCAAAGAGCTGTGGGTACTGGTGCGCTAGCTGCTCCTCTAGCTCCCATGTAGCCTCATCTGGACCGTGATGCTCCCACAACACTTTAACCCATCTGATAGTTCTGGTGCGGAGAATCTGCTCTCGTGTACCAACGATGCGAAGCGGACTCTCAACGTAAGTTGCATTAGGCTGAATCTGAATGTCATCGTATCGAATCACATGGCTCGGATCTGGCACGTACTTATAGAGCATCGACACATGGAATAAATCGTGAACACCGGAGAACTCAACTGGAAGCGTCAAACAATAGGCTAAATCTCCAACTCGGCTCTTGACTTCAAACGGTCCTACATATCTCGGAGCTAACTTGCCCTTCTGACCAAACCGCACAGTGCCCTTCATCGGAGAAACTTTAAGGAACACCCAATCTCCGACTTGGAATGCCAAAGGTCTTCTCCGAGTATCCGCGTAGCTCTTCTGCCTGGATCGAGCAATCTTTAGATTATCTATCACTTTCTGCACTTTCTCTGTCGTCTCAGCAATGATTGTCGGACCATGGAAACTTCTTGTTCTTACCTCTTCCCAGCACACTGGGGTCCTGCACTTGCGTCCGTATAGAGCCTCATAGGGTGTCATACCAATGCTCTCGTGGAAGCTATTGTTGTAGGCAAACTCACACAATGCCAGATGCATATCCCATTCATTCTCAAAGTTCAACACGCTAGCTCTGAGCATATCCTCCAACGTCTGAATGGTACGCTCCGACTGCCCATCAGTCTGGGGGTGGTATGCCGTACTAAAACTTAACTTCGTGCCCATAGCTTCCTGAAATGCTCTCCAGAATAAAGATACAAAACGACTGTCGTGATCAGATACAATCGATACTGGGGTGCCATGCAATCTAACTATCTCGTCAATAAACTTCCTGGTCATCTCTGTGAATGTCATCCCTTTCTTGAATGGAAGGAAATGTGCTGACTTCGTCAATCTATCCACTATTACCCAAATCGCATTGTTCTTTCTGCTAGTCGCGGAAAACCAGAGACGAAATCCATGGTAATGTGCTCCCACTTCCACTGCAGAGTGTGTAATGGATGCAATGATCCTGGAGGTCGCTGATGATCAGCTTTCACCCTCTGACAGGTCAAACATCGAGCTACAAACCCTGCGATCTCCCGTTTCATATTGTTCCACCAAAATCTATCCTTCAAGTTCCAGTACATCTTCGTACTCCCTGGGTGCATCGCATAACGGGCATCGTGCGCATCTGTCATCAACTTTTCCTTCAGCTCATCCACAACGGGAACACACAATCTACTCCTGAAGTACAAAACTCAGTCTACTAAGCTGAAATCAGGTCGATCTGCAATCCGATCTCTGAAAGTCACCAGAAGGGGGTCCTCAAACTGGCAATCCTTGATCTGCTGAATCACCTCAGGCTGAAACACGATGGTAGTAGCTAATGTCACCAACTCACCCACCATCCGAACCTCAACAGGCTGATCATACACAAGCATATAGAATCCTGCCAACACCTGAAGACTTTCTGCTCTCCTGCTAAGTGCATCTGCAACCACATTCCCCTTACCTGGATGGTACTTGATCGAAAAGTCGTAGTCTTTGATAAACTCCAACCACCTCCGCTGCCTCATATTCAAGTCATGCTGATCAAACAAATACTGCAGACTGTGATGATCGGAATGGACCTCGAACTTCACACCGAACAAGTAATGTCGCCACAACTTCAGCGCAAACACAATGGCTGCTAGCTCCAGGTCATGGGTGGCATAGTTCTTCTCATGCTCTTTCAGCTGTCTTGATCCATAGGCAATCACTTTCTGATTCTGCATCAGTACACAGCCTAGTCCAACTCGAGAGGCATCGGAATAAATCACGAATCCCTCACTATCATCCGAGAGAGTCAACACTGGCGCCGTAGTGAGCTTTTCTTTCAACATTTGAAAACTACGCTCACACTTCTCTGTCCACTCATACGGGACCTTCTTCTGAGTCAACTGAGTCAGCGGGGCTGAAATCTTCGATAAGTCCTGCACGAACCTGCGGTAATATCCCACCAAACCTAGAAAACTCCGAATCTCGGTCACTGATCTGGGACGGGGCCAATGGACTGCCTCAATCTTAGTTGGATCCACCATCAATCCATCTCTAGAAATCACATAACCCAGAAATGCCACTTGCTCTAGCCAGAAATCACACTTGGCCAACTTTGCATACAACTAGTGGTCTCTAAGCAGCTGCAATGCTTTCCGTAGATGATCTGTATGCTCATCAGCAGTCTTCGAATAGACCAATATATCATCTATGAAAACCACAACAAACTGGTCCAAAAAGGAAGTAAACACCCTATTCATCAATGCCATAAAAGCTGTGGGTGCATTCGTCAAACCAAAAGGCATGACAAGGAACTCGTAGTGTCCATACCGAGTCCTGAAAGCTGTCTTAGGAACATCCTCATCCTTCACCCGGAGCTGGTGATATCCTGACCTCAAGTCGATCTTCGAGAAGTAAGCTGCACCCTGAAGCTGATCGAACAACTCATCAATCCTAGGCAACGGATATTTGTTCTTGATGGTCACTTTGTTCAACTGCCTGTAGTCAATGCACATCCGGAAACTGCCATCCTTCTTCCTGACAAACAATACAGGAGCTCCCCAAGGTGACACACTTGGGCGTATGAACCCTTTATCCAACAGATCCTGCAACTGTTTCTTCAATTCCAACAACTCTGCAGGTGCCATACGATATGGAGCTCTACTGATAGGTGCTGTACCGGGCATCAAGTCGATCGAGAACTCTACCTCTTGAACTGGTGGCAACTCTGGTACATCCTCCTGAAAGACATTCGGAAACTCGCTGATTACTGGGATTTCACTAAGCTGTCGCTGATCCTTCTTCTCTGAAATGAATGCAAAAAATCCCTCACATCCCCTACGAAGCATCCTGTCTGCTTTACAAGCAGATATTACACACCTTGGGCACTTCGTCTGGCTGCCCTCGAATCGAAATCCGCTGCCCAGATCAAAATAGATAGCCTTGCTGTAACAATTGATACAAGCATGATATCTCGCGAGCCAGTCCATACCAAGAATCACATCAAAATCCAGTGTCGTAAGCAACACGAGATCTACCGGGAGCTGATGACCAGCTATCTGCACATCACACTGAGGGTAGAAAACACTGCACTCCACCCGTTTACCAACCGGAGTGGATACTATCAACAAGTATGGGAGCGGTGTGGGTCGCTGTCGAAGCTGCACAGCAAAATGGGGTGCTACGTACGAACGCATAGACCCGGAGTCAAACAAGGCTAAAGCTTCAGCATCAAAAATTAAAATTTTACCTTCCACGATCGTAGCCTCCTCCGCGCCCTCATGCGTAGCAGCATAAGCTCGAGCTGTCTGGCGGTTCTGTTTCTGGGCTGGGCGAGCTGTCTGAGACTTGCCCTGCGCTGTAGATCCTGCGTATCTCGTCTGTGGAGAGGACTGAAACTTTGGGCATTGGGCTCGCTTGTGGTCCATGGAGCCACAACCGAAACAAGCCCCACTCTTCCTCCAACATCTCTCTGTCGGATGATCCTTCCCACAATGACCACAAACTACTTGAGCACTGCTCGAACTACCTTGCTTACCTTTGAACTTCTTCTGAAACTGACTTCTGCCACTGGAACATGCCGCCCTCTTATACTCAGTTCGCTCCTCCTCAAAACTGGCCTCTGCATCATAGGCCCTGTCAATAGTGTCATCCAAGGTAGCCGGCCACATACATGCAACCACGTGGCGTTTATGCCTCAGGTTCGGCCTATGACGAAGCGAGTCACCTTCTTATGCTCAGTGTTCACCATATCCTCTGTGAAGTGAGACAACTCTGTAAACTTGTGTACATAATCTGCAACCGATGTTTGTCTCTACTGAAGGTTGAAGAATTCCACTTCCTTGGCTCTCTGAATATGAAGAGGCATGAACTTTCGACGAAATTGTTGCTTGAAAGTTTCCCAAACCGTGGCACTGGGCATAGTCTGGAATGAGTTCTTGACACTCGTCC
Source organism: Sextonia rubra (assembly GCA_037013555.1). Lineage (NCBI taxonomy): Eukaryota > Viridiplantae > Streptophyta > Magnoliopsida > Laurales > Lauraceae > Sextonia > Sextonia rubra. The sequence continues at coordinate 353,055 of JASUAD010000007.1, forward strand.
ACCATGTCTTGGCGACACTCCGAAGCATGGAGGCTGTGAGAACTACCTTCTGTTTATTACTGCACACAATCATATCAAAAAGCTCCTCTGTCTGTTCCAACCATTGCTCGGCCTGCAATGCATCCTCTATCCCGTGGAACTCAATCGCCCCTCGCTTACGAAACTTATCAAAAAGAGCATTTGGGTCGGTTTCTTTGGGCTGGAAGATCACTTGCTGTTCTACACGCTGAGAGGCTGACGCAGCCGCCTGACTCTACGTGTCCACCATAGATGCCATCTGAGCCTGTAAGGACTGCATGGACTGCATCATCAACATCAGACGCTCTTCACTGCTCGTGGGTGGGGGTAGCGATCCACTCTCACCGTTATGACCCTACTGATTCTCATCTCTAGACCCTGATCCTGATGCCATGGTGTGCTACCCTGCAAAAGGAAATGAACAAAATCCAAATATAAAACGTCCCAAGTTAATCAATCCCCAAGAATCAACATATTAGACTTCGAGTCAAATAGTTGACATCGTCATCTCACCACGATCTTAGATGTCTACATGCTTATAACTAGCATGCTCTGATACCATACAATACGTATGTCACAACCCGAGCCCAGAAATCGGGGGTTAGCGAAAAGCCAAACCTGTGACACACGTACTCCCGTGCACGTGCATCCAAACCCAGTCCAGATGCACGCACACAAGGGATCTAACACGTGCGAAACAAACGAACGCGGAAGCTGTAGATATCATAGCAAGCAACAAAGAAATAGCGGAAGCCAGAACAAATGCGGAACGGAAAAGACAAAGCTAAATACAATACTCGAAAACCAGATACAAATCTGAGTACACGACAAAATAGCGATATACAAAATGATACAGAGTAACAAAGTCCGAAGTACAAAATCCAACATCTCCCAAAAACCAAAACCCAAAACAGATAGCCACGGAGATATGCATGTACGCACTCAGCAGAGGTGATCAGGCCCACTCTGCCAACCCGGAGGGTGCCTCTAGGCTCTGCCCTGCAGCCTCCTCGACCGCCGGGGAGCCGGGCAAGGGAACTGTGCCTGTAACACCACAGACAACACAGTGAATACAACGATCCAGCAAATATAAGTAACAGGGACGAAACACTCATAGCATCATATTGAATAATGACAGATTATTAATTACAGAGTTTCATATTAGAATGCAAAGCAAATCGTGCATAGAAGTAAAGCATGATAAGTGAATAAAAGCATAGAAATACTGAACTAGGTGGCTATTACGTTAACCATATTCTCTCCAAAAGAGAGCTGAGCAGAGCAGATGAGAACACCACTGACCGGGCCAAAGGTACAAGTGGGTCTCGGTTTCCTGGGTTCCGGAGTCCCAAGACAAAGCGACACTGCAGTGATACAGAGATACAGAGATCTAAGCCAGAGGAAACCCCGTCGGGCATCCTAGGGCTGAGGCTGAGTAGAGCCAGACTAATACCAATCAAATCAAATCCCAAAAAAAGGGAGATTATCCGCTTTGGACTCACCGATGGCAAAGACCGGATCTTATCCTCACGTATTAATCTCTGGGCAGAGCCACCAGGGGATACCTAAGAAATCAGAGATATACAAAGCCAGAGATATACAGAGCATAGCAGAAATACAGATCATAGCATACATAAAGTCAAAGCACAGCATAGATCAAAGCATAGTGCAGAACGAAGAATAAAACAGGTACACAGAACAAAAGCAAAATGACCTCGTAATGCATAAACATAGATCAGCGGAACAGAAGGCAAAACTGTAAACAATATGCAATGCATCTCAGATTAATACGGAATCAAGTTTAATTACAAGCCAACACTAATTTAGTTGTCCACTGTCACTAACCGTGCATGATGATGTAGTTTAAGCTATTCGATGCACCGTTGCCATCCAAGTGTTGCAAGTAATCCTCACGTGCACCGAAGTCCCTTAAACCAACACCCATGGGGAGGTGCTTAACAGTAAATCAACGCTCACATAAATAGCTCACAGCCTAACAGACTATGCATGATGTCCAAAGAGTCCATTAGGCAGGTTTACATGGGTGGTTAACCTGTATTTTAGCCCTACAAGGTCACACCATTATCCTAAGTTTTATTTCAGATTTTCCAAGTCTTACGATTTAGCCATGGGTGACCTACGGCTTAGCCGTATACACTTTACGGCCTAGCCGTAACTTGCACTGCGGCTTAACCGTGGTTCCCTTCAATACACAGCTAAACTGGTCATCTTCCACCTCTGATCTGATACATTTCACGGCTGAGCTACGGTGGAGTCCACGGCTTAGCCGTAGCTTCCCCGTAAGAGTATTGAAATCAGAAAGTTTCGACTGATCAAGGTGATAATTCACGGCTGGGTCACGGCTAGCTTACGGCTCAGTCGTCGAACAATGTACGGTTCAGCCGTAGCCTAGCCGTAGAACAAAATGCGAAAATTCAAGTCTCTGGAATCTGAGCCGTACAAAGTTACAGCTTAGCCGTACAATACAGAATCGAATTCGAGCTGAGTACAGAAACTGAAATTGATACAGAAACTTAGCAAAACAAGTTCCAGAGGTTCCAAAATCACAGAATTTGGCTGTAAAACACAACACACATATATAGGATGTATAAGATGAAATCAAGGTAGTCAAACAAAATACCCATATGTGTTATACAATCCTGTACTTATACTTGCCTCAAAGCTTAGCGAAATCCACTGAGATCAAGCTCAATCCAGCTAAAATCCAAGCAAAACAAAGCAAAATAAAATCCATGAGCATGCAGAGAGAGATGGGAGATCTAATTGGAGAAGAAGAAGAATTGAAGAGAACCCACTTACCTCAAGTACAAACAGAGATGAGAGAAGAGAAAGAACCCAACCAATGGAGAGTAAACAAAACCCAATCGCCAAAGATGCAAACTCCCAACACCACAAGACGGAAGAAGAGAATGAAGAGAAAAGAAGAAGGGACGTGGAGCTGTTGCATGCAAGCATCGAATGAAAATGAGCAGGAGGGAGACACCTGGGCACCTAACTCTTTTATAGTTTGTCACGACCCGAGCCCAGAAATCGGGGGTTAGCGAAAAGCTAAACCGGTGACACACGTACTCCCGTGCACGTGCATCCAAACCCAGTTCAGATGCACGCACACAAGGGATCTAACACGTGCAAACTAAGCATACGCGGAAGCTGTACATATCATAGCAAGCAACAAAGGAAAATAGCGGAAGCTAAAACAAATGCGAAACGGAAAGACAAGATAATTACAACTGAAAAACCAAATACAAGTCTGAGTACACGACAAAATAAAAATGTACAAATATACAGAATACAAAGTCCAAGTGCCAAAGTGCCAAAATACAAAATCTCAAAAACCAAAACTCAAAACCAAGGGCCACTGGTATGCATGCACGCACTAGGCAGAGGTGATCAGGCCCACTCTGCCAAACCGGAGGGTGCCTCTACACTCGGCCCTGCAGCCTCCTCGTCCGCCGGGGAGCTGGGCAAGGGATCTGTGCCTGCAATACCACAGACAACACAAATGAATACAACGATCCAGCAAATACAAGTAACAGGGATGAAACACTCATAGTATCAAATAGAATAAGGACAGAAAGTAATTTTAGAGTTTCATCTAGTATGCTAAGCAAATCGTGCATAGAAGTAAAGCATGATATTTGGATCAAAGCATAGAAATACTGAACTAAGTGGCTACTACGTTAACCATATTCTCTCCAGTAGAGAGCAGAGCAAAGCAGAGCAGAGGAGAACACCACTGACCGGGCCAGGGTACAAGTGGGTCTCGGTTTCCTGGGTTCCGGGGTCCCAAGACAAAGCAACACTGCAGTTATACAGAGATACAGAGATCTAAGCCAAAGGTAACCCCGTCGGGCATCCTAGGGCTGAGGCTGAGTAGAGCCAGACTAATACCAATCAAATCAAATCCATAGAAAGGGAGATTATCAGCTTTGGACTCACCGATGACAAAGACCGGATCTTATCCTCACGTATTAACCTCTGGGCAGAGCCATCAGGGAATACTCAAAATCAGAGATAGACAAAGCCAACAAAGCGTATATATTAAGTCAAAGCACAGCATAGATCAAAGCTTAGTGCAAAACGAATAATAAAAACAGATATACAGAATGAAAGCAAAATGACTGCGGAATGCATATACATAGATTGGCAAAACAGAGGACAAATCTGTAAACAATATGCAATGCATCTCAGATTAATACGGAGTCAAGGGTCATTACAAGCCAATACTAATCTAGTTGTTCACTGTCACTAACCGTGCATGTTGATGTAGTTTTAAGTTATTCAATGCACCGTTGCCATCAAAGTGTTGCAATGTAATCTTAGCGTGCACTGACGTCCCTTAAACCAACACCCATGGGGAGGTGCTTAACAGTGATCAACGCTCACATGAATAAGTCACAGCCTAACAGACTCTTCATGCGATCCAAGGAATCCATTGGGCCGGTTTACATGGGTGGTTAACATGTATTTGAGCCATACAAGTCTCACCATTATCCTAAGTTATATTTCAGAATTGCCATGCCTAACGGTTTAGCCATGAGGGACCTATGGTTGAGCCGGAGACATCTTACGCGCTCGACGTATTATGCACTACAGCTTAACCATGGTTCCATTCAAAACACAGCTAAACTGGTCATCTTCCACCTCTGATCTGATAGCTCTTTCGGCTGAGCTACGGTCAGTATACGGCTTAGCCGTAGACCAATCCACGGCTTAGCCGTAGCAGTTCACGGCTTAGTCGTAGCCACACCGTAGGCACACTGTCTCTGGAAAGTTTCGACTGATCAGAGATTTAATCCACGGCTGAGTTACGGTTGGGTCACGGCTAGCTTACGGCTCAGCCGTAGGACAAGTTACGGCTTAGCCGTAGCCTAGCCGTAGAACAAAATCGAAATTTCAAGTCTCTGGAATGTGAGCCGTAGAAATTTACGGCTTAGCCGTACAATACAGAACACGAATTCGGGCTGAGTACAGAAACTGAAATTTGGTACAGAAATGTGTCAAAACAAGATCAATTGATTCTAACATCTTAGAAAATGGCTGTAAAACATTTTTATACAGAGAATAAGGCTGAATCAAAGCAATCAAACAAACACCCATATGTGTTATCAATCCTGTACTTATACTTGCCTCAAAGCTCTGACAATCCACTGAATCAAGCTCCAAATCAACTAAAATCAAAACAAATCAAAGAAAGAAACCATGCATGAGATGAAGACATAGCAAAGAGAAAAGGAGGTGCAATTGGAGATGAAGAAGAAAGACTTGGGAAGAGCCCACTTACCAAGCCACAAACACAGACAGAGATGAGAGGAAAAGAGGAAGAACCCAAGTCACACTCACACAAACCGGAAGTGAGGAAGAGAAGAGAAGAAGAAAAATGGACATGGAGGGAGCTTCTCCTGGAGATCTTCTTGCATGCAACGATGAAGACAAATGGGCAAGGAGTTGGACATCTGGAAGCTGACCCTTATATATATAGTTTTGGAAGTTTAAGTCAAAGTCCGAAAAGTTCTGACTATTTACAGTTCAAGTCACACGAAGGTCTAACTTCTCCAATTGACTCCGAACGGATCTAACACAGTTATGGAATATAACGAGCTCAACAAAATACACGTGCTGACACCAAGATGATGCAAATATGATGCAAGCAAAACAAAAGTAAAATTACGAAAAAGGGCTTAGAACTACCTATCTCAGGTCGAAGGTTACTCAACTACCTATCCAAGGCCCAAAACCAAGTCCAAAAGAATAAAACAACAGAAACACACACTAATGAGCCACTAATCCGGCTCAAAGGGGATCGGAGTGTTACATAGTTTCTAGAGTTTAAGTCAAAGTCCAGTGAAGTTTGGTTATTTACAAATCAAGTCACACGAGGGTCCAACTTCTCCAATTGACTCCGAATAGGTCTGAGACAGTTACAGAAAACAACGAGCTCAACAAAATACATGTACTGACACCAAGATGATGCAAATATGATTCACTCAAAGCAAAAGCAAAATTACAAAAAAGGCTTAGAACTACCTATCACAGGTCAAAGGTTGCTCAACTACCTATCCAAGACCCGAAACCAAGTCCAAAAGAATTAATTAACAGAAAAGCACACTAATGAGCCACTAATCCGGCTCAAAGGGGATCGGAGTGTTACAGGCTCTACTGGGGAATGGGAGAGGGAGGGCATTGTAAGATCTCCCCTCCACCTATCCATATATAGTGACAGAGGCTCAAATCATCATTCTAAGCAATTGATCAATAGCTAATAAGCAATGAAGGTGAACGTTGGGTTCTCCCTTTTGACTTAATTTTTTTGGAGTTTTTACATGCGAGTCCAATATCTTTTGAGAAATTACAATTTAGGTCAAATAGACCTCAATTGGGCCAAGATAGGTTCGAATCAAGTCGAGCCCAACGTAAAAGATGATCTACATAAAGAATTACACGAGATGCAACTAATGAGGTGTCAATATGATATAAGAATAAATTACTAAAGGACCCTTAATTACCTAAATAAGTTCGAACCCAACTACCTATCCAACTAAAACCTACTAAGAATTAAGAACAATATAAATTTAAGGCCAAAATATATATTAATTAATAGGAAATCAAATTTAATTAATATAAATTATAATTAAGTTGGGTCGGGACCTTGCATTTCACCCTACTTAAGATCATTCGGTCCTCCGAATGAAACAAACTAATAAAAACCAAACACTAAAACAAATCAAGAATACTTACCAAACCTATTCGCTGTGTGGATGACACTAAGAAGCTACTCTATGTACATTGCATATGGTTCCATTTTGATCTCCCCATATTCAAGGACATGAAATGAGCCGAGAATTATCTTACAAAGCCTCATCACACGAAAGGCATGTAGAATTCCTATAAATTATGTGCAAAACGGATTTCCTTCCTCACAAACCTTCAAGACTACTCTATCATCAGTCTGAAATTCGAGGACATTCTACGATTGTCGATGAAACTTCCCAGCTTGGAATGTCATTCTTCGACTCTTGGACTTAATGCGTCAACTCCGCTATATTAACGATGATCGAAAACTTAAGGAATCTTCTAGATCCACTTCTTTTCGAGCACGAGGACGCACACTTCAGGATGGAAGGTCTGATTAGACATTGAACTTCGGCAGCTACTATGTTTTGAAGCTAAGACTTGCGACTAACAATTAAGGAATGCCAATCACAATTATAAGGCAACCTACTAACCCAAGTGGATATTATTCCTACCTAGGAATTAGCAGCCTAATCGCCAAACGATCCAAGACCTCTATCAATTACTAACAATCAATAGTTATCTGACTTATTTTATCAAACATACCCCTTATATATATATATCGGATGCTTTATAAGTGAAATGATAATACTCATACTTGAATACAATCTCTCTTACATCCAACATTTCTGTAATGAATTTAATACATCAAAATATCATCGATGAAGATAACCATAAATTACTCTTAAGATCAAAGCAAGATTCTAGTCGACAAGAGTAAGGTCCCGAATCCCACTAATCCTGATTTACGTTAATTAAGCATGTTCTATATTAATTGAACTTGATTAAGGCTAATTTAATCCAAAAATTATCGGATGTGGGCCTTGGATAGGGAGTTGGGCAAAGTTCGGCCCTACTTTAGTAGTTAAGGGCCTTTTCATAATTTGTCCCTGCACCGCTTGGACACCTCGTCCATTTCCTTTCGTGTAACTTTTTGCGTGGATCATCTTTCGTGTTGGGTCCAACTTGAATTGAATTCATCTTGAGCCAACTAAAGTCACATGACTTAAACCGTAAATATCTTTAAGAAAGGGGTTTACATGCAAAGATGGGGAAAATGATCGTTAAAAGAGAGAGAGAGACAAAGAGAGAGAGAGAGAGAGAGAGTCCTTTCTGTTCGTTCCTCCTTGGCTCTAGAGTGACTTCCTCTCTTCACCCTCCTCAACTCATGATTAGAGCTGAAAAACGGGGGATTCGGTGCTTGCATGCAACAGTGACAGCCTCCATCCCTCCTCTTCTTCCTCCTGTGGGCATTCCCTCTCTCTCTAAGCTACAGACCTGAGAGAACGCATATTAGATTGGAAGTCTTCCCCCTAACCACATAGCAAGAGACAATTGGAGAGGGTTAGTACTGTTAGAAAAGGCAAATATTGAGTTATATATACTGCATGCATGATTAAGTATGGACATTTGAGCTAGCTACTTGCATTTCCCACTTTCAACCATTTCCTTTCCATTGTTTTAATTGATACAAGTGTGGTGTGAATTGAGTTAGAATGGCAGTAAGGGAATAGGAGGGTGTGTGAGTATGGACACTCTCAGGGACACTCTAATTGAGCCTTAGAATTGCCCCATAAAAAGGTTCTGTATTGATCCCGTACTGAAAATGAGTTACAGGACTGATTTCAGATTTTCTGAAGCTTACGGCAAAGCTACAACTAAGCCGTTAGCATCTACGACTCAAAGTCCAGAGAGCAATAAAACCCGATTTTGTACTATGGCTCACCTACGCCTAAGCCATGGATTTCACTACGGCTAAGCCGTATCCAGCCCGTACCCAAGCCGTAGGTCTTCCTACGGCGAGCTTTCCAAAGAGCTCATAGAACCCAGTTTCTTATATGGTTTACACATGTCACAACCCGAGCCCAGAAATCGGTGTTAGCGAAAAGCCAAACCAGTGACACACGTACTCCCGTGCACGTACATTCAAACCCAGTTCAAATGCACACACACAAGGGATCTAACACGTGCGATCTAAGCGTACGCGGAAGTTGTATATATCATAGCAAGCAACAAAAGAAATAGCAGAAGCTAAAAATGGGAAAAAAACCAAATACGATTCTGAATACACACCAAAATACATCAAAACCATGATATACAAAATAATACAAGAGTGACAAAGGCCAAAGTGGTAAAATACAAAATCTCCAAAAACCAAAACAAATAGACGGCTAATGATATGCACGTACGCACTAGGCAGAAGGGATCAAGCCCACTCTGTCAGGCCGGAGGGAGCCTCTATGAAGTCCTGCCCTGCAGTCTCCTCGACCGCCGGGGAGCCGGACACAGGATCTGTGCCTGCAATACCACAGACAACACCATGAATATAACGATCCAGCAAATATAAGTAACAGGAACGTAACACTCGTAGTATTTAATTGAATAAGGACAGAAGATTAAGTACAGAGTGTCAGATTAGTACGCTAAGCAAATCATGAAATCATGCATAGAAGTAAAACATGATAAAGGAATCAAAGCATAGAAATACTGAACTAGGTGGCTACTTCATTGGCCATATTCTCTCACATAGAGAGCAGACAAAGCAGACAGATGAGAACACCACTGACCTGGCCAAGGGTACAAGTGGGTCTCAGTTTCCTCGGTTCCGGGGTCCCAAGACAAAGCTATGCTACAGCGATATAAAGCACAGAGAACCAAGCCAAATTAACCCCGTCGGGTATCCTAGGGCTGAGGCTGAGTAGAGCCAGACTGATACCAATCAACTAAACTAAAAGGAAAAAGGGAGATTATCCGCTTTGGACTCACGGACGACACTGGCCCGATCTTATCCGCACGTTTTAATCTCTGGGCAAAGCCACCAAGGAATACCTACTAAATCAAATATATACAGAGCATAGCGGAAATTAAGACAAAGCACAGCATAGATCAAAGCAGAGTATAGAGCGAAGAATAAAACAAATATACAGAACGAAACAAAATGATCTCGGAATGCATAATTATAGATTAGCAGAACAGAGGGCAAAACTTAACCAATATGCAATGCATCCCAGATTAACGCGGAATCAAGGAGGATCACAAGCCAACTCTAATCTAGTTGTTCACTGTCACTAACCATGCATGTTGGTATAGTTTTAAGTTATTCGATGCACCGTTGCCATCAAAGTGTTGCAATATAATCCTCACGTGCACCGAAGTCCCTTAAACCAATACCCATGGGGAGGTGCTTAACAGTAAATCAACGCTCACATAAGTCACAGCCTAGCAGACTAATCATGCGTTCCAAAGAATCCATTAGGCTGATTTACATGTATGGTTAACCTGTCTTTTAGCCCTACAAAGTCACACCATTATCCTAAGTTTAATTTCAGATTTTCCAGGTCTTACGATTTAGCCATGGGTGACCTACAGCTTAGTCCTATACATCTTACGGCCTAGCCGTAACATGCTCTACGGCTTAGCCGTGGTTCCCTTCAGAACACAACTAAACTGGTCATCTTCTACCTCTAATCTGATACCTTTTTACAGTTGAGCTACGGTGGAGTCCACGGCTTAGCCATATACCAATCCACGGCTTAGCCGTAGCTTCACCGTAGGTGTACTGTGCCTGGAAAGTTTCGACTGATCAGAGTGTTAATTCACGGCTGGGTCACGGCTAGCTTACGGCTCAGCCGTAGAACAAATTACGGTTCAGCCGTAGCCTAGCCGTAGAACAAAATTCAAATATCAAGTCTCTGGAATTTGAGCCATACAGAATTACAGCTTAGCCGTACAATACAGGAAACGAATCTGGATAGTTACAGAAACTGGAAAATCATGTGCAAATTGAGCAAAACAAACTCCAATGAATCCAAAGTGATAGAATTAGGCTGTAGATCATGCCAAACATCTATGAACAAGAGAATCACAGCAATCAAACAATATACCCATATGTGTTAAACAATCCTGCACTTATACTTGCCTCAAAGCTTTAGCAAATCCACTGAGATCAAGCTCCAATCCAACTAAAAACCCAAGCAAATCAGAGAATAGCCCATGCATAAGATGTATGAGAGATACGGAGCTTGGAGGAGAAATCCAATTGGAGAAGAAGAAATCAAAACCCACTTACCTCAAAGCACAGATAGAAAAAGAGAGAGAGAAAGAACCCACTCGAACTGGGTGGAAAACCCAATGCTATCCAAGAGGGAAGGAGAGAAGAAATGAAGAGGAAAAGAGAAAAGAAAGGACGTGGCTCTCCCTGGAGTTGCATGCACCGACTAAGCAAATGAGCAGACATCTGTACAGGTGATGTGCATATATAGTTTTGGAGTTTAAAACAAGGTCTGTCAAGTTTAGGCTAATTACAATTCAAGTCACACAAAGGTCCAACTCCTCCAATTGACTCCGAATGAGTCTGAGACAGTTACGGAAAATAACGAGCTCAACAAAATACACGTGCTGACACCAAGATGATGCAAATATGATGCATTCAAAGCAAAAGCAAAATTACGAAAAAGGGCTTAGAACTACCTATCCTACGTCAAAGGCTACTCAACTACCTATCCATGACCCAAAACCAAGTCCAAAAAAATGAAACAAGACAAAAACACACTAATGAGCCACTAAACCAGCTCAAAGGGGATCAGAGTGTTACAGCACACGGCAGCACCGTGGAATACACTACGGCTACACCGTAACCTCCCCGTAACCTAGCCGTAGGCTTAGCACGGCTAAGCCGTAGGCCAACATACGGTTGAGCCATAATTGCGCCTGAAATCCGGAAGGAGTTTGACCCACTCGGCTAAGCCGTAGCCTTGTACACGGCTAAGCCATAAGAACCCAGTGAAACAGGATGTTAGGGACTCTCAATGATTTTGTAGGACCTTAGTATTGGCACCTTCTATACCACTACACAAGCCCAATGGTAAGTACATGTTGGGGAGAATGAATGATTCCCGGATGGGTCTCCCAATGGCAAGTCATGGATGTTGGCATAAGAAGGGTGTCCTGTATACACATAAGACAATACCAAGACACAGTAACACAACGACACCGAACATCTTATGTGTACATCGTGTTGAATGTCCTTGAGGACTATAGGTTACTTATTATAGGGGGTGAAGGTAGTAATTCCTTGGGTACTCACTTAAGCTGAATGCATCCATATTGCTATGATATACCACCTTCAACATGAACTACTTCTTTTAGTAAGACCGTAAGGCAATTCAGACCTGAGCTTCTAATGAGTGCGTGTCTGACAAGCCAGAGCTTCTAATGAGTGCGAGCTTGTTAGCCAAGGGTATGATATGACTGATACGATTGAGTCAAAGTCGGCACCACTCAGCTTACGCCCTTTGGGTATATGTTATGTATGTTATCACTGCAGTAGGTTTATGAAGGAGTAGTCGGCGCTCCTCGGGAAGCTAGCTTGATCCCCTAGCGACTCATATGATATGTGTATGCTCCCTTTTGGGAGAATAGAGCATCGTGGTTGCCAATCAGTATGTATGACATTTGAGTTGTAATTTCTCACTCATGCATCATGTTCAGTGATTATTTTTATTGATATATTATGTTATACTTGTTTCATATGCCTCAGTACTTGCTTAACCGTAATGTTAACAGTGTTACCCTTGGTATTGCAGATCCAGCACCCGGTCCCAATGCGAACACTGACGCGCCCTCGGAGGGTACCCCAACGGTACCTCGGGGTGTAGACGAGTGGAAAGATGGCGACATCTTTTACTAGCCATCCTACGAAGCACGTTTATTCTTGGGGGATATCATTGTTATGCTTGGGACCTCTTGTATCACACTCCTAAATAGTATTTTGGAATGTAATTGAAGACTTCAACACTATCATATGTATATATATATGTTTACTTTTAAAAGTTAACAGACTATGAACTTCGTGTGCTCTTGATAATTACTGAGTATTTCGCAGGATTTCGTTTATGATAAGTTATGTTTGTACGTATGTCAGCATACCTTACACGTTCCTGTAGAATCTCCCTTGTAGGAATTCGTGCATAATTCTTCAGGGCACGAATTTCTATGGGATTACGTATCCACGCCCTGGAGGCCCACTCAAATCCCCAAATTCCTCGGATCGGGGCATGACATGCGTAAGTAATGGTATCAGAGCCGCACCAAGAAGTCACTTAAAAGACTTACCAATATTAGGAAGCGTGGTGAGGTTCCGATAGGTCCGTTTGGGTTGATTCTATTATAATGATAACCTATGGTATGACTGTAGTATGTATGTATGTATATATATAGACATATATGATTAATCGTGACTGCAGAGCTATGGCGTCTGGATCCGGCACGAACAATAGCTCAGGTGACAATGATTGCAATAATATTAAATTGGAAGGTGCGGACCCTCCACCGCCACCTCCTCCGCGTCCCACATACAACACTGAGAAGCGGTTTATGATGATGATGCACCAGTTAGCTGCTAGCAATGCTAACCAAGCTGCGATGCAAATACAATTGGCCACCCTGTTAAACCGACAAGATCAGCCAGGAAATCCCAACTCCTTGTACGAGAAGTTCCGTAAGAGGGGAGCAACAGAGTTTACCGGGCATGATGATCCATTACAAGCAGATGAATGGTTTGCCCACACGGAGAACGTTTTTGATACATTAACTTACACACACAGACAGCAAGTGGTCCTCGCGGCATCCATGTTCAGAGACATCGTGGATACATGGTGAAAGAGTATCTGGGACCACATGAGGGCCATGCCGAATGCCACGGTTTGAGAAACCTTTAAGAGGTAATTCAAGAAGAAGTTCATCCCCGACCACGTGACTCGCAAAAAGAAGGCAGAGTTCCTTACCCTGCAGCAGAACCTCATGACCGTTGTAGAATACATGCATGTATTCAGCCAGCTCTCTCAGTCTGCTCTAGACCTAATTGACACTGAGGAGAAGAGAGTGGAAAGATTTCTGGAAGGGTTAAGGCCTGCTATCAAGGGACATGCCACAGCCATACAACGTCCCGTTCAATATGATGATGCTGTAGCCAGGGCTTATGCAGCGGAGGAAATTGAGAAGAGCCTATTCTTGGGGGAGTCTAAGAAGTGTGTTCCGCCTTCTGGAAAAGGTCAGCAGTATTCTAAGAAACAAAAGGGAGTTGCTAGTGGCACATCGCGACCAGCCTGCGGTGTATGCGGGAAGGGCCACGAGACTAGTAAATGTTGGAGGTCCATGGGAGCTTGTTTTGGCTGTGGCTCCATGGACTATCGCTTGTCCGAGTGCCCGAGAAGGTAGGAATTTAGCCGAGACTTGCAGCAGCAACAATATCAGCAGCCTTCTAAGGCGACACCTCCTGCGCCGAACTGACAACCACAGCAAGTGAGGCAAGTGCCACACCCCGATCCCGGGAATTTGAGGATTTGAGTGGGCCCCCAGGGCGTGGATACGTAATCCCATAGAAATTAATGCCCTGAAGAACTATGCACGAATTCCTACAAGGGAGATTCCACAAGAACGTGTGAGGTATGCTGACACACGTACAAACATAATTTATCATAAACGAAATCCTGTGAAATACTCTGTAATTATCAAGAGCACACGAGTTCACAGTCTGTTAACCTTCAAAAGTAAACATATATATACATATGATAGTGTTGAAGTCTTTCAAATACATTCCAAGAAGACTGCTTAAGTGTTTGATACAAAAGGGTCCCAAACATAACAATGATATCTCCTGAAATAGTCGTACTCCGTGGGATGGCTAGTAAAAGACGTCGCCATCTTTCCACTCATCTACATCCCGAGGTACCGTTGGGGTACCCTCCGGGGGTGCATCAGTGTCCGCGTTGGGACCCGGTGCTGGACCTGCAATACCAAGGTTAACACTGTTAACACGACGGTTAAGCAAGTACTGAGGCATATGAAATAAGTGAAACAAGTATAACATAATATGTCAATGAGAATAATCACTGGACATGATGCATGAGTGAGAAATTACAACTTAAATGTCATACATACTGATTGGCAACCACGACGCTCTATTCTCCCAAAAGGGAGCATACACATATTATATGGGTCGCTAGGGGATCAAGCTAGCTCCCTGAGGAGCGCCCACTACTCCTTCGTAAACCTACTGCAGTGGTGACATACATAACATATACCCGAAAGGGCATAAGCTGAGTGGTGCCGATTCGGATTCAATCGTATCAGTCATATCATACCCTTGGCTAACAAGCTCGCACTCATTAGAAGCTCTGGTTTGTCAGACACACACTCATTAGAAGCTCAGGTCTGAATTGCCTCAGGGTTTTGCTAAAAGAAGTCATTCATGTTGAAGGTGGTATATCATAGCAATATGGATGCATTCAGCATAAGTAACTATCCAAGGAATTATTACCTTCACCCACAAATAAGTAACCTATAGTCCCCAAGGGCATTCAACACGATGTACACATAAGATGTTCGGTGTCGTTGTGTAACCGTGTCTTCGTATTGCTTTGTACATACGGGACACCCTTCTTATGCCAACATCCATGACTTGCCATTGGGAGACCCTCCGGGAATCATTCATTCTCCCCAACATGTACTTACCATTAGGCCTCTGTAGTGGTATAGAAGGTGCCAATACTAAGGTCCTACAAAACCATTAAGAGTCCCTAACATCCTGTTTTACTGGGTTCTTACGGCTTAGCCGTGTACAAGGCTACGGCTTAGCCGAGTGGGTCAAATTCCTTCCGGATTTTCAAGTGCAATTACGGCCCAACCGTATGTTGGCCTACGACTTAACCGTGCTAAGCCTACGGCTAAGTTATGGGGAGGCTATGGTGTAGCCGTAGCGGATTCCACGGTGCAGCCGTGTGCAAGCCGTAGAAGGAACTGGGTTCTATGAGGTCTCTAGAAAGCTCGCTGTAGGAAGACCTATGGTTTAAGTACGGACTGAATATGGCTTAGCCGTAGTGAAATCCACGGCGTAGCCGTAGGTGAGCCGTAGTACAAAATCAAGTTTTGTTGCTCTCTGAACTTTGAGCCGTAGATGCACACGGCTTAGCCGTAGCTTCACCCTAAGCTTTAGAAACCTGAATACAGTTCTGTAGCTCAATTCCGATTGCAGTCAGTACAGAACCTATCTTGGGAGGGGGTTCTATGACTTACTAGTAGTATCCAATTAAGGTGTTCTGTACTCCCACACCCTCTATTCCCATCTTTACCATTCTAACTCAATACACCCTACATTCATATCAATTAAGACAATAAAGGAAATGGCTAAAATTGGGAAATGCAAGTTACTAGCTCAAATATCCATACTTAATCATGCATGCAGCACATATAACTCAATACTTGCCTTTTCTAACAGTACTAACCCTCTCAAACCCCTTATCTTGCTGTGTGCTCAGGGAAAGTCTCTGGAATGAAATGGGTTCTCTACAAGTAAACATGAAATGGTGGAATTTGGAGATTTAGATTCACATGCATGTCAAGTAATGGAGTCTTTATGACCCTAATAAACACATGAGAATGAAATAGGAACCCATTCTTCACCTTACACAGCTGCAGCTGTAGCTTAGAAGATGAATTACTCTCAGGGAGAAATGCACAGGGAGAAGGGAAGAGAATGAAGGAGAAAGAGAAGAAGAATTCCCAACCTTGCATGCACGACCTTCCTAAACCTAGGTGCTCTCCAACATTGCGGGAAAATGGAGAAGCTCAGAAGAGGAAAACAGCTCTAGTAACCAGGAAGGGGACGAAGGAAGAGATGTTGAGCCTCTTTGAAACAAAAAATTTCCTGTAGTTGGCATGCAAGTCCGAGCTTTCTATAAAATTACAATTTAGGCCAAATGGGATCAAGTCGGGCCCAACACGAAAAATGATCTATGCGAAGGATTCCACGAATGGAAATGGACTAGGTGTCCAAGAGGTGCAAGGACAAATTACGAAAAGGCCCTTAACTACTAAAGTGGGGCCAAAGTCTGCTCAACTCCCTATTCGAGGCCCAAACCCGATAATTTTTGGATTAAATTAGTCTTAATCGAGTTCAATTAATATAGAATGAGCTTAATTAACGTAAATCAGGATTAGTGGGATTCAGAACCTTACATCCTCCCCCACTTAAGATCATTCGGTCCTCTGAATGCAACGTACCTGGGGTAGTAGCTCTGGATATTTCGCCCAAATTTGATCTTCAAGTTCCCAAATGGCCTTTTCCTGTCCATGGTGCTCCCATAACACCTTAACCCATCTGATCGTTCGTGTACGCAGCACCTGTTCCTTAGTGTCAATGATACGAAGGGGTCTCTCTTCATAGCTTACATCAGGCCTCACTTGCACGTCGTCCAATTCAAGGACATGTGAAGGATCCAGGAGGTACTTCCTGAGCATCGATACATGGAACACATTATGAACTCCCGCAAGCGGGGGTGGTAGCTCCAACCAATAAGCTAAGTCTCCCACTCTACTCTGTATCTCAAAAAGCCCTACAAAACGCGGAACTAGCTTGCCCTTCTATCCAAACCTGATAGCACCTTTCATTGGGGAAACCTTCAAAAAGACCTTGTCCCCCACTTGGAACTCAAGGGGCCGACGGCGATTATCTGCATAACTTTTCTGACGTGATTGTGCAATTTTCAATCTATCTTGCACCTTTTGCACTTTTTCCACCGTATCTGCCACCATGGTGGGTCCATGGAAACTCCTAACCCCAACCTCTTCCCAATAGACGGGCATACGGCACTTACGTCCACACATGGCTTCAAATGGAGCCATTCCGATGCTCGCGTGAAAGCTGTTGTTGTATGCGAACTCGCATAAGGAGAGGTGTTCATCCCACTCCTTTCTGAAGTCCAATACACTAGCTCGTAGCATATCTTCCAGGGTCTGTATCGTTCACTTCGATTGCCCATCTGTATGAGGATGGTAAGCCGTGCTGAAACTAAGTTTGGTGCCTAAGGACTTCTGAAAAGACTGCCAAAAAGAAGACACGAACCTACTGTCTCGATCAGACACAACTGAGGCTGGAGTACCATGTAGCCGTACAATCTCATCAATGAAGGTCTTGGCCATCTCCTGAAATTTCATCCCTTTCCTGATGGGAATAAAGTGGGCCGATTTCGTTAATCGATCGACAATCACCCACACTACATCATGATGCCTACTTGTTCGGGGCAACCCTAAAACGAAATCCATTGTGAGATTCTCCCATTTCCACTTAAGAATCTGCAGGGGATATAACAAACCGGGAGGTTTCTTGTGTTCAACCTTCACTCGTTGGCAGGTAAGGCATTTTGCCACAAAGCCCGCTATATCCCTCTTCATGTTATTCCACCAAAACCTGCCATGTAAATTTCGGTACATTTTTGTACTCACGGGGTGCATGGAATATCGAGCATGGTGTGCTTCAATCATAATTGCCCTTTTCAAGTTATGATTTCGAACCGCTAGAACACAAAGCCGGTCTCTAAAGTACAATACACCGTCTACCATCCTGAAATCAGGTTTCTCAGATATGTGGTCATGAATCTTGACAAACTTCGGGTCTTCAAACTACCTCTCCTTGATTTGTTGAATTAAGGTGGGTTCGAAGACTGACATAGCCACTAACATAACCTTATCATCCACGAATTCAATCTCCACATCCAGATCTCGGAATTCCTCTACTAGAGACCATTCACCACATAAGGCTGCCAACTCGATGGTGGATTTCCTGCTTAAAACATCGGCCACTACATTCCCTTTCTCGGGGAAGTATTTAATTGGAAAATCATAATCCTTTATAAATTCCAACCACCTGCGTTGTCTTATGTTAAGATCATGCTGTGAAAACAAATACTGGAGACTGCGATGGTCGCTATGGACTTCAACTTTCTCTCCATATAAATAATGTCTCCATATATTCAGCGCGAAGACTACTGCAGCCAATTCTAAATCATGTGTGGCATAGCTTTTCTCATGTTCCTTCAATTGTCGAGATCCATATGCTATTACCTTCCCATTCTGCATGAGTACACATCCTAGCCCAATCCCCGAAGCATCTGTATATATAACAAATCTGCCACTCCCATCTGGTAGGGATAAGATCGGGGCTGAGGTTAATTTTTCCTTAAGGAGTTGGAAACTCAACTCACATTCCGCTGACCAAACAAATGGCTCGTTCTTGCGGGTCAGTTTGGTCAAAGGTGCAACTATCTTGGAAAAGTCCTTCACAAACCTTCTATAGTAACCGGCCAAACCAACAAAACTTCTAATTTCTACAACAGTTTTGGGACTTTGCCAAGTAGTTATAGCCTCAATCTTAGTTGGATCTACTGCAAGCCCATCCTTTGAGATAATATGCCCCAAAAAGGCAACTTGTTCTAGCCAGAATTCACACTTGTTCAATTTAGCATATAGTCGGTGGTCTTTTAGTAATTACAGAGAAGTCTTCAAATGTTCCACATGCTCACATTTGGTCTTGGAGTATACCAAAACATCATCAATGAAAATCACCATGAATCGATCAAGATATGATGAAAAGATTTTGTTCATCAAGGCTATAAATACTGCAGGCGCGTTTGTCAATCCAAAAGGCATAACCAAGAATTCATAATGCTCATATCTTGTCCTGAAAGCTGTTTCCGATGTATCTAGGTCCCTCACTCGCAGTTGATGATATCCGGACCTGAGATCAATCTTAGAAAAATAGGTCGCACCCTGTAATTGATCAAATAGTTCATCAATTCTAGGCAGTAGATATTTGTTTTCAATTGTCACCTGGTTCAACCGCTGGTAATCGATACACATCCTAAGGGTGCCATCATTCTTCTTCACAAATAAAACCGAGGCTCCCCATGGTGATGTGCTAGGACGAATGAACCCCTTATCCAATAAGACCTGTAACTGTACTTTCAGTTCACGTAACTCTGCCGGGGCCATTCTTTATGGAGCCTTAGAGATGGGAGCAGTACCAGGTACTAGCTCTATAGTAAAATCCACTTCTCTAATTGGAGGAAGGCTAGGCACTTCATCCGGAAATACATCAGGAAATTCACAAACCACGGGTATTTCTTCTAGTTTCTTAGGGGCTTTCTTTTCCATAATGAAAGCAATATACCCTTCGCAACCACTATGGATTAGTCTTTCCGCTCGAAGTGCTGAAATCAATCTAGTGTTCGAACTCCTTTTGTCACCTTGGAATACAACACTTGGGCCATCTTCACTCACCTTTACGGTTACAGTCTTACGGAAACAATCTAGACAGGCCATATATTTGGTTAACCAATCCATGTCTAAGATTACATCGAAATCGTGCATGGGTAACACAAAAAGTTCAGCCAGGAGAAGAACTTCTCCGATGAGAACTCGACAACCAGGATAATAGTCATCACAAGTTACCCTCTTACCAACCGTAGTGATAACGCTCGACACATACGGCAACTGTGCTGGCGATTCCTGTATCCTACTAGAGAATCGAGGTGAGATGAAGGAGTGTGAAAATCCTGAATCAAACAACACTTTTGCTTCAATGCCACAAACAGAAACCTTACCTACAACCACATGCTCCGCCGCTTCTGCTTCTTCTTGTGTCAATGCGTAAGTGCGACCTTGCTTTTGGGGTCGGTGTTGCTGTCCTTGTCTCTGTTGTCCCTGGCCTTACCGTGTCTACCCTTGGCCTTGCCGCACTTGCTGTCGCTGTCGGTTAGGCACAGGAGGTGTCGCCTTAGAAGGCTGCTGATATTGTTATTGCGAGTCTCGGCTAAATTCCTTCCTTCTCAGGCACTCGAACAAGCAATGGTCCATGATGCCACAGCCAAAACAAGCTCCCATGGACCTCCAACATTTGCTAGTCTCGTGACCCTTCTCGCATGCACTGCAGGCTGGTCGTGATGTGCCATTAGCAACTCCCTTTTGTTTCTTAGAATACTGCTGACCTTTTCCAGAAGGCGGAACACACTTCTTAGACTCCCCCAAGAATAGGCTCTTCTCAATTTCTTCCGCTGCATAAGCCCTGGCTACTGCATCATCATATTGAACGGGATGTTGAAAGGCAATGGCATGTCCCTTGATAGTAAGCCTTAACCCTTCCAAAAATCTTTCCACTCTCTTTTCCTCAGTGTCAATTAGGTCTAGAGCAAACTGAGAGAGCTGGCTGAATACATGCACGTATTCTACAACAGTCATGAGGTTCTGCTGCAGGGTAAGGAACTCTGCCTTCTTCTCGCGAGTCACATGGTCGGGAATGAACTTTTTACTGAATTGCCTCTTAAAGGCTTCCCAAACCGTGGCATCTGGCATGGCCCTCATGTGATCCCGGATACTCTTCCACCATGTATCTGGGATGTCCCTGAACATGGATGCCGCGAGGACCACTTGCTGTCTGGGTGTGCAAGTTAATGTATCGAAAATGTTCTCTGTGTGGACAAACCATTCATCTACTTGTAATGGATCCTCGTGTCCTGTAAACTCTGTTGCTCCTCTCTTACGAAACTTCTCATACAAGGAGTTGGGATCTCCTGGCTGATCTTATCGGTTTAACAAAGCGGCCAATTGTAATTGCATCGCAGCTTGGTTAGCATTGCTAGCGGCTAACTGGTGCATCATCATCATAAACCGCTCCTCAGTGTTGTAGGTGGGACGCGGAGGAGGTGGCGGTGGAGGGTCCGCACCTTCCAATTCAATATTATTGCGATCATTGTCACCTAAGCTGTTGTTCGTGCCAGACCCAGATGCCATGGCTCTACAATCACAATGGTGATTATTCAGATGTATATCATATATATATGTACATACATACGTACCACAGTTATACCATAAGTTATCATTACAATAGAAATCCACCCAAACGGACCTATCGAAACCTCACCACGCTTCCTAATATTGCTAAGTCTTTTAAGTGACTTCTTGGTGCGGCTCTGAAACCATTACTTACGTATGTCATGCCCCGATCCCGAGAATTTGGGGATTTGAGTGGGCTCCCATGGCGTGAATATGTAATCCCATAGAAATCTGTGCCCTGAAGAATTATGCACGAATTCCTACAAGGAAGATTCCACAGGAACGTGTGAGGTATGCTAACACACGTACAAACATAATTTATCATAAACGAAATCCTGCGAAATACTCTGTAATTATCAAGAGCACATGAGTTCACAGTCTGTTAACCTTCAAAAGTAAACATATATATACATATGATAGTGTTGAAGTCTTTCAAATACATTCCAAGAAGACTGCTTAAGTGTTTGATACAAAAGGGTCCCAAACATAACAATGATATCTCCTGAAATAGTCGCACTCCGTGGGATGGCTAGTAAAAGACGTCGCCATCTTTCCACTCATCTACATCCCGAGGTACCGTTGGGGTACCCTCCGGGGGCGCATCAGTGTCCGCGTTGGGACCCGGTGCTGGACCTGCAATACCAAGGTTAACACTGTTAACACGACGGTTAAGCAAGTACTGAGGCATATGAAATAAGTGAAACAAGTATAACATAATATGTCAATGAGAATAATCACTGGACATGATGCATGAGTGAGAAATTACAACTTAAATGTCATACATACTGATTGGCAACCACGACGCTCTATTCTCCCAAAAGGGAGCATACACATATTATATGGGTCGCTAGGGGATCAAGCTAGCTCCCTGAGGAGCGCCCACTACTCCTTCGTAAACCTACTGCAGTGGTGACATACATAACATATACCCGAAAGGGCGTAAGCTGAGTGGGTGCCGATTCGGATTCAATCGTATCAGTCATATCATACCCTTGGCTAACAAGCTCGCACTCATTAGAAGCTCTGGTTTGTCAGACACACACTCATTAGAAGCTCAGGTCTGAATTGCCTCAGGGTTTTGCTAAAAGAAGTCATTCATGTTGAAGGTGGTATATCATAGCAATATGGATGCATTCAGCTTAAGTAAGTACCCAAGGAATTACTACCTTCACCCACAAATAAGTAACCTATAGTCCCCAAGGGCATTCAACACGATGTACACATATGATGTTCGGTGTCGTTGTGTAACCGTGTCTTCGTATTGCTTTGTACATACGGGACACCCTTCTTATGCCAACATCCATGACTTGCCATTGGGAGACCCTCCGGGAATCATTCATTCTCCCCAACATATACTTACAATTAGGCCTCTGTAGTGGTATAGAAGGTGCCAATACTAAGGTTCTACAAAACCATTAAGAGTCCCTAACATCCTATTTTACTGGGTTCTTACGGCTTAGCCGTGTACAAGGCTACGGCTTAGCCGAGTGGGTCAAATTCCTTCCGGATTTTCAAGCGCAATTACGGCCCAACCGTATGTTGGCCCACGGCTTAGCCGTGCTAAGCCTACGGCTAAGTTACGGGGAGGCTATGGTGTAGCCATAGCGTATTCCACGATGCGGCCGTGTGCAAGCCGTAGAAGGAACTGGGTTCTATGAGCTCTCTGGAAAGCTCGCCGTAGGAAGACCTACGGTTTGGGTACGGACTGCATATGGCTTAGCCGTAGTAAAATCCACGGCGTAGCCGTAGGTGAGCCGTAGTACAAAATCGAGTTTTGTTGCTCTCTGAACTTTGAGCCGTAGATGCACACGGCTTAGCCGTAGCTTCACCGTAAGCTTTAGAAACCTGAATACAGTTCTGTAGCTCAATTCCGATTGCAGTCAGTACAGAACCTATCTTGGGAGGGGGTTCTATGACTTACTAGTAGTATCCAATTAAGGTGTTCTGTACTCCCACACCCTCTATTCCCATCTTTACCATTCTAACTCAATACACCCTACATTCATATCAATTAAGACAATAAAGGAAATGGCTAAAATTGGGAAATGCAAGTTACTAGCTCAAATATCCATACTTAATCATGCATGCAGCACATATAACTCAATACTTGCCTTTTCTAACAGTACTAACCCTCTCAAACCCCTTATCTGGCTGTGTGCTCAGGGAAAGTCTCTGGAATGAAATGGGTTCTCTACAAGTAAACATGAAATGGTGGAATTTGGAGATTTAGATTCACATGCATGTCAAGTAATGGAGTCTTTATGACCCTAATAAACACAAGAGAATGAAATAGGAACCCATTCTTCACCTTACATAGCTGCAGCTGTAGCTTAGAAGATGAATTACTCTCAGGGAGAAATGCACAGGGAGAAGGGAAGAGAATGAAGGAGAAAGAGAAGAAGAATTCCCACCCTTGCATGCACGACCTTCCTAAGCCGAGGTGCTCTCCAACGTTGAGGGAAGGTGGAGAAGCTCAGAAGAGGAAAACAGCTCTAGTAACCAGGAAGGGGACAAAGGAAGAGACGTTGAGCCTCTTTGAAAAAAAAAATTCCTGTAGTTGCCATGTAAGCCTGAGCTTTCTATAAAATTACAATTTAGGCCAAATGGACCTCAATCGGGCCAAGATAAGTCCGGATCAAGTTGGGCCCAACACGAAAGATGATCTACGCAAAGGATTCCACGAAAGGAAATGGACGAGGTGTCCAAGAGGTGCAAGGACAAATTACGAAAAGGCTCTTAACTACTAAAGTGGGGCCGAACTTCGCTCAACTCCTTATCCGAGGCCCAAACCCGATAATTTTTGGATTAAATTAGTCTTAATCGAGTTCAATTAATATAGAATGAGCTTAATTAACGTAAATCAGGATTAGTGGGATTCGGGACCTTACAGCATGGCCAAGGGCAGACACGGCAAAGCCAGGGACAGCAAAGACAAGGACAGCAACATTGACCCCAAAGGCAAGGTCGTGCTTATGCTTTGACACAAGAAGAAGCTGAAGCGGCAGAGCATGTGGTTGTAGGTAAGGTTTCTGTTTGTGGCATTGAAGTTAAAGTGTTGTTTGATTCAGGATCTTCACACTCCTTCATCTCACCTCGATTCTCTAGTAGGATACGGGAATCGCCAGCACAGTTGCCGTATGTGTTGAGTGTTATCACTTCGGTTGGTAAGAAGGTAACTTGTGATGACTATTACCCCAGTTGTCGAGTTCTCATCGGAGAAGTTCTTCTCCCGGCGGAACTTATCGTATTACCCATGCACGATTTCGATGTAATCCTAGGCATGGATTGGTTGACCAAATATATGGCCTGTCTAGACTGTTTCATAAGACTGTCACCATAAAGGTGAGTGAAGATGGCCCAAGTGCTGTATTCCAAGGTGACAAGAAGAATTCGAACACTAGATTGATTTCAGCACTTTAAGCGAAAAGACTAATCCATAGTGGTTGCGAAGGATATATTGCTTTCATTGTGGAGAAGAAAGCCCCTAAGAAACTAGAAGAAATACCTGTGGTTTGTGAATTTCCTGATGTATTTCTGGATGAAGTGCTTGGCTTTCCTCCAATTAGGGAAGTGGATTTTACTATAGAGCTAGTACCTAGTACTGCTCCCATCTCTAAGGCTCCATATAGAATGGCCCCAGCAGAGTTACGTGAACTGAAAGTACAGTTACAGGACTTATTGGATAAGGGGTTCATTCGTCCTAACACATTATCATGGGGGGCTCCAGTTTTATTTGTGAAGAAGAAGGATGACACCCTCAGGATGTGTATTGATTACCGGCAGTTGAATTAGGTGACAATTAAAAACAAATATCCACTGCCAAGAATTGATAAATTGTTTGACCAATTACAGAGTGCGACATATTTCTCTAAGATTGATCTCAGGTCTGGATATCATCAGCTGCGAGTGAGAGACCAAGATACATCGAAAACAACTTTTATGACAAGATATGGGCATTATGAATTTTTGGTTATGCCTTTTGGGTTGACAAATGCGCCCGCAGTGTTTATGGCCTTGATGAACAAAATCTTCTCAGTATATCTTGATCGGTTCGTGGTAATTTTCATTGATGATGTTTTGGTATACTCCAAGACCAAAGACGAGCATGTGGAACATTTGAGGACTTCTCTGCAATTGCTAAAGGACCACCGACTATATGCTAAATTGGACAAGTGTGAATTCTAGCTGGAACAAGTTGCCTTTTGGGGCATATTATCTCAAAGGATGGGCTTACAGTAAATCCAGCTAAGATTGAGGCTATAACTACTTGGCAGAGTCTCAAAACTGTTGCAGAAGTTAGAAGCTTTGTTGGCCTGGCCGGTTATTTTAGAAGGTTTGTGAAGGACTTTTCCAAGATAGTTGCACCTTTGACCAAATTGGCTCGGAAGAATGAGCCATTCGTATGGTCAGCAGAATGTGAGTCGAGTTTCCAACTCCTTAAGGAAAAATTAACCTCAGCCCCGATCTTATCCCTACCAGATGGGAGTGGCGGATTTGTTATCTATACAGATGCTTCGGGGATTGGGCTAGGATGTGTACTCATGCAGAATGGGAAGGTAATAACTTATGGATCTCGACAATTGAAGGAACATGAGAAAAGCTATGCCACACATGATTTAAAATTGGCTGCAGTAGTCTTCGCGCTGAAGATATGGAGACATTATTTATATGGAGAGAAATTTGAAGTCCATAGTGACCATCGCAGTCTCCAGTATCTTTTTTCGCAGCACGATCTTAACATGAGACAGCGCAGTGGTTGGAGTTTATAAAGGATTATGATTTTCCGATTAAATACTTCCCCGGGAAAGGGAATGTAGTGGCCGATGCTTTGAGTAGGAAATCCACCACCGAGTTGGCAACCTTGTGTGGTGAATGGTCTCTAGTAGAGGAATTCCGAGATCTGGATGTGGAAGTGGAATTCGTAGATGATAAGGTCATGTTAGTAGCTATGTCAGTCTTCGAACCCACCTTAATTCAGCAAATCAAGGAGAAGCAGTTTGAGGATCCGGAGTTTGTTAAGATTCGTGACCATATATCCGAGAAACCTGATTTCCGGATGGTGGACGGTGTATTGTACTTTAGAGATCGACTTTGTGTTCCAACGGTTCAAAATCATAACTTGAAAAGGGCAATTATGACTGAAGCACACCACGTTCGATATTTCATGCACCCCGGGAGTACAAAAATGTACCGAAACTTACATGGTAGGTTTTGGTGGAATAACATGAAGAGGGATATAGCGAGCTTTGTGGCAAGATGCCTAACCTACCAATGAGTAAGGCTGAACACAGGAAGCCTCCCAGTTTATTACATCCCATGCAGATTCCCAAGTGGAAATGGGAGAATCTCACGATGGATTTTGTTTCAGGGTTGCCCCGAACAAGTAGGCATCATAATATTGTGTGGGTGATTGTCAACCGACTAACAAAATTAGCCCACTTTATTCCCATCAGGAAAGGGATGAAATTTCAGGAATTGGCCAAGACCTGTATTGATGAGATTGTGCGGCTACATGGTACTCCAATCTCAATTGTGTCCGATCGAGACAGTAGGTTCATGTCTTCCTTTTGGCAATCTTTTCAGACGTCCTTAGGCACCAAACTCAGTTTCAGCACGGCTTACCATCCTCAGACAGATGGGTAATCGGAGCGAATGATATAGACCCTGGAAGATATGATACGAGCTAGCGTATTAGACTTCAGAAAATAGTGGGATGAACACCTCTCCTTATGCGAGTTTGGATACAATAACAGCTTTTACGCGAGCATTGGAATGGCTCCATTTGAAGCCTTGCATGGATGTAAGTGCCGCACACCTATCTGTTGGGAAGAAGTTGGGGTCAGGAGTTTCCATGGACCTACCCTGGTGGCGGATACGGCGGAAAAGGTACAAAAGGTGCAAGATAGGTTGAAAACTGCACGATCACGCCAGAAAAGTTTTGCAGATAATCGCCGCCGGCCCCTCGAGTTCTAAGTGGGGGACAAAGTTTTCTTGAAAGTTTCCCCAATGAAGGGTACCATTCGATTTGGACAAAAAGGTAAGCTTGCTCCATGATTTGTGGGACCTTTCGAGATACAGAGTAGAGTGGGAGACTTAGCTTTTCGGTTGGAGCTACCACCCCTGCTTGTGGGAGTTCATAATGTGTTCCATGTGTTGATGCTCAGGAAGTACCTCCCAGATCATTCACATGTCCTTGAGTTGGACGACGTGCAAGTGAGGCCTGATGTGAGCTATGAAGAGAGACCCATTTACATCGTTGACACTAAGGAACAGGTGCTGCGTACACGAACGATCAGATGGGTTAAGGTGTTATGGGAGCACCATGGACAGGAAGAGGCTACTTGGGAACTCGCAGATCAAATTCGGGCGAAATATCCAGAGTTACTACCCCAGGTACGTTGCATTCGGAGGACCGAATGATCTTAAGTGGGAGAGGATGTAAGGTCCTGAATCCCACTAATCTTGATTTACGTTAATTAAGCTTGTTCTATATTAATTAAACTCGATTAAGGCTAATTTAATCAAAAAATTATCGGGTTTGGGCCTTGGATAGGGAGTTAGGTGGAGTTCGGCCCCATTTTAGTAGTTAAGGGCCTTTTCGTAATTTGTCCTTGCACCTCTTGGACACCTCGTCCATTTCTTTTCGTGTAACTTTTCGTGTGGATCATCTTTTGTGTTGGGTCCAACTTGAATTGGATTCATCTTGAGCTAACTAAAGTCACATGACTTAAACCGTAAATATCTTTAAGAAAAGGGTTTGCATGCAAAGATGGGGAAAATGATCGTTAAAAGAAAGAGAGAGAGAGAGAGAGTCCTTTCTGTTCGTTCCTCCTTGGCTATAGAGTGACTTCCTCTCTTCACCCTCCTCAACTCACGATTAGAGCTAGAAACGGGGGATTTAGTGCTTGCATGCAACAGTGACAGCCTCCATCCCTCCTCTTCTTCCTCCTTTGGGCATTCCCTCTCTCTCTAAGCTACGGACCTGAGAGAACCCATATTAGATTGGAAGTCTTTCCCCTCACCACATAGCAAGAGACAGTTGGAGAGGGTTAGTACTGTTAGAAAAAGGCAAGTATTGAGTTATATGTACTGCATGCATGATTAAGTATGGACATTTGAGCTAGCTACTTGCATTTTCCACTTTCAGCCATTTCTTTTCCATTGTTTTAATTGATATAAGTGTGGTGTGAATTGAGTTAGAATGGCAGTAAGGGAATAGGAGGGTGTGTGAGTATGGACACTCTCAGGGACACTCTAATTGAGCCTTAGAAGTGCCCCACAATAAGGTTCTGTATTGATCTCGTACTGAAAATGAGCTACAGAACTGATTTCAGATTTTCTGAAGCTTACAGCGAAGCTACAGCTAAGCCGTGAACATCTACGGCTCAAAGTCCAGAGAGCAATAAAACTCGATTTTGTACTATGGCTCACCTACGGCTAAGCCGTGGATTTCACTACGGCTAAGCCGTATCCAGCCCGTTCCCAAACTGTAGGTCTTCCTACGGCGAGCTTTCCAGAGAGCTCATGGAACCTAATTTCTTCTACGGTTTGCACACGGCTGCACTGTGGAATACACTACGGCTACACCATAACCTCCCCGTAACCTAGCCGTAGGCTTAGTACGGCTAAGCCGTAGGCCAACATATGGTTGGGCCGTAATTGCGCTTGAAAATCCGAAAGGAATTTGACCCACTCGGCTAAGCTGTAGCCTTGTACACGGCTAAGCCGTAAGAACCCAATGAAACAGGATGTTAGGGACTCTCAATGATTTTGTAGGACCTTAGTATTAGCACCTTTTATACCACTACACAGGCCCAATGGTAAGTACATGTTGGGGAGAATGAATGATTCCCGGATGGGTCTCCCAATGGCAAGTCATGGATGTTGGCATAAGAAGGGTGTCCTGTATGCACATAAGACAATACCATGACACGGTAACACAATGACACCGAACATCTTATTTGTACAGCGTGTTGAATGTCCTTGAGGACTATAGGTTACTTATTATAGGGGGTGAAGGTAGTAATTCCTTGGGTACTCACTTAAGTTGAATGCATCCATATTGCTATGATATACCACCTTCAACATGAACTACTTCTTTTAGCAAAACCCTGAGGCAATTCAAACCTGAGCTTCTAATGAGTGCGTGTCTGACAAGCCAGAGCTTCTAATGAGTGCGAGCTTGTTAGCCAAGGGTATGATATGACTGATACGATTGAATCTGAGTCGGCACCACTCAGCTTACGCCCTTTGGGTATATGTTATGTATGTTACCGCTGCAGTAGGTTTACGAAGGAGTAGTCGGCGCTCCTCGAGAAGCTAGCTTGATCCCCCAGCGACCCATATGATATGTGTATGCTCCCTTTTGGGAGAATAGAGCGTCGTGGTTGCCAATCAGTATGTATGACATTTGAGTTGTAATTTCTCACTCATGCATCATGTTCAGTGATTATTTTTATTGATATATTATGTTATACTTGTTTCATATGCCTCAGTACTTGCTTAACCGTTGTGTTAACAGTGTTACCCTTAGTATTGCAAGTCCAACACCCGGTCCCAACGCGGACACTGACGCGCCCCCGGAGGATACCCAAACAGTACCTCAGGGTGTAGACGAGTGGAAAGATGGCGACGTCTTTTACTAGCCATCCTACGGAGCGCGTTTATTCTTGGGGGATATCATTGTTATGCTTGGGACCTCTTGTATCACACTCATAAATAGTATTTTGGAATGTAATTGAAGACTTCAACACTATCATATGTATATATATGTTTACTTTTGAAAGTTAACAGACTATGAACTTCGTGTGCTCTTGATAATTACTGAGTATTTCGCAGGATTTCATTTATGATAAGTTATGTTTGTACGTGTATCAGCATACCTCACACGTTCCTGTGGAATCTCCCTTGTAGGAATTCGTGCATAATTCTTAAAGGCACGGATTTCTACGGGATTACGTATCCACGCCCTGGGGGCCCACTCAAATCTCCAAATTCCCGGGATCGGGGCGTGACAACAAGGATATATGACTTATATATGAAAATGATATATCACGAATATGTTTCTAGGGATTATCTCACGACACAATTTAATCAGATCAAAAATTATAGTTTCTAGATTATCATTTAATTGATTATGCTTCAAATTAGGAAGAAATCTTTAGGTAATCCTCCTTTTCAATAGTAAGATCAGATTATATCAAAATATTCTTAATAAACACCACAACTAATTTAAGAATATACAAGCATTCTATTAATCAAATCATAATACCATCAATTAATTGACCACTAAATGAATAGCCAAGAATTTGTAATGCTCCTTCTGATTAGGACATAGCTTCAAATCACATAGCTTTAGACGCTAAATTGATATCAGCCGAACCTCGGTCAATTTAAATGATATCCTTTGCATGCTAGTTGATTGAGCAATTCATTAATACTGATAGTGAGCGATTGTTCTTACTAGTTACATAACTCAACCGCTTGATCAATATGCCTTCGAACGTTGCAAATTCCTTTTTGTCAATTAATATCAAAGTCTTTTCTCTCTTTTTTTTTTCTTTCCATGAATTTACTAGGCAAAAAAAACTTGGAATCCCATTTATGATATGCTCACAATAAACTCTCAGGAAACGGATCTAGATAACAGTAGCATCAATTATGTGATCAAGGACTCTAATCAAATCTGAATCCTTAACTACTTGATTGTATCTGCCGGATCAATTCTAGTATTTGCATCTCACACAGATCTACTGATTCTCAAGGAATCAAAGAATTCGTAAGGCTCAAAAGTTACGCTCACACCAGTCTATTCACACAAAGAATTATTCATCTCAATCAATTAACAATGGAACTACAATTCTGGAATTATCTTACAATCCTATGATAACATCTTGTAAGACCACAAGGAGCTCCGAATCTAGGTAACTGACCTAGAACTTTGCCAATTAATAATGATGTCAAATTTACTGGATCACTGAACATTTAACTCAAGATATAATATGACTTGAGACAACAACTTGGTCAATCAGGAATTATATCTCTGCATTAGCAAAATCAATTAATCCTCAAGAAATGAAGAAAAGTCCTCAAAGGATTATCACGAGCACTAACAAGTTGTACTACATCAAGATATCAATGATAACTGTAATCCACAAACTGGTCCATATACGAATAAGAATTCCATTCCTTAACTCACAATATACTTGGAACATTGATTAATCCAATAATCCATCAAGAACTCCTAACGTCTAAATTTGATCTTAAGAGTTGATCATCGAACATTTGACACTCGAACTTACAGTTGAAATAATCTATCCTCAAATCAATGTGTTTGAAAATTATCCTGCACCCTAAAATTAATGGAACAACTCATCCATATCAGGCGGTAATCACCTATACCCATCAGCTACCGATTTAACTGCCTTAATTAGTATACATCTGAAGGGCGCCAACTGTATCTCAACAAATAACACCAAACATCTTCACAGGATCACTAAGGAGAATAATTTTGGAATCTCACGTGAAAACTCATATACAGCAGGTACCTCGGAGACTATCCTAAATAGCAAATCACATAGACCACTTATAACATCTACAAGCAAAAGATCAACGAGAATGAAGGTAGTAGGAAAAGAGATCACCTTTGTTGATGCTGCTTGTAACTTGATTATAATGATGTTGCTTAACTGATTACTGCTGCTGGCACAATTGGGCATTGCTGGCGTTTTTCTTCCCTAGACACTTTACCAGCCGATGCTTTATCGAACCACAATCAAAGCATGCTCCAGTCTTTCTCCAGCATTTATTCGTCTCATGGCTTTTGCCACACAAATCGCACACTGGTTTTCCAGAACTACGAGCCTTGGTTTTCTGTTTCTTCCACTGCCCAAGGTGCTCCTCAGAGGATGGTGCGTTCCTCTTAGATTTCTTCTTCAGAACATCTTGCAAGCTCTCCTCTACTATTGCCAAATTCTATTGTAGTTGAGCTTGTCTTTCCATTATCGTTGCTAACTGCGCTTGCATTGCAGCTTGATTCTCACTGCTTACTGATCCTTATTACTTGCCCCATCATCATCATTAACATGCTTTGCATCATCAAAAAGAACTGATTATCTGTAGATGGAGAAAGTGGAGGCACGTGATCCAAGTTCTCAACGGGAACATCCTCTAAATCATCATTCCTGGTGTTGCTCGAGGAACCGTAACGAATATTCTTAACTCTTGGAATTAGGGCCATTTTCTGTAAGAAAACCATTATTATTTCAAGCAAAGTGTTAGTAGACTCAAAATATCCTATACAACCCATATCCTAATGCACCATCACATCCTCACCACGTCCCCTAAGTTTCTAAATCTTTTATTCCAGACTTATTTATACCACAACACCATTCCATTTTTCATATTTTACAAGATCCATACTTTGATACCATTATTTATGTATGTTATGCCCCGATCCCGGGAAATGAGGTTAGGATAAGCCCCATGGGGTGTGCATACGTAATTCCGTAGCAATATATGCATGTGAAAATACACACATAAATCACTACAAGGGAGATTCCATAGGAACGTATAGAGAATTTCTCCAACACGTAAATTACATTCGACAATAAGTGGAAACCTATGTAATACACTTATAATAATCATAAGTAATAATAAAGAAACATCATCCATTTTATAATTAAACAAGTTTGAAGACTATACTTAACCGTTCACCTTTACATGACAGTAATTACTTAAGCATATACAAGAATCAAAATCTCTATATGTCTATCAAAATGCTAGGTGCGAGAACAACCATAGTCTAAACTAAACAACCCAACAAAACAACCCATTGACGCTCTTCGTAGGACGACTAATAGAAGATGCCATCTTCATTACTCTCATCTACTTTTCGAGGTTTCGTTGAGGTTCCTGCTGGGGTGCGTCATTCGCCTTATTAGGTTGGGCTCTATTCCTGTAACACCAAGGGTAGTACTATTAATACAACGGTTAAGCAAATATACAGCGATATATAAGACCATTATGCTGTATCAAAGGAATTAAGAAATATATATAGATTAAAAGAAGGCAAAAATCGTAGAGTAGGCATGTTGTGCATGAGTAAACATGAGTAACGAATCATAAACAAAATATCATACATACTAGTTGGCATCCACGAGGCTATATTCTCCTAAAAAAGAGCATATCATATTAGAGAGAGTGTACATATGGGACGTTAGGAGATCAAGCTAGCTTCCCAAGGAGCGCCGACAACTCCTCCGTGAGCTACTGCAGTAGCGATATAAAAGATACCTAAACTGGTCCCGTCGAACCTAATAAGGGCACAAGCTAAGTGATGTCGACTCAACGTATCAAGACCGACTCGAATTCACATCTTTCATACATTTTAGTCGTACTTATCATATCATACATAAGGGAGATTAGGTTTTGAAATCATATTCAATCATAGAAATTGGAATTAACAAGGTAGCTGATACTGAACAATGCATACTTAAATGAGCTAAGATAGCTCGAACCCTCTTAACTTTCGTTACACCCATTTTGACTGATAAGCATGCACTCAATAGAAGCTCAGGACCAACAGGCACGCACTCAGTAGAAGCTCAGGCCCGATTAGTCTCAAGGTTCACTAGGAAGAAAGAGGTACATGATTTAATCATGTTGCAAGCAAAGTTTCGTACAATATAAATGCATTTAAATCAAGAAAGTATCAAGGAAATTTACTAGCCAACCCTATGCTAGATAATCCATGATCCCGAGGTCATTCAATATGATGTATGAATAAGACGTCCGGTGTCATTGTGTTACCAGTCTTGGCATTACATTGTGTATGCAAACGACACATCTTCTTACGCCAACACCCATGACGCGAGATCAAGAATTCATCCGAAAAATCAAAGAGGATAAGTGACAGTTCTACACTCGTCCTCCTTATCATTTGATCACCTTTGGGCTAATTTAATTGTTTAAAAGGAGCCATATCTAAAGCCTTACAAAGTCATTTAAAATTCCTAATATCCTAACCTCACAATGTTCTTATGGCTTAACCGTACATATGTTACGGCTTAGCCGAGTGACTTAGTTTTTCTCTCAAGTTTATATGCATTTACTACTTAACCGTATATTAGCCTACGGCTTAGCCATGCTAAGCCTACAGCTAGGTTACGGCTGGGCTATGGCTTAGCCGTGGGTGAGCCATAAAGTAATTCTGGGTTTTGGGGCTCTGTGAAAAGTTTATTGTAGAATGGCTTACGGCTTGGTTACGGGAGAGTTACGGCTTAGCCATAGTTGATTCCATGGCTTTGCCGAAGGTTAGCCGTAGCTCAAAAGCGGGTTTTGTACTTTCAGGATTCTAAGCCGTAAAGACTTACGGCTTAGCCGTGGGCTTCACCGTAAGCTTCAGAAATTCTGAAAACTTGTCCTGAAACTTGAATTCAGTACAGAACTCTTAGTTAATGGTTCCAATGGGGTTCCTTATGCTTTCAAATTTCCATAATAGGTCTTACATTGCCCAATATCATTATTGTTGCATAATTATACCCATTATCAAATAATTCAACATATATGTGTGCTTAATCAAGGGTGAATGAGTTGTAACTTACATTTAGAAGGATCACTTCAAGAATGAACAAAGTTTAAACATACACATGGTAATATATACTCTAATACTTGCCTTTTATCAGTGCTTTACCCAAAACTAGCCTCTCCTTTGGTTTGTAGTTAGAGAAAACCTCAGTAGAAAATGGGTTCTCTACATGAAAGACATGCAAAAGGGTGATTCTCATATAGAATGCATGCATGTAGTATTTTTTTAGTCTCCTTGACTCTATTAAACCCAAAAAAATGAAATAGAGGTTGAGTTTTCACCTTAGGGAGCTGTAGCTTGAAGAAGAGGGTGAATGTAGTGGTTCCAATGAAAGAGATGCACAAAAACTGGGAGAAGAAGATGAATAGAGGGTGTTTCTCTTGCATCCAAGGTTGGTAAAGCTGGATTTGGTGAAGAAGTGAGCAAGGGGAAGGTAGAAGAAAAGCAGCTCTAGCAATTGAAAAGAAGAGAAATGAAGGTGAATGTTGGGTTCTCCCCTTTGACTCAATTTTCTTAGAGTTTTTACATGCAAGTCCAATATCTTTTGAGAAATTACAATTTAGGTCAAATAGACCTCAATTAGGCCAAGATGGGTCCGAATCAAGTTGAGCCCAACATAAAAGATGATCTATATGAAGAATTACACGAGATGCAACTAATGAGGTGTCAATATGATACAAGAACAAATTACAAAAGGACCCTTTACTACCTAAGTAAGTTCAAACCCAACTACTTATCCAACTAAAACCCACTAAGAAATAAAAACAATATAAATTTAAGGCCAAAATATATATTAATTAATAAGAAATCAAGTTTAATTAACATAAATTATAATTAAGTCGGGTCAGGACCTCACATCAAGGTTAAGACGACAAACTTAAAGGCCAACAAAAGCGCAATTGAACTCCAGGTGGAACCCTTGGAGAAATTACTAAACGAACAATAGCGTTTTGTAAAAGACTTGTCAATTTCGCATTTGCAAGTAGCGTAATTATTTGTTGGTTGGAGCACGCTCATATGTGATCACTTGCAAGGATGAATGCACACTAGGGCGAGAAGGGGTAATTGCCCCTCCTCACTTTTTGAAATTCTCTCATGGGATAAGATTTTCTAGATTCTTTCTCTATGTAGTTACTATTTTTGACACTCCTCACTTTTTGCTACCATTAAATAATTAGGGGTAAGATTGTCTCATTTATTTTTTCAAAAGCAAGCCACGATTTGACTCTCCTTATAGGGCAATATCATCTCCCCTTTTTTCTCCTCCCTTTTATTCTTGCCTCATTTTTTTCTTGGTTTCCATATACCTTTTCTTTTTGGTAAATCCACAATGATTATTGTGTTCTTCTTCATTCTTCAACACTTAACTCATTTGCATTCTCAAATGCAACTATATAGGTAATTTAAACAAAAATAATATGCTGTTTGTTTTTCTTGTATCTTCTTTTTTATTTGAGTTCAATGGATGCCTCTTTAATGATTATATTTAAATGCATATATTAATCTTTTTTCATGTCATTTGTTATTTTTTTCAAATACAATTACTTCTTGATATTCTTTCTTTTTTACTTTATTGTGAGGAGAATTTTTTTATACCACAATATTTAAAAATCTATCAAGAAGATTATAATACATGTTGAATTTAATAACACACCAATATGGAGTTATTTACTCAAAAATCGAAACAATTCGTCAAATAAATTTTACCTTAGTCGAAATATATGTATATATTGAAATCCAATCAAGGGGAATGTGGAGTAGGTATTAATAACAAACCCCAACAATGAGGAAAGAAGTTTGGAGATGCCCTAGCTAGGGGAAAGAAGTTTGCTCTATCAAGAAAAGTAGTGTAAAGATTGGACCTTAGACACTCAAGTAAGAGACTGGATATCCAACCTACTAAGCAACCCCTTGTTCTTTTATAGCCAATATGTAAAGCACATTTAATTCATCATTTGTTGTAAACACACATTTTGCATATGATCCTAGTAATTTATTTGCCAACATCAAATAACAAGATATGCAATCCATTCATCTACATTCCTTCAGTAATTTCATCACTTAATCATATCATTAAAATTAAAACTAACAAATTATATGTGCCATCAACCTACACTTGGTCACTAAATTTGTTTTTCCTACGAACAATCTAAACCCATTGCATTCGCTATCTTTTTCGTATTTCTTTTATCAGTGTTCCATGAATCATCACTTACTGAAACTTGACACTAATCCAAACTCTTTAATCATTGAAACTTCATCAGTCACAGGAACATAGCTCTTTTGAATTAAATAGTTCTCAATGCTAACCTATAAGACGTGTTTGGAAGCAAGATAAATTTTTAATAGGATTAGATAGCTACTACTATCCAAACTCATCTAATGGTATTATTACATGTGATGAAATTCCATTTATAAAAGAAATGAATCAAATCCTATGTTTGGTTGCGACCGAATAAATGGGCGATAAGGGACAAAAAGACCTAAAAAAATAATCCCACCACCCCCCCCACTTAAAACCAACCCAAGTGATTCTACCTCTTAGATGGAATTATCTAAGCCCCCATTTTAGGTAGTAATTCACTGTAGCGTCGGGATCAAGATAATATAATCCTAGGCATTAAAAATACAAACAAACAAGGGTAAGTGCGATAAGATGCAAAAAGTTGCAAATCTTCCCACTTATCAGCCTCTCATCCTACTTCCAAACACATCCATAATGTCACGTGAGGATATTCCATCCCCTCCTAATGCTATGAATGACATAAAATGGTGGGCTAGTAGATGATTAAAAAACCCAAATTAGTCCAAAGTCATAAGTTCCAAATCTCACCATCTATATATATATATTTTCTTTATACCAAGCCTTAAATGAAGAAGTTGAAATTGAAACAAAATCATTAAAATTAAATAAAAAAACCTCAATGTGAAAAAGAAGTGCACTCAGAGTGTGAATAGTAGATGCTGACATGCGACGTGTACGGTGGATGATGACCCAGCACAAAAAAACCCTTTTAAAGTGGCCCTGCTCGGGAACCACAGTGAGTCCAACTCCATGTTAAGTAAGTTTCTCTTTTTCCCACTCTCTCCCTGGTCTCCTTCCTCCTTCCCCCTTCCCATTATCCCTGTTACTTGTTATTGTGTTCTTCTTCCAATCATGTCCTCTTTTTCATCATCATTCCCAAAATACCACTACCCCACTTCAGCTTCACCAAATCTCTTTCAATCCTCTTCTTCTTCACAATCTCTTCTATAAAAAGTCCTCCTTCTCCTCTCCCTGAAATGGGCAAAGCACCTCTGAATCTCAACTGGGATACCCTTTTGCCCAAACACTCCACAGACCCAACTCCGGACCTGGAAATCGTGAGCAAAAATCAGCAGAGAGAGGAGCAGAGGGACGATGTTGAAGACCTCACCGATCAGCAACTCGGCGATAAGATCCAGAGAATGGAGATGACTCCCAAAGAAGTCCTCTCGAGATTGACGGACAAGGGCGCCAAGTTGTCCGTTTCTCTCAAGCGTCTCAAGGAGGAGAGAGAGCGGCGTAAGCTGCGGAGGCAGACCCAGGTCGGTAATTTGGGGGAAAGATTGCTTCTTTTCTTGTTTTGTTGATGACCCTTTTGAGGATTTTGCGTTTTACTACATGGGTTCTGTTTGTTTTGTTTTGTGATGTCTTCTGAATGTTTTTCTTTGATGACCCTCTCTTCTTTGAGGCAAATAGAGTAATTCATCACTCAAAAGTAAAAGATACACAGCAGAAGAAAAACCCAACAACCCAGCAACAAAAACAAAGGGGCACAATCGAA
This sequence comes from Sextonia rubra, assembly GCA_037013555.1. Lineage (NCBI taxonomy): Eukaryota > Viridiplantae > Streptophyta > Magnoliopsida > Laurales > Lauraceae > Sextonia > Sextonia rubra. The sequence continues at coordinate 391,947 of JASUAD010000007.1, forward strand.
AAGAACACTAGACTTTGGGCAATCCCATTGAGTTTCCTTGGAACATGAGAACATTTAAACCAACACAGGTTTAACAGTATCCTGTACTTCATGCCAATCCATCATTCAATGCATTAACTACTTCAAGAGCATGTATTTCACCCCCTTCTCCTCACGCTGGATCACCCTCGCTTCAGCTTCTTTGGCAGAGAAATCTGCACCAATGATAAGAGTTACTGAACATAAAGATGAACCCAAAGGTGGACTCACCACTGGGCAACTTAAAAGCTGCATCACTGGAAGTAAAAATGGGGCATGAGATAATGGCCATGGGTTTAGGAGAAGAGCCAATGTACGATTGACTGACTGCCTTCATAACAGCTGCTGGATTCAATCTACACTTTTGAAAACAAGGTCATTTCCTGCTTTCCATAAACCCACCAAACTAGTAACACCAAAGCTTGGGAATATGGATTCTTCATTGAAGGGTGAGTTGGTTGAGGATAGTCCACCTAATTATTCCGTCATTCAACAATTTGATTTAACGTTAAGGTTTATGGGTCTGAAGCCCAACAGGCGAGCCAAACCAAACTGCCCTTGCAAAGTCACAGTGAAATAGAATGTGCTTAATGGATTTCTCTCCCTTTTCACAAGCAAGCCAATATGATCAGTATCAGCAAATCTAGATTTGAGCAAGGATCTTACTGGAATAGCCATTCTCAAGCATTTCTAACCAAGGTGAATGATTCTTCAAGGGAGGGGAAACGTAGTTTTAGAGATTTCCTTGTGGATAAGTTTAAAAGCTGATTTGTTGTTACTTGCCCACATTTAGAAAAAAGCCAAACCCTCTTATCCTCCTGAGAGTGCTGTGAGATATAGATTTTGAGGACATCCTCAATATCCTTGTGTTTGTTTAAGGTCCTTTTTAGGTTTTCTAAATTCCAATTTTGGTTATTGTCTAGACGATCACCACAGAACAGCTTCGGGTTTAATGCAAGAGACACTGGTGTTTTAAGGCATTTGACTGTATGTATAGTGCTTGTCTATGCCTTCTTTTTTTTAAAATCTTTTTATTTTTTTTTCTTGATGAACACTTTCTTAACTTAAAGAGATATCCTATTGCAAGATGGATGGTTTGAATTTTATTTTTTAATTTTATATTTTGATTTAAAGAGAACAAAAAATAAATATATATTGATTTCTTAAATTTATTTAAACTATTTACACAAATCATTTATTATATATTAATATATGTCAAGAGGTTCTTGATATAATTGTATGATAGAATCATTTGCCATTGTATTTATACTGCTATAAATGGGAAAATGGATGGTTCTGAATAACTACTTTTTTACTTTTCCTTTCCCTTTGAATTTTTAATTATTTTTTATTTTTATTAGAAAAATAAAAAAAATCTATGATTCGTGATATGATTCATGATTAGATTCGATTATCGGTATAAACGATTTGTGATGCGATTCTGATTTTCAAAACTATGCCCAAAATGCTAATGTGAATCGTAAGTAGAAAAATCACATCAAGGGGAAAATAACTTGGGCCCTTCTACTTGAAGTATGGTGATCAATAATCCCAAGGTGGATGCTATTTGTGTTCTTGGAGAGCAAAATAGGGACCGATTTGCCTCAGTTAAGATACCTTACTATATGTAAATAAGAATATGATGATTCAACACTTTTGAATGTCGTGGTTGCATCTCGGAGAGTGGAGCTACTACTTTGTTTTTGTTCTCCAATATCAGGAGGGGTGCACATGGGAAAGAACCTGATCATCTTTTTGAGAAAATCCCAGCAGGTGATGTAGTCCAAATGGATCACTGGGCTCATAGTCTACAGTATGAGACCCAAGAATGGGGCCACAGTTTGCCAGTCCAATGGGCCTAACCCATACTGGGTCTGCCAATTGGGCCAATCCCATAGATGATGCCTTGCCCATGGTCAGCCAGCCCATTGGAACTACGGTTTCTTTTTTTGATAACCATTGGTGCTACTGTTTCTACTTAGTATTTTTTTTATTGGTTCAATTAGTATTACAATTTTTCTAAGAATTTTTTCTACATCTAAATTTTTAGATTAGAAAAATTCTCAAGAAGAGTTTCTAGATATGCATTCTTAATTTAGAAAATCCAAAGAGGATTTTCTAGATCTAGCAAGATGATTGGCATGTAATCATTGAAGACAAATCATGGAATCAATATGAGGGAAAGGAAACAAATTCCTATTTAGAAAAAGAGGTAGATATGTAGTCATGTCATGGAGAGGATAGGATCCCCATTATCATCCAATTATCTATAAATTTCCTTGTACTCACTTATACATTCAGTGAAAATTCTCTCTTTCTCTCTCATTATTGTGAATGCATTGAGAAAATGTTTCTTCTTGTGAAGACTCCTTGGGTTGCCAATGGTGATACTGCAGAATCTGGGCTTCTTTTGTGAATGTTTGAAGGCTCCATTCATCTTTGGGTCCTATTAATGGGCCACTACCTTGATTTAGATGATTCATTTTGGTACTATTTTATAAAGAGTGGTTTTGAAATGTCCTCAATAATCAATACAGAAATCTGCTTTTGCTTGTAAAGATGGAGACCCCAAATGGGCGCCAAGAGCTTTGCAAGGTATTTTTTAATATAACAGGTACTATGCACAAATGCTAAGATATTTACATCCGTCAGTTTCTAGTGGCACTGCCTATCCCTTGGTTGCCATTTGTACCATGTATTGATCCGACCAAATTGAGTTTGACAGATCATCCAGTGGGTGGGGGCCATGACCTGGATTTCATTATGTGATTTTTAAGCGATGAACACAGGTTCCATTCCTACCAAGTCTAAAGTGGTTTCAGAAGTAGATAGGGGAAAATAGTTCTTTGGCCAGAAGTTCAGTGTCTAGATTTTCAAATGTACCATTCTATATAAATGACCAGTGGATGAGTTCTCTTCGCTAATAGTATTCCAAATGAGTTATTGAGTGAAGAAAGATTCGTACCTGAGTGGGAACTGTTAATGAGATATAGTCTGAACCTTTCGCCCAATGTCCACCGGGTTTGACTCAATTTCAGGAAAACTTTTTATGTGAGATTTTCTTTTATTTCAACTGTTCAATCATTTGGACTTCAGGATGAAATGAGTATTTTGGAGGCCAGTTGCCTTTCCAGAGCAGATGCAAGGTTAGGTCACATTTTGTGATGTTTGGTGGTTTGGTAAACACACTCATAGTATAATCACCATTGTCATCGTCCCTCAAATAAAGCTCAATGATGTTTGTTGGTACTTCAATGGGGATTCTAAGATTGAAAATCTAATGCATCGTGCATGTAGAAACCATTAGGGCAAAATTCCACTGGTTGTATGGTGATGAAAGGGTTGGATTAGTCAACTTGCCATGTGGGACATCATCCGTATGTATTGAAGTTGGGTGTTCGTAACACCCACCATTCTTGCAAAGTGTCTCTGTCATTCCCATTTACAATGAATGAAACTTGATTATCAGTGCTAGTTGGTTAACATTCAGGCAAACACATCTGCAGAAAAGGAATCTGCAGTCAAACTGCAGCAGCAAAGAAGTGAGTTTTGTTTGAGCATTGAATTTGGGCCAAAGTGTATATATAACGATGGCTTAGAGTTATGAGGAAGGTCAATTTTTCTGGGACAAGTTGCAGATGGAAAGGTTCTTTCCCCTTTGACAAATCTTATTAGCCATTGATTCGTCAAACTGGGCAAGGGCTCCAACTGATGTGTGTACTTTTCCATGAAAAATCATGTTGGGTCTACTCATATTGGTAGTTTCAGCCCATAAATTTCTACTGCCATCCAAGGATTATTAATTTGGCTCATTTGTTGCCACAAGAGGAGTGTTTCCTGTGAGAATGGACCCTTCCAGCCATGACTTTTGTGTTGAGATACATACAGGAAGGGAAAGGGGACCACTGTTTTTAGTGCTCATCAGGACCACTATAAGAACAGAGTAATACTGAACTTCATGGTTCTGCAGTGTACTATAGGTTTCTCTTCTTTCTCATCTCATCTCATCATTTCATATCTTATTTCCATCTCATATGATCCAAACCTCTTTCTAACTTCTTATTGCCTTCTTATCATCTCATTAAACTACTTGTAGATTGACATTATCCCCTGATTAAGGGGTGTAACTGTTATCATATATATCTATATAAAAAACCATTGATCACTCAGTTGGATCATGGCATTCTCCTCACAGTTATATTGATACTCATGGCTTTCTTTTCTTGCTTTGCATATTCGTCTTAATTTTTTCCGGAAGGGGCTCCTAACTTATCAATTTTAGGCTTCCACTAAAAAGTTCAAAAAAAAAAAGAAGCATGGATGAACTGTGAAACTGTCTACCAAGCTGAAAGAATTTAGTACTTAGTCTAATCAACATTCCACCTATAGTGAGATCTCCATTCACTACACCTTGTAGCTGTTTTCATGAATTAGTTGGTACATTAGAAGAAACCATTGACTGGGCAAAGCATTTACTTTTACTTTTTAGATCTCCATTTGCTAAATGTATGTCTAAAACCAGTTCAGTCTTTTATCTGCAACATTATTTTGTTGTCTCATAAACCATATTATCTGAACCTGTGATTTCATGTCAGTGTGTGGCCTTTTTTTTTTGTTTTAATCAAACCTTTTGCTTTGAGCATGATGTAAATTCTTACCATCTTGAAATGTTATTTTTACTTCATTAATAGGATGCTATTGAATTGAGGAAGCCCACAGAGTCTCAAAGCTCAAGCGTATCTGGTGAGATTTACTACTTATTAATATGATTAGTTTGGTGCTACAGACGTGCTTCTATTTCTTCTTTCAGGTAGGTTGTCCTCTACGACCACTTGGAACTCCTCATCACTGGAATCCAAAGATGATTTTTCCTGCTTTGTTGGACTTGGACTGCTCTTTATTAAGTGGATGCTACAATTTAGAACTGTGGTTTGGTTTTGATCTGTAGCTGTTGGAGAAATTATATCCTTATTTCGACTGGGATTGCTATAATTCATTTTTTTCAAAACTAGACTTCATTGGATCCGCTAAAGTTTAGAAATCACATTTTCTTATTCTTTTTCTTTTAAAAAGAAAAAAAAGCATAAGTTCTTAAAGAAGTGCATGTTCATATATTTTCAAAACTTTACACTATTTTTTTGTTTTTGTTCTTTTCTTTTGTCATATTCAACATGGAACATCATTGTATCCACCATTTTTTTATGATACGACAAGACTGTGGTGACTAGGATTCCTGGAAATCATTTAAGCTTTATGAAATAAATCTAACGTAATTTTTCTCATTTCATGGAAATGTTTAACAGAGGAGAGGGTCATATTTTTTTGTGAATTGATTTTGCACGAGTGCATCATGAGAAATGCTGTGGAATGCTTGCCTTTTGCATTCTCAGACCATTTTTTACTTTTCAGCTATTTCTTGCATTGTTTTCATGATCTCTCTCTCTCTCTCTCTCTCTCTCTACTAAGTCTAATTGATGAAGGGCAGACCCATGGTCCCTCATTGGCTGACCAACTTACCAAACTTTGTCAGCCATTTATATATGGTTTTTTTCTATAGAGTTGTTAGTAGGGTCTACAAGTCTTTATTTTATTGAGTAATGCAAGTAGGATCCTTAGGTTTTATTTATATGTTTTATCTTGGCCATCAATATGCTTAAATGGTCTAGATTAGTTTTAGGTTAAGTCTTTTTTTTTTCTATGTAAAGATGTAAAGCCGCTTGGCTTAGCAAATGGTTGATGATAATGAAAATTGAAGCTTTTGGAATGTGCCCCTAGTTTTCTTGGAGTTCTCTTTTACCTCTTGGATTGGAGTTTGGTGTGGATTGGAGCTTGGTGTGAGGCCAATTTCCCCCCTATCTCTCCATTTCTATCCTTGCTTGCCTTGCAGCTACCCTCCATTCGACATCATAAACTTTACCGAAATATGCCTACAAAGACATGTTGACACCTTTTTGACGATGTTTAATGTGCATGGTCACAAATATCGTTTTTTCGAGAAATTATCAACTTGGGAATGTGTGAGGACATTTCAATTTTGGGGATTTATTGGGATATTATCGAGTTACATAATATAAATTAGTTTTTAGTAAATAATCAAAAAATACCAAAAAAAGCAGAGAAATACATACCAGTTATTATGAAAAAATAAATACTTTTAAATGCATTTTTCATAGTGTTTTCTTGTTTGCCAGTGTGATAGTGCTAGTGAGTAGTGATGGTTGAGTGCTGGTGGTAGAGAAAGTGTCACCACCTGCACATATGCAAAATTCCATTTTGAAAATTTCCTGATTCCCAACTATTTACCTTGATTTTGTTCGAAAGGAATATCTAGGTCTTAAGCCTGATTAATACAAGGAGACCATTCAGGATAAAAAAAAAAAAGGACTTAAGTCTCAGCAAGAGTATAGTTTGCTGAGTTATCCATTGGTATGATGATTGTGTTGTGAATAGGTCATTATATTAACATGAACATCAAATGATTTTGGGTAAACGGTTAATTTCATAGTCCAGAAGAGACCCTATAACTATTATCAATTCAGTAATTACACGAACTTCAAATGCATAAAATATCACCCTCTTCGTTGGGGTCTTATTAGTTGTAAAAGCAAACTACTTGTGCACCATAAGAATATTTACTCAGTTTAATATGAGATCTTGGAGAATAGATGAAATCAATAGAAACAGAAGATGAAACGGAGAAGAAAGGAAGAAAAAGTAAACGAAGCTTATGGGATCATTTGGTGTTTTAGTTAGTATGACTAATACGCCCGTAATGTACATAAAGGTCTTGCAAGACTGGTCAAATAAATTGAATAAAAGGATTTCAACCTTTTCCATGGGATAATGCCAATCATTTCTTTGATGGTAGTATCCAGTAGTTGGATATCCAAAGGGAGGGACACTATCCAATGATGACAAACTTTGTGGTTCTCATCTTCGACATGAGTTTATGAACAAAAAATCTATTTTAGAATAAATTTAGTTGGCGCAAAGGTCAGTGATGCAGCCCAAGGGCTAGGGCTGCGTGGAGGTGCCGGAGCACGTGTCCAACGACACTTCGAATCGTCACGAAGACTTCAATACACACGAGGAAACACCTCTGGGAAAAAAAACCCAAATCTATTAATCAATCCAATCTCTGAGAAGTTCTTCTCTACAAAGCCATATATATAGTAAAACAATCTTAATAAGCAAGAAAACCCTAGGCTAAAAATAGAAACTTTCTTAATAATAACAATAACAATCCTAATCTAATTTGAAGAGGTCTGATGTGCCCTAGACTGCATCATCCTCCCCGGGTTGAAAGAAGAGTTCGTCCTCGAACTCGATGCTGCTTCGGATTGCCAGTGTAAATGTGTTGAACATGAAGGACATCCCTTGTGGCAGCTTTCCAGGAATTCTTCTTTGGCGGTTGTGGTTTCTCAGGATGAAGCGTAACTTGCTGTCCACCATGCATGAATGTATAGGTGTTGTCGCACATACCATGAGTTCCATTTTTATCATACATCCAAGGACGGCCCAATAAGATATCACCACTATCCATAGGTAGCACATCACACTGGATTGTATCTGTGTAAGTCTCACCCATAGCAAAAGTAACTTTGCAAGTATGTCGAACATGCGCTCGATCACCATTCATTAGCCACTTGACAAAATAAGGACGGTTATGCTTATAAACTTTCAATTGAAGGCGATCAACAAGAGCCTGGGAGATGAGGTTTTCACAACTTCCACTGTCAATAACAACTGTGCAGTTTTGTCCCTGAATCATTCCTGTGGAACGGAAAATATTTTTGCGCAACCACTTATGCTCAACAGTTGGTGAAGCATCCTTGAGGACAATAAGAGCATCATCTGGGGGCTCTGCATCGGTGAAGTCAATGTCCGCAGTGTCAATATCCTTGGAATTGTCAATATTCTTAGGATCAGTGTCAATATCATCTCGGATATTGTTATCAGCATCTTCAATCTCAATTAGATGTATTCGCTTTGGACAATCTGCGGCGCGATGTCCGTGCTGGTGACAATGGAAACAAATCATCTTATTTTGACCTTCAGTCCTAGCAAAAGTCTGTCCATTGGATTTAGCTTCTTGTAGAGGGGAATTCTTTGGCTGAGCCCATTTGGATTTTTGCACTTGATGATTTGCAATTCCCTCAGCCTTGACAGCATGTTGGATGAGTTCATCGACATTATCAAAATGTTGGAAGGCAAGGATATGCTGAATGTCTAGTCTCAATCCATTGAAAAATCTATCAACTACCTCATCATCATCTTCATTCAAACTACAACGAGCTTGCAGAGTCAAAAATTCCTCAGAATATTCAACAACTGTCTTGGACCGTTGTTTCAAATGTTGAAAACTGGAACGGAGATCTCTTGCATAGTTGACAGGGAGGAATTTTTGTTTCAAAATATTTTTCATCTCTGTCCATGTATCAACAGGGTCCATGTTCTGATTCCTCCGTTTTCTTTGCAATTCAGCCCACCAAGTTGCAGCATAATTACGAAATCTCGTAGCAATCAGTGTGACTTTATGATGCTCCGTCATTGGCTTGTGTGCGAAAATATTTTCCACACATACTAACCAATCTATAAATTCAGCGGGCTGTAATTTTCCATCATATTCAGGAATCACAATTTTTATCCCGAATTCTCGATCAGGATTATTGACTGGTGGATCCCGTGGATTCCGAATATGTGCACCATCTTCACGGTGGGGATGCACACGTTGATGATTTTCTAAATTTGTCACGCGAATATCCAATTGGTGCAGGGTGGTATGCATGCCATCAACTTTTGCAGATAATTCTCTAATGGCACTAGCCAAATCTTCAAGTGAAGAAGATGAAGCTTCAACATCCACTTGCTTCTTTGGAGGCATTTTTTTTTTTTAATGCAAAATTGAAATTTGACTGACCTGATGTGCAGATCTACTCTTCAAAAGGACAGATTGGAAATCGGAATACTTTTGCAGAAGCTTTTAAGAATAATTTCGTTTGTGGGCCAGTTAGTATATGGGCTCACAAACCGGAATAACAGTCCAAACGAACCCGGCCCAATTCGCTGTCTCGCTCTTCGTGATGAGAAGCTGGAGATAAAAACGGGCTCTTGCCGCTTTGTGATTCAGTGGATTCAAGAGGAGAGGAGGATGAGCGGCCTGGTGCGTCAGTGGATACAGGAGGAGAGGAGGGAGAAGATGGGTGAGCGGTCGGTGGCTGGTGGCAGGCGACTGATGACGACGGCGAGCAGATAACCGCAGGCGGCTTGCGGGTGAGGATGCAGGGAGACAAGCGTTGCTGCGGGAACGATGGCGTGCGGCGCAGGCGTGCGAGGCGGACGTCTGGAGGAGGCCGATTGTGGAAGATGCGGTGATCAGCGACGACAGCTGGCTGTGCAGGGCAAGTCGACACGATGGTGGGATGCACGGTCTTCGAACGACGACAGCGAACAGCAGTAGCAGACGGCGGGCGATGGTGTTAGGTAAATCTCTCTGTCTCTCTGTCTCTCTGTACACTGCTCTCTCTCTGTCTCTCTCTCTCTCTCTCTCGCGGCGCTGCTTGTGCTCTTTTTTTTTTTTTTTGTTTTGTTTCGGCTCCTGCGCCTCTCTCTGCAAGGATCGGGGTGGGAAAGATTAGGGTTTTGTGGAGTTGAGCGGGGGTTGAGGATTTGACGAGGGATTGGTGCGGGATTGACTGAGAGGGGTCGATGGGGGTGGATGTAACAGAGGCGGGGTTTTAGGGTTGCGGTTTGGTTAGGGATGATGGGCGATGTGGAGATCTGTGGTGGAAGATGGTGGGCTGTGGGAAGATTGGTTGTGGTTTGGATTTAAGGTGACTTGATGGCAGAGATGGTGGATTGGGACGTGGCCTTCGACTGGGATTGGGTTTCGAGGATTCCGCAGGGATAAGACGAGTTCGGGTTTCTGGCGGGGGTTTTGGGTAGACAGAGGGTGGTGGTCGTCTGGGGTGTAGGGATCTAGGTTTTTTTTTTTTTTTTTTTTTTTTCGGATGAGGGTTAACGGATGGGGGTAGTCGGGGAAGATGGGGGACGGGGAAGATGTGGGTGACAGTGGAGATCGGGCTCTGATACCAATCTGATGCAGCCCAAGGGCTAGGGCTGCGTGGAGGTGCCGGAGCACGTGTCCAACGACACTTCGAATCGTCACGAAGACTTCAATACACACGAGGAAACACCTCTGGGAAAAAAAACCCAAATCTATTAATCAATCCAATCTCTGAGAAGTTCTTCTCTACAAAGCCATATATATAGTAAAACAATCTTAATAAGCAAGAAAACCCTAGGCTAAAAATAGAAACTTTCTTAATAATAACAATAACAATCCTAATCTAATTTGAAGAGGTCTGATGTGCCCTAGACTGCATCAGTCAGGTAGTAAATGACTAAAGCGAGAGGATAAGAATATTAGATTCTTTCATGGAATTGCGTTTTTTTTCTCTTTCTTTCTTTCTTTCTTTCTTTCTTTTTTCTGGTTTGTCGTTTTCTTTCTTTCTTTCTTCTTCTTCTTTTCCCTCCTCATATCTGGTATAGCTGTGAAAATGGTGACCCACAGAGATTTATGGTGGGAAGAGGATTGTCTTGCTGATTCATTTCCTCTTTTTTTTTTCCCTATTTCTTCTGATGTGGGTGCTCGAATTTCTGAATATGAAATTAGTGGGTGGTAATTTCATATTAGACCCCAATATTCAGTTGAAATATGCATGATAAGGTGATAGTGGAGCTACCTAGTTTAAGGGAAGGCTTGGACAGACATTCATTGATGGGAATGATTTTTATGTGTGTGAACGACTTATATTTGAGTGGAGAGTTACTATAATCATCTGTTAGGGCAGGGTAGGAGGACAAAAGGATAACTAAGAGTAAGGATGTCAATAATGTTTTTAGGATATGAATGATCAATCCCTGTTTTACTGTCTGGCTATATGCACTCCCAGATTTTCTTCTGTTCAGATGCTCCTCATGAGCGTTTTTTTTTTTAAATCCGTGCACCCTTACACATTTGAAGTTTCTCACATGTGCGGGTCTCTTACTATACTCATTACAAGGTAGGGGTCACGCAGGTTACAGTCAAGAAACCAACATATGGGCATTACACATCAGAAAAATTAGGGCCTTGACAAATAGTATACTTGCACGGACTGTGTCCTTATATTTTTGCTGTATTGAGGAGTTGATTTTAAGGAATATAACTTAGCTTCTTACTTTTTTTGGTTTTATATCTTCCCAAATCTAATGCTTATAGGTTGCAGATGCATCACATGACATGCCTCAGAGCGCTCAATCTCAGTCTGCATTTGCAGCAAGCTTATCTCACCGGCTAGAAGATGCGGTACGATGCTGCTGGTCTGTCTTATGTGCTCAAATTTTTATTCCCTACTCTAACTTCTTTCAATGGGAACTCATATTTTGTATCATCAGTCAGATAAAAGTACCTCTAATGCATTTGAAGGGGAACTGCGATGCTTTGGCCAAGGCAACCACAAGAATTTGAACCTAGGTCGACTGTCGCTAAGCAAGGAAAGACGGGGAACTAGAATGTCTTCAAGAGAAGTGCCTTTTCAATCTGTTAGAACTTTGTCTTCTGGTAAAGTTGACTGTGGAACTTCCAGTGGCAATTTTAAGGCTATTGCCTCTTCTAGATATTCTCCATCCCCTCCAGAGGAAAATTTGCTTGCCCATTTCTCTGAGAAGTATGCCATTTAGTTACTCGTTGTTGCTTGCTTCTTCAGTATCATATCATTGCATTTCTTTACTGAATAGTCCCAGCATTTAAGGCTCTCTTTGAATTGGCGCCTAATGAAAATCCTTTTTATATCACCAGACTGGGGGCCTGGGTCTCCCCCAAAATGACGAGAAATCTGACATTGCATCAAGTGCACATGATGGGGGTGGGGGGTCTCTGATTTTTTGTTCCAGGCGAGACTGAATTTTCTTTGTTCCACAATTTGGAAGCATAGTTTCATATAGTTCTGTTATTATATGTTATTCACAGTTATATATGATTTGTATATACCTGATGCTACCTCATTGTAGTCTTGCAATTGTGGGATTATTTGAATGGTGCTCTTCATGCTTATGTCAATTACCTGGTTGTTTGCTTTCATTTTTTTATGATACCCGTGTACAATATATTCTCTAAAAATCATTCTGAAAAAGCATGAATAAATAAAATAAGGGAAAGAATATTCCCTCATTAAAGTTGTTGAAGCTTTTTACAACTCATTGCATAACAATCTTTCAGCTTTTTCAGATCTGCTCTGTTAAATCTCTGTGCAGCTGTCTATTATTGGATTGTAAGATCTGATACCAATTTGAAACTAACAGTCTGTAGATATCTAGGGTTTTGTGCAACTAGGTCTAAAAAATCCTAGAAGAGGAGAACATAGAAAATAGAGGGAAGGAGAGAATTTTGAAGAATGGAAGGAAAATCATAATCCTTAGGTGGGTACACCTTATCATATATCTTAATATTCTAATTTTTAATAATTGCAAAATACCTGTAGCTCCCCAAATGCATAAAAGACCCTAAAAGGTTACTATATTACAAATAAGTCCTACTCTAATACCCCTACCATCAAAGCCTTGCCCCAACTATGTTGGTGTCAGCTACATGAATTCTATTTTTCCAAATCAGGTGTCAAATGCACTTCAAGCATCTTCTTGTCCAAACTCTTGGGTTCTGGACTAAGGGCTACCGATTATGTGATAGGTATTATAGGTTGTTTTCAAATTATAATACATCTAGGAGAAGCGAAACTTGCCAATGGATCCCTAACCACTATAGGTTGAAAAGGCAACATTCACTTTTTGCCTTTCCTATCTTTGTTATAATATTCTGCCCACCTTTTCTTAATATCACTGTCCTTCACTAAAACTTTTTGATCATCACTCTTTATACGTTTGGGATAATTGAAGTCCCCACTTTTCCTTTCCCTTATTCTTGCGAGCTTGAAAATCTCTCTCCCCTTCTCTTGTTCCTAGCTTATTATATGGGCCATCATGTGCGTGCACTTTGCCTCCTACTTTCTTAACTTCTTTCTTTGCCTTCTTAGTTCTTATTCATTGCATAATTTTCCGTATTCATAGTCCCTTGCCAAACATTGTGATGCAGGCCGATCCAAGATCCGGCCCAGATCATAGGTCCATAGACATTTGATGGGCCCCACTTTATCCATGATATGTTTAAGATCAGAGATCCCTATATTAATTAGATTCTAATTAATAGATTTATTTTGTATTTTATATTGGATTGAGATTAAGCGGTTGCTTAATTTATTTTTAGCATGTTTTAGTTATTTAGAGCATTCACTCCTATAGAGGAGCTCTCATTATAATTGGGATGCTTATTCAATTAAACTATCCAAGTTTTTCTCTCATTATGGTTTCTACTATGAGTATTATTGTGCCCTAGGGCTGGAATCCAATGAATTTGATCAATCCCTTGGGAGATTGATCTATGCACTATCGGTGATCCAGGGCTACGCCACATTGTGCTAAGGTCTTTTCTATTAACGTGCTTCCTAAACCTCTACATTCCACTACCCGACTTCTTTTTCAAAGTCAATATTGGAAAACTTGTGACTCGGAGTCAACTTATCCAAGACAAAAAAATTGTCTTAGATAGAGTCAATGAAGAGACTCTAAGCAAGTCATGTTTTTAATATATATATATAGACAAATGAACATTTATTTACATGCATCTCTGATAACCCATTCAAATTAGTAAATTTATATATGCTAGAAAAATACCATAATAAGAAAAAAATTGCATATTACATAAATTGTTAGCCTAATATCAAATATAAAAGATCAATATGAGTTTAAAATTATATTCCAATCACCATTTTAAAATCATAAGCTATTATATAATTTCTTTAAAATAAACATTAATTGTTTAAAATCAGATCTACCTCTCAAATAGTTCAAAATGCAAATCATTTCTTAAAATGAGAATACTTGGTCGAGTCTCAACTGTATTTGACTTAACCTTTCATCAAAACGAGATGACTTGGGAGAGTCAAGAGTCAACTTGAAGAGTTAGAAAACCTTGATCAGGGTAACTTTTTTCCTTTCAACCCTCTAAGCACTTCTTCTACAAACCTTCTAATACAGTGAGCCATTTGGTTCCACATCATTACGGTTTCTCTTCAAATTCCATTCTCCCTCCTTGATCACTTTATGCTTAGACGTTGCTGCTCTTTCCCTTTACAAATTTCCAACCTTATGTTAAGGCACCTTTTATTTACTATCCCTTTCTTACTACTAACACCAACATCTAACACTACTATACTATGTTGTGCGGCCAAACACTCTTCAGAAATAGTCCTACACTCTTTTACAAGGTAGTTGATCATTTTATCTAAGCAAAAAATGTCTATTTGGTTCCTATTAGTTCCACTCTTATAAGTAATCAAATGCTCCTTTCTTTGTCTAAAATATGTGTTTGCTATGATAAGGTCAATAAGGTCAAATGTCAATACAAATTTTTAATAGTGTCTCCCAACTCATTGCTTTCTCCAAGTCTTTGTCCTCTATGAACTCTCTCATGCCCTTTACTATCCTTTCTTACATGCCCATTCAAGTCTCCTCCTAACAAAATCTTTTTACTGAATTTTCCATATTAAACCTTCCCTCTATCTTCTCCTAAGACTGTCTTTTAGCACTTTCATTTAATCCTGCTTGGGGTGCATTAATGATATGAAGTATTTCTTTCTCTGATACTAGTTTAATTTCCAATGACAAACTGTGAGTGCCTTTTTGGACCATTTTCAATATGAGAACAAGAGATGATGTAGTACTGGCACAAGGAGTTCTGTGCATTGATCCAATGGTAAGCATCACCCTACTCAGAGTGATATCTGGATTGTTACCAGTGAGGGTTTTTTTTTCTTTTTTCATTTGGTTTGATCTAATGGCTTATTATGATGAGAAGTGCTCCCACTGTTCATGTATTGAAATCAGTTCTCATCTTGGAATAAAAATGATATTTGATTGGTATGCCAATCATATTTGCAAATTTTGGTTCCTGTTCCGGCTGAAATGGCAAAAGACAGGTGCCAGTAAGGATTCTTGGCCAAAAGGGCTAAACTCCTTAATTTTGACCTTTTTTTTTTTTTCAGAAAAATTAGCCTATGTTTTTATCTTAGGTGGAGGGAAAAAGAGAAAAAAGAAGCAGCAGGAAAAGAAGAAATCATTAAAAAAAAAAGAAATAAACATAAAAAGAAAAAGGCTCTCTTTTTTGTCTTATAGCCAAACAAAACAACCTTCCCCTCTCCCTCCGTCCCTCCTTTCCCCCCTTCCCTTCCCTTCTTCATTCTCCCCTCCCCGTTTCCCCTTCTTTTTCTGATGGTTAATGAGCCTTAGCAAAATTGTACGCTTACAGTATTGAGGGCCCTAACTCTAACAGAAAATCGGGCCCTAGCCAAATTGCACTCTAATAGGAGCAAATGTTCCTACTTTTAGATTGATCAAATCCAATTTTTTTATAAGAAATTTGTAAAAAACTCCCTTCCATGTAAAAATATCATATTGCCCTATTGTTTTAATAGAATAAATTAAATGTATCAAGTTATGTGATTTTTATATTTTAATTTTTTGTTTTATATTTGTACACATGTATCTCTTTCTTGTATTGTTTTGGAAACATAACTCCAAAATGTTTTGCTGAAATTCCGAATCGGCTGAAACATTTTTGTTTGTCAGCCATACCTTAAACGGGGTCAGAAGTGAAATTCTCAACTATGATGCCGATGATTTATAAGTCATTTATGGGTAACAGCTATTGAGTTTTTTTTTTTTTTTTTTTGGCTTTTCAGTTGACAGCTGTATAGTCTACATGTAAAAAATTTCCATTTCATGCACTGTCAATTATGCTTCTGATGCTCTTTTTATGCATGATTTGGGCAAATGCTTTTCTGATGTGTAATCTCTGACTCTTTGCTAGGCCGTCCCCAATTCCTAGAACTCGGGACTCAAGGAAAAGAAAGGTGTGCTGCTTTCTGATTTTGTACTTGTAACAGGTTTCCATCTAGTTTTTAATATAATATTGGAAGCGTGAGGTTTCTAATATCAGGTGCTGTCCTGTCCTTTCCCACCTACTTCCACCTGCCACATTTGTATGCGGCACTTCTGTCATATCCACGATGTGAATCTAGTGATACTGTGTGGATGACTAGGCATTTATCTGGCCGCTTCAGGGATCAGGTGGGATTTGCATCCATGTTGGTGGCTTATTTGGGGCCCGCTTAAAGTGGGATCATCCAATTTTTGGGCATGGTGATCTGTGTTGTGGCTTCCATCTGTTGCATAACTCAAATGTGGTACATGTTCCATAACTGTTCATGCTTCCATCTGTAAATGGGTGTGGAATGAGTGGGCAAGTTGCTGTTGTTCACCCATCTTGAGATATAGAGTTTATGAAAGTGTTCTAGCCATTTTAAAATGCTTCTGTCATTGGTCTTATCTGTGAAGCTTCATTCTCTTTTTATGTTCCAAGTAGTAGCTGGAGAAATCTATGGTGATATATGCCCACAGCAGATTATCATTTGTACTTACAAAATGATGCTACCATTTTGGGACAGGTTCAGAATGTTGTTGTTCTTGATGAAGAGGATGCACAACCTATACAACCAATACTACAAGTGGATGGAGAAGGATGGTAATGCATCTCTTGTTTAAAAAGTTCTATGTTGACTCATTTGTTTCTGTGATCTGAGGTATATTGCCTTTTTCAGGGTTAAGGACACTAAGATCTATTACCCCTCAAGGTACTTGTCTTGGACTTAAATATTGTGATGGTGCAGATTATTACCAATTGAATGGCTAGCAATGGGCTGGGCTAGCCTGCAGGCCTATAGAACCTGAAGATGACCGTGGACAGGTCCCAGCCTGATTATTTGCTTATCGTCGTTTGACTCAGTTCTTTTATTGAGACCTTTGTACAGGCCTGTTCATGTTGTCATTAATCAGGCCTCCTGCTAAATTTCAGGTCATAATATTAACAGGTTTGACCTAGGACTGAACCTACAAGTTAGTGGAATGTCTGAGGGCAACATTTCAGATCTTATTACTATATCCAACCCAGCTAATCGCCATCCCTATTGATTAGTGCATTGTCTTTTTTTGCTTTTTTTTTTTTCAAAAACTTTGCATTGCACATTCATTTTTTATGTACTTATTTCTTGACAGGAGTCACCCAGAAGCTGTTGAACTTTGTGGCTCAGACTTGGACTGCTTAAATCCGGGGTCCCATTTATCATCACCTATCATCAATTTTTATATTCAGTATGTTCAGATGTTGTTTGATTTATAAAGCTTGTATTTTTTTCTCCATTTCAGATTATTAAAAACTGAATTTCTGGAAAATCTGGATTATTTCAGAAGATTTTTTTTTCATTTTTTTCCTTATTCCTTTTTCTCTATTGTTTTTTCAAAGTCTTGCATCCAAACTAAATCTTCAAAAAAAAAAAAAGTAAAAAAGAAAAGTGGAATGGCTCTAAAGGTTCATTTGGATCCGAGTACATTGGCTGATTTGGGGATCATTTAATTTCTGAAATAATTCGATTATTTAATCTAAATTCACTTGGAAAATGATCAAAATCTTGTTAATGAATTTTTTTAGCCTACCAATATGCTCCTGCAACTGCTATTTTAGGCCATGTCTGTGCATATTCATTGCATTTGTTCTTTGAAGATTAGAGCTCATGGCTCAGTGGAAGGTGCTTACGATTGAAACCCTAAGGTTGTTGGTTCAAGTCTTGTTACCAATTTAAAAAAATGTTTTTTTAGGAACCACAGGTTTTGGTTATTGTAAGACTTAAATAGTAAATTGATAGATTGGCCTTGAAAATCACAAGATTCTCAGAAAGGGGATTCAAGCATTAGTTTAAATCTTTTTTTTTCTATAAGATACAATTCAATTTGTAAATAGATATTTTAATAAAAGCATCTGTGCTGTTGGGTTGGAGGAATCTATGTGATTCGATAGTCTTATGTTAATGTTGGAGCTACGAAAGGTCAATTAGGTCAGCAGAGAATAACTCCAATGTGAGGGATATATTTTTTAACTCATTGCAATTCAAGTGTGGTGGTTTTCATCTGATGGTATGTAGATGAGAGGCATGTGATACCACCTGTGTGACACTATACAGCCATTTTGTTGTATATGTGAAGATCATATGGCCTGCTCAATGGGAGTCTCCTGTTGCATCCAATATAATTCTACTGAGTGGGGCCTACTTCTCATCCTAATGCCTATCAGACCCAGAGTCAAGCTTGCCCAGGAGTTGCAGCCGGCTCGAATATCATTATAGATTCTAAAGATACTCGGATTACTCATCATTGGATCGAAAATGATATTCATCACATGAACTTAGTATCTTGGGAGACTCCCACGTGGTATTTGATATTTCTCTTAGTCTGTATTATGACTATTCATGAGCAACACTGGTGTGTGTGTGTTTGTGTGTGGGGTGGGCATGGTAAATGACACGTTGGATCCATGTTTTTGGTGAGTGAGATTTTTTGCTTTAAAGTTTGCCCCCATAGTTTGATTTTCTTCCTTATTTGATTTTTATTTTTTGAATCAGTTGCTAAAGTTCCATTGTTACCTTTTGCTGGCTGATTTTGGCAGATACCTTCAAAGGCCAATATCTGCGACTGGTAAGCTAAGAGGTGATTATCATTTCTTCAACACATATTTCTACAAAAAGCTTGAGGAAGCAGTGTCATGCAAGGTATACTCAGACAGTATTTTATATTTTATAATGCAAGAGTGAGAACTTCATTTGACCCCTAGATTGATTCAATGCATGGGCAATAAACACACTAATGACTAATTCCCTTTTTAGACAAGTTAATTCTTACAGGGAAAATGGTTTCCAGTATATGTATCAAAGATGTGCTGATTTTGCTTGCCCTTTTTTGTGCCAACATTGAAAAACTTTGTGATATCTTGGGCATCTCTAATATATAATGTTATGTGTAAATGTATTTTATGCTGATTAGTATCTTTTAAAACTAGTATTACAACTAAAGTTTTGTGATATATTAAACGTAATGGTTTGCCAACCTAATTTTTTGAGGTTACGCTGATGATCTGGTGATGATATTGACAATGGTGATGATGATGAACACTATGTTTTGATTGTTTGGCAGTAGGGCACAGCATTCTTTTTGATGGTGCAGTGATTGAAACCATGATCCATGTTTGATATCAAGACAAGTGTATAAGTTGTGTTAATTTCGCCTTGTATATGTCAAGGATATCAAAATTCTATATTAGTTTGTTAGATGCCCTTGCACAATAGCTTATTTTTATTGATGAAAGTGCTCTAGGCATGAGTTACTGTTTCACTTGGTCTCTGCAATATTTGTTACGGCATCAACCATCTAATAATATTTGTTACGGCATCAACCATCTAATAACTTTGATGGGACCCAGTAAGGGATGGAATCTAAACACACTCACTGTGGATGCCCGGCCATTGGAGCCATCACCATTGGCAACCCAAGCAAGTTCCACACTGGGGAGAATAGTTTCTTGACACAATTACAACAATGAGAGGGAAAGAGCACATTTTCATTGAATGTATGAGAGGGTACAAGTGAATTTATAGAGATAGGATGGCAGTCCTTCCTACTTGGGATCCTAGATAGGATTCCTTTCATCTTCATGAGATGATTACATGCCAATATTTTATTTTTTTTATTCTTTATAATTAGGATTTTCTTTTCTCCTGTATGTGGATTGCATGCTAATTTTCTAAACTGAGAATCTAAGATGTATATCTGGAAAATTTTCTTAAAAATTTGTTGAACTAAGAATGTAGATCTAGGAAAATTCATTTGAAATTGCTATACTAAGAAAGTTGATATTGTTGGGCCAATGACACTGAGAGCTTGTCATCAATGGGCTGGCTTGTTGTGGGTCTATTTTTGGACTTCCTTTTTGTTGCCCTTAGACCTATGATTCACTTGGGCTGTATCAAATTTGTACAACCCCTATGATGCACTTGGGCTGTATCAAATTTGTACAACCAATTGATAATTTATGAATTTTAGTTTTCAAGAGTAAGCTCTCTCTTGATTGTTTTGTTTTTTCTTTTTCTTTTTTTCACATTCTTTAGGGATTAGTTCAAGAACTTGCATCAATTACTAACCCTTTACCCATGACAATCAAGGTTTTATTGGTTTCAGTTTTCTAGCCTTCATCTTCATACCTTGTACTGTTGCATATGTCCAACCTTAAATGTTCTATCGTAGATACATATGCATATAACTTGTGTTGTCTTTTCATTTCTAGAGGAAAGACAAGGATGCTTATTACGTGAAGTTCAGGAGGTGGTGGAAAGGCATTGAAATATTTCAAAAGGCATACATATTTTTGCCAATACATGCCGAGTAAGTTTCTGGGTTTTGCTTTGTCTTTTTCCCTCATTTCTTTCTTTTTTCTTTTTTTCCCCAGAATACTTTATTGATTCCGGACACAGCATACCCTCTCAAAAGAACCATAACTTGATGGATAAGGATAGATCTATATGCAGATTTTAGATAACTATTTTACTTTGCCATTCAGTGTATGAACTTTGATTTTTTACTATTGAAGTTTTGACCTTTATAACATTTACTCTTTTTGCTTTTAGTATTTGACTTTGTCTTAATAAAATCAGTAATCATTGGAGCTTGGCAATTATTTGTATCCCTGCAAAGGAAGACGAGTTGGGGCCAATTTTACTGCATTTGGATTCACTGAGATACCACAATAGTGCTGCAATTTTCGAGAATATTGAAAGGTGAGACAGTTTGCCCCCTTTTGGAAGCAAAAACGTTGTGATTTCCCCTTGGTCTATTTTCTTTATTCCTGAACAGCACCATAAAGCATTTCACATTTTCTTTCCACATTTCCACTTTCTTTCGATAATTAAAGGGGCATAAGAGTCTATTAGCCTGTCAATCATATGGAAGGGCTTTACATTTACAAATGTGCTTTAATCATTTGTGTACTTAATTTCTTATTGTTAGTTTATCTTTGATTTAATTTGTGACTCAGATGCATCAGATTGGCATATAAAATATCTGACATTTAGTAGTAGCTATTTTCAGTTTAATTTGTGTTGCATAAAATAAAATATATGTAAGTGTTATTTCTAGCTTCAGTATATATATATTTTTTCATCACATTTTTTCTGGAACATAATGTCAGAGCATTCTATTTGAGGATCAAACTGCGACCAAAATGACATTGACAACTATGGTTAATATGTCTGTACCATCTCCTGTTTAGCATTTCAAATTTAGAAATCTACCGCCATAATTGCAGCTTATCTTTGCCACACATCTCGTTATTGTTGAAGGCATGATATTTAGGATGCATTTGTTGCAATGTAGTAGCACTGTAACTGATCCAAAATCATCATCATCAAAGCCTTGTCCCAACTATGTTCGAATTGGCTACATGAATTCTGTTTCTCCATTCTGATCTATGCGGAGCCAAATCCTCAGATAAGTTGCACTTCTTCAAATCTATCCTTACTTTTTCCATCCTTGTTCTCATCGGCCTACCCGTTTTCCTTCGTGGGCTATCAACATGCGTAGAGAGTTTTTTCAATGGAGCGGTGAAAATAATAAAGTATCTCACATACATGTAAATGATCTTAAAAATTAAAAAAAAAATCATAGTAGCTTTGTGGTATTGATGATGGGAGTGAGCTACTTGATTGAAAGCTTCTAGATTCATGGGCCTGTTTCTTTACAAGAATTTTGAGAATTCATGTTTGGAGAATTCTGAAATTCTTCAAATGTTGTCCCCCACTTGAATCCAAAATCAAGACGTGCCATCAGTTTTTTGAGAATTCTTGTTTGGAGAATTCTAGAATTTTCCAAATGTTGTCTCCCACTTGAATCCCAAAATCAAGACGTGCCAGCAGTTTTGAAATGCTATAGGGGCCAGAGTTCTAAGAATTCCTAAGGCCTTTTTGCAACTTTTCAAGTGGGTTGGAATTCTAAGAATTTGCAATGAAACGAGGAATTTTGAAATGTTAGGGGGACATCGAGTTAAGAATTCTCGACTTTGGGAACTCTCGTCAGCAAAGAAACAACCCCCAAAATGAAGTGAAAATTTGGGAATTCTAGTTAGCAAAGAAACAAGCCCTAAAATGAAGTGAAAATGTGGGTTCTAAGACCACTCCGAGAAAAAAAAAAATTTTTTTAACACATTGTTTTTGTTTTTTTGGGAGTGAAGGGGCCCTTTATTCTGTCCTTTTTTTTTTTTTTTGTAGTTGAAGTGCCCAAATGAAATTTTTGTTACTCCTTTTCAAACAGGGGTGTTTTCAGATAACATCTTGCTCTCTTTTCCATTATGTCTCTCATATCTTTGCTGGTTTATTAATGAAGTATACTTCTAAATGCAAAAGAACCATCCATGAAATACTTACCCTCAATTTATAGAGGGTTATATATAACATTGTAGCGGCAGTCATTATAGCTTAGTGGGCCAAGAACAAGTTCTTGTGCGAGCGACCTAGAATTTTTTGCCGTAGTGCATGTTCTATGTCATTGAAGGCATTATTTTGGTGCAATGGGAGTTTGTATTTTATTTTGACAATGAAGTCTTGAAGCACTTCAATGGGTAGCAAGGATTTTGTGAGTGGCATGCGAAGTGGGTTTCACTCCAGTAAGAGTTTGGTGTCTAATAAGTGGAGTACATGGATGAGGTGCACTTTTTATAAACAACAAAAGCTATCTTTTTTTATCAGTGGAAGCCGCACATTTGAGTAGGACCATGCAAGGAAGTGTAGGGAGTAAATGTAACTTCTAAGAACATGGGTATAAATATATTTTAGGGCCTTGCTTGGATCGCTGAAATTTTATTTCCTTGCCTTCAGCTTTCCTGTTTTTCCAATCGCCTCTAGTTGGTTATGGAAGATAACAAAACAATTATTACCTCTAATTACCTCATTTATTGGTAAAACTGCATTAAAGTGGAAGAGTTGTATTCCTTTGGAAGATGGTACTGAATGTGACTTCTTGTTTTTATAGAAGGTATTGAGTGTTTACCTATGACTCTAGATAGTCTTCAAATCATCATCATCATCATCAAAGTCTTATCCGAACCATGTTGGGGTTGGCTACATGAATTATGTTTCTCCATTCTCTTCTATTTTGAGCCAAATCCTTTGATAAGTTAAACTTCTTCAAATCTGATTCAATAACCTCCATATTAGTTTTCTTCGGCCTACCCCTACCTATTGATGGGCCATCCACCTGTATAGCCAATAGTTAATTTCTGGTGCAGATTTGATTTGGAAAGAACAATGGTTTTTTTTTTCCTGTCCAAAAATATAGCATAATGGATAGGGTCTTTCCTATTGAAGTTAAAGTCAATAACTGTAGCATAAATGGCTGAGGTGCTTGCTCAAGCTTGAACATTTTCTATTATTGGAATATGGAGATTAGGTTGAGTGGATCTTTTTTTGGAAGGCTATTGGAAAAGCTACTAATGTCATGATTAATTGGCATGAAGGGTTGTTAAATGTTGGTTTTGGATTTTTTTTTTAAAGAGGAGGCCTATTAATTGCGTAACTATCAATGGATTTTTTTTTAATGATGTGGGTATCCTTAAGGTCTTTGACCCGATAATGATGTGGGTATCCTTGAGGTCTTTGACCCAACAGGGCCAAACCCCCATGTGGCACCAACTTAACCTACACAAACTCACACCGAGCAAATCTAGGGTGTGGTTTCAAATACAAGACATGGGGAATAAACCCATGCCTTATGCTAGTACACCAACTCCCGACGTGTAACTATCAATGTGAATGAAAACATGTATAGAGGGCAATTAATCCTCCATTGGTGGTCTCTCCATTGGAAGGGATGCTTGCGCTAACTCTTGATGGTAGTCAGGAAAGGGTAGGGGTTATGCCATTATGGATCAAAATAGCAACCGCTACACTGTTTGAGTGTTAGCGCCACTATCTAACCCAACCAATGACTTCAAAGAGTTTCCTTTCTCTCTTTTTACTCCCCTCCCATTTTTACCATAGTTTTTCTCCAAGTTAGGTTCCAAACATCACTTTCTTCCAATCTAAAGCTATGCCCCCTTATCTTATTTACTTTTGGAAAAAAAAAAAAAAACACACACACACACACACACACACATACAAAAAAAACACATTCTAGATTTTTTGAAAATTTTTTATTGATTTTTTTACAATTGTTTCAAATCACACTGATATCAACTATGTAGCATTTCGGCGGCTAGCCTCTATGCCAATTGCTACTACTGTTCTGATCCTTGGCAGGGGTTGGTTTTCTCAAGAACTATATAGGGGTCTCCTTTCCAGGACCAGTGGGTGTTTAATGTAGGACAGACCCATGGTCCTCCATGGGTCGACCTATCTTTGGGCCCTGCCCACCTATCCTAGTTTATTGAGGGTTCCATTTGCTTTAAATTATTTTTAATAAGATGTTTTAATCTTGACAACCAAAATGTTTGGATGGTCCAAATTAGTCCTAAGGTTAAGTCTTTTATCTATTTAATCATTGTAAAGCCTTTTTGGCTCAGTTAGTTATGAATGATTAATGAAAAGTTTTGGAATCTTCCCAAGTTTCTTTGAGTTCTTCTTGAAATCTCTAATGCTTCATAGATTGGAGTTTGATGAGAGCCCAATTTCTCTAGCGCCTCTGGTTCGGAGTTCAGTGAAAGCCTAATCAAAGGTCTCATCTTTCTTCTTCATATTTGCTTTCTTGGGCTTACCAATTTTCCTCAAACCTCAACTTTCTCACAACAACAACCACCCAACCCATATTTAGATCTTAGATCTACACGACCCCAATTTAGAGATCCATGCCCATAACCCTTTCACAACCCCAAATCTTTTAACCCAATTTTCCCCTCTATCTCCATCTCTTATCTTACCCGCCTCGTGTCTCCCCTTTATTCCACATTATTTGGTATCAAAGACAAAGAGCGATCCACTCTTGATTTGAGATTCAGCAATTTGGATGGTCAAAATTAAAACATCTTATTAAAATAACTTAAAGCAAATAAAACCCCCATATAAACTAGGATAGGTGGGCTGGGCCTAAAGACGGGTCATCCCACAGGGACCGTGGGTCTATCCTCCATCAGTGTTACTAGAATGAATGAGGTGGAATCAATGGCCGTTTTATAAGGATTGCAGAAGACTAGAGGACTGGATAATTGTTGAGGGAGGAGATCAACTTTGTGCTACTCCTTAGGACAAAGGGATTGTGCTCCAACAGCTCCCGCTGGTGTGGTGGAAGACGTTCAAGATTTGTCCAGGTATTTGGTGCTATCTTTTTACCTTATCCTTTGGAGTTCCAATGGATATGCAGATTCTATGGTGGGATTTATGGTGAGAATATTTACCAGGCCTCATATCCTTTTCATAGCTAAGTTTGTTTCTGGATGCTTTCTTTTTGGGGAACCTCTTACGAATGGAGTTGTAATATTCACTCTATATCATCATACCGTATACCTTTTCTATTTTAGAATAATGTGCGATATTACCATTCTTTGTAATAATAATAATAATAATAATAATAATAATAATAGTAATAATGACAACAACAACAACAATAACAATCATAACAACAAGAACAATATTTATTATTATTGAGGTATTGATGATTAATAATAGTAATAATGTGAATAGAGAGGGATGTATTTTCTAAGTGGTTAGGTAAAATAGTTCTGGTGTGATCATCATCATTATTGTGCTATGGTATAGATACTTTGCATCATCGAAATAGAAATGATACATGGGAGAACCAATGTGTATTGCCTAATATGATCTGTTTCAATGATTTTTAATGCATAGCCATCATGTACTTGTGCAGTTGGTCTTGTATCCTATGCTATCATCTTTTTGGCGACTTCATTGTTACCTCAATTTTTTTTTATCTAGATCTATTTTTTTTAAGTGTTTATAATTTACATTGAATGCTAAACACAAATCCCTTTTTCCTAAACCTAAGAAGCGTGTAACTTGTGCTTTGTAGCTTCTTAAGGGAGGAATGGAACTACCTCAAACAAGCAGTTCCGCCAGCAGATGTTCCCATTGCCAACAGAATATGGAAGAACCTATCTCGTAGAATTACTCGAGAAGTTATACCGGTAAAGCTATATGATAATTTTTACCAACTTTATTATTTGTAAAGAATGATCCTATGAAGACCTTATTTTATAGGAACTTCCAGTTCTGTTTTTACTTTTCACAAGGCTCCATGACTCGGATGTAATCCAAATGGTCATCTGGAGTGGTTTTGGTTCCACAGTTTACCTAGTTAGGGCTTACCCCTCTCTCTCTCTCTGTCCAGCAATAACAACAACATGAATGCACGCATATGGTGAATAGTTGCCCTTTTACATCATTTTCTCCATCACTGCATGTGTCCATATAGAACTCACTGTCACACAGACCATGCAATATGTCGCCTCCATAATGAATACCAATGTTTCTAAATGGATGGGCACCGCTTGGGACTAATGCAATTTTTGAACAAGGGCTCATTGGTAGGATAAATTGACAGATCCAATCCAAGTGTAGGATAAATTGGGAATCTTTTACAAGATTTAAAATGATATTTGATGGGAAAAAGACTCCAATAGGCAAGGTGGTGACATCATCAAATCATGGCTCTTTCATCAAGATGTTCTGGCAAAAGAGTTCTTTTGTCTTATTTGGACTGGAAAAAAAAAAAAAGGAAACAAATGTAATTTTGTCAGAAGTGGGTTCACTGCAAAGACAATGAACCTCCATCTACTTGATTTGTACCTAATACAAATGGAAGTGCATTGGCGAACCCGGTGTCTTTGGGGTGCAGTTAACACGAAAGAATGATAGGAGGGATATTTTCTGTTCTTTTTTAAGCTCAGTGGGGATGAATAGCTCTAAGGATGCCAAAACTTTGTCCATTAAAGAAGGTCCATCAGGCCCTTTCTCAGGCCAATTGATGGTGGTAGGTGTGCCAAGACTTTTTTCTTGAGAGAAATGGAAACATGAGCACCATGGAGGCTATGTTTTTTTCATTGTCGTAGATTAATACTTCCCATCTGAGGAGCCATCTTTGACTGTGTTTTCCTGGAGCTTAATGGGGAGGTTGATTCACTCATGAAAGATAGGGTTCATGGGGCGTAGGCATGGCAACAAGTTGGGTAAGGGTATAGGTTTAGGCCGACCCAACCGTCAGGTCAATTCCTAATGCCAAACCTGACCTGTAACAGCTATGGGTTGTGTCTGGTGTGATAGTGTCAAAATTTTACTTTAAAAATAAAAATATATTTCCATGTGATGTTATGGATATGATTTCGAACCTATGACCTGATAGTCTGGGAGAGTTCCTGCTACCAGTTTGTGCTACACCAAAATTGCATACAAGTCTTATAAAATGACATATAAACTATATAAGCTGGGTGGGGTGTCATGTGCATCCAAAACCCAAACCTGCCCGAATCCGACTCAGGTCATTCTGAAAATCCATACCCACCTGAAACCCCACGTATACACTGCTGTACCCACCCCTAATAGGAGTGGGCAGGGGTGACCTGTTGCCCTCCTTAATCGGGTGGTATTAACTGTGGGATAAAACCTAGACAATCTAAGGGGAGGTGGATGTCCATTGTCTTATTGGGCACTTCTATATTGTTTTTGTAATTTATCTTTCCTTCTGTACAATCTTCTGTCCTTTGTATAAACGTTTTTTTTTTTTGGAAGTAAAGTAAATAAAAAAAGGGAACTTTCCGTTATGGGGCACTTTTTTTGTATTCCAAAAAGTAAAAATATTTTTTCATCTGTCAAATCTTTTAGTGTTTCTTTACTTTTGTGGAATAAAATACAACTTTCAAGATAAATCATAAACAAATAAAGAACTTCTTGTTCCAGCCCACGTATTGCTGCTAGCTTACTGTCAAATGATGATACACCCCCAATCTCCCTTCAGGTACCCCAGCAGAAAAATGACAGCGATTGTGGCCTTTTTGTACTTTATTTCATGGAACGTTTCGTTGAGGAGGCTCCTGAAAGACTTACTAAGAAAGATCTTCACAAGGTAAGGAATATTAAATCCTACTTCTTGGTTGCCATCTGAACATTCCTCTTGATGTTATTTGTTGGTTTTTAAGTTTGGTAAGCAGTGGTTCCAACCTGAAGATGCTTCTGGTCTGAGGGAAAGAGTTAAGCAACTACTTCGCGAACAGTTTGAGCTTGCTAGGCTTGAGGATGGTGGTGTCAAATCACCTTCGACTGTGGTTGACAGTGATGATCAATGCAGTGATTCATGACAATTAGTCGCATAAGGCATATCATCTTGATCAGAGAATTAATTTCTGTTGCTAAACTGCTTCAGACATTCATTTTCTCGATTGGAGTATATAGACATACCTGTCAATAGCATGGTCCTTGGCACCTTCTCATTCTGTCTTGACTGTGGAACTGATGCCTGAGCGGCCATTTTTGGCCTGCAAATAATTTGGTTGTCTCAGATTCATTTCAATTGTGAATAGCATCGCCGCTGCAAAGCAAATAGGTGTGGAGCTAGTGATGTTAATCGGGCGTTTCAGAAGTTTTACCTAAGAGATGCCTCCCCATTTTCAGTCCTCTGTTGCTGCTTTCACTCCAGCAAAGCTGATTCCGGGCTACTTGAAAACAGACCTGGTGATTGCCAGT
This sequence comes from Sextonia rubra, assembly GCA_037013555.1. Classification (NCBI taxonomy): domain Eukaryota; kingdom Viridiplantae; phylum Streptophyta; class Magnoliopsida; order Laurales; family Lauraceae; genus Sextonia; species Sextonia rubra. The sequence goes on from JASUAD010000007.1 coordinate 420,677, forward strand.
TTACTGATGTGCATTAATCTAAAGAGGGTGAAAAGAACTGATAGGGAACAAAGAGGAATGGGGAAGTGGAGTGTCACCAACCCTCAAGCGTTAATTTATATACATTTGTACATTGAATGTTGCGCACTTCTGAGATAACAGTCTCTGTTGAGTATTTCTGCAATACAGTGTTGGTTTCTTGTAGAGGCTGTAAAGTTTTAAAATAACTGTTTAAGATGAATGATCAGGTGTTGTACATGGAATATTGAGGACTTCTGAAATAAAGGATCTGTTGTGGAATTCTTGGAGAAGTGATGAATGATCTGGTGTTCCTGATCACTAGAAAGTGCTTTGTACCCACGCTAGAGATCTCCAACAAGGGCCCCTGCTTTTCAGTACAAATTTATATCAAACTCTCCCAAACAAATGACAGTACGGTTAAATATCACACACAAGAGTGATATTTGCCATTGGATTGGGACAGCGACTCTGCGCGATTGATTTGATCATATCATAGTCGTCTTAACAGTCTCTATCCAAAAGGTGAATTCACTTTCATCAGTGCTTCCATTCGAAGGGTAAGAATTGGTCAAATCATTAGGATCCAACAGTAGGCAGCTTCGTGTTTGTTTCATCTTTTAAAGTAGTAATGGGCTTGAAAATTGTCTGTTGGCCAAGGACTTTGCGTCTCAAATGGGCTCACATATTGGATGTTGTTTTTTGTTTCACATTAGCTGATTTCATCATCATAGCCTTACCTCATAATCTGGGGTAGGTTAAACGCATTCTACTTAAGCGTGAGAGGTATCTTTTCTCTCGCCAATGCTGAAGTGCGAGTTCAATAAGGGAGATATTGACTTTTTATCTGCTTGGTTTTACATTGGTAGTCTGCATGCCATTGTCTTGCAATGTCTTACAATCAGTCAAAGCAAATTGGATGTTCTTGCTTGTTTCACATTAGCTGATTTCATTATCATAGCCTTACTTCATTAATCTGGGGTAGGTTAAACGCATTCTACCTAAGCCTGAGATGTATCTTTTCTCTCGCCAATGTTGAACTGCGAGTTCAATGAGGGGGATACTGACTTTTTATCTGCTTTGTTTTACATGGGTAGTCTGCATGCCGTTGTCTTGCAATGTCTTACAATCGGTCAGAGCAATTTCAAAATAGCTGTGGCCCACAGTAACGAGAATGAAGCTTTTGTGGAGAGGGTGTGGAAGGGATGAAAGCTAGAAAGTTAGAGCGGGTCACCAAATTTCTAGGATTTAATTCTCGAGTGTCATCCTGTGCTCGCACCTTTATTCCTCACTCCTACCCCACTAGGGTCTCTTTCACATAGATGGAGGCATAGATGTGACCCATCTCTTTTTTTTTTAAGATTTGATTTAGTATAGTTATAGTCAGATAATCATTTCTTGCACAATGACAAATTTATTGATTGCCCTTTGTGGATCTTCACCTTCAATACTTTCATCACTTTTGGCTCCTAAAGGAACTCAAATACAAAGTCACTGTTGGCCCCTCTGATGCAGGGGCGTGGGTATACCCTTGTGTGCATTATTGGCCGGTGCTAGACTGCCATCGGAGAAAGCTAACTCACTGACACGAAACATAGACGAACTAGGATCGAACCATTCGTCCGGACCGTGACAATGCACATATAGTGAGGAATGAAAATATAAGCCACTGCATATCCTAAAATAGAAAATATGAAAATGGTTGAGATAGTAATTCATGTTAAGGGTGTTCATTCACAGAGTTGGGCTGGCCCGTGCAAATCCAGGCCTGGCCAAAATTTAGAAACATAGGCCCATATCCCCCCAAACTCAACACGGGCCATCATGTTAAGCCCAGGCCCACCCATTTAGTCAATCAAGCTGAGGCAGTTCTGGGCTGAGCCGGTTGCTTTATCATTTGTACGGACTTTGTAGCAATTTTTTGGACAAATTATCTCTGAATTACAAGCACTTCTTACTCAGGCCAGGCCAGCTGACTTTCTATCACTTAATCCAAGACTGGCCTAAAGATCAAACAGGCCCAGACTAGGTCAAACACCAGAAGAGGGCTGGGTCCAAAGCAGGCTCTGGATAGCCTGGCCCATGACCACCTCCAAGTATATTGCCATTTACACACATTTAGTTGGGGTGAAACTTCATTCAATCCTTACCTAGCCACACATTTTCCTTACGGCACAATAGGTAGGCCCCACAAGTGCTCTAACCACCTCTTTTACTCAGCTCACTTTCCTAGACATCCAGTGTACACCTGTCTCTGATGACACAAGGCAAGAAAATCTCAACGTATGCATTGGTCAAAAGTGTGGAACAATCATTTACTAGTCAAACAAGGTTCTAAAACAATACAATTGTTGAATTTCAGAATTAGAACAAGGCTTGTAAGTTGTAACTGACCATTAGGGTTGACCCTAAGAAATTTCTAACTAATATTCATTTACTAAAGAAATCATGTAATCATAATTAGAATACATAGAGAGACAATCTCACATCACAGATGAAATGCCAGTCAACCTACAAGCGACTGGTAACCATCATCAATACACAGGTGGAAAAGGAAAAGCTTTTTACATCACGCACACCTCTACTGAATCCTCTTTCCTCAGCGTCGTAACTCCATTATCCTTTTCCTCCAAACACAGTTCCACTTTTTTTACCATAATATTGTGCAAGCCAAAAGTTCCTATGATCAAGGTTTAATTTTCTCATGGTCCTCGGTACCTGCGGAAACACAGACAACCCTGCGACTGATCGAGGGGAATCATGCCTCCTCCCTTCGATGTGTCAATGGCCTCCAACATGGAAACCACCTCATCCATTTCAGGCCGCTTCTCAGGGTTTGCATCCCAGCACCTTTTCATCACATTCACTAAAGCACTCGGACAGCAGCGGGGAATCTCAGGTCTCAAATTCTGCAGTATCAAGCAGTTGAGGTGAATGTCAACTAGTGGGGTTTTCCTTCAATGAAACCATGATGAGTTTATGAATGTATACCTGCCGGACAACTGCAGATGTAACCTCAGAGAAGCTGAGATCTGGGTATGGCATGTCACAACAGTATATCTCCCATAAGCAGATGCCGAAGCTGTACACGTCACATTTTCTGTTATATGGGTTGCCGTTGAGGACCTGTAAATTCATCAAAGCTGCTGATGAGATTGATAATTGGGCAGAATGGACACCAAGGACATTAAGAAAGAACGAGAAAAACTAGTGTTGAACACATTTTGTGCAGGTTGCCAGCAATTCAATGCGGCTAACATGATACAACTGGAAGAGGATCCAAGCAGTTATGGTTGTCCACTCTTGGAATCATGCAAAACTAAACAGATAATCTGGAGAATGACAGAAGAGAAATGTTGGACACTTGAGTCAAATTGAACTTGGGCTAATTAAGACTGAAAAACGTCATGCTGACAAAAAAACATTTGCATGCATCAAGAAAAAACACTACCAAAATGCGGCTGCAATGTATATCAAAAGAAGAAGCATCATCATTATCTGCCACAACCAATTCCTGACAATGCAGGGAAGGTCTGCCTATACACAGAGACTGGGCTTGGTTTGACAAGTTTTGATGGCCGGCAGCCTGCTTGACATAAACCCGTGACCTAACATTCCCCAAAGGGAAAATCCATAGTGGGACAACAGAAAACAAACAAAGCACCAACATGATGTTCACACAATGTGCGCTCTAGATGATAACTCAGACATATGGGAAATATATTGTTAAAAAAGTCACCAGAATGTATCCCACAAGAAAATCAGGTGCTGATTTTAGAATGTACTTGGATATAATCAAAACTGCAAGCAAACTAAAAACTTTGGCAGAACAAACTGTCAGCTGTTCTGCTGTGCACTAGGTGGAGCAAAATATGAAATGCATTTTAGAGGCTGCTGTTTTGTTGTTCTCTTTTTGATGCCATAAATGAAAATTACCTCCTTAAATGCAGGTTGCCAATATTTAGGATGGGACCTAAATGCAGCCAACACAGTTTAAAGTGCTACAGGATCCCACCTCCTTAAAAGAATTTGAACACCCAAATAAAGCTTAAGCCAATGAATATGGAAAGATGAAGTTTCCCACTAAACCTCGACATAATTAAAGTCGACAGCCAGGAACAAGGGTTCCATGAAAAAGTTAAACAATTAAAAATAGAAGAATGAAGTTTCCAGCTAAGGCATTTTACTTGGCTCTAGAGGGGGCCAACTCAAGTTTCTACTACTAGTGTGTTAGTATGGTTCCTCCTAAAGTGGAGGCATTTCGTTTGCTGGCAGTCGTAGGTGAATTATCCACAGCAGAGGAAGGGTTGATGTCAGATACTTCCTCCGATATATGCGTGTTCTGCAAAAAAGCTCATGAGACTGTACATTATTTATTCTTACATTGTGAGGTTGCTTCCCACGTCCGGTATCATTTTCTAAACAGATGCAGCATGGCTTGGTGTTTCCAGGAGTGCTCTTAGAGCAGATCTAGTATAGGGAATTTGGGGTGGGGGGTGCGATGGGTTTCCATTTTATGGATGCAGGCTTATTCTTTGGATTTCCATTTCTTCTGCAATCCTTTAGTCTATTTGGAAGGAAAAGAATCAGAAAATTTTTAGAGGCTCTTCGTCTTCAAATGCTAATCTCATTTCAGATACTTGTCCGAAGATTGCAAGATGGGTTCTGGTTACGAAGGAGTTTAAAAATCTCAACATGTCCGACTCCTATCTAAATGGGAAGCTTGCATCTCTTGTGGGAAGAAGGTAGGACAATGATTTCATGGACTCCTCTGTTCAATTGGTATTTTGAAGTGTAATGTGGACCGAGCTTCTAGAGGCAACCAGGGCCTGCTAGTATTGGAGGAGTGCTTTGCAACTTTGAGGGTGAGATTATGCTTATATTTGCTATGAATGTAGGCATTATGCTTATATTTTCTGTGAATGTAGGTATTGAGGAGTCTACCGAGGTAGAGGTGATGGAGATCTTGGAATCTCTTCAGTTATTCTTGAGACCATTGGATACATTGATTGTAGAAAGCAGTTTGATGAATGCATTGAAGTAGGTTTCTTGTCCCAACTCAAGGCCCTGGAGATTTCAGTTTCTTTCTAATGAAATCATGGATCTGTCCTCCCATTTAGATGTGGTTTTTTGTCATGTGCTTAGATTGGAAAATTCCTCGGCATATGGACTAGCTAAAAGAGGGGTAAATAAAGTATCTCCATGGGTGGCCAATATGTTGTACTTGTTGTTTGCTTGTAGGGTATAATCTCCATTACCCATTTTTATTTTTCAGCATGTTCTGTATTGGTATCTTGGTGTCAATACAATTTTACTGTTACCAACCAAAAAGAAGAAAAAGGGTTCCATGAATCAGAAATAGAAGAAAAATAATATTTCAAGTATATTATGCTTAGATGTGCCACTATACCTCAGGTGCCATGTAACCAAGGGTTCCAGTCTCCCCTGTCATATCATTAGGATTTTGAGCCTCAACACGAGCAACTCCAAAGTCAGCAATTTTTACAGTGCGTGCTTTATCCAGAAGCATGTTTTCTGTCTTTACATCTCTATGAACGATCTTCTTAGAGTGAAGATAACTCAACCTGCAAACAGAAAACTGACTTAGCTAAAGTGCTTGGTTTGCCGAAAGAAACTTCAGAATTCTACATCGCTTGGATTAGAAGAGCAAAACCATCCTACAAGTAATAAGATCAAAACTACTTTTCGGGCACATTTGTTTCATTGAATTGATACAATAGAAATTCAAGGACATATACAATGAAGTGGTTAAAATGAAGAAAGAAAGGTGAATATACAAAAATTGACAATCAAATAATCTCCAAAGAAGATGAATCAAAGGAAGCTGGAAAATAAATACCAAGCCATCACCCTAGTAACTCAAATCCTAGGAAAATTAAGGTCCCATCCACATCTCTATCTCATATCGTTCACCCCTCACCTCTTTAATAATCTTTTGTTGGAACCTATTTGACTATGAATTCCTACCCATGCAAACAAACGGGCCCTTAGTAATAACATGAAACCAAAAGCTTTAACTAAAACCCAAATAGATATAGGAGATTAGTTTCACCCTCGTGCAAGATCCAAAGCCAATTGGACAACAACTTTGAAAGCCAATTTCTTTCTCCGGTTCTTTATCAAGTATGATTTTAGTGCGCCCCCAGGAAGATACTCCACGATGACGCAACAAACATTGCTTGGCATGCCAAGTTGGCCGTTGTCTGTTTGTATTTTTAGCTCTGATGTGCCCATTGTAGCCCCTATGAACTGCAAGGGAAATTGACAAATGAATATCAATGCTGCCACTCAAGCTGTACTTCCGAGAAAAAAATATATTGAGCAAGCACCAATTGGTAAAGGGAGAAAGAGAAACTTTCTATTTCCTATACTTCAAGATGCAGAGAGATAAAATTGACAAATGAATATCAATGCTACCACTCAACTTTCTATTTCCTAAACTGCAAGACGCAAAGAGATAAAACATTGTGAAGATAAAAGTTAATAAAAACATTCTCCAAACAATATGATAACCATTTTACCTCCACAGAGGTTTGACAAAACAAGGGTTCATTCTGACACAGAGTTCCTCAATCATTTTTCCAAACAGAGCCTTAGAGTACCAGAAGAAATACCAAAACTGGAACTTCTTGGGATATAAAAGCATAGGGGCATCTTTACATGCAAAATAACATATAAATCTTATTACAGGAATATTGTAGAGAAATCACATTTACTTAAGCAAGCAGGATTAGGTTAGGTTTTTCTATAAAAAATGACTAACAATATGGCTGACGCTATTGCTTGGGTTTCTAAGCAGAAGGCGATCCCATGGAAATTTCAGTTTCTTTTTAATGAGATTTGGTTTCTTTACTCTTCTATTAATGTTGTCTTTCATCATAAGATTAGGTCAGCCAACTCTATAGCTAATGCTTTAGCTAAGCAAGGAGTTGAACTTGAGAGGCCCTTTCCCTGGGAGGGTTTTGTCATGTAACTGTGATGTGGGTTTGGGTATAAGTCTCTTATACCTTTTTTTGTGGTGCTCTCCTTATGTATTCTCCTTTTGTTTAATACAAGTTTTGTCACTGATCAAAAAAAATAAAAATAAAAAATGACTAACACACACTTTGAAGTGATCAATTCATCAAACCATCTCCATAAGCCAATGAACAGAAATACACCTTTACTTCAAACAAATTGCATGGGCCACACTTCATATCCTTCTTATTAATTTCAGCAGCTCTATGTGAAAACTGGACCTGGCATACTTTGGGAATATAAAATTTCATCAAAATGAAAAGCTGCTCTCCTAGAAACATTCATGCACCTGCTAGTTTACAGGATGAAACTGGAAGAGACTCAATCATCTGCTAGAATGGCCCAGTTTTTATCATAGAAAGTGGGTGCTTAAACTCCTTCCACATATTAAAAAATCCCCTCAAAAAGGCACTGCATGAGACACCATCACTCACAAAACATACTTCCAAAACTGAAATGTTTGCACTACTAGGAACACTTTAGACAGGTGAGTCTCATGTCACGACGTGTAACTTTAACAAAATACCCAGAAAAGATCTTCGGAAGCCAATTAAAAGCTAAGGTCAAAAAGTCTAATTAATAAATATAGGAGCTAACAAATCAGGCAAGTCACAATATTAGATCTTTTATTAGCCAAAACATAGAACCCTGCGGCGTTATTAGAATCCTACGATTCATAGCCCAAATCCCGATTCGTATCCTAAGTCCTAAGGAAAGCAATTCGTATCTAGGCAACGAATCCCATTTATAGATGAATCTTAGGATTCATGTGTGAATCTTACGAATCAATGCTTGTTTCATCAAATCTTACAATTCAAACAATTGACAGCAAGAATAGCTACAACCAAAAAGTTAATATTAACAATCATTTACCTTTTTTCTTTTCTTATTCTTTCTTTCTTTTAGCATTTTTTCTTTTAAAATGTTATTTAGCAGATAATGAACCTCTAAAGAACTTTTGTGGCTTTTGATAGGTTTTAGAGATGAATAAAAGCATTCGATAGTACGTATGTTGCTTGTCTATATCTTCTTCTTCTTTTAAATCTTTTTTTTTTCTTGATGAACACTTTTTTAATTTCAAAAGGTATCCTACTGCATAAGATTGATGGTTTGGATTTTATTTTTATATTTATACTTAGATTTAAAGATAACAAAAAATAAATTTTTATTGATACCTTAAACTTACTTAACAATTCACAATATCATTTATTATATATTAATATATGGTATAAAGTTTTGGATATAATTGTATGATAGACTTATTTGTCATTGTAATTATACTACTATAAATGGAAATTTTTATGGTTATAAATAGCTACTTTTTTCCTTTTCCTTTTAATTTTAAATTATTTTCTATTTTCAGTAAAAATAAAAAATCATACAATTCACAATTCAATTCGATTCATTGGTGTGAATAATTTGCGATACAATTTTGATTTTCAAAACTATTCCCTAGGGGAATAGATAGCTTCGGGCAACTACAAGACAAAACAAGTTAGTAGGGGAACTCATGGGATGTGCCATTCGAGTCCTTTGGGGCACAAGGAAGTCAAGTATTTTAGTCTTCGTCGTCGGTGGAGGATTTGACATTTTTGGTGGTGGCTCAAATTGCCAAATGGTCCGTTTTCAAGTGTGATTTTGATAGTCTAAGAGTTGATGTTGTATTGCACAATCGGGAAGCCTCTCTATTTTGTGGGGTTAAGAAAGTGAAAAAGGTGTTTTCTTGGGCTCCTCATATTGAAGGTGTGCTGAAGTTCAATGTGGATAGGGCGCTTAGAGGAAAACCAAGGCCAACGGGTATTGGTGGGGTGATTCGCAATAGTGAAGCCATTGCATTGACTTTGTTATCAAAGCAAGTGGGTTGTATGGAGTCTAATGAGGCAGAGATTGTTGCTATTTTAGAAGCAATTCGAATTTTCATTTTATCCTCTTTTCATTCAAGACTAGTGGTTGAGAGTGATTCTCTTAATGCTATGGGTGTCTTCCTCGGCTATGTTTCCTTGGAGATTTCAGTATTACTTGATGAGATTAGAGCTCTATCATTTTCAATTCAAGTGAGTTTTCTTCATGTTGGGCGGCGAGAAAATAGTTTTGCTTACTCTTTAGCTAAGCAAGGGGTTGATAGATATTCTAATTTGGTTGCTTTCACTATGTAACCTGTTTTTGTAGTATAATGCTTTGATACGATATTACCCTTTTGCTATGTTGGCTGGGGCTTCTTTGTAATCTACTTCTTCCCTTAATATATTTTCATTGTTGCCTATCCAAAAAAAAAAAATGTAGGAACCGATTACCTAACTCAAGCGAAATCTGGCAACGTGCGAAAGAAACTCTTTCGAGTGAAATTTGTTAGTTTGGTACATAAACTATTTTTTTCTTGGGGAAGATCACATTTCTTGTTTAATCACTCAATGCAGGGTTTAAAATTTGGTCATAGGAGGTGTTTGGGTGGTGGGTGTTACATAGGCCCAAAGCCCATCTGAAAAGAGCCCATCTGCAAAGAGCCCATCTGAAAAGAGGAGCCTTCTTTACTTGGAATACTATTGCTGTAATTAGCTATAATTAGTCTTCCTTCTTAACTTAGAATCCTAATTGATATAAATTAGTGAGTTTTCCTTTTTTAGAGCCTAGATTAAAGGTAATTAGCTGTAATTAGTCTTCCTTCTTAACTTAAAATCCTAATTGATGTAAATTAGTGAGTTTTCCTTTCTTAAAGCCTAGATTAAAGGTAATTAGCTGTAATTAGTCTTCCTTCTTAACTTAGAATCCTAATTGATGTAAATTAGTGAGTTTTCCTTTCTTAGAGCCTAGATTAAAGGCATGTAAAGATATATATATTGATGTATAATCTCAATAGAAGGACACACAAATTAATACATTCTCAAGAGAATTCAAAATCTCTTCTCTATGATCGTGAGTTTGTCATGGTATCAAAGCCCTGATCTACAGTCCTCTTCTCTTCTAATCTTCTTCTTCAACTGGTTTGTAGAATCTTGGTGATAACAGTCATTGGCATCCTGTCGTTGATTGTTCGGGCATGTTACATCAGCAGACCCTCCCATCTTGGTCGACCACTCATCCTAGAATTCTTGGACATTTTTTCAAATTTTTTCGATCATCAGAGGTAGGCCATCTCATCTCTTTTAGTATTTCAGTTTTGTCCAACAGATTTCATCTTAGCCATTTAAAATTGTTGATTTTGATCCGTTTTGAGTGAGACCTCTTCCAGCAGTAGTGAAATTTGACTACCCATCCATCCCCTGTTTTTGATCTGTCTCGAGATCACTTGGTGGGGTCCACGTGCTACCTTTTCCCCTGAAATCAAGGACGTACTACTTTCCTGTTGTTCTCTTTTGGCCAAAATCAATTTTAATCTAACATTGAGATGGACAAATCTGAGGTTACTTTGATCAAATTCACTGGACAAAATTACCCTGCATGGTCTTTTCAATTCCAAACCTACCTCAAAGCTAAGGAATTGTGGGTTTTTGTCTCTGGTGCTGACCCTAAACCCACTGAGGATGAAAAAAAGATCTCCTCTTGGCAGACAAAAGATGCCAAAATCAAATCCTGGATTCTGGGATCGGTTGAGCCTCAACTGATAATGAATCTCAAGCCTTACCCCACTTCTAAAGCCATGTGGGGGTATTTGAAGAAAGTATACCATCAAGATAACTCTGCGCGACAGTTCCATCTTGAATGTGCTATTGCTGAATATACCCAAGGGACTTTGTCAGTACAAGATTACTATTCAGGTTTCCGTACACTGTGGTCGGAATACGACAGTATTAAATATGCGGATGTGGCTGACAATGTGTTGGCGGTAATTCAAGACCTTCAGGCATCTAGTCAGCGAGATCAATTTTTGATGAAACTGCGGCATGATTTTGAAAGTGTTCGATCTGCTCTGATGAATCGGTCGCCCCTACCTTCTTTGGATGTATGCTTGAATGAGCTCTTACGCAAAGAACAGCGCCTTACGACCTCGGCTCATATTGCTCAACAAAAGACTGAAACCTATTCAGTCGCGTTTTCGGCACATAAAACTTCTCAGCCTCGAGACTTGAGCAAAACCCAATGCTACAGTTGTCAGAAATTTGGGCACGTTGCCTCTCAATGCAAACAAAAAGTCTGCAGTTACTGTAAAAAGTCGAGACATATCATCTCTGAATGTCGTCGCCGTCCTCCACGTCAGTCGACACAATATCAGACTCCACAGTCTCCAGCATCGCAGTATCCTATTCCTCCATCTCAGACTCCGCATGCATATGTGGCTTCCTCGGTTATGCCTGTTCCTACATCTGCAACCCCACAGCCTGGGTCCTCCTCATCTCTCACTCCTGAATTGGTTCAACAAATGATTATCAATGCCCTTTCTGCTTTTGGTCTATCAGGTAAGTCTTCTTCATCTTCCACTTGATTTCTTGATTCCAGGGCGTTTAATCATATGACGTATTCCCACACTCCTCTCTCCAATATGACAAGTTACACTGGCCCTCTTCAAATACAAACTGCTGATGGAGGACATGTTCCCATTACTGCCATTGGCGATATCCCTGGTTCCATCCCATTGAGAAATGTTTATCTTTGTCCTAATTTAACTTTCAACCTATTGTCAGTCGGACAACTTGTTGAAAATAATTGTAACATCTCTTTTTCTTCTTCTGGTTGTGTTGTGCAGGACCAGATGTCCGAGAAGGAGATCGCAAGGGGGCCTAAGTGTGGACGCTTGTTTCTGCTGGATCTTTCTCAAATTTCTAGGAATCAATTTGCCAATAATGTGTTTTGTTTTTCTCTTAGAAATAATTGCCCGTTGTGGCATAATAGACTCGGACATCCTAATTCCAAGGCTTTGTCCCTTATGTTCAATTCTGGTTTATTAAATAAATCTCTTCGTTTATCTTCTTGTGTGCCTTTTGATTGTGCTACTTGTAAAATAGGAAAGAGCAAAACACTTCCATTTCCTCAATCTACTTCTCACACTTCTCAGTGTTTTGATTTAGTTCATAGTGATGTATGGGGAATTGCTCCCACTCTTTCCCACACTCACTATAAATATTTTGTGACCTTTATTGATGATTTCAGTCGGTTCACATGGGTCTACTTTCTGCATTCCAAATCCGATGTTTTTCATGTTTTTCAAATTTTTTTGGTTTATGTTGAAAATCAATTTTCCAGCTGCATTAAAATCTTACGAACTGATTCTGGCGGGGAATATATGTCCTCTGATTTTCAACAGTTTTTGCAAACCAAAGGCATTATTTCTCAAAGATCTTGTTCTTATACTCCCCAGCAGAATGGAGTTGCTGAACGGAAAAATAGACATCTTCTTGATGTCACTCGTTCCCTTCTTCTGGAATCCTCAGTTCCTACTCGTTTTTGGGGTTGAGGCACTGGCTACAGCAGCTCATCTTATTAATCGTATGCCATCAACCTCCATTGAGAATCAAAGCCCATATTACCGTTTGTACAAGACTGCTCCATCCTATGATGATCTTTATGTTTTTGGCTCCATTTGTTTTGTGCGCTTGCCTCCTTCTAAAAGGACAAAACGCACGGCACAATCAGCTCAGTGTGTTTTTAGGTTATGCACCCTTCCAGAAAGGGTTCCTTTGCTATGATCCTCACATTCGTCGTTTCCATATCTCTAGGAATGTCGTCTTCTTTGAACATCAGTATTTTTTTCAAAAACACATTGATCCTCCTGACTCCTCTTTTGTGTCATCACCTGGTTTTTCTGAAGACTCGTCAGTTGTTCGTTTTAATCCTAATTTTGTGTATCACAGACGGAACAGCACAACGCATACTAGTGATCCCCCTCCTGATCTTCCTCCGGCATCCAGTTCCGGCCATACTTCACTACGTCGCTCCACTCGGATTTCGGTCCCGCCAGACCGTTATGGCTTCTCCCATACTTCCTTAATGGCCACTCTGTCTTTTTCTTCCATTCCACAATCATATTCTTAGGCCGTGCAGGTTCCGTGTTGGAAAAAGGCTATGCAAGATGAATTGGATGCGTTAGCACAAAATCATACGTGGGATATTGTACCATATCCTGTGGGTGTCAAACCTATTGGCTGTAAGTGGGTTTTTTCCCTCAAATTAAAATCTGATGGATCTTTAGATCGCTACAAGGCGCATCTTGTTACTCTTGGCAATCGGCAGGAATATGGCATTGATTATGATGAGACCTTTGCTCCGGTTGCCAAGATGACCACCGTCCGCACTATTCTTGCTGTTGCTGCATCTCAATCTTAGCCTCTCTATCAAATAGATGTCAAAAATGCGTTTCTCCATGGTGATCTCAAAGAAGATGTTTATATGTGATTGCCTCAGGGATGCTCCTCCGGCCCCAATATGGTTGCTAAACTTCGTCGCTCCCTCTATGGTCTGAAACAAGCTCCTCTCGCATGGTTTGAGAAATTTCAAGCTGTTCTTCTCCGCTTAGATTTTCATCCAAGCCCGTATGATCCTTCTATGTTTTTACATTATGCTCCATCCGGGATCACAATACTCCTTGTCTATGTTGATGACATCGTCATTACCGGTCCTAATGCCGGAATGATTCAGAAGCTCCAAGCATCTCTTCGCAAGTCATTTAAAATGAAGGATCTTGGCCCTCTCCACTATTTCCTCGGTCTTGAAGTTCATCAATCGCCTAAAGGTATCGTTCTCCATCAGCACAAATACACTATTGATCTCATCGCCTTGGCTAGTCTTACTGCTTCTGCTCCTGTTGATACGCCAATAGAACTGAATGTCAAACTCAGTCGCGACGAAGGTGATCTTCTTTCCGATCCTACTGCCTATCGCCAGTTGGTTGGGAGCTTGATCTACCTCACGATCACTCGACCCGATATCTCTTATGCGGTCAACCTGATGAGTCAGTTCATGACTGCTCCTCGTCACCTTCATCTGGCTGCTGTTCGCCGCATCATTCGGTACCTTATTCGCACACCGACTCGTGGGTTGTTTTTTTCCATCCAACAATCCTCTGACTCTCCAAGCTTATTCAGATACTGATTGGGCTGGTTGTCCGGATACTCGCAGATCGACAACTGGATGGTGCATGTTTTTAGGTTATAGTCTCATTTCTTGAAAATGCAAGAAACATGACAAAGTTTCCAAATCCTCTACTGAGGTAGAGTACCGCGCCATCTCTGCCGCATGCTCCGAAATTCTTTGGCTCCGTGGTTTGCTTTCTGACATTGGTTTTCCAGCAGCAGGAGCTACCCCCCTCTATGGGGATAATACCAGTGCTATTCGGATTACTGAAAATCCAGTTTTTCATGAACGTACTAAACACATCGAGGTTGATTGTCACTTCATCCGTGATGAGCTTAAACGTGATCTCATCAGCCTGCCACATGTTTCCACTGAACTTCAACTTGCTGATATTCTCACCAAAGGCCTTCCAAGACCGCGCCATCAGTTCTTGGTTTCCAAATTGATGCTTGTCGATTCTCCCGCATCAATTTGAGGGGGGGTGTTACATAGGCCCAAAGCCCATCTGAAAGCCCATCTGCAAAGAGCCCATCTGAAAAGAGGAGCCTTCTTTACTTGGAATACTATTGCTGTAATTAGCTGTAATTAGTCTTCCTTCTTAACTTAGAATCCTAATTGATATAAATTAGTGAGTTTTCCTTTTTTAGAGCCTAGATTAAAGGTAATTAGCTGTAATTAGTCTTCCTTCTTAACTTAGAATCCTAATTGATGTAAATTAGTGAGTTTTCCTTTCTTAGAGCCTAGATTAAAGGTAATTAACTGTAATTAGTCTTCCTTCTTAACTTAGAATCCTAATTGATGTAAATTAATGAGTTTTCCTTTCTTAGAGCCTAGATTAAAGGCATGTAAAGATATATATATTGATGTATAATCTCAATAGAAGGACACACAAATTAATACATTCTCAAGAGAATTCAAAATCTCTTCTCTATGATCGTGAGTTTGTCAGTGGGGACATCTTGAGCTTTTGTCTCTTTAGTTTATGTTTTCATCACAAAATATGTGTGCTATTAGGTGAGTGAAACATTCACGAATGACAGCAACACACTGCAGAATTAATTTCGGAGGGGATTTGAAGAAGTCTTTTGGAGAGTAGATGGCTTTTGTAACAATGTTTCTGCAATACTGGTATATGTGCATTAGCATACAATGACCAGGATCAAACAAATGAAGTTGCTCAAAGTGATAATGCTACTTAAGTTCTGTGTGATTAGAACTGAAATGATAAAAAAAAGAAAAAAAAAAGAAAGAAAGCACATCAACAGTTAATGTTACCTTGGTTACATTAGGATGATCAAGCTTATGCCACACAGCAACTTCTTGAGTAAATGATGATCGAAGTGAAGCAATTTCAGCTTCAGTCCTATAGGCCTCTCCTCCCCAATCAAGCAGCTTAACTAGGATACAGAAACCAAATATGTTAAAGAAATCTGAAGTCTGAATTTTGTTTTAATAATAATAAACA
Organism: Sextonia rubra; assembly: GCA_037013555.1. Classification (NCBI taxonomy): domain Eukaryota; kingdom Viridiplantae; phylum Streptophyta; class Magnoliopsida; order Laurales; family Lauraceae; genus Sextonia; species Sextonia rubra. Next base: position 436,182 of record JASUAD010000007.1, read on the forward strand.
TAGGAAGTAAATGAACTGGATTCAGGAAGAGGCCACATAGTACTTAGACCCAGTTATCAATTGAGTCCATAATAGGTCCCAGACCTAGGCCTGAATCAAGCACCCAGTTATTATAGAATATATTGATATACAATATATAACATGTAATATATGTGAGTGGAATTTTCAGGAGCAGCCTAACCTATGGGATCCACCTATGATCAATTTAAACTCCTCACACTAGCTACCTTGGGTGTGCACTAGCAATTTAGCATTCGGCGTGCATTAGTATTCACCTAAATTTGACACATCCAAATTGTTGAAACCCTCAGATTGATCATGCAGAAAACATGTGCACATTTACTTTACCCATCAACCATCAATATCCATTTTTTGCATACACCTAGGACCCTTCAACCCCTACTGCTGCTACAGCTACCACCACCGCACACATGGGTATTCTAGTATGGACTTGAGCACACCCAGACCTAGACCTCGTTATCAGATGGACACAAAAGGGTACAAACTAGATTTTATTTTATTTTGGGTAACCAGGAAATCAGAGTTCCATTTACATCTATGTAACAAAGGTTTACAGAAGGTGAAGACAAAAAATGATTGAAACTGTTGTAGTTAGACATTTAAACCTTTTTAAAAAATTAAGGCACTGAAAATTTTGAAACAAGAAAACAAAAATCATATAAATAACTATTGTACCCTAACATGTAGGTCGATCGCAATGTACGTTTAATTCTAGACACTCAAAAGGGTGCAGATAAACAAACCACAGTTCCGCACCAAAATGGAAAAGTGAAAAAACAATAATAAGAAAAGAAAAATGACATTGATGCAGAAAGCATGCATGAGGAAATCAAATGTAACCATGGATCCAGAGAAAATTTATACTTCAGACAGCAGATGCATTATTAATATTTAATTTGGCTTCCTTTTTCTGATCGGTAGACACAATTATTAAGGGTTATATCACCAACTTCAGATCAAGGAGCAAATTATGTGGATAAGGCTACTAAAGAGAATGAAGCTCACGAAGATGCAGACGTGAGAAGCATTGTGCCATATTAAGTGTAAAGCGACCGTCATTTGTAAGCCTGAGGAGCTATCAAATTGATGCAGCCCCAAATCCACAAACAAAAAAAGACCAGTCCCACAATAGGATTTGGCTGAATCCACGAAAAATTCATTGAGAGGGACCAAGGTCCAAATAGGGCAAGGGATTCAACACTTGAGCAGTTCTCAACCCAACAAATTACTTCACCCAACCTAAAGGAAATTCTTCATTCAATAATAAAAAAAAGGTGCCTGTCAAAATGGAGGGTTACATATTTATACGAATGGATGAGAGAACCCTTCCTATTAAAACTAAATTTCCTGAATCTTTCCTAAAGAAGTAAAAGGAAACAAATCTCCTGAAATCATGCTGGAAATCAATACATATAAAAACTAATCTAAAGACTACTAATTAAAACAAACTTCTAACCACGTGGTTAGTTCTGTTGGCCTTGTGGACTAGGCCCAATGGGGTGGCCGACTGACCAATGGGCTCAGCAATTGCACTCAGATCCTGGGGAAAGCTTGCAAATCTGAGTTGGCTATTTGAAAAGCTCCATTTCCAAGATTTGAAATCCAGATCTACCTGGTTATTTGAAATCTAGATCTACCTGGTTATTTTACGATGTATTTGCTAATTATTTGAACTTTACTGCAACAATGTCATCTATGCGTGATACTGTTGTTCACTTGTTTGAATGTTTTTAGACTGATAACAGCAATATTCTTTAACATAATTATTCTTATAGATAGTAACCAACCCTTGATGTACCCATACAATGAGAACATTGGAATTTAGGAGAATCAAATTTAATAATCGCGTTTTCATAATTAAGAGATATACTCATACCAATGTTGACAAAGCTGGACAGCATCCTATTGTGATCAATGTATTCTTCACAAAGCACCTTAACCTTTGCTTCCATATCTGCCTAGAGATCACAAGACCTATACTAACAGACAAAGGATGGTTCATTGAACAGTCGGGATCACATGAAAAAGTTCACCTAACTATGCAAATTGGTAGAAACACTCCCTTGATGGTCACGGATTTCAATGATCCACGGTTCACGAGGAAAAGTTACTGACTGATCCAAGAGGAAAGTGAACAGAAAATGAAGAGGACTAGTCATATGCCACCAAGAGTAAAAAGGTATAATTCAGTAATAAGGCAACAGTAAAGACCATCTATAATCTATCTACCCTTCATTTCAATTGTCAGTTTGTTACATATCTGCACAGCAAACCAAACTCAGTCTCAATAAGAAACTCAATATAAGCACCATTTAGAGAGTTTAAGCCTGATGAACTATCAAGTTATCACCTTTTAATAAACAAGCCACTATTAGATGTCAAATGATAACTTGATGTCTGAAAGAACAAATAGCAAAACATACAAGATTATTAAAAGAATGGGTGTACAGATAGTGGGGAAGAAAGGAAGCTGAAATGAAAACATGTATATAAAAAAATAAAAAAAACAAAAAATAAAAAATAAAAACAAAGAAAAATGGAGAAAAAGGACCAACAAGTGGGAATTGAGAATTTTAAGTGGTAATTAGAAACAGAACACAAGGGAAACCCAAGCTCCCAAGGAAAGAAAAATAAGGACTAAGGCACTAAATTGTTACCCAAAAAACCAAAATGAATATTCAGAACACAGATAGGAAGGAGTTCAAAAAAGAATTGAGTATTCAAGGAATCCAAATTTGGTATTCAAAAACAAGCAGAGAAACTGAACAAGGGGGAAAAAAACCAAGAAAGAGAAATAGAGAAATCCAGTTATCAAAACAAGAACACCCAAGTGGGTATTTGAAGACAAAGAAAAACTCAAGAAACCCAGATATCAAAACAAGAAGAAGACCCAAATCAGAATGGCTACTTGCCAGCAAGGAAAGAAGAAAAATAATTCAAGAAACCCAGATACCAAAACCATAGGAAGACCCAAATGGGGTAGCCCAGAGAGAGAGAGAGAGAGAGAGAGAGAGAGAGAGAGGAGGTCTGGGTCTCACCGGCAACGTCCTGGGAATCATAGATCCCTCGATGGACGGTCCCAAACGTGCCGCTGCCAATGACTGTCTTGATGAGAAGCTTGGTGGGGTCAATCTCCCACTCCTCCCTAGAAACCCTCTCCTCCTTTGTTCCATCCTCTCTCTTCTTCTCCATTGTCCATGCCCTCTTGAGATGCCTCTCCAGCTGATCATCTAAGTTCTTCAGGTCGATCTGATCGGCCCTCACAAACCCATCATTGCTCTCCTTCATCTCTGATTCAATCTTTCACCTTTCTAGATACCTATTGTTGCAGGAAATGGCGAAAAGGTTTGTTGGGGCTCTCTCTCTCTCTCTCTCTCTCTCTCTCTTTCTCCTCTATTTTTTCTTTCTGCGTCTGCTGCTCTGGTGCTTCTGCTCCTGCTGCTTCTTCTGCTTCTGCTTGTTATTGTTCTGGACTTTGTATCATCCATGTGGGCACATGGATTGCCCGAACACAACGTGTGTTTCTGACCCACCTCGCTCTCTTCCCTTTTTTTAAATGTCTCTTTCTCCCTCTCAGACATGCAGAGATGTGGGTGGCTAGGTGGGGCCCATTTGTTTTTGGTTTGCACATGAGACAGTTTCGGTCCTTAACTATGAATTCACACTCTTCTGCAAACAAGAAAAGAAAGAAAAAAAATGAAAACCTATGAATTCACATTCATATCCGTTTCTAAATAATAGTTTCCATTTTGATCTTATTGAAATTCAAAATCTATTTGATTGGTTTGATTCCTCGTTACGAGAGGTAAATAGGATGAAGTTCTGAAACCGAGCTAACTTAAAAGGCCGGAATCTAGTTTAAAAAAATAAGTATATTGTTTAACTTATAATAATACATCAATTTTACTGTCTCCAAATATAAAAGTGTCCCCAAAATCTTGCTTTAAATGCATAGTGTGCAATATGGAAGACTCGTATGCCAGTCCCGAGTCTACAGATCAGAACCTACAGGTACTCAAAACCAAACTCATTTAGCAATTGAAACCTAAATTGATTCTAAACTCAAGCAAGTTTATTAATCGAACACTAAAATAAATTTTAAACCTAATTTTTTGCGGGTTGGAACTTCAAGATAATTGGATAATCAAATACTCATTTGCAACCCTAACTTGTTGTAGACTAAGTGTTTCATAACCGTTGAAAGGATTGATTAGACAAGTAGACACACATTTGGAAATTGGAATTAAGGGATGAATGCCCAACTGAAAGTTCGAAAGTAGAAATTTGAAGCATAGATGGAAAAAATCTAGGGTCTTGGCAAAAGTAAAAAAATCAACCCACAAGTTTGGAATGGGATGTAATGAAATGTTGGGGGTGCTGGTTTTGATTGATATTGTCATTCACATTCACTGTGAGGCCCATTAGAAAGACTATTGGTGGTTAGCACTATGAGCCCGTTTGGTATCATTTCTTAAAATCATTTATGCGTTTATATCTCTCTCAATATTTTAGATTATTTTTCTCATGTCCATCAAACAAGTTTTTTATCATTTATTTTCATACGAGGGATCTGCCCTTCTCCTTTCCTCTTCGAGTCAATAAAACATTTCTACAATGGTGCCCAACATGCCCCCGTGATAGTACATTTTCAACAATCTTGATGGAAATGTTAGTGTTTTAGGTATTTTTATGTTGATAGAAAGTACTTATGCTTTGCATTTTTTAAGAAATACAAAGGTTGTCTATGTGCTCCTTGGACAAAGAAGTGACTTTTACTTTTTTATTTAGAAAGGAGAGGCTTCATGAGCAAACTAGAGGCATGAAGCTTCTATTTTTTTGGGTACCCCAGCCATTATGGGGTGCCATAAAAAATAAAAAATAAATAAAAGAAGAAGCAATAAAAAATAAATAAAAGAAGAAGCTCCAAGAGGCATGAAGCTTCTTGATCACTTCTTCCTCTTTTGAAGTCTTTTGACATAGATAACGTCTCTTGAATTTTACATGTGATTTTGAAATCAATATACGCACTAAACGAGTGGAAGATGCCTTCGACTGTGACAGACTATTCATCCATATCAACGTCGTCCCTGATTCCATCTTTGGATTATAATACACAGATATTTTAAACTAGCCCAAGTTTCACAATGTATTTGATACTTCAGCTTTTATATATAAAATATCATGCCCCTATCATATATACATATTGGAGAATATTCATGTGCATATGTTCCTCAGCAAGTTTTTCATGAAAACTCTAGGTGGGACCCACTGTATGGTCTATCCAAATGAACCACACACACAACCCCCTTGAATTGAACATATTTACCAATTTTTGATCAAATTTGAATTTATTGAACCGTTGGATTAACTATGCACCCATTCGAATGGAATGAATTTGTGGGTCTTCAAATGAAGAGGTTAAGGACATGTGATTGGGGGCCAAACTTGATATCTGAAGTGGTCCCGCATGAATCTTTCCATTTCCCCCGGTCTCATCCCTTGGTGAGGTCCACCATGGGCCCCACAGAGGAGTATGCACTGTCCCTTGGTGAGGGACATATGCATATGAATATCCCCCATATATATTATAACGTATATAGAGTGTCTCTACCATATGTATGCCGTAACTGGGCTTTGCCATCTCTAAATGGACTATACACTGAACCAAATAGACCCTTCATCTCACAATAGGGTTTTGAGATGCAGAGCATCTTTCTTACCTTATATGTGAGTAGTCATCTCACCTAATCTTTTAAGCTTATATTTGTTTCAACAATTTCTTTTGACAAAAAAAAAATCTGTAAAACTTTGATGTGTTGAGTCATGAGCAAATAATGTGGTTGCAATTGCATTGCCAGCATCAGGAACCTTGGAGCGTGGACTGGTTAAACTATACAGTTTAATGCATAGTTTTTTATAATGTCCCAAAAGGTGCCTTACGTTTCCAGTCATTATCCTTGGTTTTAACGTACTAGGACTTCTCAAGCTTGCATTTGAATTTTGGATCACCCCATTTTGTTATAACCTTTTGAAATTACCAAATTCATTCTTGCCTTATGGCTGATATTTAGCCATTAGAAGGAAGTGCTAACCCTTTAACAAAATGTGGCATACAAACCGCTCAGTTGTAAATACCCAATGGGCTCATGAAGATGACTCTCGTGAGATTCTCTTGTAGAATCAGCTGACAAGACCTTCCCCAACAAGGATTCTCTATCTTTTTTTCTTTCTTCATCAAATTCACGTTTGGTTTGATTTTTCAAAATGATAATTTAGTACCCATTATCAAGAAATGATCCTATCTTGATAATACGGAACTTTCTAATTATGACAACATGTTGCTTCATCAAGCAAAGATAGGCAGCACTTGAGTTTTTTTTTTCTTTTTTTTGTTATCCCAACTTAGTGGGACTGGGTCTCCTAATCCTTCAGTGAGGTAAGGCACCCTTGGGTGAGGCAAGTGAACTCGAATGATGTAAAACAGCCTTCAGGTTACTTGCTCAGGTTCGAACTTGGGACAGCTAGAAAATAAGTGACGCCTCTTACCACTTGAATTAGCATGACATGGGAACATCAAAAGGTCCTATGCCTTGCAATATGAGATAATTTCTCTACACTGAACCTTGAACCTTATTATAGTGGAAAAGAGATCCCAGTTTTCAATAATTATGAATTTTATAGCCCTTGACTTATTAGCCATATATCTGGTTTGTACGTGCTGGGCACATTATTTTCTAATTTATACAATTGATTTGATGAGCATTTGGCTAGAAGCGGGTTGGGTCAAGTCTAAACAAGTAAGGTTTGGTTGAGGCTCAACTCAATCATCATCATCATCATAATCATTAAAGCCTTGTAAAAAATATGTTGGGTTTGGCTACATGAGTTTTATTTTTCATTCTGATATATCTTGAGTCCAATTTTCAAATTGGCTACACTTCTTACTTCTTTAAATCTATTTTTACTCTATCTATCTATGCCCTTTTCAACTTTCCCATTTTCGTTGGTGGTCGTGAACCTATATAGCCAAACTTTTCACTACCAACGCCATTGCTAATCTGCGTTCAACTTATCCAAACCATCTCAAATGGGTTCTTCTAATTTTCTCTGCTATTAATGCTACCCCAAAAATGCTCTTAAAAGTATTCATTTCTAACCATTTCTAGTTATACTACATATCTATCTCAACATTCTCATATTTGCTATATCCATTATTTGCATATGTTGAGGCTCAACGTATATCTAACTCATTTATCAAATAGATGAGGCACCCCCATCTACACTTTATATGCGGCAATCCTACCTCATATTTGCATCTCAAATGAGTCAATCTGGTGCAAGTTGCTTAACGTAGTTGTGCTTTTTTTTTTTTTTTTGTGCTACTACATTAAGACCCATGTTTACAAATTAGTTATTGTGGGCCCATGAGGAAAGCCAACATTCATACACTCATATTATCACCTTAAAAAGCTCAGATGGCAAATTCCAAAAATTCATCTAATAAAATAAGCAATACATATGCAGGATGGAGGGTTTGCATAGGTTATATACATTTGGTGGTTTTTTTATCGTGTGGGAGCTCGCATGGCACCTGTGCAGGATTTTTTTATCATCATCTTCAATTAGAAAGGCTTTGCTTTGTGCATGGTCAAGATTGAGAAAACCACAATGCCCTTGTGCATGTCTCTTGCCTGTGATAAAGTACCTGGGTTAGGTGGGTATGTTAGATTTTACCATAATCATAGAGTCCTCTTTAATGGATCAGATCTGAGTAATACAATATATAAATCACATGCCTATATGGCTCCGTTGTATATTAAACATGTGAAGAAGAATAAGTTCTCACACAGGGGTTTACAACTCACTTCTACTTTTCTTTAATATATGTATGCAAGTGATGAAAGAGCAAATAATAATTTCTTAAAGTGAAGTAAGTTACTAAAAACTTATTTATAGATCTCTGTTATAATTCCCTTCTCATCATAGAATTGCTAACTTAATAGGACTATCCCTCTTGTTTGTAACTTGAGTAGGAAGCAAATATTAGTTTCCAAGTTCAATATAATTTCTAAATACAAAAATAAAGATGAGTCTTTACTTGTTTTGGACTACCAATTGTGGGACCCATGCATAAGCATGTGGTCAAGTGGACCACATGTCCATATGCTAATAGCGTCAACCAATGTCTAACTTGTTTAACTGGTAATTAGGATTTCATGACCCAAAACCAACCCAGTAATGGCATGGGTTTGTTACAGGTTAGACACAACTTGCATTAGTGGGTTAGGCCAGATATTGCTACCCAAAAAAATGAGCATAATAGACAGACGCAGATTGGGAATCTAGCCGCCCAAGAATTGGCAATGTGGAATAATGTTGCTTATGAATTGCCTGTACCTGAGCCATTAATTGAAGGAATACTATTCGTTCTAGTTCACCAAGTCAAACCATAGGATTAACCATACATAGACTACACATAAAGCCCATAGTTTTTGTTCTTTCTTTTCAACAGGATGATAGATAACTCACAGTAACTCTCCTTTTCATTTCTGTTATTACTAATATTTTATTTTTCCTCCATTCAGGTGCTAACTACCACAAGTCTCTCTCTCTCTCTCTCTCTCTCTCTCTCTCTCTCTCTCTCTCTCTCTCTCTCTCATTTGATTGGATGACCTGAGCAAAAACACTGCCACCATGTGCCTGTTGTATGCCTTTCCAGTCCCAGAAAAACTTTGTTCTACAAATTCTTGCTATATTTGGGCAGTTAATCACATGATCCTGTAGGGAGCGATCTATAATAGCGGAAAGATATGGCAGACAAGTGCAGGCAGGAATCTTTCCTGTGAGGACAAGTACCTTGCGTCCTTGCCTAATTGCCTTTTGTTACAACTTCATCAAATTGCCAAACTTTGGCCCCTTGCTTGTTTTTGCAAAATTGCTCAAAAGGATCTTGATGTACACTGTCAACCATCACCATTCAACCAGGTCACTGGAGCTAGGCACTTGGTCTAATGATCCAAACCATTTATCATATTATTTTACGTACCGGTCCTTCCTTTGTAAAGACACTACTCGATTGGGTGTAGTGGAGCCATCAGTTCATGACAAAGCTAAACTATCATACATTTGAAGGGTGCTATAGCAAAAAATAAAAAAACCCTGCTTTTAGTTTTGAATAGTGCACCTCGTATATATTTTTACATAGCGGGCTCCTACAAGGAAAATTTTTAGCTTCCACCTTGGGCTAGGAAGATATAGGAAGGTTCTTACCTACCCCTTATAATTAAATTGGCACTGATTTGTGTGTGGCACATAGAAAATCATGAATGTTTGAGGCTTTTACACTGAAGTGATATTTTTCCCACCGTATATTTGCGAGGCCCCATTTTGTAAAATCATCCATTCATGGGCCTAAAAGTACAAAAAATGGGTCACTCAAGGTCGATCATGATCTTATTTGTGACAAAGGAAAGAGAAGCGTAGGGAACTGTATCATCCACTCACGCATTATTTGCAACCACAAGCCTTGACATTGTGCTCCATAAAATACCAACATACTCATAAAGATGTGTCAACAAAAGTTCTTTCAAATCTAAACAATGGTTGCTGATATGGAAAAGATAAAACACATGTGGGAAGGTATGTGTAGAGAACTTTACCAATAACCCTCCCTATTTCTATAATTATTACAATCATAATCATCTAAAATGGTGATTTAGAAAGACATTCCTCTTTTTCTTTGATATTCTAAAGGCATGCCTTGGCAAAAATGAAAAAAAAAAGGGAAAAGGAAAAGGAAACTGAAAATGTGGCAAGTCCTTGTTTTCAAGGAACTTATGCCTTTAAGTGAAAATAGAAAAAAACTTATGACTATTTTCCATCTTATTATAACCAAGCTTCTATAACTGTAGAGTTCTTATTAGATTTTGTGGACTCAATCCATCAGTTGATGTAATAAATTGATTAATTTCTTTATTTATCAATAAAATCATGCTTTACTTTCATGAGATAAATGTTATTTTATTACTTTATGCACATGACCAATACATATGACATAATGATTCATGAGTTGAACCGGATCCCATTAGTATATTAGATGTGATATATGTGCATGGATGAGATCCACACGCGGGAGATATATGTCACAAATCTTATACTTAAATAGCTTCACAACCAGTAATGAGATTGGGCATCTCATTTGATAAGGTTACAGCACTTTGATCACTATGAGATAGTGTGATTTATCTCGATCATTAGAATGTAAGATTCTGGATCACGGTGCTGATACATTGGATGTATTGAAGGACCATGAGATGCACCTTATGGAATTCTGTCTCAATAATAAGGTATGCTCTCATAATTCCCTAGCAATAGGCTCTCAATCCTGAGACATTGATGAACTCAAGTTTCTATCTATTCATTTGCTTTGAGTCACCAATGAGTGAGGCCAACTGTAGGTTAACACCTCGGTGTCTTAGGTATGTGGTAATAGAACTGTGGGAACGTTGAATGATCAAGATGGAATCTATCTCTATTATCCCCTTGTGCCAATTAATGGATTTGTCATTAGTAAGTGCGCACCCATCTCAATTAAGAGTTAATTGGATGGTACTGATGATTACTGTGATTAATTGGGGTTCAAGGATAATAAGATGTGGAACTTAGATTGGAAGAGACAGATTTATTCCAATTGATTCACGGATATTGATAGAGGGGCCTACTTGTGGTAATTGGGAAGTTTAGGGTCTTCATTGTAATTTATTCCTAAGATTGGAGTGCAATTGCATTTATGTAGTGGTGTTATTTGCAATTAACTGTGAGCCCGGATTGCACATAAGATGTGGGGTCACGGTGTTCCAGTTGGAGCCAGCTTTCTAAGGAATCCCTAGTGGTCCCCACGCTAGCCCAAGATATTGGAAAATACTAATCCGACTTGAACTCTAGAAAGAAGAGTTTAAAAAGGAAAAAGCTGCTAATTGCTCTGGAAGTAAGACTTCTATTTCAATTAGACAAGGGAGAGATTTGAAAGTCTATAAAATCTCTTGGATGCCCAATAAGAGTCTCTCTCACTCCCAAAACCCTATTCGTGCAAGAGTTACACGAGTTTCTCTCTCCTTCTCTCTTCTAGTTCCTTGGAGTTTCGAGTTGGGATTTCTCCTGAAGATTCCACCACTCTTCTTGAGAAAAGAAATCCAATTCAGGTCATAGCGTGGAAGGCTAAGAGGTGTTGAAGATTCTCATCATCAAGTAGAGTCACAACTTCTCCATTAGAGCACTACGGATTTCCAAAAGTATGATCTACTTCTTTCATGTCGTAGATTATTGTGGATATTTAGTACTATTTGATTCTATCTATAAGATAGAATATTTACTGTATATGGTCACGAGACTGAGGGTAATGTATCCTGGATTGAGTTTTTGGTCTTATGGATTGTTGATCCCTGTGTCAAGTGGGTCAAAAGTTTTTGAAATCTATCAACGAGACCCACCTACTTGCAACAATTGTATCATCCACTCACGCATTATATGCAACCGCAAGCCTTGACATTGTGCTCCATAAAATACCAACATACTTATAAAGATGTGTCAACAAAAGTTCTTTCAAATCTAAACAATGGTTGCTGATATGGAAAAGATAAAACACGTGTGGGAAGGTATGTGTAGAGAACTTTACCAATAACCCTCCCTATTTCTATAATTATTACAATCATAATCATCTAAAATGGTGATTTAGAAAGACATTCCTCTTTTTCTTTGATATTCTAAAGGCATGCCTTGGCAAAAATGAAAAAAAAAAAAAAGGAAAAGGAAAAGGAAAATGAAAATGTGGCAAGTCCTTGTTTTCAAGGAACTTATGCCTTTAAGTGAAAATAGAAAAAAACTTATGACTATTTTCCATCTTATTATAACCAAGCTTCTATAACTGTAGAGTTCTTATAGGATCTTGTGCATCAACCATTGGAACATATAGTTTTTAAACTGTAATTAAATGAAATAGATTAAATGGTGGTTAAACTATAGATTACCTAGTTTGAGCAAAGGACTTCAGTCCTTTAGAGAGATCCTAACCTCTTTTCAACATTAGACAATTCAGATGTAGCTGAAGATTTTTGTGGCCCTAAATTTCTATATTGCAAGCCAAATAATATGTAGCAGAAGAAATAAAACAACTTACAAATAAACAATCAACTACACAAGAAGAAGACGTGCATATTTTTAACATGGAAAACCCTAATGAGGTAAAAAAAAAACTACGAATCTAAAAAAGATCAACTATCAAGAAATAGCGAACAGTTACAAAATATACTTTCAACCTTTATCCAGTCACTTCTTCGACCTAATGACCGAGTTCTTCTCGTACAACTCACTGCCATGACACTCTTTCGCGCGCACTGCTCTCCTCTTGATCAACTGACACTTTAAATACACAAGATGACCTCAATCTTCTACAAGAGATATACAAGCAGTATACTTTAGTTTAAAGCTTAAGCACAATCTCTCAATAAAAAATCTAGAGAACATGAAGGAATCTCCAACGTGAAATCTCAACTTAGATTATAGAAATCAATACCCCAGGGTTGAGAAAGAACACCTTGTATAACCTATAATTCGTATCTAGAACTAAACTTACTAATGTTGGCACAAATATGAAATAATTCTGCATAAGGTCCATAGGTTTCTGTACGTCATCCGATCGATTGGCTAGATACTTGATCGATCGAGTATCGCCTTTACCTCTAAATCGACTGATTAAGCAAGATCGGATTAATTGGGCAATCTTGTTGTTTTTTTTTTTTTTTCTTTCTTTCTTTTTTGATTTCTTCAAGTCAACTCTTCTGATGACACGAACCTCAGTCCATCTAAAAGAAATATAAAATACAACTCATTGGACCTAAATTTTGTCTAACCCATGAATTAGCCAACACTCAAAAACCTTACAGTAACTATTTACATGAGACCTTAGATTGAAGATCCAACTCTTCTAAGAATTTACACATTACTTAAATAGAAGCCTCATGTGGCTCTTAGACCCAACCTATGCTATCCATCCATGATCTATATTGTTTGGCTTATGTCTTGTATTTCGGTTTAGCCGGATGAGTCCACTGAGTTAGCTAAGGACCGGTTTAAGGTTAAGGGTATTTTGGTAATTGTACTGAAGCTTTCTTGGTGGTTAAGAAAGTGGAGATTATATATTGATATAATATGTAACCCTACATCTTGCGCTAAAGAGAGTGGTTTCTCTTACCCGTGGTGTCACCACACCACATAAGAGAAACAATGAGAGCATGGGTGTTTCTGTATGCTTTTGCTTGTTATAGTGAAGATGGTATTTATTGTCTCTGTGCTCGTGGATATAGCCCTGGTTTGGGGAACCACGTAAATCCTCCATGTATTCTTTTCTTGTGTGTGGCTTGATTGTTCAATCACAGATTATGCACTTCTGCATATACATAACAAGTGTTAACGAAGCTGGGTTGTATTGTGTGATCGACGAATTGGATTCTCCTTGGAGATCCAGATTCTACATTAAACTCTAGATTTTCTACAGGTTGTAGAGAAGGTGGAGATTGGTTTTATATTTGGGTAGGCCATACAGTAGGTGGAAAAGATCAGTAAAAGTCGCAGTTCATCGTCGAAGAAGAGGATTTACTATTTCCCACTTACATAGCTATCTCACTTAAGGATGAAAAGGAAGGAGAATGGTTGATTGCTATTCTTTGCGTAAGTTGGTCAATCTCTGTTGGCCACAATTTTCCTTTTTCGAATCAAAGAAGATGATTGGATTGAAGAGGGTTCTGTTCAGAGGATTCGGATTCTTCAAGCCTCGCCAGAATCAAGGAAAAAGATTAGAATCATACTACTGATCTTGAAAAATAGAGGGTTCTTAGTTGGGTTTCTTGAAGAAAAAAACTAGAGAATAAAGGATGATACTGCGGCTATTCCCCCTCCAATTGTCGAGCACCATCTGCTGGAATTGCCACCTGCTTCCTCCCGCAACGTCATTGTCTAGCCGTGTTCGCTGCCCCTCCTCCTTCACTGTTGAGTAAGAAGATGAGGGATCATAGGTCCTAGTTTTCAAAACCAGAGATTGAAGAAGAACAAGAAGGTCCACTGGGCTTGGATTCGCCAAGTCAGGTCGATTGGGTTGGGTTAGACCCAACCCCTGAGGCTAGGTCTACTACAGCTAGCAGTCGGTCAATTTGGGTTGGGTCTAGTTGACCTAAACTCATGTGCAAAGCCCAGTCCAACAGCCAAGCAAAGCAGTGCTGACATCAGCCAACGTAAGTAGATTTGTAAGTTAAAAATAGTTTGACCTAGATCTTTGGTAGAATGTTGTTTCATCAATATCTTAATCATCCAAAGACCAATCGGAGATCCGTTTGCACCTACAAACTCGTTAGAGTAGATTTACACAGTAGAAGAGGTTGATTGGCTATTTAATGGTCAACGAGGAAGTTTGACCAATTGGAGCGCAGAAAACTATTTTTGTGATATTGAAGTCATCTGGGGCTGAATTTCAGATCCATTTCTTTCAGCGTACTTGTAGTAATGAGATATTCGCAGTGGTGTTGAAATTAAATCAATTTGAAGGCTAGTTTGTGAGTGATCTAAAAATCACTCGGATTTGTCAATGGATTCGAGCTTCAAGTTCAAGGTGGAGTTTGATGAAAAGATGAACTTTGCTCAAAGTTCATGTGATAGTTCAATATGTTAAAGTGTTGAAGGAAGAAGACTGCATCGTCGGTGTAATTACGTACCATTTAGCAGGGTACGTGAAGACATTGCCGGTTTTATCTCTTGATGGCTCGTATTGCAGAATTCAAGCCAAGATGAAGATTGTTAGGTTTATGTCTTATAGTCTAGGCTAATCAGATAAAAGATTATGCCATTGGTGCAATGACGTACTTGTTGGTAAAGTGCGTGAAGACACTACCGATTTTATCTCCTGATGGCTCAAGTTGTGTGGAATCTAAGACAAGATGGGATTGTTGAGTTTATATCGTGTATCCCAGTTTAGCTAGATAGGTCCACTAGGTTAGCCAGTGACCAATTTAAGGTCAAGGGTATTTTGATAATTATACTGGGGCTTTCTTAGTGGCTAAGAAAGCAGAGATTATAAATTAATGTAATCTGTAACCCTAAATCTTGTGCTGAAGAGAGTGGCCTTTTTTACCCGTGGTGTTATCATAACACATAGGAGAGATGGTGAGAGTATGAATGTCTTCACATGCCTTTGCTTGTTATAATAAAGATAATATCATCTTTGTATCCGTGGATGTAGCCCTATTTAGGTGAACTACATATATGTTCTCTTCTTATATGTGACTTTATTGTTTGATTGCAGGTTACGGGCTTCCGCACGTGCACAACATATATGGCACCCACTGATGAAAGATCAACTCATTCACCCGTATACCAAGTACATGGCATGGGTGGCTTGACCATTGGGCAAAAAAGGCCTTTGCTCTAGGCCCCTAAAAATAAATAAATAAATAAATAAGGCCCAAAAAAAAAAGGAATTCCTATCTTTCTGTGTTTTCAATCCCAAAAAATAAGGCCTAATAAAAATAATTGAAGCAACTTAAATCTTTTTAAATTTTAAAAAAAGCAATTGTCATCATTTTATTTCTCGTAAAAAATAAGGCCTCATAAAAGTAATTAAAACGACTACCATCTTTTTACATTCTAGGAAAAACAACTACTATCTTTTCATATTTCAAAAAATAAATAAATAAATAAAGCTTATTTTTCACCATTGAAAAATGTTGCAATTAAAAAAAATTGAAAACCCTGAAATTACAATAAGCAAGAAATCATTTTCTGTTTTGAAAAAAGTCATAGAAGATAACTTCAAATATTAACTTCAAATATAATCTTTTTTTTATATTAAAGAAGTTGCATCAAATTCAAATGTAATCCATACCTATAAATCACAAAATTAGATCCTATGGTTCTATGCTTTTAATTTTATTCTTAATTCTAAGCCAATATTATATGTTAATTATGGTTAGTGTTTGTTTTATTTGTAAATATTATTAGTTATAATTTATAAATATTAAATATGTCTACTAGAAAATATTGACAATATTTATAATTGTTGCTTCTACGTAATGAAGTTTTTCAAAATTAAAATTGATAAAATCCTAATTTAGATCAACAAAATCATATGAAAGATTAAGTGGATTAGCCATACTATTAATTGAAAAAGATATGCTAGTAAAACTTGAATATAAAGACTTAATTAGCAATATTGGATTACAAAAAAAAGAAAAAATAATAAATTTTAAATAAAATATTTATAATAATATTAAAAAAAATAAAACATGCCTCACTTAGAATTATCGCTTTACGCCTCAACTTGTTTCAAGCCGGCCTTGGTACATGAGATCCACAAAATTAAAAAAAGATGCTAGCCATTTTAACTTATCTGCATGGGACCGCCCACCAGATCAGCCTATCTGCGGTTTTTCTTTTGACCCACTAGATGAATGATCCAACCTTTCAACCTGCCCGTCCTATGTTGAAACTCTGCATCTAACCTCACATGGATATGGGTCGACAGATTGGAGCTAACTAGTGTTTCAATGTAGATGGCAAAAAGTATTAGCATAGGTCGATGGTAAGATCTTTCATCTAGTGGATCCCATTTCGATGGGTGGATTTGGATATTGGAGGTCCCATGTGGGCTCCGCGTAGATGAGTCCAGAAATTGCATTTGATTGTGCCCACCGTCATCCAATCATCCAAGTGAACCAACCGCGACAACATTGTTTTTGGCAGGACCAGCCAGCCTTCCATGATTTAGGTGGACCATGAACATAATTGGGTGCGTCCCAAGTGTAGACTGAGAAAGCACAAGAGTGTGATCTAATAGATTAACTAACAAGGTGATGATGTCCATGGTGGAAATGTAGAGCTAGTCAGTTACTTCTGTTCTCAAAAAACACTGATTTAAATTGAAAGGAACCCAATGAGACTTTTGAGAGACTTCAGGAAAACACAAGGTTCTCTTTAGCTGTTTCAGAAGGGTGACTTTGTAACTGTCAAAGAAGCAGAGAGTGTTTTTGTTAGTTTCTTCTCCCTTTTTTTTATGACGATTCATGTGAAAGGCCATTCAAAGGTGCACCTACTTTTATTAGACTACAGATGTTGTCGTAGAAGTTAAGAACTTCAGGTAAGGAGATTGGTTGACTGAGATGACTGAATTATACTAGAAGAAAGATTCTTTATTAAAGATGTCACTGTCATAATAAGATTTGATTAGTCACTTCCTTAATTGACTGGCAGCATTAGCATTAGTTAAGGGATAATTATATTTATATCAATTCAGTAGACTAATCCTCAATTTTGTGTATCCCTAGAAGTGTCACTTATGTTACATGCAACTTATAGATATTTCTAAGCTCACAAAATTCCATGGGACAGAGAAGAATGGAAATCATTAGAACAGTTGAAATGGGCGCTTTGGTTAAAGCTCTAGAGTTGTGTTTGTGGTCAAGTCAAATGAGATCACTATGTTTCAGCGCAAAAAAATTAAAAAAATAAAAAAAATAAAAAAATAAATAATTTTAACTGTGAAGCTATTTTCTTCACCTAGCCAAGCGGCCTACGGTCAAGCCTGAAACCAGGATTCTGCATCGAGGAGGGTTGAACTAGAAGATTTTTTTTATATATTTCCAACTATTTTTTTAGAATTTTCAAAAATTGGAATCTCAACATTGGAAGAGCTTGGCATTGATGTATTAACTTCAGATTTTTTGTCATTTTTTCTCTTAAAATATGCATCAATTGGAATTGTCTTTCCCATCTAAAAATTAAATTGAAATTATAACAAGCATATTTTAGCAACTTTGATAAAATAAGTGATTCAAAAATTACAATCCAGTAGGTTTTTTTTTCCTTACTATCTTATTCAATCATCACACAAATATTGAAAATATTTTAGGAATCAAAACACATGATTTGGGCAAAAAATTTGTTTGTTCTTCACAATCGCATACTCAATGCCAATGACATGGTCATACTAATACATTTCTATTAAAATGGGCAAAACACTTCAAGGATATTAAAATGTTAAGATCAAAATTAAATCAACATATTAATAATGAAAATGCTATCCAGTTGCTTTATAATGAGAGAAAATAGAAATGAGAAGAATTCTAGCTCAAGACCAAACCCACGGTGCTCAAAGGAAGACTGGTTGTTAATGGCTTGGGGGTGGCTGTCCATGAGGTAGAAGGATAAGGGAGAAAAGGAATGAAGAAAAAGAAAGAAAATGAGGGGGGGGGGGGGGGGGGGGGGGGGGGGGGGGTGCTAGTTCTGCCCTATCAATGACCCATGATAAAACCCCACAGGGAGGCGTTAACACTTGCTCATGGTGCATACTAGATCCGCCCTATCAATGATGCATGATAAAACCCCACCGTGAGGTGTTAACACCTGCTCATGCGAGATGAAAAACTTTGGAGACAATGCTCGCACGCATGGCGAGAGAGCCCAGGGACTAAATCCTATATAGTGGTATGAGAAACAAAAAAAAACCAACGAACTAGACTATCTCGTGTTTTGATCAAGTGTGAACCCTGAGATCAAGTCTCTACATTACTGTTGATCAAGGTTTTTCTTTTCTTTTTTTTAAAGAAAATTTTCTGTTTTGTTAAAAGAGAAAATAGTAAGACACCACAACAGAACAGAACAATTTGTATCAGCACAAAATGACTAGAAAATTTCTCCTGCTGATTCTCAAGCCAATCAAAATCTTCTCCAAAAGTATAACCCAACGGTTTTTTTTTAAGTAAATAAAAAATATAAACCAACTTAGATAAAATAATAGGCCACCCCATTATACTTCCTAGAGATATAACTTAAGGCAATCCTATCAAAAGCACTGAAATGTCCAAAATAACAGAACTAATAATGAGAGAGAGAGAGAGAGAGAGAGAGAGAGAGTTCTCCAATGGATGCAGTTGGGTTCGTCAAATCTGAACTTGACCTCAACCGGACTTAATTCAACTTGATCAATGCTAATAACTCTAGCTTATTAAAAAAAATTTTCCAACTTGCTCCGGACTGGGCTTTGACCCTGTAATAATTTCAATGCTGTTCATTACTTTTACGACCCACGATCGACCCAACTAAACAGGCATTTGGGTTGGATCATTTAATCTTGATTAAACATGGCCCAAGTTGAGAGAGAGGAATTCGGTCTCTGTTCCTTCAATTTAATGACATTTATTGAATTGTGACATGATTGGGGGCAATAGAAGTAGGTGTTCTATGGGATTTCACATGGCAATGCCTCTTTGATGAGCAAAACCGCGTATTTCGGTCACACAAGCAAGTACACAGGTGTGACCCACCACTTTTTTTGTGGTTTGGATCATTCATGGGTGGGCCATATGACATTCATTCTATTAATCACCGACACTGTCAACATCTACACACCAAACATCAGGTGCAAACCTTTTATGGTGCACACAGCTTTGAATACAGTCCACCACACCCCCCTACGCTCAATAGCCTATGAATGCAGATCATACTATCATTCACATAGAAGGAATCATGTGAAAGCTTTGTACTTTAAAATCCTTAAATCTGTGGACCCAAAAAATCTTTGTTATGATCCAGTGACCATTTGGATTTTGGCACTCAATTTACTTGTAATTCTAATTACCTCTAACTCTGTTTATCTGAAATTTTAAGGAAAAAGATTTAAAAAAAAAACAACTCTTACTCTCAAATGACTTGTTTAAACATGTGAAGCTTCATTTATGAATTAAACAAGTTATGGGCACCCTACATGGGATGTGCACATACGAATGTCCCGATGCATGCCCCCGATCAAACAACCGGGACCATCCTGAATTTTTCAGCACCAATCTTGACAATGACTTCCTTGGTCACATCCAAATGTGCCCAAAACACTGATTTTTGCCCAACCTTTATCAATTAGGACCTTTTAACTTGCCAAAGAGGTGCTCATTTTTGCACTAAAGCACCTTCCCGCCAATGCTATGTACCCAAATAAATATCACTGCAACTGGAATATATTAACACTGTTAATTTAAGTATATGTTGGCTCCATTGCATATACGTGGCATTTTGCCTTTCGTCCATGTCCAATGGAGCAAACTACCTCTGAAAAAGAATATTTCTATTCTATTTATATGATTGGAGCAACCTCTGAAAGAAAGCATTTCTACTATATTTATATGTGCTTTATTTTAGTGAGAACTCTTCTGCGTCTAAAGGGAATGCAAGTAGATCAGATTTTACTAACCCCAAATATGTATATATATAGCTGGGAAATATTCCAATAAGACCTGTCCTTACTAATTTTTTTGTGAGAATTCTAGGTGGAGTTCATCTGTCATTCAATTTAAATCTCACAATAGACAGAGACCCCACGATAATCATTTGCCCCAAGGTTTGACATACATCCAAATGGACACAGCCATTGGATCAATTGTATACCCATCCAAATATTTTAGAATTACAGGCCACAGATGAAGGAGTTAAAAATACATAAATAGGGCCAAACTTAATATATTTGGTGGTCCCACATGAATCTTTTCATCCCTCAGATCTCATCCCTAGATGGGGTGCACAGTGGGCCCAAAATAAACTCTGAACGAACTCCTCATGAGGACAATTCGCACCAGAAAACGACCCTACATAGTATGTGGTATGCACAAAAGCTTCATACGTTTATTTATTAACTGGCAAAGAAATCACCTGACAGCACTTATAGCAATCAGTCTCTGGTGTTATATTTACAAAATGCTTGTCCACTGTCAAGACATGTTCAACACCAAGTATTAACGAACTCACAAAATGTCTACAGATGTTTTTTAATTTTATCTTCCATCATTAACCTTTCTTCTCGATTTCATCTTTCATTATGCTCTATCGTAAACATCACAATTCACAACCCCGATCAGAGAAAGAAAACGCATCACAACCTCACACTTTGAAACATGACCATTGGTTACATGGTGGGACCCTACCAACAGATGGAGGCATATAACTATCCTTGATGGGCCATCTCCTCCATTGTGGGTGGTGTTACCATAGCTTTGTCACCCATAATGTATATCATGAGCAATACTTTTGGATTTTGTTGAGTAGTCTTGAAGGCTAGACATTTTGACAGTTTAGCAATATCCCTACAATTTGGGTCTAATCAAATTTCTGATTGCATATGAAAGCACAAAACTTGCACTTAACTCAAAGGGAAGATAAGATTGTTTCTTTAATTTTTTTCGGTTAAAATTAAATCTACCAATACTTCCAACTGAGGGTGGGTGTTCATTTCGTATGAAGGAGAGAAAATGTGATCGCCCTTTAGTAGAAAACCGTTGCTTAGAATATTTATGATACAGCCAACAGTAATGTTTGCATTCGAACGGATGGTGTCACCGTTAGTTTCTATTATTGTTCTTAATTCATGGTCAATGTTGTATTCAATGACGTCGGAATGACATGATATTAGATCTATTAGATGGGTTCTTCAAATAGCTTTTCAACAAGCTCAAATTTATACAATTCTAACAATGAAAAAGATGTAACAGCCATTTTATAATAGGTTAGGCAGTAATGATTTTAATGATTTCTTTTCTTTTTCTTTTTCTTTTTTTTTTTTGTTTTTTGTCTTTATGTTATATTCTTATATAATGTTGACTTAGGTAGATGACATTGTATTTATGATCATATTTTATACCTAAGAACATATATCAGCAATAGGAAAGGTGAAAATCCAGTGACTAGTGTGTTTATTTTTGTTTTGAGGAAAATTTAAAAGAATGAGAGTATAGATGTGTATATGCCTGTTCGTTTTGTGTAATTAAATTTCTACGAATTTTAATACTAATATGGGTTTCCAAAAGTGGTTAAAAATTAAAAGTCAAAGGAAAATATCTAAAAAGGACTATTATATCACTTATCCTTGGGGACATTGAATCAATGGAAGATAAGAAATGAATATATAATTATCACCCTAGTAATTCAAATCTTAAAATAAGAAAGGACTTATCTATTTCCACTTTATTTCTTTCACCCATCACCTCTTTAATGAGCTTGTTTGACCATCAATTCCTTTGCATTCTATGCAAACAAACATGCTGTCATAGTATAAGTTACAACCTTGGGTTCAAATGTGTTAAACATAGTTTTTAGATTACTTATATATTTATCGAAGTTGTATTGTAGATTTGGTAGGAAAACTAATTATTATAGAAATCCTAGATCTATACTTATTGTTCAGGCTATATTAGGTGGTTATTCTACTGTGTCAATGTTCTTGGCAATGAATGTTGTTAAGGGTGAAGCCATTTCTTGTTGTGGGACAATTCTTTACAGAGGTATTTGCAGTGTACGTAAGTGCATAAGTTAATTTGGCCCTTTGAGAAGCAAAAAATAAAACAAAGGGGTGAAAGTCCCAAGCTGTACCTTGGCTGGTTAGTAACGCCTAATGCTGCTGTTAGGTTGTCATAGTGAGGGGTGAAGTCTTTCTTAGGTGGTGGGAGACAAAATCTGAACTAATGAAAAAATAATAATAATAATAAAACGTGAGAATAATCACAGGTGAGTGAAACAGCCTTTGTGGAAGATAATTGGGGGTCATAGTTTCTGAGGGAGGTATTTGATATGCATGTGAAACCAACAACTTTAGCTTCATGTGCCACCTAAGGGAGTACTGGTCTAGAATTTGTCTCTCTAGGATGTATATATTTGGTGGGGGAGAAAAGGGGGAAGGACTAAGGAGCAGATCACACGCCATGGAGTCTAGCAAGTCATTCCTGAAATTGGTCCTAGTCTCATCCATTTTTGTTGCCCGTGAAAGAAAGAGAAAACAAAATAGCCTACTAAAGATACATCAAGGTGACTTCTTTGTTAAAGTGTTTTTTCATGTGAACTTTTACTAATGCAGTTTGCCACAGAGAGATCAGAAAGACCGTGATCTCTGTTTGCTGATGGTGGTGAAATAAAAAGCACAAATCCGGGGGCATCAAGATGATGATAGTTTGAATATGTTGTCTTTCTACATTAGTGAATAGACTGGTCTTGACTTTGGGATAAAGAATTCATTTTCAATGGGGCCTGAGTTTTGGTAGTGTTGAACATTGTGGGCAACATTTAAGAGCTCAAAATACCGCAATTTAATTCATTGGGTTGAAAATATTCAATTTGTAAGCAACTAAAAAGTTAAAAGAATGAACCTGAATCCATTAATTCTGAGGTAGGATTGGGTATGGTGGGTCAGCGTGCAATTAATTTGGGCACGGTCAGTTTATGTTGATTTGGTGGGTTGTATTTCAAGTATGCTCGAACCGAACACAACTTGTTTATAAGTGGGTCAGAAATGGTGGCCCAAATCCAACCCGACATGAAAGGGCCATGCTGATCTGTAAGCTATTGTGAGGGCCGCAGAGCATGGTTCGCAATTGTAGCCCAAATTATGCAGAACGTAATCCTTTTCCAGGTCACTACATACTGAGTCACATAGCAATTCCACTCGATCAGTGAAGCCACAACCCAAAAAACCAGGACAAGACATCTGATATTGCATTTTCAATCCATGGAAACTTGACTCGTATTTTATTTTATTTTATTTTTTCAAATTCTTACTGGCACTGATAAGACATAATGATCTGTTTCATAAACTGTAATTCAGATGGCTCACTCGAGAGAAAAGAAGAAGAAGAAGAAGAATAAAATAAATAAAGAAATAAAGGAGCCTTCAGATGCCATATTGACTAATGTGTAGATCAGGCTTCCATGATCCACGTGAACCCTACACTTTAGATTCACGGGAGAATTCTCCCTTTCAGTTCTAAGCAAGCGAAGTAGGATTGTTTTTAGTTTGTCTTCTCGGGCTGTATATATTTGCCCATTAAGCTCCCAATCTTGTTAAGGTTCTTTCAAGTAGGGATGACAATGGGTACCCGAAAGCCCCGACATGGAAAAAATTAAGGAAATCAGCCAACCAAGCATACATGAGTTTTTATTTGGGTCCAGATACCAGGCCCATTAATTGGTTCTGGCTGAATGTGGGGCCTCTGGTTACATATGGGTGGGTAATCCACGGAGGTCAATCATGTGGGATTCATGCCCATACAGGTCTCTCTTTAAGTAATTTGAGCTTGGTCCCTGGATCTGGATACATGAACCCGAACCACACCCCTTTTTTATCCTAGGCTTTAGCATAGTTGCTTGAATGAAAATCAACAACTGAAACACCTAGCTGCTCAAAAATTTGCGTTAATAGTAGTTAGGTAGTACTTCGGCTATGCATTTGACAACTGCTGAAAACAGGAGGCATGCAGTAGTTATGTGAGGATCATTACACATTAACCCAGCATTGAATTACATTGGTACTGCATTAACTTTTATACTATTTCTGCTCGGTATCAACTCACTATCATGTCTTAATTACAAATAAGAAGATCCGATTCCATGTGTATCATAGCCAGATATACATATTCCTATATGCACTTTATACAGGTAATTGGCGTACAACTCTCTCCTTGGAATTCAGCTTGGCAAGCCTCACGTTAGACATCCATCAGAGTTTAAACGGCTGAAAGGAATTTAAGTTAAACAACGCTGTTACTTGTGCAACAAAAGATGAACCAAAATTTCAAAAATTGAGGGTAAGTCTTTCAATTTCCTGTTGTCTAAATAGGAAAACGGATAGATAGAAAGGGTGGAGATTGCAAGGTCAGCTATTGTCTATGGCAGAGTGTCCTATAATTTAATCTCCCATATGAAAAGGAGTAAATCCTACCACAAACTAATTGGGTAAAGACTGGAGACCCAATTTTTTGATTCATTTGGGTGGAGACTCATTTTGGATGACAAGCTTCTTTCTTTTGAATGGTAAAATGAGTTGGGACCGCAACCTTGTGGTTTCAAAATGAGTACCCTCCAACTATGCAACACGCTCTTGTCAAGTTTCGTATGCCAGATTAAAGCATCTGCTCTTTACAACCAACCTCTACCCCATATTTCTTTAGGCAAGATTGTAATATTTCTCGGCTTGTGAAACTTCCCTGTAGGCAAACATCTTCCTAGGAAAGACCTACAGCTAGATCCGGGCTGTCTCTGCAAGGATTCTGATCTGGGGAAAAGGCTCTCCTGCACTCTACAGTCCAACAAATTGATGCCAGTTTGTCACAGTTTAACGAGGGTATCGCCTTTGTGCCTGACTGGATCTGTTAGAATGCAAAGCGCTGAGCACAGAAGAATATTTTCATCTGATCCAGACCTCTCATAGAATCCAAATCTGGACCTGAAGCTGACTCAACCTAATGCCCCATCAAACCCATTGGGTCACAGTAAAGTCCAGATCCATCTAACTTGAGTCAATTCATAAAGCTTCTTGCCTTCACGTAGTAAGAGTACTTTCATCTGATCCAAACCTATCTCTCTTCATAGAATCTAAATCTGGACCTGAAGCCAACTTGATCCCAATAAATGCCCCATTGGACAAGAGTAAAATCCAGATCCATATGCAATGAATTAGTTCATAAAGCTGCTTGCTTTCACGTGGTAAGCAGTTATGGATCTCACAGGAAAAATGGCTAGATTTGAGAAGAAAAACTAAAATACAAAAAATATGACACAGTAGGATGTAGTCAACAAAGTCAATGGTAGAAAGTTGGAGAAGTACGTGCAAGATCTTGCAGAGTGCTAGAGAATGAGCTTAGGTGGAATGCTAACCATATCGTAATGCAATATAAGTTTCTGAGACATCCCACCATCTCAAAGAAGGCCTATTTGATTGGAACAGATACAGCCTGCTGAAGATCTAACCCCAGACCCATCTCAAAGAAGGCCAGACCCAAGGGATTGAGCCCAAGATAAAAGGCCCATTGGTATCCTTAATTGAGCCCACAGCCTCAACATGTGAAACACTAGTGAACTACTAGGACATGAGGGTTAACAGCATCTCCGGCTGAAAGAGGGCCAGCCCAAGGCTCGTCTGCTTACTTTGAGCACCCACACTTCAGGACAGAGCACACCTAGAACACTTAGATGAAGGAAAATTGTTGTGGCTGGGGTCACGCTTCAGTGGAAGACATGCTTTATCCAGGTCCACTCCTGACCCAGTTACCTTTGAATTAGACTCATGATAGGGAGCCTGGTTGGAGCTACTACATCCAGTGGAACATCGGATATTGACAATACAATGTATACATCAGACGAAGGTGACCCCCCTGCTGGAGATGCAGTTAGAGTTGGGACCATTGAAAAGCCAAACCGATAAAGTCTCTAAACCAGTACTCGGCATACAAACATGACAATAACCTCTTTCTACTGGTTATATGGCATTTCAACAGCAGTAAGTCACCTCCAACCACCTATATTCAAATCGGCAGGCTTGCACCTCATAAACTCAATATTCTGAGTCATGCAAACTGCATGTTAAAGAGTTCAATCCAGTACAAGTACACTTGATAGGGCTATGACCTATATGGCATCTTGTGTTTTCTTCAGTTATTTATTTCATGGTCAAGAATAAAGTCTCATTTTATGAGAAAAAATCTTAATTCCAACTTGATTTTAGAGTAGAACTATCTAATGAAGAAACCTGATGAAATGCAATTAATGGTCTGGGCATGACTATT
The DNA here is from genome assembly GCA_037013555.1 of Sextonia rubra. Lineage (NCBI taxonomy): Eukaryota > Viridiplantae > Streptophyta > Magnoliopsida > Laurales > Lauraceae > Sextonia > Sextonia rubra. Next base: position 462,836 of record JASUAD010000007.1, read on the forward strand.
GCTTTGAATGTTACTTTGAAACAATATGGAAAAAAAAAAAGTAACAATTCTGAGAACTCTAATCCCGTGGTCTATGAGAAAGAGACTTAAGGGATAGTGACAAGTCATTGCAATTAATACCTCCTGCGTTTCTTCTTATCTGGAGTCTCATGCACTTGTGTTTTGATTCCATATGTCTTTAACTGAAAATTTTCAAACGCCTCGGAAACTGCCTCAACCTGTAATAATACCCGTAAAATTAATAAGCCACTCCAAATGAGCACAACATATGTAAGATACAGAAGCAAGATACAAGAGAAAACAGCATTTTCACAAAGACTAAAATAAAAGTTCTACACTTCTTTGTTACTTAACAAATCAGCATTTCTCTCATGGTACACATGGCATGTGTTCACGATCTAAACTGTTTACCACGAGGGAGTTACTACTACAGATAGAATACGACTGGCAACTCAAGCTGATTTATCTTGATCTGTTTAATAATCCTCATAACAAAGATGGTCAGAACTTTGGTTGACTTTTTCCCAACCTCCATTTACTTTCAATTGGAAATCCCCCACAAAAAAGGGAGAGACTCCATTTACTGTAATTCTTGTCCATTCACATCAATGGTAGGGTCTTTTAGGTTGTCAGCTTGGATTGTGTGCAAATTTGTCATGTACACAAAATCTAGTAGTTTAACTTAAAACAAATGCATTCAACACAGATCTATTTCCTACTAACCAATTCAGGCTTCTTGGAGTACACCCTCACTATTCGATCTTGAAATGATGCAGGCAGCAAGTGACTGATGCGATCATCTGGTATAGAAAATTTCTCCTCACTCTCAAAGTCCTAATGAAATGGAACTCATTAAAGGCCTATCGATGTACTAAGCATAATACACATGGAAAAGAAATGAAAGCTACAAAAGTGCTTCTCAGATCATCTTCCAAGTCAGAGGAAGCTTGTTAGCTTTGAGCCTAAATGCTGAAAAGAAATGCTTGCATTCAAAAGAAAGAAGTGCCCCGCCCGACCACCACCTAACGCTTCTTTTCAGAGCACAAGTACAGCTCAATCCATAGCTGCATATATGTTATTTTGAAAAGAAAACTTCATCTTATGCATGTAGGTTTACTTTTTCTGTTTTACTTTTTATTCCCTGATCAGTGGCACATAGGTTTTTCAGTTTTCATTTTTTAGAATTCGAGGTACTTCTAGTTCAATCACAAAGCAGTGCCTCTGTTGTACAATTAAAAGCAACTAAATCTACTCCATAACATAAAAACTTTGCAAATAAAGTTCCAGTATCTTCTAGTAAAAAGAAAACATTAATTCCTACTAATAGATTGATAAGAATTACAGAGACTACCTTGAAAAACTTTATGCTGATGGAGGCCCAACATGCACACAAGTATTAAGAAATTCGTTCAGAGTGACCAAAAACATGCACAAAAATATAAGGAATTCATTAAAATTTACCAAAAGATGAAATTACTATTATATATTTGATTTAAATAAAAGGCAGAAATAGAAAGGAAGCTCCACGTAATTCATATTTTAGTATTTGCACTAATACCAAATGCTAAGACAATAATTTTTGTTCAGTGTTAACTACCTCTCAAGGGGGTTATCCTTTCCACGAGTCAAATCGATCTTCACATTGCTAACAGCAACATCCTCCTCCTTTAGTGTGACTCCTGTAGCTTTCTACAGTTAAATATAAATTTTTAATTATATGAATTGCTTGCTACCTGTGGATGAGATTATAAGTTCAAAAAGCACAAATGAAAAGGCCAACTAATCCAGTCTGACATAACGACCTGAGAGCAAACAATATCTTGCGGCGTGATGTCTTTGAAATGCTCAAGTTTATCCTTTGGTACAGCATACTCATTACAGAACTGCCACAAAGAATGCAAAGTGTTAAGACATATCGCCCCCATCCAACATCCAAATATATTCACAGAAAGGAAAAAGACACCATCCCAAGGGAAGATCGGAAATGAATACCCAACCATCAACCTAGTAATTCGAATCCTAGGGCTAGGATAGTCAAGGTCATATGTTACCTTATGTCCTTCACCCCTCACACAATATCATCAATGGAGCTTATTTGACCATGCATTCCAATGTATTCTAATGCAAACAAACAGGAAATTAGAGATAAGGAGTGGGGTACCAAATGCAGGCGGTTAGGGGTGGAGAGATCGGAGATGGAAGGTGGACGGGATAGATTAGGCAAATCCCTGAAGATCTTGGCCTCACGCAAACTCACCATCGTTGGTGAGGAAGAAGACAACTCCGGGAAACCCAAAGCACTTATAAGAATTTTCTTTATTTCATTAACCAATAATTGTGGAGCCAGAAGGCTTTACAATGCTTAAATAGAGAAAGCAAACTATCGTAGAATTAATTTGAACCATTGAAACAAATGGAAGGCTAGGATTAAAACAAACCACCAAAATAACTGAAAACATAATTAAAATCCCAAAATAAACTAAGATAGGCAGGCTGGGCCCAAAGGCGGGTCGACCCATGGGGAACCACGGGTCTCTCATGCATCACACATCCCCAAGGAACAAACACATGATACAATGTTAGTAACCAAAAATACCAAAAGCTCAAGCTGTTAGGGATGGGACAACAATAAGTCCTACAATAAGCAAAAGGTTAAGTTGATAGAGCAAGTGGTTGTCAACAATTAAGTACTACTTTATTTGAGTCAGTTTCGTCTTTTCAATTATAATGTAAGATTTGCCCAGTGAGAGGGGATGTGTGTAGTGTGGGAGGGGATGTCTTCTCTAGAGGGGTGAGTTTCATTGTTGGGGATGGGAGGGAGGTAAGTTTTTAGTTTGATGATTGGGTGTGAGTGGGTCCTCTGAGGGGAGTGTTTCTTGAGTTTTATTAGAGTGGTGTATAATAAAGAGACATCAGTGTGTGATTGTTGGATGGGGAATGGTAATAACATGTACTAGGTAGTTTCCGTTGGGGGGTCCCTTCGTCAGTCTCAAGAGGTCCAGTATGGAGAGTTGTTGAGTATTCTTTCTAACATTTTTATTTACAAGGAAGGTTAGGCGGCTACAAAAGCCTTCCACTTTGGGGGTTTTCTCAACAGGGCTTTTTACCCTAACAAAGTCAGCCCAACTAGAGCTTCTTGTGCATTAGTGTGGTTAGGGTTGGCTCCTCCCCATGTTGAAGCTTCCTGTTGGATAGCATTTGTAAGGAAGATCTCAGCTGAGGATATTTTAAGGAGGAGAGGCATTATGTCGGACTCCATATTTGATATTTGTTTGTTGTACAGGAAAGAAAAGGTATCAATAGACCACCTTCTCCAGAATTCAAATACTAAGGACCAACCAAACAGTCCAATAATCAATTTAAAGGTATTGTGGAGAACCAAGTAAAAATTGTTCATAAAATAACACCCAAATGGGCCCAAGAAGTGGGAATGGCTTTTTCTTGAGACCAAAAGTAGTTGATCCAACAGTGCTTCAACTAACTTCAGATGTTATGGCTAAGCAGAGATAGATACCTCAAACACTGCAAGTGTCAGTTACTTCTGATAAGTCCAGATTGATTTGAACCCTTTTACAAAGAACCTCTATGTTTGATTGGGAATGATGGACAGTGTTAACTTCCTTTTTAGACACCTCTTGTGATAAACAGAATGAGAATATACACTCTGAGGATTTGATAGTACCTGGTATAAATCCCTCCTCCGAATACGTAGGATTAAATTCCTAGATTCCTTCAGCTCTTCATTCGAAGCTGTTTCAATAGTTTTCAATATTGTGTCATCTAACTGCAACCAAAAGAATGACAAAAACATCAACTCTGATAGTACGGTAAACTTAAAGAGAAGTTCAAGTATGAGCATAACATGTACAGTCACTCAAAACCTTCCAGTATTCAGCCGGTGCGCGAATGAGAGAAGAAATTTTCAGGTCACTGTCTGCTTTTATAAGTGCTTCGACAAACATGAGCTCCATAGCCTGAACATGGATATAGTCCACACGTTTAAAACTTGAACTACACTCAACAGCAGAATATCGTAACATATTTTAACAGATTTTATATCATCATATTTGTTTTCATCAAAGCATCATCCAGTTTAAAAAAATAGATACCATGTATCAATACTTCATACCTTTACTTTTGCATGCGTATAGACTGTTCGATAGAGATCAGCCCGGGTAGTAAACAGTTTGTAAATGGTAAGATCTGGTCGAACAGAATGAAATATTAGAAGACAATGAGAAATAGCTTAGCTGCCAGAAGAAGAAATGTAATAGAGATCAGTAAGATACTAACATTCCTTAGCTGGATAGCATATTTCATCACCCATAGCACGCATGTTTTCCATTAATCTGCAACCAGGAAAAAAAAGGAAAAAGGGTGAGATGAGGCTCTTTTAATTGAAAATTGGAATACCATTCACCCAAGAACATACATATTCGGCAGAGCAAGGAAATGGTGCAAACCAACAACAAAATCAAGCATTTCCCTGTGTAGTCAGTTTTCTAGGCCCTATAAAGCAAGAGTCCAACATTTTATGCTTACTAAAGATAATGATAATGGTTCATGTTCAAGCATTAACATTTAGCAATTACTATCACCTCATCCTCTATCTAAGGAAGATCAACCTTTGTACAACATCTTGAAAAAGAAAAGTTTTAAGCATCCTCAATCCTCATCCCCAGAATTGCACATCCACGTCCAAGGATTAAAAACACAGTTGCGGAGAGCGCATCAGCCACCGTCCAGAACGAGCAATAAAACTTATTGTCGAGTTTTGCAAAACGTTTTTAAATAAAAAGGCACTTCTTAATTACAAAAGTCCCAAAACAACCCTTTTTAATCAAAAGGGCTGCCCCATAGGTAAGGGTCGCAAAACTTGAGCCACCCGCTGAATCGACCAGCATTTAATCCACTAATCCAACCCGCTATATATATGGCTCAGTCACAAATAGGGAAAACCTAACCCTTGCTTAAATGGGTTGAGTTAGGGTAGACCAGCAGAATTGGATACTACTCTCACCAGCTAAACCCAACCCAGATTTGACCCCTCCAAATGTAACTCTCCCTATATACAGGTTGGTCAGTGATCAGGTAGTTTAACTCGCATTTAAATAGACAGGTTTAGGGTAGACCCACATAACGCCTGTTTTGTTATTTTATGCTTAGTGTTTAATATTTATGTATTCTTAGTTGAGAGATGCTACAGTTTATTTTAGTATGGTGCAAGTTAGAATTTGCTGAACTTTAGCGTTCTTTGCAATTCATATTTAATGTGGTTGGAATGGAGTACAGACTTATGACTCCATGTTTTCTGTCTTAGAATTTCTCATCCTATGGGTATTTATGGATTGGCAATTTTTTGTAGAAAATGTTGTGGCATGGAGATCTCAAATTTGTATGGCTATTTATTGGCTAAATTGGAAAGTTGAGCTTGTGTTGGACTTCAGCCTGCAACCCAAGTCAAATGTAGCACTAATAATTGAAACAGATTGAGAATGGTTCATGCTTCAATAGGTTGGGTTAGATCACATCGGGTTAAATAGATTGACCCGCATTGGATGCGGGTTATTCTGGTTGGGGTTGTCTGACTAGTTTTAAAAATGGGTTGGATTGGATAACAGGTTAGAATTTACACCATAAAGACCTGACCCCAATCTGTTTTAAAAAAGGGTCAGATTGGGGTTATGCTTTAAGGTTGAAACCATAGAGAGCCCTGATCAACCTAAGTCATCAACCCATTTGCACCCCTTCTTCCAAGTGCCAAAACCCATCCGTCACTCCTATCCAGGGGTGGGAAAATTTGACCTGACCCTGTAACTCAATCTATATCAACCAGTGTCTAACCCGCACAACCAGACCTATATCCTAAGCAATCACTCAAATAAGAAAAATAAAACCTGCAATAAAAACTCAAAATTGATCTGCATAACCCTTTTGACCAGAAATAATTTCTTTTAAACCTTAACCCTACAATTCATCTCTCTTTCCCAACCTCAATCTCACTTGCACATTTCTCTCTCTTCAACTCTAACCCTAGCTTTTTAGTCTTTAGCCACCAGAGACAAGAAGAAGAGCAGAGAAGGGTCTGCCAGACACAAAACCTTAGGAGGCAGGAGGCAGAGGGGCTACTGCAAACCTGCCATTACCAATGGCTTGCCAATGGGGACGGGGAAGCAGTCATTCCTCTTCTCTTTTTTTTTCTTCTTTTTCTCATCTTCCTCTTACTCCTTCAGGTCAAGTGAGGAGGTTTGGGTTAACCCGCATAGTATGCACTAGGTTGCACAATACATTTTAAATATGCGTTGGGCTTCAAATATAGACACCCCTAGACAGCCTATCCCATTTTAATTAGACCCAACCGCTCGGTTCCTTCACCCTTTGTGGTTACTCTGCATTCAAGGTGGGCTCCACAATTGGGCACAAACGAAAAACATGACTCTAATGATGCACCCACACACAATATGTAAGTATATGCTACTCAAACATGGCTTAGATTGGGTCAAATCAATGTCAAGCCTAACTTAGCTCAGCTTGACTGATTATCAAGCCAAGCTCAAGTTGGCCCAAGCTCGGCTCATTACACCCTCGTGGGCTTGGTCAGTTGGTCTTATGAGATCCTGTAGGTACTATTGTTTCAGGAATCACTTTTGTGGACTTTGGGAGCCTCTCCTTGGGCATGATATATGTCGGAGCAGATTCCATTACTTGCAATAAGCCATCATTTAATGTTTGCCATGTTCCACGGGATAATAACTTGAGATGTTGATAGATTAACAGGGGACTATACCGATACATCCACATTCAAGGGCGGATGTATAGGGTGTTGGGCGCACTCACCCCCGGGACCTTGAAAAAGCCCAAAAGGTTAGGCCTATAGCCCTGTCAGAAATGATCCCTTGGCCTACATATAAATATATATAGGAGAATATTAGAATGCACCCATCCCTCACCATAGGGTGAGGGACACTTCCATATTTGAAAGTATAAATGTGCGAAAGACAAAAAGCTATATGAAAAAGAGAAATGCTCAAGTACAAATAGGGAAAGCCATGTAAGCATCCCTCATCCTATGGTGAGAAAAGGATGTATACTAGCATTTCCTCTCACCCCCCCCCCCCCCCCCCCCCCCAAACACACACACACACACACACAAACAAAAACCCTAGGCTCGCCACCGTCTATCCTTTGGTGTATGATTGTGTGATCAGTGGGTTTTCTCCATTTTTACTATAGTATTTTCTCATGAACTTTGAACTCACCATTTCAAAACAAAGGAGAAGGAAAGGAAAAAGAGGGGAAAGACAGAGAGGGTGGGTAGGTGGGGTGTTGTCTTATAATTCTCTTTTTTTATCCAAAAAATCTATGAAAATCGAGCCATGCCAGACCGAAACCAGGAACTACCAATGAAATTTAGAGCTATGATAGCATTCCAAAATAGAAAGACAATGATTCCATAAAACTCGTATCACAATCATGAGAACTATCAAAATATGTGACGATAACTGCCTCCTATGCAAGGTTTTTTGGCTTTTAGTATTAATTACATTAACTGCTACATTGTCACTTTTGTCTCAACTCAATTTACACAAAATTGGCATCAAATCAAGTTCTCTATTCAATAAATTGGGAGTCAGTTGAAAGGTGAGTCTTAAAACATCACTTTCATGGCCAATTAATTGTATTCATCAATTGTGATTACCTTCATTAGTTTGCATTCTATGACGCTTGGGAAGTTTTCATATTTATATGATTTTTAGTCCAAAATGAAAAAGAATATAGGTGATGGTAGCCATAGAAATCCCTAAGCCAGTCCAAACACAACCCAGCAAAACAAGTTCAGGTTACCATTTCTACTCCAATTAATAATTAGGTCAACGTCAAATTGAGGCCATAATGTTACTCAATGGTTTAGCCAACCCTAATTCAACCTATGAATTTATGTTTAGGCTGACATTTCCAAGCTGACCAAGCTGATTTATAAACAGGGTGGTTTGAGCTGAGCCTGTACTCATTACCCTAATAGGTCAACCTGACCTGAGCATGGCAAAACTAACCTATTGCCACCCCTAGATAATGGGTAAATGGTATAGATGAACCTAGTTCTCTAAATTTGCTACCTGACCAATATAAGTTAATGTGCATTCTTTGATAAACAAATTCAGTTTGGGCTCTACTATAATGTTCCTTGTGATCTAGGCTTTCATAGGTTTAGAAAGTTTATAGAAAAATAATTCAAAAAGACACAAAACTTTGAGTAGACTAGTGCCTAATTGCTGATGAAGTTCAAAGTTTCGAAGAATACAGATTGGAAGCACAGAAGTTCTCATAACATACCTCTGGAATTGAAAATTGCATCCAAGACCACAGGCTCGACAGTCACGAGCAATGTAATCGAACCTATAGATTAATAATGTTATTGTGGCAATCACAACTTATCCCAAAAGTGCACTACAAGCTCCAACATAAGTCACTAATTAAAACCAACATATGGCCATAAAAATCCCTAGGAGAAAAATGGCACTTACTTGTCGACATCTACTCCATTTCGACCATTTGCAACAATATCATACAAGAAGCACTTCTCATTTGATCTCTACAATTAAATTGTTGAAGGGAAAAAGACATTGACAGTAAACTAATGTGCTTGTATAGGAAAGCATGAGCTAAGTTTGACATTAAAGAAGAATAAGTTCAAACAAAAGAAATGTTAAATACTGAAGTGACTATAAGAAATCATAATTCATAAGAATGAGCAAATGACTTACATGGGCTTCTGAGATTTTAGAGCTGGCCACTATCATTTCCTGTCAATAAAGTAGATACTGTGCCATTTCAACAACAAAATTGTGGATCCAACATTTTCTCATTGTCCAAATAGCAAAATGCCCAATAATAGAACTTGTTAATGTTGAGAACTAAGGAGGAGCAAAAGGATATCTGTAAGGTTGCCAAGATGGAAAAACGGCCCTTTAGTGAAAGATGATGCAACAATGGATAAAAGGTGCTGGAAAACACACATATTAGTGGAGGGTTGAAGGAAAAAAGACGTGCATTGCATATTCATACACAAGATCTTATTAGGGTTATTGTCTTTAATTTAAGTTAGAAAAGCATTACTGTCATTCCATTTAGCAAATTCCATTAACTCAACAAATATTAGTGAGACCTGTATTAGGTAGAAACAACACTCCCTCATTTTCTTTCTTAGACTAAGAAAACAGTCCAAGAACTTCATTTCATGTATCTTTTCGAGCCAATAAATGCACGTACTAATAGGTGCTTTTTGGATTTATTGAGAGATCTATGTCAGTTCTTTGAGAATTGGTCACAATATGACTGGCAAATGATTCATTCAACTTAGCTAATTGTTTGTGATGCCTGAGAAAGTTATTTTTGCTTTTTTTTTTTCAACTCTACAGTCAGTGATATGTGAGATATTGCTGCTGCTTAGTACTTAATGTGTAATGTTAGTGTGTTTAGAAGTTTATGAAGCAATTGTAATGTTGATTATAGAGAAATTTCTTGTCTACCTAGACTCTCTGATGCAAAAATGAGATATTTATAAAATACTATTCATAACAAATTCAACCGTCCTATTGGTTCTTATAAGCAGGCCTGTGAGTATAATATCAATAGTGTGACTCAATTTTAACAAAGTTTCTTTTGTTGATCTTAAAAGTCTAAGACTTCCTTCTACTTGAGTTCTTAAGTTGAAGTGATTCTTTTATATTATTTGATGTTTTGACACTGATAATTTTGATTGCTTTTTAGTTTTCCCTTTGTTTTGGTATGGTTTTTTTTTTTGTTATTTTTCCCTGTTTCCTCTTTCTTCTTTGGAATAAAATTTACTGTTATAAAAAAGATAATAATAAGTAAAACTGAGAATGCATTACCATTCTATTGTGCCACGCATTCTTATTAATTATTTAATGTAGAATGATGCAAACATGTAGTTCTTATGTTAATTTGAAAGGATATCTTCTTTGCTTTGTTCCAGTATTTTATACTTTTTTCACTTGTTTGGAAGGCAGCAGCAAAATCCAACAGCATAACAAACAAACAAACAAACAAACAAAACTTTCGGTCCAAAGGAAAAACTGCCTCTGAAAAGAAATTTTAAACTACAAAAGGAAGGGAGCTACTATAGAAACTAAGAACATTTTCCATAAGTTCCTCCACAGGATAAATCATGGTAAGTATAACATAGTTGAGGAATACTTAAGAAAGTCAACTTACTTTCACTTTTTTAATGGTATCAGAATCAATGTCAATTGAGTGCTCATCTACAATGTAGTCAACCATATCCACTGACATCTGCTCGTGAGACCTGAAGAGAACTCCATAAGCACGCGCGCGCGGGCACACACACACACACACAAAAAAAAAAACAAAAAAAAAAAACTAAACTAAACTAAACTAAACTAAATTAAAAAAAAGATGAATACCATCTATAATTCCATAAATTTGTTGCAGTAAACATCCCTTCCCAGTGATTCATGAACATAAAGTTTTTAATGTTTAAATGCATGACTATTTAACTTAGGGGAAACTAGGTAGTACTTTACATTATCATGGTTTGGTGGCACTATATGGATTGGGAGCACTTCAGAATGGCATCACTATCAAAAGTCATGCTCGAAAAATAAACCTTGGCACCATTATACATGCTTTATGCCATACTCTAAACTGTCACCAACTTCTACATAATACTAAAAAGTGTAGGAAATATAATAAGATGCGATCAGTCTATGTTTATGAAAATGATGATGCTAAGATGAGAATTAAAAAAAAAAAAAAAAAGGTTTTCCATTAGAATAGAACATACAAGCCAGCACTCCACATAGGTATAGAAATATTCATACCAAAAAAAGACATTCCAATATACCAGCAATGCCAACAGGACCGATACCAATAGCAAAATAATCAATTGTCTTTGGAATTGAAGTGAGCAAATGACAAAAAATATATTGTAATGAAGAAAATGGGAATCACCATTCACATCCATTAATAACTTTTGGAAGAAACTCGCGCTCAAATAGGTGGCTGAAAGGCCCATGGCCCACATCGTGCAGAAGTCCTAGAAAATTAAAAATAAAAAATAAAAGACCAGGTTATTTAAAATGACATTATTATGGAAAGTACAGCAATTTACCTGCAAGTTTCACAGTTTGTACATCGAAAGTGTCAATGTCCAGCTCTGAACCCTATTAAAATAAGCTATGTATCAATAATACTTCTAAAGAACTCTTATATGCTATTACAATTTACATCAATAAAATTTCTCAAGAACTCAGTTATGGTGTTACAATCTTATAAGAACCGCAATGCCTGGGAATAGTTTCTAACTTGGTACGTTCTAAGTGTGTGAACAGCTTTGCCAGCAAGCCAATACACTCCTAGAGAATGTTCAAAGCGAGAATGTACAGCTCCTGGGTAGACCAAGTTGGTAAGACCTGAAAGATATGTAAATGTGTTGTTCAGAAACAATATTCAAGGTCATCAAAATAATAGTTCCAGCATGAGCGAAAAAAGTTTAGTTACAACTTGTTGCAGTCCTAGGTTAATTTTGTGAGCTTGATAGTGAAGAGTGAAAACGCTCCTTATTTTTCATGTTTGCTTGAAGTGAATTTTGTATAGCAGATACTGCAAAACAGGCTACATATGCATAATTCTCCTATCCAATTCTTCAATTTTATGTAAAATCTGTGTCTTGCCATATCCATACCATATCTGTCCATCATAGCAGATGAACCATTCTCACCATTCCATCATCACCCATATCTTTTCAGATAACCAACATAATCAAGGTATGTCTTTCCAGTGATGAGATCAAAATCAAGTCAGAATAAAAATGCAGTAGTCATTCAACTTTTTGTATGAACATTGCCTCGGGGAAATTATTCACAAAGAAGACTATTGTATGTGAGTATAGTGACAGTAGCTGAGCCACACTTCCCACTAATGGAACTAATAAGTAAGGGCATGAAGCTCACCAAGTTGCTTTAGATCACGAAGCCTGCAGTGCATGAACAAATTTACTCAGAAATTTAAAAGAAATAATTTTAACCCCAGAAAAAATTGAGGCAAAAGGGTATATCGAAATATCAATTTCCATAAACCTTTTTGCATTCAGCACTCACCTTTGAAATTGTTCAGTGTCAATAAACTTCAAACAAAGCTGCATGATACCACAAAAGTGTGATCAAATTTAATTGCAATTAGCAGCAAATCCAAGAAATATATATTGCACTGCAATTTGGAATGAAAAACATACCAGTGTTGGACATGTATCAAGCATGAAACCATTTTGGATTCTTTTATTAACAATTAAAAAATGTTTTGATCTTCATAAATATTGTTACACTTTTTCTTCTTTTTCAAATCCAACTAAAACATTGAAAAGTTAATGACAAAACTAGCACAATAACCCGTCCTTAGCACAGGTAATTTTATGCATTGTAAATTAAAAATTCATACATTAAAAGGGTTATAAAAGTACCTATTTTCGTGAACCGAGAGCAAATGATTTAGAATGGCAATAGGAAAATTAAGATAGGAGGAGGACCTAAGAGGTGAGGAGAGAAGGTTTTTACAGGAAAAAGGTAGAACTTAAAAAAATGGAGAGTGAAGGTGAGGAGTTTGATAAAATAAAAGAGATAAAAAGATAGTTACAAGAAATGGAGTAGTGGGTAGAGAATATGGAAGTTTTGAAAAAGTTAAAAGATAACTTACAACCAAAAATCATAACCGACAGTTAAAATTAAAATTAAAATCTTTAAGCTTAATATAGTATAATAGTTTAGAGTAAGATTTTGCTTATCATTTTTATGCAAGACATCATCTCTTCCAATGATACATAATAATTACAAAGTTCATGTTGATTTAAAGTGAAAAGAGTCAAGAGGATAGAAAGAAGAATAAGGAGAAGGAGAGAGGGAGAGAGAGAGAGGCAATATCCTCTTCTCTTTCAAGCTTCAAGCAGCCTGTTGGGCATCATCATTGGAGATTTTCAAGGGAATTCCTACAGCCACCATCGTGTGGTGTTGGCAGGCAGTCCACATATCAATAATCCTTCTCCTACTCCGATGGTCCTACCTATTATTCTCTTATCGACTCAATCTAAATCAGTATTCCAGTCATGGTTCTAAAACAGGACTCTGAACACTGAATCAGCCAAAACCAAAACCAAAATGCAGTGATATATCGGCTTGTTCCCCGCCTATCAAATCAAAAAGAGAAAAAAAAAATTCAAAAAGTAAAAATCTCACATCTTCATCCTTTTTATTGCTTTTAGGGACTTTATTTAGATTAGACAAATAATATAGCGTTCACACCTTCATCCTTTTAATTGCTTTTAGCGATCTCATTAGATTAAAAAAATAATAAATTACAATAAAAGGTGATAATAATGTATGACTGTATTTATGTACGCACGAGGCGATGCTGGCAAGGCATCATCCCAATTATAAAAACCAAAATCCCAGTAGAACCAAGTCCTCGAACAAAAATTCAAAAATTCACAAGCAGGTGCAAAAGAAACCAATAGAAATCCTCCAAACCTCCAATCCACGATTACTCCAAACACAATCTTCCACCACACTGCTTCAGCCAAAGCCCAAACCCTAACCTATTCATCCACATACTACTACTGTAGCGATATCTCAGATTGTTTCATCCATTTCTCATCAAACAAAACAAAACAAAACAAAACAAAATCAAATCCTCATCCTTTCAATAGCTTTCAAGCTCTTCCACTATATTACGCATCATGCAAAAATCCTTCGAATCTGGCGTTAGTGCTAAAACCGCAATTCAATAAAACATCAAAAAATCGAGAATCATTCCTCTTGAATTCCTCTTCAGTTCTCGATTCATCATCAAACAAAACAAAAAAAAAACAAAATCAAGTCTTCATCTTCATCTTTTCAATAGCTTTCATTTCAAGCTCTTCCACGACAGTTCGCATCGCTTCCAAAAATCCTTTGAATCTGCCGTTAGTGCTAAAACCGCAATTCAAAAACACATTAAAAAATCGAGAATATCTCCATTCGAAGCGCTCTTGAGTTCTCAATTCATCAAAAATCCATATCTACATGTACAAATCAGACAAAACAAAAGCATTCAAAGTGCGAGAATCGGATGAAATCGATCGAACAGAACATGAGAGAAAGAGAGATTGAAAGAGAAGATTATGAGAGAAAGAGAGATTGAAAGTGAAGATTATGAGTCCATGATTACCGGATCGATGAAGATGCTTCCATGGACGTTGTCGTGGACATGCTTCAAGAAGCGTCGGTCCTGCGACCAGTGCATGTTGAACTCCTGCGGCAATGGAAGCTCTTCGTTGTAGAACGCTCCCATCTCCCTCTGCAACTCCTCCTTCGTTGTGAGAGAGAGAGAGAGATAGAGAGAAATGGAGGTTTTGGTGGAAAACCTAGGAATGAAGACAGTGAGAATTTCGGACACAGAGGAATGCTCGCAGAAAGAGAGAGAATCAAATGAGAATGAGAAAGAGAGGGGACTGGTGGGGTTTTATAGAGTGGTGAGTGAGGGGGAAACGTGGAATCCGAGAGTCAGGGAGAGAGAGAGCGCCAAATGGAAGCGAAGGTATTATTCTGCTTTCGGCGTTCTCCGGAAGTGTTATCTCCACTGTTGCTCGGACTCTAGAGAAGTTCGTGAGGCTGCTTAGATTTAAATTTGAACTGCTTGTACCACACGACGACCGTGAGAGGATTAATCATGATTCACCGCAGCGGCCTAGACTCCGCTTTAATGAAACTTAGTCCCACAATAAGATTGTTTGGTTTAAATAAGATTTAAAGTTATTAAAGTGAACATTTACATTGTTAATGTGAAAAGTAGCTATTGTTGGAATGAGATATTGCCAATTTTTACTTCAAAATGAGTTTGTTCGGTTGATGCATATAATTAATAACACATGAGATTGCATTAGTTATGTTGTTAATGGTATGCTTAGTTTTATGAGGGACCAAATGGTTTTTAGATGTTTAGGTGGGTGACAAATCAATTTACGGTACCTAGAGTCCTATTTTGACGGTTTAGGTTTTCCCTTCGACTCACAAATAACTTGTGAGTTGTATGACAGAGGATTTGGAATATCCTTTTCCAAGTGCAAGTCACCAACTGTAAGAAATGGACTGATATGGGTTACGTGGGATGTTGGATCGTCGCAGTGGACCCGGCAGAAGGCGGTAGGACTGTAGGAGATAGCAGCAGCGCTAGTCTATCAATTATTTGAGAGTATAGTTTACAGCTATTGTGGGGCGCACAAAGGATGCATCACAATTAGGGTTTGTTGAGTTCTCAATGACTATTAAACTAAAATTACTACCAATTCTTAAAAGAAAGCTAAAAAAATTCTAGAGGATATGGATGTGTGGCCCAATTGAATTGTTAATGGGTGGTTCCCTTCCTTTGTTGGCAAATATTAAATTGCTATGCACCTTTGAAAGTTCAATTTATGATATTCTAATTTCTCTGAGGCTGTCTTCCTTCTTATCTTACTCATTTTTGAGTGGTGATATCTCCCGTGTAAGAGAAGGACTCAAAACTTATTTATTCTACGTCCTCCGGATTTTGATGCCTCTTATCAGCTTGAATTGGTGAAACCATGAGTATCTCTGTAGTTCTCCTGCTAAAACTGTATTACTTCCTTTTTCTTGGAACATCATTCTTTATTGGTCCCTTTGCTGAGCTCATGAGCTCAAACTATCCAGTGCCTTCTCGGGCCCACCTAGTGATGGCACCGAAAAGAGCTAAACATCTCTCCACCTACCTGTGTATGGTAATGATCAATACAATGGTTCAATCCATTCAAATGAATGATAATGAGTTCAGATTCATATTCTTTGTGAATTTGATTCATAAACTTAGATTTTTTAAGGGGCGTTCGGTCGTAGAGCCCTTTATATTTGCTCGTAACAGTGTTGATCCAACGACATAATTTTTGCTATATTGGTCCCTAGGTTAAAAATAATAATACTAACATAAATTGATAAAAATGACCCTCCTCTTCCCCTCCTTCTTTTCCCCCCTCTTCCACTCCCAAACCGCTGTACATCAGTTTGGCAGTGGCAAGAGGTGGTGACCGGTGACCAAGCCGGCAGCGATAAGGCGACTAGTCCGACAAAGGGTAGTTATGAAAATTGCGACTGCAGATGAATATTGCATGCCCTGTGTAGTCAACACATTGAAGAGATCAGATGGCATTGAAATTGTTTTCTTAGTTTCTACCTCATTGAAGTTTCCTTCTCAAGGTTATACACAGGGGGACTTGATAATAAACGAATCTTTGAATCACAACTCACTTGTCAACGGTGCTAGAGGATCAGGAGCTACTGTTCGTGTTTTTCAGCATAATGGTGAGCATACAATGCATTATTATTTTGAACTTGAGCATCCAATATATATATATATATATATTTGCATAAAAAAAACTTTTATATCAAATGTTCTCATGAACTCTCAAATGTTTACCATCAAAATGTTTACCATTCTTTTTTTTTTTTAGTGCCATCCTCTAGTGGTGGATTAATTTATCTATTCATAGTGATGAATTCCACAGATTTTATCTGTTGAGTTTAATAGACTTTATTTGTTGCGTTTAACAAATTTTGTTTGCCTTAATTGTTCACGGAATATTTTTATCTATTTGGTATTCTATGTTAGTGCAAATAAATTTGATCTATTGAGTTTAACAAATTTTATCTATTGTGTTTAACAAATTTATTTGCCTTTCTTATTCACAGAAGACTTTATTTGTTTGATATTCCATGTTTGCCCAAATAGATTTTTCCTGTTGAGTTTAATAGATTTTATCTATTGCGTTTGACAAATTTTATTTACCTTTCTTATCCATAAAAGATTTTATCCGTTGAGTTTAACGGATTTTATATGTTTGGTATTTAATGTTGGCCTTTCTTATTCGCAGAAGAATTTATCTGTAAAGTTTAACAAATTTTGTCTATTGTGTTCAATAGAAAAATACAATACAGATAAAATCTTTTTTTTAAGTAATTAAATATCCAACATAGAATTTTTTTTTTTGTAGATCTTGAAAAAACAAATCCAAATATATGAATTTTATTACAAACAGATAAATGTAGATTGTCCCACCATGAGATTATTTGCATGGTTAATGATGAAGAATTATGAGTAAAACATGCATTGGGGTAAAATTTGGCCACATCCCATGTAACGAACAATTTAGATTTCTTAGTTGCTGGGGCCCATTATGGAATTCCGTTTCTCTCACTCACCCATCGGGTCTCAGACCATCCAGACACATTTTTGGAGACTGTATTCTCTGTGACCCTTTCATTCCCTTACCCTATTATCCTATCTTTTTTCATAGGTCTTATTGTGGGACTTCAAAATTGAAACCTTCGACTTCTTCTTACCCTTGATTTCTTTCTCATTTGTACTTTTCATCAATCTTTTCTTTCTTTCTCCTCCTTTCTTTGTTCCACTGTTCGTGGGTTATGCGTTTTGATTAAGTTGACCATATTGGATTTGGGTTGGGCTTCATTGTGCAGACCACCCCAGTCAACTCAAATCATCAGCCACCCCAAGTAGTTTGTTTTCAATATTTTGAATGGATAATGATTCGCATATATGATGATTATGTTTATTGCTGATTTATGCATGTGATGTGTCCATGAGATGTTAAAAGAGTGTACATACTAATTCCACAGTCTAGAAAATTCTTAGTTGTGGCAGATTTAAAGTTTCCTCACTGAGGATTTTACATTAATATTAGGGTGCGTTTGGATGTTTCCACGGAAGAGGAATCAGAAGATGTAACACTAGTTTCTCTTCCGCGGCAACCAAGATCCTACCATTGATATAGGATTGGATCCTCTCAATCAAGAAAAGTACACATAAAAAAGGTTTTTTTTTTTTTTGTGGGTTTTCCTGATTCTTAGTGTGCTTAACTGAGAAAAAATGGAGTTAGTGCATAAATCTGCAGACATTGAAGATTTTCAAACCCTACAGCTAAGGCTAAATCTAAACCCAATGAAGGATCCTCCAGAATTTGGTTATCAAACGTGACCTAATGCATGTTATCGAACTATGCTATGATCTCTCCCTTGCCATTTAATCCATCACAGAAGGCTTACAGTCGATGGCCAATGTCCAAATCTATCTCCTGTATTAATATATTAACCTTCTGACTGGTTCATTTGAAGAGTTGCTTGTAATTTGTCACAATTCAATTTGTGGGCCGCACATGAATAAATTGTGCCCACACTGATATACTGCACATGATCCACGAGACAGACTATTTTAATAATGAGCTTGCCCAATCAGTCTGTCATGACCAATAAAAGTTAATGGTTGGAAACAAGGGAGTTGGTCATGAATTAGAACTAAAGAAGATTAGAGTTATGGTATGATTAGAATGACTCTAGCAATAATGTCACCATCTTAGTCTGAAGTTGGGCAATACAAATGCATGACTTTTGGAATGGGATTCAATGGGCAAAGTAAAAAAGAAGAGAAAAAGAACGACATTCCATTCTCAGATGACAAATAGATTAAAAGAAGGCTATGCAGCCTCATCAAAAGTGACTATAGTGCCACTCTTTATTGGAGAGTAAAAGACACCACAGGCTTCTTCTTCTTTAAAGAAAACAAGTACGGATGACTGGGATGTGTTACAAGTGTAAGAGAAGTTGTAGGAAGTGGGGTGGGCTTTTAATCCACATCCAACATCAAATCAATAATTCTGGTTTACTGTTAAAAGGAACCTAAGGCAATAATTTGCTGTCGCAATTTCATGGGTGGATATTGGGTGGATGGAATCATAGAGGTGTAACTTTATCCATCACTACAAGTAAGTGGCTATTCATAAGGAAAATTGTGTCTAATCTTCCAGGCACAAAGTTTGTGCTAATCCATCCTAGAATTAGTAGTTTCATCATTTTTTTTTGGTTGACTAACGTCAACCCGCAACCTAGGTGAGCATCTTCCACTGTGTCATGCACTCTTATCTATAACTAAGCCAAGTCACAGAACATTGTTTTTAAGTATTTGTATCAGTTTTTCCTCTTTTGCTTCCTTCACAATTCCTCAGACTGACGTAATTTAGAATACCTCCTTTGTACCTTTGCACAATAAAAGTAAAGACAGAAACAGGAGAAGACAAGAGAAGAATGGAGAAATGGAAGAAAGAGAGAAGATGAGAGAAGAAAGGAGAAAAGGACAAATACAAAAAAGAAGAAAGAAATAAGGAACCATCCTTCCAGCTGCGGCAGGTGTGCTTCTTTCCCTTTCTATCATCTCCTGTCTACTTTATCTACCTTGCTGACATTGGGACTATTTACGTCTTGTACAAGCCTCTCTAACTTTTTTGATCAGATACAATCACCCTGAATCTTGGGAGGGTCATTGAGCAATGGCATAAGTCTCGGGTGCCACATGTGACCCGTGAGCAGCTGCATTGTCCAAAATTACCAAAGGTTGGACCTATCTCCAGTTTGGACCCACCTAGGACCCTACTTCAGTGGGATCCACACTAGATAATGACCTTTTTTTTATGTGATCACTTTAAAGTCTTGAAGTTGTTAATTCATGGATCACATTTTCCTTGAGAAGAGGAATTCTGGTCGAACTAGATTAACAGAGAAAATAACTAAATTTACATTAACTACCTTCCATTTCAGTAAGCCACTCCGAGCATCACATCAATTCAGATTATTGTACATGAAGGCCATATATACCGTAATTTCAATCAAGCAAAAGGGGGGAAATGTACAAAACTGTAGACATGGTTTCCAAAAAATTCACATTCCCTTTTGCCAACCAATTGGATTTGCGCCAAATCTTGACATGGTATTAGCATAAAACACACACAATCCCACTTCTGTGCTCATTCGTCCCTATGCTCCTGCGTTTTCTTTTTACTTCTGGCCTCTTCAATCACCATCTCCTGCTACAAGCTTGGCTGTCTTACCGCAAATCTAGCCTCATGGAAGATGCAAATAGCTCTCCAGCCCAGTTTTCCAATGAGGTCATGAATGTCTGTAGCTACGAAGGTAGCAGCTATGAAAGAAGGAAATGTCAAAGTTGACCTCAAGTTTCAAACTATGCAGAATATATGCCATCAGGTTGAATTCAACAGTTTCAGGTGCTTCAGCCCCATCCAGTCAGCAAAGACTCCTGATTGTCATTAGGCTCATATAAGCATCATTCCATTTCCTTCAAGTTTATATGCATTTCCATCAGTAGCTGCTGTGTCTCTCCAACTTGGGAAGCAGGATGAAGTGAGTTCCGACTGGCAAGTATTTTTAATCCCATGCATTCATTGTTTAGAGTATCACTTGCCACATGAGAATCATGCTTGCTGCAGGCACCACAAAGAACAAAAGAATCCTCCACACACACACACACACACACACACAAAAAAAGCATTTAGCAGGTCTAACCATAGCCTCAAAAGCCAAAATCTCAACATTAGTCCAACCAGGTCAGGTTGACTTCAAAACTCGGTAGATTCATATAGACTGTAGCAGCAGAAGTGGAAAAGGTTAAATATTCTAAAACTAAATAATGTAAAATATTGTTCCCATACTTAATCAGAAGGGACCTTTTCTCATATAAATCATGTAAGCTCAGTTAACAGAGTCCACAAGCTGACTAAACTTTTTTTTGGGGTAGAAGGGATTTTAGTCAACTTAGTAAAGTTAAGAACCATATGATGGTTAAGACACAAAATCTTTAAATATTTCAATATTGTACAGAATGTAAGTATGTCACATGGAATTTCACCATCAAGAAGGAAATTATGTAGAGAAGAAGATTAAAGAAAGAAAATCAATAGAGATTTGCATACGCACCCAGCTGGCATAATCATCACAGCCCAAAATTTTATTGTTTGATGAGTGTAGCATCTTCTTTCTGTTTTTATGAGTTGCAAATAGTCTCGTTCTTTCAGTTACTGGCCATCAAGCTGTTGAAACGCTTGCTTCAAAATCAAAGTCTCTCTGAAGTATGAAGTGTACACACAATAGGGTGCTTGGAAATTATTGATTCAATTACAACAATAAAGAACGTACCTTCCCATTTCACTATGATTCATTTATGGCTGAAGTCTCTTTTAAGGGGCGACTCACAAGTTGATAGCAGGAAGGAAAAATTTTTTTCTTATCTGAATGTAATGTGATTCCTTCATTTGAAGATGAGGATGAATGGCCTGCTCTTGTAATTCATCGACGAGGAAAACGTTAAGTCTTTAAAGGAAGATAGAAGAGCTGCAGGCTGAATGCAAGCATTGCAATAATGACAGCTCCAAGCAATATCAG
Source organism: Sextonia rubra (assembly GCA_037013555.1). Classification (NCBI taxonomy): domain Eukaryota; kingdom Viridiplantae; phylum Streptophyta; class Magnoliopsida; order Laurales; family Lauraceae; genus Sextonia; species Sextonia rubra. Next base: position 484,159 of record JASUAD010000007.1, read on the forward strand.
CGTATGCAAGTCTCTCGAGTCAAAATCCAAGGTAGCAAATATGATCCGAATGTACCAAAGCATGTCAAGGGGCCAAAATGATGAGAACTCTTCTAGAAAATACATTGGAAGGGAAGGGATTATAAAACATGCTCTCAAGGACTCAGAGCAGAGGGTGCATCAATTATACTGCACCCTACAGAGCAATTGGCGTACCACCTGACAGAATGATTCCTTACTTTCCTTTGTCTGCGTTGAGCCACAATATTTCTCAACCAAAAATAGCATTCTAATGTTGTCTGGATTTTAAATAAATACTTTTGACGATGATACCAATGAGAAAACACTGTATAAACAGGTAAATGAATTTAAAATTTTAGCAGATTCTGGGCAAATCCAGTTTCAAAATGTGCCCCCTACATTTAATATGTTTCAAATGCTAGAGGAAGTGGATAGATTGTTTAATGGAGAATAACAATAGTCCAAAAGAAAGCCTCAAGCTGATACATGATCATGGGACATGGAAATATACACCACACCAGCTGAGAAAAACACATTTGGAAAGGTCTAGTTTAAGAAATTAGAAGTATGAATAGCAGTCTACAGTGAAAGGAAGCAAGTTAAAAGCCACAATTCTTATAACTTATAAATAATTGATGATGTAATAGATATGTGGCAAAAAAGTGCCATTTTTGGAAAAAGAATATATCATGGTACAAATACGGCTTCAGAAAAAAGAAAAAAAAAGGCCTTTTACATTACCAATCAGCCTCCATGAACTATTAATCCAAACATTGGGGGCTCTCATTTATGTGCCCCTAAAATTAAATAAGTTGAAGCGGTTATAGTTCTTTGCCGCTGTCAATGTGCCTACATACCATCCACAGAAATGTAGGTCTTCGAAACTTCTGATACACCAAGTGATGTTGAAATGTTCAGCTCAAAATCTTCATTTCATGAGCTCAAGCTCTCTGCACTTTGATGTGCAATTGTCTCTCACTCAGCCACAGTTTTCATATAATGTGTTCAGGTCTTCTGAAGCACTAGTCAATAAGAAATGCGGGTTAGCTGCAGGTCGGATACCACATGCATTGGCATGTTGCAGTTGAGAAGGTTCCACAAATCACTCACCTCAAAGGAACTAAATCCAGCTGCAACCAGGCACCTTTCTTAGCCCCCTCTCCCTCATCATGTCCCTAACCATTGCTACATCAGACCACCTATTTGCATCTGCATAAAGGTTTGATAACGACACAAAATTACCCGCATTGTGTGGTTCAATAACAAAGAGATGACGTGCAACAATCTCCCCTAGCCCAATATTGCCATATAGCCTACATGCTCCTAGTAGTGCTCCCCAAGCACCAGCGTGTGGCTCCATAGGCATTGACTTTATAAGCCCGTAGGCCTCTTTTAAGCGGCCGGCTCGCCCTAAAAGATCAACCATGCACGCATAATGATCTGAAGAAGGGTTTAAGCCATAGTCATTCTTCATAGATATGAAATATCGGCACCCCTCCTCAACAAGACCTGCATGGCTACAAGCAGTCAGGATAACTGTAAAGGCCACGGCATCGGGTGTCAGGCCTTCCTCTTGCATCCGTCTAAAGAGTCCAGCTGCCTTAGCTCCAGATCCATTAATTGAGAAGCCTTGTATCATCGAACAATATGAAATTAAATCTCTTTTCGGCATCTTCTCAAATAGATACATCGCCCTTTCCATGTTGCCACATTTTGCATTCATGTCAATAAGCGCAGCAATGACATGAACCTGGTCAAGATTAATTGTGCTTTGAGAGACATAGGAATCAACCCATTTCGCCAACTCCAAACTCCCAACTTGCGAGCAAGCAGACATCAAACCCACCATGACAAATTCATCAGGTCTGACATTCTGGGCGCGCATTTCTTGAAAGATGTTCACAGCCTCATTGGGCTGGCCATTCTGCACATAACCAGAAATCATCGCAGACCATGCCACAACATCTCTCTCCGGCGACTGGTCAAAAAGAAACCTCGCCGAAGCCATGTCCCCAGTCTTTGCATACCCATCAATCATCGTCGTGAAAGAAACAACGTTCCTCTCCGGCATTTCATCAAACAACTTCCTGGCATTTATCAGATCGCCCCATTTCACATAAGCCCCAATCATAGCATTCCAAGACACAGCATTCTTACTCGGCATTCTATCAAACATCTCCCGGGCACCCCCCATCTCCCCCAAATTCACATACCCCACGACCATCGCAGTCCAGGTCACCTCATTCCTCTCCCGCATTCCATCAAACACCTTCCGTGCATCGTCAATCCCCCTACATTTGCCATAAAAATCGACCAACCCCGTCCCAACAACAACATCCACCTCCACCCCACATCTCACAATGGCACAGTGCACCGCGACGCCCACCCGAGTCGCGCCTTCCTGCGCGCACGCCTTGAGCAAAGACGGGAAGGTAAAGCAATCAGGGGAGACATGGGACTGCTTCATACGCTTGAAAACGGAGATGGTGTCGAAAAGGAACGATTTTTCGGAGTAGCCTTTGAGGATGGTGTTCCAGAGGTAGATGTTGGGGTGGGAGACGTTGTTGAAGATGGTGGTGGCGTAACAGGTTTCGGAGAGGGAGTTGCAGAGGGAGAGGAGCTGGGAGATGACGAGGTGGTGCTGGTGGAGGCCCTTGCGGATGATGTGGGCGTGGAGGTGTTGAAGGTGGCGGAGGGATTTGCAGGAGGAGAGGAGGAGGGAGGAGAGAGGAGGAGGCGAGGAGCGGGGTTGGCAGCGTAACGGGAGGTTCTCGGAGGAGGAGAAGCGGAAAGCGGAAGAAGCACGACGGAGGATTAAGGTCATATGTGGTGTTACATGACATCGCAGTTAGTTGTTTAACCTGTGTCTATGCGATTTTTGACAGTGTGTGGGAGGGAGGGAACGCTGATTGGGGGCAGTTTTGGTATAAAATATTATAAGTTTGGAATGAGTTAGGAGCTATGATGCCTAAATACGATGCGGATAAAATCCATGTCCCTACACCCCTCCCTCTTCCTTCCTTCTCTCTTTTCCTCTTCCTCTCCTCCCGCTCTTCGTTTTATCTCCCTTCTCCTTCCTTCCTCCCTTATTCCCTCCCCCTTCTTTCCTAATACCCCTCCCTCCTCTGCCCCTCTCTCTTTTCTTTCTCCTTACCTCCCCCTCCCTCTCCCTTTCCCTCCTCTTCTTTGTTCTCTCTCTCCCCTTCTATCCATGTGACGGCTATTTAGGCAACCACCCTCGTCTTACTTTCTTTTTGTTTCTTCATTCGTGTCTTCATTCCCTCTTCTCCCTTTTCCTTCCACCTTATGGCCAATTACCAACCATTAATCTTCTTTTGGCATCTTTTTCCTCTAGTCGCCTTTATCCCCTAGACATAATTTTCCAAACTTCTTATGCTTTCTTGAGCTTTAGGTAAGCTCTCAACTTTTCCATAGTTAGATTTTTTTTGAAATTTAAATTAATAATATTTTGGAGGAGTTCCTTAGAGTCTTTTCTCCCATTTTATAAGTGGGTTTGGCTCGGCTTCAGGTTTTCTCTCTATTTGAGCACCATGGGTTTGGTTTTGAGTTAGGGCTTCTTCTCATTTCCATTTCCTCTCATAGTACAGTAGGTGGATAACGTTTTTATTGTTAATATATTGATTTAATCTTGATTCTAGCATTATACCATACTTGACATATTTTGCTTATTTTAATAAAAATCCATCAGTATGATCATGCCATTGGCATTAATTATGTGATTGTGAAAAGCAAACATTTTTTTCGTTCAAATCTTGTGTTTTGATTTCTAAAATATTTTCAATGTTTGTGTGATGACTGAATTAGATAGTAAGAAAAAAAAAACCGTACCAAAATATGATTTGTGGATCAATTATTTTATCACAATTGCTAAAATATGCTTGTTATGATTTCAATTTAATTTTTAGATGGGAAGGACAAATACAATTGATGCATATTTCAAGAGAAAAAAATGATAAAAAATCAAAAGTTAATACATCATTGCTAACCTTCGATTTGCCAACCTCCTTCAACATTGATATTTCAATTTCTGAAAATTCTAAGGAACACTTGAAAATATAATGGTTGTTGAAAAAAAAATCTTGTAGATTGGCTCCCATCATCGTAAAATACTAGTTTTGCCCCTAGGGGGATTGTAATGGAGTGGCAAAACAGTAGGGGATGCAGAGGGAAGATGAGAATAGAGGAGGGGGAGGGGTGGAGAGAAGAGGTGGGGAGCATTTGGATAATTTTTTGGTTTTTTTTTTAAATGATGAGCAGGGAGAAAAATTTGTGGAGTTCCATTAGAAACTCTCATAAGTTATTAACCATATATGCACGATAGTTGGAAAATTTTCGAAATTGACTTTTGACTCTCCAAAGTTATTTCATTTTAAAGAAAGATCAAGTCAAATACAAGGGAGACTCCATCTTAGTCATTTCATTTTAGTAATTTATTTTCATTTTGAACCATTTGATAAGTAGATCTCATTTTAAATACTTAATATTTATTTTTAAGTAATTATGTTTGGTGTTTGGAGTTAGCAAATTAAAAAAGATTACTATATTGTAATTTAAAACGCATATTTGATCTTTTACATTTGGTTTTTTTTACTACTAAATTATGTAATACACACCATTTTTTTCATTTTTTTATTATAATACTTTCTTTTTAAATATAAGTTTATTAATTTGAAATGATTATCATGACTGTATGTAAATGAATGTATATATATACTTTATAAATATTTTCTAAATTACTAAAAAAATGACTCTCTCGAATCTTGGTGCTGATATTATAAAAAAATGTTTTAAGTCAAAAATTTTTTTCTTGCATTTGAGGAGTGGAGTCTGAGTCATAAGTTTTTCAATCTTGATATGTAGTCTAACTGCATGGAGCTTACTTAGGCCACCTTTGATTTGTACAAGCCTTTTCACACTCTGTTAATTATGATCTGACAGTAGCTCCAATTTGACTCCCAACCCAATCTTTATCCACACTTATGACTAAGATTGTGTTTGGTTGGTCTCATTTTAAGGGTGTTTCATGCTTCTAATTATGAAAAATCCTATAAGCCCAACAAAAGTGATTACGAACTAACATAAGGTGGGCACCTATCACTTAAATAGGATCCAGTTCAAAAGATATTACTTATGCATCAATGGAGATGATAATCGCAAAAGACACAGTAGCAAGGGGTAATATAGAAAGATAGGAACATTTTTGTAAAAGAAACCTTTTAAATGGCTCTTTTCACAAGAAAAAAAAATAGTAGTTTTAACTTGAAGACCTTGGAAGAGCCTCTTGCCTCCAAACAAGATATGATAAGAATTTGGGATGGTTAATTTTTTTTATCCCAGGAATTGTGATGGCTTGTCACATTGGAAATGAAATATTTTATGAACCAGGATTCCAAATTCCCATCTCCAAAATGAACGTTTAAAATTCCTAAATTCCACCAAAAACATGCCACAAATTACAATTATTATGATTATTATGTTTTAATTTAATTAAAGCAGACACTGCTTGCACTTTTGTTACCATTGTAATTTGTATCTTCCGTTCCAGATAACGCTCCAAAACCAATGTTCCCGTTTTCACCACCCCTCAATAAACACCATACAAAAATCCGATTTCCCTTCCCACCACCACTTCCCCACACCCCCAAAAAGAAAAAATCCCATTTCCCTTCCCACCCAAATCCAATCCTGGCCTCTCTTTCGCCCATCTCTAACCCTCTCAACACCGTCCGATGGCTCTGATCAGGGGGACCCCATTTTCCCTCTCTTCGCTGCCCTTTCATCTCAACCACCCTCGATTTCCTCCTCCCCTTCCCTCTCTCCGCTCGATTCCATCAACAACACCTCCTTTCTCATCTCCCATTTCAGTCTCCTTCCATGTAAAAGCAGGTACGAAGCCAAACAGATGTAGAAATCTATGTAAAAAATGCTTCTTTTCTCCCTCTTTCTCTCTCTAATCGGCAGATTTTTGGGAAAGAATGGATTTTGGGACATGGGTTTATCTCCATTTATTGTTTGGTTCTAACCCACCATTGTACTTTTTTTGTGGGGTACCCCTAAACATGGTGGTGCTGGTACTGTGGCTGATGTCAGCTATAGAACTGCTGAGATCAGCCCTAACTCTGCTCCAACAAGCTCCCTGGAGATGTTGATACTGTGTGTAATGTATTTGTGGAATAGAGCTTTTGATCAGTGTAAACAATAAGTAAAAACTGTCTCTTGTGAATACCATTTGGAATTGAAGTATTATTAAAAGTAAATCTCTTTAGAATAGTAGTCTTCCCTATGTGAAGATTAAAGAAAAATCATATTAAGTATTTAAGACGAGAATTGATGAATATGATTAGTACATATCCTAGAAGTAAATCGCATCGAGTAGTGTATCAGTATTGTATCATGTTTATACTGCTATGCTAAACATATGCAAGTGTTTGGGTATCCTATTAAAACATGCAGTCAGTGGGTGAGCAGCCGCGTCAACATTATTTTGCTTGCCTTGGGAGTTAATGGATCCTGTGGGGACCTTATGTTTATCAGTTATAATGGAGAGAATAATTAAAGTTGGCATGCTTGAATTTAGGACTCATTCATGTTTTAGTTATGGACTGAGTCAACTCATCCTATCCTGCTATGATGTCACTGAAGTTTTACTTTTTATTTTGGTATAAATTTTTACTGTTAAACTGTTACTACAACATTAGTTATGGACTGAGTCAACTCATCCTATCCTGCTATGATGTCACTGAAGTTTTACTTTTTATTTAGGTATAAATTTTTGCTGTTAACTGTTACTACAACATTGGATATCTTTTCATTTTCATGAATGCTTTTTGTTAGGAATCACAGATAAAAAAACGAATTCAAGCAACTCGAAGGTGCTTCTGAAGGGAATGGAGTATAGTGAACTTGAAGTATGTCTTTGTTATTTCATCTTTAAAATGTGTTAGTGCTTAGTACCTTTTCTATATTATTCCATCTTATAAGTTCCAATCAGCTGACTGCTCATTCAAAAAAATTTTTTAATAAAAAGAAGCTTTATGTGTATATGACCTAATAAAATATAACTCACAATGCCAACCCCAAATACACTGGATAGTGTTTCGGCAATGGCAGTGACGATAATGGATATGAGTTTATAATTAATCCAATTTGGAGATTGTGATGTGCATCTGACCAAACAGACCGCAACTGTGGTCCTATATATGAGTTGGGCCAGGTCAATTTGGTCATTGTCTACCAAACCCAGCTTCATCTTCTCATACCACGACGGCTTGGTCGAAACTGGATTTAGTTTGGCCTGGACATAGTCTTATTATTTTTTATTTTTTAAAATCCCGGACCTTGACCTGTGTGCTTTATGATGGATCTCAACTGTATGGTCTAACCCTAGATCCATGTCTGAGTAGGTCTTTCAGGACTCAGGTCACTATGCTGACTCAACCCATGCACTTCTACTTATTTTTTTGTTGTCAAAATATGTTCTCTCTTGTCTTACCATGGAAATGCTTGTTTTCTTGCAGAAATGGGTTCAATCACATGGCTATAGGCCGGGGCAGGCTTTAATGCTATGGAAGCATCTATATGGGAACAACATTTGGGCACATTGTAGTGAGGAATTGGCAGGTTCTTCACCATCTTAAACCCAAAGTATATTTAATTCTTTTTTGGTCTCATTGCTTATCAATAATTTGTATATCATTTCTTTGTCTGTTATGTTAGATGTTTCGTATTCCATGAAGACTGATTGTTTGGGATGGGGTATAAACTAGTCTGATTCATGTTTTGGGGGCATCATGGGCAATTGATGTAATCTTTATATATTACTGGGCTATGATGCCTAGATACGATATGGATACGGCAAGGACATGCTATGGACACGGTAGAGATACGGATTTTATACTTAAAAAGTGAAGTATCAGATACGATATGACACGATACGTTGGCCATTTTGAAGTATCCGTTCATCATAGTAACTGGGGTTCTCGTTTTAGGGTTTTGTTATTGAAATTGGAGATCCTGTGAGATGTGAGAGGAGAACCCCAAATAAGCTTTGCAACCCTATTTTTATCAAAAGATAGTGAAAGCTTGACTCACCGTGGATGTATCTACCTATCCAAATCATGTAAATCCTTATATTTCTTGCTTGTTGAGTTTTTGCACTTTTTTTGATGCATGACAGACAGACCCATGACCCAATGCATCGACCATTCTAGTGGGCCCAGCCCATATGCAGTGTTTATTTTATTTTGTTTAGAATTGTTATTTAATGACTTATGTTTTAAGTATGGATGTTTTAGTCTCGACTGTAGAGGTGTTTAGATGGTTGAGATTAGCTCGAGGGTTTTTATTTCTCTATTTAAAGCACTGTAAAGCTTCTTCGCTTCAGTAGACTTGATGAAAGAAAAAGAAGATTCCGAGTGCATTTGCTCTCTCTTCCCGTTCCCATGGAAGTATGGCGTGCGGCCTATTCAATTCAGGCATGCGGTCTGAACTCTGAACCTATCCCCCAATCTCTCCTCTTCATCCCCGCCCAGCCCACATCTTGGTCGCCGCTCCACTTCGTTTTTCCTTTGTTTGCATAAAACCTTAAATCATTTTCGTGACAGTTTGGCTTGTGTTTTGTGTTGCCAAATAGTTTATTGGGGGGCTTTTGCTTTTAGATCTCTGTTGTACTTTTTGCTCATGTAAAGTAATTAATCTTTATATCCTCTTAATTTCTTTGAGAAACAAGTCCTTACTTTCACCGAGGGAACTTACTTCAATCTTGTAACTGTGTGATGTTTTTATAATAGACGTTAGAGTTATCGAGGAAAGGTGCTGTCTTGGCAGATTGCTATGTTGTTTAATGATGGGGAAATATTTCTTTGACTGTTGCATAGAAGGCAATTACTTTCAGTTGGTGTGGGCACATCTAAATGAACCATGATGACAAATACAATCTTAGGAAGTCCTTTTGCTGTAAATCCACTTTTTATCCTATAGTTTTAATTAGCAATTGTTTTCTGGTAGTGAATGTAAAATGGATTAGAGATGTATTGAAGCCACTTTACCTTTCACTGATGCCGTGTTCTATGTTTTTTGCTTAATGAAATTGTGTGCTTTCTAACAAAGGCTTTACTGCTCTTGATCATTCAGTCACTCTTGCATGACATGCTTATGCCTTTTCTGCCACTGAACATTGCTTTAGTGGCTTACATGGATTACCTTGAATTGGGTAGAATTAGCCTTTACTACCTTGAGCATCTTAATTGCATTGATTATGGATAACTTGATGTAAGAGCCCACGTGGGAGTTCCTTGGTTTATGTCTTTCACATTTACTATTGTTCCAACTAGTTAGACAAGAAATGGAGTAATTGATATTCTATAACTCCTGAAAGGCTTTCAAGTTCAATTTTTCTGGAACTTAGCACGATAATGCGGAGTGTAAATTTTTGTCAATCTGACAGTTGATGACCTGGTCAAATTAAAAACCACTTGTAATGAAGTATGATAAACTCTAGAAAATGGGAGCAGCTATCAAACAGAGGGCTTGAAGAGGATACCACAAACATGATCAGTCCAGGGTGAGTAAAGTGGGTTCAAGCTAGTGGAATGTTGTGATTATCGAGTACAACTTCAATTAAAAGTCTTTCTTTGCTGACACACTCGTGGTTGAGTGGTGTAGGCACCTTAGTATCGCACACATGCCCAGGGATCAACCCAGACTAGTAGCTCAACTTTGACAAAAGAAAAAAAAAATAATAAAGGTTTTTCTTTCTTAAAAAGGGAAAGTGGACATACATTGTGTTGTGGAGTCAAATGTTCTCTGGCACATAAACAGCAATTGGACAATGCGAATTTTATTTGCATGCTATGATGGATGCGTAGATTAAGAAGGGAGGAAAGAAATTAGGAACGGTAATGTAAGAGGAAGTTTACTATGGGTTGATAGAAAAACAGCACAAGGAGATTGCCTCTAAATAATTTATGTTACCATTCGGAAAAAAAAAAGAGATTATGGAGTGAGAGTGACAGAGCATAACTTTAACTAGAGGTGACTGGAAAAGTAAAACTAATAATACCAACTTTAGATAAATGAAATAGGATTTGGTGGTGATGATACTAGAGATGTGATTCAAATTGAGGTGCTCATTGTAAGTAGAGCTATTTGTATGTCATGCCAATAATTACTTTTAGTATAAAGAAACGAGTACCCTTTTAATTCTTGAGCTCGTTTCTGAGTATATAATTTATAATTTGCTAATTGATTGGTGGTTTAAGTGAGTGCTATGAACTTGACTGAATTTGGTGTCATGGAGTGTCATATTGGCATTTAGTGTGTGAGTGTTTGACTCTCATAAATTCAAAGGTGACTGAATCATTTATACTTTTTCATTGCTCACAATCTCTAACCTATTTCTTGTTTGTTGTTACATTTTTTTTCGTGGTAAAATCTTCTTTTTGTTCCAGCACTTCTGTTATTCTTCAATGGTTGCTTTTGCTGGCCTTACTCAATAGTGCCAATTGTTTAGTGTTGACATTCAGTGTTACGATAAATAGTAATGCAGAACTTGGTAATCAGGTTGTATATATCTTTTTAGGTTTGAACAAAGATTTCAGAAAGATGTTATGTGAAACTGCTGAGCTGAAGGCATTGTCAGTGAAAGATATTCTCACAGCATCTGATGGAACTCGGAAGGTAGGATTAAATATTAGTCCTTTTCTACACTTGCTTCTAAGAATTGGTTTATAAACTCTTTGTATTTTCTTTTTTAAAAAAATGTTTGTACTTGACTCTGGGTATTTTTGGTCTACACTGATTTTTCTGTATCATTATAATACTTAATTGATTATAAAAGCTCACAGGATATTGCAGATTCTGTTCGCTTTGGTGGATGGCTCAGTCATAGAAACCGTAGTGATTCCTTGTAAAAGGGGCAGGACTACAGTTTGTGTTTCAAGTCAGGTGGGCTGTGCCATGAATTGTCAGTTCTGCTACACTGGCAGGCAAGCTTAACTTACTGTTTTTTAACCTAATATTTGATCAAGCTCACATTCTATATTGTGGCTAGTAATTTTAATATTATTTATAGTTATGCTGCCTTGCTGTGTGTCACATGTGACATAAGATCTATCAATACATTTCACAACTTCGCTGTTGTTTCTTTCACTTCTTTGCCTGTAGGATGGGCTTAAGGAAGCATTTGACTGCAGCTGAAATAGTTGAGCAGGCTGTTTTTGCGCGTCGTTTGTTCTCAAGTGAATTTGGTTCCATTACGAACGTTGTTTTTATGGTGAGTGTACTGGTGTGCTCATTTTTTTCACAGCGTAAGTGTCATTTTCTTTTGAAAAACCTATACAAGTTGTCACTGAATTGGAATTGAGGAACCTAGGAACATCTCCACTTGGTCAACTCACATTTTTACCAATGGATTGATTATCTCCCCTCTTTACTTGAGCAAAGGATTTTTTGGGGTTTGTTGTTTGGATTTGAGGGGTCTTCATAGAGTGACAAAAATTGAAAGAAAATAGAAAACTAGATAGGATGAAAGAGGAAGAAGCAACAATTTTGTGCCCAAATCCATCCATTAATATTTAACATTAAACAAAATGAATTTGCAGGGTATGGGCGAACCACTTCACAATATTGACAATGTAATTAAAGCAGCAGCTATAATGGTTGATGAACAAGGCCTTCATTTCAGTCCTCGCAAGGTGACCATTTCAACCAGCGGACTTGTCCCTCAATTAAGACATTTTCTTCGTGAATCCAACTGTGCACTAGCAGTCAGTCTCAATGCTACAACAGATGAGGTATTTCAATTCCTATAAATGCTGTTTGCATTTCTTTCTCAAAGTTTGTTTGGGATTGATCTATAATTCACATAATTCTTAGGTCAGAAACTGGATCATGCCTATAAACAGGAAATATAATCTGGGTCTGCTTCTCGAGACTTTAAGGGAGGAACTCCATTTTAAACACAATTACAAAGTACTGTTTGAATATGTAATGCTTGCAGGAGTAAATGACAGGTATGCTTATCTTTCTTGTGTTATTCTCTCTTTCAATTGATAAAGAAGTTTCATTACAAAATTAGCAATTTGACGTACAGACCTATTATGAGTGCAACTAGATGGGTGGATCTGCCTTGCATGAGAGAGTTTTTTTCCCAAGGACTCTGAACACATTTCTTTTTAATCTTTTTGCAACGTGACTTAATCTATAGAAGTTTCTTAAATTGATTTCCTCCTAATTGTGCAGCATTGAGGATGCGAAGAGGCTAATTGAGCTTGTGAGAGGGATCCCTTGCAAAATCAATCTCATCTCCTTTAATCCTCACTGTGGGTCGCAGTTTAAGCCTACACCAGAAGACAAGATGATTGAGTTCCGGAATGTTCTTGCAGAAGCAGGGTGTGTCGTCTTCTTGCGGCTCAGTAGAGGGGATGATCAGATGGCTGCTTGTGGTCAGCTTGGCAAGCCTGGAGAGATCCAACCACCCATACTACGTGCTCCCACTCAATTTCAAACTATTGTGGGATAAAGACTATTGTGGGATAAAGAAATTTAAGGCTTTCTGCTGATGATAGACATTAGGTACTAGATCATGCCAGTGTTAGTTTACTGGCATATTTTTAATTGGATCATGACATAAGGTCGTGATCATGCCAGGCTTTCAAACTGCAGGGTTTCACCACTATTGGATGAGCATATTTTTAAAGTTAGTACCACCGTGAATTTTCAACCATACCCACAGAGAAGGGTCTGATTGTTCCAGTCTGACATTTTGATGTAACTCTCATTAGTTATCTGAGTACAAAAATGGCTGTGTACATGTACATGTAGGAACGATTTATATGATTTATACCAATATTCTGTTGTTGTTATGTGGGTGAGGGGTGCAATGCTCTCGCACAATTTTGCTCGTTCTTTCATGTTGTATCCTTTTCTTTTAATTAAAGTTTTGTTACCATAAAAAAAAATATTTTTTTTTGGTAATCCCCAGAAAAAAATGTTCACCACACCATCTTAGATAAGTGAACCGTACATACATGATCCAGAATGTGTTGATCCAAATAGCTACAAAGGTGTGCTCACTGGTTTTTTCTTGAGTAGGTCAGGAATTCATTGGAACAATCACTAATTTGTTTGGACAGTATCAAGGAAGTTTACTGTAAATTGAGGCCCAGATATCATGGATCCAATCTGTCGTCAATCCAATTCTCCATGCATTGATCCATGCCTCAAATATCGGATAAATTAGAGCACGATAGACTGTTGGATTGGTAAACATAGTGGTGGGGTTTCAACTTGAATGGTTTGCATACTTGGAAGCTGGATCTATGATGTGTAGTTTTTATCCGACTTTTTCCTAGTAGACTATGTAGTCTGCCTCATGTCATCACTTCCTTTATGAGGCATTGACTTGTTTGGAATATGAATTTTTTAGCCATCAAATGATTCTAACCTTGTAAATCGTGTTAATTTGTTGTAATAAAAATTCAACAGTGATTAGTGTGCCGACAAGTGTGAGATCAGGTTTACTGCGTATCCAACGGGGTTGTCATGGGTGAGAGCATAAGACTGATTAAGAGTGGCCCTTGACTATGGAAATTGCAAAGGGAGTGCTAAATATCTTCAGTCTGACAATAAATATAATTAATAATAGCATCAAATTAGGGTGAGTTCCAACTTGGGAGTTGGTGGTTCGATTTGGCATTTTAGACTAATCCAATAAAAATAATCCAAAAGCACCTCAACTGTAGCCCCAAAACCTGACTTCATTTCTATCTCAAAAGCCATCAAATCAAGGCCCCTGAAGTCTCTCCCAAACAACCCTCTGTTGCTGCCTTAACATTCAGCCTTCATCAAGCCCATGACAACTTTCCACTGCTAAACCTGACCTCATTTCTATCTCAAAAGCACCTCAACTGTAGCCCCAAAACCTGACCTCATTTCTATCTCAAAAGCCATCAGATCAAGGCCCTTGAAGTCTCTTCCAAACAGTCCTCCGTTGCTGCTTTACATTCAGCCTTCATCAAGCCCATCACAACTTTCCACTGCTAAACCTGACCTCATTTCTATCTCAAAAGCACTTCAACTGTAGCCCCAAAACCTGACCTCATTTCTATCTCAAAAGCCATCAGATCAAGTCCAAAAGCACCTCAACTGTAGCCCCAAAACCTGACCTCATTTCTATCTCAAAAGCCATCAGATCAAGGTCCCTCAAGTCTCTCCCAAAAAATCCTCTGTTGCTGCTTTACATTCAGCCTTCATCAGGCCCATGACAACTTTCCACTTCGATACCAGCCATCACATGGACTGCGAAAATTTTAATCCAAGCCGAGCCCAAGTGCTAAAACCTAAAGGCACTGCACCCAAGGCGGGCTGGTCCGACCCACCAGCACTCTTACCATCCACTGTGTATCATCATCCATGCAATGGTCTACTAAACTGAATTCTTACCCCAACAACAAGACGCTTCAGTTTTTACTTGGCTGGTGTGAACCAGACAGTCGGTCACCTTTACTATGTAAGAGTTGTTTTATCTCATCCGAGGTCTCCCCCTTCAGAATTAGGGTATCCCACCTCACCTGAAGTCTACTCACTCGCTGTAAGGCAAGCCTAAGGCAAGCCACCCAGCCTTGGAAAAACCAAAAAAAGAAAGGAAGACCAATGGATAAGATGTTCCCACACAACTTTAATATAAAAATTTTGACAGAGCCGAGAGAGAGAGAGAGAGAGAGAGAGAGAGAAGCCTTCAAGCATGGCAGGTGCCACATCCTCTCCTCCACTTAACAACCTCCAAACCCTCCTCACCTCCTCCAAAACCTCAATCTACTTCCACCCCAGAATCCAAATCCATCCAGACCTTCAGACCCTTTCCTCCAAATCCTCTATCTCTCTTCCTCTCCCTCTCTACCCCCACAAGAACAGTTGCAGAACAAGAAGAGGAATAAGAAGAGGCAATGATTTTGGGGTTGTGGTGTTAATTAGAGCTTACATGGAGAAACCCAACTCGGCCGCCAGCTTCGCCAGCAAAATCATTGGCTCTCTCCCCGTTGTCGGCCTCCTCGCCAGGATTTTCAGCGATGAGGGCGGCGTCGGCGGCGATATCGTCGACTTCGCAGAATTCCGCAGGCGGGTGGGGAAGAAATGCGGGATTTCAGACTCCAGAGCTTTCTATGAGTTCCAGGAGAGGCGAGGAAGGGTGAGATTTTCATTTTTCTGTTTGGCTTTCATTGAATTGGCGAATTGGGTGTTTTTGATGCAATACCCATAAACAAATACTTCACTAGTCTTGTCTGAAGTTCTAACTTTGTGAACTGGACTTGAAGAATTGCTTGATGTCTTTCTGTTTTCAGTTTTTCAATTCTATTTGCCAAAAGGGTGAATTTGGGTTCACCTGTATTGAATTGAACTGGATTGGGTGTTCTTGGTCATCATTGCCTGGATGTTTTGTTGTCAAGTGGGGGGTATGACATTGAGTTTTGTAACCTGTGCTTTTATATTAGGACAGGCAGGGGACCCTCTGTATGTACTCTTATGCTGTTGGTTGGCTGCTGTTGGTGCCGGTCTTGTGAAGTCTGAGGATATTCTAGAAGGGGTCGCTAGGCTTCGCATTTCCAATGACCTTGAGTTTGAGGAAGAAAATTTTGTGGCCATCATGAATGATGCAAAAGAGGTCAGTTGCTTGTGAAGCTCCATGGCATCAAGCTTGGTTTTGATAATTTTTTCCTATGTTGTTGTCTGGATTGGACTCTTTTACTTTCAGATCAAATTTTTTTTTCATAAATTCATGCATATGACTTTGAAAACTAAGTAGTTTGGCACTGTATCTACTGTTTGTTAAATCACCTTTCTGTTGTTGATATGGCTTGTATGAGATAGGATCAGGGAAGAATTAACAAAGAAAAGAATTGATGACGTCCTTGTGAAATCATCATCATCACCACCCGACATTTTTTTGTTTGGGGTGGTTTGTTACCTATGGGGCTCTGATAGTTTGCTAAAAATGAAGTCAAGGGATCATAGATAGTACTGTCAATATACTGGGTATATCCTGAGAAATCATCATCATTCACCCTTACAAAATAGTCAAATAAATATCTTTCCAGGAATCGGAAGTTGTAGTCTCTTTCAATGATTTTTTTTTCTTGTTCTATTCCTTAATGCTTTGAATACCAGATTTAATGAATTTGGGAATCTGGAGAGTGCTGATTAATGAACTCATGAGAAAAAAAAGAGAAGAGAAAAATACTATTCATGGGATTCTGAAACAGAGTTTCACTGACCTTTCTAAAGCAGAAAGTTCTGAAAAAGAATATGGGAAAAACTGTAAACTAGATCTTCTACCAAGATCTGGTTGCAGAGATTCATGCCGACCATAGGCTGTGGCCCCACTAATTCCTGATCACAGGGTTGGCAGGATGCACATCCCCAGCCATCATGCTCGAATACCGATGTTACTTGGTATAAAATAGAGAGAAAGGACTGATTACAGTACAGTGATCACAAAATGAGAATCATGATGGTCAATCTTACTGTGAATTGAATCCTTGAGAGCTATCTTCTAAAGAGTAGAGAATATAGAAAATTTACAAGGTTTTACAAATGAGAACAATCTGTTAGTAGATATCTGTTATCTTTAATGGCATAACATGCCATATCTATTCCATCTGTACATGTACCACCACTTATTACGTTACTAATCTGTATCATAGTTCTCCATTGAGTGCCATATCTAAAAATTCTATCCTTGGAAACATTGTGCTTAGGACTGCACAAATATAACAGTGCTAATATACTTTTGTGTTGCAATATTCAGAATGTTTATAATATTAGGATGTCCAATGAAATCATTGTGAATTGTTGAGCCGCAGTTTCATAATGGCCTTGTATAATTTTGGTTTCTATGCTTACAATTTTCATGGTTAAAGTTAATTTAGGAGAGCTAAGGAAAAAAAAAAACCTTCTTTCTAGTGCAGAGGCGTGCAAAGCTGAAGGTTTCAACCCCAGAAATACCAATGGAGATTCGAGCAGAGAAAGCTCTTGAGGCAATTTATGTTTGTTGCTTCGGTAGGGATCCCATAGAAGAAGAGGATGAAAAATTACTGCGCATCATTCTCAATGCAGTCTTCCCTTCGGTTGGGCAATCTAAGATAGAGAGGATTGTCAGTGCCAAGGCGAAGCAAATTGCTGAAGGTGAAATAGAAACTCCAGAGCCAAAGCGTCTGCCAAAAGAAGCTGTATTGCAGCAAATGAAGGACCTCCAATTTTTAAAGCAGAACAGTGATACTTAAAATATAATCCTTCTTTTTATTCTAAGTTAACTCTTGGTTTCTGAATAGAAGATGAATTTAGCTGTTAATGCTCCTAGTCTTTGTGCTCGTTCTAGAAATTGTAATAGTGCTTTGATTAAATTTTAGAAATTGTGGATGTAATGAGTAAAATGGCATGCATGGTATTTGGATTTGACATCCCTCCTCTTTTTTTTTTTTTTGCCTCTTTTTTTGAATGGTAGATGACTTGAACCTACTGTCTTGTAGTTGAGAGAGTTAGCACCTTTCAACTGCACGACAGGCTATTGGATTGATGGTTGAAAGAAAATTTGTTCATTCTTTCTTATTCACCCTCTCAAAAGCAATGCTAAGATAGGACTCTCCTTTTGGTAAATCTGGTGGGCACTGTGGTGGTATAGGTCATTCCCTTATGTCTGCCCAACCAGTCATCATGCTACTAACTATCCAATGGGGGGACTTTGCCAGAGCCAGGGAGTGTCTTTACAGAAAGCTGTATGTGTGAGTTTGGCCCACATATAGGGGACCCCACTTTGCAGTTAACGTGCTTAATAATCAGTCTAGTCCATTTTTAAGGTAGGCCCTGCATGCAAGTTAAAGTAGACTTAAGAGTCTGTTCGGAGACACATGATAATAGATTGATGTTTCTTTTTAAATGCTTTTTGCCACCGTGTGCATCTATATGGGCCATCATTTTTGAACAGTGGAAGATATTGAACACTGTTTGCACTGTTATGCAGGGCAAAGTAATGGTTGGAGTGCACATTATTTGACGTAGTCTTTGAAAGACGGTGAATATTTAATATCATTAAGTGCTTGGGCCTCAACCATACCTGTGATCTGTGTTCCATTTGCACTGGCAGTTACATTGCCTCCTTTAACTAGTTCAGAAACTCAATTACTTTAATCAACTTCTGTGATCTGTGCTCCATTTGCACTGGCATTTACATTGCCTCCTTTAACTAGTTCAGAAACTCAATTACTTTGAGTAATGGTTGTGTCAGCAAATCAGATGGATTTGGAAGATGTAATGGAGGCTTGAGCAATTCTATTACAAGGTATGTGTCTTGAGTGGGTGTTAAGTGTAGCAAGCAGGATTTAAGTTGCCATCCATTGGGTGTTGATTTTCTCTAGACATTCAGTAGTGGATTTTCTCATATTCTATAGGGCCCCAGTTAGAAATTCCTTGAATATGTAAGTCCATGTGGTAAGAAATTGAGGCTGTTCCTGCTAAGGTGATTCAGTGTTTTGTGGATGTAATGTCCATTCCTAAGAAACTTTTAGAAATTCAGAGGATTCCATCGGATGCACTTTTTCCTACCCAGAATTCATTCAAGGATAATATGATTCGTGATGAGTGAAATTGACTCGGTTCTTTTTCATTTCCCAGTTTCTATCGCCACTGCCTAATCCTCAACCCCAAACAGACCCAGAATGAAAGCATGATAGTTGAAGCCGTAATTTTGAAAGCACTGACATGGGTGTCGCTAATTCTCCCCTTGTATTTGTGAAGGCAAAAGAAAACAGCCATGAAAGGGCAAACTTTAAATGTTAATATCCTGAAAAGTTAATTCATCTGCATTCCAAACCAAATTTTGTAGTTTTGGATTTCAAATTCTAGGAAATTCCTCATGGTGCAACCAACAAAAAATTCAATTATACAACATCACATAGATTAGGCAGCAAAGGCAACCACCCCTCAAGAATGGTAATTATGGGAAACGAATCATACAACAATAATCAGTATAAAGGTAACACACCAAATCATCAAAAAATAGCATCCATTTTACGTTGTTTTTGTCATGCTGTTCTGACCTGATGGGCACTATCCACCAACAAAGACTACCTCCAAGAAGTTGGAACTGAAGAATGTTGCAGACACCTCTGATATCAAGCAATTCTAGTTCCAACTTCATCACCGTTGAATCCACATTCAAGGATTTTTCACTTTGATCCTCAACTTTCGAGCTATTTGTGCTGCTCTAGGATGTATAGGTCTCTTGTTACTATCACACTGTTCTACCTCTACCCAGTTGATAACCTTCAGTAAAACTGACTGGGGGCAGCAAGGCAGCTTCCCTACATCAGCTGCCGTCGATCCTTTTCGCTTCTTCAGACCCATTTCTAAGGCCTCTTCCAGAAAGTCCATAAACCAGTTTCCAGTTTCGGTTTCTATCTGTTTACCCCATCTGATTGCAGTGCTGAAGTTAGAAGAAGCAGGTCTCTTGTTTTCGTCTGTCTCCGCCATAGTTTCCAGCTCTTTTCTGTCCAAAGCCTTGAGGGCTTGATTCAGTCTTTGGTGCTTCCCTCTTTCGCGGGTGAATGAAACTGATTTGGATAAGGCGGACGATCTTTTGGAAGAGCCTAAATTTGAGTTCCCACTCTGCTCAATAGAGCTATGTGCTATTTCATTTAGGACAGAGGAATCCTTTTCGCATTGTTCTTTCAGTGGTTCTTTTTGTTTTGCAGCTGCAGCTTGGGCAACTTCAGTAGCTGCTTGAATGGACTCCATATCAGTCACAGCTTGGACAATTTGCTGATGGAAGTGCAGGAACTGGTCAAAACAGGCGGCTGGGGCATCTGCTTTGGCTGATGTGCTCAAGTCTGAAAACATCCTACAAAATAACCCATCTAATGATCAAATTCTATGAAAACATCCTACAAAATAACCCATCTAATGATCAAATTCTGTCTGCTAAAAAAGGTTCATAGGAGAAAAATTCTAGTTTTGTTTCTCTAAAATCTCCATACCTGAGAACCCGAACCAGATTTTCAGTCGCGGAGGCATCCCTTAGTGCTTGAAGAGCAATTTTTTGGGTCACTTCTCTTTGCTGTATTACTTCCTGTAAGGTTCCATTGAGTTGTTAATTTGATTATTGCTGCGAGGAATGCAAGAAAAAGAATGAAGAAAGAAAGATCCTCACTTTTCCTAGTGCACTGAGCCTTCCAGGTAAGGACATGAGCTGAGTGGTGCTGCTGCTGTTCTTAAAAGTGGAATTAACAGATTGTGGCTGTTGTATATGAGGACTCACCCCAGAATTGGATGAATTTTGTTGTGCATTCCCAGACAGATTGAAGGAAGCTAGTTTTGCATTTCTTAAACTGGGAGGGGGAGTTGTTGAGCTCTTCTTTTCCTATATGAAGAAATACAAGGAGAATATATTAGAAACCCCAATCATGCACAGTAGTCACCCCAATATTCATTTGCAACTTTTCTTTGTTTATGAAAGGGAACTAATTCTTGAGAAAGTTTAAAGTGCTGAATTTTCTGAGATTTTGAAGTTTCTTTAAAAGAAGAAGAAGAATTCTCTTCCTGTGAATTTCATGTGTCTTGTTCTACAGAAAAGAAAAATGCTAAACACCAGCAATGTACCTACAGCTGAGTTGAAGGGGCTCTTTGGGATCTTCTGGTCTCGCTCGCATACACTCTTGCTTCGCGGAAACTTCAATGCAGATGAAGGAACAGCACAGCTTTTCCTAACTGAAATTGGGGTTTCTTCTTTGGAATCAACCGTCTTAGACAGCAGAAACCCGCCCACTGAAGATCGACAGCTCATCCCTGAATTCCCTTCCTTCACAGTTCTCCCTCTAATCAATGGAGATACTGGAATCATACCCGTTCTCATCGAACTAGACCTCTCTTTCCTCGGCGTACTCAGATCAAAATCCAATAGCACTGGTTTCACAACAGCAGGAGAAGAAATGGCATCAACTGGATTCAGATCTGATCCCCAAGAACCTCTTCTGTGAGAAGAGAATTTAGAACTGTGGGATCTTGGTTCTGTTTTCTCCCCTTTTTCTCTGATACTCATTAGAGGTTCTGGGGTGCCCACTAATGGATGCCTGCCGGGGAGCGGCTTTGTGCCTTTTATAATGGGAACTGGCGATCCGGGCTCTAGTCTTTCCACATATATGAACTGCCCAAGCTGCATTTTGTTGCTCAGAACGAGATCGTCTTGTTCGAATGGTAGACTGACGTATATCGAATGCGATGAATCGGATACTTTGATGTAGAATCCATGTTTAGGCCAAAGATCCTTCTCGTCCAGATCCACAGGCACAATGTCGGTCACCTGCAAGAGGGCGCTCCGGTGCTCGCCAGTGGGCTTATTAATGCCTGTGTTCATGGCATTGAGGAGCTTCAAGAGAATTCCCGGAGCCAAAGTAGCCATAGATTTAATTGGAATAAGAGGGGAGAAGAGGAGAAGAGCAGAAGGAAGAATGCCAATTACAGTGTCTCGCAAACGAAGAAAATTCTAGAACCGGAGAACTTCAATTGAAAAAGACTAGTCAACAACACAGTGGGAACTTCTAATTTCTTATCGTGACTTGGCAAGAATTACAAAAACAGCAAAAGAATCACAAGCCTCAAAAGATTAACGAATGGATTCTCCTACTTCTTCTTTCAAATTTGACCAAAAATAATGAATAGTTGTTATATGAATTGAACCAAGAATACAAGGTTCTGGTTACCACGAACACAATGCAGAATTGCAGATTAGAGAACCAATCAAGAATATTCGCAAGAAACAGCGACCCTACACTTCAGTTTCCAACGAAAAAAAAGCAAAGTACCTTCAAAAAAAGAGAAGATTCTGCTAGATTTCCAAAAGCAACAACAGAATCAGCAAAAACCCATCAAGAATATTCACATTAAAATCCATGAATTCCCTCGGTTTCAGCCGAAAACCATCAAGATGTCTGAAATGGCAGAGAACCCATTTGAGATCGCACCTAAAGGGACTGTAGGAGGTTTGAATCTCTGCTCCTGAAGACGGCACTAGTCACTGAAGATTGAAGAGGCAAGTAAGGAAGGGGGAGAATTCATTCAGAAAACTGAGAACCCATTTGAGAAAATCCACCCCAGAGGCTTCGGAAAGAGTCGGATTTCGGATTCTCTCTCGTTTTCACAGCCGTTACAAGAAAGATTACAGAGGGATGAAGGGTCGTTTCGAGCGATAGATACCAACGGTAATGGGAACAGAGAGAGGAGCTTAAAATTTGGATTTTTGGAACGTTGGGCAACGGTCAAATTGCTTTGTGATCGTTGTTCAATGACTGAAACGCCCTTCATGTTTTAGGCAATGACTGTCATATCTGACCAAGCGAGTTAGCAGTGGAGGGTATAGTCGTCATCCCATAAAGATTCATCATTTCAGGCGCCTGTGGGAATGGAACCTACCAAAAATGTGTCCATGTGATTGCGATGTAGGCCCAGAAAAATTATTGCTAGTTTTCGGTAGACCAACTATTAAAAATTTAAATCGTGAAAAAAATGGCCTCTTCGTATTAACACTCCCTACATTTTACTCTATAATTAAAAAATATGTCAATAAAATGTGATGACAAGTTGAAGTTTGTTATAGCAATAAATTTGACAATATACCTTAAATAGTTTGTATAAGAAGAAAAAATTATTTTGAGTGGTTTAAATTTGCATAAGCACATGAGATAAAAATTTTAAACTGGCCATTAGAGTCTCTGAACTCTTTTTGGTTATTCAATCCTTTTAAAATTGAATAATATACTTACACTCCCATTTACTCACGTAGTTACTTTTAGTATCTTTCATGGTTTATATTTATTGTGGATGTGACTCATATTACATTTTGAAAGAAATAAACCACAAAAAACAATTGGGAATAGATGGGGGATATAAATTTAACACTTCTCTTTTAAATTACTCCAAATGAAATTGTATGTGTATTTTTTTTGTTTGGGTTTTGTTGCTAGGTTCGACCGCTGGTCAGGAGCGTCTTGCCAATCTCTAGTGTCTCTAGTAGGACAGTTATTTTTTATCCCTTTGAGTTGGGTGCCATTATTAGAGATAAATTTGAGCCATCATCGTTGTCCTTATCCTATCCAGCAAGGGTCCACAACACCATAGTTACGGTTAATTTTGAGTCCGTACGTGCCTAAATCGGATAACATATAGGGCCCCGTAACCGACAAAAAATGACACCATTTTACTCGACAAATTGATCTAGGATCAGCAATTGTACTTGCCTACTATACCATGCCGAGACCCATTAGTAATTTTTACCTCAATTTTAATGCTGACAGCAGTGATATTTACAAATGAATTGAATCTCCCAAAGTTTAACCATTAAATCACTAACTGACGAGTCATGTTGCAAGCTTCCTAGATATTGTGGACTTATTTTCTTAATATCTTATTGTGATGATATTGTTATAAATTCGATATTAGTTGGAATTCACATGTTTTCTAAACCGTCATGCTGCAAAAATTGGGTCGGATCCAAATCAATCTTAGGGATGTGAGAATTAAGACCAATTAAAATTTTTCTTAATTATACAACATGGGCCATAATTCCAAGTGAATTGAAGTCTTTCGTAAGATTATGCTTGTTGATCAAGCAATCATAATTACATACGGAACTAAGAAACTATATACTGCGCAACTGAATATCAAATGCAAACCACATGAACAAGTTACAATAATAACTAAATAAATAGTCAAGCACTCCGAAGTATATCGATTAAAGTTATAATTCCCAAAATAAATAAATTTAACGATTACACTAATGGCCTTGTTACAAAGTTTTAATCGCTTAATTAAGCATCCACTCTAAGACATCTCAGATGATGTCATCCGTGCTCTACTAAGCAACTCCGCCATTTATCAAAATCTCCTGCGTTTCTTAACCTTCTGATTTTGCACCGGCATCGAGATCTAGACACTAAAAGTAGTGGATCAGATTGACCTAATTAGGCAAGAGGTAAATTACAAGTAATGATGTTAAGTAATTGAGATAAATCATATTTTATATCTTAAGCCAGATAAACTAAATGCTAACTCAATGAGATGAATGACAAATACCAGTATTCACGCATATATAACATACAAACATGGGTATTTCTGCCAGATATGATATACAAACAACGGTATTTCCTACAGATATAATAAACAGCACTGTTATGTACTACCATTACATAGTGCACGCTAGCCCGATGGCTCATGTCTACCTCCAATCGAAGTAGGTTAGATATATATGTATATATAAATACATAATGTATATAGATGTTCAATGAAGTTATGCCATAATCCTCAACTGACAAAACCCATACCATTAACATTTAAAGTGATGATGTTGCATAATTTAAGGTATCTTATGTTCTTGCGGTATTTTTTATTTTAGTGAGGGTAAGCTCTATACCACCTAATGGTCATAAATAGTTAAGTATCCACATGAGAACAATTATTCCTTTACAATGCCCACGATGCTATTATCTATTTTCGGTGCCTATCATGTGTTACATCCCGGAACTTGCATTCCCATTCCGAGTCTAATCCAATTTCTGTGTGCATATTTAGCTAACTTTCCTTAAGGACAGAGTCTATCCATATATTCGGACCCAATTCCCAAATCGATTCGATCATTAATTATCTGTTGGGAATGAGATAAGGTTAAGTGATTCTACCCCCCTAGAGGTCACTTACTTGTAGTCCAGTTCATGTCACGGAATCCTCTAGTTGTAGTCACCAATCCTAACCTATTCTACTATCAATTTAGTTAATCTTCTACCCCCTTAGAGGTCACTTACCTGTAGTACAATTCATGTAGCGGAATCCTCCAGTTGTGGTCACCAATTCTAACCTGTTCTACTATTAATTTAGTTAAGCTTTTTTGCTTTCACGGCTTAGCGGTGACCATCTTATGGCTTAGCTGTATTTCAACTTGCGGCTAAGCTAGCTAGTCTTATGGCTTAGCCATAGCATAATGACCCAAAAAACGGCTCACTAGAATGTGAGCTGTAGCTTAGCCGTAGGTGCACACGATTCCACCCCTTTTTGGGGTTTACAAAACCAACCTTAAATGATCCAATAGAATCTACCATCTTCCCAATAGAATATCAACTCGTCAAATCCTCAACCATACCTCTAATCAATATTAAACAAAAGGAAACAAATAACAAATCACTAAATGTAGTTATCCACTTGCCTTGGTGCTAACGCTTAAAAATCAAATTTGAAGATGCAAAGAGGTTGATCTGAATGTGAATCCCCACTCCAAATCCAAGCGATGACCAAAACCCTCCTACAATCCGACATGTTAACACAACAATCCTAATTTATTAATGTATGCCGTAGTGAAACTAAAGGATCTAATGGTGGTTTGAGAATAAATACTTATCGGAGTTGTAGATTATCAAATCAGAGAAGGGAGGGGAAGAAGAAGAGATGATGATGGTGGATGAGTCTCCTTTCTTCTTGAGAGCTTGGGTTCTTTGAAGATGGCTAGGGTTTGGTTGTAGGAGAGGGACGGGGGAGAAAAAGGGTTTACTAAGAGAAAACGATTGGAAGATTTAGAATTTAAGTTAACGTAAAGGTTTATTTAAATTATAAGGAAGGGCTCCTTGCTCTTTACTGAGTTCTACAGAATTTGAAAAAAGGGCCTTTGGTTCACAAAGGTCTAATGACTTGGGTTTAAAGCTCAAAAAGGTTTGACTAACCTATCTCCAATGGCCCTATATAAAATGCCATGTATGAAATGATCCAGACCTCTAAAATGGCCTATCAAACATCCATCTAACCTTCTAAACTCAACTCGAACCCAATAAATCGACCCGACTCATAATTAAAAGATCTGGGGCTTGACATATATTATCATGATAAAACATATGATATTTTCTTTTTCTTTTTAAAAATCTATAGGTTCTTGTATCTTGACCTTTACTTTTTATTTTGAGTTATTTGAAAACTATTTTACATTTAATGGCAGTTTTCTAATACATCCTAATACAATGTATAATGTAATTATCCTTGATATTTTATGGATAGATAAGACCTTCTAATCCCACTCTGGAGTCTAGCCCTCAAGAATTTGATTAACCTAAGACCAATCCTACTGATATGTAGGTAAAATCAGATCCATGTGTGATCAGTGTGAAACCCAAACATACACACCACAAAATCGAACACAACTGAATTTGAATTTCTTGTTTGAGGGCAATTGGGTTGACTCGGGATTTTTTTACTTGCTTTTCTAAGAGTATAAGATTTAAGAAATACATATACTTTTTATATATGTTATTATGTATTATACAACAAATGTACATATGTTTAGACACGTTCAATGTCCAACTTAGAATTGGGGCCCAAGGCCCAAATCCAAACCAAATGCAAATTCCATGTGGGTTTCAAAATCTTGAACCTAATCTTTCTCAAACTTGAATAAACCCAATTCAAATTTCACTCTCAATTTTTTTGGGGACTCTCTCCCTCACACGGTATTATCCGTTACCAGTTGAGCTCAAGCTTGGAGATAATTTCACTTTTGATTTTAGGTTGGTCTGTGCCTTGATTTCGCCTGAGTTGAATTGCTAGCATCACCTTGGGATTTTGGTGTATAAAGTTGTGGTAAAAGGCAGGGGTATTTCATTATAAATTTATGGATTTGAATCATTAAGGGGATTTCTATTGGTCAGAGAAAGGAATCAATATCACTATTTTCTTAAGCCAAATGATACCCCCTAGTATTAGGTTGTAGTTTTTCTCAGAGTGTACTCGAGTAGGACAAGGCAAACACAATGTAACTTGCAAGGAATGCTTAAATAAGAAAGGTATTCAAGCATACTAATAAGGTTTCTCTTAATCGGATTTTACCAAGCCATCCAGTGGAGCTCACTATGAGCATAACTAGGCCACTTCACTCATGAGGTTGGCCCTCATATTGAATATCAGCCATTGGTCAATTTTTCTTCTTTTATAACCGTTGTATTTAATGTACATGAAGTTGATGCTTTTGACTTTTGCTTTAAGAGAAAGTCAAATTACAAGGAACAAAAATAGAGGAAGAAAATAAGGGGAAGGTACAAGAAAGTCAAATTACAAGGAACAAAAATAGAGGAAGAAAATAAGGAAACGGTACAAGAGCATTGTACAACACTCAATTCCAGTTAATTATCTCACTCACCCAAGGAGATAACTTCGTTAGTCCTTGCTTGGCTAAAGTATCTGCCATAGAGTTGGCAGATCCAACTTCATGTTGAAAGAAAACATTGATGGTGGCTGATAGCTCTCTGATTTCTTTGAAATGGAATTGAAATTTCCAAGGTCTCGCATTCCGATTTAATACCCAAGCTATTGCATTAGAATAATCACTTTCAATAACAAAAGCACCTTCATAACTCTTAGAGAACAATCTCAAGCATTCCAAAATAGCTAACACCTAACTTCATTAGAGTTGCAAACTCCTACATTCTTCGAGAACATAATCAGCATCTCTCCATTACAATTTCTTATCACTTCTTTAATTTGTGTTGGTAATCATCTCAGCTATGGTAGGAGAAGCGCCTCTAAAGATCCTATCATTTCTTTTGTTCCAAATAGACCATAAAATTGCAAATGGAAGAGGAGGTGTGTGGTGTTTCTTATCTCATTCAAAATAGATCCCACAGACAAAATAGAGATTTTTTGCGGAGAGTCAGTTTGCACCGAATGACAAAAAAGGATCATGTAAATGAAAAAGGGCTTGCACAAATGTGCCCTAAGAATTTCGTTTCATTCTTAAAAAGTAACTAAAGTATAACTTTTTAAATAGACATGGATACACTTTTGGCCTTTTTTTGATGAGATTTACCTACAAAACTTTTATAATATGATTAGTTTGCCCATACTTTTATTTTATGATAAATTTGCATTATTATTTATTGTTATATAATTTTTCCTATATAACTTTCCAGTACAATTTTGTCTTTCTAATTTCGTTAGAAATGCTAAGAAGTCTATTTTTAAAAGTTTAATTAAAATAAGCTTATTTCAAAAAGGTTTTTTTGAATCAACTCTACTTTAGAAAGGCAAGACTTGCTGAACAGGCCCACGTAAATGTTAAGAAGGGGTTTATATGCGCTATCTATAGACCCCAAAGAGACTTCATTAAACCTTCACAAATGGCAAGTCACTCAAGTTATTGCTCTTTCAAATTTGAACCAAGAAGAATGGAGTGGTTCAAAGTTTTTAAAGACATCCTGCTTGGGGGGATAATTTGTCCCACAAGTACTGTGCCATTGACTCACTCTAGCAAAATAAAAAAAACAATTAAAAAAATAAAATTCAAAATTTTAATTCAATATAATTTCATTAACTTCTAGAAAAAGCTAGATATTGAGTCACGTGGCTTGCATAATCCTAATTGCTGTAATGGGCTTCATAGGCTCAAGATGGTCAATCATGGACATAAATCATGCTACTGAAAATTCTCTTTTGATAGGTACTAATTAGATGACTAATACCATTTAGTGTTTTAGGTTTTTTTTTTTTTTTTTTTTTGGTAGAAAGAAAACTTTCATCAAAGAGATGACCAAAAGCAAACAATAGGAAAGAAAAAAAGAACAAATCTGCACCCCATCCAGAAGACATCTATCTTTTACCCCAAAAAAAACCAAGAAGACATCTAACTAAATCTGGAAAATCCCCCACCTAAAAACAATCCACATTCATCCTGTATAAGGACTTAGCTACCATTGGGCTAGCCCATTAAAGTCTCTAGGAATGAAACAAAACTTAATTGACTAAGTATGAAATGAAACACAAGCACTAATCAAGCAATCCTCCACTCCATTGATGGCTCGAACCAGTGGCGGAGCCATGATTTTTGTTTGAGGGGGATAGATATAGAGATAAAGTTTACTCCATCAAAATTACACCGACTATCATTAATGTCCACATCTAACAGGATTTAAAGACATGAGTTTCGATTTTTCCTTTTTGGAAGAAATTCTACTACTTACATCTAATTCCTACATAAGCTTTTCAACTACAATACACAATTTTCAAGTGATCATTTTAAATTCTAATGAGTGAGATGAAAATCAAATTAGACTTAGAAAATCATCACACCAATTAGCAATCACGCCACAACAATAATAAAGAAATTCTAGAGAACTCCGAAAATGTAAAATAATTACCATATGAAAATTGGTATCTCTTTTATCCTTTCCTTAAGCTTGTAAGGGTTCCTCTATCATATCAATCCAAATGAGATATTTGTATTTACAAATGAAAATTACCACCATGTGAAACCAGAAAAATCAACTAAAGAATATAATAAGTAGACTAGTAAATAAATAACAATATGTGCAACCAATTAAATCCCAATTATTACTTTAGAAGAAAAGGACAACAACTATAAATATAATTCTTCATCTAGAAATAATAATAAAGAACTTCTTAACTCATAAGAGACTAGCCCTCTTGCTCCCATTAAACTATTTAATTTGGAGAAATTCGGATTTGCAAAACGAAAGAAACAAAATTGTCTCAACTCCTACCAAGAATAGCAAAGAGCCAAACCAAACAACATAAAATGTTTAAAAGGAAGAAACAAAGTAATTAGCATTTGCTTCATAAATTAGATAGATCTGTAACATAAAATCATTGAATTAATACGCATCACTACAACATCCCTCTTTTAACATACAAAAATAAAAATAAAAATTCATCATCCTCCACACACGTACAAGTTTCTTTGCCCCTTGAAAATAGATTATCTTCACACACCATGTATGTTATTAATATGAGCACACCCCCTTCTACACTAGCAAAGATATATAAGAAGAATGTAAAAAGCCTAAATCAAAAGAAAAAGGATCAAAAGCAATAGTATCGTCCTTTCATTCTTCCATTATTTCACACACACACACACACACACACACACACACACACAAAACCAAGAGACTGATGTGCGCCGACTTGATTTCGAGCATCATTCAGTTTAACAAACGAGAAGTGATTGATTGTGTACATGGATGACAACAAGAAGCCCCCTGCTGGACAAGGCCTTAACAAGCCTGCGGAAGTAACGCTGGCTAAATATCAAATGTTTCAATAAGAAACCTGAAGAGAGATGCTGAGGAATGGAGAGAGGATTCACAGAGGTCAGAGAAAGTCGAGGAATGGAAAGTGATAAAGGGAAAGAGGGTTTTTCTATTCTGTGGTTTGAGAAAGGGTAAGGGGAAAAACGGGTTTTGAGGAATGGGGTCAATCATTTTGGGTTGAGAGGGACATGGGCCGCTAGCCCATTTACAACTATAGTTGTTTTTTGGAATCCAACGGGGTCCAATGCCTTCTCTAGACCCAATGTGGGTCCACCCCTGGCTCGAACCACTTCTACGTGTATGAGAAACCGGCACTTCTTTGGAACAAGGAGGATGGCCAGGTCCTTGCTGAGTTGTTCTTCCAGTGGGCTCCCTGTTGATGGTCCCTGTTTCTTCTTTTTATTCTGCTGGCCCTTGTTTTATCATTTTTTTTAAATTAATTTTTTACTTATTCTTTTGTCATTGAACTGGTCTATTTGGTCTCTATAAATGGCTGTTTGGGGGGCTTAGTTCTCCTGAGCCGAGCCTATTCTTTTTTCAACATGCTTTTGACATGTTGCAAAAAAAATCAAATGAACGGAACCGCATCAAACAAATCAAGATTAGTGGCGCGCAAAGCCTTCTACAAGCAAGTGAAGCAGATGGGGAAGCTTTCCATTGGATAGTAGGGTAGAGTGGGAGACTAGATGGTCAACAAGATCACCACAAATGAAACTGGAAAAGCAACAATCCATAGGTACCATCATATTAATTACGTGATTGTGTGTGCATTGTCGGGAACGTGGGCTAATGAATCCCATACTTGCTAGTGCACATGGGGCATTAGCTCACATATAGATTTTTTGCTACAAATATCCGCACAAGACTTCATATGTGAGAATCAACCCCTCATCTATTGCTGGTGGCTTACTTTACATTAGCAGATGGTATATTCACTATAAATTCTCAGAAGCCACAATTCATTTATTAGGAGAAATCTAGAGGTTTAAAAGAGTGTTGTATATGCTAAATTTAGTTGAGAGTACCAGCGAAAGTAATTTTGTTTTCATAACTTAGTTGCTTTTCTTTCTTAGGAATATGACTTCTCTATTTCATAGATTTTGCAAATGGACTAGCAAAGTGCTGGTTGAGAGGTGTATTAAGTCCACGAATTTGCATTATTTAGGTATCATTTTAGGTAGAATTATGGACTTAATTAAATAAAATGCAATGATTTTCATCATTTCATGCATTTTCACATTGAAATTGGAAATCAAGTATTTCATACACATTTTTTTTTGCATCATTTTAATATTTTATGCAATTTTTCAATTTTTTCAAAGAATCTTAGTTGGATTAGGATTCCTTTTGGAGGGGTCCCAGTTTCATCGGGGCTTTTTAGTACTTCACTGATTAAATTAGATTGTGCAAGAAATGAAAAGTTGTAGGACCCGCTGAACCCTAGAGAGGATTTTTGAGAAGAGTCTTAGTTGAATCAAGACTCTGACTTGGGACCCGCATTGTTAAATTAGGGAAAGAAGCATATGAATTTGCTAAGAGGACCCCACATATACACACATGTGAAGATCAATCAAATGGGTTTACTCATCATGGACGAGATTGTAATTAAATCCACACCATCAAAGATCCATTGCTGCACATCCACAATGGGACCCCACCTGAAGATCAACTGAGGTTTCCAGAAGCTTCCACCTCATCTCCATTCAAATTCAAGTAAAATAAGAAATTTCTCATATCTCCAGAGATAACCCTTATCTTAACTTCAGAAAGAAAACAAGATTCAATAAACTTGGGATTGGAAAAATTATAAAAAGAAGCCATAGTTTGTGGGGGGAGGTGGGGTAGGACGCCCCGTGCTCCTTTTCCCCCTCTCTTGGACGATCATCTCTCCCTCGCTCATTCTTCCACTTTGTAAATTTCTGTTAATTTTAGGAGGTATTCCGGAGACTTATTCCAGACTTAGGTTTTAAAAGAGAGAACTTTTGAGAGTTGATTGTAAACGAATGATTAAATTAATAAAAGAATTTTTGGAGTTCTTTACCATGGAGGAGTTGTGTGTTGGATTGGAGCATCAAGATGAAGTTAAGTTGATTTGTCTTCCTTTTTATGTAATTAATCTAATTATTTGAATGTTTCTTTCAATGCTTGCTTTATCATAATAGTATTTCTGTTTCATGCATAAGGCAAACCTTTGTTTTGATTTCTACTGATTTGATCTTTGATCATGTATGCTTGTCTTTTTGTTTTCCTAGAGAAAAGGGAAGTTACAAGAAGGAAAGGAACAAAGTGTAAGATAATAAATTTAATTCAATTAAAAATAATTTACGAAATAAATAATGACATTTATCGAATTGGGGGAAAACAAACCACAGTGAACAATTAGGGCACAAACGCGATTAGGACTTGATTTGGGAATTATAAGGCATGTTGGCAATTTTTAGAAAATACGAGAGGTATTTTCCTAATTTTAAAACATAGCCAAAATGGGGCTAGAGAATAATTAATTATGAAATTTTCCCTTAAGACATGAACTCGTTCGGAATAATAGTGTCTAGTTGATAGAGATTTAGGTTAAGCCCATTACTAGTGGTGTAGGGACCACATGTTTGCCTCAAGACATGAACTCGTCCGGAATAATCTAGTGTCTAGTTGAAAGGGATTTAGGTTAAGCCCATTACTAGTGGTGTGGGGACTACATGTTTACCTCATTTTCAAAAAAGAGTAGCATTCACCTTCGATCATGGTAGGAGTTTGGTTGGGATACAACAAGACTAGAGAGCTATCTTAAAACTCTATATGGGTAAAAGAAGAATTTTATACTAACTTTACTTCCTAATTTTACTACAAGTGCCCATATTTAATAATATATATATATACACACAACTAAAGTCCCCTTTCTACATACAATCCTCTCCAGCAACTCTCTCTGTCTTCCTAGTCTCTCTCAACTAGAAGGTTTGGGACCTTAGGCTTAAGGATTTGAAAGAAGCTATAGAAGAACTACTTTAAGGCTCTCTACGGGTTTGAAAATTCGGTAAAAATCAGCGATTAAGGCAAGTGTAAAAACCCAAAATAATGTTCATACCTGATTTCTTATACGTTTGAATTTGAATATACAAACTTTTGTTTCAAACTCAATATTTCACCAGTTATTAGATTTTCTATCGGTGTGCATAATTTGAATTCATATTTTTATTTGAATTAATGATTCTACCTGTAACGAGTCTAATTTAGTAAATGGTGTTCTCACAGCAAAAAAATTGATTGAGGTTAAGACCGGATAAACACAATGACTTTGGTAGTTACTATGGTGAACTCAACTTTGTTAATATATATAGATGGTGGTAGAGAGTTGAAAATAACAGTAAGTACAGAAACCAGCCATTAATGTGCAACTCTTCCAAATTTTAGTGGGGCTCACAGGGCCCATTTAATATATGATCTGAGTTGATCATCAGGAAGGCCATCCTTCGGCCATCCTAGAGATGTGAGACCCGCATGGATTGGGCTCCCTATGGCCATTATCTAATGGACCGAAACATTGCCCACCTAGTGAAACTACTGCTGACCATGACCTGTTGCTGGATTGGGTTTAAACCCTCCTCCCTTATACATGAAATTTCTGTGGATTATGTGGTAAAGATGGTTGGATTGTTGGGGGTTTTAGTGCTTCAATTCAGCCAAGAAGAATTAATTAAGAAATCCCATCTTGCATAGAACTTTTGCAGAATTACGCTATCACACGAAGTCTAGTCGATATAGTCATAGCACCCAGGAGGGCCATTTGATGAATGATCAGATCCAGGGATCTAAAAGTAGACCCCTGGGCGACTGTGGAGTTGTAGCCCTTTGAGAATTTGACCCTCTATGGCCCATCATCTCAACGACCTAAAGATAAGAGGCGTGAGACCAATCTTATACCATATTGCAGAACAATGTAGGAACTGTTCGAGTTGCTTCTCAAGTCTTCATAAGTTTCTGAGATTATTGAATAGGCCTACCCTTTTAGATTAAGTACTAAGGCCACCATCATATTGACTTATATGCTCAAGACAGTGGTAGACATAAAAGATGTAAATTCTGTGATCTAACCTGATGAATCGATTTGCATCAAGTTGTTGACCAATGGGGAAAGCAGAAGAACCTGGAAACAGGAGATCCCATAAGCTGCTCGGCCAGAAATTGGAAATTTACAGAACCTGGTCGTCAAAACATACTTGGACTGGCTAAAGTTGTGGGATCCCATGGCCACTTGATTTGGAAAACCCATACCCCACATCTAGAGGCCCACTCATGGTCGACTTTTGAAATCCAATCCCTTAGTGGAATGGCCCACTAGGACCCATCATCCAAGTGACCCCACAATGAGGAGCATGAGGCCCATTTCAAAAAGGTATGGTAAAGAAAAAAAAAAAAAGAATTGGTGAGAAGAAGATGCACTGTGCTGTGTCTTTTTTGGCATGTGGTTTTTGGAAGATTATAAATAAAGCCCTCTACTTTAGATGAAAATGCTATGGGGCCTATGATACTTATTATCTTAAAGATTGAACTTCTATGAACTATTCAGTGGGCTCTAGATTTCTAAGAGATAGTAATAAGCTCCTCTATGTTTAATTATCATAAAGGTTTTCCAAGTTCTTCCGCTCAGGTTTGACTTGTACCATGTGTTACAACCCGAGCCTAGGAGATTGGGGTTAGTTAAAACCTAACCAAGGATACACGTACTCCCGTGCATATACACGTATACCTAGTCCAGGTGCACACGCATAAGAGAATTTCACACGTGCCAAAATATGTACGCGGAAGCTATAGGTATCAAACATAACAAGGAAATATACACTAACAAAATGATATATTGACAAAAGATTACATAAGTTCAGAATTATACAAAATGAATCAAAATACAGATTTGACAAGATCATGAATACACCAAAATCCCAAAATCCAATGAGATCCCAAAACAAGGAAGACCATATGCATGCATGTTATCATCGCTCTTCGACGGAGGGATCATATCCACTCCTCTAACCCTGATGGGGCATCTGGCGTGTTCCCTGGAGTCTGGTTGACTGACGAGAGGTCGGTTGAGGGATCTGAACCTACAACACCAAGGACAGCCCATGAATACAACGATTCAGCAAAGTATAAGCAATAATAAGGTAACACATGTTGAATCGAATAGAATAGGTAACAATGGATGAATCATAGAATTTCGATTTCATTTACTAGGCGGTTGTGCATTTAAACAAAGCATGTTTTCAGAATCAATGCTTACGTGACATGTACATACTAGGTGGCTACTACATTTGCCCTATACTCCCTTTTGGGGACATATATACTGAGAACACCATCAACCGGGCCAGGGTACAAATGGGTCTCAGGTTCCTAGGGTCCGGAAGTCCCAAGACATAAACTCACTGCAGTGGTGCCATACTTACTACGCCAAATTCAACCCCGTCGGGTATCTTAAGGTTGAAGCTGAGCAGTGCCTGACCATATGGGATCAAACAAATACGAAAATTTTGAGTTAAGAGTGCATATCATATCAAACATATCTTATACATGCATACATTCAACTCATACATACAAGACTCAAGTTAGGGATGCATAACGAACAGATCAAACAAGTCAAACTTACCATACCAAAGGACATCTCGAAGATACGAACATACATTACAGTAGAGTGGAGGTCAATAACTGTCATACAAAATGCCATGCAACTCAAATTACTCGAATCAAGATTATTTACTAGCCAACCTTAATCTAGTTACCTAATGTTTCTAACCGTGCATAATGATGTAGTTTTAAGGTATCCGATATACTGTTATCTAGTGTTGCATTGTATCATAAGGGTGTATCGGAATTCCTTAAACCAACACTCATAGGGAGGTGCTTAACAACTTGATAACGTACATGAATGAGTCGCAGCCCTCAAGATCATTTATGCAATTCTTAGTACATTCCATTAGGCAAGTCAAGGTTGCCTACCACCTAACCCAAAAGCCCTATGAGGTCTTTTCTAACACGTACCTTTCTGATATTTTATTGGTCTTACGGCTCAGCCGAGGGTGTTTTACAGCTTAGCTGTAGACATCTTATGGGGTAGCCATAATATGTACTGCGGCTCAGCCGTGCTCCCTTTTACTGTTCATCCGCATTTGTTGCTTAACGTTATTTTGTTCTACGGCTCAGCCGTGTTTTTCTCTATGGCTTAGCCGTAACACATTACACAGCTTAGCCATGGCTGGACCGTAGAAGGTTTACTCAATTTTTCAGCTCTCTGGAAATTAAGCTGTGGCTTGACCTACGGTTGGGTCATGGCTAGCCTACGGCTTAGCCGTAGCTTGACCGTAGGAGAAACTTGGGTTTTATAATTCTCTGGACTTTGAGTCATAGTACAGTCACGGCTTAGCTGTAAGCTACATGGGGTCACTTTCTTGAACCTGTTACAAAAACAACTAGGAGTGTACAAAACTGAATCAACATGCTTAATGAAACAGGAATTGACACAACTGGGCTGTAAAACATCATTCACATGCAAGATTAAGACAATTATTCAAAATCAAACATATACCAACATGGTTCATCCAAATCATGCTTATACTTGCCTCAATTGGGTTCAAACACGCGCACGGTTGTCCCTAGGCTCAAAGTCACTGTCCAAACACAATTCTAATCCCCCATGCATGCAGAAAAAGGAAGAAAGATACAGACGTGAGTGCATGTTCAGGAACTGACGTGGGGGAGAAGAAGAAGAAAATCAAAATCCAAAAGCTTACCTTAAGCTACACACACAAGAGGATGGCGTAGAAGAAGATGAGTGCACAAGATCCCCTTCCTTGGCTTGATCATAGAGAAGAAGAAACAGAAAGAAAGAAATGAGGAACAGAGAAGAAGCAACGTGGAGAGGAGAAGAGAACTGGAAGTCGGTGCATGGAGTTTGACTTAAATAGGATAAGGGTTAGACAAATTATAAGAAAGCCCAAAGGTCTCGAATAATTTACAGTTTGAGTCAATTAAGGGTTCAACGGAAACAAACGATGTCTTTAGTAAACGAAGCAGTTACGGAAATGAATGAGCTCAACGAAAGACATGTGTTGACGCCAAAATGATGCATGAATGACAACATTTTATAAAATATAAAATTACGAAAAAGGGCTCATCTCTATCTAAATCAGGTTAAACTCAACTCAACTACCTATCTATAACGCGAAACAGAACAGAAACAAAATCAAAGCACAATTAACAACTAATTTGTCCTTAATTAGTCGCTAAACGGGATTAAGTTGGATTGGAATGTTACACCATGACCCATGTTTAACAATTTTGAATTTCTTTTTTGGGAGCTCATAAGGTTTGATTAGAGTTTATGACCAGTTTATAGACCTTTTAATTAGTTGACTTATGGGGTATAATTAACAACGGGAATATTCGTTAAGAATTGAGGATTTTATTTAAATTAAAAGTTTTAATAAATCAAATATGAGCCAAGAATAAGTCACGTCATCATAATTTGACACCCACTTTGAATTATTTTGAAAACACACCTAGGGTTATGGAAACCTAAGAGTATGATGTCATGGGCTCTCCAAATATAAACTACTTTCGGAAGTGTCAATTAAGAATTAACCCAGATCTAAGGAGGAGATCCTCACGGTTATCCAAATTAGATTTAGAGTAAGTATACAGTGTTTGAGAATCCCATGATATCATAGGATTAAGTTAGCTTAGACCCGGCGCACGCAGTATGACCTGTAAAATCTGAATTTTTGTATAATAAAATTGACTATTTGGTTTTATGTTTTTAATCATACCTAATAAGTACCTTGACATGTTTAAACTTGTTTTCTCTATTATAAGGTCTATGAAATTTTGATATTGTATCTGTCAACTTTGAAATTTGTCATAAGTTCTGTTTTATAATTATTTATATATATATATTTTGAATTAAGGTAACACCACTAGGCTGTTTAAGCCTAGCATAGTGGGGCACCACTATGTAAGGGCTAACACTTCTGAAACTATCTGCAGATTAGTTAATTTTCTGTCAGTGACAATCAGTCACTTTAGTACCAAACTTTGTTACTCTATTCTAATGGCCAATGGTCATAATTCCGAATCTTTGAGTACCAAACGCTGTTTTCTGTTCCTGTGACATTAAATGGGGGCTTCTATAATACTTGTAACAACCTAGCCAACGTGGTATGCCAATTTGTTTTAAATGATACGATATTTGTAAGATTTTTACTTGATTTTATGCATGAACCTATATCTTGAATTATTATATCTTGTCAATCTATTTTAAAAATCATGTGATTTATCTATCTTGATTTTTTTTAATCAAAATACGGTATGGAATGTGAAAATTGGGTAGGTATACTTGTTGAGGTTATTTCATACCCTGACCCCCTATGATTGGTGCTTGTAGGTAATGACACCCCTTCGAATGAATTGGAGGGAATGGCAGTCGAGGAGGAACCGTAGGGGAACTACGCATGGAGCGCAAACAATATAGTTTAAAGATATCGTGCTTCTGCTAGAGAGTCGACAATTTAGATAATTAGTTTATTTATAATGATTTTAATTTCAGACTAGTTGTAGGCCCTTGGTTGGTTATTTATATTAGGATCTAGATAAGTTGGATTAAATGTTTACTTGTGGTTTTAATTATGACCTTAATACATTTAAATTATTAAATTTAAGTAGAATTATTTACTTTATCTTGTGATGGTACCTATGATGGTTTTACAATTATGTTTCCGTGCGAATATGGTTTAGTTGGTTAATTTCATGTTGTGGATTCATTTAATTTCATCATTAACATATTAAAATATGGAATTTTTTGGAAATCCAAATTTTGGGGTCGTTACAGTTGGTATGAGAGCAGGCAAGATCTTAGGAAATAAAATACTCTAGAAACCTTAGAAGGTGATGTGAGATTTGGGGTATACGTTATATGGGTAACAATTAATGACGAATAAATTATTTTATAAAGTCTGACACTACTCGTTTGACAGATAAATGGCGGCAGAAGAAGGTGGCAATCATCATGACACTTCTCAGTCTCCTCCAATCTACCTTAACACCCAACATTCACCATCTTGTTCATCTACAATCAACAATTAAAGGAAAACCCATCCCATTTAAATTAAAGAAGGAAGATGAGCTGTCCATGTACAATATATGTGAAATAATCAAGAACCAAAGCAATTCACCACTCATGCAACATTAATGTCCACTTATAGTTGCCTCAATAGTGCTTGGCTCTCAAATCAAACTCTCTTGGCTCCAAGATGCAAGAAAACCCTAAATTTTGAAACCCTACATATGACATGAAATGCAATTGATAAAGACGCATATGCATGTAATGAATTTGGCTTGTCTAACACCAAATGGAGCAAGAAATTGGAATGAGCTGGGCTTTCTCACCTATAAGCTCAAGAAGAGAGAAAGAAGAAGGGAAATCCTTGTACTTCCTCGCTCTTGAGTAATAAGGATGAGCTTGAAGAAGGGGAAGAAGTTCTCAATTTGCACTTGCAAAGCCCCAATGCATGGATTAGAGAGAAGAAGAAGAGGATGAGGAAGAGGAAGAAGAGAAGTTAGCTCCAGCAGCATAAGAAAAGAGAAAATCGATTAAGGAAGGGCTTTGGCTGTTTTAAATGGAATTTTCTTAAATTACAAGAAAGTTCAGCTTGTTTTATGCATTTACAATTTGAGTCACATGGACCCTAATGGGCCAAGTTGGATCTGAATCAAGTTGACCCAAAATGGAAAATGACCTATATGATAAATTGAACATTATGCAAAAGAAATGATGTAAATATGATATAAAATCATAAAATATAATTTACAAAAAAGTCCTTCAATCTACCTAAGCTTGGTCAACTTGTCCCAACTTGCCTATACATGACCCATGTTTACATCCAACAAGCTAATATAAGACCAAAAAATGATACTTAACATAAAAACAAGATAATTTAACAATTACAGAAATTAATTAGTGCTAAGCATAATTAAATTCGAGGGCTTACAGAAACCCAAAATTCGAATACAGGTGAATCTAAATTTCTTGTTAGGTTATTTGACAGTCATTTTTTGGTATCCCATGGATTCTTCAATTCTAATGTCTAATGGAAATACAAAGCCTTAGAATTCCAATGAATGCAATAGCAAGAAGCAAATGAGCCCTAAAACTTTCTAAATCCATATATTCTCCTGTGGAAAAGACTTGGAATAACAAAAGGTACTTAACAAGTTCAAGAACTGAACTAGACAAATTACATGTTCTTTCGACAAAGTAGATGGTCTTATACATGTCATTTAATGTGCAAGGGAAGATATTATTCATGCTGTAATTCTAGTTGAGATAAAATAGAATCAAGGACTGATAATTAAAAGCAAAGGCAAAAACATTCAACATTCTTATTGATACAGAGGATCCATTTCACAAGCAAACTAATGAAAACCCCAAAACAGTCACAGAGAATCCAAAATGACAGGAATCACCTGCCAAACGACACGACTCTCCGATCTTATGAGTGCATCAACCTCCTTATTTTTTGAATGGTACCATCATCAGATCTTAGCGTCCATATGAAAACTTGGGAAAGGCGTTGAAGAAAGTCTGAATGAAAGTAAGGAGCAGGAGAACACCGGCAGCAATCACGGATATGATAGCCCATGGATTGTTAAAGTAATTCCGCTTCAAGGTGGCTCGCCATACATTCCAATGGGTTTGATGGTATCGATTAATTTCATTACAAACACTAAGCAGATAGAAATCATAGTCATACACAATTACCTCTCTCCCAATCTTGTTGAAGAGATTAGCCACATCCTCATTGCTATCCAACCAGCGGTCGATGATTCCATTTTGACTAAGGATTTGGACATCCTTGGCGGTGTCAATGAGGCAGTCCATGAAGTATGTGTACCCAGCAAAGTAAGAATTGCAGTGGCGATAGCACTGCTCAAATGCAACGAGGTTCAAGAATAGAGGGTTTGTGGTATCTTCAACTTTCAAAGGTGGGATTTCAATCACTCCATCTCGGAACTTTATGTCCAAGAAGCCATCTCCGTCCCCCGTCCTAAACTTGATACCAGATTCTCTAAGTGTTGACGCATTGTTGATCTTTTGTAATGCACCCGGCTCTCGGTTCTCATTTGATCGGGGAAGGCGACTGTAGTGCACCAAATGGAGTAGATGTTGGACTTCGATATTGGGGCTGTTGAGCTTTGAACCAAAGAAGCAAAGAGCCAATTCTGCCAGACCAGGGCCAGATATGTTCATTTGATTGAATAGATGTTGAATAATGAAGAAAGGGATCTGATTTTCCAGCATGACCAAGTCAGCCGTAACTGCATTTTTCAACCACCCAAATTTCAAGATGGGATCATCTTTGTATTCGTGAACTTCGGCCGCTCTGCAGAAGAGCTCAATTAGGAAGCAACTATCAAGTACCATCATTTCAGCGAAAGAATCACTGGAAAGCTCAATTTCCTCTGAGTAACATTTGCGAGCTCGATTCTCCAACTGCTTAACAACTATCAAGTACTGCTCCAAGCAGTACTCTCGCTTCTGCCGACTGATGATGGCACTCAGGTACTTCCATTTGTGCTGCTCCATAGCTTGTAGTTGGCCTGTTCTTTCCTTGGAGTGAAATGGGCCAATTGAGATGATTTGAGGTACATAAGCCTTCATGTTGTGTTGCCGGAAACGCTGAGGGACTCTGTGGATAGAACATGAAATCTCTGTCGAAGACGCCTTTATTATGCTTGGCTCAATAGAAAGCTTCTGGTTGATTGAATTTCGCCAAGTCGGATTCAAATCCTCTATGTTAATAGAAATTAGCTCGTCTTTGCCCTTGTCTTCTTCCAGGTGTGCAACCAACGAAGAGGAGGGGCCGGCTTCCCCACTGGGGCTTCCGGCTGCAGCATGGACTTCTACTAATTCTTTGCTCATGGAATCGCAATCTGACATTTCTGTTCTTTTAGAAGCCTGGTTGACACTTGATAGCTCTTGGAATGTGAGGAATATATGATGGGATGAAGCCTGGGGACTTCAGTAGTTCAGTTCTTTAACTGATAAATGAGGACTCTCTCTCTCTCTTTCTCTGCCCACTGCTCAGGCTTGCCTATGGAGATAAATAATAAGAGGACTCTCTCTCTTTCTGCCCGTTGTGTTTGTTTGTTTGCCATTGTACCTACTGATACAGCACCCGATGATACCGCCAAAATCTTCGCTGAGGAACATCTAACACCATGTGCATTGTCTGTCACACAATACAATATAATTTGGATTTATATGTAGACTTTGGGGTCCAAAGCCCAAATCCTATCGAACGTATATTCCACGCTGTTGGGTTTTGTCTTGTATTCCAGTTTAGCCGGATCGGTCATCTGGTTTAACCAAAACCGAGACTCAGGGTTAGGGGTATTTTAGTCATTATGTATGGGGTTTTCTTGGTGGCCAAGAAAGCGAGAACTATATATATTGATGTATTGTAACCCTAGATCCTGAGGGGATTGAGATGGGATCATAGTAGATGAGTTCTCTCCTCCCGTGGACGTAGGCAAGATTGCCGAACCACGTAAAACTGCTGTGTCATGTGTGTGATTGCTTATTGGTGTGTTTGCTTGCATAGATCATGGTAGATCCGTTGATCGCGGGTTGTTTCCGTTGCGCCGCTTTTCCCAACAAGTGGTATCAGAGCGAGGTTGAGATCGCTCGTGGTTTTGCGATTGACGGATCGAGGTTGTTTGTGCAGGGAAGATCATCGGGTAGAAGAGATCAAGTGATTGATCTCTACTGGGCCACACCACAGGTGAAATCGCATCTCTGTTATAGTTAACAGAGATCGATTTTGCAGTTCACCACAGAAAAAGAAAGAGAGGGTTCGACTGCTGCAGATCTTCATCGAAAAAGAGAAGATCGGCCGGACCGGTTCTGAGGAAGAAGACCGGCGAAGAAGACCTGGGTTCTGTTGCAGAGAGATCCACAGATCGGAAAACAGAGACCGCCGTTGTTGCTGCCGCCATCTTCAGCAGACGCTGACCGCGGCCGTCATCGACGCAGTCGAGGTCGCCGCCCGTCGCCGCTGGTCGCCGGACCAGTCCGCCGGAGAAGAAGTGAGGCCGCCACTGGTTGCGAGTCTACAACTGGGTTGTAGACCCAGAGTCGCGTGAAGGAGACAACTCTTAGGTTCTGGGTTTCGGGTCAGGTACTTCGAACCTGACCCGTCGTATAGCAAAGCCCAGCAGGCTTCCTGCTCTGGTACTGCTGTCGGGTTGGGTTTGACCCAA
Organism: Sextonia rubra; assembly: GCA_037013555.1. NCBI lineage: Eukaryota > Viridiplantae > Streptophyta > Magnoliopsida > Laurales > Lauraceae > Sextonia > Sextonia rubra. The sequence continues at coordinate 527,598 of JASUAD010000007.1, forward strand.
CCCGTGGAGATAAAGCCCAGGCCAACAGGATCCGGTCTTAGGGTTCGGGTCAGGTCAGTTTTGACTTGACCCGTGGTGCAGCCCAGTCTAATAGCAGGAGTGCAGGCCGGGTCGGGTCGGGTCGACCTGGTCCGTGTACTAGAAGCCCAGCGACAGCAGAGCAGTTCAGTTCAGTTCCAGGTCAGGTGAACCTGACCCGGATCCATTTCAGAAGCCCAGTTTGCCAGCAAGCCGTGACGTCAGCAGTGACGTCAGCACGGTCAATAGGCAGGTTTGACCAAACTCAACGGCTGAAATTGTTTCTGCGATATCTTGATCGTCCGATGTCCGATCGGAGATCCGTTTGCTCCTACGGACTCGTTGTGAGCAGATCTACGAGTATATGGAAGAAGATGGGCTGGTCAACGGTCAACATGGATGTTTGACCAATGGAGTGTAGAGAATTAATTTTGCGATATCGAAGCCATCCGGAGTCGGATTTCAGATCCGTTTTTTCCAGCGTGCTCTAGGTGACGAGATCTACAAGGCAGATAAAAGATATTGGCAGTTTGATGGGCAGAAAATTAGGGGATTGAAGAAACTGACAGATTCACGATGATAGCAATGGATTCAAGCATCACGGGCCAGATTGAAGTGTTTGATGGAGACACGACTTCAGGAATTGGCAGGATAGAGTGTTAGACTCCATGACACAGCAATGATTGAAAAGTGTTACTTGATGTCAAGAATAGTAGATTGCTCCAGAACTTTGATGAAAGCTCAGATCCGCATCGAAAGGATTAAGAAGGAGTGACATGCCAAAGCGGAAGGAAAAAGCAAAATCGGAAGGAGGTAGTGTGCAAGAAAGCTTGGATTCGGTTGAAAGGAATCAGTTTTGGTCACTGCAGGTTGATAGGGGATGCTTTTTCAGGTGGAGCAGTGAAGGAGACATCAAATAACAGGGGAGGAAATCTGTGGTTCAGGTGGAGTTAGATGCGACGGATCATTGGAAGATGGATTGATGGATCTTCAATGATATCATCTAGAGGAAATCCAGGAAGCCCTGAACAGAGATGATTTTTTCGGGAAAAGGTAGTTTTGTTCAGGTCGGAGTAAGCTGGTTTAAGCATCGGGTCATACTTAACCCGTATGTACTGTGCCCAACCCACCAGAACAAGCTAGAACAGGACAGTTACAGATTTGACGGAAAGAACACCGGAATGAAGACAGAAGGAAGGATTCATAAGGTACTAGTGAGATCCGGATTCAGGGAGGTCTTCAGTTTTGTCTTGATGGACGGAAGTTAGGTTCATTGTGTTACACGGATGCATGCATGTGGCAACAAATGGAGAGCACTTCGAAGGGTCAAGACGGTGGTGTTGAGGTCAAAGGAGGCAACTGTGGCCACGCTAGGTCGTAGCGTGTGCGAAGGCGTACCCTTCAGCAAGGTGCGTGAAGACATTACCGGGTATCTCATGGTGGCTCTGAGGATTTGTGGAATCCAAGCCAAGGTGGAGATTGTTGGGTTTTGTCTTGTATTCCGGTTTAGCCAGATCGGTTGTCTAGTTTAACCAAAACCGAGACTCAGGGTTAGGGGTATTTTAGTCATTATGTATGGGGTTTTCTTGGTGGTCAAGAAAGCGGGAACTATATATATTGATGTATTATAACCCTAGATCCTGAGGGGATTGAGATGTGATCATAGTAGATGAGTTCTCTCCTCCCGTGGACGTAGGCAAGATTGCCGAACCACGCAAAACTGCTGTGTCATGTGTGTGATTGCTTATTGGTGTGTTTGCTTGCATAGATCGTGGTAGATCCGTTGATTGCGGGTTGTTTCCGTTGCGCCGCTTTTCCCAACACACGCGGGTTTCAAAATCTTGAACCAAATCTTTCTGAACCTGAATAAGCCCAATTCAAATTTCACTGTCGATTTTTTTGGGGATTCTCTGGCTTACACAATCATGCCCCTTGTTGGTTGAGCTAAAGCTTGGAAATAATTTCACTTCGATTTTAGGTTAGCCCATGCCTTGATTCTGCCAGAGTCGATTTGCCAGCATCACCTTGGGATTTTGGTGTACAAAATTGTGGTAGAAGGAATGGTATTTAAGTCTGTAGTTATGGATTTGAATGATTAAGGGGATTGATATTGGTTAGCTAAAGGAATCAATATTACCATCTTCTTTAGCCAAATGATGCCCATTAGTGTCGGATTGTAGTCTTTTTCAATGCAATGTAACATGCAAAGAATGCTCAAATAAGCAAGGCATTCAAGCAAACTAATATGTTTTCTCCCAATCAGATCCTACCAAGTAATCTGGTGGAGCCCAATATGAGCATGGCCTGATTAAAGTTTTAGCTAGGCCTCGTCACTCATGAGGTTGGCCTGCACATTGAATATCAGCCATTGGTCAATTTTTCTTCTTTTCTAACCATTGTATTTAATGTACATGAGTGACCATATGAGTGACCGGTCTGAATGATCATGGTGGTCCAACATGATCCATTTGTATGTTTACAATTAAAAAGAACTTGAAATATATATATGCTAGGTAGGAAGTGTCAATGGGTTGGATCCAAGCCAACCTATTTATAAATTGGGTCACAAAAAATCAGTCATTGCGCCTACATTTCTTGGCCATGATCATCATTCGGAAAAAGTCAGGTCACTTGAATGTATGCAAGTTAATTTTTTTATTTATCGTGTTTTTGACTTAAAATTGAATCAAATATATGTTGCTTTTGACTGTTTAGGAAATTTACCGTTCATGTCGGACTCCATCAACTCACTTCTTTAAAACAAGGAGGATAGTCATGGCTTCATCTTCTTTTAAGCAAGGAGGATTCTTTTAAGTTACACTCTGCTTGAAGTAGATGGTGGGTCAAAAACGTTAAATATAACGAGAGGTAATGACCTATGTAACCACTAAATATTAAGAGCAACAAAATTATTAAACTGTAAAAATGTCAAACTATACTAAGGGGTTGTTTGTTTTGGGTGATTTACATATAGAAATGAATCATATGTGTAATAGTTACGAACCATTTTGTTTTTCTTCACTCATTTACGAATGAAGTGTGTAAAGTTGATATGAAAATAGTGTGAGAATAGCTTGAAAATAAGTCCAGAATTTTCACACCTTTACAGATGTGAAACTATTACGCATATCACTGTTGAGAGGCGGGTGAACAGTGCTCATATATGGTAGTTTACCTTTTTTCTGATTTTGTGGGCCCAAAAATACTAATCTGAACCGTCCAAACTTTTCTAAAGGCCGAAAATGGACAAGGTTTCAATTTTTAGTCGTTGGATCATCATATAACTTGAGATATTTTCAAAATAATTTAGACCGTTGGATGTGATTGAACCTACTCTGCTTTTCTCTATTTTTTGACCTCTGTAGGCCCCCTAATCCAAATAAGAACCGTCCAAACTCTTTTAAACACTAAAAATGGCTATGAAAGTAATTTTCAACCGTTGGATCATAATAAAGTTTGAGATATTTGCAAAAAGATCCAACAATAAAAATATGAAATTCTTAATTTTGTAAGGCCCATCTTGATGATTTGAACCATCCAAACTCTTTAGAATGCCTTTTTTTGGCTTGGAGATGAAGTGTTTTTGAGCATATATTTTAAGATATTTGTGAGAAGTCATAAAAAGTGGTAAAAATATTGTGATAAATGGTGAATCGTTGGATTACTTTTAATTCATCTATGAAGAGGTGTGAAAATGATAAATGATTGAATGCATTTCACATGTGAGTTATTTTCATAGGTAAATGACTTGCATGTGATTCATTTACATATATAAAACATTTTCACATCACATGTGAAAATAACAAACGGCTCCTAAGATAGAGAAACTATACTAAACTTATCCATTAATTATATTATGGTATATATACTTTTTTTTTTGCTAAAATGAGTGCATTAGAAAACAAGCATACATACTAGAAGAACTTAAAAAGTATTAGCCATATAGGTGGCTGAGAGAAACATAACCAAACATATCTAAATTAGAACATAATAACATAGTCGAAATACTGACATAACAAAATGAGCCCAAAGGTGTTGGGCTTAGGGAGTGAGGTCATTCATTGAAGTGAAGCCCAGGAAGCCATCCATCAAGTCACTTAGAGAGTTTCTTGTGCCATCCATGAGAGGATCGCTGGTGTCAATCTATTGTATGTGAGCATGAAGACAAGAGATGGGAACACATGAGTGACAAAGTAGTGTGGATGGTGGTTTAAGATGAGATAAGGCATCAGCTAAAAGGTTCCCATCACTCCTACAAATGTTGATTTTCCAACTGGATATCTCCTTTATGTTAGACAGAATATGCTTCCGAAATTGAAAAAAGGGCCAAGGGGGGTTAGTTCCATGTAGGATGTCTTGTATGAGGGATTGTGCATCTCCTTCAAAGATGACATTGTGCAAACTATTTTCTTTGCACAGCTTAGTGCCTTCGAGGAGCGTTCACATTTCTACTTCTAAAGAACGAGCAGCTTAAATTTGGCTAGCGTATGCTAGACAGATAAGCCTTGTTGTGGTACGGAATGCCACTTCGATGCTAGGTTGTTGGGATTGGCTTGGTCAAAGGAACCATCAAAATTCATCTTAAAGCCAACCCGTGGTGAAGGTCGCCATTTGGTTGGGGGAAGAGTAGTGTTGGAGGTGGTGCACTTTAGATTCCAGGCTAGCTTCCATGTGTGGAAAAGCCAAAGACTCTTCTGAATGGTGAGCTTTGGGAAAAGTGGCTGGTGATTAAAGATGAACAAATTTCTGCTTTTCCAAATGAACTAAGAGATAATCATAATTGTCTAGAATCAGTAGATGTTGATCAGAACCAATCAGTAAAAAGGGGGTATTGGAGTGGGTTGATTGGGATGTGCTTGAAAGGGGGGTTTGTGTCTGGACACATTTGGCAAAGTCACATTCGTGGAAAAGATGATCTATTGTTTCATCCGCCTTACCACAAAGTTGACATAGGCTCATGGGGAGGATGTTCTGACGATGAAGGTAATGACTAGTTGGTAATTTGTTTAGCAAGAGTCGCCGCATAAAGAACCTTATTTTGGAGGGAACTTGGAGCCGCCAAAGTAAATTCCATGGGAAATTGATGCCTAAAGTGGTCAGTGTTAAGGAATGGTATAGGCTTTTAAGAGTACAGGAGCTTGCCCTTTCGGTTTTCCAGCATGGGGTATCAGGACCATCAAGAGGTAATAATAAGATGGCTTGGGCTATAATTGGAGTGAAAAGGCATAGTGTCTTCCCTCTGTCCCAAACCGTATTGTCGTCTGGGTCAAACAGGTCTAGGACTAAGGCTGGAAGATGGGATTGGAGAATGGGTGTATTAAGGTTAGAATGAGTTAAAAGGTGTCCACTAGCGATCCAGTGGTCATGAAAAACACTGATTTGGGTACCATCTCCAACAGACCAGTGTAATTCTAAGAGAACGAGGTCTCAATTATTTAGTACCTATTTCCAGAATGGGGAGACAGACTTTGTAAGTACACACGAATGGAAGGCTGTAGTTTTCAGATATTTTTAAGAAAGAAATTGGACCCACCAGGCGTTAGGGCTTGTGATGAATTGCCAAATAAGTTGACCCATGAAAGCCTTGCTCTGAATTTCAAGGTTATGCAGACTAAGCCTACCGGTATGTCGGGGTATTGTTAAATGATTCCAGGATATTGAAGTAAGATGTCTGTGGTCTACGGTGGTACTTGTCCACAAGAAGGAGGACAACTTGGAATTAATAAAGCGACTAACTTGCTGGTGAGCCGCTGATGGGGAAGTCAATAGTTTGGTATGGTAGTACAGACCGATTTGATTAGGATAGCACGACCGGGCGGATTTAGGGAGCTGCCCCTACAGTTGGAGATTTTCTTTTGGATTTTAAGGAGGACGTTCTACCAAAGTTTAGAGGTGGATTTGTCCATCGTAAGGGAGGAACCATGATATACCATGAAGGAATTGTGGTTAGGAATGTTTAATTCGGAGAGGCATTTACGTTGAGCACTACGGGCGATATTAGTGGAGAACAAGATCTAGCTTTTGAGGAAGTTGATTTGTTCTCCTCCTTCAATAGTAAATCTCGCCATGATCCACTTGAAGAAGTTAATGCATTTATTCAAAATTTTGGAAAAAGTAGAATACATCGGCAAATTGTAGGATCGGTATTGGATTTCCACTTGGTGTGAGTTTAGCGAAAGGAATTTTCCTTTGCATCCTAGTATTGTGTATAGATTTATCCAAAGTTTCCCCGTAGAGAATATACAAGTAAGGGGAGAGTGGGTCGTCCTGATGAAGTCCTCTTTGACGGATGATTGTGTTGGTAGGGTTACTGTTGATTAGGATATTATAGTGCGCAGTGGTAACACATTCCATGATCAGACCAATGAAAGTGTTGTCAAAGCCAAAGTGTTAGAGGCAAGAGTGGAGGAAAGGCCAAGTGAGAGAATCATATGCCTTGTCAATGTCCAGTTTGACTGCCATCAGCTTCATTTTACATTTGTTTTGTTTCATGACATGGAGCATTTCCTTGGCAATAACAATATGATTGGTTGCCCTTTTGTTTTTTTTTATAAATTCTCCTTCATGACCGCTAATTAAATTCGAGAGTAGAGGTTGAAGACATAGGACGATGACCCTTGAAATGAGTTTGTACAGCACATTGTAGAGACTAATGGGGCGATAGTCCTTGAGGTGTGGAGGGTTGGGAGTTTTGGGAATAAGGACGATATTAGTATTGTTAAGGTTTTGTGGTAGGGTGGATGTGTGAAAGAAATGGGAAACAAATGTGGTTAGTTTGACTTGAAGGGTAGCCCAGAAGAATTGAAAAAAGGATGTTGTGGATCCATCTAGACTAGGGGCTTTGCTAGGTTGCATGGAGAATAACGCTCGCTCCACTTCTGCTTTTGTGGGAAGTGCCGTTAATCGAGCATTGGCTTCCTTAGATATGAGAGGGTCAAATTTAAGGGTAAGGTCATCGTGTCACTGTTGGACATAGGAGTGGAAAAGCAAAAAATGTCAGCGTAGAATGCATGAGAAAAGCCCCATAATTCCTCTAAAGTAGTATGAATAGCGCCTGCTGGGGTAAGGATTTGATGGATTTAATTAATCGGGATCTTATCTTAGCGGCTTGATGAAAAAACTTCGCATTTTTATTACCCAATGTTAGCTAATTTACCCGTGACCGCTATGCCCAAAAGCATTCAAGCTGAACTAGTTGAGTAGTGTATGCTTGGAGGAAGGTGTGTTCAATCTGTTGAAAATAGTTTGAATCGGGCTAGTGAGGAGAATTTTGGAGACCCGCTATTTTATTCTTTAGCTTTTGAGTTTCAAATAGAATATTCCTTATATTATGCTTGTTCCATTGAAGGAGAGTTGGAGAGAAATTAACAATGGAAGCATGGAGATCAGGTGGAGGATCCTGGGATGAGTGAAGATGAATCCATTGCCATTCAACCTAGGGCTTGAAAGAAGGGTCCATGTACTACATAGTCCCATATCGGAAACGGGGTGGTTTAGTGTAAGGTGTAGGTTGCTGGGATAAGAGGAGAGGGCTATTGTCAGAGCCGATGCGTGGGAGATGTTGGAGGGAAAGATGATCAAAGTGGATGGTCCAACTGGCGTTCCCTAGCCCCCTATCTAGCCGTTCAAGGATTCTTGCGAGACCTTGTCTGTTGTTAGACCAGGTGAAAGGAGAGCCCTTATGTCCCAAATCATGCAGCTGAGCTGTGTTAATAAAATTATGGAAATCTCTAACTGACAAGAGATAAGTGGAAGGGAGAACCACACCGTTTCTCTTGGGCGGAGAGGATGTAATTAAAGTCTCCCAGAAGGATCCAGGGGGGTGTTACTATACTACTGGTATTGATGGCATGCAGGTCACGCCATAGCTGTTGGCGATGGACCCAGCTGGTGGAAGCATAGATGTCGGAGAGGAAGAAGGGAGTGAACCAAGGCGTGGTGGGACGGGCCAAGACTGTAACTTGTTGGTCAGATTGGCCAATGAGGAGGATAGTAACCCGCTGGGGGTCCCAACAAAGCCAAATCCCTCCTCCCTTCCCCCAGCCAGGCAAGGTTAAATGACCTAGGAGGAATGAGGTGATTGTTTACAAAATGGGAGAGTTAGAAGGAGAAGCCGTTCGTGTTTTTACTAGGATTAAAATGAGTTTGTGAAATTGGAGACGCATTGTGATGTGGGTCTTGACTGGAGCCTTTTGAGAGCTTCTAATATTCTAGAATACTATTTTTGGTAGATCCATAGGGATAATAATAATAATAATAATAATAATAATAATAATAATAATCATCATCATCATCAAAGCTTTATTCTAATAATGTTGAAGTTGGTTACATGAATTCTGTTTCTCCATTCCGTTTTAATTTGAGCCAAGTCCCTAGATAAGTTAAAATTCATAAACATAATAAAGGACATAAATAAAGCAATATTGGGAAAGTTTAGTCCATAACTAATGTGGATGCTAGAGGATCAACCTTCTCAAGTTGGCAAATGGTGACAGATGGAAGTTGGCAAATGGTGACAGATGGTGGGGCAGGTCTACAGTGTTGTAACATGACCTCCACTCCCGTATCTAGTCTTTGGATTTTGAGGTGAACCGGAGGGGCTCATGTGGGCCACTTTCATTTTAGATGAGTGAGAGGTTGCTGTAAAACAGCCTTTTGACATCGAGAGATGGAGTGGGAACACCCGCCGGCAAGATCACTCGGCTGGAGGAGGACTCATCGGCAAGCTGAGTTAGGTTGTTGGCGTGGAGCTGCTTTGGGAGGGGTTCCAGTTGCGTGGTCTCTGGGTTGAGCCAGAAATTGAAAGGGAGCTGGAGGGTCATGAGAATGGTTGGGAGTGTGTTCAGTGGGGGGTTCACACAGGATTGAAGGTCGTGGAATAGAGGATCGATAATGGGATGATGATGTGATCAGTGGGGGGATTGCATAAAGTCATCACCAAATACTAGTCCGGGCTATCCCCACGTAGGTGTTGGAGGTTTGATATCTCATTCTGCATTCATTCTGTCACTGACGTCGGTACCATGGGAGAAAAGACCTATCTGGCCTCGTGAGAAAACCAAGCTGGAATCCATTCCAGAATCCAAATTTCGTTCACCTAGGTGGGTGACAGGGGTTGAAATCGTAGGTTTGAGGGGCTTTGTGGAGGAGAGGGAGAGGATTGGAAGGTGCCTCTGCGGCCTCAGAAACTTCCTCCCCGTCATCCCTAAGTGATATAGAGAGAATGAGGTGGGTGGGGTGGGGTACGTGGGATGAGTCCTCCACGGTTGAGCCATGTAGCCTAGGCGTTTGAGAAATCGGAGAAAGGGAGGTGGGCTCGGTGTTGGAGACTTGCTTTTGCATGCTTGGAATGGTTGGGGATAAATGTAGTGTGAGGGTGGGGGTTGTATTGGTTGAAAATGGCTTGAACAACAAGCTTAGGGGTTGTGATTCTCCATGCAGGGGAAATAAATTGGGGACAACTATTGTCATAGAGGTGGTATGATGGGGGAGAGAAGAGCCTCCAAAGTTGTCCTATCTAAGTTCAAATGAGATGACAAGCGAAGTGGCTGCCTGGGGGAAGGTGCTGGGTTGCAGAATAGTCCATTGGACAAGGAGCTGGAGAGGAAGTGTTACAATTTGAGCCCAAAAATCTTCGGATTAGGGTTAATTCCTAAGCGTGATACACGTTCTCCCGTGTAATTCACACCTGGACCGGAGTCTAAGTGGAATCACACAAGGGATATTCACATTAGTTACACGTGTGAGGTGGTTTTAATGGACATTTGTCCAAGCATCAATTACGAGGAAGCCTGTTAATATCATATAAAATTTCTTTTTCTTTTTCTAATAAATTAATAATTCCCAAAATATCAATTTATGAAAATAGCATACACTACAATACCAATAAAAAAGGGATACATAACTACATGACATGATATATACAAGAGTTGAATAAGTGTCAAAACATGACACTTCAAGAGTAATATAAAGTTTATGGATAATAGCAAAATGATATACATGTCTTAAAATATAAGAAATCATGAACTATACATGACAAAATAAAAACTAATGCGAAGAATCATGAAACCCTAATACATAAAAAAAAAAAACTCAAAATAAAAAGGCCTTATGAAGATCATGTTACCCTCGTAAGTGGATCAGTCAGATTGCCTTTGCTGTCCACACGTCAAAGCGTGAAGGGACCCCAAAGGCCTCCTTTTAAGTCTCCTTGATCTTCAGAAGATTGGGACTGGAATCTGAGCTTGTAACACCATCAGATAACTTATGAATAAGACTATTCAGCAAAATGTACGATAATTAAAGTAACACGCGTTGTCTTTAAAAGAATGATTAACAAGTGATCATAGAAGTCAATTTAGTATACTGAGCATGTTGTGCATTGAAGAAAGCATGATGTAAGAATCAATTAATAGAAATATAATACTATTTGGCTACTATATTTGTGATATCCTCCTTCTAGGGATCTTTGTATTAAGAATACCAATGCCTTGGCTAAACGTACGATTGGGTCTCTATATTTATAGAGTTCGAAAGCTCCAAAGACACACTGCAGCGGCACCAAATCAATCTACCACACCAAAATCAACCCTGCCGGGTATCATAAAGCTGAAGCTGAGTAATGTCAGACAATTTTGAATCATATATTTGAAATTGAATAATTCGTATGATTCATTTAATTGTAAACAATTCATTAGATGTTCAATTCATTCTTACTCAATTTAATATTGGCAATAGGAAAGCCGTATGCAAAGAAATGCTTAAACCAAAATCAATTTATATGATGATCATTTCAAATCATTTCAATAATAGATGGCAACGACAATAACGTAATATGCTATGCAATTCAAATTAGTAGAATCAAGGCGAATTACGAGCCAACTCTAATCTAGTCATCCATTATTTCTAACCGTGCATGAAGATGTAGTTTTAAGTTATTTGATACACAATCATCTCTATTTGATGTTACATTGTGTAAGAAAGAGTGTATCAAAGTCCCTTAAACTAACACACATGGGGAGTTGCTTAACAAATGGGCAACACTGTATGAGTGAGTCTTAGCCCTCAATATATATCATGTTAAGAAATTTTCCATTGGGCCACATGATTAGGTTAAAGGTTTCAAGCAACTAGGCCCTACAAGGCCTTCCCAAATGTCCCTAATTTTTTTAAATTTTCAGGGTTCTTACGGCTTAGGCGTGGTTTTACAGAATTTACCCCACAGATATGGCTTAGTTGTGATTTAACCTACGGCTTAGATACGTCTTAGCCGTAGTGCAGTTCACGACGTAGCCATGAGCTCAGCCATAAAAGAAGACTTCAACTCTTTATTTTTGGTCAAGTTTTGGTGTCTGGAAAGCTAATCGTAGTATAGCTTACGACTTAGCCGTAAGCTCTAGAATTACTGAAATTGCTTCAGGACAGAAGTTCAGTAAAGAACCCTTTTCAACTTGGTTCCAATATGGTTTTCCCTGTTCTAATTTGTCATTTTACATTTCCAAGTTTACATTTCATCATTCATTAAAGAGATCTTATCATTGTTGACCCATAAAAAGATTTTTATAAATGTTGCGGTGAAGACATTACAGGCAAGTTCCAAACCAAGGGCACATAAATCCTGGGATTGTGGAATAACAAGTCAAGTATTGCATCTAGATATTCAGAGTTGATGTAGTCCACTCAAAAGACTTCAGATGAGCCGAGGGTATTGCAATTCAAATTTCAGAGTTAGTGGATTTCATTTAATTACTTGGCTCACCAAACTTCAAACTTAAGGTTCATTGGCTCAAAGTCCGGGGGTCATCGGACGCACTTTGTTTTTTGAGTAACCAAAGTGGCTAAAAATCACATGGTAGCTTCAAGTTATGCTTAAGAATGATAATTCAAAATTTCAAAGCATTTGGACTTCATTTCAGTGTAAAGTCATGCTTCAGTAATTGTCTTCCAACTCCTTGGGTTCACTGTAATAATAGACACTTCTACAGTCAGAATCGGATGAAACTCCTCAAGGAAGCTCAAATTACACTCAGGAGAGCCTCTGCAAAATTTTAGATCAATTGGATGTCATTTGACCCAAAGTTAATAGAAATGTCAACTTTGAGTCTATGACTCGTAAGGCATGGGGTCATTAACCAAAGTCTTGCTTCTGGGTGACCAAAGTTGATGAAATTTGGACCAAGGCTTATGTTATGCTCATAAGTATTTTTGCAAATTTTCAAGCAAGAGGACTTCGTTAGACCCTACTTTGACTACATGTCAGCTTAGGACTCCGTGACCTCCAAGTGATAGGGGTCACTGATTAAAAATCCTACTTCCGGAAGGCTAAAGTTGATGAAATTCTGATTAAAGACCCAAAATATGTTTAAAGCCAATTTCCCAAAGTTTCAAAATAATCGAACATCATTCGGATAGAAAACAAACTAATTGCTTGCAATGTAAGAGAATATTGACTTAGAACATGCAACAAGTGGGTCATTGTTCGAAATCCTGCTTCCACGAATCCAAACCACATGAAATTTTGATGGGCACTTCAAGATGCCCTGACATCAGTCCCTCTAAGTTTTAAATCAGCTCGAGGTCAATTGGGCCTCAAATAACTGAAATAAGGGCCTATTTTCATGAAAAGTAAACAGGGGGTTGACTAACTTTAGAAGGTCAAAACGGGTTGAAATTTCTATAAAATACTCAAAATAGTAAAATCATTCCTCCAAGTTTCATAAAGATCGGACATCGTTCGGGCCCCAAACAGATGAAAACGGGTCAGATATGCAAAAAACTTGAAATTGGATCTGTCAGTAATTGTGGCCATGGTCATTGACACCTGTGAAGCGGTTCCTGATGATTTTCAGCTGTTTTCTCTAGTTTATTTCAAACTCCAACCTCCCTTAACTCTCTAAACTATTTGAAGTCTATAAGAGGAAGGTTTGGCACTTGGGAGAAGGCTTCACACTAGTTCCAAGCAAATGCAAGGAAGTTCAACAAGATTCAAGGCATTGTTCTAAGAACTCACAAGGCTTCCAAGGCACTTCAAGTACTTCAAGTCTACTCTTTCTTCTCCTTCTCACTAAATTAATGTAATGACCCATATTTTTTTTTCTTTTAAATTTGAATTAATCTCGACCATTGATTTAACTCTGATGGACCCCACATGTTATCATAGAAGATTACTTAGATTCTTGGTGGGTCCCATGAGTTATTAGAATTTGAAATTTTAGGGATGTGTTTAAATATTTAAATCTTATTTGAATTAAACCCCAGAGGATGAAATTCCATTCGAATTTGAACTCTTTTAGATGAAATCTCATTTGAACTTAAACTCTCTTGGCTAAGTTGGATAGAACCAAAATTCTTTCGAAACTTGCCTATCTATTCCTATAAATAGAACCTACCCTTCCTCATTGAGAGCACACTTACGAACTTGAGTTTCTCCCTCCTTGGTATTGAGGTTCACCCCTTGATAAGGTATGGTCTCTCTTTCCTTTTATCTCTTCTTGAAAAGTTACTATTCTAGGGTAGGTTACTTTAATTTTGTCTTGTATGTTGTATAAATGCCATGTTACGTGAACCATCATCTTCATCTTCATCCAAGCATCAAACCACCCGTGAGACCCATCTAGAGATTGCATGAACTAGACATTTTATTGGGACATCTGATCCAGCCACCTTATGTCCTAGCCAAGCCAGGAACCGTGGACCACCATTGATGAGCCGGTCCAGTACTGAAAACCCAGTCATCATCTTCGTCTTCTTCATCACGATTTCCCTATCACTGCTCTTCTTCCTCTGCTCATCCTCTCCCTTTTCTTGCTTGTCTCGCCTTCTCTGTCTTCTCCTCTTTCTGTTCTTCTCTCTCTCAACCCATCTTCTTTGCTGTTGAGCAACAGCCATTTCACATGGCCGTTCTTCGTTCTTCTCTTTCATTTTCTTTTGCAAGATTCTCGGTCAGCACCAGAACCCACTGCAGAGCCCATTGCAATCCACTCCACAGCCCTCCACCATATTCATCTCCATCGTTCTCCTCCCTTTCCATCGTCAGTGGCAGAGCAGCCACCACTGGCCTTCAGCATCTCCTTCTTCTGTCCTTCTCTTTGTATCCACCTCCCATCCTTCTTTTTGTTTCTTTCTTCCTTTTCTCCTTCTTCTTCATTTGAGTTTTTCATCCTTTTTCATATTTCTGTTCTTGTTTTCTTCCTTCTTCCTTTATCTGCTCATGGCCGAACCCATCTCCTCCATTCTCGTTCTTCTTTTCCACGCAGTCGCCGTTCCTCTGTTTCTCGTTCTCGTTTCTGCGTCTCCACTACAACCGTTTCCTTCTTCTCTTCCTTCTGTTTTCTTCTTCTGTTTTTCTTTTCTCTCCTCCTCATCTTCTCCTCCTATTTCCTGCTCTACTGCAACTCCTGTCATCTTCTTCTTCGTCTTCTTTCATCTTCTTTCTTTTTCCTTCTGTTCCTCGATTTCTCCTCCTCCTTCTCTGTTTCTTCCTCTTGTTTCTTTTCCCTCTGGCTTCTCCTTCCCATCACTGAGCCGTCTGCACGTTCCTCTCCTGCTCTTTTCTTCTTTCCTTCTTATTATTTTTCCTTCCATTTCTTTCCCTTGTTTTCTTCCCTGTTTCACTGTTGTTTTGTTCTTTACCGCTGTTTGGCCACCATCCCTTACATAACCCGGTCCTCATCCAGCCCAGTGGAACCACTAGCCCCCTTACTCTGGCCCATATTGGAACCCGGCCCACTTATTACCCACTCATGCAATCAATTGGCTTAAAACCAACCAACTTAGATTATATGCATGCATGGCTCGAATCATTTGGGCTCTCATACACTACCCAATTCAGGAGTTAACCATATGTGTTCACCCATCTTGCTAGACCCTTACCCACAACATGACCCATTAATTCATACATGGACCCGAATCATGGCCCATATCCAAGCTTGACCCGAATTTAACAACTAGTGCATGAACCTAATCATCGAGCCCAATTGCTAAACTTATTTTGTCAAACATTATTATCAGGGCATCACACTGAGATTCTAGAAGATTCAGGACAGAACGGGTTGACTTTTGATCACCATTGATCTAGGCAAGTAGTCTTACCATGATTCCTTAACCATAGAGTTTTCAAGCCTTGTCTCTTTTTTATTTAATTACGTGAGATTGTGAGCTATTGAAATAATCCTAGATTCTTAGGATATTTTGTTACCTTTGATTTGTTGATCATCATATTTGATATTTTCGTGCTGTCATTTGATTTGTTTCGGATTTACTTATTGTTAGATTTGATATTGATCTTTGGACACTATTTTGTCATGAACAAAATTTCTTAGTAAATTATTGATACTTGATTGAGAAGGTTGGATTTGTTCAAAGATTTGATGATATATGACTTGATTTGTGTTTCCAACTTGACCTTGCTTGTAAATTGAAAATTCGTTGATTATTGGAATTTGTTGCTCGTACATCTTTGAGCTCAAGGCATTCTCTAAAGTATGGGCAATGCACCGTGGGGACGCTCACACGTGGATTTTAGCCCATTTTGGGTATGACATTGGGATTGGGATCCCTTTGTATGACATTTCTAGTCTGCAGCTAGCCCACTTTGTTTTGGAGATTTCCGGATTCTCAGGCTTTATGCCACTTTGGATATGAAATGGATTGTACCTAGCGGGTACCTTGTGCTTGGTTCAGGCTTAACTCTGGCGAGCACACTTTTTTATTTTGTTTGCTGCGGAGATGCCTTATCTTAGTTTGGTTTTAGTACGTTGCTCTGAATTTGTGATATTTTGATTGGATTATCTTGGTTATTTCCTCATCTTGTGAAATTCGATTTTTGTGTCAATTTGTATTTGATCTACTCTCATTAGCCTACTCTGTCACCCTTGAGATAGCTATATTCCGCTTTTGTTAATTTATTCGAAACCAGGGCTCTAGATTTTATTTCTTTGACTGTACCTGTTTTGCTAGGTTTTATGGTTTGCATTACTTGTTAAGTTTTACTCATACATGTTTTTCGGTTTCCCCACAGGTCTCGAGGTTGAACCAGAACCCGAGGAAACCTAGCTTGCCTTGCGGGAATCGGGGTTGTGAGAAGAGCTACGAAATTATATTAAATTTCAGTAGATTTGATTAAGGATTGATTATGGAATATTTATTTTATGTTTTTGAGAATTACTCTTATTTTGAACTTTTCAGTGGATTGGTTTAGGATATTGATTATGTGAGATCATTTGAATTATGTTAATAAAATTTAGAAACTATTCCATTTATCTGTTGTGGACCCGTCATGCCTAGGGATTTGAGGGTCCCAAGGATCTCAGATCTCGGGGCATGACAATTAAGGTAAGAAATGGGAAGAAGTATGGTTTACAAAAACAGTCTATAACAAAAAAAAAAAAAAAAGATATTACCAAAGGTTTTAGTCAATTCCACGGCCAAATTAAGCACTATTGGTAGTCATTCAACACTCTAAAAGTCGAAGAAAACAAGCTATAGCACTCTAAAGACGTCACAGAATAAAAACACCGAAGAAACAGGACAAATAGTGGCCATTTCGGTCACTGTCTGTCAGTGACCATGGGCCATGGTCACCATTTCCCTATCTTCCATTTTTTTGCAGTTTTTTGCCCATTTTCATGTATTTTCTTGTAGTTTCTAAATTTGGATCACATTTGAGATTAGAGGGAGGGGTTGTCAATTTTCAAAACTTGTAAACAATTTGCATCCCCATGGTCAGAGTGTTTGAACCCATGTAAACAAAGGGGAATTAATGATGAATTGTAATTATTTTTCATTTTTCTTAACACTTGAAATATGTGAATGTTGGACTTGAATCCATTGCATTTTACATTTGTGGGAAGATTGACGACGTTTATGGGAAGACTTGCTTTAATTTGTGATCAAATTTGTTAAAAAGACATGAAAAATTGCTAAAATGCATGAAAAGTGCTGAAAAAGTGTTGAAATGTGCAATTGTTAGCCAGTGACTACAGGATGCTGTGTGAAATGGCCTATGACCGCGGGGAATTGTGTAAAATAGCTTGTGACCACAAAAGACTATGCAAAAAGTGCAGTGACCACAGAAGATAATGTAAAATGGACAATGACCGTGAGCCTGCGGTCACTAACTTGTTTTCCCTCCAATTTGACTTATTTGACTTCTGAAGATACCTATGCAGGACCTTGATGTCTATGATGGGTTTAGGAGCATTAATGAAGGAACCTTGCCCCTCAAAGTGCAACCTTTTAGCATTCAAATGAAAGCATTAGGCACCTTGAAGTGCATATTCTTGCCATTTAAAGGAAGGAACCTTGTACTTTGAAGTGCACGGAACAAATCGACATCCTTTTATGCAACAGAAAAGTGTTGATTCAATCTAGAAGGCTTTATTTTACTGGCTGTCTGATAACAAGTTTATTTTTAAGACTTAAACAAATATTTATATCAAATCAGTCATAAGAACAATGACATTACAATCATGCATTGTCCGGTGTCTTGTACTGATGGATCTTGTGTTATCATTGTGGTAGTGGTGCAGACTTGATCCTGTGGGCCCTATCCTTTTGATTGGATCCAATCCTCTCTTGCTTATAAGTTTGACATAGATAGCCCTGAAATGCTGCAAAGTTTTGGTAGCCAGGTTTAATTAGCTTAGCATGCTCTTGAGCCTGACTATATAGTCCCAAAATGTTACAGAAATTCTGACAGCTAGGACGATTAGCATAGCACATGAGATGCGCTTTATGTCTATTTTTGACTATTCTGGTTCAAAACTCTGTTGGTTCAAAAGGCATTCATAAACCATTACGGCTAGCCTAAGAGGCAGCCATGTTAGTTGTGACATTAATATAGTCCTTTGGGATTTCTGTTTTGCAAAAAATATCTGGCTTCTTTGATAATCACTTTCGATGAAGCCAATGAGAGGTTTTTCAAAATCTCCATGACCCAAAACAAACCATCAAGAAGAACAACAAAGAAGGCTTAAACTAACTCTACTATGCTTGCTTTGAAAGTCTTAGTTTTCCAAAGACTCTCCACTCCTATGGGCTCCATGACTTTTTTCAATCTGAATGGGTCATCAGTCTCTAAATCCATCAAGAAGACTGAGACTCTCAAAACTTGGGTCTCTAAATACGCCCAGAATCTATTTGGGGTTTTTAACAAGGTTAGTAGGAACCTCAATGCAAACTAAAGTCAGGAGGTAGTAACCTTCACATCATCAAGCCTCTTGTGGGGGTAAGACAGGTCTGGTTCATCGATCACAAGCCAATAGCACTTGGTAAGTCACGTTCAGTGGCTGCTCAAAGCTCAAAATCATCATCTAGTCTGCGTAAGCAACAAGTTGTTAACAAGTAAGTATCAGAGGATCTTCGGCACCTTTTAACTCATAAGAAGGCCCAGAAGCATACGTCCATTTCCAGATGCAGTACGTAGTCACCTTAGCCACGTACTTCAAAATCTAACAAGGCCGAGACCAAACTCTTGGCCTCACTTGAAGACAATACCTTTTACCCTATGACTTAAAAAGAAGGATGAAGGTTTGGCAGGAGGCGTCTACCCTCTATTGTTATAGCACCAACCCCGCCATCTTTATCCCAGTATCTATCACATGCCACTAAAGGCAAAAAGAAAGAAAGGCATTTCATCATCAACAATTCGACTAATCTTGCTCGCTTCAAGGACTTGTTCCAACAAATAAGGAACAGAAGAAAAAGAATAAGAGATGTGCTGTTGACATCCTTTCGCTTCCCACTTCTGATTCCATGGATTGGGACTGAGTTGCTGGAACTTCTAGGCTAATGGTTGCCAGGTTCAAAGATTGAACCTTGGAAGCTAGACTGGTTAATCAAATAAAAAAGAAAGCTTTGGTTAGCTATAGGGATCAAAACCAAAAACTGTCATAGCGTAAAATCACTCAAAAAATGGGTGATTAAAGAAGATGATCCAGACTTGACCTCATCATGCGTGGTTGGACCAGGCTCAGTTCGAAGAATTACCTGGAGTATGGCTCAGACTTAATCATAAGAGTCTGACTCCAACTCCAATTCAAGCAAGACTCATGTATGGTTGGACTAGGTATGGTTGGACTAGGCACAGCTCGGAGAATTACCCGGAGTATGGCTCGGACTTAATCACAAGAGTCTGACTCCAACTCCCATTCAAGCAGGACTTTTAAAGGTCACGTTGAAATAGGATGAGGATCCTATCACTATCTTAGACACAAAAAATAGTTAGTCCATACCTCAAATATTAACATTTGCCTACCCCCATCGGTACACCGTGTTCACGGTTGAAAGGAGTGGGGCTAGCAAGGATGGGAATGATGATGCTAGTGGAAGCAAAGATGCTGGTGAAGAAGATACTGGTGAAAATCAAGAGGATGACGTAGTGATGTTGTCAAGTAATAAGGAGCTAAGATTGACCACTTGATTGCCTAGTTGAAAATCTTGACAGATAAGTTAGGTAGTCCAGTTGAAGCTCTAGTCAATCCTTTGTTTGCTAACATAAGAGCACATGCAATGATCAGGAGGAATGCAACTAAAATTAAACTGTAACTAAAATTGACCTGCTTATAGCTCAAATCAAATCCCTGCTAGACAAGGTGATAGCTACACGTTCCTCCGGTGATCATTTGTCAATCCCGAGTCTTCACACAGATCCTAAAAAACATGTAACCTTCAAGGAAGTTAAAGAAATACTAACAAAATGAAAAGTGGAAACTAGGATGAAAAAGAATGGTATCACACCGAAGTATCCTCCGGAATTCGATCTGGGTCCATTTCCACCAGATTATAAACTTCCGACTTTCTAGTCCTACCTTGGGAAGGGGTCAAAATATTAGCATACTGTGCATTTCAAATCACTACTTAGAAGCTTGCCAGAGTTGGATGCACTAAAGTTGGAGCTGTTCATTGGCACATTGAAAGGAGTTGCTTTTGATTAGTACAAGTAGTTACTAGAACTCACTTTCAGGACATGGCCTATCACAGAAGAAAAATTCTTACTCCACTTCCAAGAGGAGGATCAAACAGTCACCTTTGCCATGCTCAGTAGAACAAGGCAAGGAGATAATGAAACTCCAAGTCCTTTATCAACAGATGGAGAGCATTATCCTGCAGATGCTTGGAACAACCATCTTAAAGGGCAACCATTGGAATGTGTAAAACCAATTTGCGACCAGAGATCAAGGCTATCATACTTAGTCACAAAACTAAGTCTCTGGCCTGATTGGTTGAGGTTGCCACTGAGGCAGAGTTGACCCTCAAGGAGATCAGTCAAAAGAATGCAAGTTCTCGAAAAACAGAGCAGTCTTTGTCTTTTGTTCCAAAACCGAAAGAGGAAGAAAACTGAATATACTTTTAATGGGGATATTGAAGTGATTTTCCGGTCATTAATGGATAACAATAAGATTGAACTTCCACCTATGAAGAAACCTGAACAAGCAGGTTGTGTAAATGACCTGAATTATTAGTGCATACCACTGGATGGTATCGCATCCTCTCAAAGACTACTTCATTTTGAAAGAAAAAGTTAATGAGATATGGAAAAATGGGGTAATAACTTTTGATCAGAAATATGATCTTGCTCCGGTTAACATGATCTCCTTTGGATAGTTTGCACCTGTAGTGGTATTTGCTCCACCAAAGCCAATGGTGGTTGAATTCCGTGTCGTCAATGTAGTACATGACGAACAAGGTTTGATACTAGTCGAAACTTCTTTAGGGGAAGAAATATAGGTTCACCCAAACCTAGTGAATGTTGAAGACTGGGAGAGGGTGAAAACTAAACCCACACCTGCAGAAATAAGAAAGGTTAAAAGGTAATGTCTAGAACTACCTTTAAAAAGATGCCTAGAACTGCTTGGTCAAACAAGAAAAATAAGCTAAAAAGAAGCAGGAAAAGGTGGTCAAAGATTTAGTTTCAGAAGAACCTTCCAATCATTCAGGGGTCATTTTACTTTGGCTGACTTTATCATTTCAACTCCAAAGGATAAGGAAGAACTACCAATATCCAGTTGCAATAGGATCTCATGAGATGGCACAGCTCCTAATTCAAATGATGGGGAGGATTGGTCAGACTATTCTTATTTTAAAGATGATCAGTGGATTGATAACCACTTCATTGATGAATGCCTTTTTGATGAAGATGAGAGTTTTGAACAAACTTTCGACCCTGAAATGGGTACTCTTAATCTCAAGCATTGTCTCAATACACTGTTAGTAGCTTTTTATGATATACACAGACCGTGCACAAGTGGCTGATCGAATGATCGTCCTCTTCTCCCATTACCTCCAGAAGTTTATCCTGATCATTTGCCATTGGTTGAATCTAATGAAGTACAACAACAACAAGCATTGTCTTCTTGTTCATATGCAGTAATTTCTATGCCAGATGTTTCTCATGAACCAACTATTGAGCCAATTTCTTTGAAGTCAGATTTTGAATAAAGCACTGAGCTTATTGTTCCCGACTCAAATGGTGAGCTTGAGTTGCAAGAAGAACACAATGAACTCAACATTGGCAGTCCTACCGTACTTCAGAAAGTCTTCTAAGTTGAGGATAACCTCTTTGATTCAAAAGAAGAGATGCCATTGGCTCCTACTTTGGTAGTTATTAGCACTTCTGCCAATGAACCTCAAACATCTCAAGGCGCCCCTTACAATGCAGACTAAGAAGCAGGCTTGGAAGAAGTTAGTCAACTTTTTGTTGGATCCAAAGAAGTCAATGCAATAAGAAGAGATACTCATTCAGAAGTTGATCGAAACAACATAGTCAACGATGACACTCGTTCCGGTCGTAACTATAGAGTTAACTATGGTAGACCCTTTTTTTCTTCTTCTTCTTATGTAAACCCTTTGGGGAACAATACAAATGTAAATGTAACTTCTTTGGATGTAAATGCTAATGCAAGGCCACCAGAATCGTTCACATATGTTGTTGTTGAACAGCTCAAGCACATACCTATATGGCTTCATATTTTTGATCTTTTGCAGATGTCTGAAGAGACTCGTAATAACTTCATATGAGCTCTACAGGCTTTGAATATAAATAATCAAACTCATGTGGGGCAAGTTTTTCAAATAAAGAAGAACTATCTAAAAGCAAAGTCCAAGAAGCCTCAGAAGCAATGTATGGAATGTCTTTCCATTCACAATGCTTCCAAGGCCACCATTTCCTTCGCCAAAGTTGATCTCCTCTTAGGCGACATGAGGCACACAAGGCCACTCTATTTCATAGCTCACATCAAGGACATACCTATATAAAGAGTTCAAGTTGATCTAGGATTAACTCTGAACCTCATCACAATTACAGCTCTTAAGAAACTTGGCATCCTTGTGAGCAAGCTATCTACTACTAAAACTTCAATCCAAGGCTATGGTGGGGAAGTTTAGGATTCGATTGGCAAGATTCGGATTCGGTTCCAGCTGGCTGATCTAACTTCAGAAGCCACTTTGCATGTGGTAAAGATGCGTGCTTGCTATAACATCCTCTTGGAAAGGCGATATCTTCATGATTGCTCTATAATGCCTTCCACTCTCCATCAATGCCTTAAATATATTGATGATGAGGGTACGGTGCATTGAGTTTTTGTAGATGAAAACCCATTCAAAGGCAAGGAGGTTTATTTCATTGATGCAGCAATGTATCATGAAAGACCTGCAAAGTCTAAATTAGATACAAACAGCTTTTCCTTGGATGATAATCCTGTAAAACGCTTCATCATTTCGGTAAAAAAGAAAATCTACCCAGGGTTCGACAAAAGGTATCATGCCCCAAACCCGAGAATTATGGATTTATAGTGGATCCCGAGGCGCGAGACACTAACTCGTGACAATTCGTGCCGCATCAAGATACGTACGAACTGCCACAAGGGTGATTCCACAGGTACGTGTGAGGAAGATCCTTAAACACGTGTCAAACTTATCAATAATTAAGTGGAAACCTGAAGAATTCACCTATACATATCATAGACATTAATAAAACATTCACCATTTCATTAGTATAACCAAGGTCTGTTAATTTCCCAACCACATGCACATGGTACAAAAGTTCCTTAAACATAAACAAAATGCAAGATGACAAGTTATACTACAAGCCAAACCATGGCTATACACTAACAACCCTAACAGAACCATGTTACGCACTGCAAAGGATGACTAAATAAAAAACATCATCCTCGTTCCACTCGTTTTATCCCGAGGTACCACTGTGGTTCCCTCCGGGGGCCCTACGATTGCCGTACCGGCATTGGGTTCCATACCTGTAATACCAAGGGTAGCACTGTTAACACGATGGTTAAACAAATATAAAGGTACATAAACCTATCATGATGTAGCAATTGAAATTAAACGACATAATGATTAAAAGAGAGCAATAACGGAAGCTAGGTAAGTTGTGCATGTGAATAAGCATGAATGAAGAATCATAGATGGAATATAACATCATACTAATTAGCATCCACGTGGCTATTTTCTCTCTAGTAAGAGAGCATATCATATAGTGGGAAATCACTAGCAATCGGGTCAAGACCATCTAGCTACCCTAAGAGCGTCGACCAACTCTTCATATAGCTACTGTAGTAGGTAACATATTGAATATCCTCATTCGGTCCCGTCGAACCTCCTATGGGAACAAGCTAAGCGGTGCCAACTCAATGTATCAAGACTGATTCAAATTCATACTTATCATGCATAGCGATCAACTCTTACTTATACAGAAACGTATATCAGTCTTGTGATCGTTTTCAATCATAGAATTAGAATTAACGGAGTAATTAATATTAACAATGCATACTCAAATGAGCTATTAGAGCTCGCACCCTCTCAACCTGAGCTACACCTATTTTGGCTCACGGGCTCACGCTCATTAGAAGCTCCGTCTCCGATTTTGGCTCAAGGTTCACCAAGAGGAATGGGTACATGATTAAATCATGTTGAGGACAGGGTTTACTTAACAATATGAATGTATATAGATTGAGAGGTTAATAAGGAAGTTTACTAGCCAACCCTATGTTAAGACGTTCTGTGTTTCCTTAGTCATTCAATATGGTGTATTCATAAAACGTCCGGTGTCAATGTGTTACCAAAATCTTAGTGTTACATTGTATAAGTAATGGACACCACTTCTTATGCCAACACCCATGACGTGACGCCAGGAAACAATCAGAAGTCAAGAGGGAATGAGTGACAACTCAACACTCCTCCTTTTGAGTATATTATTACCATTAGGCTAATTTGTTTGAGGTAAGGGTTCCACTTCTAAAGACCTAAATGGTTTTCAATTATACTTACAATCCTAAGGTAAGATTAGCTTAAAACACCTCGGCTTCACCAAGGTTCAAAGGTGTAGCCCCTCCTTATGCCACATTATGGACTATGGAAAGCCTATGGTCATTCATGGAACCAAATTTAAAATGGAATTTCCAATACAGAATTTTGGGTTACCCGACCGATGGGGTATTGTGTACAAGAATTCGACCGATCGGGCTATAGGATCAACTGGTTGGCCCTGAAGTACTCTTCTCCTGGTAGAATCAGTTTCAACTAATTCCTCCTTTGCTTCCCTTTACCTCCCCTGTATTCAAACACTAAGGAGACCATTCATGCTACATTCTTGGGTCTTCCTACCATCCATTTTATCATTCATTTAACAACCTAATTATTAATACTTAAACCAATCTTACACAACCTTAATTAAAGATTAAAAGAGTTGTAAATTGGTACATGAAAAGAGCTCATCAAGAATCAATCAATTAGCCATACATGTAGAGAATATGTACCCTTAAATTTGCCTTAAGTTTAGTGCTTCACTCAAGTCAATTTGCCTTTTGGTTAGGTGGTGAAGAAAGGCTTCACTAGAGGATGATCTAAAACATGCACTAAGAGAAATGAGAATGTGATGCATGCATGCTAATAGATTGAATCTCTTGACCCTATTGAACCCAAGAAATGAAATGGTAATGTGGTTTTCTTACTTCAAGACTTCTACAAGCAAAAGGAAGGAGATGATGCCTTAGATTCCAAAGAGAAGGACAAGAAGAGTGAAAAGGTAGAAGAAGAAGCTCAAATCCTTTGCATGCAACACTTCTAATGCCCAATCAAGAGACAACGTGAGGAAGAGAGCATGGGAGAAGAAGGAAGCTTTTTGCTCCAGTAGAAATGAGGGAAGGGGAAGAGGGACGAAGTGGGTTTTTGGTTTTTAAATGGATTGTGTTTTCTGGAAATTGCAAACAGGCCCTACTGGTTTCCTAGATTTTCAATTTGAGTCAGTTGGGCTTAAAATGGGCCGAGATGAATCCGAATTAAGTTGGGCCAAATATGAAAGATGACCCTCAAGATGAGACACACTCGATGCAATTAATATGATACCTTAATGATGCAAAAACCATGAAATTCTAAAATAAGAAAAGGCCCTTAACTACCAAAGTAAGGTTCAAACCCAACCCAACTACCTGTCTATGACCCAAATCCAAGGGGATTTGAGTTGAATTAGCCTAATCTATACATTAATTAAGTAAAACAAAATTAATTATTATAAATTATGACTAACTCAGGTTTGGACCTTACAAAAGGTCTAATCTCGTCAAGAAGTTGTAGCCTACAGAGAAACCATCAGTTAGATTTGTGGATACCAAAGCTCCTTTGGTGATCAAGGTTAAATTTGAAATTAAACAATCAAATCAACCTTTGGTCATATCCACAAAATTGTCAAGGACAAATCAAATAAGCATTATTATTCATATAAACAAGACATGTAGTCCGGCTATGTACATCACTCCTGTTCAAAATGGTGAACCACCTATTGTAAGATAGTGAAGGCTCTCTATTCGGTAAATGTGATTTCCTTGGTTGGCGACTCAAATTTTGATAAAAAGACAATGATGTACCTCCTTCTATCAGGGGAATGTCACCTATGAGGCCTGATTTTTATGTCACTTTCAGCCAACTCGTGCTAATGTCACAATAAAGGGGTGAGCTGTCATATAGATAAATCAATAGATGGCTTCGTTTGGCTGAAATATGTGATAATCCTCCACACTACTTAGCATGGGTTCATCTATGCTAGGTAGGCTTTCAGCCAGCCCTTCGTAGTTTGACAATGTCAATAGAGTTTCAAACCTTTGATGAGATGTCTTGAATTGTTTCATCTCTTAAAGTAGAAGTTTAACATCTACGTGGAAGGTTTAGACGAACGCGCCCAGTGCACGTCATCTCAGTGGTTAGTGATTTAGATTTTGAGGATGCTGAAAAGATGGACACTGCTGTGTACTCTATCGCAGATGAGAATCCTCTGTTTTTTCCATGGCCCACGCCATCCCAAATTTATGATTTTGGAGGTTCTTGCTTCTTCGTGCCTCCATCTAAGCAACATAACCACTGATAGTTTTCCATCAAGCCAAAGATGCTTTTGCTTCATATCCTATCAACAAGATCACTAATGATGGGAGAATAAGGCTTGAAATCTACAATCTTATGATCTACAACATGATGAAGAACATGTGGTATAATTTCAAGAGGCCCACGGTCTTGAATTGAGTGCGAATGTGGTTCAGATCTCTTTTGATATCTTTACTCCAGAAATGAAAGAAGACCTAAAAAAGGGATGCAAAATTGAACAGTAGCAGCCTTGCATAGGGTACGTTCCTCACAGCAATGTTCCTAAGTTAAATCAAAATTTCAGAGCAAGATATGTGGTTTCCACCGAAGGGTATGACTCTGATGACTATCAACAGACCATTGTCTTCGAAGATCCTGCTGATTGGGTTGCTTTTAGAATCCTATGTGGGCGAGTGACGATGATGACAACCCGTCATAAAACACTGAATATTGGCCACCTGAACTTAATGAAGAAATAGATCCATCTCAACACATTCGTTGGAAATATTTAGCCCTTGATATAAAAGCTAAAGAGCCTAAAAAAGCAAACCCACGGAAAGAGATTAGGCCTTGGCTTAAACCCTCAAATGAAACCCCTGAAGGTTTTACGGAGTCGGAAACTTCCGAAAATGTTGTGGAAGAACCTCCTCCTGAACCTCCAATTGAGTACCAAGTATAAGAAATAAACTTGGGAACCCCAGAAAATCCTCGTCCTACCTTTGTAAGCTCTCAAATCAAAGGAAAAGAACTTGATGTATAAGTAAGTTTCTTGCGAGAGTTCATAAATTGTTTTGCATGGACTTATGCAGAAATGCTGGGTCTAGATCCAGAAGTTTCCGCGTGTAAATTGAATATAGCAGATGATGAAAAGCCTTTAAAGCAAGATCAAAGATGAATGAAACCAAAAATTATGGATAAATTAGAAAACGAAGTTTAGAAACTCAGAGATGTTTACTGTTAGTCACCAAAAAGAATGGGCAGATCAGAGTTTGAATCGACTTTAGAGATCTGAACAAAGTTTGTCCTAGAGATGATTTCCCATTACCTATACCAGAAATCATGATTGACAATACTTTCAGATTTAAAAGGATGTCATTCATGGATGGATTTTTGGGATATAATCAAATCAAGATGTACAAATAGGATGAAAAATGCACATCCTTTAGAACCCCCTTTGGTGTGTACTGTTACACCGTCATGCCCTTTAGCTTCAAGAATGCAGAGCCACATACCAAAAGATGATGATGAAGATCTTCAAAGACATGTAGCATAAGTCTGTCGAATGCTATGTCGATGACCTGGCAGTCAAGAGCAAATAGAAGTCAGACCATCTAGCTGATCTTCGCACCGTCTTCGAGAGGTTGTGAAAATCCAACCTTCGAATGAACCCTTTGAAGTGATTCTTTTGAGTTTCCTTAGGGAAATTCCAAGGATCCGTGGTTCAAAAAGGTGGCATTGAACTAGATTCAGTCAAAGTCAAAGCTATATTGAAGATGCCGTCTCCAAGAACTCTCAAAGAACTTAAGGGATTGCAAAGCAAACTCGCCTATATCTGTAGGTTCATCTCAAATTTGTCTAGAAAGTATAGAGCATTCTCCAGACCGATGAAGAAAGGAGTAGACTTTGTATGGGATAAAACTTATGAGAATGCCTTTTAAGATATCAAATCTCGTAAACCCACTGGTTCTTTCAGCTTCGATTTTAGGTAAACCTTTCATCCTCTACATTCGAGCTCTTGATCACTCTTTGGGGGCATTATTAGCTTAAAAGAATGACGAGAGTAAGGAAGTGGCTTTTTATTATTTGTCACGGATGCTGGTTTTTGTTGAGCATAACTATCATCCAGTGGAGAAAGAATGTCTTGCATTGATGTTTGTAGTACAAAAACTATGTCATTACTTTCTCTCCAATGTGGTGTACTTGGTTTCCAACATTAATCCACTAAAGACACTTGTGACAAAAGTTGGACCACTGGATGATCGTCTAGCCAAATGGTATATTCTTTTCTTTTAGTACGACATTAGATACACTCCTGCAAAGGCGGTAAAAGGATAGGCTCTTACCGATTTTCTAGCAGAACACCCATTATTGGAAGATTCTGAATTCAGAGACAATCTCCCTAACGAGTCTGTCTTTCTCATTGAACAACTATGGAAACCCACATTGAGCCAGATTTACATTGGATCATGCATTTTGATAGAGCTTTTAGAACTAATGAGCTAGGAGAACCAGTTTTAGGAGTTGGAATTATTTTCTGCTACCTAGAAAGATTCTATGTCCCTTACTTTTTCTCATTAATCAAGTGATATTCAAAAGATATGGCGGAATACACAACATTGATTATGGGTCTTGAACTAGCCTTGGAATTAGGTATTAACATGCTTAGAGTCTATTGAGATTGACAACTTTTAATCAAACAAATGAATCTTGAATATGAAGTGAAGAAACCAGACTTGCTTCCCTTATTCAACAAAACTTGTAAACTCAAGGAGATGTTTACGCTAATCGAGTTTCACCACATTCCAAGACACCAAAATGTCAAAGTAGATGCACTGGCAGGATTGGTATCCCCATTGTCAATATCTGAAAATGACAAAATGATGTTGGAAATAGTCGAAAGAAGACTTCTACCTCCACTCGATACCCATAAAGCAGCAACAAATTGCTTCGATGTGATTAAAAATCAGATTCCATCTTTCTAAAATTCATTTAGAGATTGGAGAGATCCTTTTATTGATTATGTTCTTCATGGTGTCTTGCCAGAGAATACTAAAGACAGATCTAGTATTCAAAGACGAGCTCTAAAATTTCACTTTGATTTGCCTTTAAAGACTCTTTATCGCAAATAATATGATGGAGATCTTCTCCGTTGCTTGTCACTAAAAGAAGCAGATCAAGTACTTAAAAAAGTTTATTCTAGCTTATGTGGTGCTCACCAGGCTGGACCAAAGCTTCACGATTAGATTCGAAGGTTAGGCTACTATTGGTTTACCATGGGTCTGATGTTATCAATTTTGCCAAAAGATGTAATGAAGGCCAAATCCATGGGGATTACATTCATAAACCACCTGAATATCTACATCTTACATCCACCTCCTGGCCGTTTGACTCTTGGGGAATGGATATATAGTTGGAAAAACCAATCCACCATCAGAATATGGCCATTAATTCATTTTTATCACAGCAACTACTACTTCAAATGGGCAGAAGTAGTGCCCCTTGTAGAAGTCAAAATAGATACAGTCCTCAGTTTCTTGGAGACTCATATCATTTGTCATTTCAGGGTGCCTAAACGTCTGCATGATGACAATGGTTATTAATTCAACAATGACAAATTCTACAGATTCTGTGACAAGTATGGAATCCAATGCTGTTCTTCCACGACATATAACCTTGTAGCTAATGGATTTACTGAAACTTTTAACAAGACTATTTACAAAATTCTGAATAAAATGGTTTCTGGCAATAAGAATAGTTGGAGTACTAAACTTCCTGAAGCTTTATAGGCTTCTAGAACTACAATTCAAGGTCCAACAAAATTAACACCATATTCCTTGGTTTATGGCTGTGAAGTTGTGTTACCCTTAGAAATCCAACCCCCTTCTCTTCGGGTAGCTGTGATTAACAAATACACTAAAGAAATGAATGCTAATATCAGATTTCGAGAGTTAGAAAGCCTTGATGAAAAGAGGTTTATTGCTCGGCAAAGCATCGAGTTATATCAAGCTCATATGGCTGGGATTTTCAACAAAAAGGCCAAATACAGAGCTTATAAGAAAAGAGACTTAGTCCTTGCAGTCAAAAGGCCCATGCTTTCCACACACTTGTTAAAAGGCAAGTTTGAATCCAAATGGGAAGGGCCTTTCGTTGTCGACAAGGTTTACTCTAACGGTGCCTTTGCAATCCTCACACTTGAACGAGACAGATGCATGATGCCTATCAATGGAAAACTTGCAAAGAAATATTACGCTTGAATGTCATTGGCATACCTAAACCGTGCACAGTGTACATTCTCACCCTAAAACCTTTAGTTTTGAGCCTCACAACCTATGACTCCTGACCAAAATCCTTTAGATTCATACAAAACGACTACGAGGACAAGACCCATTGACCCCTCTAGTCAACTTTCGTTACTTGGATTATGTCCCTATAAGACTCCTTGTAACATCTTGCTGTATAAATCAAGTCCTTTTGCGGACTCTGTATGGCAAAAGTCAGCTATGTGGAACAAGTCTTTTTATGGACTCTACATGGCTAACTTTTAGCTGTATAGAATAAGTCTTTTTGTAGACCCTATATGGCTATCCTCTGTTATATGGAATAAGTCTTTTTGTAGACCTCGTATAACTAACACCAAAACAAAACCCAAAAACAAATTTTTGACCAAAAGGAT
This sequence comes from Sextonia rubra, assembly GCA_037013555.1. Taxonomy (NCBI): domain Eukaryota; kingdom Viridiplantae; phylum Streptophyta; class Magnoliopsida; order Laurales; family Lauraceae; genus Sextonia; species Sextonia rubra. The sequence continues at coordinate 558,376 of JASUAD010000007.1, forward strand.
CAAGTCATGGACCCTGGAGAAAGCCTCATACATGGGCACCGGATAATGTCCACCTATATGGCTCCTTTTTTTTTTTTGTTGATTTGTAGATCCAAAAGGTTGAAAGTCACATCCCATACAAGTATGAGGAAACAAACCAAAACAAACCATTTAAACCATACACACAATCAAATCATCCATATAACCAAACCATCCATACAAACCATACAAACATCCATACAAAATTAAACCAAACATTCCATACCAACAACAAAATGGAGCAAAAGGGAAAGAAAATTCCATCGATATTCATTTGAGTTTTAATATAAAAAATGAAGTCACTGTATACATGGCCACCAAAGCTAATCAAAATGACAAGAGCCAAGCAAAAGTTGCAGCAGGGAGAATTAGTCCAAGAATTTCTCTAGTTGCCTTCTCGCATTCAGAACACCTTTCATCAAGGCGCATCTTTTGTAGTTTGTATAAGCGGGTACGACAGTATTGATGTCAATCTCATCTAGTTTGATGTTGATTTTACTTTCCAGAGATTGAACAAAATCATCTAAAGCTGCCCGCTTTGACTCCGCATGCGCAAGTAGATCATTTCTGTGCTGATTGCCCTTTGAGACAAATCTCTTCAAGTCATCAATGTTATTTTTCAAAGAAGAGAGTTGTTGGTGCAACACGGTGATCTGCTGTTGTATATGTTCACGCTCAGTCATACGCACAGCTATCTCCTGTGTTTTCTTGGCCTGTACTGTATTTGTTATCCGTATCTCTTCTTAAGTGCTCTCAGTCTCTGCAACCAGCTAGATTCTATGCCTCAGCACTTCATCTTGAAAATATTTGGCATGATCAACACTTCTGTCCCAGATGTCCTTTTCTTTAAGCTTGCTAAAAAAGATGACCAAAGCATCATGAAGACCACTCAAATCGGTTCCAGCACTAGAAGATATTAACATATTAGCCAATGCTTTGGCACCCTGGATCTTGTTAGGAGAGAGATCTCCTTGGAAGAGTGTGGTCAAGATGCTATGACTCGCCATCTTCATGGCAAAGTTTATGGCAGATTGGGGTTTCGGAGCATCGCCAAACAAATTGGGCTCCTTAGGGATGGAAAGATTTGACTTTTGCTCTTGCGAATCTGATTGAGTCTGAGAGCCTGGGCAATCATCTCCTTCTTTCTCAACATTTGTACCCTCATCCCCATGAGTAGCCAACGCTTCTTCGCGGATAGAAGGTGAGTCATGCGACCCTTGGGAGGATAAAGTGGTGGAAAGATCCCTATTTGTGTGCGGTGTTTTTATAATATTCAATAATAGTTTTCGAGACCCTCCACCTTCAGCAGCAGTAGCAGCTTCATCCGATATCTTTTGCATAGCTGGATCTTTAATAACTTTCATAGGTGATTACTAATCAGCTCTAAAATAAACTCTTGAAGGTGTCATGGCCTTGGGAGGTGTGAAACTGCTTGTAATTGGTGGCAGGCCACTTGCAATTGGCGTTGCAAGAGTATCATTGTCCATAGGATTTGCAGCCTCATCTTCAAGAATCAACTCCCTCCGAGCAGGGGGGCCAGTTTTTGCTATGATCGGCTCTGTCACGACAACCTCCTCAGTTGGGACCATCTCAATATCAATTTCGTTTTCTATTACGCCAATGGGCTCAATGCTTGATTCTGTCTGAATAGACAAAGCTTCATCCGACCTTGGTACTTCATCAATCCTTGGCATATCAGTAGCCATGGAAAGCTCACTCGTATGAGATCCTAAGTTCGAATCGAAACTCACCAGGGGAATCACACTTAGTATGAATGCAAGCTTAATGCTGATATGCAGTATAATGAGTGCCGATGATAATTCTAGATTATTGTTGAGACTTTTGGTTGGCGAATCTAAGGAGATGTCTTCCACGAACCTTTGCAAGTTGCTCTTCAAAGTATTATTTGGAAACACCTCGAAATATCCGCTATGGATGGAGATATTGTCTAAATCAATTGAAGCTTCAAGATTCTTTCTCTCTGTTGACTCTTCTGTTGACCCATAAAAAATAAAAAAAATGTTACAGTGAAGACATTACAAGCAAATTCCAAGTTAAGGGCATATAAATCCTAGGATTATGGAATGCCAAGTCAAGTACTGCATCTAGATGCTCAGAGCTGATGCAATCCACTTAAAAGATTTTAGACAAGCTCAGAGTGCAATAGTTTAATTTTAAAGTTAGTGGACTTCATTTGGTTAATTGACTTACCAAACTTCAAATTTAAGGTTCATTGGCTCAAAATTTAGGGGTCATTGAACACACTTAAGCTTTTGAGTTACTAAAGTGGTTGAAAAACCACATAGCAGCTCCAAATTGTGCTTAGGAATGATGCTTCAAAATTTCAAAGTATTTGGACTTCATTTCAATTCAAAGTCAAGCTTCAGTGACTGTCTTCCAACTCCTTGGGGTTACTGTGACAACAGACACTTCTATATATTAGAATCAGTTGAAATTCCTTGAGGAAGCTCAAATTATGCTCAGGGGAGGCTCTGCAGAATTTTAGGTCAATTATATGTCATTTGACCCAAAGTTAATAGAAATGTCAATTTTGGGTCAATGACTCCAAGGTATAGGTTTACTGACCAAAGTCTTGTTTCCAGGTGACTGAAATTGATAAAATTCAGACACAAAGTTTTAGTAATACTCAAAAGAGAATTTGTAAATTTCTAAGTTAAAAGGACTTCGTCTGACCTTACTTCAATGACATGTCAGCTAGGAGTCCGTGACTTCCGAGTCATGGGGGTCATTGACTAAAATCCTACTTTTAGGAGCCCAAAGCTGATGAAATTTGGATAAGAAACTCAAAATATGTTTAAAGTCAACTTCCTAAGGTTTCAAATCAATTGAACAACATTCGGGTAGAAAACAAGCTGACTGCTTGCAACATAAGCGAATATTGACTTAGAACATGCAACAAGTAGGTCGTTATTCGAAATCCTACCCACAAATTAAAATTACATGAAATTTGGATGGATACTTCAAGATGCCCCTAAAATCTGTCCCTCTAAGTTTCAAATCAAATTGAGGTCATTTGGGCCTTAAACAGTTGAAATAAGAGCCCATTTTTCATGAAAAGTCAATGGGGGAGTTGACCAACTTTAAAACATCAAAATGGGCTGAAATTTCTTTGACATAGTCAAAATAGTGCCAAAAAGTATCCCTCCAAGTTTCATGAAGATCAGACATCGTTCGGACCCCGAGCAGGTGAAAATGAGTCACATATGGATAAAAACCCGAAATTGGGTTTGTCAATGGTTGCGGCTACGATCACTGACACCTGTGAAGCGGCTCCTAGCAGTTTCTAGTGGTTTCCTCCACTTTATTTCAAGCTCTAACTTCTCATAACTCTCTAAACCACTGTTGGAGTCTATAGAAGAAAGGTTTGGCACTTGGGAGAAGGTTCGAAGCAAGTTCTAAGCAAAGCCGCACTAATTCCAATTAGTTCAACAAGTTAAAAGACATTAACAAGCATAGTTCCAAGTATTCACAAGGCTCCCAAGGCACTTCAAGCGCTCAAAGTCCACTTCTTCATCCCTTTTCTTACTAACTTAAGGTGAGAAATAGTTTAGAGAAGGAGAAAAAGTATGCATATCACTTAGAAAAGACGAATGCAAGGGCCACGAGGATGAAGCCTATTCTTTTGGTTTTCTCACTTGGGAGGGTTTTGGGCCATCTTAGAAGTTATGAATAATCCTCTTTAGGCTTCATTCTATTCCTTGAAAGTTATAGGTTCAGAATGAAACAACTTTGGCTCCATTTTGCTTGTATAAGCATTTTTTTTGGGTTTATACAAAAATAGTCCGTAATAAAAAAGTGATGATTACCAAAGGTTTTAGTCGATTATATCGCCAAATTAAGCACTCTTGGTAGTCATTTAACACTCCAAAAGTCGAAGAACATAAGCTTTAGCACTTTGAAGGCATTACAGAGGTGAAACAGAGAAGAAATGGGGGCAAATAATGGCCTTTTCAGTCACTGTCTACCAGTGATCGTGGGCCTCGGTCACTCCTCTCTATAATTCCATTTTTTGCATCTTCAGTCACTTTTTCATATATTTCCTTATAACTTTTTTAGTTTGGATCACATTTGAGACTAGAGGGAGGGGTTGTAATTTTTTAAAACTTGTAAACAACCTACATTCTCATTGTAAAAGTGTTTGAACTCATGTAACCAAAGGGAAATAATGATGAACTGTAGTTATTTTCCATTTTGCTTAAAGTGTGTGAATGTTGGACTCGCATTTGTTGCATTTCACATCACGTTTCGAGAGTGATCATCTTCGATTAGTGACCCAAAAGGTTTTCTCACTGAAGTGGGAAGCACAACAAGAGCACTCTCATCCACTTATGTACCTAAGAAGGACTAAATGAGATCAAATTACAATGTTGGAACAAAAATTTCAATTTCCAAATATTAATGTCAAAAGTTACCTTTAGGAGTTGGATTTGTCGTAATTCCTTCAGCAGTACTGGGGATTTTGCCCTTTTCCATCTAGACCTCAGTAATTGGCTCCTTAGAGATTTTAAGGGGAATCTCTTGCTGTTCAGTATGAGGGGCAGCATCTCTTTTAGAAGTAGTGGAAGCATTAATCTAAACTCCACTGCTACTCATTTGCTCCAAAATTGGTTCCATGGGTACATCGCTGCTGGTTACTTTGTCAATAATAGTAGCAGCACCCACATCAAACCTAGATTTCTCCACAGTAATGGACTCTGCCAGCATAATTGCTGTAACACTCTGACCAAACTTAACCTTGTTTAACGACTATGTAATGATGAATTAGTTGTTACGTGTGTTTTGCATTTGTTTTTGTTTGGTTCCGGGTTATGGATAGACAGTTGGGTTGAGTTTAACCTGGTTTAGGTAGACATAAGCCCTTTTTCGAAATATAGATTTTGTAAGACATTGTCATTTATGCATCATCTTGGCATCAACACGTGTAGTGTGTCATGCTCATCAATTTTTGTAACTGACTCATATGTTAAAGATGTCATTTATTTTCGTTGGACCGTCATTTGACTTGAATTGCAATTTGTGTAAACATTTGGACTTTCTTACAATTTCCTCTTATCCTTATCATATAAGAGGCTTGAGCACCGACTCTCTCCCTCACTCTCTTCTCCTCTCACGTTGGAGTCTCTCTCTCTCTCTCTCTCTATTTTCCTCTCTTCTCCTCTTTGATCAAGCCAAGCTAGAAGGGGGAATTGGTGCACTACATCTTCACCTCTTTCTCGTGTGACTTAGGTATGCTTTGGGTTTTCGGTTTTCTTTTTCCTTTTCTCTTTCTCCACGTCAGTTAAGGACTTGCACTCAGTCTCTCTCTTTCCCTCATGCATGGTAGCCTTGAATCATGTTTGGGCTGCAAACTTGAGCTTAAGGACAACCGGTTGCGTATTAGAACTCTTTTGAGGCAAGTATAAGCATGATTTGAATGAACTCATGTTGGTATACCGTGATTGTCATGAATTTCCTTCAATCTCATAAGTATGAAGTAAATTACAGCCCTTGTGATGTGTTTTTCTTGCTTGGTTTCGTCGTGCACTATAGGTTGCATTTCAGTCGTTCTGTAACAGAATGGATTGTCCGACCAATCGGGTTTCAAAGCCGACCGGTCGGGCACTCCCAGAACTGAAATTCGACCGGACCGATCGGTCTTGAAATGTTCTGCTTCATGAGATTCTGTTTGTACACTGACTAGTTTTGTGTTCATTTCTATTTTTCTATTTTTCACACCAACCAAGGAACCTTTTAGGCTATATTCTCGAGCCTCGTGGCTCACGAAGTATGTAAGGAAGTCTTCCAGAGGCCTCCAATAAAAGGTAGGTATGGATTGGACTTGATAGGGCCTTCACATTAGAGAATGGCAGTGACCCTTGACTTGCCCAGTGGAACACGAGTATCGCATGAATAGTCTTAAGGGCTATGACGCATTCATGTGTGAGTTGTTTAGTGTTAAGCACCTCCCCATGGGTGTTGCTTTAAGGGACTTCAATGCATTGTTAGGATACAATGCAACACTAGACAACGGCGTGTCGGATAACTTAAAACTACATCATTATGTACGGTTAGAAACACTGGAGAACTAGATTAGGGTTGGCTAGTAAATAATCTTGATTCGATTAAATATTGACTTGCATGACATTTGGTATAACCGGCATTGACTCCACTCTTTTGTATGATTTGCTGCAATATCCTTGTTATGTCCTATGATATGGTAAGTTCGATTCGTATGATCTGTTCAATATATTCCCTTTAACTTGAGTTTTGTACGTATGAATTGGAGACATGCACGTATGATATGTATTTGATATATGCCTAATAAGATATGCATTTGTAACTCAAGTTCTTATATTTGTCCGATTCTATACGGTCTAGCACTACTCAGCCTCAGCTTTAGGATACCCGATGGGGTTAAATTTGGCGTAGTTTATATGGCCTCTCTGCAGTGAGTATATGTCTTGGGGCTTCCGGACACCCAGGAACCGAGACCCATTCGTACCCTGGCTCGGTCGGTGGTGTTCTCATTATATGTGTGTGTGTCCCTAAAAGGGAGGAGAGGGCAAATGTAGTAGCCACCTAGTGTGTACATATTATGTAAGCTTTGATTATGAGAGTATGTTTCATTTGAATGCACAACTGCCTAGAATATGAACTTGAAATGTTATGATCTTGATATTGTCATTTATTCGATTAGATATAATATGTGTTAACTTGTTATTGCTTATACGTTGCTGAATCGTTGTATTCATGAGTTATCCTTGGTGTTGCAGGTTCAGATACCCCGACCGACCCCTCGTCGGTCAATCAGACTCCAGGGGAGACCCCAGATGCCCCTTCCGGGTTAGAGGAGTGGATGTGATCCCTCCAACGGAGCGCGACAATGTCATACATGCATATGGGTTTTCCTCATTTTGGGATCGTATGAGACTTTGGGTTTTTGGTGTATTCATGATTTTGACAAATCCGTATATGTGGATTTTGATTCGTTTGTATAATTCTGACTTTATGTAATCTTTTGTATATCAATCATTTTGTTCTTCTGTATTCCTTTGTTATGTTTGATACCTACAGCTTCTGCGTATTTGTATTAGCAAATGTGAAATTCCCTTGTGTGTGTGCACCTAGACCGGGTCTAAGTATATATGCACGGGAGTACGTGTGTCCTTGGTTAGGTTTTTACTAACCCCCGATCTCTTGGGCTCGGGTTGTGACATTTGTTGCAGCTTTTCTTTCAGATTCAGGCATTATTACCTGGTGAAACATGTCTTTTTTAAAATCAAACTCGATTTAATATCACTATTGGTTTGTTCTTTGGTAGTGGGAGTATCAAAGTTGTTATCTCCCTCATCACCTTCATTAGAAACATAGCCTTTAACAATCTCACCACCTTTTGCGCGACTCCTCCAATGGTTGAAGTTTGAGCTGATAAGGTTGTAAAACAAAATGTAGACATCAAAACAAGAGTGAAAGAAAATCAAATGATACTGTCATACAAAGAAATAAAGAAGCGTTACTAGCTTTTAGCCTTTCAGAACGACGAGTTCCAGGGTTTTAGCCTTTCTTTTCATTGAAGGAGCTCCTTTGTTGCTAAGGGAATTGGTTACATGTTTTGAGCGTATTACTTGAAGCTTCTTATGAAGAGCCAAGCCCGTTGGAGGTTTTGTTGACAATGTCAATAGTGGCCTTGACCCGGTAGTTACCTCTGTTGACTGTCCTATTTCTGTTGAACTGGGAACTGTATGTGCCTCTTTTGGTGGCAAAGAGCAAAGTCTGTTTTAGCGGCTGCATGCATAATGTCCTGCTCTTTTTCAAACTTCCTTGTCGGCTCACCAAGCAAAACTATGGTTCTAGCAGAGGGAGAAGCGGATCCAAAGTCTAGAACAGCTCTACTAGCGTGCCCAGCCTCAACGAGAGTCTCCCTCTCCTGCAGGTTCTCATTCACAGGGCACTGCATTCTTGCTGTAATCACATAGGGAGGAGGTAAGTATTCCTCATCTTCTTCATGTCTTAAGGAGCGGTGATAGACATCAGACCCGGCCACTAAGCCAATGCGCCAATTATCTCCATCATGTAACTAATTTTTGAAGTTGGCCAAGATGAAACACTCTTTTTCCACCTTCTCTCCTTTCTTGGAAGTAGTTCAAACGTGCCATTTAACGCGAGGATTACTTGTATAAGTCTCTACAATGGCAGTGGCACTTTTTGCATACCATTGTATGAAACCACTTGTGTATCCAAGATTTGGAAGACGAGGCAAGCCAAAGCGAACCCCGGTGCTAAGCACTTGATAGAATTCCTAAGCATTTTAAGCACCTTACAAGGAAGCAAGAGTGCGTCGAATCCGATAGGGTGCTGCCACAATAGCTTGATGGAAGTCAAATTGCCTGTAGAATCTAGTGGGTATATAAGGTTGAATGTTAAGGTACGAGTTGTTCCTTTATACCATAATAGCAAGTCTTAAGTTGAAGAACCAACTCTACTCTTGATCCAATAAGCCAACATCCCAACCAACTTCTCTGGTTTTGTCAATCGGTGGTTGTACGGCATTTATCATGCCAGTTGGAACATCAATATTGGGCACAGTGTTGAGAGAAGTGACATAATTATGGAAATTAAGTAAGTGTTGGTGTAAATCGGTCATGGAAGGGGTATTGATCAGACAGCTACTGCCTACCACGTCCTCCATGTAGATGCTCCCTGGTGCACGGCTGTGTGAATGAAGTCATTGTAGTGGTATGTAAAACAGGTATACAACAAGCACTTGGCATAATACCGGTTGAAAGATTTCCCCTCTCTGACAGTGAAACCAGACAACTTCAATTAGGTTAACATATTTGCTATGAAGGCAGGGCCCAGGGCAAGACTGCGTTCAAATGCCATTCTCAGCGCAGGGTATATACAACCAGGCCTAAGATCGCCCCCAGCACTTAGGAACATCTGACAACCATGCCATAAAAAATGTCACAAGCTAACACTTCCTCTTCAAATTTGGATACTTGGCAGAAATATATGGCATGCAGTCCGGATCCTCATAATAGATAATTGTTGGCTCCTTCTTGAGGTCTTTATTAAGGATAACCTCTTTCCACTTAAAATATTCATCCGCAATAACAAAGAAAGGGCTGGTGATGGTCTTTACTAGACTTATCCATTAGATAACTTTACCTCGACTTCGGCTGGTCGTTTGAATTGAATCTTCAAGAGCAAAGAGGAGATAATATGCAGCTTGAAATTCGCCGTCCATGGTAGCTAACTTCTCATTGGGTGGAATGGTTTCATCATAGACCTCATCGTATGGTGTTAAACGAAATATCTTCTTCATAATTCTTGTTTTCGCAAAGGACTTTCTATGTGGTGGCATTTACATCATCGGAGATGCCGATTGCACTCAAATCCTTTTCATAATGGTGCTTGATTAAAGTCACCCAGCCTTGCTAATCTCCAATGCAGTTAAACCATCCATGAAATTGGTGTCTTTCACCAAGCTAGGCACTCTCATCTTCGGTATGCATACCAAGTCCAATCATCCTCAGTTGCGAGATCACGGTACCCACTGCAAGGTTTAGGATATATGGTTCTATCTCCTCTATCTTAGACCTTGGGATCTCCATGACGTAATATGGAGGCTACGCATGAATTTACCCATTTTGAAGTGGATATGATGTTTTATTCATGGAAATGGATCATTCCTTACTGGGATAGATGGAGCCATTGTCATTATTCTTGGGTATCGCTTGACAGATAGAATAGTAGTCAATTCATGAGAAACTCCCGCTGTATCTACATAGCGATACTGTATGCTTTTAGTAGGTTGTTTCATGGTCTCCTGCATGGCATCCCCAAATATGTAGTGTGGCTTGTCAAAGCTCACTTTATCATTATTTTCTCAATTGGTGTTATTAGCCAAATACCAATATGTGTACCAGTTCCTCCTTGTTAGGGCTTTGGTCCTCTAATTGTTCAAAGTGGTGGCAAATATTTCATTTGGATCTTTCAGATCAGGATCACTTACACTCTTGCCCTTTGCACGGCTCTTTGATGACCCGGCAATTGAAGTCACAGGTATTTTGCCTTTTCTGTCTGCAAAATAAAAAGAAAAAGGAAAATATCATTAATAGCAAAAATAACTAAGGCATGGAATTTTACCGAAATTTCAGCAGCATCTCCCTTTAGTAAAAAGGCAGAAGGAGAAAATAATATTCAGTTCTAAGATCAAGAATTGGCATCAAGGCACACTTAAGTCCCAGAATTGAGGCTCCCAGTCCAAATAGGTGTTCGAGCACCTTAAGACCTTTTAGTAGGTAGTTTGATTCATGTTGAAGCATGAAGTTTGGATCCAATGCAAGAAATGCATGTAAAATACAACCAAAGCATCACAGCAGCTAATACAACACAAAGCATCAGCAAGCTCAATATGTATGAAAGTACAACATGTGAATGTATATGGCATGTTTTAAACAAAGTCAACAAAGGGCGACATTAATTTTAAAGCATTAAAAAAAAAGAGTAAATGTTATTGGTCTAACTGCAACCACTTTCGGTCACTCCTCGTAGTTTCATTAAACTTACCTATAACTATAGGAGACGGTTTTACTCTTCATGATCAAATCTGAAGTTGAGCAAAGGATCTCTACATTGCCAAGATGACATCTTTAACAAATCCTTACAAATGAAGTCCCATGTGATGATTTGCTATGATGAGACCATTAGACATTCTTGTGGGATTTCAAAAGTGCACTATTCTCAGTGTATAGAGCTAATGAAGGAAATAGTGCTTTGCAAAGTTAATTTTAAAACATGATCATCAACTATCATTGTCATGACCCGAACCCAAGAAATCGAGGATTAAGTTTCAACCTAATCAGTGACACACGTACTCCCGTGCATACACACTTAGACCCCGTCTAAATGCACATGCACAAGGAAAATCACATGTGCAAACTACAATGTACGTGGAAGCTGTACGTATCATTGCATGAATAAGAGAATACACTAATATAAAACAATATCTACCAATATACCCATGAAAAGAAACCTTGTCTATACAAGAGTGAGAAAACAGTTTCTCAAAGATAGGACATCAAATACAAAGAGTTAAACCAACTCCAAGTTACAGAAACCAAAAGCATCCCTCACATCAAAAGGAGCCTATAATAATGCCATGCTGCTCTCTGGTGGAGTGATCACACCCACTCCTCTAGCCCTGATGGGGCTTCTATGGTCTCCTTTGGAGTCTTGCCGATTGATGAGGAGTCGGCAGTGGGATCTGAGCCTGCAATACCAATGACAACTAGTGAATACAACTATTCAGCGAAGCATAAGCAATAATAAGGTAACACGTGTTGTGTCTACAAGAATAATTAACAGGTGATATTGCATAGAGTTCAATTTAGTAAACTAGGTAAATTGTGCATTTAAATAAGGAATGCTATAAGAATCAATGCATATGTGTATTGTACTATGTGACTACTATATTTGCCATATCCTCTCTTTAGTGATCTATATGTGGAGAACACCATCGACCGGGCCAGGGTACAAATGGGTATCAAGTTTCCTGGGATCCGGAAGCCCCAAGACATGAACATACTGCAGCAACAACATGCATACTACGCCAAAGTCAACTCTACCGGGCATCATAAGGCTGAGGTTGAGTAGTGCCTGACTATTTTGATTCAATCATATATTTGGACTTAAGTAAAAACATGCAATTTATTTAGGGAATAATAGCGATACTAAATCATATACGTTCAATTCATTCGTGCTATACATTATACATTCATACTCAAGTCAATAAAAATGGAATATCAAATGTCAAGGACATAGTCATACGATAATCATTCAATCTATATATAAGAGTGAGGGACAATAATCGTCATCTAATATGCCATGCAATTCAAATTTAGCGAATCAAGAAGTTTACTAGCCAACCCTAAGCTAGTTGTCCATCGTTTCTAACCGTCCATGATGATATAGTTTTAAGTTGTTTGATACACAGTTGCCCGTCTTTTGGGTGTTACAATGTATCGAGAAGCATGTATCAAAGTCTCTTAAACCAACACTCATGGGAAGGTACTCAACAATTGGACAACACACATGAATGAGTCACAGCCCTCAAGACCATTCATGCTATTCATGTATTCTATTGGACAAGTTAAAGGGTATCGGAAATCCACATGAAGGCCCTACGAGGTCTCACAATTACACCTATCTTCTTCCTTCATTTTCAGTGACCCATGGCTATGGCTTAGCTGTATTATGCACTACGGCTCAACCGTGGTTCCCAAGAATTTGTTCCGCATTTGCGGCTAACCACGGTTGAACTGTGCATGCTCTTAGGTTGGGCTGTGATTGTTTTATGGTTGGGTATGGCTTAGCCGTAGCACACCATACAACTAAGCCATAACTGGACCGTAGAAGGTTTCTCCAAATTTCTACTCTATGGATTTCAAGTCCTAGCTTGACCTACGGTTGGGTCACGGCTAGCCTATGGCTTAGCCGTAGTATATTCTACAGCTTAGCCGTAGCCTGACCTTAGGGTAAAGTCAAGATTGCTGCTCTTTGGAATGTGAGCCGTGGAGCTCTACGGCTTAGCCATAGGCTTTAGAAATCTACAATTTGAGCCTGTTACATACATAACTGAATTTGAACAAATTTGAAAACAGAGAGAGAATAAGTGTGTATAATCGGACACAAAAGGGCTATAAAATATAGAAAACTTGAAAGATTAAGAAGCATAATAATAATCATCATTTACCAATAGGTGTTTATCCATAACGTGCTTATACTTGTCTCAAATGAGCTGTTTCCAGTTACTTGTTATCCTTTGGCTCAAATTGGATGTCTATATGGAACCTTTGTAACCATGCATGTAAAGAAGAAGAAACAATGAGTGCATGTAGTGTATGAGAAGAATTCGAGGCTCGTAGATGTTATCATGACTCGAATTCTTACCTTAGATGAACCGTGAAGTTGGTGCGAGGATCTTGTCAGCAAAGTGAAGAAGACAATAGAAAAAGAAAAGGAAAGAACAAAGAAGAAGATGTTGATGATGACTTGAAGAAGCTTGCACATAACCGATACATGAGATATGGATCGAATGGGGATAGGTGGCTATATATTTAGATATGTTTAAAAGAAAGTCCACCTTATTTGGGTTAATTACAATTTAAGTCAGATGGATGACCAACGACTTCAAATGGTTTCAAATGCAGTTGGGACAGTTATGGAAAACAATAAGCTTAACGAGATGCACGTGATGACACTAAGATGATGCATGAAAGACAAAATCTTACAAAATCTAAAATTATAAAAAATGGCTCATGTCTACCTAATCCAGTTAAAATCAACCTAACTACCTATCCATGACCCGAAATGAAACTCAAAAAGACAAAACGAAATGTACTAAACTAATTCACTGGAAAAGGACCAAAAAGATGTTAGTTTTTGTGGACTCAATCCATCAATTGATGTAATAAATTGATTAATTTCTTTATTTATCAATAAAATCATGCTTTACTTTTATGAGATGAATGTTATTTTACTACTTCATGCACATGACCAATACGTATGACATAATGGTTCATGACTTGAACCGGATCCCATTAGTATATTAGATGTGATATATGTGCATGGATGAGATCCACACGCGGGAGATATATGTCACAAATCTTATACTTAAAATAGCTTCACAACCAGTAATGAGATTGGGCATCTCATTTGATAAGGTTGCAGCACTTTGATCACTATGAGATAGTGTGATTTGTCTCGATCATCAGAATGCAAGATTCTGGATCACGGTGCTGGTACATTGGATGTATTGAAGGACCATGAGATGCACCTTATGGAATTCCATCTCAATAATAAGGTATGCTCTCATAATTCCCTAGCAATAGGCTCTCAATCCTGAGACATTGACGAACTCAAGTTTCTATCTATTCATTTGCTTTGAGTCACCAATGAGTGAGGCCGACTATAGGTTAACACCTCGGTGTCCTGTGTATGTGGTAGTAGAACTGTGGGAACGTTGAATGATCAAGATGGAATCTATCTCTATTATCCCCTTGTGCCAATTAATGGATTTGTCATTAGTAAGTGCGCACCCATCTCAATTAAGAGTTAATTGGATGGTACTGATGATTACTGTGATTAATTGGGGCTCAAGGATAATAAGATGTGGAACTTAGATTGGAAGAGACGGATTTTTTCCAATTGATCCACGGATATTGATAGAGGGGCCTACTTGTGGTAATTGGGAAGTTTAGGGTCTTCATTGTAATTTATTCCTAAGACTGGAGTGCAATTGCATTTATATAGTGGTGTTATTTGCAATTAACTATGGGCCCGGATTGCACATGAGATGTGGGGTCGCGGTGTTCCAGTTGGAGCCAGCTTTCTAAGGAATCCCTAGTGGTCCCCACGCTAGCCCAAGAAATTGGAAAACACTAATCCGACTTGGACTCTAGAAATAAGAGTTTGGAAAGGAGAAAGTTGCTAATTGCTTTGGAAGTAAGACTTCTATTTCAATTAGACAAGGGAGAGATTTGAAAGTCTATAAAACCTCTTGGACGTCCAATATGACTCTCCCTCACACCCAAAACCCTTTCGTGCAAGAGTTGCACGAGTTACTCTCTCCTTCTTTCTTCTAGTTCCTTAGAGTTTCGAGTTGGGATTTCTCCTGAAGATTCCACCATTCTTCTTGAAAAAAGAAATCCAATTCGGGTCATAGCATGGAAGGCTAAGAGGTGTTGAAGAAATCCATTAGAGCACTGCGGATCTCCAAAGGTATGATCTACTTCTTGCATGTCGTAGATTATTATGGATGTTTAGTGCTGGTAGAATATTTACTGTACATGGTCACGAGATTGAGGGTTATGCATCCTGGATTGGGTTTTGGTTTTATGGATAGTTGATCCCTGTGTTAAGTGGGTCAAAAGTTTTAAAAATCTATTCACGAGACCCACGTACTTCCAACAATTGGTATCAGAGCCATACCTCATCTCTAATCATGTTAGATCAGTAATCTTATTCTAATCTTTGCATGAGATGTGAAGAGGATAGAGCAAGGGCTATGATAGGATCAGTGTTTATTGGGTTTGCTTGCTTTTGTAGTAGATACATGTTTGGAAAGTCACAAAAGGTTTTAATCATGATAGGAGGATGATAAGATGCCATTAGAAGCATACTGAGATCATTAGAGGTGACTGGGGACAGCAGGAGCCGAATCTGAAAAGGAACCCAAATTTCTGGGTTCGTCAGGTCGGTTAGTCAAACGGACCACTATGGCTGTAGAGGTCTGTTGGCTAACTGTAGGGACCAGATCAGCTTGCCGAACCCAGGCAGAATCATCTTGTTCTTGGTCTAAGTTGTTGTTTTTTTTTTTTTTTTCGGGAGCGCTGCCCCGAGCCCTCGCCAGGGGCGCTGCCCCTTGGAACCCCGCGAGTTGACCGGGCAGCTCGACCCCCGCCGGGGGCGCTGCCCCCGGACCCCCGCTGCGTAGGGGAGCTTGTATCGTGGTGGCAAAAATTTGGCATCTTGTTTTTCCATTGTGGTTTGGCAACCTGGTTTTGTGAGATGCTTTATTGTATGAGATACTAACTTGCAGGTGATAATGTCCTCTCCATATGGCCCACATGTTTTTCTTTCCTTTTTAATTATTGGTTTATTTGTGGCTAAGTGTAAAGGGCATCATGGTTTCCTTGGTTTCCTATGAAAAGGCAAGGCATGGTGAATTTCCCTATAGCCCTTTTATTTCCATGTTTAGACTACCATGTAAGTCTCATTATAGAGACATAGGAATTTATGTATTTTTTAAAATTTGTAAATTCTGGAGATGTCCGAAACAAAGAAGGAAAAAGAAGCTGGACTCCTAATCAAAGAGTTTAAAGATTATCAAAAGGTGTTTTAGAGATGCCCAAAGAGTTTGAGGAATCCCAAAGTTTTGGAAAGTCTAGAAGTCCAAGAAGTCTTTTCCGCCTGGGTCATGTGGAGGAGAGGACTAGTCTTTTGTTATAGCACTTTCTATTTATAGATGAATGCTTATTTTAGAGTATTTCCATATCTGATCCAAACATAGCAAATTCCAAAATTGGTCAAATCAAATTAATTTTTGGAAAGAATTCTAATTAGAGTTGGTGGGCCCATGAGATGGATCTATTGGTAACACTAATTTTAGAAACTGGACTTTCCTTAAAATAACTTGACTTGGAACCAATCATTGGTCTTATCATGAGATGAATATATACCTATATTTGATGGACCCATACACCTATAAGGAAATCCTCAACTCTAAAATATTAAGTGGGAGCGGGGCATTTCTATATATATAAAAATCCCCATGGTTTTCCACCATAGGTCCATTGTAAGGAAAGTATTAGCCTCGCGCCATTTTAAGAATGGCCATTCCCCACGGAGGGCTTGTATTTATCTAGATATTGGATATGGATCTCCTATGAATAGTGTTGATGAGACGGGGTGGGAGCCCACTCCCCAAGGAGGAGCTGCCCGCAACGGTTGTCATGCAATGCTAGTTGGTGGGTCACACTTAACTAAAATAATGATGTAGTATCCCCAAGGATTTGCCTCATGTATTTTAGAAACCGAAGCTAATCGGGAGTCATACATTATTTGGTATGAGATACTTAGATTGTAATGAATGAAGGGGATCATGGATAGTTAGTCTTAATCCAAATTTTGACCAACTTTGATCCACACCAGTCTAGGAGGTATTTGCACTCTCCAAGGAGGC
The DNA here is from genome assembly GCA_037013555.1 of Sextonia rubra. Taxonomy (NCBI): domain Eukaryota; kingdom Viridiplantae; phylum Streptophyta; class Magnoliopsida; order Laurales; family Lauraceae; genus Sextonia; species Sextonia rubra. The sequence continues at coordinate 575,141 of JASUAD010000007.1, forward strand.
ATACCCCGCAGGATTGGGATTCCGATGTATTCTGAATTTTGTGGTTATGAGGATTCCCACATAAATTTGGTAGAATACTAAACCCTAATGTCATTTAAATTTATTAATTGAATGTATGGTTATGTGTTACAGTATTATAAGCATGAATTCGAATACTTTCAATCCACTTGCGACCATCCTCAACCAGAATAAGTTGGTGGGATCCAACTATGTAGACTGGAAACGGAATCTGGATATTGTCCTGACAGCTTCAGGATATAAATATGTCCTTACCAAAAACCCCCTTGAAGAGCCTGGCCCAGATGCATCAGAAGCAGAAAAGGACCTTTACACCAAATGGGCCAAAGACGATGAGATGGCCCAATGTTACATTCTGGCATCCATGTCTAGTGTGCTGCAACATCAACATCAATCTTATAAGACTGCATATGATATGATATCGAATTTAAAGGAGATGTTCGCAGAACAAGGCAGACCTGCTAGGTAGGCAGCCATGAGGGTGCTCATTAGCACCAAGATGGCTGAAGGTACATCAGTACAGGAACACATGTTGAAGATGATGGACTCATTAAATGAGTTAGATGTACTGGGAGCTGCGATTGATGCAGAATCGCAGATTGACATAATCCTTGAGTCACTACCAGAGTCATTCAACAATTTCAAGGTCAATTATAATATGAATAAAATGAATCTGGCTCTGGCTGAGCTATCTAGTTAGCTGGTAGCAACTGAAGGGATTATGAAGAAAAAACCAACTGCCTTAATGACAGAAAAGTCAGATGCCAAGTCCAAGCCAAAAGGCAAAGAGCAGAAAGGCAAAAAGAAATCAGTTCCAAAAGGTCCTAAGGTGGAGAATGGTCAAACTGGTGGCGTGGCTAAAGCTAAGGGTTCAGGGACAAAAGGAAAGTGTTTCCATTGTGGTAAGACAGGACATTGGAAGAGGAATTGTCCAGAATATCTGTCTAAGAAAATGACCCCAGGTATGATTGAGTCACTTATATCTGAAGTTAGTTTTGCAACTGGTACTTCAGAATCCTGGTGTGTGGATTCCGGGGCAACTAATCACATATGTAATACGTTGCAGGGGTTCAGGGAAACCAGGAGGCTAAGTGATGGAGAAATCATTGTCAACCTAGGATCTGATACTAAGGTGGAGGCTGTTTCAGTGGGAGTCATTACTTTATGTTTTTCAAATAATAAATTGGTTTTGTCAGAAACATTATATGTACCGTCTTTAAGGCGGAATTTAATTTCAGTTTCTAGTTTGGTGAATAAAGGTTATTCTATTACTTTTGGTACTGAAGTTGTCATAAAGAGGAATGGTACTTTCATATGTTCTGACAAGGTAACCAATGGACTTTATTTGTTAACTCCCACGATGTATGAGATACATGATACTGAAACAATTAATAGACCAGCATTAAAGAGAAAGTCACCTTCATCTAATCCAACAAAACTTTGGCACCTAAGGCTAGGTCATATAAACCTTAACAGGATTGAGAGGCTAGTGAAAGATGGTATCTTACCTTCATTGGTGGTAGAACCAATGCCTGTCTGTGAGTCCTGTTTGGAAAGTAAAATGACTAAAAGACCCTTTTCAGCTAAGGGTAATAGGGCCAAAGATTTATTGGAATTGGTGCATACTGATGTCTACGGACCCATTAATGTCAGGGCTAGAGGAGGATATGAGTACTTCATCACTTTCACAGATGATTACTCAAGATATAGTTACATATACCTTATGCACCGCAAGTCCGAAGTTTTTGAAAAGTTCAAAGACTTTCGAGCGGAAGCAGAAAACAATTAGGTAAGAGTATCAAGACTCTTCGATCAGATCGAGGAGGGGAATATCTCTCTGCTGATTTTATGGGTTACTTATCAGAATATGGGATTCTATCCCAATTGTCTGCTCCTGGTATGCCTCAACAGAATGGAGTAGCAGAAAGAAGGAACCGGACTCTTTTAGATATGATTATTCTAAAAGTGGGTCCCTGTGTCAAGTGGGTCAAAAGTTTTGAAAATCTATCCACGAGACCCACCTACTTCCAACAAAAAATAGGAATTAGTTGCTAAACCAGGTTAAGTTGGGTTGAAGCGTTACATCCTCCTCCGCTAAAGAATCATTCCGTTGTTGGAATGATCACATACCTGCGTGAAGAGGTTGGGGTATTGCCGAGCCATTTGTTCCTCCAATTCCCAGGTGGCTTCATCCAGCCCATGATGTTCCCAATGCACTTTGACTCGTAGTATGGCTCTGGTACGCAATATTTGCTCTCTTGTCCCAACGATATGAAGTGGACTCTCAACATATGACGCATTCGGCTAAATTTGCACATCATCATATCGAATGACGTGGGTAGAGTCTTTAATGTACTTGCGGAGCATCGACACATGGAATACATCATGTACTCTTAAGAACTCAGCTGGAAGAGCCAATCTGTATGCCAAATCACTGATTTTACTCTTGATTTCGAACGGCCCAACGTACCTCGGAACCAATTTGCCTTTCTGACCGAAACGTATTGTAACGACCTCAAAATTCGGATTTCTGAAGAACTCTCAATTTTAAGGTGTTAATGATGAAATTAAATAGATCCGCAATGTGAGATTAAACAACTAAATCATATTCACAGCGGAAACATAATTATAAAACCATTATAGGTACCATCATAAGACAAAGTACTTAATCCTACTCAATTTAATAATCTAAATGCATCAAAGTCATAAATAAATTCATAGGTAATAACATAATTTAATTAACTAGATCCTAACACAAATAGCCAACCAAGGGCTTACAACTAATCTAAAATTAAACTCAATATAAATAACTAATTATCTAGATTATCGTCTCTTTAGCACATGCACGATATTTTTAAGCTATATCGTCTGTGCTCCATGCGTAGTTTCCCTGCGGTTCCTCCTCGACCGTCGTTCCCTCTGGTTCATTGGAAGGGGTGTCGTTACTTATAAGCGCCAATCATAAGGGGGTCAAGTTATAAAATAACCTCAGCAAGTATACCTACCCAATTTTCCTATTTTATACCATTTTTGAGTAAAAATCAAAGGCAGATAAATCACAGGGCTTTCAAAATAAATTGACAAGATATAATAATACAAGATGTAGATTCATGCATAAAATCAAGTAAGGATTTTACAAATATCATAATATTTAAAATAAATTTGGCGTCCCACATTGACTAAGTTGTCACAAGTATTATAGTGGCCCCCTTTTAACGTGACGGGAACAGAGAACAGAGTTTAGTACCCAGAGGTTCAGAATTATGACCATTGGCCATCAGAGCAGAATAACAGAGTTTGGTACCGAAGTGATTGACTGTCACTGACAGAGAGTTAACTAATCTGTAGATAGTTTCAGAAAAATAGCCCCTACATAGTGGTGCCCCACTATGCTAGACTTAAACAGCCTAGTAGTATCATCTTAATTCAAATATAGATAAACAGCCAAATAATCATAAAAATAGAATTTATTTAATACATGATAAATTCCAGAGTCGACTGATGCGATGTCAAAATGCCATAAATCATAAAACAAAGGAAACTGGTTTAAACATGTCAGAGTGCATATTAGGTACGATTGAAAATATAAAACCAAATAATCAAATTTTATTATACAAAAATTCAGATTTTACAGGCTATACTAAGTGTAGGGTCCACTTTGCGCACGCTAGGTCTAACGCAACTTAACCCTATGATATTATGGAATTTCAAACATCGTATACTTACCCTAGATCTAATTTGGATGACTGCGAGGATCTCCTCCCTAGATCTAGGTTAATTCTTAATCGGCGCTTCTGAAGGTGGTTAGTGTTCGGAGGCCCATGACATCACACCCTTAAGTTCCTTGACCATAAGCATGTTTGGCGATAATTCGAAGGTGGTTGGCAAGCCATGAAGATATTACTTATAAATGGTTTAGATATAGATCTATGATTTTTAATTTTAAAATTAAATCCCTAATCCTTAAGAGTTTTCACCCTAATTCACGGGTCACGGGCAAGAATATTATATCATAATTTTATAAGTATACTACTCAATGAGATCTAAATTTATAGACATAAACCATGGGTCCAAAAATAGACATTATAAGGGAATTTGACAAAACTTTTGAATAAGTCACCACAGAGGCTCATTAATAATTACACTAATATAGAGGCCAATTTGGAGTTTCTAAAATCCACCTAAAGCTCTAAGTGGACTTACAGTGTCAGAGGCTCCAAATGGACTCAACAGAAGCTCTCCTGCACTATTCGGTACTACATGTACTAGACTAATTATCTCATGCCCTGTGCGTTCAGATCAATAGGATGGTGGACCATATTAATTTATTCCAAAGTGATGGGCTGGTTCCCTCTCCTGACTTACTAATTCTAAGGAATAACACCCAGTACACAGCTCTGCACTATTTCTGTAACGTGGCATACAAATGGCCTCACGCATGTATCCTTCAAGCCTCACAGATGGTGGGTCCTAGTGGGCCCAGTCACAAAAGGACTAGACCCCCATGGTCCCCCAAAGGTTTAGCCTTAAATCCCTAGTTCAGATTTGGCATCAAGTGGCCCACCTGGCCCCACAGACCAACTCGAAGAAAGCACTTCCCAGTCGCTTGGTTTTGGGTATGCCTATTCTCGGATGGATTCTCCCACAAATTCCTGGTTGGGCTAAATTGATAATGGCACCTAAGGATTCATCCTGCCATACCAAACTAGATCTGCAAAGTTTTACAGGTATGGAACGTTTTCTTGCAGGTCCAGATGCCATCTTCCGAACTGGTTAGTTCTTCCCAACTGGTGCACAGAATTGACCAATTGGATAGATGGGCCCAGTGGGACCCAATCCATATGGGTGTAGGTCTCCTATGGTCACCCATGGTTGCTCTACAAGATGACCGTACCAGATCAACCGTTAAAAGGGGTATGTGTGCCCCATAAGCAGATCCCAAAAATCTGCACAATCACGGCCTGGATTCGATCGTTCATACTTGTAGACTGGATTTCTCACAATTGTTGATGAACTTGATATGGTTTTCTAGCAGTTGAAAATACAGAGCTATGAATTTTAGAATTACAAAGGCAGATTTGGGTTGGGTTGGTACAGTAACTGTAACAGGTTATTATGATTATCCGGCCTTAACCTTATATCAAAATTTCTAATAGTGCCAACATCATATGCTAAATTAGGTTTGATACGAGTAGTATCATTGATTCAAACAAAGACATGAATTCTAATAGAAAATCTACTCGCAGGTAAAAATTGAATTTCAAAGAAAAATTTGTATAAATTAAATTCAGATATATATATATATAATCAAGTAGGAAACATGAAATCAGGTTTGTGCACTTGCCTTAATCGTTGACTTTATCGAGATTCCAAACCCGTATAGATCCTCAAGGTAGTTCTTCTATGGCTTCCTTTCAATTCCTTAAGCCTAAAGTTGAGACCTTCTAGTTGAAGGAGAGAGAAACTAAGGAGAGGGAGAGAGAGTTGGAGGAGAGGGGCTCTAGTCATATACATATATATAGAATTTAATATAGGTATTTAGAGTAAAACTAGGAAGCAGAGGTAGGGTGGAATTTTTCTTTTTCCCACATAGAGTCCTACGATGTCTTTCTAGCCTTAGCCTTCTTGTATCCCAACCGAACTCCTATGAAGGTAAATTCTACTCTTCTTTGAAGATGAGACAAACAAATGGTCCCCACACCACTAGTAGTGGGTTTATCAAAATCTCTTTCAACTAGGTACTAGATTAATCTGGATGAGTTTGGGTCTGACGGGAAAGTTTCATAATTAATTATTCTCTATCAATGAGCCCCATTTTGACTATATTTTTTAAATTACGAAAATACCCTTCATATTTTCAAAAAATTACCAACAATCGTGTTTGTGCCTTAATTCTGCCCTAATTGTTTATTGTGAGTTGATTTCCCCCAATTCGATTAATGTCATTATTTATTTCGTAAATTATTTTTAATTGAATTAAGTTTATTAATTTGGGCTGGGGTCTTACATGTATTGTACCTTTCTTCGGCGAGACCTTTAGAAAAACCTAATCACCAATCTGAAACTCTACGGCTCTTCTTCGTGTGTCTGCAAAACTTTTCTGTCTCGACTGAGCAACCCTTAAATTCTCGATTGCTTTCTATACCTTCTTAGTAGTTTCAGCGATAATGGTCGATCCATGAAAACTTCTCATTCCTACTTCTTTCCAGCACACCGGACTCCGACATTTGCATCCATACAAGGCTTCATACGGAGCCATACCAATACTCTTATGGAAACTGTTATTATAGGCGAATTCACACAATGAGAGATGTGTATCCCATTCCTTCTCAAAATTTAAAACATTGGCTCGTAGCATGTCTTCCAATGTCTGAATGGTACGTTCAGATTGCTCGTCCGTCTGTGGGTGATATGCAGTACTGAAACTCAGTTTGATACCCATAGCGTCTTGGAAAGCCTTCTAAAAAGATGAAACAAAATGGCTATCACGATCAGAGACGATAGACACTGGCATACTTTGTAATCTGACAATCGCATCCATAAACTTCTTAGCCATCTTCGAAAATGTCATGCCTTTCTTGAATGGAATAAAGTGGGCTGACTTCGTCAATCTATCCACAATCACCCAAATGGCATTATTTTTCTTGCTCGTCGGGGGTAATCTAGAAACAAAATCCATTGAAATGTGTTCCCATTTCCACTGAGGTATATGTAATGGGTGTAAAGAACCAGGAGGCCTCTGATAATTTGCTTTCACTTTTTAACAGGTAAGACATTTAGCGATGAACCTTGCGATCTCTATTTTCATGTTGTTCCACTAAAACCGATCCTTTAAGTTTCGGTATATCTTCGTACTTCTAGGGTGCATTGCATAGCGAGCATCATGTGCATTAGTCATGAGGTTCTCCTTCAAGCCATCGATTGATGGTACGCACAACCTGTTCCGAAAGTATAAAACACCATCCTCCAGTCGGAAATCGGGTTGGTCTCCTATATGATCTTTGATTCGCACCAAATTCGAATCTTCAAACTGCCGATCCTTAATTTGTTAAATTACGTCGGGCTGGAAAACAAGGGTACTTGCAAACATCACAAAGTTATCCACTAATTTCACTGCCACAGGTTTATCTTTGAATTCATCTGGTATAAACACATGGGAGTTTACTAAAGCACTGAGAGTCTCTGACTTTCTACTGAGAGCATCTGCCACAACATTTTCTTTCCCTAGATGATACTTGATAGAAAAATCATAATCTTTAATAACTTTAAGCCATCTGCGTTGCCTTATATTTAAATCATGCTGCGTAAACAAATATTGTAAACAATGGTGATCTGAGTGTACCTTAAACTTTATGCCATACAGATAATGTCGCCAAAGCTTCAAAGCGAACACAACAGCTGCCAGTTCCAAGTCATGTGTGGCACAGTTCCTTTCATGCTCCTTAAGTTGTATAGATCCATATGTAATCACCTTACCATGCTGCATTAACACACATCCCAAATCGACTCTAGAAGCATTGGAATAGAGCACAAACCCTTCACCTCCACCCGGTAGAGTTAATATTGGATCTGTAGTTAACTTTTCTTTCAAAGTTTGGAAACTAGTTTCACACTCATCAGTCCAAGTAAAGGGAACATTCTTCTGAGTAGCTTGGTCAATGGAGTAGATATTTTTGCAAAGTCTTGAACAAATCTACAGTAATACCCTGCAAGTCCAAGAAAACTCCTAATCTCTATCACTGATTTTGGGCTGGACCAATTGACAAATGCCTCAACTTTTGCTGGATCAACTGACAATCCTTCTCGTAAAATGATATGATTGAGAAATGCTACTTACTTAAGCCAAAAATCACATTTTGCCAACTTGGGATATAATTGATGTTCTCTCAACAATTGTAAGGCTTTTCTCAAATGATTTGTATGTTCCTTGCAATCTTTGAATATACTAAAATATCATCAATGAAAACAATAATGAAATGATCCACGAAAGGAGCGAATATCCGATTCATCAAAGCCATAAAAGAAGCAGGTGCATTAGTTAATCCAAAAGACATCACGAGGAATTCATAATGGCCATACCTCGTTCTAAAGGTAATTTTCGGAATGTCATCTTCCTTCACTCTTAATTGGTGATACCCAGACCTCAAATCGATTTTGGAAAAATACACTGCACCTTGAAGTTGATCAAATAATTTATCACTATGCGGCAGGGGATATTTATTCTTTATCGTTACCTTATTCAACTGCCGGTAGTCAATACACATCCAAAAGGTGCCATATTTCTTTTTGTCAAACAACACTAGAGCTCCCCAAGGTGAGATGCTCGGGCGTATAAAACCCTTATCCAAGAGATCTTGTAATTGCTTCTTCAATTCCAATAACTCGGCTGGGGCCATATGATATGGAGCTTTACTAATCGGTGTTGTACCTGGCGTAAGATCAATAGAAAATTCAACTTCTTGAATAGTGGGTAACTATGGAACTTCTTCGCAAAATATGTCCGGAAAATCACGCACCACCGGAATCTCTCCAAGTTGCTTCAGTTCATTTTTCTCCAAAACAAAGGCAATGAAGCCTTCACATCCCTTGCGTATCATTCGATCCGCCTTGCATGTGGAGATAACAAGCCTAGGGCATTTCTTCTTACTACCCTCAAAGCGAAACCCATTCCCTAGATCAAAGTAGATCGTCCTGCTATAACAATTCACACAAGCACGATACCTGCTAGCCAATCCATTCCAAGGATCACGTCGAATTCCAACATTGACAGCAAGATTAAGTCAACTGGGAGTTGACGACCTTCTATCCGCACATCGCATTGGGGTAGCATACGCTACACTCCACTCTCTTGCCAACAGGAGTGGATACCACCAATACATACGGTAGCAGCTTAGGCGGCTGCCGTAGTTTATCAACAAAATGAGGTGCTACATACAAACGCGTAGACCTCGAATCAAATAATGTTAGAGCTTCTGTTTGAGCAATCGAAATAGCACCTTCCACTACATTCGCATCCTCTGCGTTCTCATGAGTAGCGGCATAAGCACGTGCAGTCTGGCTGTTCAGCTTCTGGCCTTGACAAGGTTGTTGTGGCTTGCCTTGAGCTGAGGAAACATTAGGCCTTGCCTGTTGGGAAGACATGTACTTGGGACATTGAACCATCAAATAGTCCATGGAGCCACAAATCAAACAGGCTCTTGTCTTTCTCAAGAATTACTCCGTCTTGTGTGCTATGCCATAGTGCTCACGTCATGCTAGCTGCACTTAGATTACCTGTCTGCCCTTCATCCTCTTATGTGCTTGCCCTTTTACACCGAAGCGTGCATTCTTCTTAGAGTCGCAGCTCTTTTTTCTTGAATATTGGCTTCTGCAGCATAGGCTCTATCCATTGCATCATCGAAGGTAGCTGGCCTTTGGAAAGCTGTCACATGATTCTTATATCTGGGATTCAGGCAATTGATAAATCTGTTGACCTTCTTTTCTTTTGTATTGATCATATCCTCTATGAAGTGTGACAACTGTGTAAACTTATGCACATATTTTGCTACCGACAGTTGCTGTTGCTATAAGGACAAGAACTTTACTTCCTTTGCTCTCTATATATGAGTTGGAATAAACTTTCTTCTGAGCTGTTTCTTAAATGTCTCCCATATAGTCACACTAGGCATGCCCTTATATGAGTCGCTCACACTCTTCCACCATATCTTTGTCACATCGCGGAACATCGAAGTTGTGAGTACGACTTTCTGCTTGTTGGTGCAAATAACTATGTCGAAGAGATCCCCTGTATGTTCCAATCACTGATCTGCTTTCAAAGTATCTTCATTCCCATAGAATTCGATAGCCCCCCGTTTCCAAAATTTGTCTTATAAAGCATTAGGGTCGCTTTCCTTTGGTTAGAAAACTACTTGTTGCTCCACGTGGGGTGGAATTGATACCTGGCTTTGCCTGTCCACAATGGACGCTACTTGTGCTTGCAAAGAATGCACTGCTTGTAATTGAGCTTGAATCACGTGTAACAGCATGGGGAATCGATCGTCCGTGTTGAGTGGCTGTTGTGGAGGTGCTGATCCACTCTCATTATCTTCATAATTGTTATTGGTACCGGATCCGGATGCCATGTCCTGCAAGAAGTAAAGGTTCAATACTCAGACACAAGGCGTACCCGATTCCATGGCCCCGAAACAAATCAAACTATTAGACTATATAGTCAAATATTTGAAATCGTATCCTCACCACATTCCTACGAGCCTACATGCTTATCAACTACAACAAGCATGCTCTGATACCATACAATACGTATGTCATAACCCGAGCCTAAGAAATCGGGGATTAAATTTCAACCTAATCACTGACACACGTACTCTCGTGCATACACACTTAGACCCCGTCTAAATGCACACGCACAAAGGAAATCACACATGCAAACTACAATGTACGCGGAAGCTATATGTATCATTGCATGAGAAAGAGAATACACTAATATAAAACAATATCTACCAATATACACATGAAAAGAAACCCTATCTATACAAGAGTGAGAAGACAGTTTCTCAAAGACAGGACATCAAATACAAAGAGTTAAACCAACTCCAAGTTACAGAAACCAAAAGCATCCCACACATCAAAAGGAGACCTATACTAATGCCATGCTGCTCTCCGGTGGAGTGATCACACCCACTCCTTTAGCCCTGATGGGACCTCTATGGTCTCCTCTGGAGTCTTGCAGACCAACGAAGAATAGACAGCGGGATCTGAGCCTGTAACACCAAGGACAACTAGTGAATACAACGATTCAGCAAAGCATAAGCAACAATAAGGTAACACGCATTATGTCTACAAGAATAATTAACAGGTGATATTGCATAAAGTTCAATTTAGTATACTAGGCAAATTGTGCATTTGAATAAGGCATGCTATAAGAATTAATGCATATGTGTACTGTGCTATGTGGCTACTACATTTGCCATATCCTCTCTTTAGGGATCTATACGTGGAGAACACCATTGACCGAGCTAAGGTACGAATGGGTCTCAAATTTCCTCGGGTCCGGAAGCCCCAAGATATGAACACACTGCTACGGCAATATACTTACTACACTAAAGTCAACCCCGCCGGGCATCATAAGGCTGAGTTGAGTAATGCCTGACCATTTTGATTCAATTATATATTTGGACTTGAGTAAAAACATGCAATTCATTTAGGGAATAATAGCAATACTAAATCATATACGTTCAATTCATTCATGCTATACATTCATACTCAAGTAAATGTAAATGGAATATCAAATGTGAAGGACATATTCATACGATAATCATTCAATCTGTACATAAGAGTGGAGGACAATATCCGTCATCCAATATGCCATGCAATTCAGATTGATCGAATTAAGATAGTTTACTAGCTAACCCTAAGCTAGTTGTCCATTGTTTCTAACTATGCATGATGATGTAGTTTTAAGTTGTTCGATACACAATTGCCCATCTTTTGGGTGTTACAATATATCGAGAAGCGTGTATCAAGGTCCCTTAAACCAACACCCATGGGGAGGTGCTTAACAATTGGACAACACACATAAATAAGTCACAACCCTCAAGACCATTCATGTTATTCATGTATTCCATTGGACAAGTTAAGGGGTATCTGAAATCCACATGAAGGCCCTACAAGGTCTCATAATTACACCTATCTTCTTCCTTCATTTTCAGTGACCTCACGGATTAGCCGTGGATGACCTACGGCTTAGCTGTAGACATCTTACGGCTCAGCCATATTATGCACTATGGCTCAGCCGTGGTTCCCTATAATTTATTCCACATTTGTGGCTAGCCATGGTTGACCCCTGCATGCTCTTACGACTGTGCCGTGATTGTTCTACAGTTGAGATATGGTTGGGTACGGCTTAGCTATAGCACACCATATTGCTTAGCCATAGCTGAACCGTAAAAGGTTTCTCCAAATTTCTACTCTTTAGATTTTAAGTCATAGCTTGACCTACGGTTGGGTCACGGTTAGCCTATGGCTTACTCGTAGCCTGACCGTAGGGCAAAGTCAAGATTGCTACTCTCTAGAATGTGAGCCGTGGAGCTCTATGGCTTAGCTGTAGGTTTTAGAAATCCACGATTTGAGCCTGTTACATACAGAACTGAATTTGAACAAATTTGAAAATAGAGAGAGAATAAATGTGTATAATCGGACACAAAAGGGCTGTAAAATATAGAAAACTTGAAAGATTAAGAAGCATAATAATAATCATCGTTTACCAACAGGTGTTCATCCATAACGTGCTTTTACTTGCCTCAAATGAGCTGTTTCCAGTTATTTGTTGTCCTTTGGCTCAAATTGGATGTCTATATGGAACCTTTGTAACCATGCATGTAAAGAAGAAGAAACAATGAGTGCATGCAGTGCATGAGAAGAATTCGAAACTTGTAGATGTTGTAATGACTCGAATTCTTATCTTAGATGAACCGTGAAGTTGGTGCGAGGATCTTGTCAGCAAAGTGAAGAAGACAATCGAAGAAGAAAAGGAAAGAAGAAATAAGAAGATGTTGATGACAACTTGAAGAAGCTTGCACGTAACTGATACATGAGATACGGATCGAATGGGGGTAGGTGGCTATATATTTAGATATGTTTAAAAGAAAGTCCACCTTATTTGGGTTAATTACAATTTAAGTTAGATGGATGACCAATGACTTCAAACTGTTTCAAATGCAGTTAAGACAGTTATGGAAAACAACTAGCTTAACGAGATGCACGTGATGACACCAAGATGATGTATGAATGACGAAATCTTACAAAATCTAAAATTACGAAAAATGGCTCATGTCTACTTAATCTAGGTTAAACTCAACCTAACTACCTATCCATGGACCGAAACGAAACTCAAAAAGACAAAACGACATGTACAAAACTAATTCACCGGAAAAGGATCAAAAAGACAAGAATTAGTCGCTAAACCAGATTAAGTTGGATCGGAGCGTTACGGTCATCAATGATCGGAAAATGATATTGTGTCTGTTAGCTTTCCACAAAGACAGTTGGTATCACTCAGATTGACTTGGAGAGTACACCTCGAGTCGGCATCGGAAAATTGTAGTTGAGAAAGACAATGTAAAAAGCTCATTCAAAGCTACATTTAACTACTTAACTGGAGGTTCATTTTATCTTCATCAGTTTCTCTAACCATCCACTCATATTCGGGTGATTTATACTTCTCATGGATATTAAAATTTAAGGGAAGTAACCTTCTCATCAAAAGCAAAAGGAAATACGTCATGGGCATACTCAGTTTGTTGATCGTGATAGAATCCCCACATAAGCGATGGTGGTCAAGTTTGTGTTCAGCTCATGTTAGTGAACGGGCAAACTACTACAAACTAATCCCCTGTAATTCTCACAGAGGTTGTGATGACTCAACTTTTACTTGCACTATGCTAGGGATCAAGCTGGTTGTCATCTTTCAACCCCTTGCACTTCCCACAGATCACAAAGGCTAGATGCTTAGATTGAATCAGTGTTCAAATAGACAGGGTAGGTGTGCATGAAGCCTAATCCTACCAAAGGTAAACATTTCCCCCGACGGAGCTTGTTCGCTTTAAGTTTGTTGAAAAGTGGGCTTTCTATAAACATTTTGAAGTTCAAAGTCTCATGTGTTATCCTAAGGACATCCGTGACCATGGACTCGCTCAACTGGGAAATTTCAATCTCAAGCCACCATAGAGAGAGAGTTTAAACAGAGTCTCCACCTCATGGTAGTAGAGGACCATGGAGGAAAATCAAGATGAAGAGGGTTAAACCCAGATTTTAGTTCGTTACATACAAAACCCATTAAAACCGTGGGTATCCATCGGGAATTCGAGGTGTGTTTCGGTGTGAACACATGAAACAGATAAAAAGCAGTGTGTGAGAAAGACTAGCATCAGTCAAAGCAAGAAAGCACATAGGCAAATCAAAAAGAAAAATCAAATTCCTTCAAACAGGTTGCTGTGACCGTGGGATTGGCTAAGACATGTAGTGGCCATGGCCATGGATGGCTATGACCGTGGGACTGGCCAAGACAGTAATGGATGTGACCAGGGATGTATTCGGGCCATGCCCAAATCTGAGCAAACAGCACTACATCAAAAGATAAGGAGCAAATCCATTCAAAAAAAAAAAAAAAAAAAAATCATCATCACTCGAGCATTCCATCAAACTAGTAGTGACCGTGGCCACCACTATGGGTTTGCCTTGAGATGTGTGTTGACAAGATGAACCATGGCATCCTGCTCCTAACTGTGCCATGAGTTTGAGATGGTGTCACAAGACTTATCTTGGATCAGAAGATCAGGTCATACATTTTAAACAAAATATATATATATATATATATAGCAGCCATGACCATGAACCTCTCACAGATTGTTTTGGCCATCATCCTGGGTAGACTCAGATAAAGCCCAATTTGAGAAAGTTGCCTAAGAAGGTAACTCCAACAGAGCTGCTGCAGATGAGGCACTTAAGTAGCTAGTGAAATCAAGCAAGAAGCATACAAAATCCAAGCATGGGGTCGGCCAGAACAGAACTCAAAGAAAACATGGTTTAGAAGCCCTTACTTGCCATCGTGTGAGCAAGGGGAGAAAGAAGAAACCCGTCTGCTTGTCTGAAATTCAACTTGAAATTCAAACAAAAAAAAAAAAAAAAAAACAACAGAAGCTTGCCTGCTGCTGCTCTTGTGCTTGATCCCAACTCAGAAAGTCTGAAATGGTGGAATGAAGAAGAAAACAAAAACAGGGACACGAGCTTTATAAAAACTGTGCATGAGACTTCCTTAAGGCCACTGTCACTACGTGGAATCCTTAATGGGGTCCACGGTTTGGTGACCCACTCCATCTCGGTGGTCCACTCCATCTCACATGGCATGTTTCAGTAGGGGGGTCCATGATGTGCAATTTCTTGCTCATAAACATTACAACGAGGGCTACAATTTGTTGGCCAAGCTTCTATGCTCGTGGTTAATGAGTGGATGAATAGTGGGTTCCGTGGCATGTAGCTTCCTTTTCCCACAGTCATAGCTCGGTTGAAATAGTGGAGTCAACAACGTGCTTCACTCTCTTTCCCAGAGACAAGTTGTTTCGCAGTAGGATCCATGCCTTGGCCAAGCCCATAGTCACTGCCATTCCATTCCAACCCTCACGGTCATTGTGATATTGAGTATGTGGAAGCCACTGCTTAAGTGGCCAATTCTTTTAAATGTAATCATTCAAATTCTCACAGCAATATGGTGGACCCACTTTGGGTATTTTACCCAAAACAAAAAAATAATATTTTCCCACTACGGAATAAACCCACTTTAGGGCATTTCTCTTCCAAAAAAAAAAAAAAAAAGACGAAAGGGGGGTTCTCTTTTGAAAATAATCCAAATTTCAAAATTATCTTGGGTTAAACTTGATTTTGAGCCATCATCTTAAATTGTTTTGAAATCAAAACCTAACAAGCCAATCTTTTTCAAAATTCAATCTTATTTTGACCCATGTCAAGCTAAGTCAAAACCTAAACATTGATTTTTTAAAAATAAACCAAAAATTGATGAAAGTCCAAACCCAAAAACTCATTTTAAATCGTAATTTAGGTTTTTTTTCTTAAAGCTTAGGGGATTTTTCTCGCAAGTGTTCCCCACAGTCGCCACAGAAATGCCACTTTGGATATCTGTGACAAATAGTCATGAGAAAATCAAATCTATTTCCAAAATCTAAAACTAAAACTCATAAGTTTCTAAATTTTCCAGTACCATAGGGATTCCTTTTGTAGGTGTTCCCTACAGTCCCCACATAGATGCTACTTTTGATATCTGTGAAAATATGACAAAGAAATTCAAACTCTTCATGTTTTTACCAAATTCAAAACCGTTCATGGTTTTTTGATAAAAAAATTCAAAAAATTTCAAGTTTACAACCTACCTTGACAAAACTACATTTTCATGAAGCCATTCATCACTCTCATAGATTGGCTATTTCGAGGCATAATGACTGTCATAATCTAATTATTGCACCTTGAGGGGGCACTTGTCGATCCATAAAAAAATATTTTCAAAAATGTTACAGTGAAGACATTACACGCAAGTTTCAAACCAAGGGCACATAACCTTGGGATTGTGGAATGCCAAGCCAAGTGCTGCATCTACATGTTTAGAACTGATGCAATCCACTCAAAAGACTTCAGGTGAGCTTAGGGTGCTGTAGTTCAAATTTCAGAGTTAGTGGATTTCATTTGGTTACTTGGCTCACCAAACATCAAACTCAAGGTTCATTGGCTGAGAGTCCAGGAGTCATCGAACACACTCAAGTTTCTAAGTAACCAATCTGGCTGAAAATCATATGGTAACTCCAAATTATGCTTAGAAATGATGCTTTAAAACTTCAAAGCATTTGGACTTTATTTCAGTTCAAAGTCAAGCTTCAGCGATTATCTTCCAGCTCTTTGGGTTCACTATGACAGACACTTCTACAAATTAGAATCAGTTGAAACTCTTTGAGGAAGCTCAAATTATATTCAGGAAAGGCTTTGCAAAATTTTAGGTCAATTGGATGTCATTTGACCCAAAGTTGATGAAATTTGGACAGAAGACTTAAGTTATGCTATAAGGTCCCAAATCCCACTAATCTTGATTTACATTAATTAAGCTCATTCTATATTAATTGAACTCGATTAAGGCTAATTTAATCCACTAATTAGTGGGTTTGGGCCTCGAATAGGGAGTTGGGCGGAGTTCTGCCCCATTTTAGTAGTTAAGGGCCTTTTCGTAATTTGTCCTTGCACCTCTTGGACACCTCGTCCATTTCCTTAAGTGTAACTTCACGCGTGGATCATCTTTTGTGTTGGGCCCGAGTTAATCCGGACTCATCCTGGGTCAATTGAGGCCCTTTCGGTCTAAATTGAAATTTCTGGAAACTAGTGGACTTGCATGCAACTTCAGGAGAAATTATGTTTAAAAGAGAACTCCACGTACCCTGCTCCTTCTTCCTTCGTTTCAGCTGTTGGAGCTCTCTCACTCCATCTCTCTCTATTTCACCTTAGAGCTGGGAAGGAAGAACTAGATCCATCTCCATCATCTTCTTCTTCTTTGGGCACTTCTACCTCTCTAGAAATCACATTCTCCTATAAGCTACAGACCTAAGGTGAGAATTGTATCTCCAATTCATCTCTGTACGCTTGTTAGAGATTAAAAGACTTAATCACATGACATGCATGTAAATCTAAGCCTCCATATTCCACATTTCATGTTATTTGTAGAGAACCCATTTCATTCCAGAGATTTTCCTGAGCACACAGCAAGAAAGGGAGTTTGAGAGGGTTAGCACTGTTAGAAAAGGCAAGTATTTAGTTATATGTACTGCATGCATGATTAAGTATGGACATTTAAGCTAGTTACTTGCATTTCCCACTTTCAGTCATTTCCTTTCCATTGTTTTAATTGCTACAAATGTGGTGTGAATTGAGTTAGAATGGCAAAAAGGGAATATGAGGGTGTGTGAGTATGGACACTCTCAGGGACACTCTAATTAAGCCTTAGAATTGCCCCACAATAAGGTTCTGTATTGATCCCGTACTCAAAATGAGCTACAGAACTAATTTCAATTTTCTGAAGCTTACAGTGAAGCTACGGCTAAGTCGTAAGCGTCTACGGCTCAAAGTCCAGAGAGCAACAAAACTCGATTTTGTACTACGGCTCACCTACGGCTACGCCGTAGAATACACTATGGCTAAGCCGTATCCAGCCCGTACCCAAGCCGTAGGTCTTCCTACAGCGAGCTTTCCAGAGAGCTCAGGGAACCCAGTTTCTTCTACGGCTTGCACACGGTTGCACCGTGGAATACACTACGGCTACACTGTAACCTCCCCGTAACCTAGCCGTAGGCTTAGCACGGCTAAGCCGTAGGCCAACATACGGTTGGGCCGTAATTGCGCCTGAAAATCCGAAAGGAATTTCACCCACTCGGCTAAGCCATAGCCTTGTACACGGCTAAGCCGTAAGAACCCAGTGAAACAGGATGTTAGGGACTCTCAATGATTTTGTAGGACCTTAGTATTGGCACCTTTTATACCACTACATAGGCCCAATGGCAAGTACATGTTGGGGAGAATGAATGATTCCCGGAGGGTCTCCCAATGGCAAGTCATGGATGTTGGCATAAGAAGGGTGTCCCATGCACATAAGGCAATACCAAGACACGGTAACACAACGACACTGAACGTCTTATGTGTACATCGTGTTGAATGTCCTTGGGGACTATAGGTTACTTATTATAAGGGGCAAAGGTAGTAATTCCTTGGGTACTCACTTAGGCTAATGCATCCATATTGCTATGATATACCACCTTCAACATGAATTACTTCCTTTAGCAAAACCCTGAGGCAATTCAAACCTGAGCTTCTAATGAGCGCGTGTCTGACAAGCCAGAGCTTCTAATGAGTGCGAGCTTGCTAACCAAGGGTATGATAAGACTGATACGATTGAACATGAGTCAGCACCACTCAGCTTACGACCTTTTGGGTATATGTTATGTATGTCACCACTGCAGTAGGTTTATGGAGGAGTAGTCGGCGCTCCTCGGGAAGCTAGCTTGATCCCCTAGCGACCTATATGATATGTATGCTCCCTTTTGGGAGAATAGAGCGTCGTGGTTGCCAATCAGTATGCCAAATGTAACTTCTCACTCATGCATCATGCTCAGTGATTATTCTTGCATATATATTATGTTGTATTAATTTCATATGCCTTAGTACTTGCTTAACCGTCGTGTTAACAGTGTTAACCTTGGTATTGCAGGTCCAGCACCCGGTCCCAATGCGGACACTGACGCACCCCCGGAGGGTACCCCAACGGTACCTCGGGGTGTAGACGAGTGGAAAGATGGCGATGTCTTTTACTAGCCATCCTACGGAGCGCGTTTATGCTTGGGAGATATCATTGTTATGCTTAGGACCTTTTGTATCACACTTAAGTAGTCTTCTTGGAATGTACCTAAAAGACTTCAACACTATCATATGTGTATATATGCTTATTTTTGAAAGCTAACAGACTATGAACTTCATGTGCTCTTGATAATTACTGAGTATTTTGCAGGATTTCATTTATAATAAGTTATGTTGTACGGATGTTAGCTTACCTCACACGTTCCTGTGGAATCTCCCTTGTAGGAATTCGTGCATAATTCTTCAGGGCATGGATTTCTACGGGATTACGTATCCACGCCTTGGGAGCCCACTCAAATCCCCAAATTCCCAGGATCAGGGCGTGACATACGTAAGTAATGGTATCAGAGACGCACTAAGAAGTCACTTGAAAGACTTAGTAACATTAGGAAGCGTGGTGAGGTTCCGATAGGTCCGTTTTGGTGGATTTCTATTATAATGATAACTTATGGTAGGACTGTGGTACGTATGTATGTACATATATATAGATATACATCTAAATAATCACCATTGTGATTGCAGAGCCATGGCGTCTGGATCTAGTATGAACAACAGCTCAGGTGACAATGGTCGCGATAATATTGAATTAGAAGGTGCGGACCCTCCACCTCAACCTCCTCCGCGTCCCACATACAACACTGATGAGCAGTTTATGATGATGATGCACCAGTTAGCCGCCAGCAATGCTAACCAAGCCGCGATGCAATTACAATTGGCCGCTTTGTTAAACCGACAAGATCAGCCAGGAGATCCCAACTCCTTGTATGAGAAGTTTCGTAAGAGGGGAGCAACAGAGTTTACCGGACACGAAGATCCGTTACAAGCAAATGAATGGTTTGTCCACATGGAGAACGTCTTCGATACATTAACTTGCACACCCAGGCAGCAAGTGGTCCTTGCGGCATTCATGTTCAGGGACATCGCGGATACATGTTGGAAGAGTATCTGGGACCACATGAGGGCCATGCGGGATGCCATGGTTTGGGAAGCCTTTAAGAGGCAATTCAGGAAGAAGTTCATTCCCGACCACGTGACTAGCAAGAAGAAGGCAGAGTTCCTTACCCTGCAGCAAAACCTCATGACCATTGCAGAATACGTGCATGTATTCAGCCAGCTCTCTCGGTTTGCTCTAGACCTAATTGACACTGAGGAAAAGAGAGTGGAAAGATTTCTGGAAGGGTTAAGGCCTGCTATCAAGGGACATGCCACTGCCTTTCAACGTCTCGTTCAATATGATGACGCAGTGGCCAGGGCTTATGCAGCGGAGGAAATTGAGAAGAGCCTATTCTTGAGGGAGTCCAAGAAGAGTGTTCCACCTTCTGGGAAGGTCAGTAGTATTTTAAAAAACAGAAGGGAGTTGCTAGTGGCACATCACAACTAATCTGTGGTGCATGCGGGAAGGGTCATGAGACTAGGAAATGTTGGAGGTCCATGGGAGCCTGTTTTGGCTGTGGCTCCATGGACCATCGCTTGTCCGAGTGCCCGAGAAAGAAGGAATTTAGTTGAGCCTCGCAGCAACAGTAGTATCAGCAGCCTTCTAAGACGACACCTCCTGTGCCTAACCGACAGCAACAACAAGTGAGACAAGGCCAGGGACAACAGAGACAAGGACAGCAAGGCCAGGGACAGCAACACCGACCCCAAAGGCAAGGTCGCGCTTATGCTTTGACACAGGAAGAAGCAGAAGCGGCAGAGCACGTGGTTGTAGGTAAGGTTTCTGTTTGTGGCATTGAAGCTAAAGTGTTGTTTGATTCAGGATCTTCACATTCCTTCATCTCACCTCGATTCTCTAGTAGGATACGAGAATCGCCAGTACAGTTGCCGTATGTGTTGAGTGTTATTACTCCGGTTGGTGAGGGTAACGTGTGACGACTATTACCCGGGTTGTCGAGTTCTTATCGGAGAAGTTCTTCTCCCAGCAGAACTTATCGTGTTACTCGTGCACGATTTCAATGTAATCCTAGGCATGGATTGGTTGACCAAATATATGGCCTGTCTAGACTGTTTCCGTAAGACTGTCACCGTAAAGGTGAGTGAAGATGGCCCAAGTGCTGTATTCCAAGGTGATAAAAAGAGTTTGAACACCAGATTGATTTTAGCACTTCGAGCGGAAAGACTAATCCATAGCGGTTGTGAGGGATATATTGCCTTCATTGTGGAGAAGAAAGCACCCAAGAAACTAGAAGAAATACCTGTGGTCTGTGAGTTTCCTGATGTATTTCCGGATGAAGTGCCTGGCCTTCCTCCAATTAGAGAAGTGGATTTTACTATAGAGCTAGTACCTGGTACTGCTCCCATCTCTAAGGCTCTGTATAGAATGGCCCCAGCAGAGTTATGTGAATTGAAAGTGCAGTTACTGGACTTAGTGGATAACGGGTTCATTCGTCCTAGCACATCACCATGGGGAGCCCCAGTTCTATTTGTGAAGAAGAAGGATGGCACCCTCAGGATGTGTATCGATTACCGGCAGTTGAACCAGGTGACAATTAAAAACAAATATCCACTGCCTAGAATTGATGAATTGTTTGATCAATTATAGGGTGCGACACATTTCTCTAAGATTGATCTCAGGTCCGGATATCATCAGCTGCGAGTGAGGGACCAAGATACATCAAAAACAGCTTTCAGGACAAGATATGGGCATTATGAATTCTTGGTTATGCCTTTTGGATTGACAAATGCGCCCGCAGTATTTATGCCCTTGATGAACAAAATCTTTTCATCATATCTTGATCGATTTGTGGAAATTTTCATTGATGATGTTTTGGTATACTCCAAGACCAAAGACGAGCATGTGGAAAATTTGAGGACTTCTCTGCAATTGCTAAAGGACCACCGATTGTATGCTAAATTGGACAAGTGTGAATTCTGGTTGGAGCAAGTTGCCTTTTTAAGGCATATAATCTCAAAGGATGGGCTTGCAGTAGATCCAACTAAGATTGAGGCTATATCTATTTGGCAGAGTCCTAAAACCGTTGCGGAAATTAGAAGTTTTGTTGGCCTGGCCAGTTATTATAGAAGGTTTGTGAAGGACTTTTCCAAGATAGTTGCACCTTGGACCAAATTGACTCGGAAGAATGAGCCATTCGTTTGGTCAGCGGAACGTGAGTCAAGTTTCCAACTCCTTAAGGAGAAATTAACCTCAGCCCCGATCTTATCCCTACCAGAAGGGAGTGGCGGATTTGTTATATATACAGATGCTTTGGGGATTGCACTAGGATGTGTACTCATGCAGAATGGGAAGGTGATAGCATATGGATCTCGACAATTGAAGGAACATGAGAAAAGTTATGCCACACATGATTTAGAATTGACTACAGTAGTCTTCGCGCTGAAGATATGGAGACATTATTTATATGGAGAGAAATTTGAAGTCCATAGCAACCATCGCAGTCTCCAGTATCTGTTTTCGCAACACGATCTCAACATGAGACAGCGCAGGTGGTTGGAATTTATAAAGGATTATGATTTCCCAATTAAATACTTCCCTGGGAAAGGGAATGTAGTGGCTGATGCTCTAAGTAGGAAATCCACCACCGAGTTGGCAGTCTTGTGTGGTGAATTATCTCTAGTAGAGGAATTCCGAGATTTGGATGTGGAAGTTGAATTCATAGATGATAAGGTAATGTTAGTGGCTATGTCAGTCTTCGAACCCATCTTAATTCAACAAATCAAAGAGAGGCAGTTTGAAGATCCGGAGTTTGTCAAGATTCGTGACCACAAATCTGAGAAACCTGATTTCAGGATGTTAGACGGTATATTGTACTTTAGAGATCGGCTTTGTGTTCCAGCGGTTTAAAATCATAACTTGAAAAGGGCAATTATGACCAAAGCACATCATGCTCGATATTCCATCCACCCCAGGAGTACAAAAATGTACCGAAATTTACATGGCAAGTTTTGGTGGAATAACATAAAGCGGGATATAGCGGGCTTTGTGGCAAGATGCCTTACCTGCCAATGAGCAAAGGCTGAATAGAGGAAACCTCCCAGTTTGTTACATCCCCTGCAGATTCCCAAGTGGAAATGGGAGAATCTCACGATGGATTTTGTTTCAGGGTTGCCTCGAACAAGTAGGCAACATGATGTTGTATGGGTGATTGTCGACCGACTAACGAAATCAGCCCATTTTATTCCCATCCGAAAAGGGATGAAATTTAAGGAGATGGCCAAGATCTTCATTGATGAGATTGTACGGCTACATGGTACTCCAGTCTCAATTGTGTCCGATCGAGACAATAGGTTCGTGTCCTCCTTTTGGCAGTCTTTTCAGACGTCCTTAGGCACCAAACTCAGTTTCAGCACGACTTACCATCCTCAGACAGATGGGCAATTGGAGCGAACGATATAGACCCTGGAAGATATGCTACGAGCTAGCGTGTTGGACTTCAAAAAGGAGTGGGATGAACACCTCTCCTTATGCGAGTTTGCGTACAATAACAGCTTTCACGCGAGCATCGGAATGGCTCCGTTCGAAGCCTTGTATGGACGTAAGTGCCGTACGCCTGTCTGTTGGGAAGAGGTTGGGGTTATGAGTTTCCATGGACCCACTATGGTGGCTGATACGGCGGAAAAGTGCAAAAGGTGCAAGATAGATTGAAAACTGCACAATCATGTCAGAAAAGTCATGCAGATAATCGCCGTCGGCCCCTTGAGTTCCAAGTGGGAGACAACGTCCTTTTGAAGGTTTCCCCAATGAAAGGTACTATCAGGCTCGGACAAAAGGGCAAGCTAACTCCACAGCTTGTGGGACCTTTCGAGATACAGAGTAGAGTGGGAGACTTAACTTATCGGTTGGAGCTACCACCCCCGCTTGCGGGAGTTCATAATGTGTTCCACGTGTCAATGCTTAGGAAATACCTCCCAGATCCTTCACATGTCCTTGAGTTGGACGACGTGAAAGTCAGGCCTGATGTGAGCTATAAAGAGAGACCCCTTCGTATCGTTGACACTAAGGAACAGGTGCTGCGTACACGAACGATCAAATGGGTTAAGGTGTTATGCGAGCACCATGGACAGGAAGAGGCCATTTGGGAACTTGGAGATCAAATTCGGGCGAAATATCCGGAGCTGCTACCCCAGGAACGTTGCATTCGGAGGACCAAATGGTCTTAAGTGGGGGAGGATGTAAGGTTCAGAATCCCACTAATCTTGATTTACGTTAATTAAGCTCATTCTATATTAATTGAACTCGATTAAGGATAATTTAATCCACTAATTAGCGGGTTTGGGCCACGAATAGGGAGTTGGGCAGAGTTCGGCCCCACTTTAGTAGTTAAGGGCCTTTTCGTAATTTGTCCTTGCACCTCTTGGACACCTCGTCCATTTCCTTAAGTGTAACTTCACGCGTGGATCATCTTTTGTGTTGGGCCCGAGTTAATCCGGACTCATCCTGGGTCAATTAAGGCCCTTTCGGTCTAAATTGAAATTTCTGGAAACTAGTGGACTTGCATGCAACTTTAGGAGAAATTATGTTTAAAAGAGAACTCCACGTACCCTGCTCCTTCTTCCTTCGTTTCAGCTGTTGGAGCTCTCTCACTCCATCTCTCTCTATTTCACCTTAGAGCTGGGAAGGAAGAACTAGATCCATCTCCATCATCTTTTTCTTCTTTGGGCACTTCTACCTCTCTAGAAATCACACTCTCCTATAAGCTACAGACCTAAGGTGAGAATTGTATCTCCAATTCATCTCTGTACGCTTGTTAGAGATTAAAAGACTTAATCACATGACATGCATGTAAATCTAAGCCTCCATATTCCACATTTCATGTTATTTGTAGAGAACCCATTTCATTCCAGAGGTTTTCCTGAGCACACAGCAAGAAAGGGAGTTTGAGAGGGTTAGCACTGTTAGAAAAGGCAAGTATTTAGTTATATGTACTGCATGCATGATTAAGTATGGACATTTGAGCTAGCTACTTGCATTTCCCACTTTCAGCCATTTCCTTTCCATTGTTTTAATTGCTACAAATGTGGTGTGAATTGAGTTAGAATGGCAAAAAGGGAATATGAGGGTGTGTGAGTATGGACACTCTCAGGGACACTCTAATTAAGCCTTAGAATTGCCCCACAATAAGGTTCTGTATTGATCCCGTACTCAAAATGAGCTACAGAACTGATT
This sequence comes from Sextonia rubra, assembly GCA_037013555.1. Taxonomy (NCBI): domain Eukaryota; kingdom Viridiplantae; phylum Streptophyta; class Magnoliopsida; order Laurales; family Lauraceae; genus Sextonia; species Sextonia rubra. The sequence continues at coordinate 600,237 of JASUAD010000007.1, forward strand.
TCAGTTTTCTGAAGCTTACAGTGAAGCTACGGCTAAGTCGTAAGTGTCTACGGCTCAAAGTCCAGAGAGCAACAAAACTCGATTTTGTACTACGGCTCACCTACGGCTACGCCGTGGAATACACTACGGCTAAGCCGTATCCAGCCCGTACCCAAGCAGTAGGTCTTCCTACGGCGAGCTTTCCAGAGAGCTCATGGAACCCAGTTTCTTCTACGGCTTGCACATGGTTGCACCGTGGAATACACTACGGCTACACCGTAACCTCCCCGTAACCTAGCTGTAGGCTTAGCACGGCTAAGCCGTAGGCCAACATACGGTTGGGCCATAATTGCGCCTGAAAATCCGGAAGGAATTTGACCCACTCGGCTAAGCCATAGCCTTGTACACGGCTAAGCCGTAAGAACCCAGTGAAATAGGATGTTAGGGACTCTCAATGGTTTTGTAGGACCTTAGTATTGGCACCTTTTATACCACTACACAGGCCCAATGGCAAGTACATGTTGGGGAGAATGAATGATTCCCGGAGGGTCTCCTAATGGCAAGTCATGGATGTTGGCATAAGAAGGGTGTCCCATGCACATAAGGCAATACCAAGACACGGTAACACAATGACACCGAACGTCTTATGTGTACATCGTGTTGAATGTCCTTGGGGACTATAGGTTACTTATTATAAGGGGCAACGGTAGTAATTCCTTGGGTACTCACTTAGGCTAATGCATCCATATTGCTATGATATACCACCTTCAACATGAATTACTTCCTTTAGCAAAACCCTGAGGCAATTCAGACCTGAGCTTCTAATGAGCGCGTGTCTGACAAGCCAGAGCTTCTAATGAGTGCGAGCTTGCTAGCCAAGGGTATGATAAGACTGATACAATTGAACATGAGTCGGCACCACTCAGCTTATGGCCTTTTGGGTATATGTTATGTATGTCACCACTGCAGTAGGTTTATGGAGGAGTAGTCGGCGCTCCTCAGGAAGCTAGCTTGATCCCCTAGCGACCTATATGATATGTATGCTCCCTTTTGGGAGAATAGAGCGTCGTGGTTGCCAATCAGTATGCCAAATGTAACTTCTCACTCATGCATCATGCTTAGCGATTATTCTTGCATATATATTATGTTGTATTAATTTCATATGCCTTAGTACTTGCTTAACCGTCGTGTTAACAGTGTTAACCTTGGTATTGCAGGTCCAGCACCCGGTCCCAATGCGGACACTGACGCACCCCCGGAGGGTACCCCAACGGTACCTCGGGGTGTAGACGAGTGGAAAGATTGCAATGTCTTTTACTAGCCATCCTACGGAGCGCGTTTATGCTTGGGAGATATCATTGTTATGCTTAGGACCTTTTGTATCACACTTAAGTAGTCTTCTTGGAATGTACCTAAAAGACTTCAACACTATCATATGTGTATATATGTTTATTTTTGAAAGCTAACAGACTATGAACTTCATGTGCTCTTGATAATTACTGAGTATTTTACAGGATTTCATTTATAATAAGTTATGTTGTACGGATGTTAGCTTACCTCACACGTTCCTGTAGAATCTCCTTTGTAGGAATTCGTGCATAATTCTTCAGAGCATGGATTTCTACGGGATTACGTATCCACGCCTTGGGAGCCCACTCAAATTCCCAAATTCCCAGGATTGGGCCGTCACATATGCTCAGAAGTGTTTTTGCCCCATTTCAGGATAAGAGGACCTCGTTGGACCTGACTTCGACTACGTGTAAGCCAGGAGCCTGTGACCTCCAAGTCCTAGGGGTCACTGATTAAAAATCTTACTTTGGAAGGCCATAGTTGATGAAATTTGGTTTAGAGACTTAAAATATATTCAAAGTCAATTCTTCAAAGTTTCAAATCAATTACACGTCATTCAGGTAGAAAACAAGTTGACTGCCTGTAATACAAGAGAATATTGACTTAAAAATGCAACAAGTGGGTTACTGTTCGAAATCTTACTTCCATGAATCCAAATCATATGAAAATTTTTATTGGACACTTCAAGATGCCCTGAAATCAGTCCCTTCAAGTTTTAAATCAATCTGAGGTCATTTGGGCTTCAAACAGTTGACACAAGGACCCATTTTCATGAAAAGTCCACATGTAGTGGACCAACATCAGAAAGTTAAAATGGGCTGAAATTTCTATGACACACTCAAAATAGTGTTAAAAAGCATCCTTCTAAGTTCAGTGAATATTGGACATCGTTTGTGTCCCAAACAGGTGAAAATGAATCACATATGCAAAAAGCATATGTGACACACTCAAAATAGTGTGAAAATGAATCACATATGCAAAAAGCATATGATCGAAATTTCTATGACACACTCAAAATAGTGTTAAAAAGCATCCTTCTACGTTCAGTGATGATTACCAAATGTTTTAGTTGATTCCACGGCCAAATTAAGCACTATTGATAGTCATTCAACACTCCAAAGTCGAAGAAGAAACCATGCGCCAGCACTCTGAAGATGTCACAGAAGCAAAACAAAGAAGAAACCAGACAAACGATGGCCATTTCGACCATTGTTTATCAGTGACAGTGGGCCACGTCACCATTTTCCTGCCTTCTTTTTTTTTGCGGTTTTTTTGCCTCTTTTAATGTATTTTCTTGTAGTTTCCAAGTTTAGATCACATCTGAGACTAGAGAGAGGGATCGTAAATTTTCAAAACATGTAAATAACCTGCATGCTCCCGGTCAAAGCGTTTGAATCCATGTAAACTGTCACAACTCAAGCCCAGAAATCGGGGGTTAGTTAAAACCAAACTAGTTACACACGTGCTCCCATCTATACACACTTAGACCTCTTCTAAATGTACACGCACAAGGAAATTTCACACGTGCAACCATAGTGTACGCAGAAGCTGTAAGTATCATCGCACGAAGGACACCCTATGCAAAACACTATACACAAGATTTCATTAATTACAAGGTGTATAAAACAAGATGTATAAAATAAAAGTTACACTGTCTGTATAAGAATGTGAACAAGAACAAAAGTCAAACACTAAAATGCCAGAAGTTGAACAACTCTCAGACAACACGTGAGGCATCCCAAAAAAAAAAAAAAAAGCGCAGAACAAGCCTAACATGCCATGACGCTCTCTGAGGGAGTGATCATATCCACTCCCCTAGCCCTGACGGGGCTTCTATGATCTCTTCTGGAATCTTGCCGACTGACGAGGGGTCGACAACGGGATCTGAACCTGTAACATCAAGGACAACTAATGAATACGACGATTCAGTAAGGCATAAGCAAACAATAAGGTAACACGCGTTGTCTCTATAAGAGTAATCAAACAGGTAATAGAGCAATGAGTTTCACTTTCGTGTACTAGGCAATTCGTGCATAAGAATAAACATGCTATCAGAATCATTAAACAGATGTACTTGCTAAGTGGCTACTACATTTGCCATATTCTCCCTATCGAGAGCAGGCGTTGAGAACACCATTGACCAGGCTAGGGTACGAACGGGTCTCTGGTTCCTAGGGTCTGGAAGTCCCAAAACAGGAGCACACTGTAGTGGTAACAAGCAGATTATGCCAAAGTCAACCCCATCGGGTATCCTAAGGCTGAAACTGAGTAGAGCTAGACCGTGTCAATCATGTTATATAATGCATATCAATGCAAGTCATATTCAATATGTATAGTACTTGTATCACGTCATATCCCAATATCAGAATAAGGTCAGATACCAATATCCACTCTGGAAAGACAAACACAAGTCGAAACAATAATAGAAAAAGGGAGGGCAATCACCAAAATCAACATGCAATGCAAGTCAAGTTATTTCAAGGAATCATGATCCTCTATTAGCCAACCATAAACTAGTTGTCCATTGTTTCTAATCGTGCATGATGATGTAGTTTTAAGTTGTTCGATACACAGTTGTTCGTCTTGTGGGTGTTGTAATGTGTCGAGAAATGTGTATCGAAGTCCCTTAAATTTACACACATGGGGAGGTGCTTAATAATTGGACAACACACATGAATGAGTCATAGCCCTTATGACCATTCATGCTATTAAGGTAGTCCATTAGACAAGTTAAGGGGTTTGAGAAATCCGTGTGAAGGCCCTATAAGGTCTAATCATTAAACTTATCTTTTTCTCCATTTTTAGTGGTTTTACGGCCTAGCCTTGGTGACTTAGCCGTAAGCATCTTACGGCTTAGCCGTATTATGTGCTACAGCTCAGCTGTGGTCCCTCAAACTATTCATTTGCATTTACGGCTTGGCCATGTTTTGTTCTACGGCTCGGCTACGGTTAGGGTACGGCTTAACCGTATCACATTTCACGGCTTAGCCATGGCTGAACGCAGGAAGTTTTCTCAAAGTGTTGCTCTGTGGACATCAAGCCGTAACTTGACCTACAGCTGGGTCACGGCTAGCATACTGCTTAGCCGTAGTATAATTTACGGTTTAGCTGTAGTCTTACCATAGAGTAAACTCAGGTTTTGTAGCTCTCTGGATATTGAGCAGTGAAAATCTACGGCTTAGCCGTAAGTTTTAGGAATGCAGATTCTGAACCTGTTACAGACAAAATTGAATTTGGACACAACTGAAACCAAAGATAACAAACATGTGAAATTTGATACATAAAGGCTGTAAATCACCAAACCATGCAAGAGTGATGAGAATAAAAACAATCAAAACATTATCAACAGGTGTTCATCCATATTGTGATTATACTTGCCTCAAATAAGCTTTGTTACGTGAATAGTTGTCCTTTGGCTCAAATTCGACGTTTATATGCGGTTTTAACAATCATGCATGCAAAAAGAGAGACAGGGGTTGAGTGCATGCAGTCAAAGAGGAGAAGAACTCAAGACACATAGATAGAGAGCGTCATGACTCAACCCTTACCTTCAAACTCACAAGAGAAGGATGTGATGGAATGGATGCAAAAGAATTCGCCCCTTTCTTTGCTCTGATTATAAAAGACGATGAAGAAGAAGAAACGAAGAAAGAAAGAAAAGACGTCGAGTTGTGAGAGGAAATGGAGAGGAAGTTGGTGCATGCATCTCATTTATAAGATAAGTATTGAGAAATTTATATAAAAGGCCAAAGGGTAATGATAATTACAGTTCGAGTCCATTAACCGTCCAACGGAAACAAACGAAGTCGTTTACCTGTGAGTCAGTTACGGAATTCAACAAGTTTGACGAGATGCACCTGTTGACACCAAGATGATGCATGAATGACAAAATCAAATCACACAAAATCAAAAATTATGAAAAAGGGCTCATGTCTACTTAAACCAAGTTAAACTCAACCCAACTACCTATCCATAACCCAAAACGAAACTCAAAAGGATAAAACAACAAACATAACACTAATTCGTTTGAAAATTACCCAAAACACATTAATTATGTGCTAAACCAGATTAAGTTGGGTCAGAGTGTTACATAAACAAAGGAAAATTAATAATGAACTATAATTATTTTCTATTATTCTTAACGCTTTAAGCGTGTGAATGTTAGACTTGAATCCATTGCATTTCACATCACGTTTAAAGTGCGATCAATTATGCATTAGAAATTTGGTAAAATAAGGATACAACGGCTGAAAAATCACATTTAAAATTTAATAGATTTACAAGAATCACAATTTAATAATATGCATTTAACATTAATTAGCTTATACTTGCCTTGACTTAGAGTTCAAACAACTATTCATCCTGCCTTAACTTAGAGTTCAAACCACTATTCCTCCTCTTGGCTCAAAAGAAGAAGAAGAACACTGCACTTGGTGCTAAAATGGCATGCATGAAAAAAGAATAGAAAGAATGAGTGCATGTTCGAAATGAGAGTCTCATTGACTTTGTTAAACCAAGAAATCTATGAATGGAAAGAGATCTTACCTTAGACAATAACTAGAGGGTTGTAGGCAAAAATAGAGACCTATATCTTCAATTCTAACAGAGAAAACAGGTAGAGGAGAGATGGATTTGAGGTTTGGAGGTTATTCTTTCTCACAATAGCAATGAGGAAGAGGATGGGGAAGGAGAAGCCTGCTGTTGTTGCAAGAGAGGGAGAGCCCAGTGAAATGGGTACTGAAACTCATTTAAACATAAAATTCTAACGTTTACAAGAAAGTCCTCATACATAGGGTTATTACAGGTTAAGTCATTTAAAGGTCTACTTAGTCTAACTAAGGTTAAATGAGTTTGGTTTTAACATGAAAGTTGTCATGCTCGATGGGACGAACACAATGATATTTATATGATGTGTGCATGGTATAAAACCATGAAATCTAAAATTATAAAAAAATATTTTTCATCTACCTAATCAAGGTCATACTCGACTCAAACTACCATCCATGACTCGAACTTGACTCGCTAGACTCAATGAGACAAAAATAAACTTAATCTAACCTAATTAAATATTAAACATTATTATTTAAATTAATTCTATATAAATAGCTACTAACTTACTTAATTAGTCATTAATCATCCTTAATTGGGATCAGAGTGTTACACGCTCCCCCATTTAAGGATCATTCAGTCCTCTGAATGAAATATACCTGTGTAAAAAGGCCAGGATATTATCGGGCCATCTATTCCTCAAGCTCTTAAGTGGCCGCATCTTCTAAAAAACTTTAATCTATCATATGGTCCTTGTACACAGAACTTGCTCTATTGTACCCACAATACGGAGCGGACGCTCAACATATGACGCATCTGGCTAAATTTGAACATCATAGTATCGAATGACATAGGTAGGATCTTTAACATGCTTGTGGAGCATAGAAACATGGACTACATCACGAACTTCAAAAAAATCTATAGGAAGTGCTTGTCTATTGGCCAAATCACCAACTTTGCTCTTGATTCCAAATGGGCCTACATATCTCAAAGCCAACTTGCCCTTCTAGCTAAAATAGATTATACCTTTCATAGGAGAGACCTTTAGAAATACTCAATCACCAATTTGAAATTCCAAGTCTCTTTTACGAGTATCTGCATAACTCTTTTGCCTAGAACGGGCAACTTTCAAATTTTTAATCGCTTTTTTTTTCACATTTTCAGTAGTTTCAATGATGATAGTCGGTCCATGGAAACTTTTAATTCTTACTTTTTCTCAACAAACTGTATTTCGACATTTACGTTCGTACAGTGCTCCAAATGGAGCCATGCCGATGCTCTTATGAAAACTGTTGTTATATACAAACTCACACAATGATAGGTGCTTATCCCATTCCTTATAAAAATTTAGGACACTGGCACAAAACAGATCTTCCAACATTTGAATAGTGCATTCGGACTATCCATCAGTTTGTGGATGGTATGCAGTACTAAAACTAAGTTTGGTACCCATAGTTTCTTGAAAAGCCTTTCAAAAGGATGATACAAACCTACTGTTATGATTTGAAACTATAGATATTCGCATACCATGTAACCTTACAAACTCATACACAAACTTCTTGGCCATCTCAAAGAAAGTCATGCCCTTCTTGAAAGGAATAAAGTGAGTTGACTTTGTTAGTCTATCAACAATCACTCAAATTGCATTATTCTTTTTCCTTGTTGTGGGTAAACCAGACACGAAATTTATAGTAATATGATCCCATTTCTACTAAGGAATGTGCAATGGATGCAGAGAACCAGGAGGTCTTTAATGATTAGCTTTCACCTTTTGACATGTGAGATATCTAGCTACAAATCCTGTTATTTCCCTCTTCATGTTGTTCCACCAAAAATAATCTTTTAGATTCTGGTACATCTTTGTTCTACCAGGATGCATTGCATATCTAGCATAATGTGCATATTTCATAATGCTTTCCTTCATGTCATCATGAGCCACTACATATAATCTGGTCCTAAAATAAAGCACACCATCTTCCAAACAAAAGTCTGGTCTGTCAGCAATATAATCTTTTATTCTCACTAGATTAGGATTTTCAAATTGCCTATCTTTGATTGATTGAATTATTTCAGGCTGAAACGCAACTGAACTTGCAAACACCACTAAGTTATCTACCAATTTACCTCAACAGGTATGCCTTTAAATTCAGCTTGTATGAGCAATGTTGTGCTTAACAAGGCACTCAAATTTGTTATCTTTCGGCTTAGAGCATCTACCACGACATTCCATTTTCTCGGATGATATTTGATAGGAAAGTCATAATCCTTAATGAATTTAAGCCATCTTCGTTGCCTCATATTCAAGTCATACTGTTCAAAAAGATACTGCAGACTATGGTGATTTGAATGAACTTCAAACTTTTCACCATACAAATAATGTCACCAAAGTTTCAAAGCAAATACAATAGCTGCTAGTTCCAAATCATGGGTAGCATAGTTCTTGTCATATTCTTTTACCTTTCTAGAGCCATAAGCAATTACCTTGCCATTTTGCATCAATACATACCTCAATCCAACTCTAGAAGCATCTGGATAAATCACAAATCCTCCACTATCATCTGGTAAAAATAATACTGGGGTGGTAGTTAGCTTTTCCTTCAAGGTTTTAAAGCTTGACTCACATTAATCACTCTAAATAAATGGCACATCCTTTCGAGTCAGTTTTGTCAATAGGGCAGATATTTTGGAGAAATCTTACCAAAATCTTCTATAATAATGTGCAAGTCCAAGGAAACTTTTGATCTCTGTCACATTCTTTGGACTCTGCCAATTTATAACTGCGTCAACCTTTGGTGGATTAACTCCAAACCATCTTGTGCATTGATATGACCTAGAAAAGCTACCTGCTCAAGCCAGAAATCGCTTTTTTACAATTTCGTATATAATCGTTGTTCTTTCAACAATTGTAGTGACTTCTTTAAATGGTCTGCATTCTCCTTTGTTGTCTTAGAATATACTAAGATATCATTAATGAAGACAACAATGAATTGATCCAAGAAGGGAGCGAAGACCTTATTCATCAAAGCCATAAACACAGCAAGTGCATTAGTTAAACCAAAAGGCATCACGAGAAATTTCTAGTGGCTATACCTTGTTATGAAGGCTGTTTTGGTAATATTATCCTCTTTAACTCTCAACTAACGATAGCAAGATCTCAGATCAATTTTTGAAAAATATGTAACACCCTGGAGTTAATCAAACAAATCATCAATACGTGGTAGTGGGTACTTGTTCTCGATGGTCACTCTGTTCACCCGTTCATAGTCAATACACATCCTAGGAGTGCTATCGTTTTTCTTCTCAAATAACACTAGGGCTGCCCACGGTTACACATTAGGGCATATGAAACCCTTATCAATCAAATCCTACAACTGTTTATTTAATTTTTGTAAGTCTGTAGGAGCCATCCTATATGGGGCTTTGCTGATTGGAGCCATACCATGCATAAAGTCAATAGAAAAGTCAACTTCTTTAACTAGAGATAAACTAGGAACTTCATCAAGGAATATCTCTGGAAATTCATGAATGACAGGGATTTCCTCAAGTTTCTTTAGTTGTTTCTTTTCAAAGTTAAAGGCAATGAAGCCTTCACATCCCTTACGTATCATTCAATCCGCTTTGAATGTGGAGATGACTCGCTTAGACGATTTCTTCTTAATCCTTTTGAAACGGAATTTGTTACCTAGATTGAAGTTAATTGTCCTGTTGTAACAATCTACACATGCACGATATCTCGCCAGCCAATGCATACGAAGGACATCAAAATCTAATATAAACAATAGAACCAAGTTAACTGGAAGTTGAAGACGTTCGATTCAAATATCACACTGGGGGTAGTATAGACTACATTCCATCCTCTTGCCTACAGGAGTAGACACCATCAACACATAAGGAAGCTGTTTAGGTTGCTTCCCTAACTTAACAGTGAAATGAGGGGCTACGTACGAATGCGTAGACCCCGATCAAATAATGCTTGTGCTTCCCCATTAGCTATAGAAATGATACCTTCCACTACATTCGCATCCTTAGCACTTTCATGAGCAGTGGCATAAGTATGAGTATTCTGATGGTTCTATTTCTGCCCTTGACGTTGCTGCTGTTGCTTGCCTTTGGCAGTGGGTAGAGCAGACCGTTGTTGTTGATTAGGCTTGTATCTTAGACATTGGGCCATCTGATGCTCTATGGAGCCACAGATCAAACAAGCTCCTATGTTTCTCTAGCATGACTTAGTCCTATGAGGTTTCCCATAAGAGTCACATTTCACATTCAATTTACCAAGACTACCTTGATCGCCTTCAACTTCTTTTGTACTTGCCCCCTGGCACTGAAAGATGTGTTTTTTTTAGGGTCCATGGCTCTTTTCTCATGGGCATTAGCTTCTACAGAGTAAGCTTTATTTATTGCAGCATTGATGAGTCCATAAAATGCACTTTTTCAATGTTATTTTCAAAAGTTTTAAAGACTTATCAAGCTAAGAGAGCCTCATTTAGTGTGACATAATGGTTTCATTCATTTTAAATTCATTGTAATATTTTCTGACACAATTTGCCCAAAAATCACACTTTCTGTGTGAATTCATAAACCTGCCATTTTTGGAAATCTATTCTTGGAAAGTATTGGCAAAATTGGTTTTCTTATAAAGTGACTCAATTTTTTATCATCATTTGTTAATTCAATAAAAATCATGCACAACGATGTCATTCATGAGGAATGGGCTTACATTGGTGAGATTATGGCTTTTGATCAAAATTATTATTATAAATAATAATTCACTTTTTCTTGTAAGAACTTGGTGAAGTGAGTACCACACATGTACATGTGTACACTCACACATCTGTTGGACATCTAAAGATGATGGGGTCCACTTTATTTGCACAAATTCTGAAGATTATTCTGAAGATAATTCAAGCAAATCAAAGAAAATTCATTAAGGGCTAAATTGAGAAAGATATTTTCATAAAATGGAAAGTGACTTGATAAAAAGACAAAAGTTGGAAGGACTGCATACACATGTGTTGGACATCCACATCAGTTGAAAATTGACTTAGGGTTGTGACTAAGAAATTTGTGATCTTTTTCTCCAAATATCTCTCAAAATTTTCAAAGATGAAAGAGAATTTTCCAAGAAAAGAAAGTGTGTGTGGGAAGATTTTTCAAAGATTGGCAAGCCTCTTAACTTTTGCAAACATGGAGGCCAAATAGAGATGTCTTTCCAAAAATATATATTTGTTGGCAAGGAAGAGGGGAGTAAATAAGGTAACTTGGGCTTGCAAAATCTATAAATACATGTACTGTTGGATGCCCATACCATGGAAGAATTAGCCACCTCCTACCTCTAGATTTCTTATATTTCACCTCTCCCTCTCTTGTCCAATCATCTTATGTTGTTAAGAAAGCTTAGCCTTAAAGCCACATCACCAACCTTGGATGTTTAACTAAAAGGAGGAATTCTCATACATCCCTGTATGTTGGTTTTTTTATTTTTAATTCTTTTTCTCATGTAAAAGAAATTTCATACTAGTAATGAAGTTTGTTTTTTTTCCAATTTTTATTGTCTTAATCTGTGTATTTTTAATATTAGTCTTGTAAGCCATTGCAATAGGGTTGGTTTTGGCTTTTGGTTAAACAATTGGATCAAGTCTGGAATCATCACTAACAACCCACCTTAGTAACCTTTTCAATATACCATGTTTTTTTATAGATACATAGTATTTTTGGAGGAATGCAAGGTGGAGTTAAAGAGGGTTAAGCGTAAAGAAATTAGAAGTCCAAACTAAGATTATTTTTTAGAAAGTGGAGACTTATCATTCTCAACTAGATTGACAACCCAAGTTGAAGAATGAGGCCCTAGGACAGCACTTCTAATTTTTTTTGCTCGGATTGAGAGAGAAAGTTGAGAGAACAAATCATCACCTTTTAACTTTATTTTCACCACCTTTGATTTCAATTCACCACCTTTGATTTTCAACGTTTACCACTTTTAATTTCAGTTTACAACCTTTGATTTACTGCATTGTTATTTTATTTTCTACACTTTACTTTTTATTATTTAAATTTATGCACTCTTTTATGTTCCTATTTTTACATAGTTTTGTTAGAACCTTCTACTGCTAAAAGTTGCATGCATATTTTAAATTTATGCACTCTTTTATGTTCCTATTTTTACATAGTTTTGTTAGGACCTTCTACTTCTGAAAGTTGCATGCATATTTTTTTTCCTTCCCATGAGTACATTTAATGATGTTGACAAAATTGATCTCAAAAATCAGATTTTCATATCTGAATACTGAAATAGTTTCATGATGATAATAGTTCATAATCAAGCATAAATCTAAAACTGTCTTTTGCCAAAGTGTGCAATCAGAAATAGTGCACGTTTTCTCCTTCATGTTGGACATTTGGATTAAATCTGAAATCTGAAAATGGGCGCAAGTAGTTGGGATTTTGAACTCATAACGGATTAAAACCAGGCCATCTATTGAATGATCTTCATAGACAGTTCTGTGCATGAAGTTAACTTTTATGTGATAAATGTTTGAACTAGTTTTTAAATTTGAAAATAGAACTAAAAGGAAAAAAAAACACTCAAACAGCAATGCAAATCTTATTTTTGGTTTGTAGCCCATCTAATTTATATATCATACCATCACATGTGCCACTTCATCATCCTAGAAATAGCTTACACGTTCATGCATTGGGTCCATTGTTTTTAGAAAGTTGAGTCTTCATCATTCTTGCATCTTGTTTACCTTAGGAAATCTAGGTTTTAGATTTGCAATCATATTTTTTTGAAAGTATTTCATGCATGAATTGATGCCTTCTTAAATTAGGAAGTTGCATTGTTTGGTTCATATACTTTATTTGGTTTTAGAAGTTGCTTGACCTAGGCTAGCTTTCAATTTTTTTTTTAGATCCACTAACTTTTTAATCTAGAACATTTTAAATTTGAATTGGATTTGAAAATCTTTTGTTTTAGAAAGTGTATCATTTAGGTTCTTAACCTAATTTAGCTTTTAACTTAGGGAAGTTTTTAATTTTTGTTTAATTAGTTACTAACTTTGTTTAGTTTTTATTTTAGGAAGTTTCTAATTTCAGTTTTCTTTTATTGGAAGTTCTAATGTGTGTTGTATTTTGCAGCAACTTTAGTTTTATTTTTAGGAAGTTTTAGATTTAGGTTTTTAGTTATAGAAAGTTTCATTTTATTTGGTTTGTAATTAATTTAATTTTACAAATTAGGAATGAATGCATTTATTAGTTTTAAATTAGGTTAGTTTTAGATTGTATTTAGGGAAGGTACAAGTTGAAAAGGACTTTAATCACATTGCTCCCTGTGGATCAACCTGGTCTCTCCAGTTAATTACTATATCGCAACTTTGCATTTGGAACTCATGATCAATCGTCAAAACTAACTGGCCTTTAAAAAGTTGTAACATAATCCTTATACATGAGATTCAAACCAATGATGAACTTATTGACATTCTTTTCCTCTGTATAGATCATATCCTTTGAATATTAATATAACTAGGTAAAAGTATATACATAAGATGCCACAGGCATTTGTTGCTGCTGTAATGTTATGAACTCAACTTCTTTCTCCCTTTGAACATATGTGGGAATAAACTTCCTTCTAAACTGTATCTTAAACGTTTCCTAAACGGTAGCTCTGGGCATATCTTTGTAAGAGTTTCTCACACTTTTCCATCAAGTTTTAGCCACACCACGAAACCTGGAATCGATGAGCAAGGTCTTCTGTCTGTTAGTGCATACTACTTTATCAAATATACTATCTATATGCTCTAGCCATTTGTCCGCTTGCAGAGCATCTTCCTTGCCATGGAACTCTGTAGCCACACGTTTTCTAAACTTTTCATGTAGAGCATTTGGATCATTCTCCTTTGGTTGAAATACTACTTGTTGCTCTACATGAGGCCAAACTAGGGATTGACCTTGTCTTTCAATTATAGCATTCACCTATGCTTGTAAAGCATGCATAGCTTGCATTCATTGGGATTGCTCCTGAATAGCTTGCATGACTATCATAAACTGGTCCTCAGTATTCTGAGGTGGCGGTGGAGGAGCATATCCGATAGTTTTTATGAATAAGTGGGTTCATGTTAACCATGTTGCTGTTGTTTGTATTAGATCCTGATGCCATTTCCTGCAAAATAAGATCAATCCTAAACTAGGAATACCTATCTAGCCCTCCATACCAAATCAAATAATCAGACTATAGATTCAAATATTTAGTGTTTGCATTAATACTATCGTATCTTCACCAAGTTCCTTTATTTCTAAGTTCTCTAAATGACTATTTCATGCTATGATACCATACTAATATTTAACAACCTGAGTCAAAGAATCCTTAGATTAGGGTTAATCCCTAAGCGTAACACACGTACTCCCGTGTAATTTACACATGGACTGAATTTAAGTGGAATTACACAAGTGATATTCACATTGCTTACACGTGTGAGCTGCTTTTAACGGACATCTGTCCAAGCATCAATTACTTGGAAGCCTGTCAATATCATGTAAAATTTGTTCTTCTCCTACCAATAAATTAACAATTCTCAAAATATTAATTCATTAAAACAGCATACATTACAATGCCAATAAAAAGAGGAAACATAACCACATGACATGATATATACAAGAGTTGAACAAGAGTGTCATAAAATGACACTTTAAGAGTAATATAAAGTTTATGGATAACAACAAAATGATACACACATCTCAAAACACAAGGAATCATAACTATGCATGACAAAATAAAAACTAATGCAAAGTGTTATGAAACCCTAACACATAAAAAAAAACTCAAAATAAGAAGGCCTTATTACGATCATGTCACGCTCCGTAGGTGGATCAGTCAGATTGCTTCTGCTATCCACTCGTTGAGGCCTGACGGGACCCTACAGGCCCTCTCTTAAGTCTCTTCGATCTCCGTAAAATCGGGACTGAGATCTGAGCTTATAACACTATTAGACAACTTATGAATAATACTATTCAACAAAGTATATGCATAATTAAAGTTACACTCGTTGTGTCTAAAAGAATCATTAACAAGTTATCATAGAGGTTAATTTAGTATATTAAGCATGTTGTGCATTAAATGAAGCATGATGTAAGAGTCAATTAAGAGAAATATATTATTATTTGGCCACTACATTTACTATATTCTCCCTCTAGGGACTTTACATTGAGAACACCAATGCCCAAGCCAAAGGTACGATTGGGTCGCTACGTTCATGGAGTCCGGAAGCTCCAAAAGCATATTGCAGTAGCATCATATCAATCTACTACACCAAAGTCAACCTCGCCAGGTATCATAAGGCTGAAGCTGAGTAGAGCCAAACAAGTTCAAATCATATAATTGAAATTGAGTAATCCGTGTAATTCATTTCATTGTAAACAATTCATTAGATGATCAATTTATTTTTACTCAATTCAATATTGGCAATATGAAAGTCGTAACTCAAGAAACATTTAAACCAAAATCAATTCATATGATGATTATTTCAAATCATTTTAACAATAGAGAGCAACGACAATAATTCAATATGCTATGCAATTCAAATTAGTAGAATCAAGGCGAATTATGAGCCAACCCTAATCTAATCATCTATTATTTCTAACCGTGCATGATGATGTAGTTTTAAGTTATTTGATACATAGTCGTCTCTATTTGATGTTAAATTGTGCAAGGGAGAGTGTATCAAAGTTCCTTAAACCAACACACATGGGGAGGTCCTTAACAAATGGACAATATTATATGAGTGAGTCTCAGCCCTCAAGACACATCATGTTAAGAAATTTTCCATTGGGCCATAGGATTAGGTTAAAGGTTCTAAGAAGCTAGGGCCCTACAAGGCTTTCTCAAATGTCCCTAATTTTCTTAAATTTTTAGGGTTCTTATGGCTTAGTCGTGAATAGTCCATGACTTAGCTGTGTATTCCACGGATTAGCTGTGCCTTTATAGAATTTTGCCCGCAGATATGGATCAGCCGTGATTTAGCTTACGGCTTGGCCACAACTTAGATACGTCGTAGCCATAGTGCAATTTACGGCGTAGCCGTGAGTTTAGCCGTAGAAGAAAATTTTCAACTCTTTGTTTTTCGTCAAATTTTGGTCTCTGGAAAGCTAGCTGTAGTATAACTTACGTTTTAACTATAAGCTCCAGAGTTACTAAAACTGTTTCAGTATAGAAGTTTAGTAGAGAACCCGTTTTAACTTGGTTCCACTACGGTTTTCCCTGGTCCAATTTGTCATTTTACATTTCCATGTTCACATTTTATCATTCATTGAAGAGATTTTATCATGCATTAGAAATTTGAAAAAATAAGGATATAAGGGCTGAAAAATTACTTCTAGAATTCAATAGATTTACAAGAATCACAATTTACTAACATGCATTCAACATTAATTAGCTTATATTTGCCTTGACTTACAGTTCAAACTACTATTCCTCCTCTTGGCTCAAAAGAAGAAGAAGAACACTATACTCGGCCTTAAAATGCTATGCATGAAGAAAAAATAGAAAGAATGAGTGCATGTTTGAAATGAGAGTTTCACTGACTCTATTAAACCAAGAAATCTATGAATGGGAAGAGATCTTATCTTAGACAATAACTAGAGGGTTGTAGGGAGAAATAGAAATCTATATCTTCAATTCTAACAAAGAAAATAGGCAGAGGAGAGATGGATTTGAGGTTTGGAGGTCTTAAAACATACACGCAAGGTTATTCTTATCCATAGTAGCAATGGGGAAGAGGATGGGAAAGGAGAAGCCTACTGTTATTCCAAGAGAGGGAGAGCCCAGTGAAATGGGTATTGAAACCCATTTAAACATAAATTCTGACGTTTATAAGAAAGTCCTCATACATAGGGTTATTACAAGTTAAGTCATTTAAAGGTCTACTTGGTCCAATTGGGGTTAAATGAGTTTGGTTTCAACATGAAAGTTGTTATGCTCGATAGAAAGAATGCGATGATATCAATATAATGCATGCATGACGTAAAATCATGAAATCTAAAATTACGAAAAATGTCATTCATCTACCTAATTAAAGTCAGACTCGACCCAAACTATCTATTCATGACTTAAACTTGACCCGCTAAACTCAATAAGACAAAAATAAACTTAATCTAACCTAATTAAAGATTAAACATCATTCTTTAAATTAATTATATATTAAATAGCTAATAACTTTATTAGTCGTTAATCATGTTTAATTGGGATCGTGTATTACGGGAAGGGACAAAATCTCGGCAGTATCCAGGATAGGGGAAAAGCGATTGGACTTGGTCATGGGTTGGGGAGGGGGCTAGGATCACGGGCCAATTCCAGGGGTTTTATCGTGCTGGGTCATGGTGGCAGGGACAGGCTGGCTCGGATGTGACTCGTGGATGCACGTACCTGAGGCTTGGGCTGATCCGAATGGTGGTGAAGGAGCAGAGGCCGAACCCATGTCCAGCGGGGAGATTGCGGATGACAGTCGTCGGATGTTTCGAACTGTAGGCTAATGTAATAAAGCGACATCCTCAGCCAAAGAATCAGAGGCCTCACAGTGTGTCCTGGGAGCGCCGGAAGATTGCAGAGGTCTGGTGCGGAGTGGGGCCGATGTGGTGCAGAAAGAACAAGCCACTTTTGGAAAACAGAGTCGGTTGCAACTACGGCAGCAAACAAAGTTCTCGTAAGACAATGGTTGAAATTTTGTCGAGGATCCATTTTTTATATAAACAACCCAGAAGTGGCGTAGAGCCGAGATCCATTTCCACCAAAACGCGATCAAAGAGTGTGCAGCCACCGGCGGCCCTGAGACTCCGTGTTGGAATCCAGGCGGATGAGCTGCCCTATCGGAGTGAGAATGAGTTGCAGGGCGTCCATGGTCCAGTACTCAATTGGTAAACCGGGAAGTTGGATCCAGACTGGAGTGAACCCAATATAGGCGCTGTAGGGATCAAAGTTCGGCACCTAGTTTGTAACAGCCAAACGTAGACCAGCCATCTTTTGTGACATTCTGGAGTCCCACGTCGATTAGAGAGAGAGAAAAATAAATGGGTTTAAATATAGAGCTTGCACCCTTATCTTGTACGAGGTCTTTTGGTAGGTTGAGGCCTACTAAAAGTAAAACCGTGAGAACAATGAGCCAAATCGGACAATATCATGTGTGAAGGGTGAGGCGTTACAAATGGTATCAGAGCCACCTAGAGTCCCACATCTCTATAAAGAGGAAATGGGTTTACACCCTTACCTTGTATGATACGAGGCTTTTGTGTGAAGGGTGGAGCGTTACACCTTCCATGGGGAGCAGGTCCGGACAAGGTTAACATCAGTTTGATTGGTGAAGGCGAAGAGGTAGAAGCAGTTGGGGAGTTCGACTACCTCAAGGGAACCCAGAGGCGCCAGACCGTCGATAGCCGATTTCATAGCAGTTTGGGTGGGAGTTTCTGTGGGAAGACTTTTCCGATGAGCGATAGATGTCGTCCCACAAGAGCCCGTGTTTTGATATCTATGGGGATAGTGATGATGGGGAAGTCATCCACAGTTTGTGGGGAGAGGGGGTACCTAATTCCTAAGGGAAGGGAAGGGGATTCTGGGAGTGGTGGAAGAGTGCGTATAATGTCCCTATGTGACTTCCGTGGAGCTGAAGACGAGGGTGGTTCAGCCGAAGGTGATGGGGTGATAGTGGTGTCGACTTGCATACAATCAGAGGAAGAGGGACAAACAGCATGTAAAGGAGCCCGAGGCAGGGTTGGTGAAGAAGGGGACGGTGTGGCCATTTATTATGAAATTTCTCAAAGCACATGTTACTATTGTTTTTAAATCTTCCATTGATTGATACTGAAGCCGATTTAAGAGGGCTTGACATGCTGAAACAAATAGTCCTAGTTTGACACTAATATGGAGATAAGTAACTGTTTGATTTTATCACAGTAAAATATGCATGATTTGTACCCTCTAAAATGTTTGGAGCTAAAATCAAGAAATATGCATGATTTGTAGCCTCTAAAATGTTGCAGCTAAAATCAAGGGCAATGATCATTTGATTGGGGTGGTATTAAAATCAGTCCTTATACATAAGCTAACCCCCCCCCCCCCCCCCCCCCCCCCCCCCCCCTTTTTTATATTTAATATCATGCATCTAAGTAGGCCTGACATTAGTGACAATATACCACATTGATTGAAGTAGTACAGGTGAAGCCCACTGTCATTAATTTATCACATTAAAGACTATTAGCTTCACAATTGACATAGTGATGAATCATTTATAAATAAAACGTATATTTATTTGAAAATTCTAATATTTTAATTTTCAACCTCAGTATATCTAAATAATAAAAATAAAATAATAGGTTAAGATAATGAGAATACACTCGTCAAAAGAGGGGAAACAAGGGCTGATAGGTTAGAATGTGGCCAAATCTACTCCACCACGACTTGAATACACAAAGTAGCAAGTAAAATCAAGTGTTAAATGCAGCCCATTTGATAGTTGCCCAGATCCAGTAGAAGCCAAATATCTACAATGAAAGGAAATTTATCTTACTTTTGGATTTTGCAGGTTATGATTCCTCTTATACCTCTTTCTTGGGATAGAAATGGGTGGGTTTGAGTTGGGTCTCTATTGACATTCTTCCAATATATAGGACCTGAAATTGACTCCGATGCACCTGGTTTGACTCAAAGCAAAATTATTATTACTATTGTTGTTGTTGTTGTTATTTTATATATTTTTAAAAATTTTATCAAGAAAAACCCCTTAAATGTACACTAATCATGATCAGGTCCAATTTTTTAATGTGCATTGATCGGGTCTATAGAGAAGAAAAAAAAAAAAAAAGAAAGGAAGGGATTAATTTCTTTGTTCCCCTTTCTTCTTTTCCTTCTCCTCTCTTCTTCTTTCTTTCTCCTCTCTTTTTCTCTTCTTTCTCCTCTTTTCTTCTTTCTTTCTCTCTTCTTCTTCTTTTCTTTTTTCTTCTCTCTTCCTTTCTTCTCTGTAGTCTTTCTTTTTTCACACGTTCAAGCCCCATAGACTCAATCAGTGCACATTAAAAAATTAAAACTAATCATGATTAGTGTACATCTAATGGGTTTTTTCCACTAAAATTTCTATATTTTTTTAAACCATATGTAATAATGCTTCTGATCCCCTTCACAATGACAAAGACTCAATTGATGATTTAATTATTCAAATTAAGCACCAAGGAGTAGAGCTCCAAGGAGTAGCTCAGTGGCTTGGGACCAAAATTTGCTCACTTGAACCAACAAGTTTTCACTATTGTAAATGAGTGCACAATTGACTTAATAGTCTTTTCCATTCTAATGGGTGCCAAACCCAAGGATGAAAGGCTAATCGGGGCATCCCTGTTTTACGGTCTACCCAAATGAATTATCAATTGGGCTCCACTAGGGACTTAAAAGTCGATGCGGGCATGAGCTTAGGAGCGGATTCTCCAAAACATGATACCATAGAAATCAGTATTCGGGTCTGAACCCAATAATCAATCATATATTCACCTCCCAAAACCCTGCAGTTAAATCCCTCCATAGGGCTCAAACCCTAAAACCCTTGATCTCTTCAATCAACAGCAACAAAACGATCATGGCTTTGTTCCTGCAATCGGCTCGCAGAAAATTCCTTTCTTCTCCTCTCAAATCCACATTAGTAGTAGCTCAACTACTCTCCCAATCTCATCATCATCATCATAATCCAAGAAAAGCCTTCCAGACCCGCAACTACATCTCCGAAATGCGGAAATCAGCTTTCGAAGGCAACATACTCAGAATTCTCCGCACCGAGATTCAATACCAATCCGAATATGCTCCCCCAAAACAGGTACTCAAAACCAAGCACACCCATCTTTCCTTTTCCTTCCCATTCTGAGGAATTCGTGGAAAAATGAAGCCTTTCTGCAGTTTCCGCTTTCTGTTTGGCGAAAATACTTTCCACCCACAACTTTCGATTTTGTGAGGACTTCAAAGAAAATGGTTTTCTACGTCTTGGGTCTGAGTCTGATTTCCACAAAAGTGTGGAATCTGCTTCTGCCTTTGAAAATGGCAATCGTTAAAGTTGTTAACATGGAACAATGGAAAATCACTCTAATTGCACGCTTGAATTGTTGGGTCCACCCAGAATCGTAGCTTGATCAATCCTAGCTGCCCAGTTGAATGAAGGATTGCTTCTTCCAGAATATAATCTTTTGTTGGCTTCCCTGATTGTGTCAACTTGTTAACAAGACAATGTGGTTTACTTTGAAATGCCTATCAGTAAGAATTTTGTACAATAGTAAGAATTTTGTACAATAGTGTATCCACTTTGGGGCCATGGCCAACTGGGTGAATGGTTCTGATTGTGGTTTGCATATGTATAAGGTTTGCCTTTAAGACTGCAATTTTGGGTCTACCTTGTTTTTTTTTTTTTTTTTTTTTTTTTTTTTGTTTCCTTTTTCCTCTCAACCAGCATCATTGAGTTTGTTGTTGGCTGTTTTGAAGCCTGCAATGGAATTCGAATCATTCACGGTCGAAGATAAGCCGGGAGAGCAGTGGATTCGACTAAGGGGTAAATATGGGGAGAAGGAGGATATTAAAATTGAAGTGACGATGTTTGATGGGGCTGTTCAAGCTCCGAAGGCTGGTGATAGTGATAAAGAGGATGACATGAAGCTGCATATTAGCTTGATTGTAGATGTCTCAAAGGGGGAAAATTGTGATAATGTGTTAGAGTTCATATGCTCGGCATGGCCGGACAGCTTGGAGATCCAGAAAGTTTTCATGCTTAAGCGTGATCGAATGGCTGTGAAGCCTTTTGTTGGACCCAATTTCAAGTAAGGTTTCTTTGTGCATATATTGTTTAGTTTGGTTGAGGATATTAAATGGTGGCTCATACCAATCTCTATTGCATATATATCTGGTGTATTGTGATCGAAACCATTTTAGCAGATTGTTATGGCTGTGGGTTGACCACATTCTCATTGACCAGATATTTACCATCTGATTAGTGTATATTTGCCAATTCAATTTGATCATTGACCAGTGGCTTTCTTTTCAAACCATCCATTTGCTTCCCACTGCTCAACTATTAGGTGATTCATAGTCTAGAGTGGATCCTTAGTGGGTTTTGGTCACTATAACAGTGAGCTTTTTTTTATTTTTTTATTTTTGGTTCATAACATATACTAGTACATGTAGGTTTGATCACTACTACATTCCACCTATTCTGAGTAGGGATAGGGGTGGTGTGTTCTTGTTTCCTGATTGCTGGGTAATGACTACGAATTACATACAAAATTAAACCCCAGTCCTCATGAATAAGTTTCTGTAAGGCTGGATTCTTATCCTTTTGGTTGGGCAGTTTTCTTGTTTCCTTATGTTTACATTTTCTGTGATACATACAGTTAACAACTCTTATTCTGTATAAATTTTCCATTTTATGCTTCTATTATAAGTTAATGGTCAAGGAGGAAAACAAGAAGAAGAAGAAAAGAGCATGGGGCTTGACCACCATTTCTGGTGGGCATGGACTGTGCAGGGCTACCACATGTTTACCCCTTCCACATTGTATTTGTTTATTATGCTGGGTGCTTATGCAGTCTCATATATCTGATTCATTCTATTTTAATGATTACAGGGATTTAGATGATGAGCTTCAAGAAGCTCTCTACGAGTTCTTGCAGGCACGTGGGGTAACTGATGATCTTTCTGTTTTCTTACATGACTACATGATGAACAAAGATAGAATAGAGCTTATTCACTGGCTGGGAACTGTTAAGTCTTTTGTCGAGAAATAGGATACATTTTCAGCCAATCCCAATTTAGTTATCTTTCTCCTGTTTTCCATTCGGCTCCTACTGGTTAACCATCAATGTTTCCTTTCTCTTGGGGTGGCCTCTTTGCTATGGTTGGAATGGGATTGCATCCAACTTTGTTTCAGTGCACCATATTAGTTCATCCTTCAATGCTAGTCCTTATGTTACTCTCTTTTTTGAGTTTATACATGGATTATACTAGGCCTTGGCAAGAGCAATTTGACTGGATGTATGTGTATGATTTATATCAACGGAAAATTTATTATTTGTATGACTGTAACTCATATTCTGTTAATCCTCATTCTTTTGGGTGTTGTGATTTTTTTCACCCCTAGAGATTATCTTTTCACATTTACTTTAGGGCAGAGATTTTTATAAGTTATTTACAGACTCTCATTTCGCCTGTTTACAAAAGGAGCACATCCTTGTCCGTGGCTGTTATCTCAGCTGATTAAGGACATGGGTTTGGGTATCTGAGCGCATGAGTTCAAGTCCTCCATTGTAGCCAAAAAGGGAAAAGGAACACATAAATTAGCAATATCCATTGGATTAATTTCATAATGGTATTGTAACTGTTTTTTATCTTGAATCTTTATTCATCAACTTGACCCTTTAGTTATTGAGGAGGGGCTTATTCTAGGGGTGGATGAGTCACTATAGAGAGCAGTGATTGAGAGAAACTACAAGAGTCCTTAAAATGGAAGTTAATTTGGAAATTGAATCAAATCAGGACTAATCGGTTAAATTATGTGATTGTCTTCAGTTTGTCAAGCGTTTTTTCAGTGGAGAGACACATTCTGACTAATATAGATGAATTTTAGCTATTAAAGAGGTGGTAAGGTTAATCTTTCATATGTTCAGGCCCATTGCTTATTGTGGCTGGTTTGTCCAGTGCTTTAAAGTGGGTGAAAGAAACTGTTAATCTCTCCTTCCACTTAGAGGTCACCTTTGCCTACATTCCAAGGGATGAGTAAGCAAGGGGAAAAAAGGGTTCTTTTTACAAGCGAAAAACGTGAAGTCACCTTGCATTTAAAATAAATGTGTTCTTTCAGAAACTACATTAACAGTTTAAATTTGGATACTTATACGAGTGCATATACTTTCTGCAACACATTTTGGTGTATGTTATGTTTCTTCGAAAATATGAATAGTGGCCTTCTTGAGGAGGATTCCATGGAAGCATTATAAATTGGATAAGGGAATGTGGTGCTTTAGCAATAAAAGATTACATAGAAGGTCACTTGGAGAAAGAATGGTGAAGGAGATGCACTCGGAAGTCTTCTTTTTATTAATGTGTCTTAATTAAATTAGCAGTCTTTAATACTATATTAGTAAGCATTACTAAAATTTTTATTTGCAAATGTGCTTATCAATTTTATTGTAGAACTGGGATTTATTAGGACTTCTGACTATCGGCTTAGATAGAGCCTTTCAATATTTAAAGCTTCAGTTTACAATCTAATTTGATTGATTCGCTTCAGCGATATTTAACTCCCTTCATTTTACAATGTTTTTGGTGAAGGTTCCAAACTCCTTCCATTTGATTATAACTGTTGAGAGAATTGCTACTGACTGTTGAATACATTTTCAGGGCCTATTTGTTTCCATGAAATACATTGGAATTGATGGTCAAATGAGTTTCACCCAAGGACT
This sequence comes from Sextonia rubra, assembly GCA_037013555.1. NCBI lineage: Eukaryota > Viridiplantae > Streptophyta > Magnoliopsida > Laurales > Lauraceae > Sextonia > Sextonia rubra. Next base: position 624,576 of record JASUAD010000007.1, read on the forward strand.
AATATAGAGGTGAGGGATGCGGGATATGAGACAACAATGAAAATGGGACCTCTTGGAGGAGGACTCCAAGTCACTTTCTTCCTCTTCTTTTCTACTTTCATCAACAAACAAGATCCTCAATTATAAAAGATATTATCTGTGTGGACATTAGAAAATTCTTTTTTAGTATGGGCCCAATGAGCAATTCTTATAGATACTTTAGATAGAATATTCTCCCAAGACGATTCTTTTCTACCAAAAACTCTCTCATTCCTTTTCTTCTAAAAATGGACCAAAGTATAGAGAAAGGAATGATTCTCCACAAAATCTGCCCGCACCCGACCAAAGGAGGTCTCCTCTAGGCCTCCATTAGGTCACCTAGTGATAGTGGGGTACACCAAGCTACACTGCTTTTTTTGAAAAAAATACCCCTAAATAATGAAGCAAGTCCACAGTGAAGGAATATATAATCTATCGACTCCCTCTCCCTCCCACAGAAATGACAAAAGCCTGATATGGAATCCAATATGAAGCCCCTCCTTAAATTATCTATTGTTGAGATATTTTCTGCAACTTCCAACCAACAGAAGACCTCAACTCTAGGTGAAGTAAGACCTAACCAAACTAGCCCAGAAGAAGATGACTCCTCGTTACAAGGGCTCAACTCCTTGTAGAAGGGCTTGGAATAAAAAGAACATGTAGTGTTTGGCTTCCAAATTTAGTAGTCCTTTTCATCCTTGCATAAGAAAACGTTAGATAGAAGACTCAACAAAGACTCAAACTATGCAAATTCCGACAAACGAAAGGCCTTCCTAATACTCACTTCCGAAGATATCTTTTTCTCATCCCAAACACAATAAATTTTAACAGAAGGCTCTTTATTAGAAACTATACTAAACACTCTAGAAAACAAATGACGTAAAAGACCCACTCCCACCCAATCATCAAGCCAAAAACAAACTTTATCCCATACAATTTTAGTTTTACAATTTCTAGGAATTTAATTACTTCAAACAACCAGGCCTTTGGTTTGATTTTAGAATGCTACTATTTTTCCAATTTCTGCATTTACTTTATTTTTATTTTTTCCATTGTGTCTTTTTATATAATGGAACACTTGGATTTGGGATGGGGGATCCCTTCCACAGCCAACATATAATGGGGACCAAAATGGAATTAAAAATTATGCTAGAAATTCCCATTCAACAGCCCCAGATTAATCATAATCCTGTTCAACATCTTGTCCCTGCTAAATTCTACATTGTATGGTGAATTCTAGTTAGAAAAAACATTTTAGCCAGTAAGGGAAATGATTTTTTTTTTCCTAAATTGAGTGCATTAAAGAAAACAAGCATACAAAGAGTGAAAGGTACACATAAGTTAGCCAGTCATGTAGCTTGGATAAAACATAATCTAAATACCTAATATATTCGAGACTTTGTGCTAACAAAATTAGCCCTCATCACTGGGCTTAGGGGTTGAGGTCATCTGTTGCCATGGAGTCCATCCATCTGAGAACATTGATCACAAGTTGCACTGTCCAAAAGATCAGCACCAGTATCCACTTCCTATATGTAAATATGAAGAAAGAGGAACAGACGAATTGCACATTATTGTTGATAGGGGTTTGAGATGGGAGAGGGCATCAGCTAAGAGGTTGCCCCCTCGTTAGTAGAGGCTAATTCACCAATTATGAATCTCCTTTAAGTTAGACAGTATTTTCTTTTAGATAGTGAATAGAGGTCAAGGGGATTGGATCTATTCAAGATTTAATGTAAAAGAGATTGCGCGTCTCCTTCAATGATAACATTTGCTAATTGATGTTCCAAGCATAGTTTCGTTCCTTCCAAGAGAGTTAGCATTTCTGCTTCATTGGGCTGGATGCTTGTATTTGGCTTGTGTAGGCTACCTAAATAAGCCTTGTTTGGGTGCGGAATGCTATTCCTAGACCCGCATTAGCTACACTGGCTGGGTCAAAAGAGCCATCAAAATTCATCTTAACCCATCCTGGAGGAGGAGGCCTCCATTTAATGGTGGGAGGAAGTTTGTTTAAGGTGGGACACTTTAAGTCCCATACCATTCTCCATGTATGGTTAGAGTTTCAAGATTTTTTTAACAATAAGCAGTGGATAGAGAGGTTGATGTTGGAAGATGGAAAGGTTTCTGCTTTTCCATATATACTAAGAGATGATCACGTCCAGCTGGCAAAGATCGCTAGGTGTTGACCAAAACCAGCTGGTAAAGGATAGGTGATGTAGTGGCCTAGCGGAGAGGTGCTTGAGAGGGTGAAATTGGTTCAAGACTTGTTTGGCAAAAGCATAGTCATGAAACAAGTGATCGATAGTTTCATCAGACACCACATAGCTAACAGAGGCTAGATGTCATGATGTTGTGTCGATGAAGGTAATGGCTAGTTTGTTGGTTTTTATGAAGGAGTCGCCATATGAAAACTTGATTTTTGATGGTGCTTGTAGCTGTCATACGATATTCCATGGGAGATTGGGGCCTACAAAGGGCGGGTTCGGGGAATGGTATAGTCCTTTAAGAGTACAGGAACCTGCTCTTTCATTTTCCAACATGGGGTGTTTGGTCCAATGACAGGGATTGATAAGCTAGCATGAGAAATGTGTGGTTTGAAGAGATAGAGGATTTTCCCCCACTATCCTAGACCTTATTGTTTAGTGAATCAATGAGGGCTCGAACTAGATGCGAAAGTCGAGAAGGGAAGAGTGGCCATATTTAAGTTAGAATGGATTAAGAGCTGTCCATTTGGGAGCCATTGATAATGAAAGATCCAGATGTAAGAACCATCTCCAACTGACCAATGTAGGTGTTGGAGAATGATGTATCAATTAAGAAGTAGCCATTTCCATAATGGGGATGCAAACTTTGTAGGTAAGTAGGACCTAAAGTCGGTGTGTTTCAGATATTTTTTGTGAAAGGAGATGGACCCACCATGTATTTGGGCTTGTGATGAAACGCCAAATAAGTTGACCTATAAATGCCCTGCTTTGAATCTCAAGATTTCGTAGACCTAGGCCACTAGTAAGTCATGGTTTTGTTGATTTATCCCAAGCAATATGTTACGCTTCGAGCCTGAGATTTTGCGATTAGGGTGACTCCTGAGGTGCAACATACGTAGTTCCATGGCAATTCGTGCCATATTAAGACATGTATGAACCAACACAGGGAAAAAAGCACAGAACTCACGTGTGAGGACTGACGTATAACATGTATTCATTTAAAACATTTGTGAAAGTCTGTGTATTTTTGCCTATATTTAACAATAACCAATACAATTCATATTTTGAGATATGGTATTAAGCATAAACCGAGTCTATTAAATTTCAATTGTAAACCAAAGATATAAAACTTAAAAAGAGTATTTTATATGAAACTTGATTCCATGCATAAACTAACATGTCCAAAATACAAGTGTCTACAGGAATGATCTAAAATATGGATACATGGTGTGACCAAATGCATAGAACCTAAATACAATTTGAATAAGAGACATACATGTCCATCAAAGTTAAGTAACATAATAAAACTATGATATAATGGCATGATGCATAAACATAATTTAACAAATTTTATAACTTGTGAGGCACCAAAATATGCCTATGGCGCTCTCCGAAATATACAACCGTAGGATGTTCTCAAAGTCTACATTACTATACTATACTTTGAGAAGTAGCTGGAAACTTTTTTATAGGTATGTCAGAGGTGGAATTGGTACTTATACCTATTTGTAACATCAAGGATAACACTACTTAGATCTATTTATAACATCAAGGATAGCACTGTAAACACAACGGTTTAACAAATATAAATGCATATAAAACTAACATGTTATATCAATTGAATTAAAGACATACCAATTAAATAAGAGCAATAGCGGTAGCTAAGCATACTGTGCATATAAATATATCATGACTATAGAATCATAATTGAACATACTATAACATTTTAGTTGACATCCACGAGGCTATCTTCTCTCTAAGGAGAGCATTTATCATACAGTGAAAAAATCATTGAGGGATCCTTCTAGTTATTTGAGGAGTGCCGACCAATTCCTCCATAACCACTGCAGTAATGACATATGGAATACTCAAATTGATCCTGTCGAACCTAATAAGGGTACAAGCTAAGTAGTGCCGACTCAACGTATCAAGACTGATCGAGATTCATAATTGTCACAACCTGAGCCCAGGAGATTGGGGGTCAAGTCTAAACCTAACCAGTGACACACGTACTCTCGTACATATCCACTTAGACCCTGTCTAAATGCACACGCATAAGGGAAAGTTCGCATGTGCCAATACATGTACGTGGAAGCTATAGATATCAAACCATAACAAAAGAAGACATACAAGAACAAAATAATATATATACAAAAGGTTACATAAAGTTTAGAGTAATACAAAATGAGCCAGAATACAACTAATAAAGATCATAAACAACACCAAAACCAAGTGGGATCCCTTAACAAGAAAGACTGATATGCATGCATGTCGATGTCGCGCTTAGGCGGAGTGATTACAGCTACTCCTCTAAACCTGATGGGGCATCTGGGGTCTCTCCTGGAGTCTGATTGACCGGAGAGGGGTTGGTCGAGGGATCTGAGCTTGTAACACCAAGGACAACTTGTGAATACAACGATTCAGCAAAATATAAGCAATAATAAGTTAACGCATGTTGTATCTAACAGAATAAGTAACAACTAATAAATCATAGAGTTTCAATTTCATATACAAGGCAGTTGTGCATTCAATGAAGTATGGTATTGGAATTAATGGTTACAGGATACGTGCATAACTAGGTGGCTACTACATTTGCCCTATACTCCCTTTCGGGATCATACATACATACTGAGAACACCATTGACCGGACCAGGGTACGAATGGGTCTCTGGTTCCTGGGGTTCAGAAGCCCCAAGACATAAACTCACTACAGCGGTGCCATACATATTATGCCAAATTCAACCCCATTGGGTATCCTAACGCTGAGGTTGAGTAGTGCCTAACCATATGGAGTCAATCATACACAATAACTTGAGTAACCATGCATATCATATCGAGCATATAGCATACGTTCTAATCATACATTCAATTCATACATACAATACTCAAGTTAATGAGAAACATATCGAACAAATCAAACAAGTCGAACACAAATCAAATAAATCGAACTTACCATATCAAAGGGGCATAACGAGACTATACAAACAATACAGAAGAGTGGAGGTCAATAAATATCCATACAAGATGTCATGCAACTCATTCTGCCTGAATCACGAGCATTTACTAGCCAACCTTAATCTAATTATCCAGTGTTTCTAACCGTGCATGATGATGTAGTTTTAAATTATCCGATACACGGTTGTCTAGTGTTGCATTATATCATGAAGTGTATCGAAGTCCTTTAAACCAACACCCATGGGGAGGTGCTTAACAGCTGGATAACGTACATGAATGAGTTGCAGCCCTCGAGATCATTCATGCAATTCTGTCACATTCCGTTGGGCAAGTTGAGGTCACCTACATTCTAACTTAAAGGCCTACAAGGTCTCTTCAACACCTACCTTGCTGATTTTTTACTGGTCTTACGGCTCAGCCGTGGGTGACATACGGTTTAACCGTAGACATCTTACGACTTAGCCGTAATATGTATTGCGGCTTAGCCGTGGTTCCCCTTACTGTTCATCCGCATTCACAGCTTAGCCCTGTTTTTGTTATACAGCTCAGCCACGGTGAGGGTACAGCTTAGCCGTAGCACACCTTACGGCTTAGCTGTGGTTGGACCGTGGAAGGTTCTTTTAAATTTCAGCTCTCTAGAAATCTAGCTGTAGCTTGACCTACGGTTGGTTCATGATTAGGCTACGGCTAAGCCGTAGAACATTATACGGCTTAGCCGTAGCCTTATCGTATAAGAAAACAGGGTTTTGTAGCTCTTTGGAATCTGAGCCGTAGACAGTTACGGCTTAACCGTACATTGCACGAAATCATATTTCAGAACCTGTTATAGAATCAACCGTATGTGCACAGAATTGAAACAACAACATCTAACAGATAGAATTCAACACAATTGGGCTGTAAAACACATTTCACATGCAAGATTAAGGAGTTCTTCACAATCATACATATACCAACATGGGTTCATCCAAATCATCCTTATACTTACCTCAAATGGGTTCTAACACGTGAATCGTTGTCCCTTGGCTCAAATTCGACGTCCAAACAGGATTCTAATTACCATGCATGAGAGAAGAAAAGAGAGACAGTGAGCATGTGCAGTAACTGACGAGAAGAAGAAGAAAACCAAGAGCCCAAGCTTACCTTAAACTACACGAGAAATGTAACACTCCGACCCAGCTTGACCTCGTTTAGTGGCTAGTTAATCTTGTTTTTGTTGCTAATCGTGTTTTGATTTTCGTTTCGGGTCATGGATAGGTAGTTGTGTTGAGTTTGACCTGGATTAAGTAGACCAAGCCCTTTTTCGTAATTTTAGCTTTTCTAAGGCATGGTCATTTTTGCATCATCTTGATGTCAACGCGTGTCTTTCGTTGAGCTCGTTAACTTTCGTAACTACGTCATTTGCAACCGAGGTCGTGTGATTCGATTGGACCTGGATTTGACTCAAACTGAAAATACACGTTTAACTTGGACCTTCTTGCAAGTTGGACTCCCCCATTAGCTTATAAATTCCATACCATCGATAACTCACTTTTTCTCTCTCTCAGTTGCTTCACTGTGCACGTGGAATTCCTCTCTCCCTCCTTCTCTTGAATTCTCTCCTCCATCGATCAAGAGGAAGTTGGTTCCTTTGCATGTGAGGTGAGTGGGACATTCTTCCATCTCTCTCATCTCTTTCCTCTATTTCTTCTCCTTCTTGTTCTTATTGGTGTGTCTGTGTTTTGAATTTCTTTCCATTCCTTATGCATGCATGTGGTTTGATTTGTGTTAGGTTGTGTTTGGGCTTTAGGATAACAATTGTGCAATTGATTTCCAATTAAGGCAAGTATAACCATAACTTTGAGAACCCATGTTGGTATGCATTTGAGTTGGTTAGTTTACATGAATTGATGTGGAAAAATGTGTTTACAGCCCATTTGCTTACTTATTGATTCAGTACTTGTCCATCTCCATTGGAGAATTTCAATTTGAATGGTGTTACAGGAATTCTGTATGTGTTTCAGAAAATTGACCTCGTGCACGTACGGCTAAGCCGTATGGCACTTACGGCTCAAAGTCCAGAGAGGAGAAAAACCCAGTTTTCCTCTACGGCTAGGGCACGGCTAAGCCGTGGATTGCCCTACGGCTAAGCCGAAGCTCAGCCATGGCCCAGCCGTAGATCAATACAGGGTGCATTTTCTGGATTTAACTAAGAGCACGCAAATTGACATACCTTCTACGGCCCAGCCACGGCTAAGCCGTAGACCACACACGGCTAAGCTGTAGCACACACACGGCTGAGCCGTATTCACACTCGACTAATGAAAAACAAGGATAGGTATAATGGAAAGACCGATATGGCCTCCATGATAGAATGTAGAGCACCTAGACTTGCCCAACGGAATGTGATACAACGCGTGAATGATCTCGAGGGCTGCGAATCATTCATGTTCGTTATCCGGATGTTAAGCACCTCCCCATGGGTGTTGGTTTAAGGGACTTCGTGCACCGCCCGATTCAATGCAACACTAGACAACGGTGCATCGAATAACTTAAAACTACATCATCATGCACGGTTAGAAACACCGGATAATTAGATTAGAATTGGTTTGTAAATAAAGATGATTCGATTTCGCGTGATTTGTTGCATAACATATTGCATTCGAGTATTGACCTCTACTCTCTGATATGTTTACTCGTGTTCAGTTACATTCACATTGTGATTCTTTACCTTGAGTATGCATGTATAATATGTTTTCAGATATGCACGTATGATATGTTATCACGATTTACTCAGGGTTTTCATGATTGACTCTGTATGGTTAGGCACTACTTAGCCTCAGCCTTAGGATCCCGACGGGGTGAATTTGGTATAGTTATATGGACTTGCTGCAGTAAGGATATGTCTTGGGGAACCGGACCCCAGGAAACCGAGACCCATTGTACCCTGGCCCGGACAATGGTGTTCTTTGCACGTTATAAGATCCCTCTTTTGGGAGCATATGGTAATGTAGTAGCCACTAGTATGTACACAGCATGTATTCATTGATTCACTCAGCATATTTCTTTCTCGCATGACAGCCTAGTATACGAAATTGCTTTCTTTAATAACATGATGTTCTTTATTCTATTATACACAGCGTGCGTTAACTTGCTATGGTTTATACTTTGCTGAATCTTCGTATTCACAGTTGTTTTTGGTGTTGCAAGCCCAGATCCCCCTGCCGAACCCTCGCAGGTCGGCCAGACTCCAGATGAGACCCCCGGGGCCCCATCAGGCCTAGAGGAGTGGATGTGATCACTGTTGGAAGTAGGTGGGTCTCGTGGATAGATTTTCAAAACTTTTGACCCACTTGACACAGGGATCAACTATCCATAAGACCAAAAACCAATCCAGGATGCGTTACCCTCAATCTCGTGACCATGTACAGTAAAAATTATACCAACACTAAACATCCAAAATAATCTACGACATGGAAGAAGTAGATCATACCTTTGGAGACCCGCAGTGCTCTAATGGACTTCTTCAAGACCTCTTAGCCTTCCACGCTATGACCCCCGAATTGGATTTCTTTTCTCAAGAAGAACGGTGGAATCTTCTTGAGAAATCCCAACTCGAAACTCCAAGGAACTAGAAGAGAGGAGAGGAGAGTAACTCGCGCAACTCTTGCACGAAAGGGTTTTGGGCGTGAGAGAGACTCTTTTGGACGTCCAAGGATATTTTATAGACTTCCAAATCTCTCCCTTATCTAATTGAAATAGAAGTCTTACTTCCAAAGCAATTAGCAAGTTTCTCCTTTCTTATCCTTTCTTTCTAGAGTTCGAGTCGGATTAGTATTTTCCAATAACTTGGGCTAGCGTGGGGACCACTAGGGATTCCTTAGAAAGCTGGCTCCAACTGGAACACCGCGACCCCACATCTCATGTGCAATCCGGGCCCACAGTTAATTGCAAATAACACCACTATATAAATGCAATTGCACTCCAGTCTTAGGAATAAATTACAATGAAGACCCTAAACTTCCCAATTACCACAAGTAGGCCCCTCTATCAATATCCGTGGATCAATTGGAATAAATCCGTCTCTTCCAATCTAAGTTCCACATCTTATTATCCTTGAGCCCTAATTAATCACAGTAATCATCAGTACCATCCAATTAACTCTTAATTGAGATGGGTGCGCACTTACTAATGACAAATCCATTAATTGGCACAAGGGGATAATAGAGATAGATTCCATCTTGATCATTCAACGTTCCCACAGTTCTACTACGATATACCCAAAACACCGAGGTGTTAACCTATAGTCGGCCTCACTCATTGGTGACTCAAAGCAAATGAATAGATAGAAACTTGAGTTCGTCAATGTCTCAGGATTGAGAGCCTATTGCTAGGGAATTATGAGAGCATACCTTATTATTGAGACGGAATACCATAAGGTGCATCTCATGGTCCTTCAATACATCCAATGTACCGGCACTATTGATCCAGAATCTTACATTCTGATGATCGAGACAAATCACACTATCTCATAGTGATCAAAGTGCTGCAACCTTATCAAATGAGATGCCCAGTCTCATTACTGGTTGTGAAACTATTTAAGTATAAGATTTGTGACATATATCTCCCGCGTGTGGATCTCATCCATGCACATATATCACATCTAATATACTAATGGGACCCGGTTCAACTCATGAACCATTATGTCATACGTATTGGTCATGTGCATGAAGTAGTAAAATAACATTCATCTCATGAAAGTAAAGCATGATTTTATTGATAAATAAAGAAATTAATCAATTTATTACATCAACTGATGGATTGAGTCCACAAAAACTAACAATCTCCCACTTGGGCTCAATGCCAGTCAGGGTTGCATCTCATGCCCATCCCTTCTACGTGTTGCTCAAAGACTTTGGTAGTCAAAGGCTTAGTAAAGGGATCTGCCAAATTGTCTGCAGAGGCTATCTTGGTAATAGCAATATCACCTCTCTGCACAATCTCTCTGACTAAGTGATACTTCCTCTGTACATGCTTTTGGCTTTTATGGCTTCTGGGTTCCTTTGACTGAGCGACTGCCCCGCTGCTGTCACAGTAAACTGTGAGTGGCTGTCGTGCCAAAGGTACCACCCCAAGTTCCAAAAGGAATCTTTTAAGCCATACTGCTTCCTTAGCTGCTTCACAAGCTGCTACATATTCAGCTTCCGAGGTTGAATCAGCGGTACATTCTTGTTTTATACTCCTCCAGCTGATAGCTCCGCCTCCAAGCATAAATACATAACCAGAGGTGGATTTCCTGGAATCCTTATCTGACATAAAGTCAGAATCTGTGTATCCGACTGGAATCAACTCATCACTGTTATAAATCAACATGTAATCTCTAGTCCTTCTCAAGTATTTGAGAATACATTTTACAGCAGTCCAATGTTCAGGTCCTGGATTAGATTGATATCTGCTGACTAGGCCCACTACATAACAGATATCTGGTCTAGTACATAACATAGCATACATGAGGCTACCAACAGCCGAAGCGTATGGTATCAACCTCATTTGCTCCTTTTCCTCGGGTGTCTTAGGACACTGATCCTTGGAAAGGTGCACTCCATGCCTGAAAGGTGTGATACCCTTCTTGGAGTCTTGCATTGCAAACCGTACTAGCACCTTATCTATGTATGCAGCTTGGGATAAGCCAATCATCCTATTTTTCCGGTCTCGATAGAGTTTGATCCCTAGGATGTAGCTAGCTTCTCCCAAGTCCTTCATATCAAAAGTCTTGGCTAACCAAACTTTTACCGTTGACAACATTCCTATGTCTTTCCCGAGGAGAAGGATGTCATCGACATATAAAACCAGAAAAACTACCCTGTCACCTTTACTTTTCATGTACACACATGACTCATCCAGATTTTGACAAAAACCAAATGACTTGATTGCTTGGTCAAAACGGATATTCCAGCTTCGGGATGCCTGCTTCAGTCCATAAATAGACTTCTGCAGCTTGCAAACTTTTTGCTCCTGGTTTTTAGCTACAAAACCGTCTGGCTGCACCATATAGATGTCTTCCTCAAGATGGCCGTTGAGAAAAGCCGTCTTGACATCCATTTGCCAGATCTCGTAATCGAGATGAGCCGCAATGGATAAGAGTATCCGGATGGATTTGAGCATGGCTACTGGCGAGAAGGTTTCCTCATAATCGATCCCCTCTTTCTGAGTATATCCTTTCGCAACAAGCCTAGCCTTATAGGTCTCCACTCTTCCATCTGGTCCTCTTTTTCTCTTGTAGACCCACTTGCACCCAATAGGTTTAATATTGGCAGGCAAGTCCACAAGTGTCCAGACCTGATTTGAGTACATAGACTCCATCTCAGCTTTCATAGCATCTTGCCAGCGTCCCGAGTCTAAGTCATTTATTGCTTCATCATAGTTAGAGGGATCTTGTTCTGGCTCTTCTGGGATTGCTTCATAAGACTCTCCTAAGAATGAGAACCTGTCAGGGGGTCTGACAATCCTCCCACTACGACGAGGTACTGGTGTAACTACTAGGTCTGGTAAGGGCGGTTCTTCCTCAAGTCCGGTCATACTTGGATTTGGAATTGATTGCTCCTGAATCTCTTCCAAGATCACCTTTTCTAAAAATTTCTGGTCCATCATATAATCTTCCTCCAGAAAAACCGCATTGGTGCTGACCAGCACTTTCTGCTCTCTGGGATTATAGAATAACCAACATTTAGTTCCTTTAGGATATCCTACAAATGTGCATACTTCCGACTTCGCTTCCAACTTATCCGTCTTAACCTTGAGCACGTATGCTGGACAACCCCAAATGTGTAAATGTTGTAGACTAGGCTTTCGCCCAGACCATAATTCCCGGGGAGTCTTAGGTATAGACTTAGATGGTACGAGGTTTAGTATGTACATTGCAGTATCCAAAGCATATCCCCAAAAGGATATAGGTAATCTTGAGAAACTCAGATAGACCTAATCATATCTAAAAGAGTCCGGTTCCTTCTTTCTGCTACTCCATTCTGTTGAGGCATACCAGGAGCAGACAACTGGGATAGAATCCCATTTTCTGATAAGTAACCCATAAAATCAGCAGAGAGATATTCCCCTCCTCGATCTGATCGAAGAGTCTTGATACTCTTACCTAATTGCTTTTCCGCTTCCGCTCGAAATTCTTTGAACTTTTCAAAAGCTTCGGACTTGCGGTGCATAAGGTATATGTAACCATATCTTGAGTAATCATCTGTGAAAGTGATGAAGTACTCATATCCTCCTCTGGCCCTGACATTAATGGGTCCGCAGACATCAGTATGCACTAATTCCAATAAATCTTTGGCCCTATTACCCTTAGCTGAAAAGGGTCTTTTAGTCATTTTACCTTCCAAACAGGACTCACAGATAGGCATTGGTTCTACCACCAATGAAGGTAAGATACCATCTTTCACTAGCCTCTCAATCCTGTTAAGGTTTATATGACCTAGCCTCAGGTGCCAAAGTTTTGTTGGATTAGATGAAGGTGACTTTCTCTTTAATGATGATCTACTAATTGTTTCAGTATTATGTATCTCATACATCGTGGGAGTTAACAAATAAAGTCCATTGGTTACCTTGCCAGAACATATGAAAGTACCATTCCTCTTTATGACAACTTCAGTACCAAAAGTAATAGAATAACCTTTATTCACCAAACTAGAAACTGAAATTAAATTCCGTCTTAAAGACGGTACATATAATTTTCTGACAAAACCAATTTCTTATTTGAAAAACATAAAGTAATGACTCCTACTGAAACAGCCTCCGCCTTAGCGTCAGATCCTAGGTTGACAATGATTTCTCCATCACTTAGCCTCCTGGTTTCCCTGAACCCCTGCAACGTATTACATATGTGATTAGTTGCCCCGGAATCCACACACCAGGATTCTGAAGTACCAGTTGCAAAACTAACTTCAGATATAAGTGATTCAATCATACCTGGGGTCTTTTTCTTAGACAGATATTCTGGACAATTCCTCTTCCAATGTCCTGTCTTACCACAATGGAAACACTTTCCTTTTGTCCCTGAACCCTTAGCTTTAGCCACGCCACCAGTTGGACCATTCTCCACCTTAGGACCCTTTGGAACTGATTTCTTTTTGCCTTTCCGCCCTTTGCCTTTCGGCTTGGACTTGGCATCTGACTTTTCTGTCATTAAGGCAGTTGGTTTTTTCTTCATAATCCCTTCAGTTGCTACCAGCTGACTAGATAGCTCAGCCAGAGTCAGATTCATTTTATTCATATTATAATTGACCTTGAAATTGTTGAATGACTCTGGTAGTGACTCAAGGATTATGTCAATCTGCGATCCTGCATCAATCGCAGCTCCCAGTACATCTAACTCATTTAATGAGTCCATCATTTTCAACATGTGTTCCTGTACTGATGTACCTTCAGCCATCTTGGTGCTAATGAGCACCCTCATGGCTGCCTGCCTAGCAGGTCTGCCTTGTTCTGCAAACATCTCCTTTAAGTTCGATATCATATCATATGCAGTCTTATAAGATTGATGTTGATGTTGCAGCACACTCGACATGGATGCCAGAATGTAACATCGGGCCATCTCATCGTCTTTGGCCCATTTGGTGTAAAGGTCCTTTTCTGCTTCTGATGCATCTGGGGCAGGCTCTTCAAGGGGGTTTTTGGTAAGGACATATTTATATCCTGAAGCTGTCAGGACAATATCCAGATTCCGTTTCCAGTCTACATAGTTGGATCCCACCAACTTATTCTGGTTGAGGATGGTCGCAAGTGGATTGAAAGTATTCGAATTCATGCTTGTAATACTGTAGCACATAACCATACATTCAATTAATGAATTTAAATGACATTAGGGTTTAGTATTCTACCAAATTTATGTGGGAATCCTCATAACCACAAAATTCAGAATACATCGGAATCCCAATCCTGCGGGGTATGCCTCCTTGGGGAGTGCAAATACATCCTAGACTGGTGCGGGTCAAAGTTGGTCAAAATTGAGATTAAGACTAACTATCCATGATCCCCTTCATTCATTACAATCTAGGTATCTCATACCAAATAATGTATGACTCCCGATTAGCTTTGGTTTCTAAAATACATGAGGCAAATCCTTAGGGATACTACATCATTATTTTAGTTAAGTGTGACCCACCAACTAGCATTGCATGACAACCGTTGTGGGTAGCTCCTCCTTGGGGAGTGGGCTCCCACCCCGTCTCATCAACACTATCCATAGGAGATCCATATCCAGTATCCAGATAAATACAAGCCCTCCGTGGGGAATGGCCATTCTCAAAATGGCGCGAGGCTAATACTTTCCTTACAATGGACCTATGGTGGAAAACCATGGGGATTTTTATATATATAGAAATGCCCCGCTCCCACTTAATATTTTAGAGTTGAGGATTTCCTTATAGGTGTATGGGTCCATCAAATATAGGTATATATTCATCTCATGATAAGACTAATGATTGGTTCCAAGTCAAGTTATTTTAAGGAAAGTCCAATTTCTAAAATTAGTGTTACCAATAGATCCATCTCATGGGCTACCAACTCTAATTAGAACTCTTTCCAAAAATTAATTTGATTTGACCAATTTTGGAATTTGCTATGTTTGGATCAAATATGGAAATACTCTAAAATAAGCATTCATCCATAAATAGAAAGTGCTATAACAAAAGACTAGTCCTCTCCTCCACATGACCCAGGCGGAAAAGACTTCTTGGACTTCTAGACTTTCCAAAACTTTGGGATTCCTCAAACTCTTTGGGCATCTCCAAAACACCTTTTGGTAATCTTCAAACTCTTTGATTAGGAGTCCAACTTCTCTTTCCTTCTTTGTTTCGGACATCTCCAGAATTTACAAATTTTAAAAATACATAAATTCCTATGTCTCTATAATGAGACTTACATGGTAGTCTAAACATGGAAATAAAAGGGCTATAGGGAAATTCACCATGCCTTGCCCTTTCATGGGAAACCAAGGAGACCATGATGCCCTTTACACTTAGCCACGAATAAACCAATAATTAAAAGGAAAGAAAAACATGTGGGTCATATGGAGAGGACATTATCACCTGTAAGTTAGTATCTCATACAACAAAGCATCTCACAAAACCAGGTTGCCAAACCACAATAGATAAACAAGATGCCAAATATTTTGCCACCACGATACAAGACCCCCTACGCAACGGGGGTCCGGGGGCAGCGCCCCCGGCGGGGGTCGAGATGATTCTGCCTAGGTTCGGCTAGCCGATCTGGTCCCTACGGTTAGCCAACAGACCTCTATAGCCATAGTGGTCACTTTGACTAACCGACCTGACGAACCCAGAAATTTGGGTTCTTTTTCAGATTCGGTTCCTGCTATACCCAATCACCTCTAATGATCTCAGTATGTTTTTAATGGCATCTTATCATCCTCCTATCATGATTAAAACCTTTTGTGACTTTCCAAACATGTATCTACTACGAGAGCAAGCAAACCCAATAAACACTGATCCTATCATAGCCCTTGCTCTATCCTCTTCGCATCTCATGCGAAGATTAGAACAAGATTACTGATCTAACATGATTAGAGATGAGGTATGGCTCTGATACCAATTGTTGGAAGTAGGTGGGTCTCGTGGATAGATTTTCAAAACTTTTGACCCACTTGACACAGGGATCAACTATCCATAAGACCAAAAACCAATCCAGGATGCGTTACCCTCAATCTCGTGACCATGTACAGTAAAAATTATACCAGCACTAAACATCCAAAATAATCTACGACATGGAAGAAGTAGATCATACCTTTGGAGACCCGCAGTGCTCTAATGGACTTCTTCAAGACCTCTTAGCCTTCCACGCTATGACCCCCGAATTGGATTTCTTTTCTCAAGAAGAACGGTGGAATCTTCTTGAGAAATCCCAACTCGAAACTCCAAGGAACTAGAAGAGAGGAGAGGAGAGTAACTCGCGCAACTCTTGCACGAAAGGGTTTTGGGCGTGAGAGAGACTCTTTTGGACGTCCAAGGATATTTTATAGACTTCCAAATCTCTCCCTTGTCTAATTGAAATAGAAGTCTTACTTCCAAAGCAATTAGCAAGTTTCTCCTTTCTTATCCTTTCTTTCTAGAGTTCGAGTCGGATTAGTATTTTCCAATAACTTGGGCTAGCGTGGGGACCACTAGGGATTCCTTAGAAAGCTGGCTCCAACTGGAACACCGCGACCCCACATCTCATGTGCAATCCGGGCCCACAGTTAATTGCAAATAACACCACTATATAAATGCAATTGCACTCCAGTCTTAGGAATAAATTACAATGAAGACCCTAAACTTCCCAATTACCACAAGTAGGCCCCTCTATCAATATCCGTGGATCAATTGGAATAAATCCGTCTCTTCCAATCTAAGTTCCACATCTTATTATCCTTGAGCCCCAATTAATCACAGTAATCATCAGTACCATCCAATTAACTCTTAATTGAGATGGGTGCGCACTTACTAATGACAAATCCATTAATTGGCACAAGGGGATAATAGAGATAGATTCCATCTTGATCATTCAACGTTCCCACAGTTCTACTACCATATACCCAAGACACCGAGGTGTTAACCTATAGTCGGCCTCACTCATTGGTGACTCAAAGCAAATGAATAGATAGAAACTTGAGTTCGTCAATGTCTCAGGATTGAGAGCCTATTGCTAGGGAATTATGAGAGCATACCTTATTATTGAGACGGAATACCATAAGGTGCATCTCATGGTCCTTCAATACATCCAATGTACCGGCACTATTGATCCAGAATCTTACATTCTGATGATCGAGACAAATCACACTATCTCATAGTGATCAAAGTGCTGCAATCTTATCAAATGAGATGCCCAGTCTCATTACTGGTTGTGAAACTATTTAAGTATAAGATTTGTGACATATATCTCCCGCGTGTGGATCTCATCCATGCACATATATCACATCTAATATACTAATGGGACCCGGTTCAACTCATGAACCATTATGTCATACGTATTGGTCATGTGCATGAAGTAGTAAAATAACATTCATCTCATGAAAGTAAAGCATGATTTTATTGATAAATAAAGAAATTAATCAATTTATTACATCAACTGATGGATTGAGTCCACAAAAACTAACAATCACTCCACGGGAGAGCGTTCTTGGCATGCATCATTGGAGTCTTGTTTTGAGGATTTGTTCATTTATGTATATGTCATGACTGTATATGTTATTTTGTTCTTTTTGTAAGACTTTTATATGTAATTATGTCAGTTCGTTCTTGGTATCCTCTTCTTGCACTGTTAGTTTGATGTTTCTGATATTTACAGCTTCCGCGTACATGTTTGGCACGTGTGAATGTTCCTTTGTGCGTGTGCATTTAGACTCAGTCTACGTGTACAAGCACGGGAGTACGTGTGTCATCAGGTTTGGCTTTTGCTAACCCCCGAACCCTGGGCTCGGGTTGTGACAAGAAAGGGTTTGCAACTAGGTGCACAAAATCCCCCTTTCCTCTAGGCTGGATCTTGAAGAGACAGAAAGGAAGAAACGAAGCAAGAGAAGAAAAAGAAGACGTTGAGGAGGGTGAGAAGGCGGTGCATGCACTCTTATATAAGGATAAGGATGAGAAAATTGGAGAAAAGTCCAAGGGTTTACACTAATTACAGTTCGAGTCAATTAAAGGTCCAACGAAAACAAACAACATCTTTTGTATACGAGGTAGTTACGAAAGTTAATGAGCTTGACAAAAGATACGTGTTGATGCCAAGATGATGCATGAATAACAACGTCTTACAAATTTTAAAATTATGAAAAAGGGCTCATGTATACTTAATCCAAGTTAAACTTAGCTCAACTACCTATCCATGACCCGGAACAAAATAAAAACAAAGCCAAAACACAATTAACAACTAATTCGTTATTAATTAGTCGCTAAACCCGATTAAGTTGGGTCGGAGTGTTACATCCTCCCCCACTTAAGAATCATTCCGTCCTCGAAATGAACACGTATTTGCGTAAAGAGGTAGGGATACTGCCACGCCATCTGCTCTTCCAATTCCCAGGTGGCTTCATCAGGACTGTGGTGTTCCCATAGCACTTTGACCCATCGTATTGTCCTAGTAGGCAAGATTTGTTCTCGGGTTCCCACGTTACGAAGCGGACGCTCAATGTATGTCGCATTCTGCTGAATCTGCACATCATCATATCGAATGATGTGGGTAGGGTCTCAAACATATTTGCGAAGCATTGACACATGGAATACATCATGTACTCCAGAAAACTCCACTGAAAGTGCTAATCGGTACGCCAAATCTTCAATTCTGCTCTTAATCTCGAGCGGACCCATGTATCTCGGAGCTAACTTACCTTTCTGGCCGAAACGGATAGTACCCTTCATCAGCGAGACCTTTAGAAACACCCAATCGCCAACCTGAAACTCTAAAGCTCTTTTACGGGTATCTGCATAGCTTTTCTGTCTCGATCGAGCAACCTTTAAATTTTCAATTGCTTTTTGTACTTTCTCCGTTGTTTCGGCGATGATCGTTGGTCCGTGAAAACTTCGAGTCCCTACTTCTTCCCAGCAAACTGGAGCCAGACAAGGCTTCATATGGAGCCATGCCAATACTCTCGTGGAAACTGTTATTATAGGGGAATTCGCACAACGAGAGATGTGCATCCCATTCCTTTTCAAAGCTCAACACACTGGCCCGTAACATGTCCTTTAAAGTCTGAATCGTCTATTCTGATTGTCTATCTGTCTGCGGGTGATAAGCTGTGCTGAAACTCAACTTCGTACCCATAGCTTCTTGAAATGCTTTCCAGAAGGATGAAACAAAACGGCTGTCATAGTTAGACACAGTCGATGCGGGCGTACCATGGAGTCTGACGATCTCATCCATAAACTTCTTCGCCATTTCTAAAAAGGTCATACCCTTCTTGAATGGGATGAAATGGGCTGACTTCGTTAGTCAATCAACTAGCACCCAAATTGCGTTATTCTTCTTACTCGTCGGAGGTAACCGCGATACGAAGTCCATGGTAATTTGTTCCTACTTCCACTGTGGTATATGCAAAGGGTGCAACGAACCTGGAGGCCTTTGATGATCAGCTTTCATCTTCTAACAAGTTAAGCACCTAGCGACGACCCTGCGATTTCTCTTTTCATATTGTTCCACCAAAATCGATCTTTTAAGGTTCGATACATATTCGCACTTCCTGGGTGCATCGCATAATGCGCATAGTGTGCCTATGTCATCAAGCTCTCTTTCAAGTCCTCAATAGCTGGTACACACAATCTGTTCCAAAAATACAGTACACCATCCTCTAGTCGAAAGTCAGGTCGATCTCCAATATGATCGAGGATTCACTTCAAGGTCAAATCGTTGAATTGCCGGTCCTTAATTTGCTGAATCACCTCGGGCTGAAAAACAACAATATTGGCTAGCATCACATAGTTGTCTACCACTCTCACTTTAATAGGCTTGTCATGCATCACTAAAAGGAAATTGTCCAACACATTTAAAGTCTCCGATTTCCTACTAAGTGCATCTACCACCACATTACCTTTTCCTGGCTGGTACTTAATAGGAAAATAATAATCCTTAATGAATTCAAGCCATCTACGTTGCCTCATGTTCAACTCATGCTGCGTGAACAAGTATTGTAAGCTGTGATGGTCTGAATGGACCTCAAATTTCACGCCATATAAATAATGTCTCCAAAGCTTTAAAGCGAATATTATAGCTACCAGTTCTAAACCATGGGTGGCATAGTTCTTCTCATGCTCTCGGAGTTGCCTTGATCCGTATGCAATCACCTTACATGTTGCATCAACACGCAGCCTAACCCAATTCGAGAAGCATCCGAATAGATCATGAATCCTTCACTTCCATCCGATAAAGTCAAAACTGGAGTGGTAGTTAACTTTTCTTTCAAAATCTGGAAACTCGCTTCACACTCCTCAGTCCAGTTAAAAGATACATTCTTTCAAGTTAACTTGGTTAAGGGAGAAGATATCTTCTCAAAATCTTGAACAAATCTTCGGTAGTATCCTGCAAGTCCAAAAAAACTCCGAATTTCTATCGCAGATTTTGGGCTGGGCCAATTCACAACTGCCTCTACTTTTGTTAGATCAACTGTTAATCCTTCTCGTGAAATAGTATGACCAAGAAATGCCACATGCTCAAGCCAAAATTCACATTTTAAGAACTTGGCATATAATTGATGTTCTCTCAACAAGGTCAAAGCTTTCCTCAAATGATCCTTATGCTCCTCTACGGTCTTTGAGTATACCAAAAAGTCATCGATGAACACAACCACAAACTGATCCAAGAAAGGAGCAAAAATCTGATTCATCAAGGCCATAAAAGCTGTAGGTGCATTGGTTAACCCAAACGGCATCACAAGGAATTCATAATGTCCATACCGGGTCCTGAAGGCAGTTTTGGGAATATCATCCTCTTTTACCCTTAGATGGTGATACTCAGACCTCAAATCAATCTTAGAGAAATATACATCACCTTGAATTTGATCAAACAACTCATCAATCCGTGGCAGGGAATATTTATTCTTTATTGTCACCCTATTCAACTGCCAATAGTCAATGCACATCCGAAAGGTGCCTTTTTCTTCTTAACGAATAACACTGGAGCTCTCCAAGGTGAGACACTCATGTGTATAAAACCCTTATCCAAAAGAACCTGCAATTGTTTCTTCAATTCTAACAATTCTGCTGGGGCCATACGGTACGGAGCTTTACTGATCGGTGCGGTGCCCGGAATAACATCGATGGCGAATTCCACTTCTCGTACAAGAGGTAGCTCCGTCACGTCATCGAGAAAGACATCCGGAAAATCATACACCACTGGAATTTTTCCCAGCTGCTTTAAATCTTTCTTCTCTAAAATAAAGGCAATGAAGCCTTCACATCCCTTGCGTATCATTTGATCCACTTTGCATCCGGAGATAACACGCCTTGGGCATTTCTTCTAACTGCCCTCAAAACGAAATCCATTGCCTAGATCAAAGAAAATTGTCCTGTTGTAACAATTCACACAAGCACGATATCGCACGAGCCAATCTATTCCAAGGATCACGTTGAAGTCCAACAGTGACGACAAAATTAAGTCAATTGGAAGTTGACGCCCTTCGATCCACACATCGCATTGGGGGTAGTATACATTACACTCCACCCTCTTGTCAACAGGAGTGGATACCACCAACACATATGGTAGCGGCTTAGACGGTTGTTGTAACTGCCCAGTAAAATGAGGTGCTACGTACGAACGCGTAGACCCCGAATCAAATAATGCGATAGCCTCAGCTTGGGCAATTAAAATAGTACCTTCCACCACGTTCGCCTCCTCAGCACTCTCGTGGGTAGTTACATATACACGAGCAGTTTGATGTTGCGGTTTCTGGCCTTAACGAGGTTGCTAGGGTTTGCTCGGAGCTGTCGAAACATTGAATTTGCCTAAAGCTGTGGAAGCAGTTAACTTGACTTACTGGGGTTGGGAAGACTTGTACCTTGGACAGTTAACCATCAGATGATCCATGGAGCCACAAATGAAACAAGCTCCTGTCTTCCTCCAACATTGCTCTGACTTGTGGTCTTTGCCACAGTGCTCACAAGTCACACTGGTGGAACTGGAGGTACCTTGCTTGCCTTTCATCTTTTTCTGTGCTTGCCCCCTTGCACCAAAGGGAGTGTGCCTCTTAGAATCAACAGCTTTTTCTTCTTGAATGTTGGCCTCTGCAGCATAAGCGCGGTCCACGGCATCGTCAAAAGTAACTGGCCGCTAGAAGGCTGTCACATGATTCTTGTACTTGGGATTTAGGCCATCAATAAATCGATTAACCTTCTTTTCTTTTGTATTAATCATGTCTTCAGCGAAGTGTGACAGTTGGGTGAACTTATGCACATACTCCGCCACTGACATCTGCTGCTGGTGCAAGGCCAAAAACTCGATTTCTTTGGCTCTATGTACATAGGCCGGAATGAATTTCCTTTTGAATTGCTTTTTGAATGTCTCCCAGATAGTTGCATTATGTAGGTCCTTATAAGACTCCTTCACACTTTTCCACCACATCTTCGCTACATTGCGAAACATTGAAGCTATCAGTGCCACCTTCTGTCTATTAGTGCACACCACAGTTTCAAATAGATCTTCTGTATGCTCTAGCCATTGCTCAGCCTTTAAAGCATCTTCACTTCCATAAAATTCGGTGGCTCCGCGTTTTCAAAACTTGTCGTATAGTGCACTGGGATCATTTTCCTTTGGTTGGAAAACCACCTGTTGCTCCACGTGGGGGTGGAACAGATGCTTGACTTTGTCTATCAACTAGGGAGACAACTTGTGCTTGCAGTGAATGGATCGCTTGTAACATTGCAAGAAAACGATTGTCCACATTTTGTGGCTGTTGTGGAAGAGTTGATCCACTCTCATTGTCCCCATGATCATTATTGGTACTTGAGCTAGAAGCCATATCCTGCAAAATGCAAAAGGTTAATACTCAAACACAAGACGTTCCCCACTACATATTCCCCGATAAAAGCAATATTAGACTATAAAGGCAAATATTTACAATCGTATCCTCACCACGTTCCTACATGCTTACATGCTTATCAACTAGAGCAACTATGCTCTGATACCATACAATACGTATGTCACAACCCGAGCCCAGGAGATCGGGGGTCAAGTCTAAACCTAACCAGTGACACACGTCTTCCCGTACATATCCACTTAGACCCTATCTAAATGCACATGCATAAAGGAAAGTTCGCGCTTGCCAATACATATACGCGGAAGTTGTAGGTATCAAACCATAACAAAAGAAGACATATAAGAACAAAATAATATATCTATAAAAGGTTACATGAAGTTTAGAGTAATACAAAATGAGCCAGAATACAACTGAAAAAGATCATAAACAACACCAAAACCAAGTGGGATCCCTTAACAAGAAAGATTGATATGCATGCATGTCGATGTCGTGCTCCGGCGGAGTAATTACAGCCACTCCTCTAACCCTAATGGGGTATCTGGGGTCTCCCCTGGAGTCTGATTAACCGACGAGGGGTCCGTCGAGGGATCTGAGCCTGCAACACTAAGGACAACTTGTGAATACAACGATTTAGCAAGATATACGCAATAATAAGTTAACGCATGTTGTATCTAACAGAATAAGTAACAACTGATAAATCATAGAGTTTCAATTTCGTATACGAGGCGGTTGTGCATTCAATGAAGTATCCTATTAGAATCAATGTTTACAGGATACGTATATAACTAGGTGGCTACTATATTTGCTTTATACTCCCTTTCAGGATCATACATATATACTAAGAACACCATCGACCAGGCCAGGGTACGAATGGGTCTCGGGTTCCTGGGGTCCGAAAGCCCCAAGACATAAACTCACTGCAGCGGTGCCATACATACTACGCCAAATTCAACCCCATCGGGTATCCTAAGGTTGAGGCTGAGTAGTGCCTGACCATATGGAGTCAATCATATACAAGAACTTAAGTAACCATGCATATCATATTGAGCATATAGCATACGTTCTAATCATACGTTCAATTCATACATACAATACTCAAGTTAATGGGAAACATATTGAACAAATCAAACAAGTCGAACACAAATCGAACAAATCGAACTTACCATATCAAAAGGGCATAACGAGACTATACAAACAATACAGAAGAGTGGAGGTCAATAAACGTCCATATAAGATGTCATGCAACTCATTCTGCCTGAATCACGAGCATTTACTAGCCAACCATAATCTAATTATCTAGTGTTTCTAACCGTGCATGATGATGTAGTTTTAAGTTATTCGATATACAGTTGTCTAGTGTTGCATTGTATCATGAAGTGTATCGAAGTCTTTTAAATCAACACCCATGGGGAGGTGGTTAACAGCTGGATAACGTACATGAATAAGTCGCAGCCCTCGAGATCATTCATGCAATTCTGTCATATTCCATTGGGCAAGTTGAGGTCACCTACATTCTAACTTAAAGGCCCTACAAGGTCTCTTCAACACTTACCTTTCTGATTTTTCACAAGTCTTACGGCTTAGCCGTGGGTGACCTACGGCTTAGCTGTAAACATCTTACGGCTTAGCCGTAATATGTACTGCGGCTCAGCCGTGGTTTCCTTTACTGTTCATCCACATTCACGGCTTAGCCCTGTTTTTGTTCTACGGCTCAGCCACGATGAGGGTACGGCTTAGCCGTAGCACACCTCACAGCTCAGCCGTGGCTCGATCGTAGAAGGTTCTCTTAAATTTCAGCTCTCTGGAAATCTAGCCGTATCTTGACCTAAGGTTGGTTCACGGCCAGGCTACGGCTACGGCTACGGCTTAGCCGCAGCCTTACCGTATAAGAAAACAGGGTTTTATAGCTCTCTGGAATTTGAGCCGTAGACAGTTATGTCTTAGCCGTACACTGCACGAAGTCATATTTTTGAACCTGTTACAAAATCAACTGTATGTGCACAGAATTGAAACAACAACATCTAACAGATAGAATTCAATACAATTGGGCTGTAAAATACATTCCACATGCAAGATTAAGGAGTTCTTCACAATTATACATATACCAACATGGGTTCATCCAAATCATGCATATGCTTGCCTCAAATGGGTTCTAACACGTGAATCGTTGTCCCTTAGCTCAAATTCGACGTCCAAACATGATTCTAATTACCATGCATGAGAGAAGAAGAGAGAGACAGTGAGCATGTGCAGTAACTGACGAGAAGAAGAAGAAACCAAGAGCCCAAGCTTATCTTAAACTACACGAGAAAGGGTTTGCAACTGGGTGCATAAAATCCCCCTTTCCTTTAGGCTCGATCTTGAAGAGACAGAAATGAAGAAATGAAGCAAGAGAAGAAGAAAAAAGACGTTGAGGAGGGTGAGAAGGCAGTGCATGCACTCTTATATAAGGATAAGGATGAGAAAATTGGAGAAAAGTCCAAGGGTTTACACTAATTACAGTTCGAGTCAATTAAGGGTCCGACGAAAACAAACGACGTCTTTTGTATACAAGGTAGTTACGAAAGTTAACGAGCTTGACAAAAGACACGTGTTGACACCAAGATGATGCATGAATAACAACGTCTGACAAACTCTAAAATTACGAAAAAGGGCTCATATCTACCTAATCCAGGTTAAACTCAACCAAATTACTTAGAACAAAAAAAAAAAAAACAAAGTCAAAACACAATTAACAACTAATTCATCATTAATTAGTCGCGAAACCCGATTAAGTCGGGTCAAAGTGTTACAATAACTTTCATACTTATTATATATAATGATCGACTCATATTTCTACATAAGCGTATATCGGTCTTGAAATCATATTCAATCATAAAAATTGGGATTAAATAGAATAACTGATAATCAAATAATGTATAATTAAATGAACTAATAGAGCTCAAACCATCGTAACCTTAACTACTCCTATTTTAGTTCACGGGCCAACGCTCCGTAAAAGCTATCTCCAATTTTGCCTCAAGGTTCACCAAGAAGAATAGGCACATGATTTAATCATGTTGAGGGTAATGTTTACTTAAGTAATATAAATGCATTTGAATTCAAAAGTTAACAAAGATATTTACTAGTCAACCTTATGTTAATATAATCCGTGTTTTTTTAGTCATTTAATATGATATTTTCATAAAATAACCGGTGTCAATGTGCTACTAAAATCTGAGTGTTACATTGTATAAGCGATGGACATCACTTCTTACTATGACGCAACATTAAAAACTAACCGGAAAATCAAAAGGAAATGAGTAACAGCTCAATAGTTTTCCTTCTTAGTATTTAATTATCATTGGGCTAATTCGTTTGAGATAAGGATACCATTTCTAAGGCTCTATGTGGTCTTTGTTTTGAACTTATTGTCCTAGGGGTATAAGTAGCTCTAATCATGTCTCTAGGGTCTTAGCGGAAGGTTAGAACTACCCCCAGTTGATCCCCATTTGAAATAAAATAAAATAAAGTTTTATAAAACCACAAGATACCCGATCGATCAGGCATGTGTCCAACCGGGAATTCAATCGATCGGACCTCTGTTCAACTAATTGACCCTAGAGCACTTTGGCTCTGGGCAGAATCAGTCCAAAACTGATTCCTCTTTTGCTCATTCAAACTCCCCTGCATTCAAACATGAAAGAGACCCTTTACTACATTTTTTAGTCTCCTTACCATTAATTTTCATCATTCATTTATGAACACATTTATTAACACTTAGACCATCTTGCATCTTTAATTAAAGGGTAAAAAGAGCTGTAAATAGGCACTTATAGAGACTTCATCAAGAATCAGCAAATTAACCATACATGTAGTGAATATACGCCCTAACCTGACTCATACAATGCTTGACTCAATTTTATCCTTTCCTTAGCTCAATGGTGGAGAAAATTCCAATCTCTAGCCATAAATTAAACCCTACATGAAAAATGAATAAAATGCTAATGAAATGGGTTGCATGCAGTAACTTCGAGTTTCCTTGATTCATTTGAAACCAATGAAATGCCTTGGAGATGAGGCCCATACTTGTAGAAATTTGTAGAAGGAAAGAAAGGATGGCTATGAGAGACTCAATGCTTGGAGTGGACAGAAATAGTGATGCGTATGATGATGGTTGCTCTCAAGCTACATGTAAGCTTCTAATCCCATATGCAAGAGCTCTTACAACCAAATGGTGAGAGGATTGAAGAAGAAGAGTCTCGGCTAAAATGGGGCATGTTCCCACAATCCAAGATTATCAAGAGGTAGAAGAAGAGATGGGGAACAAGAATCTCCCCTCCACTTAAGCATGTAGTCCTCCCAAGTGTAAGAAGGAAGATGAGAGAGAGTGAGAGGGTGAAGGACTTGCTCTAACAATTCTTGAAGGAGGAAGAGAGGACCAAATCTGCTGGAATGGGAGTTTTTAAATCAAAGTTTCTGAAAATTGCAAGCAAGTCCAGTTTACTTATAGGATTTACAGTTTGAGTCAAGTGGACTCTAGTTGGGCCAAAGTGGATCCGACTTGAGCTAGGCCAAATACGAATAATGACCTACATGATGAAATACACATGATGTAATTAACATGATGCTAATCTAATGTAAAATCATGCAAATCTAAATTACAAAAAAGTCTTTGGCTGCCTAAATAAGGTTTGAACCAAACTACCTATCCAACCATGACCCAATTAAATTAAAAAAAAAAAGACAAGTTAAGACTAAATACATTAATTAATATGAAATCAAGTTTAATTAATATAAATTATAATTAAGTCGGGTCGAGGCCTTACATGATAGGAGTAAAATGTTTGTGGTTGGTGTTAGTTCCCATCCAAAGGAAGGAGAACAATTTGGAGTTGATGAATCCACTGACTTGTTTGGTGAGGTGTTGATGGGGGAGCCAATAGTTTGGTATGGTAGAACAGACTGACGTAATAAGGGTAGAATGATCGGCAGGGTTGAGACAACTACCTCTCCATTTGCAAATTTTACTTTGGATTTTGGAGATAACATGCTCCCATAGTTTAGCAGTTGATCAGTCCAAAGTGAGAGCGGAGCCAAGATAGACCAAGGAGGAATTGTGGTGTAAAATGTATAACATGTCACGTCCCCAAAATTGGGCCGGATCCAAGCCCGGTTCCAGGGGTGTGAGGATTGGGGCTAATTAAAATTTTTTAACATAATCAATACGAGCCCCAATTCCGGGTGGATCGAAGTCCTTCGTGAGGCTATGCTTGGTGATCAAGCAACCATAATCACACGCGGAACTAAAATCCATACTCATCGCAGACGGATATCACATAACAACCATGTAACAAATCTCATTAATAATAAAATCAAGGTCAAGTGCTTCGAAGCATAACAATTAAAGTTATAATTTCAAAACAAATAAATTAAATTAAATAAACTGATGGCCCAAAAATGGGCTTATTACATAACCTAAAGTTTTCGAACTCTGCACCGCACTAGGACACCTCAGATGATGTCATCGGTGCGCCACTCAACAACTCCGCCACCTGGCGGAAGTTTCTGTGAGCCAGACCCTCTGGTTCGGCACCGGTAACGGAACCTAGACACCAAAAGTAGTGGGTCAGATTGACGTAATCTGGCAAGAGGATAAACTGCAAGCAATGGATTAATCAACTGATTTAGACAGAAGTATTCATTATGACAAAAATATATCAAATGCAAATCCCAATGGCATGAATGCACAGAAACGGGTATTCCCGCGGATAAATATACAGAAACGGGTAATCCCGCATACAAATAATAGAAACGGGTAATCCCGCAGATAATAACAGAAACGGGTAATCCCGCAGATAATAACAGAAACGGGTAATCCCGCAGTTAATAACAGAAACAGGTAATCCCGCAGATAATAACAGAAGGCACAGCTGTGTACTATGATCCACAATACATGCTGACCTGATGGCGTACGTCCACCTCCGAACTGCAGTCGGTCAGATATATATATACATATATATTTACAAATGCATATATATATATCGATGCAGAATGAATCATGATATGACACCCATAATCCCAATATTCATACCATTAACAATTTGGGTACGTAAACTTTTATAATCGAAAATGTATTATGTATACGTATCAATTCCAGTTTTTCCAAGAGTAAGCACTAAACCACCTAACGGTCATAGTTAATTAAATATACACATGAGAATCAACCCTCTTTCACAATGAAAATGTGAGTCCACGATGCCGATATACTACTTTTGGTGCCTATCATGTGGTGCATCCTGAATCTCACATTCCCATTCTGCATGTAGTCTAATTCTCATGTGAACATTCAACTAACTTTCCTAAAGACATAATTCAGCTAATCCAATTATGTATATTTAGTGTGTTTTGCAAATTAGGTAAAAGATGTTCAACTTCCAAATCCAAAGTTAAATCAAGTTATAATCAAAAGGGGAAAGGGAATAATTAATTCCTTAATGTCATTTTCGTATATAAACACACCTTATTAATTTATACAAAACTAAAGGTACAAATCTTGGGCCCCAGTTTGAAATCAAACTCAAATTAAAAATCCAAATTAGAATCATAAATACAATCTTGGTAAGATTTATTAATTACCACATACATCTTAATTAATCTCAAATTAATCTAAATAGACATTAATCAAAATTATATAATTCTCAACTAAATTTATAAATAATCCAAGCTAAATTTCAAATAACATCGAAATAAAAATTAATTTAATGAAATCAAATCTTTATTAGCATAATAGAACCATTAACCAAACTATAACCCTCTAAATATTATAATTAATATTCAAAAACTCTAATAATTTCTATTTATATAAATCTACATGTATTTATTTATTTTTATTTTTTTATTTTTGACAAGAAAAACTGGATGGATGGGCCAGACCCGCACCTGGGCCCGCCAGGTGGCCGGCCCAGCCCAGCCGGGCCGGGCCGCTGCCCAGCCGGCCCAGGCAGCCCGCCCGCTGCCTGTGCATGCCAGGCAGCGTTGCTGCTGGCCATTTTTTTTTTAAATTACAAAGCTATTTATATATGTATATAAAGGAAAACAAACCTTGATTCAAAAACACTAAACCTTAAATCATATGTGCTTACTTGGTTTTAATAAAAATCAGTCTTCACTATTAATCTCTTAACCCAAAACATTAACCAAACAAAGAGATCATGATTAGAACATATGATTAAACAAAGCAATCAAGAAAATATTGTTTGCAGTTATCCACTTGCCTGGATCTCGAAGCCAAAAGCAAATCTGAAGAGCAGAAGATCCAACCTTGGTTTCCCCCTGGAGAACTTCTAGAGCTTGATTGCAGAAGAGAGGAAGAAGATGGAAGAATGGGGAAAACCCTAAGAGTAGAGTTTATATAAGAGAGGGGGTTTTTCTAAATTACAAGGAAGGGCCCCCTGCTTCTTAGTGAGTTTTAAGAAATTTAAAAAAGAGTCCTCTGGCCCAAAAAGGGTCCATTAACTCAGGCCCAAATGTGTTTGTTAAACCGATCTATTTGACCCTCTTAACCCAACTCAAACCCGACAAACCGGTATGACCCAATATAAAAATTCAGGACTTGACATAACGCGGATTGGCATTTACATTGAGTACTAGGAGAAACATTATTGGAGAAAAGGATCCAACTTTTGTGTAAATTAATACATTGCCCACCCTCAGTGGTGAATTGTTCCATGATTTGCTTGAAGAAATGAATACGTTTATCCGTTATTTTTATTTTAGAGAAAATAAGTATGTTATCTACAAATTGTACCATTGGTATATGATGTCCCTCAGGCATAAGTTTAGCAAAAAGCATTTTATGTGGTTGCCCACTGGTGTGGATAGATTGACTTAATGCTTTTCCACAAAGAATATATAGGTAAGGGGAGAGAAGGTCACCCTGACGCAGACCCCGAGAAGGGATTATTGTTTCTGTAGGGGTGCCATTGATAAGGACATTGTAGTGCACTATTGTAACAGATTCCATGAGCATTCCTATGAACATGTTGTCAAAACCAAACTTTTGGAGGCAAGTTTGAAGAAACGTTCAAGATAGTGAGGAATCATATGCCTTTTCTATGTCTAATTTGACCACCATTAGGTTTAGTTTTGTGATTGGTTTGTTTCATTACATGAAGCATTTCTTTAGCAATAATAATGTGATCGGAGGCCCTTCTATCTTTGACAAATGCCCCTTGGTTGCCTCTACTGTTGGAAGTAGGTGGGTCTCGTGGATAGATTTTCAAAACTTTTGACCCACTTGATACAGGGATCAACTATCCATAAGACTAAAACCCAATCCAGGATGCATTACCCTCAATCTCGTGACCATGTACAGTAAATATTCTACCGCACTAAACATCCATAATAATCTACGACATGCAAGAAGTAGATCATACCTTTGGAGATCCGCAGTGCTCTAATGGATTTCTTCAACACCTCTTAGCCTTCCACGCTATGACCCGAATTGGATTTCTTTTTTCAAGAAGAATGGTGGAATCTTCAGGAGAAATCCCAACTCGAAACTCCAAGGAACTAGAAGAAAGAAGGAGAGAGTAACTCGTGCAACTCTTGCACAAAAGGGTTTTGGGCGTTAGAGAGACTCTTTTGGACGTCCAAGGAGATTTTATAAACTTTCAAATCTCGTCCTTGCCTAATTGAAATAGAAGTCTTACTTCCAAAGCAATTAGCAACTTTCTCCTTTCTTATCCCTTCTTTCTAGCGTTCGAGTCGGATTAGTATTTTCCAATAACTTGGGCTAGCGTGGGAACCACTAGGGATTCCTTAGAAAGCTGGCTCCAACTAGAACACCACGACCCCACATCTCATGTACAATCCGGGCCCTCAGTTAATTGCAAATAACACTACTTTATAAATGCAATTGCACTGCAGTCTTAAGAATAAATTACAATGAAGACCCTAAACTTCCCAATTACCACAAATAGGCCCCTCTATCAATATCCGTGGATCAATTGGAATAAATCCGTCTCTTCCAATCTAAGTTCCACATCTTATTATCCTTGAGCCCCAATTAATCACTGTAATCATCAGTACCATCCAATTAACTCTTAATTGAGATGGGTGCGCACTTACTAATGACAAATCCATTAATTGGCACAAGGGGATAATAGAGATAGATTCCATCTTGATCATTCAACGTTCCCACAGTTCTACTACCACATACCCAAGACACCGAGGTGTTAACCTATAGTCGGCCTCACTCATTGGTGACTCAAAGCAAATGAATAGATAGAAACTTGAGTTCGTCAATGTCTCAGGATTGAGAGCCTATTGCTAGGGAATTATGAGAGCATACCTTATTATTGAGACGGAACTCCATAAGGTGCATCTCATGGTCATTCAATACATCCAATGTACCAGCACCGTGATCCAGAATCTTACATTCTGATGATCGAAACAAATCACACTATTTCATAGTGATCAAAGTGCTGCAACCTTATCAAATGAGATGCCTAGTCTCATTATTGGTTGTGAAGCTATTTAAGTATAAGATTTGTGACATATATCTCCTGTGTGTGGATCTCATTCATGCACATATATCACATCTAATATACTAATGGGACCCGGTTCAACTCATGAACCATTATGTCATATGTATTGCTTATGTGCATGAATTAGTAAAATAACACTCATCTCATGAAAGCAAAGCATGATTTTATTGATAAATACAAAAATTAATCAATTTATCACATCAACTGATGGATTGAGTCCACAAAATCTAACATCTACTTATAGTGGGAAGGAGTGATGGAAGTTGTGTGATAAGGATCCGTGAAATGAGTTTATAAAGAACATTGCATAGGCTGATAGGGCGAAAGTCTTTGAGTTGCTTAGGATTTGATGATTTGGGGATAAGCACAATGTTCGTTTTGTTCACATTGGGGGCAAGAGTGGACATGCGAAAGAAATGAGAGACAAACGTCGCCAGATCATGTTGAAGGAGCTCCTAGAAAATTTGGAAGAAGGATACTGGGTATCCATTAGGGCCAGGTGCTTTATGCAGTCTCATGGAAAATAGCGCTGCCCGGACCTTCGCTGACGTGGGGATAGCCTTTAATCGATTATTTTCTTCCACAGAAATTAAAGGTAAGATATTTGAGGGTAAGGTCATTGCGCTACCGCTGACCGTCGATCAAGGCGTTTGGAAGAAATCAATATAATACTTGTGGCAATAGACTCTGATTTGCTCCAAAGTAGTGAGAATGGCACCTTCTGGGGTGTGAATATAATTTAACCGAGACCGTAGTTTAGAGGCTTGATGGTAGAACTTGGTGTTGTTATCTCCAAGTTAGCCATTCTACATGTGACCTTTGAGCCCAAAAGCATTCAAGTTGTACAAGTCGAGTAGCGTATTTGCTAAGCAGTTGATGTTCAAGATGATGAAGAAAGGGCGAAGTAGGGTAATGCATAGAATTTTGAATGCCCGCTATGCCACTTTAGCTTCTGGGACTCAAGAGAATGTTGCCCACATTCGATTTGTTCCAGAGAAGAAGATGTGGTGATAAATTGAGTATGGATGCATGTAAATCAAATGGAGGGACTTGGGAAGAGCGTAGGATAGTCCAGTGATGCTTAACCCAATGTTTGAAAGTTGGGTCCGTATGCCACATAACCTCATAGAGGAAGTGTTTTGGGTTATTGTGTCGTGTAGTCTGTTGGGATAGGAGAACGGGATTATGGTCAGATCCAATCTGTGGAAGGTGAAATATGGAAAGTTGATCAAAGCGGGTGGTCCAATTAAAGTTGCCTAGGCCGCGATCCAACCGGTCAAGTATGCGTGCTAATCTTTGTTGGTTATTAGACCAGGTAAAAGGAGATCCCTGGTATCCCAAATCAGACAATTGGGCTGCGTTGAGAAAGAATGGAACTCTTTAATGGGTGCAGAGAATTGAAAAGGAGAGCCCCCCCCCACGTTAATCCTGGGCAGAGAGGATGCAGTTGAAGTCAACCACCCAGAAGGATCCAGGGGGCAGTGGTTACAGTGATAGTGTTAATTCTGATGAGGTCCTACAATAGCAGTTTAGGGGAGGCATAGACGCCAGATAGGAAGAAAGAGGGTGTCAGAGGTGTTGTGGGTCTGACCAGAACCGTAATGTATTGGTCAGACTGTCCTATAGGTAGTATGGTTACACGCTGTGGGTTCCAACAAAGCCAGATGCCTCCCCCCTTCCCCAACCCTGGTAAAGTGATATGGCTGGAGAGGAAGGGGGTGACAGTCTGCAAAGTGTGAGATTGGGATGGTGTAGCCATCCTATAGTTTCCACGAAGATAAAAAAGTCGGGTCTATGGAGTTGAAGGAGTAGTCTAATGTGAGTCTTAATCGGAGCTTTTTGAGACCCCCTGATATTCCACATAAGTGTTTTAGGGAGATCCATAATTAGAGTAATGATGAGTAATGATGAGTAATCAACAGATAAGGTTTAGGCCTTGCCCGATGGTTTCTTAAGGTGATTACCCAGAACCAAGTCAGGGTCGTCCCCCTTGCATTGCTAGCGATTGGAGATCGCATTTCCCATCATTTCCTCTGCCGAGGCTGGGACTATGGGAGAGTAGAACTGGCCTGCTTTGCGAGAAAACCACGCCGGAATCTAGATCTCGTTCACCCATGTTGGCGGCGGAGGGTGGAAATCAGGTTGGAAGGGCTCTGGGAAGGGGATGGGGATGAGTGAAAGTTGCTTCCTCTTCCCCGGAACCTGCCTCCCCGTCCTCCCCGAGTGGAAGTAAACGGAATTGTGGGGGTTCGGGGGCGTGTGGGACGAGTTCTCCATGTTGGTGATTTAAATTGGGTTTCGCTATATAGCCTTTTTGATGTTGTATGACGGTGGATGGGAGAGCATCCCAAGCTATCGAGTGGAGGTCTAGTGGGGGCGATGACTAGGGTGCAAGAGGACAGTGGAGTAGGACTGGTAATCTCAATTGACCGATGGACAAAAAGATGCACAGGAAGTGATAATAGAGCGGAAGTATCTCGTCGATGCAGGGATAGGATAGCCGTGGCATCCAACGAATTTTTCATAAGAGATCGGTTGGAATTTTGTAGTCAAGCCATCTTGTAAATATACACACCCTGGATTGGCTTAGACCCTAGGTCAATCTCCACCAGGACGCGGGCGAAGAGTGCACACCCCCCAGCTCTACCTTGAGATTCCGTGATGGAGTCCAAGCGGATGAGCCGGCCAAACGGAACCAGTATAAGTTGTAGAGCACCCTCTGTCCAGTATTCGATTGGTAGGCCTGGGAGATGAATCCAAACTGAGGTAGAGCCAATGAAAGCTCTGTAGGGATCCAAGTTCGGCACCCAATTTGTGACAGCAAGCCGTTGACCACCGACTTTCCGCGGGGAACAAGTCCAGACGAGATTAACGTCAGCTTGATTTGTAAAGGTGAAGAGATAGCAACAATTTGGAAGTTCAAGTACCTCAAGGGATCCCCGGAGGTGCCAGACTGTAGGGAGCCTGTTTTGGAGGAGTTTGGTAGGGAGTTCTTGGGGAAAAGCTTTACCGAGAAGAGAAAGGTGACGACCTTCCACAACCCGCCATGTGATAGGGATACTTTCAAGGGGCTCAGGTGAAGTTGAAGTTAGATATCTGATGCCAGAGGGAAGGAAGGTGATTCCGGGAGTGGTGGGAGTGTGCTACTGATATCTTCGTAAGATTTGCGTGGTGGAGGAGGGTTGCGTAGGTGTGTCGAGTTGCATCCAGTGGGGGGAAGAAGGTGAAGCTGCTGCCTGGGATGCCGGCAAACGTGGCGAGGGAGGTGATGACGACTCAGGCATTTTTGAGCTCTCCAGGGAAATGAATTATACATTCTTTTAGACGCTACATTTTGAGGAACTCATCCATAAAACATTTGTTTTCTTTGAAGACTCCTGTAAGCTTTTCAGAGGCTCTTTGAGGTGAAACATTAGTTTCATGATAGTACTATGTTCCAGTATGGAAAAAGGGTGAGTACAATGCGACTAATGTGGGCATGCGATCAATGCGATCAGTGAGAAACATTCTACTCATTGCGTTTAATGGAAATATAATATGTCTACCTGGGTGAGGGCTGTGGAGTCTTGGTTTAGGGGGTTGGGTCCTAACCCTTTGGTGAGGTGAGGGAGCCTTTTTGGCGAGAAAAGTTGACCTTGGGTGAGGTAGAACTGCCCTCTGATGAGAAAAGGTGATTGTGCTCAGTTTCTATTGCCTCAGGCAAGCAGGCAAGAACCAAATCTCTTACCACTGGGGTTAAAGGCCATTCTTGTGGGGATGTGTAGCTATTCTCAGGATTGGTTGATGTGAAGATGGTATATGTCGCAAAGTGCTTCCTGAGAATGTCACTCCTATTGGATTTGGAAGCAAAGGGTACAATATGATGAGGGAACAAGCCCATATGACGTAAAACACAGAGGCAAGCAGATGCTCAATGAATGAAAGCGATAGAGGCATTGATTGCATGCTGGAAGTGATGATTTCTCAAGAACTGACGAGTTGTTGGTTGTTTTTCTACTTTTGTTGATCATTGGCACTCTTGAGGTAACAAAATCTTGAGATTTTGGAAATGGGAGCTGGGGAAGACACGGATGGAAAAATTTAGGTTGAGGTTCTCACAAAGTGCTTTCTTGGGGAAACCTATCATTGAAAAAGGTCATCAAATGGGTGTTTTTTTTTTTTGGAAAAAAAGAACAAAAGTGATTAGGAGAAGATGTAAATGAATCGGATCTAAAGTTCAACAGCCAGATTCACCACTACAAGACTCCAAATATATACACTCTTGAGGCATTCTGTTAAATGCAGGTCTTTGAAATTTCACTCAATTTGTATTTCATTTTTATTTCATCTCTTCTACTATAGTGAACCAGTTGATTGAGGTTGGCCTGTTGCATCAGACAAAAGATTGCATCATAAATGAAACTGAAAGTGCAGAACCTTTGGATAGAAATTTAGATATTACAACAGAGATAATGGAGAAATATAGCGCCTATGTAAATAGAGTTTTCAAAAGACTACTATTTTAGCAGAAGACAATTATACATGTGATCTCTCTCTCTCTCTCTCTCTCTCTCTCTCTCTCTCATATTTTGCTAAAAAACAGAAGCTGTATGTGGCCACTGTAATTGCGATATGAATTCATGTTGAATGATTGAAATACATTTCAGCACCATCATATGGTTTTGGGTGTGGCTGAAATTTCATTCCTGCACGAGGATTTAAGAGCTCCCACCTAGTCGAAACCCTCACTGATTAGTAACAAAACAATAAATCTTTGGGCACAAACAAAAGACAATAGCTTCATGAAGATGATTTGTCATAAAAAATTATTCACCTGTACTTGAGGCATACATGATAAAGGAACATGATCACTTGAAGCCTTGCAAAGTTGTTGCCTGGACATAGTCTTGGGCCCAGGCCGAAAACATTATAAGTTCCAGGTTTCGGCTTTGCATCCTGTTATTCATCCCGTGATCATTGTTATTAATTTCCACACATAAAAACCTTGGAGAGATGGGAATCACAGCGTGGGTTCTGTGAATAGCACACCCGCTCCCAACAGCTCCACCCAGGTATTGATCCTTGGGTTTGTGGGTTTGCTCACTCTCCTCTGGCCACCAGGCCTCTCAGATCTAGACCCATAAGGCTGTCGACTGGATGGATTTGGATGGACTCAAATACTTGTCCAGGCCCATTGAGATTTCGGAACCTAAATGGGCTGGATTCCAGTCCATCAACAACCTTAAATCTAAATTAGTGCAACACCCTTTAATCGTATTTAACAGATACATATTCTGGTTTAAGAAAGAGAAATGAATAAAATGAGACAAACAAGTTAGCACTTACAGTCCATCTTTCAGGATTGAACGTAAGGGGATCGTCATAGTAATCAGGATCGATATGTATGGAGCGGATCCAAACAATAACCTTCCAATTCTTGGGGAGCTTGTAGCCTGATTGGTTTACATGGCAACCCAAAGCCTCATTAGCATGACATTAAACATAGGCATAGACACGAGACATTAGGGGTCCACTTGGGTTTGCCAAATCTGAACCCATGAGGCTCAACCTGATGAAAGTGAGATTTGGACAGGGCTTGTTTGGTTTGGGCCAAGCTTGGATTTTGAAGCTCATATGAAATTTGGGTTGGAACTTGGAATCAAGTTTGTGCTTGCGTACCCTGTTTACTGGATAAATATGTGTATAACTATTACACACATACACAGAAATCTTCTGTTCAGGTTTCATTCAGATTGGATTGGAGTTTGGGTCCACTTACATCCAACATGGGTCTTGCACGGGTTAAGATGGTCTTACCCCACAACCTGATTTGCAGCTGTAAGAGAATTGTATTAAACATGAGAGAGAACATAAAAATTATTTAGCAGTGCATACCATTGAGAACTACATCATCTTTGACCACTCTTCTGAAAATGAATGGTGACACATTTGCTAAGCGAATCAGTTCATCAGTGACCTAAGCCAACAAAATATGGGGCCCATAATCCCAGATAAGTAGAATATAACTTAGATTGCCTGCTATTGCATTCCTTCCTTGACTTACTCTTTGCCAGTAGAATATTACCTTTGACATATACTTCATTGCTCTAATATCTTCAATAGTAAGAAGCTCATCTCCATGTTTTTGCTCCTTGATGGAAGATACCTCCTCCTAATGCCATACATGAAAAAAGGCCAAATACATGATGAAAAGGGAACTTAATGTAAATTCCCAGGGAGGACTTAATAGACATTCTCAATAATATATAGACATTCTAAAAAATATCATTCTCAAGAAATTATGAAAAAAGAGTGAGGTGATATTTTAAATTTTTGGGTTTTCCTAGGGATTTTATTGGGCAAATGTCATGGAGAATAAATTATTTATATAATGAAGATAATAAATAGATACAAAGTAAGCCTAATTCAGTCATGTTGTTTTGTTTCAGCTGAAAAAAGCTGAAACTTGGGCTGAAAAATTTATAAGCACTGTTCATTTCATTAGAGAGAGTGGCATTTTCAATGTTTAGCATACATAAAATTCTTTAGACAAAAATATCATACATTAATAATAGCAAACTAGAACAACAATTGAAGTATATCAGTGGTAGTAGTTTCCTTACCTTTAGTTTCTCTAATACTTCTGGGTACTTGGCTAGGTAGTAGAGGGCCCATGTCATGACATTTGAGGTGGACTCATATCCACCCAAAATCAAAGACACTATGTTCTCCACAACCTCTATTTCACTCATCTCCTCTCCATTTTCATCCGTCGAATCCAACAGTATCTGCATGAAATCCTGACTCAAAGCACCCTTTTCTTTCCTCCCTTTGACTTCATCTAGCAAGATATTAGTCAATTTCTTCCTACACTGAATATCAGCAAAGAAAATGCCAAAGCTCAATAGAATCTCATCTCATCACATGACGATTTCGATTTAGCAGTTCATTAAATTATAATTTTACTTACAATGAGGGCGTGGTGGAATGCTGTCCCTGGAATGTTGATTGTCATGGAGCGAATTCCAGCCATCAGTCCTCTGTATAATCCTTCCATTGTCTCCAAAATGGTTTTTGATTTGAAGCTCACAAGCATATCACTGATGTTGCAAAATGTCACCTGAAAAAGAACAAAACCAGGTTTTATTAGCAACATTTCAGTAGACAAACTATCTATTATATTGCTTCTAAGAACTGCTGGTAGCTAGCAAGGGATGCATAGGTCAAACAATTTGGTAGCTTTCACCTTGTAATTTGTTTTTGTGTTTTCTCTTGGTATAATGCTTTTATACCTTTAGCCTTTTTTTCTATAGGGCTGCTTGTATCTTGTTTTCTCTTTAATATAATTCATCGTTACCAATAAAAAAAAAAACAAAAGCGAGAAAAGCAGTGTTCAGATATCTGCCAACATAGTAATAAACATATGCAGGGAATAAATGTGAAATACTTAATTTTACAACTTAGTTTTAGAGAGGCTTGCTTGGAATGGTCTCACACTCTGGCCTCCACGGCGCACTCGGAAGCATGACAATCATGGAGGGAAAGGGATGAAGTGCTTGAAAGGTATCCCTATGAACTACCTTCCTACAAAGTTTGGGAGCCATCTCATTGTGTAAAGTAATTTTTTGACTTTTGAAGGCCCCATAGTTGTCAAAATTCTTAGATAAAGTTGGATGGATACCAAATTTTGCTTGAGTAAAAATTGGGGTTGGAGGGGTCTTGAAAATTTGAATTCTTTACCAATTGACATTACAATTTTGCTAAAGTTAATGTTTTTATTAAGGGATAAGTGTAACGTGATCAATTTCAATAAAACACATCAATTTTGTTTCTTATTCCATGAGATCTTACCTTCCTTCTAAAAATTCTAGAGCGTACTACTTTTGCAAGTGACAATGATCTTTCCCTCTTGCTTACATGCATCAGATACACTTAAATTATCTATTTAATTGTTTTTGGAATCTTAAGCTGTTGAGGTGTCAAATTGATGGCTGCGCTATATTAAACAATGATTTTTACAATCAACCAAAATGCATGTAGAGATTTAAGTCACAAGCTAATATAAAAAGCATGAAATAAGAGAGAGAAAAGACATCAAATTCCAAAGAGATCAGTAACAAACTTGTAATACTTACTTTTTTGGTCTCCTCATATGCATTTATCCTTCCCTTAGAGGCCCAATCTTCAAAGGCTGAGATGAAGATTGGTTGAGCAGTACTGAGAACAGCTCTAAGGGCCCTCGGGTTGTTAAATGCTTCCATCAAATACCTCCTTAGCCTCTTATGGCCTAATCCATCAGTGACAGCAATAGATGAGCTCCCTATCAACTGGTTGGAAGGCCAACCAGTGCTGACCCTCCCTTCCTCTGTCATACTACCAAGGATTTGCTTGTTTATTAATGGGGAGCATGTAACTATTGTAGGATACCCAAATAAATGTGTCCTGTACATGCCACTATCTCCATACCTACAAAGCCAAAAACAGATGTTTTGTTTTTAACACCTATCAATTCTTTGCCAAATCATGGTAAATTCATTGTGCAGAAAGATTGGGAATATATGATAATTAATTTTAATAACGAGCTATCAAACATTCTTGGTCCATTTGTTTGGATGGAATTGAATTCCTAAGAATTTCTTGGAACTCTGAGACATGTATTCCCATCAAAGCTTCTAAAACCGAAGAAACAAAAGTGAATATCTACAACTGGCCTCAAATAATCTTCCCTTCGTTGGAAAATGGTTACCCAAACATCACCCCATAAATCATGCAAATTGATGCACCAAGGGCCAACAAGTGGTCCCCTTTCAAGTAGATTAGGATTATATTATTTATATTATTAGTAGATTTCCAATTTTATTGTTATTAGAGAGTTCTATTATTAGATTAGGGTTGCTTAAGCACTAGGTTATATTTCCTATTTATATGACATTGTAAGGAACAATTATGCAGAGTTTTGGAGTTAATAGAATTTCTGTGGATTTTATCGTTGGAGAATTCCCTTCTTCTTCGTGTCATTGTTTCTGTTGAAACTCCCATTGTCCCAAGGCACTCCCAATTGTAAATCCTAACCCTAGGATTGCATCAATTGGTATCAGAGATGAACGATCCTTGATCGTCGGCATGTTACCCTCTCTATCCCATCCCACATTCGTTACCACCACAACCCCCCCCCCCCCCAAAGCATCAACTCGCTGTCCCTGACACCAGATCCCATCACAACTCAAACCTACGAACGAATATAACCTAGAAGAGCCAACCCCAGTCCAACCTAGCCCTCTTCACCCACACCCTCTCCGCCAAGCCCACTCTCGTCAAACCATACCCACGCGTGAACAATACCCATCACAAACCCTTTCCGTCTTCTGGGATCCTCTCCACCATCTTGTCGAACACCATACCTTAGCAAAATGCATAGCCTTGCCAATCCACAATCGCCCTATCCAAAACCCAACCAAATCGAACACCAAACCCCACGGCCCCTTTCATCCCAAGTAAGGGCCCACAAGTGGTCCCCTTTCAAGTAGATTAGGATTATATTATTTATATTATTAGTAGATTTCCAATTTCATTATTATTAGGGAGTTTCTATTATTAGATTAGAGTTGCTTAGGCACTAGGTTATATTTCTTATTTATATGATATTGTAAGGAACAATTATGCAAAGTTTTGGAGTTAATAGAATTTCCGTGGGTTTTTTCGGTGGAGAATCCCCTTCCTCTTCATGTGATTGTGTCTGTGGAAACCCCTATTGTGCCAAGGCACTCCCGATTACAAATCCTAACCCTAGGATTGCATCACAAATCCTTCAAGGTGAAAGTCCCCTCTACGCCTTCATCGTATATCCTTCAACCCAAACCATATCAATGTTACTTCATTGGAACCCGTTTTTACCAGGAATTCTGAGGAACTCAATTCCATACAAAGAAAAAAAGGGGGGGGGGGGGGGGGGGGGGGGGGCACTATATGTTTTTTACTGAAGAAATAGTTTCTTTTGTATGTTGAAACAATGGAAAATCCTGTTAAGTTGATTGTCCTTGTACATTGAAAGTGGGAAATATTGTTTTCTGGCGAAAATAGACAGATAATCAATACCAAATTAAGATCTAACCTCATCCTATCTAGAATTACTCCAAATAATAAAACAGTAAGCCTACTAATCCTTAAGCGAAATTTTTTGCACCATTCTCATCTTAAAAGCATCATTCTGATTTATTTGTGAGTTTACTTTTCTACACATTTCTCCTATGAGAAGATCATCTACTTCCAT
Source organism: Sextonia rubra (assembly GCA_037013555.1). Taxonomy (NCBI): domain Eukaryota; kingdom Viridiplantae; phylum Streptophyta; class Magnoliopsida; order Laurales; family Lauraceae; genus Sextonia; species Sextonia rubra. The sequence goes on from JASUAD010000007.1 coordinate 667,029, forward strand.
TACATAAGTTGTACCAGCTCTGAAATTTCAAACAGGAAAAGAGGTTCCAGAGAAAGAAAATCATAAAAGGGGCGCCAAGCCCAAAAAAACAGGAGGCCCTACTTTGGATGTGTAGGATCATTAAAAAATTAAGCAGTGCGCCGTATATATAGACCATGGGCCATATTGCCAGTAGTTTAACTTACTAACCTTTCAGGCCGACTTGTATGAACCAAAACTGGGGTAGTAATTGTTTTGGGTTGGAGCTGAGACCTAAAAAGTGCTGGGTTTGGGTTCCTGCTTAGAATAGAGGTGGCAAGCCAAGTCTATGAGGTTGATTGGGAACAGCTTATCACCTCCTATTAAGGATTTGATCTCTTGGTATGCTCTTTTACTATATATATATATGAGAATAACCTCTCTCCATGAGTATGAGTATTCTTTCACTACAACTTCCTTCATGTTGAGGGTATATTTATTTGTTTATGCTTAATTAACTTAAATTTGACACTCAACCAACTATTATCGTTAGATTGAAATCTTTAAAATGATGTTATTTAAAAGCACTAAACTTGAGCGCCATGTACAGGCAAGGGGTTAAGATGATTCGATTCAATTAGAAATTTACACACACATATAGGTTTTACACAAGGTCCGTACATTGAGGGTCTGCAAAAGAGAGTGGCTCAAAAAGGACTGATAATTTGGACAAAGGCAAACCCACTCGTGCGAGTTAGACTCAGACCACTGAGTTGAGTTTAAGAATCAATCCGTCATTGAATCAAAATTTCAAGAATCCCCAGGTCATCCCTGATCATGGAATGGCCCGGCCTGTGGGGCACACCTGTAGAAAGAGAAGACAAATTATTGGTGGCGCCCATACGATCCCAACACCTGAGTAAGTAAATATCAGCTGCATGGGTACATACCTGGCCTTTCTCTTGGCTATGAAATCGTCTGGTCTTCTCAGGAACTTGAAACACCACAAGAAGTCCAAAAGCTCACCGATGATGGGCCACCCCATCGATCCTGGAGGAAGGGTTGATGGGTCAAATCCTCTGGTGTGCCACCGATCGTTGATCCATCTCCCAAACGACCCCACAAAGAAGAAGGCTGCAATAGCAATAGAAGTGAAGACTGCAACTCCAGAACCCCCCATCTCCATCATGTCGTAGGATTCTTGTCAATGAATTTCTTCTGTTGCGTTGGGTTGGGTTTGTTTGCCCTTCGTTGTCAAAGCACTGGAGGAGCGGTGATGGGGTTCTTTTTTTTATTTTTGCCTGTATCCCATATAGGATATAGCTCTGGATTCCTTTCTACTGTTCTTGGATGCATTCGAGTACTAAAAAAAAAAAACAATCCTAGCTGATCTTTGGGAATCTTTTGGGACTGTTTCCAACAGGTTTTTTTTTTAATTTTAATTTTTTATTATTTTATTTTATTTTATTCCAAGACAAGATAGGGTATGGGATGCTATTTAAATAAGGAAAAATTTTATATAATGCCTTAAGGTTTTATTTTATTACAAAAATGTTCGTCAACTCCAACTGTAGAACTGCGATGTAGTAATAAATTGGTGAGATCAGTTCGATCCATAGAGAGCAATGTTTTTAAAATATTTTTAACTTATGAAGTATCTAAATAAAATTCTAAAACTAACCTAATTTAAAATCTAATAGATACATTCAATACTAAGAATTGAACAATTACAATAAAAATTTCTAAATTAGAATTTCTAAATCTAAAACTTCCTAAAAAAAATAAAACTAAATTCGCAGCAAAATAATGCACACATTAAACATTAAAACTATCCAAAAAGGCAAATTAAAATTAAAAACTTACTAAAATAAAAACTAAACATCGTTAGAAACTAATTACACAAAAGTGAAAAAATCTTTCTTAAATTAAAAACTAAGTTAGGTTAAGAATTTACACTTTCTAAGAACAGAAAAAGAAATATTACAAAACCAATTCAAATTAGAAAGATTTAATTTTAGAAAGAAATCTAAATGCAAATCTAAAATCAAATTAGTAGTCTCTAGTGCTAAACAATTTCTAAAAACTATACAATGTAACAAAACAAAGCAAATTTCTAAGTTAAGAATAAATTTATCCTAAATTATCATACACAAAAATCTTTCTAAAAATTAAAAAAAAATCTGAAACTAGACTTTCCTAAACTAATTCTATGATGTATGACAATGCAAACTAAAAAAAAAAAATACTACATGAATGAGTGAGGTGTGCATGAGTATGGTAGGTGACCATATTTACTTCAGAAATCAAATTTAATGGCGCTGATTCGATTCAGTTTCAGATTTGAATCTTCTTCTTTTTTAGCACAGAAAATCAGTTTTTAACAGTTCACAAATACATCAAACAATCACTTGAATAATGGCTAGCCTCCATCACTGTTTCAGGACTAATTTTGGATTGCTTTCAAGTGTATTTCAATTCTGATTTCAGGTGTTAAGAACTGCTGTAAACATCAGACATTCAACTATTATAAACATGTGCAAAATAATTGTTAAAATTCGTCCAACGTGGTTCTTTTTAAGATTATTTTCTGCACAAAATCTAGACTGTTAGTAAGTTAGCCTAAAACCTGATTGTCAAATTCTGATTTACTTCTAGCAACAAACAGAATTGTGAAAAAGGCAAGTACACAAATCGGCCATGTCATATTCTTATTTTTTGGACTGTTTTTAATTTATAATCATGGAACTTAGCAAAACTGAAAATCTGATTTCTAAACTTGGCATAATCATCATCTCTAAACATGAATGAAAAGTGAAATATGTATGAATCTAATACAACCTATAGTAGTGAAACAATTCTAGCAAAACTGTGCTAGATCATAAACAGTAAATGTGTAGAAATTAAAATAAAAGTGCAGAAAGTAAAGTGCAAGAAAAATAATTGTGTGTGCTGAAATTCAAAGGTGGTTAACTTGAAAACAAAGGTTGTAGAATACTGAAATCAAAGTTGGTATAAATTGAAGTTAAAGGTAGTAAAACAGAATTTAAAGGTGGTATAGCTAAAGTCAAAGGTAGTACGTATATTCTCTCAATATTCTCCCTTAATCTAAGCTCAAAAATTACTTTAAATATGCTATCTTAAATTTGGGTTGTCAATTCAAAAAGGAAAACACAAATCAAGCAATAAGAACATCTATAAGAATAAGAAGAATAATAAGATGAATATTATTGAACTAGTATGATAATCCTTTACAAAAGATAAAAGAATTTAAACAAAAAGAATATACATACTAGGATGAAAAAGAATTCCTTTTTCTAGTTGAATCTTCAAGGTTGATGGTGTAGCTTTTGACTAAGCCTCCTTGATGACTTGAGATGTAGAGACAAGAGAGGGAGAGATGAGTGTAGGAAATCTAGAGGTAGCAGGTGGATAATTCTTTCATGTTTTAGACTATGACAAGAGTGCCCTATTTATAGTTTTTCAACCCCCAAAATTTCCTTTTTCTCTTGATATGATACAATCTTCGAAAGGATTGAAATTGAAAAAAATTGGGCTGCTTATTCATGCTTTGGGCGTGAATTACACTTGGAGATTTTTTTTCTTTTTTTTCTTTTCTTTTCTTTCCTTTCTTTGGAATCCTTCTTTGATGCTTCTTTCTTTTCTTATATTTTCCACTTTGCATTGAGATTCTTTGAGAGATATTTGGGAGAAAAATCTTCACTTGAAATCAAACATGGCTCACATGAGGTGTAGAACTTCCTCCTTTGTGCTTTGTGTTGTCAACTTTCTTTTCATGGAAGATTCTTTTTGTTGGCTTCAAAATCAAAGAGATATTCTTAGATAATTCTCCTTGATTTTCTCCTTTTTTTTTTGCAAAAAAAAAAAAAAAATCTGATCCACATCATGTTGGGCATGGGATCTAGCTTGCCATTTTTTTTTCTTTTTCTTTTTCAACTCCTACTCCTTCGCAAAGAAGGTCTCTTATGTGGCTTTCCTTCCATGGAATATCTTGAGATCTATCATCTTTGAATTATAAGAGATAATTTGGATGGTGCAATAAAAGATGGTGGACCCCTTCTTGGATGTCCCACAAGTGTGTCCTCACACATGTGAATATGTATGGGACCATAAAGTCAATTTTTTATTGTTTTCTTCTAATTTCTTTCTTCTCTTCAATTCTCCTCTTTTTTCTTTTGAAAATAATTAGCTTGCCTCAATTCTTGAAAATGGAACCCATGTCATCAATTTTCTGCAAAAAAAAAAAAATGTGAATTCCTGTGAAAAGACAATTTTAGCCCTAAGATCATAAATACATAATTATGGGTTCATCCCTCATGAAATGATAATGAAAATGCACACAATTTTTCATGATTTTATGTGAATGACTTAATGATGATGAAATTTTGATTATTTCATGAGAAAAATAATTTTCACAAAACTTTCCAAAATAGAACTCCAAAAATGGCGGGTTTCACATTTAATGCAAAAATAATTTGTGATTTTTAAGCAATTTATGCAGAAAAATACTAAAATGATTTTAAAATGCATGAAACCATTATAACACACTAAATGAAGCTCTTCTAAATCAATAAGTCCTTAAAATGGTCCAAAATGTATATGAAAATATGCATTTTTAAGAACTTATTAAAAAAGGACACAAGTTCCAAAACTATTCAAACTACTCCCTAGTTTTCTAATAAATTTTTAATTAAGGACATCCATGTTTTCTGATGACCTTTTCTCATAATTTTAAAAAAATACCTCAATTATCATTTATTTAAAACCTTAACATAGTTTCAGCGGCCACTGTATGCAGTTGATCGTTGTGGAGATGCTGGTTGTTCTTGATCACTGTGAGGACGCCGGTGAAGGAAATGAGGAGAATATAAAGTGAATGAGAGCTTTATTTTAATGAAGGGTAATTTGAATATTTTAAATAAAAATTAAAAAAATTATCAAAAAAAACTTTAAATGGACAAATGTCCTTAATTGAAAATTTTTTTAAAAAATTTAGAGACTGATTTGAAAAGTTTTCAAACTTGTGTCCTTTTTAGAAAAGGCAAAATGTTAAGGCCTTATTTGAGAATTTTCTTTAAATAATGATAAAATTAGGTATTGAGCTTTAGCAATTATAAAGGCCAGCCAAGACTTTGAGGAGGAAATCATGGGTGGGGCCCACCTACATCATAGGTCAAGGGAGATTATTTTCCCTTGGGTGAGAAAATGGAATTGTCTAATCAATTTAACCACTGCTTTGAGGTCCTAAGATTGGACAATGTGAATCGATCAAAGAAAGTTAAGAGGTAGTTACATTTCTTTTGTTAGCAAGGGGCCCACCTTTCATCAATCTAATCCTTGTGCATACACACCATAGTTGTCAAGTTCGTTTTGGACGATGTTCCGGTTTAGTTCCAAAATGAGATATTTCGGTTGATTTAGACATTTTGCTTTCCAATTCAATATTTTATTTTGAAAAATATAAAAAATTAATTATATATAATTAAAAAAATATAGAAAAACTGTACCAACATTGTGACTGTGCTAATTCAAATTTAGTACATTTCTCAAATTAAGTGGGCCACTTAAGATTGATAATTTATAAAATGGTTTCATAAAATTTTTGTTCAAATGAAATAGTTTCAAATCAAAAGAATAATATTATTGCATTTAGGGTGGGCGAGGGACTTCTGTAACAATTCTAAATTCTAATTGACCATCAAAATTTTTAGTGGACACAATTATGAAAATTAAGTCAAAACCATTTAATTTTGCATAGAATATTATTCATTTAAATTTAAAATTTTAATCCAATTAAATGGCCCACTTTAGATTTAGAATTTGTAAAATAGTTTCATAAAATTTTTGACTAAATTCATATTATTCTTAGGGTTGGGACAAGGAATTGTGTAATAGTAATGAGCATCAAATTCTACAGTGGGCCTAATTATGAAAAATTAAAATTGGGAAATACTCATTTGACATTTCAATTTAGTACTTTACTCAAAATAAATGACCCACTTTCATATTAATGGTAATTTATAAAAATAATTTATCGTTCTTCTAATTAAATCAAATGTGTTATATTGGGTGTACATAAAACCATGAAAACACTAGCCTCAATATATCCATTTATGAAATAGAAACTTCCAAAAATCATCTCATCATAAAGAAGTAGGCCTCACAATCCTAACTTGTTCCATCAACGACTAGAATAAGAGGGCCACACACACTCACACCCTAAGACCTCATCACATATGAGGAGATCATCACCGATCAACGTAGCTGAAAAAAGAAACAAAGGGGAAAGAAGCAGCATTGTGACGAAGAATAAATGAAAAATAAGAAGAAAAGAAAGGAGATCCTGCTGCTTTCTGTAGCAAAGAGGATTGTTGACAAAGATATGTATACGAGAGAGACTCTCGACAAGAGCAGAAGCAAGCTAGAGAGGTAGAGACCTAATTCTGTGCTTCCATGATTAATAGCTGCATGCATCTGAGCAAGGAAACGATGAAGAAAGGTATGTCAATTGACTAAAATTAATGAGTAGCTTGCCCAACTTAGTCATATAAAAAATTAATTCTCTTAAAATCCTAGTCATCTCTTCATTTTTTTTCTTCTTTTAACAATACACCTTTTATTCGAACAAATTGATGGTATCCGTTGTAATTCGTCTAAGATTGTGGGTTTTGCGCCGGACTGTTTGGTTTTGCCCAAAGTCAAACAAACACTCAACCAAATACATTTAGGTAGTTTTGTCCATTTCTGTTTCTTGACCGTACCAAGATAAATAGGGAATCTCACCCAAAACGAACTAAACTAGACAACTATAAGACACGCACTTAACCCCCTTGATTTGAAATTAATCCCAATTTGACAGACTTGGATATCATTCACCATTGGATTTATCTCAATGTACTTTCGTGATATATAAGCCTAATCGATAAATATACTACTCGTGTCCAGATCCCCATTAATTGTTACCTATCTAGGTGGGCGCCATAGGTGGTGGGGTGTTTTCTCAGTCGGTATCCCCTGTCGTGTCTCTTAACACCATTCCATAGAGTGAGACGTTTGGAAACAACCCCCTAAATTCCCTAATATGTGAGAAAGAGGAGGACCTCAAAATATGGACTGCTTGTTGAAATGGTGAACCGTTAAAAATGAATGTCCACACCTTCAATAGGTTGATTACAAATTTATGTCAATATTAGTTCATCCCACTATAAGATCGAAATCATATGAAACTTAATTATATGCTCAATCTTTTAGTGGGTTTAACTGTCAATGGATTTCTACACACCCCACACCCCACCAAAAAAAAAAAAAAAATCTCTTCATGGAGAAAATAATTTGGGAATGCCTATTTAAAGAGAGGGGGTTTATTATGAGTGGTTCAAATATTGAATAACTCAATTCACTTTATAAATTTATAGCCCTCACAAGCAGTGTGACTGATATTATATATATAGTAGAAGTAGTGTAGACAAATTGCGATATAATGAAACTATATAGACAAACTTGTGAAAAATGTTTTTTTTTTTTGCTTCTTTTACATTTTGATTTCTGATTGAATTCTCTCCCCTTTCATTACAATGTGGAAAACAGAAAAATGGTCATAATGATTATTAAGTGAAAGAAGGAAATATACTTTATCAAACAGTTTAATTAAAGCACTCAAAACATATCTGGGGATTAGTTTTAAGTCAATTACACACTAAGAACAATCACTTACCTAGGTGGCAAGAGATGTATGTTCTTACCTTAATGTATTGGGTTCAAACCTTAAGTATGCCACCTCTTCTGGTGTGTGTTGGGCTCCCTTCTTACGTTGTGGGTTTTCTCCCTATGTGTATGGGCTCTCTGTTAGGTCCTAACCCCCTTAATTGTGTTATAAAATCAAAAGTTAATTAAACCCTATATTAAGACAGTGAATGTTGGGCCCCATGAGATTCAAGATACAAAAACTAGATTGAAATAACAAAACTCAATTGACATTCGATTGACTCAAACGTGTTACAAAAAGGCAATTCATTTTTGTAAGGTTTGGATCCTCCATTGATGTTCTGACTCACTTTTGATGGTTTCAAGTGAAGGTTCATCATGGTGGGCATATGTGAGTTGTGTCTCACCTCACTCATGTGAATTTTTTAGGTCCTCTTGGTTACCAATAAAAAAAAGTAGAGCTTCATTGGCAACGTGTTTCAAACCTAAGTTATTCAAAATAAATGTTTCTATCTCATATGAGTTTTGGCCGAATCTTACTCTCATGAGAGTTTATATCATCATAAGATTGAGAATATTTAAAATATATGAATAAACTATGAAAAAGTTTATATATTTTATACATTAGCAATGAATGTTTTAGACAAACTTCTATCAAAGTAAAATTTAACTACATCCCAAATGAGTAGGAAATGTTAAAATATTTTACAAGAAGAGAGAGGAGTAGAGTACAAACGAAAGAGATTTTGTTGTCGAGAGATTTTTGTGTACATAATAAGAGGAGGAGAGTCTTATTTAAAGGATGAGAAGACATCCTCTCCAAGTAACATGCTAGGATATGACTCTTATCCCATGCAAGCTCTTTATCTTATGTGAGTCTCAATGTGGGCATCTACCCTATAATATTTATAGTATAACTATCCCCTTAGATGACCACAATTTAATGATAGTAGCCTCATTAAGACCTTGTAAAGGAAAACTCAATGGGAAAAAACCAAAGCAAAGGAAAAAGAGTACAACATTCTTTGGGATCATTGAATTAGGTTTTGGACGTGCATAATACTGTCTCATTAAAACCTTAAGTAGTAAAACCTTGTAGGATAAAACATAGGAAAGAAAAAAGAGTATAGCATACATATGTCTTGAGTAACATGCTTCAAAGTACCTTCTCCTGATTAATTACTTCCTATAATAACAACAATATCTACACTGTTTGATGATAGACTCTATGTCTGCTGATTTTATATACAAACTTCTAGAATGTTGATTTTGGCAATGACTTGGTGAAGAGATTCGCTAGGTTGTTACTGGAACGAACTTGCTGTACTTTTATCACTTTGTTCTTTTGAAGCTCATGTATAAAAAAGAATTTTGGTGCAATGTACTTTGTTTTGTCTATATTGATGTAACCTTCTTGAATTTGTTGTATACATGCTTCATTGTCCTTCATAGATAATGCTTGGGGGTACCTGTACTAGGAGACAATTAACAAGAACTACAGATATGCAGAATTAAAGGTTTTAGCTATACACATTTATGACTAGTTTAATAAAGAGCTAAAATCTCAACGTAATTAGATGGTAGCTACTAAAATTTGTTTAATAGAACGCTAAGAAATGGTGGCATTACTACTAAGAAATACATAGAGATACATAACCTATCTTAGATCATCCATTATGAGGGTCAGAGAGCTATCTTGAATCTATATAACCTATAAACTTTGAATCTTTTCAACGATAATAATAAAACAGACCAAGTTAGTAGTTCTATATAAATATCGTAGGATATGTTTGATATCAGTCCTGTGCCTTTGAGTTGGTGCAAAGTTATATCTGGCAAATAGATTCATTGAGAAAGAAATATCTGGTCTAGTGCATTGTTCCAAATATAGTAGAGCACCAATAGTACTTAAGTATAGTACTTTAGGACCAATACATCTTCATTTTCCTTTTTAGGACGATATGGGTTATATCTAAAAACTGGATGACCATGGGGGTACTTAGTGGATGTGCCTTGTCCATACAAAATATTTCAAAACTTTCTTGTTATAACTAGATTGATAGACTAATATCCTACTAGGATTTCTCTCGATATGCAGGCCGAGACAAAATTTTGTTTTTCCAAGATTATTTATTTCAAATCTATTTTCTAAAATCAACAGTTGCTCTTCTAGAGTCTTGATTACATTTATGTCATCTACTTAAACTGCCATTATTGTAAATCCCTTCAAAGATTTCTTTATAATGATACATGGGCAAATGAGATTGTTTTCATACCTTTCTTTAGATAAGTATTCACTAAGATGATTGTACCATATTCTTTCAAATTGCTTTGCGTCATACAATGATCATTTTAAATGGATTGAGTACATATTCCTTGACCTTGCTTCAGGCAAAGTAAATCCTTTCGGGATTTTTATATAAAATTTTCTTTCTAAGTCTTTGTATAAATAAGCAATTACAACATCCATGAGTCTCTTAATTTAGATTTTGAGAAATTGTTAAATTTATCAGATATTTGAATGTTGTTGTGTCCATAACAGGGAAGTATGTTTCCTCATAATCAATCCTAGGTTTCTGCAGAAAACCCTGTGACACTAATTGTGCCTTTTATTTGGTAATTTTATTCATTTCTTTCCTTTTTCTTAGCAATATCCATTTGTAACCTATAATGTTCGCACCTTGTGGGGTTTTTACTATAGGTCTAAATGCACCACGTTTATTGAAAGACTATGACTCTGCTTTGATAGCACATTCCCATTTTGGCATTTTTTTTTTGATGACATTCATTTATAGTATGTGGTTCTGTGTTCCAATCATCATCATCATTTCCCTTTGATAAATGTATAGCTACTGCATATGCAAATACATCATTGATGACAATTTCTTTTCTATCCTATCTTTCTCTTGAATAATAGTAAAGTATAGAGAGCTCTTCAATATTTGGTACTAGTGCCTCTTCAGGAGCTTTCAAAGTCTCATCAGGGACTTCCTTTGTTTTAGAGAGAATAGATTTTACCATAACATCTTCAGGAGTGCTATGTGCCTCTTTGGGATGACATGATGATGATTGCTCATTTCTCTTTTTCTACAAAATTGAGTCCTTCGAATCTATAGGTTTGCCACATTTCTAGCATATTGCAAATTCTTTTGTTGCCACATTTTGACTTTGTCCTATAGGGACATTAATCTTGGCAAGTGCATTTATAGCTGGTACATTTGACTTAGTCACCTTTCCTGCATCATTAAATGCATCAGGTAATTTGTTTGTAATTTCTTATAAGTACACAATTCTTCACAATTCATTTTCACATTTTGAAGTATGTGGATCCATATAAGATAGAATGGAAGGATTCCATGTTAATTTTCGTCATTCTTCAAGAATGGATTGTTTTACAAGAACAATACGGTCTTTAAGAGCTACCTTATCTCATCCTAATAACAGGAAAATTATTTTATCGAATTGACAATTGATAAAATGAGCAGTGAAGACATGTCCAATTATTGCTTCAAGATATCAAATAATCGAGGGTGAGTCATAACTTAAATAGATTCTCAATCTATGTTGTGGTCCCATCTTAGCACGCTAAGGGGGTGATATTCGGACTTAAATTGCATAACCAAACTTGTGCAAGTGAGAAATATTTGGCTGATGTCTTGATATAAGTTTTGTAGGAGAATATTGATGATAAGCTGTGGGTCGAAGTCTAATTAACATTGGTGAATGCTATACAACATGTCCCTAAGTACTAATTAATAATTTGGACTAATTACTATAGCCCTAGAAATGAGTTAAATGCACTTAATCATATATTCAGTTAAGCTATTCTGGGCGTGGACATGGGGGACATGATATTTAGCTATAATTCCCAGGGATGAATAGTAGTCATCGAAAACCTGTGATTTAAATTCACCTACATTATCAAGTTTTATGACTTAATAAAATAATTAGGGAAGTGAGCTATAAGCTTAATGATATGAGTTAATAGGCGAGCAAAACCTATATTCTTAGTTAAAAGTAGGCAAACATCCCACTAATGGGTGGAGGCATTAATCAAAATCTTAAAATGCCTAAAACGTCCACTAGAGGAATTTATAGGTCAATAAATGTCACTTTATATCCTTTGCAAATAGGATGGGAATTTGAATGCAATTTATCGAAAGAAGGTCGGGTGATTAATTGTCCTTATAAACATGGGGTACATAAGTACCCATTAGGTATGGTCAATTAATAGTTCTCTAAGGAGTGCCCAAAAGAATTTTTAATAATCTTCTTTAACATAGTAGCCCTAGGGTGACCTAACCTATCATAACAAAGTGTTAAAGTCTTAGGATCACTAAGCTTCGGGCTTGACTTTTTCATTTTGCTCATAATCAAATGTAATTTGACATTGGAGATTGTCGTGTAAGATAACCCTTAGGAGAGAGCACTTAGTTTTTCTAGTATTTACTTCTTGCTTCCAATACTAGTAACAATGCATTAGTAGTCCTTGTTACCTTTACTTACAGTCTCACTGTGGTACCTACTCATCTTGATGTCCTTGAAACAAATCAAGTTTCTTTAAAAACTACTTGAGAACAATGCAACTTTAATGAATAGATGGGTACCATTAAGTAACATCATATGGGTTTTTCCCAAGCCTTCAATTATTTGCATAAGTTTAGTTATGGTAGATACCTTTTGTGAATTGAATACCAATTCTAAGAAAAACTTCTAGCTTTTCAGAATGGTGTGTGTTTTGTCACTGTCTACCGGACAGAGATTATCCTTAGTTCCATAACCATACCTTAAATAAAATAACAAACTAATATAATTATACAATCACATGATAAAAATTTAACTGAAATAATCAAACCATTCACCATAGAATATCCAGACATTAGACATGGGGGATAAAAGAATAAGTCTTAACATGCAACGAAATATCTAAAAACCAAACTCAAAATAAGTTTGCTAAGATCATAATAGTAGTTGTAGGTCTTCTAGACCATGTTTGGTGGTTCTCCCAATTTAGAATCAAATGCCTCATTAATCACCTCTCATGGGGTAGTTATTTTCATCTTCACTGGAGGAATTATTATGTTTACCTCTTATGGAGGAATTATCATATCTACCTCATTTGGAGGAATTATTATTCTCATTTCTTTTGGAGGGACTATATTTCTTGATTTTTATGCTTATATTTAGTTTGAGTAGTTTGGCATTTATTTTAATCATGGGGTGGTACGATCATCTTTTGTTGATCATACTTGTCCTTCAGAAATATAATGGCGTAGAAAAATGAGAGCTTATGTTATGTCCTTCGAGGACATCTTATTTCTTTCTTTGATGGCCTCACTAAGTTTTTTTGATTTTACTTTTGATCTTAATATTAAAATTTCAGGTTTGATCATGAATATGAATCTACAAGTTCATATAAAAGTTTAAAAAATCTTAGGATTGTCGGTCTATAATTTAGGGAACTTCAAGTTTAGATTATATATTTGATATAGAACTTTCGGTTCTACCATATGCAACAATTGCTTCTAGCAATAAATTTATAAAAACTAAAGTTTCATATAACTATATAGTCATAACTGTACCGAAGTAATTATGTCAGCATGCAGTGCAATGTAATAAAATATATAAAATTAAAAGTGTGTAGAGAAACAGAAATGAAAAAGGTAGAACTTTAGATTCTTAACATTCAATTGAAGATGATCGAGAATAAAAGTGATGAAGAATTGACCAATTGTAGTTAGAATGTTGGGTTCTTTACTTAAGAATCAAAACTTGTGGTTCTATTAAGATTTCAGGTTTAAGTTAGAATTGTAGGTTCTTAACTTATGAATTAGAACTTCTGATTCTGCCAATGCTTTAGGCATGAGTCAGAACTTTTGGTTTTATGAATGCTTTAGGCATAAATCAGAACTTCTAGTTTTTGTCAAATCTTTAGGTTTAGATTAAAACTTCTAGTTTTGTCAAGACTTTAGGCTTGATTTTATGGCCTTGTATTGATTGATATTATTTTGGATCTTTAGAAATCAAAGCTTCAAGTTTAATTATGAATATAAATCTCTAGGTTCATCGTCCAAATCTTTAAACTTTTGGTTCTATATTAGAGTAACTCATGGATCTTCGGGTCCAAATTAGAACGTCTAGTTCTAGATTAAAATAACATACGAAACTTTAGGTTTAGGTTATTTATTCGATATAAAACTTCTAGTTTTAAATAACGTGTGGAACTTCGGGTTCTGATTACTTATATAGAACTTGTGGTTCTATTTATGATTCATGATTTTTAATTCTATCAGAATCTCCTTTTAATGAGAGAAAATGAATAATTCATCACTCGAATTAAAATTACAAGTACTTGCAGATTTCAAAAGAACAAAGATAAACTCATATATATAATTATCAAACTGATAAAAGATTATGAAATAAAGAAAATATACTTAACCATTGAATAGTCCTCCTTTTATCACCAAAGTGTAGATTTACTCGTGACCTTTCCATAGATGCAAGCAAATTGTTGATTGGACTTTGGATGCTAAGATATCGTGATTTGAAGTTTTGATGACAATTTGTACTTCTGCTTGTGTCACTGTTGATGTTAGCACTTACAGCATGGCTGATAATTTTTTTTTTCAACTATAACTAAAGCAAAAGAAGAAGAAAAAGAAAAAGAAGAGTCTTTTCGTGTTGATAACGTGTTAAAATATTAAACAAGAAGAAAGAGGAGTAGAGGGAGAAAGAGAGAGATTTTATTATCAAGAGATTTGTGTGTACATAATAGGAGGAGGAGAGTGTCATTTATAGGATGAGAAGACTTCATCTCCAAGTAACATGCAAGGATAGGACTCTTATCCCATGCAAGCTCTTTATCTCATGTGGCCAATATGGGCATCCACCCTATGATATTTATATTATAATAGGAAAATTATTTTTGAGCTATGAGTAATTACAATCTAGCACTTTTTATTAGTGCAACTCCTTTGATGCTCTTCTCATCCATGATTTGACATGAGAAGGGTTATGGGGCTTATTTCTTATTTCTTTTTTTCTTTTTGGATCCTCATCCCATAAGTACATGGTCGAAAGTAAATGGGGATTGGTAGAACCCATCTTTTTTAGAATGATCCCCAACCCCCCATATCCTGGTTCCACCCTTGAGTGAGGAGACCTTTCAATTTGTCTCTCATTGATAAAATTGCATCTAAAAGAACCCCATGAGCTGGACTTCATATCATACGACCTATATCGAGTCTGCTTGTAAGTGAACATTACATATATATATATAGACTTGTTATTAGGTGCACATTGTATGGTCCATCCAAATGGACCACATACAAGGGCCACCTGAATTGTTCCCCACACCCAATTTTGGGGCAAATCCAAATAGATTGGACTATTGGATCAATTTCACAACCATATGAATGGACTGTATATCATTAAACTTTTGGGGCCCAGATGGAGATAAAAGAGGGGAGGTATGGGGTTGATCTTTTGCAGAGCGGAAGATCTTTCGATCCCTTCAGTCCCAATCCTGAGTGGGACCCCATGTGTGCCCCATGTTGAGGTGCACCCAGTCATCTAGTACGTGCGGTGCATACTAGATGATTGGTATATATATATTGTTTGCAGAAAATTTGTGAGGGACTTTATATTTAACACCATTAATTTAACTAAATAGAAAATGGGAAGAAACTACTAATTTTCATTAATTCCCTTTGTTTTACATGGGTTCAATGGCTCTGACCTTGGGATGCAAGCTATTTATAAAATTTTTTAACATATAGCCGTTTCCTCTAGTCTAGGATATGGTCAAAAAATGGAAAGAATACAGAAACTTACACTAGATAAATGAAAATATAGTAAATTGAAAAAATGCAAGCCCAAACCAATTTTGGTTTGTCATGGAGTCCTGCGAACCCATGGCCTCTTTGTTTGACTTCATCTCTCCTTTGGAATGTCCTACAGCAAACTGTATCTTTACCTTCACCCTTCTTGGAATCTCTAAATCATATTTTGAGGTCCAAAAATTGTATTTGAATTACTGTAGGCCTTTGAAGATCACCACTTTGGTTTTTAGACTATCTTGCACAAGTTTTGTAGGGTTATTAGAGTTTGTTTCGATAGGGAGACTAGAGTTATGCCATTCTGAACTCAAATGTTTTGAAGATTAGAATAGATTGCACAAAACTCTCTAAATGGTCCATATACACCCTATAGTGGGAAGAACAAAGGAATCGCATTATCATCATCTAGTTTTCTCCTCTTGCTATGTCTAAAAATAGAAGAATTTTAGGAACTCAGAGGACATTTCTCCATACCCAAAACCTTATCTCATATTTTTCTTGTGGAGGGGAAGGAACTTGAAGGAGACAAGACATCTACAAAGTTGTCTCCGGTGTTATAGAGAAGGAAAGGACATTGCAGAAAGGAAGGATGTTGTCGAATGGTTGAACCAATTCCAAAGATCCTTTGTAAAAGGGTGGAGAAGCCTTTGTATAGACCCTTAGAGTAGTTGGCACAGTTTAAGGGAATTATATTTTGAATTAAAGTGGATAACCATTGAAAAACCACTTAGAACCATTGCCCCAACTTTACAAGAATCCATGACCGAGTGCACTTGGTCTTGGACTCTACATACTAGTGGTTGGTCATGGGAACCCTTGATTTTTATGACCTCTTGATCTTGGTTGAGTTTTGTGCCAATTTTGGTCCAAATGGTCTCGAAATGCTTTAAAACTTTGAGGAACTCTTTTTGAACATATTTTAGAGTTCCCATAAAGATTTTATAGGGTTTGCGCTTGAGAACTATTTTTTTCCTCTAGTAGCCACAAAGAGCTAGCTTTGTGATCTTTTAAGTTGGTTGCTGAGATATCTTGGTATCAAATGAAGTCTATTGTTCTAAAATTTTGTAGAAGTGATCTTAGACATATTTTTAGGACTTTAGTATGAATTTCACATGCTTTAATTATCGAGAAGTATAATTTCTATCCAATCACCATTAGGGTTGGTTGCTATGACCTCCTTGTGTCAAATGATGTCCAATTGCCTTGAAATTTTATAGGGATGACCTTGGACACATTTTAAGACCTCAATATGAATTTCACCTATTTTGGGCTTTGGAAAGTACAATTTCTACTTAGTGACTATTACGGTTTTGCCATGCCACCATTGGGTTGGTTGTCGTGATCTCTTGGCATCAAATGAAGTCCGATTGTCCTAAAATTTTGAAGGATGAACTTTGAACATGTTTTAAGCTCTCCACATAAGTTTTCCTCGATTTGGTTTGCAAAAATCATGAATTCTACTCCGTGACCACTAAATATGGTTTCCGCAACCTCTCAGCATAAAGGACTTCTGGGTTTGAGTCTAAATGGGGTCTAACTACCTTGAAGCTTTGGGAAAATAGCTTCTAAGCATGTTTTAAGACCTTTTATGAGTTTTGCTCAATTTGGTCTGTGGTAAGCATGAATTTTGCTCTATGACCACTAGATGTGGTTTCCGCTTGGCATGAAGGACTTCTTGATTTGAGTCTAAAAGGGGTCCTGCTACCTTAAAACTTTGGGAAATCATTTCTAGGAGCATTTTGCAGCTTCTAGTGGAGTTTATCCCTTTAATCCAGTGTTTTCACCATTATCATAAAAATGTGATTTTTTATGTGCGAACATATATATGGACAATATTCATGTGCATACTGCCTTAAGCATTGTTTTCATGATAACTTTACGTGGGGCCCATCTATGACCCACTTCAAACCTTGCAACACACAGGGGACCCCTGATAGGCGTATGCCCCAAGTTTCGGTCTGATTGGAATTTATTGGATTGTTGGGTTGATTGTGCACCGATCTGAACGGAATGGATTTGTGGGCCATAAATGAAGAGATTAGGGAGATGTGGTTGGGGCCAAACTTGATTTGTGGGGTGGTTCCACATAGATCTTTCCATCCCCCTGGTCTCATCCTTCATGGGGTCCATAGTGGGCCCCATGGAGGAGTATGCACTATCTCTTTGTGAGGGAAATATGCATACAAAGATTCCCCAATATATATACATACACTTATTTGTATCTATCCCTCACCATATTATGGTGAGTGACAATACAATGGGGTTGACTTTGTAACCCTGAACTATCCACATACAAGGAACCCTCTAATTACAATGGATCCATTGAGTTTTCACTAATTTGAATGAATTAGACATTTGAAATGAGGGTCAAATCTTTTTCTTGAATATAAAGCCATAAAATTTGTGGGCCATAGATGAAGGGGTTAGAGGCTTGGGATTGATCCTAAACTTAATATATGGGCCAATCTAAAATGTCTTGGCGGGGCTTTGGGTGTCTCTATCAAGTTTGTCCCTCACCATTTTCACGTGCAAAGGGGAAATGATTATATATATATGTAATAAAGATAGAGAGAGAAATATAGAGTAATGTTCATGTGCATCCATCCCTCACTATGTGACACTCACATAATTAGAAATATTCATGTGTAAAGAGGAAAAGCCAAGTGTCACTTATCCAATGGTAAAGGATGGATGCACATTATATATACTAGGGGAAGTAACATTAAGCAGAAAGAGTACTATTGTTGCAATGTTATGCAGGCCTTAAGATTCGCCAAGGAGGAGACCTTAGCACTTGAGGGTTGAATAATACCTTTAGAGAAGTGCCGAGGTAGGAGGGGTGTAGCTGGGATTTAGAGGTGCAACTTGGTAAAGCTAGACAACTAAACGTGGTAGTAAAGCTCTGCCCTGAGCCCAAGAAGGTTGAAGCCCGAATGCTTCGGTAAACGTAGTGCAACCTGTCAAAGTGCAATGCCTAAATAACAAAAAATCATGGGAATAACAAGACAATCATGAAAAAGGGAACCACAGAGTCCCTTATCCTAATAAATTGCCAATTATCCTGGAAGTTAAGGTAGATTTGGAAGAATGAGGGACAAGTGTCAAACCATCCAAAGGAGAATGGATAGTGGCCTAACAAACATTGGAAGATATGCATTAACCTTCCTATTTCTTCTTGAAAATTAGGTCCTTCAGCCTACATAAAAACCTTAACTATTCATGGAAGGACGTACAATCACTGGTGATGTAACACTTCAACCCAAGCTAAGCATGATTAGCAAGTAAGTAATTATGATTACGAGCAAATTAATGTGGTTTTATTGTATACAAGTCTATTTTAGTTTTGTGGAGTCCAGTGGGTCAAGTTCAGGTCATGGATAGATAGTTGGGTTGGGTTTGACCTTACTTAAGTAAATGGAAGCCCTTTTTTGTAATTTTAAAATTCATGATTTCACGTTATACATGAATGATATTGACATTACCATGATGGTTTTGTTGAGATCATCAATTTTTGCACTTGACTCGAATGCATTAGACTTCATTTCACTTAATTGGACCCTCAATTGACTTACATTGGAAATAAAATACACTAAAAAGGATCTTTTTATAAAACCTCAACTTATATATATAAGTACTCAAATGGGTTCTTTTACCCATCTTATTCGACCTTTCTTCTGTAGCATCTCTTCCCTCCCAACTCTCCTTTTCTTCTTCCATTTTCTTCCTCTTCATCCATGGGAGCAAGATTGGTTCTGCATGCTTGACTCCAAGCACCCATGTCCTCTTTTTACCTCTTTTCTACCTTCCTTCCTTGTTGGAGTTGAAGATAGTGGTTCAAATCTCTCCCTACAGCTCCCTAGCTATTATCTAAGATAAGATCTATTTCTTTTTGTAGACTTCTTGGTTCAATGGGTCAAGGTGACTCTCATTCTAACACATGCACTCAAGTTCTTCTTCCTTTTTGTTGCATGCAAGACATTTGGGTTCAAGAAGTATGTGATTCTCCTCAAATTGAGCCAGAGGAAGGATTAGTTAGATGAAAGCTTAATCTAAGGCAAGTATAAACAAATTTTGGTTTAATGCATGTTGGTATATCATGATTCTTGTAAGTCCACTGAATTATATGCATTTAGCTCTAATACTCCCATTGTTCTCACTTTTTTTTAAATCTACTACATGGTGTAGCTCAATATTTCTGATGAAGTATAAGTTAAACAAAGAATGAATGAAAGAAATAGGAAGAGACTATTCTAGTAAACACCCAAGTTTTGAGACCTGCGTTTGATTTTGTTTCAAATATTGAATTGCTTTAGAAAAACTAAAGCTTACGGCTAAGTTGTAGGAAGGTTACGGCTCAAAGTCCAGAGAGGAAAATTTGTGATTTTCTTCTATGGCTAAGCCTAAGTTGAACCGTATAATGTGCTACGGTTAAGCCGTAGCCAAGCCATAGCCTAGCTGTAGGGTATATACGGCTAAGTCGTAGAAGAGAATACAGGTAAACTGTAAATATGGAGGAAAATTTTGCATACCTATGGCTAAGCCATAGTAAAATTTACAGCTAAGCTGTAAGATGCACACGGCTGAGCCGTTAAGTCACCCACGGCTAAGCCGTAAGGCCACTGAAAAACTAAGATTAATTTAGGTACTGTTAAGAGACCTTGTAAGGCCCTAGTTTTTGGATCCTTTACCCTATTAATTGGTCCAATGGAACGATTAAACATTATGAAAGGTCTTAAGGGCTGAGACTCATCCATGTGTGTTGTCCATTTGTTGAGAACCTCCTCATGGGTGTTGGTTCTAGGGACTTCAATACACATTATACAATGTAACACCAAAAGAAAGAAAACTATATATCGGATAACTTAAAATTATATCAACATGTACTGTTAGAAACAATAGATTACTAGATTAGGGTTGGCTAGTAAACCACCTTGCTCCCATAAAATTGAATTGAATTACATAGCATGTTGAATTACGATTATTGCCTTCTATTCTTCCAATAATGATTTGAATTGAATGATCATCTCGTAATTGATTCTATCTGTGTTATTTCTTGTTATACATTTTTTATTGACCTTGACATTGAATTGAATACAAATGAATTGAGCATGAACGTATTGCATACATGACTTGTATGTATATTATATGTTATTGTCCTTCCTCAATGACTGAATTGTATGATTTATAAAAATTCACGTATATAAATGAATAAAATATGTTTTGGCTCTACTCAGCCTCAGCCTTATGGTACTCGGCGAGGTTGACTTTAGTGTAGCATGAACGTTGCCACTGCAGTGTGCTTTTATTGGAGCTTCCGGAATTTAGGAACTAGAGACCCATTCATACCTTGGCCTGGTCAATGATGTTCTCAACATATAGATCCCTAGAGGGAGGACATAGCAAATGTAGTAGCCACATAGTAAAATATTTCTATTATTTGAGTCTTATATTTGAGTCTTATAGCATGCTTGTTTCAAAATGCACGACATACCTAGCTACTAAATTGAACTCTATTAATCACATGTCATTAATTCTTTTAGATACAATGCATATTACCTTAATTATACTTATAATTTACTGAATAGTCTTATTCACAAATTGTCTAATAGTGTTACAGGTCCAGATCCCAAACCCGGTTTGGTATAGACCCAGGAGTTAGAGAAGGAGACTGCAGTGGTTCCTTCAAATCTAACGGGTGGACAACAAAAGCTTACTGACTGATCCTTATGCCGAGAGCGACTCACTAGTATCTTATGAGTTATGTATATTGGGGTTTTTGAGAGACTTTTAGCATTGGCATATAATTGCATCCATGTAGACCGCATATGTATAATTTGATCTCATTACGTATGTCTTTACCTTTTTGTACTCCATTATTTACCTTCTTTTCATAGAATGTATCTTTGGTGTAGTTGTATACATGTGCAAATCATGCTGGGTTGTACAGGTGATGTGTAGAATTAATATATTAATCTTATGTTTTTAAATGACTTAGGTTGTTTCATGGTTGTGATAATATTGCTAAATTGTTCGATGAAAAGTGAAGAAAAACTTATAGGTGATATTGATAGGCTTTCGCATATTGAATGCTTGGACAGATGTCCCATTCAGCACTTCACACGTGTAAGCATGTGAATATCCCTTATGTAATTCCATTCAAACTTCGGTCCTGGTGAGAATTGCATGGAAGTACGTGTGTCACTGATTGAGTTTAACCCTAATCCCCGATTTCTTGGGCTCAGGTCATGATAGGTAATACAACCAATCCTTTGAACATTGCTCTATGTCAATAATACGTCATCTAACTTGAACATCAGAGGGTCATTTGTTGGAATCTCTCCAGCTAGACCCTTTCACTGTTTCACTTTGTGTAGGATGTGGACTAACTCTCCCAGCTAGCATAGATTAACTGCTTGGTTCAATAGTGAAGTACATTTCACCAAAGAACAATCAAACATTTGCTTCACCAAATTTAACTTACAATTTTTTATGCTGTCTGTGAGAACGAAAGTTCCAACCCATACAAACAACCACACAGGAGAGATGTTTGCAAGAAGTAGGAGCTCAGAGCATTCATACCGAGGTCCATGGTTGACCATACCCACGAGGGAAGAGAAATGGGACCAGAGATTTGATGACCAAGAAGAGCCTCTAGTCGGATATTCTGAAGATGATGAATGGGAATATGGACTAGAGCTCAAAGTGAATCGTGATGATTCCCATAAAGATGAATGTTAGCTTGTGAGGTTGGAGGTGCACCAACATAGTGAGGGAAGTAGCGAGGGTCCATATGTCTCCCTCCCTTATAACCTATAACAACACACATTCCTGAGCTAAGAGCTTCCTTCACCCGATACTCTTTGTTCACGTTTCAATCGCATGTATGAAGAAACCATGCAAGAATGGGATGAGAAAGTAAGACGCTAGCAAATGGAGATTGACCATCTCCAGAAGGAGCTAAGTTTAAAGAGAAAGCGAATCAAAAGGAAAAAGAGTTATTATTATGAAGGTCTAAGAAGGAAGGCTTGCGAGAACATCTTGATTGACACAGATATTCCCCAAGCCTAAGGGTGTGGGCTCGGCATAGTGAATATGGTGCCAGGATCGGTTGTCGATAAGGAGCTACGATAGAGGTGATGAGCCAAACATCCAGTTGTTAACTTCGGTGAAGGTATGGTGTAAAAAGAGCTCACTCCTAACAAAATGGGTGATCAGACCATAGAGCCGGGGTTAGCAGCGCGTGCAGCGATACCTGGGGAGGCAAAAAAATAAGAGATGTAAATAAGAGATGCTGAAAGAAGGAGATGTCCGAGCATTGATCGAGAAGGCCCTGGGTGACTGGCTTTTGCTTGTCAAAGGGTCTGCCAGGGAAAGAAGCAAGAAGGCTTTGAACCAAAGTTTCACTTCTCCCCATTCCAAGGAGATCAATAAGGCTGAGCCACCCCAGCAATTTTCAGCCTTAAAGCAGAAAATTTATGTTGGAGATACAAACCAACTGACCTTGTGCAACATATCTAACATTCAATGCCCTTTTAGAAAGGGAATGACCGCTTGATGTGTAAAGTATTTCCGTACAATTTGATGGACCTCGCTATCAATTGGTTCTGTTAGCTAGAGCTAGGGTCTGTTCGGAATTTCAGGGAGTTATCATAATCATTCATGACTTGATATGTCACAAACAACATATAACCAAAAGATGTTGGAGCTCTGTGTGCTTTGGAAAAGGGAGAAAAGGAGTGCCTCAAGGAGTATAGTGCGAGATATTTACGTATCTATAATGAGATGGATGACTTTAGTAAGCAAGTGGCGGTGGAGACTTTTAAGCTCAGATTACCTAAGGAAAGTCAACTATGGTAGTGATTCTCCCACTAATCACGATGAATTGATGGAAAGGATTGAGGAGTACATTACATTTGAAGATGCCTCCAACTTGAATGCTAAAACATCTTTGAGGATTGTAGGGCAGGTTGGCATGCATCAAAAGGTTTATCTCGAATCTATCAAGGAAATATCGACCATTCTCTAAGCTATTGAAGAAAGGAGTCAAGTTCATATGGGACAATGAATGTGACGTTGCCTTCCAAAATATTATCAATAGGTATCCCACAAACCCACCTTTTCTTGCAGCCCTTGTGTCCATAAAACCATTCATCTTATATACGAGGCCCCTAGAACACTCGGGGCATTGCTCGCTCAAGAGAATGATGAAGGAAAAGAAGTCACTATTTACTACCTTTCTTGGATGATGATAGGTGTGGAACACAAATATTCGCTAATTAAGAATGAATGTTTGGCTCTTATGTTCACTGTCTAGAAATTATGGCACAACTTACAATCTCACATAATATACCTAATCTCTCGGGTAAATCCGATAAAAGTATTGGTCTCAAAAGCCGGAGATTTAAGTGACCATCTGGCAAAATGGTCCATTCTATTAAAATAGTATGATCTCATATATGTTCCAGCAAAAGCCATCAAAGGACAAGCCTTGGCTTACTTCTTAGCAGAACACCTGCTATTAGAAGGCTTGGAGTTTGAAGATGAACTTTTCAATGAACCTGCATTCCTTGTGGAAGAGCCCATGGTGGAAATAAATCTAGATAATCATTGGACCATGTACTTTGACTGGGCTTCAAGGAATAATGAGCATCGTCGGCTGGTAGTAGGAGCCAAAATAGTCTTCAACAGTCCAAGGAAAACATATATACCACACTCCTTCATAATAACCAAAGGGTGCTCCAACAATGAAGCGGAATATATAGCCTTGATTATTCGATTGAAACTTGCTTTGGAATTTGATGTCAATATTCTTGGAGTTTATGAGGATTCTTAACTCATCATTAGATAAATGAATTTAAAATATGAAGTAAAGACATCAATTGTATTCTCATACCACAAATGAGCTCAATAGCTAAGGGAACAATTCACTTTAGTGGAATTTAGTCATGTTCATGACATCAGAAGGCTAAAGCAGATTCGTTAGCTACTTTAGTGGCATCGCTGCTTGTACCAGAAGGCGATTAAGTTAAAATCTCAATCGTCGAACGCGGTTTCTACCTCTTTTGCAAACCATCCCAACCCCAACAGAATGTTTTAAAACAACCGATAGTCGAATCTCCTCTTTTGAGAATCCTTTTTAGGACTGGTGGGAACTCTTCATAACCTACATATTGTATGGAGTCTTACTAGATAATCCTAGAGACAGAGCAAGCGTTCAAAGGTGAGCGCTCAAATTCCATTTTGATAAGTTATAAAAATGTTGTATCGTAAATCCTACGACAGGGTACTCCTTTGTTGTTTATCTAAAAAAGAGGTGGAAGAAATGATCAAGGAGGTACATGCAGGCCTATGCAGAGCACATTTGCCGGGGCCAAAACTACATGATCATATCTGGAGACTATGCTACTATTAGCTGATAATGGTCTCTGATGCCATGAAATTTTCAAGAAGGTGCAAGGAATGCCAAATTCATGAAGACTATATTCACAGGCCTCCAAAAAACCTACACTCGACTTCTGTTTCTTAGCCATTTGAAGCCTAGCGAATGGACATTGTCGAAAAAATTAACCCGCCATCAGATTGGGGACACCATTTCATCCTAACTGCGATGGATTCACTTCTCCAAGTGGGGTGAAGTAGCACCCTTAACTGAAGTGAAAGCAACTGCGGTTATCAATTTTGTGAAGACAAACATCTTCTGCAGGTTCGGGGTGTCAAAACAGTTATATAGTGATAGCGGACCATAGTTAAATAATGACAAATTTTATAGGTCTTTGATAAACACAGGATTCAATGTTGCCCATCCACAGCCTATAATCTTACAGGAAATGGCTTGGCAGAAACATTCAATGAGATGATTTGCAAAATACTGAAGAAAATGTTCCCAAATAACAAAAAGTCATGGGGTACAAAATTACCTAAAGCATTATGGGCTTATTGGACTACTGTGCATGGCCCGATTAAGTCTACATCATACTCCTTGGTATACAATTGTAAAGCAGTGGTGCCTCTAGAAATACAGCTCTCGTCCTTTCGCATAGCTTTCATAAAAAAGATCACACAAGGAGAATGCAAAATTGAGACTCCAAGAATTAGAAAGTCTCAACAAAAGACTGTTGGCAGCCCAACAAAGCATTGATCTATACCAAGCTCGAATGGCCAGAGCCTTCGACAAAAAGGTGAAAGAAGTGTCATTAAAAAAAGATAACTTATTTCTAGCAGTCAAAAGATCAATCACTCTAACTCACAAATCAAAAGGACAAATTGAGTCAAAATGGAAAGGGCCATTCATCATTGACAATGTCTATTCCAATGGCGCCTACATTATCCACACTATGGAAGTTGATCAGTGTATAATGCCAATCAATGAAAAATTCTTAAAATGATACTGCTCCTAAAAGTATCACCTCTTTTCATCCAGTAGGCAATCAAGAGATCTTGTAGCATAGCATCCAAGCCCTCCATAACATTCATAGAGGACTAAGTTAAAGACCCCGGACAAATTCATACACAAAGAGACCGGTCAACGTTTATTCATTTGACGCCTCTCAACCAAAGCAAAATATACAGGCATGAACCCCGGATAAAGTCGTACAGTTAGACCCCAATCAAAAGTCCATTCCACATGACCTCTACGAATCATAAATTTTAGCCACATTCAAGTTCGCAATGTATAATGAAAAGAAAGGAAAGGAAAGTAAAAACATCCATAAAATATCTTTATTTATTCAAAAAAATATATATCCATTACATTCATGAGGTCTACATGAAGAATTGTTCTATCTACCTAGAGACCTCCTGAAGATTGGCTCGAGATTGCTGATCCAGATGAGCTAAATATGCATGGGCAACAGGTTCAAGTGCATCTTCAGCAATCTTCATTCCAAGGATCCCTCCATATATTTGACCAGGCCATTAAGTTTCGCCTCTCAGTGCTCATTTTGCTTGTGACACTCCAACTTTTTGGTGATTGCTACAAAGGTTACGTCATCATGAGCATAATTCGCTGAAGATCAAATAACTTCTTCTCTGCTTGCTCAATCTGCTTCCTCTAAAATGCCAAAGATTTTTCAAGATGATTTCATTTCATGGTCTGGCTCACTTTTCCTTACTTAAGCTTCAGTATTTCCTGGTCAAAGACCTTCATCTTATCAAGCACATTTCTTTGATAACAGCTGTCTTGATCCATTCGTGCAAGCCTTGGTTCGACTATTTCAAATAGTTTGTCGAAAAGCACAGTTAAAGGTCTCACATCCACCACAACAGCTTTGACACTCAAGGAGAAATCCACTGCATGAAAAAGAGACCAAATAGACGTCAGTCTCCCTCGGGATAACTTCTTTTTGCCTCAATATTTCTTTATTGGCAAAAATAGGAGCGGCCTCGTTGGCTTCTTCACTATAGGTGTTTGCCACCAAAACTGCGGTCTTTACCTTGTTCTTGTTGTCTCTTGACATTTCATACAAGGAAATAACTGAAAATATACCTCTCTAAAGGTAGTCCTCCTCAATTTCAAAGAACAATTATAGGGGAACTCCTTGTACAAATTACTAGAGATCGGTAACCCAAAGATATCCCTGATCTCCTAAAGAGAAAATCCTATCTCAGCATTGGGAGTAAAAAAGGTGTTGGTGGTTGGGCAAAAGCTCTCGATTATGGCATGGCACACCTCCTTATGATATTGAGGAGCCTACATTACAGGGAAAATCACTTTTGGTGATGATAAGCATCGTCGCTAGAAAAACCAGTATCGTTGTAGAAACTTTTTAGCGACGGATAAAAAGTTGTAGTTGAAAATTAGCTCTTTTGCGATAACCACAATTGTCGCTAATTGCTGTCGCAGTACCTCTAGGCGTCATCGAATAGAGGAAGAGAGTTGAACCAGACTATCCTTTTGCGACGACATTATTCTTTTGCAAATATAAGCAGATGTCACTAATAAAAATGCGGAAGAGCTTCTTGGCGATGATGGTTGGTTGTCGCAAAAAGCCTTTTGGGACGAATGTGGGTTGTCACCAAAAGTGTTTGCCAAGGTTTTAGTGATGGTAAATTTCGTCACCAAAGGTTTTTTTTTTTTATTTTTCCAAAGACCAACCTATTTCCAATTCCATTATGCATAACCTATTTCTAATTCCATTCTGCATAACCTGTTTTCAATTTCAAAAACATGAAGCTATCTGATTTCATCTCAACTAAGCATCAACATCCAAAATCCCAATTTAATTCAAAATAACACCATTCAGATAGATATACATGCTAATGTCTGCCATGCTACAAATGTTGATACATATATATAAATTAGTACAAATGTCCAACTTAACATCCCCCAAAAGTCTATTATGTTCAAACAATTCAACAAAATGGAAACAACCCTGCAATTGCATCTTAATGATCCATATCCATCACTAATTTGCAAAACAAATGAAACTTATATATCATAAAAGAAACATAACTAATATAGGTATATTACAGAATGAACATAACTGATAAATAATTCAAGAGACATATACATGACATTGCCATTATTGATTTGGGAGAGTGAAACTAATAACTTAAATATTCATTATCTCCAAAGCCTTGGCTAGCAAATTGGGGATTGGCTTGAAGAGTTTTACTATAGGACTCCAAATCACACCACTGAGGGAGTCTACCATTGAAATTCTTTAAGTGAGAATGATAAAAAGGTTGATTTGAAGCACAACAAGGATAGAACTTACTGATGAGTTTTTAAAAATGTAAATTTTCATATACATTTTAGACCATTTTAAAGATTTATTAACTTAAAAGAGCCTCATTTAGTTTGATCTAGTGGTATCAGGTATTTTAAATTCATTGTAGTGCATTCCTACATAATTTGTTTAAAAATCACACTTTTTTGCATACATTCATGAAATCTGTTTTGGAAAATCTGTTTTTGAAAAGTTTTGTGCATATTTATATGCTCATGAAATAAATTGAATTTTCATCATCATTAGTTCATTCACATATAATCATGAAAAATGGTGTGTATTTTTATTATCATTTCATGAGGGATGGGTCCACATTCATTCATTTGTGATTTTAGGGTTAAAATTATCTTTTCACATGAATTCACATTCGTTTTGTAGGAAATTGATGATATGGGTCCCATTGTTAAAGAATTGAGGCAAATAAATGATTTTCAAAAGAAAAAGAAGAAAGAAGAAAAATTTTCAAAGTTGGCTTCATGGTCCCACGCACATATTCACATGTGTGGGGACACAGTTGTGGAATGCTCAAGAAAGGGGTTCCACTCTACAATTACTATAAGAATTCAAAATTAATGTAAGAAAAAAAAGCCAAGTTAGAGAGAATTCAAAGAAAGAAAAGTCAAAGAAGGAGAATTCAAAAATAGAAAGTCAATCCCATTTTACTTTGGACAACTTACATTAAAATGATCATAACTCTCAAACCAAGCGTTGGATTTTGAAAATCTACCTACTGTTGGAAAGCTCTTTTCGAGTAGATATTCGTAGGATCTAAGATTGAATCAATCAGAGTCAAAACAACAAAGTTACGACCTAAGAAGATGGCTGTAATTTTTCTCTTTGGGATTGAGATTGTCTCATCAAAGGTGAGCCCTACCCTTTGGCAAGTGTTAGCTAAGAAAGATGGATACACTTAAAATTCTAGCAAGAACAGGAATCTTTTCTCATCTCAAACTTGGAAGACTTGTTGTCCAAGAAGAAGACTTACCAAAAGAAGAAAAGCCACATATGAGACCTTCTTTGAAAAGGAGTACAAGAAAAAAAAGTGTAAATAAGGAACCTCTCTCCCACACTCTTCATGAAAGAAGAGACCTCCTCTTTCTAGCTCTCTCCCTCCACCCTCTCCATATCTTTCTCTCCATAATTTCTCTATTCAAGAAAGCTCTCTCCAACTTGAAGCTTCCACTAGAAGAGGATCTTTCATCCTAGATCATGTAATGTTTTTTTTTTCATTCTTTATCTTCATGTAAAAACATTCATAGCTAGTAAAAGTGTATTTTCATTTCCTTTATTTACTTCTTTTTACGCCTTTGATAATGAATGCTTGATGTTTATTTTTAACCTTATTGCTCTTGGATTGACAACCCAAAGAAGCCTAAGAACATGATTTGAGCAAACATAATCTAGGATAAAGGAGGAATTTAAGAAAAAAATCATACACTTCCACACATTTATTTTCTTACACTTCCACACATTTAAATTCCTTGGTGTTCCACACATTTAAATTTCTTGTTTTCCACACATTTAAAATTTTGAAATTCCACATATTTAAATTCAAGTTTATCTACACATCTACTTTTATGTTGATTCCATACATTTAAATTTCATTGTTCTGTTTGCTTTATTTGTGTTTTTTATGTTACAAGATTTATGGCTGGGATTAATTTTTAGAAGCATGCATTCATATAATGTGCTAGTTTAGTTACTGGAAGTTGGAATTCTAGATCTAGTATTCGTGATTTTTTTTTGGAAATAAAAGGGATAAATTTCGGATTTAAAAGACAGCAAAATTAGACAGCAAATAGTCACTGTTTTTGTCCAAATATTGGCAATTTAAAACATGGCATAGAAAGATTATTTTGCCTTGAAATTTGGAGGAACTATTGTTGGATGAATTAACTTTGTGCCATAAAAGTTCAAGAGAAAAAGAATTAAGGGAGGTTAGGTCTTCAATCATTGAAACACTCGCCAGTCATAAATTCTATACACAGAAATATGCACAAAGCAGATTTTTGGCCTGAAAGTTTGGAATTAATAGATATATCAAATCAGTGAGTTTTGCTCTAAAAATTGGATGAATTGAACCTTGATGAGTGAACTTTAAACTCTCAGAGTTTTAAATTCAAAAGGTTATGATAAGTTCAATTTCCAGAAGGCTAAACTAAGATTAACTGCCAAACTGTATATCAGAATATTTATTTTTGGTAACCATTGTTCATGCATATAGATATTTTTTGCTTTTTAGAATATTTTTATTAATTCATTTTCTTTAGATTCATACATCAGTAGAGCATGATTTCGAGCTATTAAGTTTAGTTTAGGATTACATCAGATTATAATCATATTTTATTTACATTTTGCATCTCATATTAAGAAAGTTTGCATTAGTTATATGGCATGCACTGCATTACTAACTTTACTAACTTTCTAATTTTAAATTTGTTTCTAGTTTTATGTTTTCTATTGTTTTAGATAATTCTCATAATTAAAATACTTTCTAAACTTGTTTTGATTGAAGATTTTAAATTGAAAAGCTTTTTATTTTTGGAAATTCTAACTTAGGTAAGTTTTTAATATTAAGGTTTTAATTTTTGAAAGTAGGTTTTTTTTTTCTAACTTTGATTGTTTGTTACTAACTTTTTTTGATTGGTTTTTACTAATTTTGGTTTGTTTCTAATTTAGTTTAGTTTCTACTTTAGTTGTTAATTTTTTCAGTAACTTTCTACTTTTGGAAGTTCTAACTTGTGTTTTAGTTTTGTAGAAACTTTAGTTTTATTTTAGGAGATCTTAGATTTAGGTTTTTAGTTTTAGGAAACTTTCATTTTATTTGGATTGTAATTAATTTAATTTTGGCAAAGTAGGATGCATGTATTTATTAGATGTTAAATTAGGCTAGTTTTAGATTTTCATTTAGGGCAGGTACAAGTTGAAAAAGGAACCTTAAAACACATTACTCCCTCGAGATTGACCTGGTCTTACCAATTTATTACTACATCGCGGTTCTGCACTTGGAACTCACGATCACTTACTCTAAAAATTTTCAAACTTAGAAGATCAAAAAAATTAAAAAAATAATACAAGGCATCACTATAATTTCTAACATTAAATATACTACACAATAATACCATTGATACATCACTATGCACCTACAGTAAAGAAAAAAAGAAAAAAACATAGACTGTGATAACAGAAGTTAATGGAATGAGATACAGAGTATATTGTTGCAAAATGTAAAGCATCAATATCAAAGTAAATTTATTACTTTTCCTGTGAACTAAGAGGTTCTGCACCAAATAGTCACATTGCAAAAACAATGAACCTAAAGATAGTAAAACTATGGTATAGATTAGTAATAAGAAAGTGATCAAAGGTGGAACCCGGGCGGCATCTTTTCTTATCGCAATCCTTTCAATTATCGGATAACTGCTAATTATTATGAACAATGTGAGAAAGAGCTGCAATAGCTCACTGTAATTTCCCTTAGTAATCACTCTCCACACACATCCGATCAAGGTAGCCATGTTTAGCATTGAGTTGTTAACCACAAGCACAAGTATTAGACTTGCACCTTGAAAATCAAACACCTCGTTTGCGTATTTGTTTACTTGTTCTTTCTCAATAACCTTGCTTGTCAACCCAAAATCAAGTTGCTTTACACCAATCATCCTTGTAGCAATATCCGAACATCCAAACAAGTTTGCTAAAACTAACTTGACAGTCCATATCTTCTGTTCATTCTAAAGCATCCTTTTGTATGAAGGACTTCAAATAAATGTTGACAGCTGCCTGATATAAAGGCAGCTAAGAAGATGGCAAACCATGGATCTGAAACCTATTTGTTGAACAAAGGATTAAGTAAATCAATAACCATTTAACCTTGTAACTACCGAATGCAACCAGTATCATACTTGGATATTTCTTGTAGGGATGTAAAATAGGTCATGTTTGGGTTAGGTTCATCATGGACACAGACCCCATAAGTTTGTATAGCTGGGACTCTTAACACAATTCCATACATGACGCAAAATCTAACAATCTGATGATGTGCCTTCAATACATAATATTGATATCTATCATATCAAATGCTAGTTAAACATAGTTATTCAAGTATGAATCCAATGTATAGTTGGGACTCTTAACACAACTCCATTCCTGACTCAAAATCTAATAATTTGATGATATGCCTTCCATACATAATATTGATATCTGTCATATCAAATGTTAGTTAAGTACACAGTTATTCAAGTATGGACCCAACTGAACACAACATCAATTAAATGAAGACTAAAAAAAAAAAAGAGTGATCATACCCAGAATTTTGTGTCTCGGGTCATTTAGATATCTGGGTAACCAAAGGACCATTGATGTCCCTTATTGGCTGATGCATTTCATGAAATGTAAGTTCAAGTGAAACAGAACCATAGCAAAAGAGTGTCATACTGCATTAGTTTGTTACCACAGAATGAACTACTCATTTCAAAGATGACATCCTCCTGCTCAGCTAGCTGCTAGGGCTGCTTCCTTCAATACTGTTTTAGATTCAAATTGGTATGTAGATTTAAGAGCAAAAAATCATATTATTAATGATTTGAATAATTTGTTTGTGCATTCAGGCTTTCAGGGAAGGATCCAAGTATCTATTGGCAATAGCAAAGGTTTGAGAATAGCACATACAAGAGCAAAAAGAAGGTCTTGCTTACTATTAAGCACCCAGTTTCTTTATCCCCACATATCTACTATGACAGTAAAGAACCAACATCCTATATAGAAGCATCTAAGCTTGAAGAATGTAGAAAAGCAATGTCAAAAGAGTTCTCTACTCTTCATGGACAGGGTACATGGTCTTTAGTTCCCTACACTCGATCTCAACACATAGTAGGTTGCCGTTGGGTGTACAAATTAAAGCACAACATCGATGGGTCTATAGCTCGCCATAAGGCACGTTTGGTGGCCAAAGGGTTTCACCAAGAACAAGGTATTGATTATAAACCCAAGCTCAAGATAATTGTTACCGATGTTAAAAAAGAAAGGGGACTGTATGTAACTGTTATAGATAAAGTCATATGTACATTAAGTATACCAGCCACAAACTTATAAAAAAAAGACAAAACTCCTGAAATTTATACTACCAATGATCAGTAATTCAGTACCCAAATAATCACAAAAGTATTCAAATATAAGTTCCATTTAAGTTGCTCATATTCAGATAATCACAAAAGTATATAATATTAGTGCATACTCCATAGTTGACATCAAAAATAAAATTAACCCAACTTAGGCCCAAATAGGAATAAGTTGAAATTCTACTATGGTTCAAGTGGACTCCTAGTTGGATTACTTTTGGAGTTAGGCTTAGTCAACCCCAGACCAACCAAGCTACCCCAAGTTTCACCCCCTTATCTAATTCATCCCACCATAGGTGTAATAGTAGATGGTGGGTTCTTTAAAGCCAGCCCAGATTGGAAAAGTTCTGAGGTCAAAACCGTTCTTGATATTTTCCATTTTCATCTCCACATTCTGTTCTTTGAACCAATAAGGGCTAATATTCACTGTTGTATTTTTACTCTGTTTGGAGAAGAAACTAACTTTCCAGTGCTCTGCCAAGTGCCATTAGTCAGCACAATCCACCAATACTGTATTGAATTGATGTGAATGGGTGGGAATCAGTAAATCACTGACTGCACCTGTGCCCACCTACTAGGAATCTTTTCGGCTTTCATACATCTGTTTGTATGAAAAAAGTGACGTAGGGGAACCCCGGACTAGAGATGTTGGAGTCAATATTTATGGGTCCAAACCGTCCAACACTGTGATAAGTCTATCGGTGTGACACATTTGAAATCTAAATAGTTCAAATTAATTTTACACTGTGTTTTATTATTGTCTAAAAAAAATGTAATCTATCCAGAGTTGTGCCCATAGATTTTTTTTGGCTAATGGAAGTTTTTTCTTTTTTATGTAGGGCTTGGAATTAGTTAGCTTACCTAGGAACTTATGGTAAAATGTGTGTGTGTGTGTGTGTAACAGCAAAGTCATGCAAAGTATTAAAACAAAAAAGAAACAAAAATAGAATAAGAAGAAATACAGAAACAAACTAGGAAGAAAAGAATAAACAAAAAAAAAAGACTAAAAGAAAACAAAGAAAAAAATCACTTCCAACTGAAGCTTGTTCATCTAATGTATAGAAAATCACCTTGGTAAACAGAATTCAATTGCAATGGTGCTACTACAGTCAAGTTTCAGTTCTGAAACTTGTTTATCTAATGTGCAGGAAAATCACTTTGGGCAACAAACTAGACACCCACAAACAATTCAAACTGTCCCATTCATTATTCGGCCACCATGTGTTCTTGTTTTCAATATGTTTTTAGCACTATTTCAGCAAATAAAGGTTAAGAAACATGCACAAATCTGATTGTGCAATTCGGTTAATACAGTTTCAAATCCAACTTTATATATGGGCTCTTTTTAACAGTTTTTAACATTTAATAGATATTACTTTAAATCTGATTTCTAAATCTAACAGGATCAACACCTCTAAGCATGTTCCTAAGAATGAAAAAAAAAAAAAAAACAATGCATGAGACCAATGCAATTTTTAGTAGTAAACAGTCGTAGATATATATATAATTGTGCCACCAACACCTTCACCCCCACTACCTTCTCATCACACCCATCATTGCACAACCCATCTGTGCATCTCACATCATTGCCAACACCACTCTCCACTTCATTACCACATTTCTATCTAATCTACCACAAAAGTTATGTTTGCAAATTGGATGTTATGCTCAATATTCAAAGTAGATGAAAAGAGAAAGGTTATGAACAATCTAAATGTACTCACCAAGAGAGGTGGATGGTTAGTCGACAGTAGATGATCTCCACCAGTGGCAAGTATGTTCCTAATCATCTACTCCATCTGCGCTTGCATCTAGGTCTCGAGACCGGCAAACTTCTTATTCTGTGCCTCAATTTGTGCTTGTTGGGTCTGACTCAGCCCTCTCAGTGAATCCAACTCCTTCCTGAGGGTTTGCATGGCTTGATCATATGCCCGTGATGCAGTGCCAGTACATGAGGAGTAGTTAGGGGGTTTTGGGCTGACTCTGAATCCCATCATGTAACCTCGCTTGCTCTCAAGCACATCAATAGCCATCTCCTCCTGCGTCATCTCCTGGGACGACTCTGTCTGAGAACATTGGTCGTGAAGCTTTTCGAACTGCTTCTGTTATCCAACTTAAGATTTAAGCAATTAGGTTCTTTTCTCAAATAGTAATATATGTGGGAACAAAGATAAAGTAATGACTAAAAACCCATTTTGTTAGACATACATGTTTGTTAGCACACACCGGGGCTATCCAATCATTCATCTTGTTTCTCCAATGAGACTCCTTAAAGAAGTCCGCAATATGGGGTCTCTCACCATTATTCTCAGCTGCCTGATTCCATTATTTTTAAAACATTAGTTTATATATATATGCATCATGTTGGGAAGTAAGATGTATGGAAACTTTAATTCATATCACCTTAATTGACATCACAGCTGGAAAGGATCATGACCCCATGTTATGATTGTAATGTAAGCGCTTCAGATTTTCATGATTTTTCTCACATTGCTTCTGGAATATAATTTTAGTATTAATCTATTTGATATTGAATAAAATAAACATAAAATTTTATCTAATATTACCAAAAATTCCTGATCCTTCCAAGTGACATCAATCAGCCACCTCCACGCTTGCTCTGTAACCCTTTATAAAGGTTTGCTATACGGGTCAACACCATCCTCAAGCAGCTGTAGGTAGTGCTTCTTCATGTCATAGCACCAATCCCTATACCTCTCCTGCCACTTCCTGTTGATTGTTGTGTCACAACCCGAGCCCAGGGTTCGGGGGTTAGCAAAAGCCAAACCTAATGACACACGTACTCCGTGCATATACACGTAGATCGAGTCTAAATGCACACGCACAAGGGAACATTCACACGTGCCAAACCGGTACGCGGAAGCTGTAAATATCAGAAACATCAAACTAACAGTGCAAGAAGAGAATACGAAGAAAGGACTGATATAATTACATATGAAGGTCTTACAAAAAGAACAAAATAACATATACAGTCATTGAAAGTGCAATAACTAGATCTCACCAAGTCCTAGAGGGGGGGTGAATAGGACTATTAAAAATTTCTTTTCAAGACTTAGGTTTTATTAGTGAGCAAACTGAAAGATTATTAAAATCGAGAGTCCTCAAGAAGATTAAAGAGAGGTATTCAGAGTTGTGAGTGTTTAGAAATGCAACTAGAGCAACAAAGATGTAGCTTATGAAAGATCATTAAGTCAAGTGACAAGAAAGCAAGGCAACATCCACACACAACAAGTAATAAACACAGTGATTTATAGTGGTTCGGTCCCAGACCTACATCCACTCTCAAGAGCAATCTCTCTTGGTTCCACTAAATAAGAGGTACTTACATAACATACACCTCTTACAATAGTTTTTGATTCGGTGGTTTGTCTTCCATCAACTAGAGTTTTTGATCAGGTGGTTGATCCTTGATCTAGTCCACCAACCACAACAATTTTTGATGCGGTGGTTTGTCTTCCACCAAATACAGCAATAAGAATTGAAATATTAAAGAACACCTAAACAAGGAATTGTATACCTTGGTTTTGAGTGGTGCTCTTGATGCTTGAAGACTACCTCCAAGCTTTGGCCTCTTATTCTTCAGATGTGTGCTCAGCCAAGGGAAGAGGTTTCAAGAGGGTTTGGAAGGCTAAGGTATTCTCTCAGATTTAATGAAGCCTTTCTTAACTCACCAACTACTCTACTTGTAACAATAATGGCACTCTTTGGTGTTGGAGAGTAGGTGGTTGTGGGAGCTTTGAAGATGATTTTAATGGAGGTGCAAAGGCTCAGCTATACTAGTAATTTTCTCAGCAATAAAATCAGTAGTTGGAGCAAGGGAGAGGTCCTCTTTAAATATAGATGAGCTCCAACGGATAGTTCTACCGCTAAGAACAGAATGGTCTACGGCTTAGCCGTAAGTTCTGACAACATCCAACGGCTAGTTTGACCAGATTCAACACAAATTCCTTCTTACGGCTTAGCCGTAAATTCTTATACGGCTTAGCCGTGAGCACCTTTCGGCCTAGCCGTGGGTCAGCCGTAAGCTGAAATTTCCCAGAAACTGCTCTCTGGAAAGTGGCCCGTAATCTTTACGGCTTAGCCGTGAATAACCTTACGGCTTAGCCGTGAAGGCCTTTCGGCTTGGCCGTAAGGTCAACCGTAGGCATAATATGGCCAAGTGCACTCTCTGGATTGTGGCCCGTAGATTTTACGGCTTAGCCGTGAAACACACTACGGCTTAGCCGTAACATTTTTCGGTGTAGCCGTAGGGTTAGCCGTAGAACAAAAAGCTCCAAAATATACTCTCTGGACAGTGAGCCGTAGGATCTACGGCTTAGCCGTGGTCCAAACCGTAGAACAAAACAGGATATTTGAAAAACCTAATTTCCTAGTTTATTTCTATGGACACTTAGGGATCACAGGTACCTTATCCCTTGGCACTCACAGATGATCTTCTTTGAATGATCTTGAACTTCTTTGCTTAGTCTTCATTGATAGGTCTTTCTTGAATAGTCTTGAACTAGCTTGAACTTCTTTGAACTTGACTTGATCTTCAATGAACTTCCGAGGTGAACTAGATCGTTCTAGAACCGAACTACACTTTGGTCACGTAATTGACAACACACTCTTACAATGACACTAACAATCTCCCCCTTTGTCAATTTCGTGACAAAATTACATAATGTTAAGAAGATACAACATTTAAGCTCAGTAATTGAGATACACAAAGTATTACTGCAGCAAGGCCATATAACTATACCAAATTCACCCCGTCGGGATCCTAAGGCTGAGGCTAAGTAGTACCTGACCATACGGAATCAATCATGAAAACCCTGAATAGATCGTGACAACATATCATACGTGCATATCTGTGAACATATCATACATGCATACTCAAGGTAAGGAATCACAATGTGAAAGTAACGGAATACAAGTAATCATGTTAGAGCGTTGAGATCAATGATCGAATGCAATATGTTATGCAACAAATCATGCGAAATCGGATCATCTTTATTTACAAACCAATTCTAATCTAATTATCCGGTGTTTCTAACCGTGCATGATGATGTAGTTTTAAGTTATTCGATACACCGTTGTCTAGTGTTGCATTGAATCGGGCGGTGCACGAAGTCCCTTAAACAACACCCATGGGGAGGTGCTTAACATCCGAATAACGAACATGAATGATTCGCAGCCCTCGAGATCATTCACGCATTGTATCACATTCCGTTGGGTAGGTCTAGGTGCTCTACATTCCATCATGAAGGCCATATCGGTCTTTCCCTTACACCTATCCTTGTTTTTCTTTCATTAGTCTAGTGTGGTTACGGCTCAGCCGTGTGTGTGCTACGGCTTAGCCGTGTGTGGTCTACGACTTAGCCATGGCTGGGCCGTAGAAGGTCTGTCAATTGATGACTCTCAGTTAAATCCAGAAAATGCACCCTGTATTGATCTACGGCTGGGCCACGGCTGAGCTTCGGCTTAGCCGTGCCCTAGCCGTAGAGGAAAACTGGGTTTTTATCCTCTCTGGACTTCGAGCCGTAAGTGCCATACGGCTTAGCCGTACGTGCACGAGGTCAAGGTTCTGAAGCATTTACAGAATTCCTGTAACACCATCAAAATTGCAATTCTCCAATGGAGATGGACAAGTACTGAATCAATGAGTAATCAAATGGGCTGTAAACACATTTTTCCATATCAATTCATGCAAACTAACCAAATCAAATGCATACCAACATGGGTTCTCACAAGTTATGGTTATACTTGCCTCAATTGGAATTCAATTGCACAATTTGTTGTCCTAAAGCCCAAACACAACCTAACACAAATCAAACCACATGCATGCATGAGAATTGGAATCACAGACACACCATGCAATGAGAAATAAGAAGGAGAAGAAATAGAGAAAGGAGATGAGAGGAATGGAAGGAATTCCACTCACCTCACATGCAAGACCCAAACGTTTATCAATTAAGCTTGATCGATGGAGGTTGATGATCGAGAGAATTCAAGAGAGAGAGAGAGAAATTCCACGTGCACAGTGAAGAAACTGAGAGAGAACGTGTGTTTTGGTCGATGGGTGAGATTATATAAGCTCATGAGGTGGCCAAATTACAAGAGGGTCCAAGTTAGAAGTGTATTTTCAGTTTGGGTCAAATCTGGGTCCAATCGAATCACACGACATCGGTTGCAAATGACGTAGTTACGAAAGTTAACGAGCTCAACGAAAGACACGTGTTGACATCAAGATGATGCAAAAATGACCATATCTTAGAAAAGCTAAAATTACGAAAAAGGGCTTGGTCTACTTAATCCAGGTCAAACTCAACCCAACTACCTATCCATGACCCGCAACGAAAATAAAAACACAAACAAAACACGATTAGCAACGAAAACAAGATTAATTAGCTGCTAAACGAGGTCAATCTGGGTCGGAGTGTTACATCCTCCCCTACTTAAGAACCATTCCGTCCTCGGAATGAACACTCACGCACTCATACTGGGAAAACAGATCGGGGTATTGACGTGCCATCTGCTCGTCTAACTCCCAAGTAGCCTTATCGGGACTGTGGTGCTCCCATAGCACTTTGACCCATCGAATTGTCCTGGTGCGGAGTATCTGCTCTCGGGTTCCCACGATATGGAGTGGTCGCTCAACGTATGCAGCACTCGGTTGAATCTGAACCTCGTCGTAACGAATGACATGGGAGGGATCATGAACATATTTCCAAAGCATCGAAACGTGGAAAATGTTGTGCACTCCTGAAAACATCTCGGGAAGATCTAATCGATAGGCCAAATCACCAATCCGACTTTTGATCTTGAACGGTCCGACATAGCGTGGAGCTAACTTGCCTTTCTGGCCAAAACGGATTGTACCCTTCATCGGTGAGACCTTCAGAAAAACCCACTCACCAACTTGAAACTCTAATGGCCATCTGCGGGTATCTGCATAACTTTTCTGCCTCGACCGAGCAACTTTCAAGTTCTCAATTGCTTTCTGTACCTTCTCCGTAGTCTCGGCAATGATTGTCGGTCCGTGAAAACTTCGAGTTCCAACTTCTTCCCAACATACCGGGCTCCTACACTTCTTCCCTACAATGCTTCATATGGCGCCATCCCAATGCTCTCGTGGAAGCTGTTGTTGTAGGCGAATTCGCACAACGATAAGTGAAGATCCCATTCTTTCTCGTAGCTCAACACGCTGGCTCGCAACATATCCTCCAAAGTCTGAATCGTCCGCTCTGATTGTCCATCCGTCTGTGGGTGGTATGCCGTGCTGAAGCTCAACTTCGTACCCATAGCCTCTTGGAAAGCTTTCCAGAAAGATGAAACAAAACGGCTGTCACGATCGGATACAATCGACACGGGGGTACCATGGAGCCTGACGATCTCATCCACGAACTTCCTTGCCATCTCTGGAAATGTCATACCCTTCCGGAAAGGAATAAAATGGGCTGACTTCGTTAATCAATCTACAATCACCCAAATGGCGTTGTTCTTCCTGCTCGTCAGCGGTAATCCGGAAACGAAGTCCATGGTGATGTGTTCCCACTTCCACTGCGGTATATGCAAAGGATGCAACGAGCCTGGCGGTCTCTGATGATCTGCCTTCACCTTCTGGCATGTCAAACAGCGAGCAACAAATCCTGCTACTTCTCTCTTCATGTTGTTCCACCAGAAGCGATCTTTGAGATTCCAAAACATCTTTGTGCTGCCTGGGTGCATCGCATATCGAGCGTAATGCGCTTCGTTCATCAGTTTCTCCTTGAAATCATCAACTGCTGGCACGCACAACCTACTCCGAAAATAGAGTACACCATCCTCGAGTCTGAAATCGGGTCTGTCTCCAATGTGGTCTCGAATGCGCTTCAAGGTTAGATCTTCAAACTGCCTGTCTTTTATCTGCTGAATCATCTCAGGCTGAAACACTAGCGTACTAGCCAAAGTCACGCGCTCATCCACTAGTTTTACTTCAACAGGGAGACCATGGAACTCTAAGAGAAAACTGCTTAATAGCTGCACAGATTTTGCTTTCCTACTGAGTGCATCTGCCACCACATTTCCCTTGCCTGGCTGATATTTGATCGGGAAGTCATAATCCTTAATAAGCTCAAGCCATCTCCGCTGTCTCATGTTCAGCTCCTGCTGCGTGAATAAGTACTGCAAACTGTGGTGGTCAGAACGAACCTCAAACTGCATACCATACAGATAATGTCTCCACAACTTCAATGCAAACACGATGGCTGCCAATTCCAAATCATGGGTGGCGTAATTCTTCTCATGTTCTCGCAACTGTCTCGATCCATATGCAATAACCTTCCCGTGCTGCATCAACACACAGCCTAGACTAACTCGAGAAGCGTCTGAATAAACCACGAATCCTTCACTACCATCTGGCAAGGCTAACACTGGGACTGTAGGCAACTTCTCTTTCAAAGTCCGGAAACGGGCTTCACACTCCTCAGTCCAATCAAATGGTACATTCTTCTTGGTCAACTTCGTCAAAGGAGAAGAGATCTTAGCAAAGTCCTGGACAAATCGGCGATAGTAACCTACTAGACCAAGGAAACTGCGAACCTCTGTCACTGTCTTGGGACTAGGCCAATTCACCACTGCCTCTACTTTAGATGGATCAACTGCCAATCCCTCTCGTGAAATGATATGACCTAAAAATGCCACCTGCTCAAGCCAAAAATCACACTTCGACAACTTAGCAAACAATCGATGTTCTCTCAACAACGACAAGGCTTTTCTCAAGTGCTCCCGATGCTCCTCTGCTGACGTAGAGTATATCAGTATATCATCAATAAAAATAACTACGAACTGGTCCAAGAAAGGAGCAAAGATCTGATTCATCAATGCCATGAAAGCCGCAGGTGCGTTGGTTAGTCCAAAAGGCATCACGAGGAATTCATAATGTCCATAACGAGTGCTGAAGGTAGTCTTAGGAATGTCATTTCTTCTTTGACCCTCAACTGGTGATATCCAGACCTCAAATCAATCTTAGAAAAATATGCTGCACCCTGAAGTTGGTCAAACAACTCATCGATCTTGGGTAGGGGATACTTGTTCTTGATAGTCACTTTGTTCAGCTGTCGGTAGTCTATGCACATCCGAAAAGTACCATCCTTCTTCTTGATAAACAAGACTGGTGCTCCCCAAGGTGAGACACTCGGGCGAATGAAACCCTTGTCTAAAAGCTCCTGTAATTGCTTCTTCAACTCAGACAATTCAGCTGGGGCCATGCGATATGGAGCCTTGCTGATGGGTGCCGTGCCGGGAACAAGCTCAATGGCGAACTCCACATCTCGAACCGGGGGTAAGTCTGGCACATCGTCTGGGAAGATATCGGGAAAGTCACAGACCACCTGGATCTCACCTAGCTGCTTCGTCTCTTTCTTCGCTGAGATAAAGGCAATGAAGCCTTCACACCCTCGGCGGATCAAGCGATCTGCCTTACACGCCGAGATCACACGTCTGGGGCATCTCTGCTGACTGCCCTTGAAACGGAAGCCCTTGCCTAAATCGAAGAAGATCGTCTTGTTGTAACAGTTAACACAGGCACGATATCGAGCGAGCCAATCCATACCAAGGATCACGTCGAAGTCCAGCATCGACAACAGGATCAAATCAACAGGTAACTGATGACCTGCAATCTGCACGTCGCAATGGGGGTAGTATAAACTACACTCCACTCGCTTGCCAACTAGGGTGGATACAACCAGCACATATGGCAACGGCTTAGACGGCTGATGTAACCGCTCAGCAAAATGAGGTGCTATGTACGACCGTGTAGACCCCGAATCGAACAATGCTAATGCCTCGACGTGCGAAATCAAAAC
This sequence comes from Sextonia rubra, assembly GCA_037013555.1. Classification (NCBI taxonomy): domain Eukaryota; kingdom Viridiplantae; phylum Streptophyta; class Magnoliopsida; order Laurales; family Lauraceae; genus Sextonia; species Sextonia rubra. The sequence continues at coordinate 710,243 of JASUAD010000007.1, forward strand.
AGTACCTTCAACCACCTGTGTATCCTCAACACTCTCATGGGTAGCAGCGTAAGCACGAGCTGTCTGGCGGGGCTGTCTCGAGCCTGGACGAGCTGATTGTGACTTGCTCGAAGCTGTAGGTGCACTTGGTCTGCTAGGAACTGCACCGGGCGTAGGACCAGAGGTTGGGGGCTGGGAGGCTCTATATCGAGGACAATTGGCTATCATATGCTCCTTCGAACCGCAAATAAAACAAGCACCTGCCTTCCTCCAACACGCGTCAGTCGCGTGGCTCTTGCCACAATACCCACAAGTCACTCCAGCGGAACTGGAAGTACTCTGCTGGCCTTTTGTCTTCTTCTGTACTTGTCCTCGTGCACTGAAGGGCGGCTGTCGCTTGGGCTCAACGGCTCTAGCAGCTTGGTGGATGGCCTCAGCAGAATAGGCCCTGTCCACTGCATCATCGAACGTAGCCGGACGCTGAAACGCAGTCACGTGGTGCATGTACCGGGGATGCAGACCTTCAACAAACCGGTTCACCTTCCTCTCTTCAGTACTGATCATATCCGGAGCAAAGTGCGACAACTGAGTAAACTTGTTCACGTATTCTACTACTGTCATTTGTTGCTGACGGAGAGCTAAGAACTCAACCTCCTTGGCTCGAAACACATGAGCCGGGATGAACTTCCTCCTAAACTGCTGCTTGAACATCTCCCAAACCGTCGCACTAGGAATATCTCTGTATGAGTCTTTCACGCTTTTCCACCAAGTTTTTGCGACATCTCTAAGCATGGAGGCTGCTAGTCTGACCTTCTGCCTGTTCGTACACACGACAGTCTCAAAAACATCCTCCGTCTGCTCCAGCCACTGTTCTGCTTTCAATGGCTCTTCTGTCCCATAGAACTCAATGGCCCCTCGCTTGCGAAATTTACCGTAGAGGGCATTCGGGTCATTCTCTCGAGGCTGTAAGACCACCTACTGGTCTATATGTGACTGAACTGGGGCTTGGCTTTGTCAATCTAACATGGTGGTAACTTGTGCTTGCAAGTTTTGCATTGATTGTGATTGTGCTTGTAGAGACTGAAATAGCATGAGGATGCGTTCATCTGTGTTCTGTGTCTGCGGTGACGGTGCGAATCCGCTTTCATTATTTCCGGCTTTCTGCTGAGAACCCGAACCTGACGCCATCCTGTAAAATGGAAAAAGACAGACATAAATACAAAACAATTGCGCCCAACAAGCCCCAAAATCTAGAAAGATCACAAAGAAATAATCGTATCCTCACCACGATCCTACATGCCTACATGCTTATCATCTAGAGCAAGGAATGAGTAAGGAATGCTCTGATACCATACAATACGTATATCACAACCCGAGCCCAGGGTTCGGGGGTTAGCAAAAGCCAAACCTAATGACACACGTACTCCCGTGCATATACACTAGACCGAGTCTAAATGCACGCGCACAAGGGAACATTCACACGTGCCAAACTTGTACGCGGAAGCTGTAAATATCAGAAACATCAAACTAACAGTGCAAGAAGAGAATACGAAGAAAGGACTGATATAATTACATATGAAGGTCTTACAAAAAGAACAAAATAACATATACAGTCATGACATATACGCAGGCGTGCAAATCCTCAAAAACAAAACAAGAAACAAGACTCCAATGATGCATGCCAAGAACGCTCTCCTGTGGAGTGATCACATCCACTCCTCTAGGCCTGATGGGGCCTCGGGGGTCTCGTCTGGAGTCTGGCCGACCTGCGAGGGTTCGGCAGGGGTATCTGGGCCTGCAACACCAAAAAAACAACCGTGAATACGACGATTCAACAAAGTATAAACCATAGCAAGTTAACACACGCTGTGTCTAATAGAATAGAGAACATCATGTAAATTAAAGAAGGCATTTTCGTATACTAGGCTGTCATGCAAGAAAGAAATATGCTAAGTGAATCAATGAATACATGCTGTGTACATAACTAGTGGTGACTACATTACCATATGCTCCCAAAAAAGGGATCTTATAACATGCAAAGAACACCATTGTCCGGGCTAGGGTACAATGGGTCTCGGTTTCCTGGGGTCCGGTTCCCCAAGACATATCCTTACTGCAGCAAGGCCATATAACTATACCAAATTCACCCCGTCGGGATCCTAAGGCTGAGGCTAAGTAGTGCCTGACCATACGGAATCAATCATGAAAACCCTGAGTAGATCGTGACAACATATCATACGTGCATATCTGTGAACATATCATACATGCATACTCAAGGTAAGGAATCACAATGTGAAAGTAACGGAATACCAGTAATCATGTCAGAGCGTTGAGATCAATGATCGAATGCAATATGTTATGCAACAAATCATGCGAAATCGGATCATCTTTATTTACAAACCAATTTTAATCTAATTATCCGGTGTTTCTAACCGTGCATGATGATATAGTTTTAAGTTATTCGATACACCGTTGTCTAGTGTTGCATTGAATCGGGCGGTGCACGAAGTCCCTTAAACCAACACCCATGGGGAGGTGCTTGACATCCGAATAACGAACATGAATGATTCGCAGCCCTCGAGATCATTCACGCGTTGTATCACATTCTGTTGGGCAGGTCTAGGTGCTCTACATTCCATCATGAAGGCCATATCGGTCTTTCCCTTACACCTATCCTTGTTTTTCTTTCATTAGTCTAGTGTGGATACGGCTCAGCCGTGTGTGTGCTACGGCTTAGCCGTGTGTGGTCTACGGCTTAGCCGTGGTTGGGCCGTAGAAGGTTTGTCAATTGATGACTCTCAGTTAAATCCAGAAAATGCACCCTGTATTGATCTACGGCTGGGCCACGGCTGAACTTCGGCTTAGCCGTAGGGCAATACACGGCTTAGCCGTGCCCTAGCCGTAGAGGAAAACTGGGTTTTTATCCTCTCTGGACTTCGAGCCGTAAGTGCCATACGGCTTAGCCGTACGTGCACGAGGTCAAGGTTCTGAAGCATTTACAGAATTCCTGTAACACCATCAAAATTGCAATTCTCCAATGGAGATGGACAAGTACTGAATCAATGAGTAATCAAATGGGCTGTAAACACATTTTTCCATATCAATTCATGCAAACTAACCAAATCAAATGCATACCAACATGGGTTCTCATAAGTTATGGTTATACTTGCCTCAATTGGAATTCAATTGCACAATTTGTTGTCCTAAAGCCCAAACACAACCTAACACAAATCAAACCACATGCATGCATGAGAATTGGAATCACAGACACACCATGCAATGAGAAATAAGAAGGAGAAGAAATAGAGAAAGGAGATGAGAGGAATGGAAGGAATTCCACTCACCTCACATGCAAGACCCAAACGTTTATCAATTAAGCTTGATCGATGGAGGTTGATGATCGAGAGAATTCAAGAGAGAGAGAGAGAAATTCCACGTGCACAGTGAAGAAACTGAGAGAGAACGTGTGTTTTGGTCGATAGGTGAGATTATATAAGCTCATGAGGTGGCCAAATTACAAGAGGGTCCAAGTTAGAAGTGTATTTTCAGTTTGGGGCAAATCTGGGTCCAATCGAATCACACGACATCGGTTGCAAATGACGTAGTTACGAAAGTTAACGAGCTCAACGAAAGACACGTGTTGACATCAAGATGATGCAAAAATGACCATGTCTTAGAAAAGCTAAAATTACGAAAAAGGGCTTGGTCTACTTAATCCAGGTCAAACTCAACTCAACTACCTATCCATGACCCGCAACGAAAATAAAAACACAAACAAAACACGATTAGCAACGAAAAAAAGATTAATTAGCCACTAAACGAGGTCAAGCTGGGTCGGAGTGTTACATGTTGCTCGTACATTTGGTTAATGGTTATTATTACAAAAGGTGGCTATATATGAATCCCTTTACTGGTTGATAAAGTAGATTTGTAGCCCAAAAATTCCAAAACACAGAAGTAACATAGTGGATCTCCTCTGTCTCTATTGTAGAGCCATAAACTGCTGATTCATAAATTGTAAAGTTATAAATGAAGAGGAATATAAGAATAGTATGTAAGTGCATAAGAACATATACCACAAGCCTTAAACAATGTAGAACGGAGTAATGTGCAAAACATGGTAGAGAGAAGGAGACATAAATAAACCACAGCAAGAACTCATAACATGCAAAGGAGAAACATCACCTATGAGAGAAAGAGAAAGAAGGTTACCAACAGATAGATCTCACCCTTAGAAACTTGAAACTGAGATTTTTCCTCTTGCCCTTTTGAAAGAGACAGAGAACATGGGAGAGAAAGAGAAGGTTTTCGTTCTTTAAGATTTGGTGAGTGAAATTAATAGCAGGAGTGGGTTTTCAGGGTACAAGATTTATATAGATTGGTTGGCTTACTAAAAGCAATTGGCACCTTTTGATGTGGGCCCTCAAAAAATATTTATCAAATTAAAATTGGACCATTAGATTTGTAAAACTAAGTCATCTGACTAAAATATATATATAAACATTCAATTTAATTTATAGTAGTTAATCTAATGATAAATTTTGAGATATCTAATATTTTTTTAAACTTATACAAGGGGTGTCAAACATGGAATAAGAAACCTTGGACACGGCCATGTCAGGACTATATGCTCTATGGGTTGTGTTGTGCCGGTAGGGCTTAGTTCAGCACGGTCCGCTGGGAAATAGGTTTATTTACAAGTTGATGGTATAAGGGATAAAGAACTTGAATTGTTCTTAATTTTCAATTGTTTATATTGTTGTTCCACCTTGTATTACATGGTAGCCAAATTCCACTCCAACATGGAGGTTTGAATTTTGTAAGTAAGAACCTCCAAATAGATTTATAACTTCGATGAAGGTTTTGAAGTTTGAAAAGAGGACTATTATATTTCCTTACACTAGTTAAGTGGGATCAGTTGTTCCAAGAAATATGGGTCCAACAACATTGAGGGTACATTTTTAACAATCAAACTCGGGTTTGGAAAGCTATCATTAACTCATGGGAAGAAGTTAATTCATTAATAACAAATCATTATATCAAGGTTCTATACCAAGATCTATATTAGAAATCAGAATGATCATACAGCTCTTTTTTTTCATCATTGTTGGGCTCCCCATCACATTCATCTTCATCATCGAAGATCAAATCAGCCTCATCTTCTTCATCAAGTTGTTCCAGAACCCATCATTTGGAATAATTTCAGGAGTAATACCATTCCGACATAAAGGGAACGTAATGGGATCGTCCTCAATGATTGGTATAACCCTGGTGGATTCTTCCTGCTGGAACACATCGTCGAGGTCGAATAATTCAACATCATTGGGTCCTACATCATTTAGCTCTGGCACATCCTATATTCCTCGATGTTTGGCTTGTTGTACAACTTTCCAATATTCACTATGTTTTGTATCATTCACATAGAAGACTTGTTGCACTTAACTTGGTAGGACAAAGGGGTCTTCATCGTACCAATGACTTCTTATATCAATGCTTATGCAATGTGCATCTGCATTCTCCTGTTACTACTAGTGTTATACCAATGACATTGGAACAATATTACCCGATGCCCATACATATAATGAAGTTCCCATACATTACACAAGTAACTGTAAAAGTCAATTGCACGTCCCTCATGGACCCCTTTCACATCCAACCTGCTATTTTGAGTCATACGACGGTATTCTCTGTCTTTGGTATGGTATCTGACACTGTTACAATAGCAACCAGAGTACGTATCCACAATTGCATGAGGACCATTGGCTAATGACCACAATTCATTAGTTACTTCTGGTGAACTTTGACCTCGTAATTGATTCATCTACAAAAATATCATGAATCAAGTACCACATGTTAATATCGATTCAAGTATAGATGAATAAGGATAGTTCTTCGAAACACATCTTTATATCTTACCCGATTTTTAAACCATATAGGAAATTCTTCTTTTTGTCTCTTTGTGACGTTATGTACACCTTGACTCTCTAATAAATACTAATGTTCCCTACTTATGAACAAGAAATTCAATAATACCATATTAACTACTATTGAACATCGTGGACAAAATTTAGAGGTGCACACACACTATATTAAAAATAGATACGTACTCTAAATAGTCATCAAATTCAGAGCTATTATGCAAGATAAACCAATGAGCCATGTTGAGTTCCTCTTGGGACACATCGTAAGCCCTTGTGATTCGTGCATATGGATTGATACGCAGTATGAAACCTCCAACCTTGGGCCAGCTCACCTCCATTGTCATTCCTTTCACCATGATTTAATACGGTTTCGATCCCCCCTAGGTACATTGAGCAAAAAACTAAGAGACTCTTTGACCACGTAAGCCTCTGCAATCGAACCCTCTGGGTGAGATCGGTTTGTAACATAACCTTTCAGAGTCCCCAATTGCTTTCATACATAAGAGCAACATAAAAGTATATTAATTATACCAAAAAATTAAACAAAAAATTGACTTTAAGGGATAAAAAACAAGTCTTAAGATGCTAATAATTACCTTTCATTGGGGCACATCCATCTATATTGCATTGGACTTGCAACCATAGCCTCACGAGGCAAGTGAAGGGCCAGATGGACCATCACATCAAAAAATGTTAGAGGAAAACTCTTTTCTAGCTTGCAAAGTATGATTACTATGTGATCCTCTAGTTTTTGAAGATCCGTCATCTTCAATGACTTCAAGCACAGCTCTTGGAAAAAATTTCCTAATTCAAACAATGTGGAATAGATATCCTTGTCAAGGTACCCAGTATCCCAACCGGAAGAAACCATTACAGGAGGACATAACAATCATGACTTTTCAGGCTTGTCAGCTTACCACCATTGGTGCTCATGCACCTTGAGATGTTTGCTGCATAGCCATCTGGAAACTTAATCGATTTTAAGAACTCACAAAAGCCATGCCTTTTGTCTAGGGACAATGTGTACCATGCTGGGGGCTTTTCGTAGGACCCATCTGCATGTCATTTTAGGTGCAACTCCTTCCTTATTTTCATATTCTTCAAGTTCACACATGCTTTTTTGGTGTCCTTATTCTTCCCATCTATGCTCAACGTTGTCCCTATGAGATTGTCATATATATTCTTCTCTAGGTGCATAACATCAATTTTGTGCCAACGGTTCAAATCCTTCCACTACGATAGCTCGAACAGAATGCTTTTCTGTACCCAATTTAGTACATGATGAGGCCTTTTCCTTTTCCTGGTGCTTGGATGCTTCCCTAACTTTTCAAAAGTTAAGGAATCCCGTTGCTCCAGTATTTGTTCCCCTGATAACTCCAAAGGTCTTGACCGGTTCTTGATCTTACCATTAAAGAGCTTACTCCTTTACCAAAGGTGGTTCTCAGCCAAGAAATGATGACTGCCCACGTATGCTATCTTCCCTTTCAACTTTTTTGATGATGCATCCTTGTTACAAGTGGGACATGCTAAATAACCCCTGGTTGTCCACCCAGACAAGTTACCATATGCAAGAAAGTTGTTAATGGTCCATATAATAGCTGCATGTATTCTAAAAGTTTGTTTAGTTGAGGCATCATTAGTAAGCACTCTATCTTCCCATAACTTTTTCAACTCGTCAATTAATGGTTGGAAGTAGACATCAATCTCTTTTCCCAGGGCCTCTGGTCCATGAATCAACAGGTACATCATGTAAAACTGCTCTTTCATACACTTCCATGGTGGTAAGTTGTAGGGCTTGACTATGATAGGCCATATACTGTAGGAGGTGCTCATGTTTCCAAAAGGGTGAAAACCATTAGTGCCCAGCCCTAGCCTCACATTCTGGGGCCCTCGGTGAACTCTGGATACTTTTGATCAAACTCCTTTCACTCACCGTTATCGGTTGAATGCCTTGATAACCCATTTTCCACACGTTTGTCCTTATGCTATCTCATATCTGTAGCTGTTTTCCTTGACATATATAATCTTTTTAACCTAGGTGTCAATGGGAAGTACACATATTTTGTGGGGGATCTTCTTACCCTTTCCATCATTGAGCTTGTATCTGGACTCCCCACACACTGGATAGTTTCTTAGAGTTGCATTCTCCTTCCAGAAAAGTGCACAATGATATCAACAGGCATGAATGCACACATCCCAAACCCAAGTCACATAAAAACTTTTTAGCTTCATAAAGAGAAAATGAAATAGTGTGAAACTTTCTGGTAAAAGGTCTTTTGTAACACTCCGACCCAACTAAATCTGGTTTAGCAACTCCGGAATGTTCTTTTGAATTATTTTCCAATGAATTAGTTGATGCTTACCGCTTTAGTTTTATTTGCATTTTGTTTCGGGTCATGGATAGGTAGTTGGGTTGAGTTTAACTTGGATTAGGTAGACTTGAGCCCTTTTTCGTCATTTTAGATTTTGTATCTTTCGTCATTCATGCATCATCTTAGTGTCAACACGTGTATCTCATCAAGCTCGTTGACTTCCGTAACTAACTCACAGGTAAACAGCTTCGTTTATTTCCGTTGGATGGTTAATTGACTCAAACCGTAATTATCATTACCCTTTGGACTTTTATACAAATTTCCCAATAGTTATCTTATAAATGAGATGCATGCACCGACTTCCTCTCCATTTCCTCTCACAACTCGACGTCTTTTCTTTCTTTCTTTGTTTCTTTTTCTACAATCAAAGCTAAGAAAGGAGGGGAGGAATTCTTGTGCATTTAGTTTACACGTCATCTCCTTGCATGTTCTATGGTAAGATTTGGGTTCTTAATCATCCTACCAGTCTCCAAGTCTCTCATCTTTGTTTGCATGCCTTTAATGCTTTTTTCTCCTTGCATGCATAGCTATTAGAATTGCGTGTAACGGTCAATTTGAGCCAAAGGACAACTATTCACGTGAAAAAGATCATTTGAGGCAAGTATAAACACATTATGGATGAACACTTGTTGATAATGTTTTGATTGCTTTTATTCTCGTCACTCTTGTATGGTTTGGTGATTTACAACCCTTGTGTATTAGATTTCACATGATTGTTATCTTTGGTTTCAATTGTGCCCAAATCCAATTTTGTCTATAACTAGTTTAGAATGTGTATTCCTGAAACTTACGGCTAAGCCGTAGAGTTTCACGGCTCAATGTCCAGAGAGCTACAAAACTTGAGTTTACTCTACAGTAAGGCTACGACGAAGCCGTAAATTGTACTTCGGCTAAGCCATAGGCTAGCCGTGACCCAATCGTAGGTCAAGCTACGACTTGATGTCCAAAGAGTGAAATTAAGAGAGAACCTTCTACGGTCCAGCCACGGCTAAGCCGTATGGTGTGCTACGGCTTAGTTGTACCCTAACCGTGGCCGAGCTGTATAATAAAACATGGCCAAGCTGTAAATGCGGATGAACAGTCTGGGGGACCACAGCTGAGCCGTAGCGCATAATATAGCTAAGCCGTAAGATGCTTACGGCTAAGCCTTAAGTCAGCTATGGCTAAGCCGTAAAACCACTGAAAAATGGGGAAAAAGGATAGGCTTAATGAGAAGACCTTAGAGGGCCTTCACATAGATTCTCAAACCCCTTAACTTGCCCAATGAACTCCCTTACTAGCATGAATGGTCTTGAGATCTGTTACTCATTCATGTGTGTCGTCCAATTGTTAAGCACCTCCCCATAGGTTTTGGTTTAAGGGACTTCGATACACATTTCTCGATACACTGCAACACCCACAAGATGGACAATTGTGTATCGAACAACTTAAAACTACATTATCATATACGGTTAGAAACAGTGGAAAACTAGTTTAGGGTTGCCTAGTAAATGATCATGATTCCTTGAAATAACTTGATTTGCATTACATGTTGATTTCGGTTATTGCCTTCCCTTCTTTATTATTGTTTAGACTTATATTTGTCTTGTCAGAGTTTATATTAGTATGTGACCTTATAATGATATTGGGATATTACATGAGACATGGACTGTACAGCTTGAATGTGACTTGACTTGATTGAGATGACATGATTGATACGGTCTGGCTCTACTTAGCCTCAGCCTCAGGATACCCGATGGGGTTGACTTTGGCGTAGCCTGCTTGTGCCACTGCAGTGTGCTCCTGTCCTGGGACTTTTAGACCTTATAAACCAGAGATCCATTCGTACCCTGGCCCGGTTGATGGTGTTCTCAATGCCTGCTCTCAATAGGGAGAATATGGCAAATGTAGTAGCCACCTAGCAAGTACATTTGTTTTATGATTCTGATAGCATGTTTTATTCTTATGCATGACTTGCCTAGTATACGAACTTGAAACTCTATGCACTATCACTTGTTACTGATTCTGATAGATACAATGTGTGTTAACTTATTGTGGCTTATGCTTTGCTAAATTGTTGTATTCATTAGTTGTCCTAGGTGTTGCAGGCTCAGATCCCACTGCCGACCCCTCGTTGGTCGGTAAGACTCCACAAAAGACCATAAAAGCCCCGTCAGGGCTAAAGGAGTGGATGTGATCACTCCACTGGAGAGCGTCTTAGCATGATAGGTTCCTTTTGGGTGGGATGCATGTTGTGTTGGTCTTAGAATGTTTCATTCCTGGCATCTTAGTGTCTTGACTTTTGTTCTTGTTCACACTCCTGTACAGACAGTGTATCTTTTGTTATACATCCTGTAATTAATTTTTTTTAATCTTTTGTCTAATTTCGTTTAATGTTTTTGTTTAATGCAATGATATTTATAGCTTCCGCGTACACTATTTTTGCACGTGTGAATTTCCTTTGTGCATGGGCATTTAGACGAGGTCTAACTGTGTATGCACGGGAGTATGTGTATCACTGATTAGGTTTAAACTTAATCCCCAATTTCTAGGCTTAGGTCGTGACATCTTTCAAGAGTGTCAATAACATGTTGAATAATTTATTACTCCACTTGTTCAACACCTTCAAGTGAAGCATCTTAATCACGAATGACAACAAAGTAAACTTTTTGTAACTTGGGTACAGTTCACGTTATGCATCAATGAACAATTTCTCAAAGCTTTACACATTCTCACTCTCAGTGCTATCAAGAAATTTAGCCAGATCATCATTCCCGATATTCCCCATATAATAATCTTCCAACATGTTAAATAATTCATCCTCATCCTTAATCTGTTCATCATATCCCATTCCATTCCCAACATCTTCACTATCGTTATATTCATTATCATCTAATGTGTGTGCCTCATATACGGATACAGGTTCCCCATGTGTAACACTCCAACCCTAATTAATTTGGTGTAGCGACTAATTAATGTTCTTTGTTGTCATTTTTAGCGAATTAGTTTAGTAAATGTTGTTTTGCCCTTTTGAGTTACGTTTTGGGTCATAGATAGGTAGTTGGGTTGAGTTTAACCAGGATTAGGTAGACACAAGCCCTTCTTCATAATTTTTGATTTTGTAAGATTTCCTCATTCATGCATCATCTTGGCGTCCTCACATGCATCTCGTCAAGCTTGTTGATTTCTGTAATTGACTCACATGAAAACCACTTCATTTGTTTCCGTTGGATGTTTATTTGACTTAAACTGTAAATTCCTTAAACCATTTGGCCTTTTTTATAAAGTTTTCAACAAATGTTATATATATAGAAGATGCATCCACTGACTCATTTCATTCTCTCTCAACTCAACGTCAGTTTCTTTCTCTTAATGTATTCTTCTTCTTCGATTCTCTTTTTCTTTTCGTTGGAAGGATCCTTTTCGCACCCATTTTCTGATTCATCTCCTTGTGTGGTCAAAGGTAAGCATTTGTTTCATTCTAACATCTAATGAGTATAGAGTCCTCTCCATTCACTGCATGCACTTCACTCCTCTCTTTTCACTCTTTGCATGCATGGCTATTAGGGTTCCATATAGACATCCACTTTGAGCCCAGGGATAGAGATTAACTGGAAAAACTCAAGTGAAGGCAAGTATAAGCACTTTATAGATGAACACATGTTGGTAGACTATGATTGATATTATTCTTCTCAATCTTTCACGGTTTTTCTATTTTACAGCCCTTTTTGTATACGTTTATATGCTGTTGTTTCCAATTGTTTAAAATACATTTAGTTCTGAATTGTACCTGAAGTTCTCCCGTTGTAATATTTCTGAAGCCTATGGCTAAGCCGTATGAACTTTACGGCTCAAACTCCCAAGAGCAATAAAACTATTAATTACATTGCGGCTAAACTACGGCTAAGCCGTAGGATGTACTACGGCTGAGCCGTGACCTAACCATGAGTCAAGCTATGGCTTGATGTCCTGAGAGCAGGAAAAACAAGAAATCCTTCTATGGTCTAGCCATGGCCAAGTCGTATGGTGTGTTACGGTTAAGTCGTATCCAACCCGTGGCTAAACTGTAGAACATTCATGGTCCAGCTGTAAGAGAATGCATGGTTCAACTGTGGCTTGCCATATTTGTGGAAGAAATTCTGGGCAATCACGGCTGAGCCATAGTGCATAATATGGATAAGCTGTAAGATGCCTATGGTTAAGCCGTAAGTCACCCACGGCTAAGCCGTGAGGCCATTAAAAGTTAAGGAAGAAGGTAGGTATTATTAAGAGACCTTGTAGGGCCATCGTGTTGGATTTTGGTACCCTTTAACTTGTCCAATAGAATACATGATCATGAATGGTCTTGAGGACTGTGACTCATTCATGTGGGTTGTCCAGTTGTTAAGCACCTCCCCATGGGTATTGGTTTAAGGGACTTCGATACACCTTTCTGATACAATGTGACACCAAAGACGGACAACTATGCATCGAATAACTTAAAGCCACATTATCATGCACAGTTAGAAACAACGGGCAATTGGCTTAGAGTTGGCTAGTAAACTGTTATGATCCCATGAAAATGAATTGAATTACTTAGCATGTTGATTCTGGTTATTGCCTTCTATTCTCTTGCTATTGCTTTGACTTACATTTGATTTGACTTAAAAGATCATATTATTTGTGATTAAGCTTATTGTGGTTATTTTGCAAGATACATGTACAACTTGAATTTGAATTGAATTGACTTGCATTATATAACATGATTGACATGGTCTAACTCTACTTATCCTCAGCTTTATTATAACCGGTGGGGTTGACTTTGGCGTAGCTTGTTTGTTGCCACTGCAGTGTGCTCTTGTCTTGGGCTTCTGGACCCTAGGAATTAGAGACCCATTCGAACCCTGGCCCAATCAATGGTGTTCTCAACGCATAGATCCCTAGAGGGAGGATATGGCAAATTTGGCAGCCACCCAGTAAAGTATATCTGTTCATTGATTTTGATATCATGCTTTATTCAAATGCATAATTTACTTAATATACTAAATTGAAACTCTATGTACAATCTCCTGTTAATGAATCTTGTAGATACAATGTGTGTTACCTTACTGTGGCTTATGCTTTGCTGAATCGTCGTATTCACTGGTTGTCCTTGGTGTTATAGGCTTAGATCCCACTTCTGATCCCTCGCCGGTCAGTAAGACTGCAGAGGTGATCATAGAGGCCCTTTTAGGAGTTGATAAGTGGACATGATCGACCCACCCCGGAGAGCAGCATGTCTTAGGATAGGCCTCATTTTGATGTGTTGGATACCTTTTGTTATGTATTGGAGTATATCTCCTAGCATTTTGTATCATGTAGACACTTCTTTTTCACTTTTGTAAAGACTTGGTCTTTTCATGCTATATCTTGTAGATAATGCTTTTTTTGTTTTCATGTCTCATTTGAATTATGCCATGACACTGACAGCTTTGCGTACAATGCTATTGCACGTGTGATTTTTCCTTGTGCGTGCGCACTTGGACGGGGTTTGGGTGTATATGCACGAAAGTACGTGTGTCACTGATTAGGTTTAAACTTAATCTCTGATTTTTTGGGCTCAGGTGGTGACACCGTGGTGCAACCAAGTGGTGTAACCCGGGTCTATTCCCCTTAAGTCCAGATAATATTCCACAACTTCACTGGTATGCCACACAAAGTGCATGCAGTCCATACAAGGGCAATGAATCTTGTTATCTTTTGTTGAATTGGCCATTACAAATTCAATGAATGACTTAACCCCATCTTGGTAACGCTGGCTTCGTCTATTAGTAAGTTTCATCTAACTTTTGTCCATAGTTGGGCCTTGGGAATCTCATAAAAGAAAGGCATCCATCTTCTTTTGTTGAATTGGCCATTGAGGAAGAAATTACTAATCCCCATCTTCTTTAAAGAAACTAGTAGATAAGAAATTTGTAGAACTAAAAAATCAAGGAAAAATAATATCAATAGGTTTTATGGTGGGTTTGTTTAGGAGGAAATTAATAACCCCTATACATGTTTTCTTTTTCCATGCATCCACGAGATGGTTCTTGGCAAACTTTCATAAACATCAAATTTCATGTAAAAATCAAATCTTAACAAGTATAAATGACCAAAATAGAACTTCCCAAGTCAAGCTTCTAAAGCTTCATCACATAGTAAAAATTTCTTTTACCTCCAAAGCTTCATCATAAGAAAGAAGAAGAAAAAGAAAAGGAACAAATAATCTCATATGCACTACTTCCATCATTGAAAATCATAACCTAATCACTCAAAATCTATGTGCCAATGAAAAATATTTGCTAACAAAAGAAAGCCTCAATATGTATTCCCACATGTTAGAAATCCTTATATTCAGCAATACCCATTTCCAAAAATCATTACTACCCATCAAAATACAATTAGAAGATAAAAAGAACCCAAAGGTTAAACCCCTAGACAAAGAAGAACCCCACAATCCAAACCATGAGAAAATGGATACAGAGATTTAGAGAGATAGAGAGAAGTGATTACTTGAAAGAGATTTAGAGAGATAGAGAGTCTATGTTAGGCTTGGAATAGTGACACTCTTCTTGAAAGTTTACTTTGATAGTTGTGCATTTTCAATATACTTTTTGCCGATTCGGTTGTTGGATTAAATGCAGCTTGTTTGAAGGTTTCTAATCTCCACCACAGGTATATTGAATATAATCAAATCAAATTCAACTGATATGAGTATTTTATAAGCACCAAACATGATAAAAAGTTTGCTGAGAAAAAAAACATACATAAACTAGAAAAAAGATATTATATTCTAAGAAACCTAGTTTATAGATTTAGAGTCAAGCATAGATTTAGCAAGAAATGGAGAGCTGAAATTAAACCGATTACAAGAGAATGAGACTATCCTCATTCTATTCCCATTCATTCCTTTGCTAAAAAGAATCGAAAAAAAATGGCAATGAACTATTAATGGGATTTCTATCATCTTTCAATCTATTCAACAAACCAAATCCAAATAAATAAATTAAATAACAAATGGTTCAACCATTTAAAATATTTCTTACTTGCATGAAAAAAAAAGCCAACATATGGGATAAAGAATAAGAAGATTGTATACTTAGATGAAGATGAAATTTGGTTTTCTTTTCAGTAATAACAAGGGATGAATGAGAATAGTAGTAGTAGAAGTAAAGTAAACAAATCTCTAACTCCTGCTGTAATTTGTCCCTACAAATCAAGAAAAAATTTCAAGTCTTAAATGAATTTTTTTTTCTTAAGATTCATGTTAGATGCATCTTGTTGAACAAGAAAAATTCCTTTTTAACATCTACTTATAGTAGATAAAGAAAATAGATACACTCATTGTAAGGTCTAAGAATAGATTGGCAAGACCTTTAATTTTATGAGATTTTTGTAAGGTCATCAATCCTTTTAATGAGCACTTCAATAATATAAACCTTGATCTCTTTAATAATTGGGTGCTCAATCTAAAATACTTAATACATGGACCAACATGCATAGAATAGGAGTAGTGAACTATACATATATGTTGTTGAGAAGTGTATTATTGTTGAACAGAAAACAAAAATAAAAGAAGAAAATGATAAACCAAGCAAATCTCTAATCTCCACTCTAAATCATAAACCCCCTTCCTTCAACATCAATCCCCTTCAAAATCAATCTCTAATCTCCACCAATAGATCCCTCATCCATCAAGTAAATTACTCATTTAAGGGGAAATGCATTCATCTAAAATACATTCATCTAAGAATTTCGCAAAGTGAGTGCATTCATCATAAGCAGTAAATGCATTCATATAAGAATCTCAAAGGCCAAATATGACATTTTTACAACAATGCCAACTTTACGAATTCTTACTATTCAAATAAAAGAAATATAGAATTCTCATAAAAGAATAATTGCCAATAAAGTAACATTAGACCTTCCATAAATAAACCCAAATAGTGTCTTAGATTCCCCCCCCCCCCCCCCCCCATTTGATTTAGTTGCTGTTCAAGAAGTAAAAATAAAAAAATAAAAAAAGAAAAAAAAAGAACCTCGGCAATCAGTACACATACATACATGAAAACCACAAGAGAGAAAGAGAAGACAAAGGCTTTGTTTGGTATCTCTCTCTACTAGTATTCCAACAAAGCCATTAAAAAAAGAGACTAAAATAAAAAAATGCATTGGAGCAAACATAGAAAGACATCCATCATTTGGAGCAAACATAGAATGCAATATTCTATCCAACTAACACATTTGATGAGGAGTCTCATAGAAAGGATGGCACAAGTGATTTTGCTTGAATGACCTCAAAACAGGGCCTTGGTTATGTTTCATTCAAAATGAAAAATATTTGGTATTATCTCATTCCATTATTTTGCCAGATGAAAAAGTCTATAAATACAAATGAGACACAAATGGGTCGACGGATTCATCCTTGATAAAATAAATACAAGATGGTGAATGATTTCCATACTTCTAAAATAAGACATTTGTCAGTAGCTATCTTTTTTCCAAAGATTGTATTTTCTACAGGCCCACTAGGAGAAACACAAATAGTTGGGACTTGGGTTATTGTTCTTGTTCCTCAAAAGGGCCAAAGGTAGTTTTCATCATGGCTGCAGGAGACACAAGTGTGGAAGAGGAAGTAGCAGCTATTCCTCTCTCTCATTTTCAGACATCGCCCAATGTCGATTTTACATTCATTAATTTAGACAGTCCTAGTTAGACAAGGCATTGTCAACACCAAAAAGGGTTGGTGAAGGATTTGAATCAACACATTTACATAAATAGGGAAAAAAAATAGAGAGCAAGGCAATCATAGTAAGATAAAAAAGAACTAAAGAACTAATCGGTTCCAAGGATAGGGAAGATGAAAAACAAATGAATAGGACAATTCCTCCTTTCATATTACACAAAAAAAGAGAAGAGAGAGAATAAAAGAAAAAAAAGAAAAAAGAAGAAACACCAAACAGAACAGGGGAAAGAAGAAACAGCAAATAGAATAGGAGTAGCAGAAAAGGGTGGATGAAGCATGAACATGCTCAGGCCTAAGAATTAAGATGATCTTAACAGGAGGAATTGAGTAGCTCCTCCAAATAATCAACTCCTAGGTCCTCCAAATCTACTACATTCTCTATCCTACCAATCTCTCTCCTTTCTTCTTCCTAGTTGAGGAAACAATGACACCCATTTTTTACATGATCAACTATGCAGAATAAACTAAAAAAAAAAAACTCTATATTGAATAAACTCCAGCTAACAAAGATAAATATATACATATGAGTATACAATTTGTCCCATAAAACCTAGTCTTTAACATAGTTTAGGAAAGCAAAAAGACCATTTCATTGAATTGATAAATTAAAAAAAAAACTTGAATACCCCCAACCTAATAATCAAAGAAACATGTTCAACAAACTAAAAACAACAAAACCCATTTCATCAAAACTCCAACAACCCAAAAAAAAAAAAAAACACACCTCAATTCAGTTCAACTGAATAACTTAATCAAGAAAAAAAATAGCACATTAGAAAACACAAACACATAAAGCAGCAAACTTAGGCAAAATCAGATTAAGCATTCCAACCAAACTTAATTTCAAAACCCAATGTACCAAACAGAAACACGTATAGCAACAAACTTGGGAAAAATCATCTTTGATCATCTTTTCCTCTCATAAGACAAATGTAGCCTTCAATAACAAAATAAAAACAGCATAAACAAAGGAAAAGATGATCAAAACTACCCTTTTTTTAAGCTTATGTGATTCTGCAAATGGTAGCTTCAAGTAGGTAAGATTCGATTAAGAGAAAACACAAACAAAAAGATTGAAAACAGAGCAAACGTGCATGTATTGTAGTTTGGGTTTCCAATCACATTGAAAAGGAAATGATGGAAAGGGAAGCACAATAAGGGAGCACACATCTGATTTGGGGAGAGAGGATGATGGTGATGAAAGAGCTGCCTGATCACAAAAAAGCCACTTGATCACACGGGTAAGTGAAGATAATGATGGTGATGAAAGAAGAAGGTTTTGGGAGAAAGGAGGAGTAAGAGGCAGTCCCACTACCAGAGACATTCTCACCGCCAAACAGAGATAAGGATGGGGAAAAAAAGAAACTGAAGAAGATTTGGAGAGAAGATGGCTAAAATATTACCTAGAGGAAAGAGGGCAAGCGGTGCACCACCGTTGATGCCAGAGCTAGAGATAGATTTTAGGAGCACCGCGGTTTAGAGCAAAAGAGCTACTCACAGGAAGTTTGCTCAGTTTTTCGATGGAACCCTAATGAAAGGAGTTCGCTCTGGCACCAATATTAAAACGTCTTCTGCGACGATACTATGTCATCGCTAAAAAACTTCTGCAGTAACATAATTCATTGCCTAAAGTTCTGAAAATCTTTAGGCGACAACTTTCCTTTATTGCTATAAGTCTTTTCCCAGTTTCCCCTTTTGTAAAGGAGGTGAAAATTTTTATCCTCTTTGGCAACAATTTTCCTTCGTCGCTAAGTCTTTTCCTGGTTTCCTTTTTCTGTAAAGGCGGTGAAAATTTCTAGCCTCTTTGGCGACAACTCCTTAATCATCGTTGTAAATATATCAACCCCGGTGGACACATATTGTCGCCAAAAGCATAAATAGTTGTTGCCAAAAACTTTTCTGCAAATTGGCGCAAAATAGCTGATCACGCGTGGGGGTGGGAGGGGGGGTGCAAACCTTAACATACGGTGACAATTTACTAGATTTGTCGCCAAAAACTAATTTTAGGTGACAGTAATCTAGGTTGTGGCCAAAATTTGACCTTTTGGCGATAATATGATCTGTTTGTCACAAAAAGGGGTCGCCAAAACTATTTTTCCTTATAGTGCTAGTTGCGGGTGAGCATAACGACTTCATAAATAATGACCACCACTAACAAGTTCTTGCCTATGTCAAGGGCCACGTTTGTTCACTTCTCCCAAGCATCCGAACGGAAAAACCATCCTTGTGGAACATGATGTTCTGTCTAGCCGCTGCCGTCAATAGAAAGAATTCCTAAGCCGACATTACAAAGCTAGGAAATATGGTTATGAATGGGAAAAGTTACATGATTAGGTGCCAGTAATTCCATGGTCCACACCTCACCTGCATAATAAAAAGGGTGCTTGTTCAAAAATACTCCTGTCTTGTATTTGTTGGGAGGTAGCCATCAAGATTCCTAGATATTGCGCACAGATCATTGTGAAAATAACTTTATATGATGATGATTTAAGAACCATACCTGCGAGATCTTTCTGATTTATTCTTGGTCTTACAGTAGCCCGAAAATCTTAAGACCTTCTACTGTATTCCTCTATGCTCAAACTCATAACGGCGTGTGGGCCTCTTTTGCGAATTCTCTTTGCTCTAAAAAATGAGATTTTTTTTGTTTGTTTTTCCTTGAGAGCAATAACGTATATTTATAGGCTCCAATAGGGACCTTAATGATAAGTCCTTAGAAATGCATGGTTTCATATACATTTTGGACCAGTTTAAAGACTTAATGTTTCAAAAGATCTTCATCTAGTGCGAGATAATGGTTTCATCCATTTTAAATTTATTTTAGTACTTTCCTACATAAATTGCTTAAAAATCACACTTTTTGCTTGGAATATGGAACCTACCATTTTTGGTAGGTTTTGTAAAAATTATTTTTCTCTTGAAAGAAACTAAATTTTCATCATCATTAGTTAATTCACATAAAACCATAGAAAATTTAGTGAGTTCACGCTGTCATTTTATATGAATTGGGCTTGTGGTCATGCATTCATGAATTAAGGGTAGAATTGTTGTTTCACATGGAATTCATTTCTTTTCTTGTAGGAGATTGATGACATGGGTCCCATTTCCAAGAATTGAGGCAAGATATATATTTTCAAAATAAAGGAGAGAAGAATTGAAGAGAGGTAAGAAATTAGAAGAAAAAAATGCAAAATTGGCTTCATGGTCCCACACACAATCACATGCGTGAGGACACACTTGTGAGACAGCCAAGATGGGGTCCAATCTACTTGTTGCATATTTTTAATTATTCCCACGATATTTTCAAGGGAATCTAAAAAAAATCTCATTAAAGATGAAGAAGGAAAGCCACATGTGAGATCTTCTTTGCAAAGGAGTAGAAGTTGAAAAGAAAAAAAAATGGCAAGCAAGGATGAATAGTTCCCACGCCAAACACCATGTGATTTGGGTTTAGATTTTGTTGCAAAAGTAAAGAAAAAAAAAATCAAGGAGAGTTATCTTAAAATATCTCTTTGATCTTGGAGCCAACAAGGAGAATTTTCTATGGTAGGAAAGTGGACAACACAAAAGACAAAAGAGGAAATTCCACTCAAGCCACTTGTGGAATTCATGCCCAAGTCATGTCATGGCAGCCCATTTTTTTCCAATTTCAATTATTTTGAAGATTTTATCATATCAAGTGGGAAGGGAAATTTTGGGGCTTGAAAAAAATATAAATAGGGTACTCCTTTGGTAGTCTAAGGCATGGAAAAAACTCTCCCTCTAGATATCTACACTTCATCTTCTCCCTCTCTCTCTCCCTTCATCATAGTCCTTAAGGAGACTTTGCTACAGTCACACTACACCCTTGAGATCTCCATTAGAAGTGGCTCTCTTTTCCATCCTAGCATGTATTGTTCTTTGATTTTATTTTTTTATCTCATGTAAAGAATTTATATGCTAATATAATATTATTCTTCTCAATCTTTTTTTCTTTTTCTTGTGTTTGTGTGGATACTTTGTTGATGTTTCTTACTTTTTGGATTGATGACCCAAGATACTAAGATCATACTTAAATTAACCATGAACCCGGTTAAGAGTAAACTTTGAGAAGATAACTTCACTACAGTTACTATATTTAAATTCTTGTTCACTACATTTATTTTCTTGTAATTACTATATATAAATTCCAGTTTCTCACTACATTTAAATTTCTATAATTTTTTTATTTCTTTATTTCTTTAGATTGTCTTTATGTTTCAATGTTTTGTTTTATGCATAGTTTAATGGCTGAAAGTTTGATCATAGCATGCATTGATTAGTGCTCTATTTCCCAACATATTAAGTTGCTGGAATAAAAAAGTTACAGACTGTTTTTCAAAGTGAAAAAGAATCAGATCTGAATTGTTTTTGAGAACATCCATTACATCTCATATTGCTGGATTTTCTGACCTCAAAATCAGTCCATATTCTTTACAATCAGTTGTGCGATGTTTAAGATAAATCATGGACCAGATTTGTGGACTTCAAAGCATAGAAAAGTGTGGTTTAGAGAATGGAGTTGAATGAGATTAAATTCTGAAAAAAAAAAAAAACACTTTACAACATGGAAATCAGAAATTCTGCACAGTAGAATTTTTCTTTGGCAATCTTAACATGTTAAGAACATATGCAATCATGCAAAATTACATGTGAACAGTTGGGGGACCATAAGAGTTGCTGAAAGCACTATGTAAAACTGAGTTTTTCATCTCGGTTGTGCCCAGAAGTGAAGTATTTTAGGCATGCAAACAGTCTCTAAAATAGTCCACTGCACAAACAAATTCTGCACAGCAGAACTTTTGTTTCATGCATCATGTTTCATACATATTTTTCGACCTTTCTCTTTTTGGTTTTTTTTTTTCTCTTTTGTTACATTCATGCATCAGTTAAGTGTTGATTCCAGCCATTAAATTTAGATTAGGTTCATATTTTTTTTAAACTTTGCATCACATATAGAAAAATTCTGCATTAGTTTTTTACATGGCATGCATTGCATTGCATTGTTACTTTGTTTTCTAACTTTCTAATATTTGAATTAGTTGCTAAACTTTAATTTAGGAACTTGCCTTAAGAAAGTTTCTATTTTAGATTTTTTTTATTGGTTTAGATTGTTTCTTAAATCAACTTGAATCTAATGTAGGTTTGTCTGATAATTTGTTTCTATTTTTAGTTTATCAATTTGATTTGAATGTTTCATTTTTTTTATAGGTTTTCATAATAGAATGTTTCCAGTTTGATGTTCTAATTTGTGTGTTCTTTTGCAGTTAATTTAAGATTCTTTTTTAGATTAGGAAATTTTTATTTTTGAGAATGTATTTGATTTAAAAGAAGGAATGGTGAATGTAATTTTCTAGTTTTTAAGTTAGTTTTAGATTTTATTTAAGGTAGGTGACAAGTCAAGTTGAAAACCTTATTTTAATAGCTCCCTGAGGATCGACTTGGGCTCACTAGTTTTACTACAATCAAAGCTCCGCACTTAGAGTGACGATCAAGTTTTTGGCACCGTTGCCTGGGGGCACCATTGAAGTTAACTTTTCTAACTTTCCTCATTTACATTGCTTTGTGGGTGTGATTTAATTTTGGCATCTTTCTAGATATATGAGGACATGCATGAAATGTTAAATCACCCTAAATTGAAATAGAAAAGTGCATGGATTGTTAGAAAGTACACATCACTCAAGTTTTTAAAAACTTTTGACAATTGGAAAAAGTTATTGCTCTTCGATTTGTCATAACTCCTTTTGGAAGGAAGTAAACCAAAAGTGACCTAATCATTGTCCTTAAGGTGCCAAAGAAAGCCTTTATCTCTATAGCGCGACAGCTTATCTGTTTAGGAAACTGGTCCTTCAAATGGGTCCATCTGTGACTCTACCATTTCCTGGTGGCTAAACTGGCTGAGTTGGTTTCATATGACAGGATTGGAGAACTTAAGGAAACTTTTCGACCTTAGGTAGTTACTTAGATGCTGCTTGTATAATCTTGGTTTTTCTCATATGTTCTTTTTAAATAAAAAAAATCTCAAAATTCCAAAAATAAAGGACAAGCCCCTCATCCAATTTGACAAAGAGGTTCAGTGCATAGATTAGAAATGAAAGAATCTCTTAGACCCTCAAGTCCTTTGAGATTTTCTCAAATAGCGAGTAGGTTTGGTAACAATGATACCCAACTTAGGAATGGAAATAATATTTGGGACCACAATGGTGTGGAAGTTAATCAGCCACCAAGGACCTTATGTGATTACTTGCAAACCACACCATCATGTATAGTAGTGCCCGCAATTACGGGTCAATCAAACCTGGCATGATCTAATTTCTACCTAAGTTTCATGGGCTTGACTCTGAAAGTTCGTACTTATACTTAAAAGAATTCGATGAAGTATGTGCAACACCTCAACTACAAAATGTAGTGCCAGACATAATCAAACTCTGATTATTTCTATTTTCTTTGAAAGATAAAACAAAGGTGTGGCTCCATTCTCTTAGACCAAGTTCAATCAATACTTGGAAAGGCCTTGAGATTGAATTTTTGAAAAAATTATTCCCACAACACAAAACTAGCACTTTAAAGAGGGAGATCATGATGTTCAGACAAAATCTCAAGGAGCCCTATTATAAGTGTTGGGAAAGATTTAACGAATTGATCCTTACATGTCCTCATCACGGATATAAAACATATCGTCTCATCAAAATTTTTATTGAGGGCTTAACTCCTAATACCCATCAATTTATTGAGATGATGTGCAATGGTCAATTTGATCAAAAGCAACTTGATGAAGCGTGGGAATTTTTGGAATTAATGACCAAAAATGCGCAAAAATGGGCCTCGCCGGATGGGGTAGATCAATTCAGGTCATTGAATTTGTCTAAAGAAGGAGGATTATATCACTTGAACAATCAAACTAAAATCTAAGCCAAGCTTGCAGCACTTACAAGGGAAGTTGAAACCCTAAAACTTGGAAAGAATAAGGATACAATCATGGTTTGTGGTATTTGTGCTTTCGAAAATCACATGTCAGCAGACTGTCCAACTGGACCTGCATTATATAAAGTGATTCAAGAATAGGGTAACCTTTTTAACTCTTATTAGAAGCCGTTCAATGTAAATACCATGGGGAATATGTATAATCCTTCGCAGCGGAACCACCTAAATTTTAGCTTGAATAGCAGACCAAATACTACACCTAAGTATTATCCCCAAAGACCATCAAATTCTAGTGCATATGTGCCCCCACAACATAATACACCTTATGCACCACAAGCTCAAAATAGGTTATTGGAGGAGTCGCTCAATATCCTGATACAATCTCAACAGCAATTTATGCAATGCCTGTATAATAATCAACAGATTATTTAGAATAACCAGCGGGCTATTCAAGATAATTTATTCAGAATAACTAGCAGGCTATTCAAGATAATTGACAAGTTATCCAAAGGTTAGAAACTTCTGTCGAACAAATCAAACATAGCCTTCAAGGATAGGGGAAAGGGACTTTTCCGGCCTAACTTCTCTCGAACCCAAAAGGCCAATTTGAAGTAAACGATATAACTAACCCAAACTATTAAGACCATGTTCAGGCTATCACTCTATGCAGTGGCAAAGAGTTTTAAGAGAATCCGAAAAAAGATAAACAAAATGTCTCCTTGGATTTGAATGGGAAGATTGAAAAAGATAGCACTAATGCAAAGATTGCTATTGATATTGAAAAGAGTCTAGACCCCACTATTACTAAATTGGTTGCCCTTTTTCCTCTGAGGTTGACCCATCCTAAATAGAAAATCTCTAATCAAGAAATTTTGGATGCTCTTAAAGAGGTCAGAATCAATATCCCTTTACTGGATGCCATTAAACAAGTCTCCACCTATGCTAAATTCTTAAAAGATCTTTGCAGTGCTAAGCATAGGGTTCATGTTCCAAAGAAAGCATTCCTCACTGAATAGATAAGTGCATATCTGACTCAAACCACTCCTCCTAAATACAATGATCCGGGATGCCCCATCGTTCCCTGTGTCATTGGAAACGACCGAATAGGTCAAGCTTTACTAGATTTGGAAGAAGTGTGAACTTATTACCTTACTCGATTTATCTTTAATTGGGGCTTGGTGAGTTGAAACCAACCAAAACTACTCTTCAACTTGCCGATTGATCTGTTAAAAAACCGAGAGGGTTAATAGAGGATGTTTTGGTATAGATTGAGCATTTTTTCTTTCCAGTGGATTTTTATGTGCTGGATATAGAACCATTATGGAATGAAAGTGTTGAAATTTCAATCATTCTGGGAAGACCATTCTTGGCCACTTCAATGCACTCATTAACTACTGGAGTGGAAGGCTCAAATGTTCTTTTGGGAAAATGACCTCGGACCTCGATATCTTTCAAATGTGCAAACAGTCAAGAGATTGCGAGGCTGACTATCATAATGTAGACTTGATTGGTACCTTGGTTGAGGATGATCTTGAGGAGTGCATGAACTCCCATGTTACGTTGATTTTTGTTAGAGAGGATATGGGCTATCTTAAGGATTTTCAAAATGAAACTATTGAAAATGCCTATGCAGTATGGCAACCCCATTTTGAAAAGCTTGTACCAACTGGTACGTAAACTCTTCCATCTCAAGTAAAACCATCTCAACCTAAGTTAAAGCCCCTCCCATCGAACCTGCGATACGCTTACCTTAGGGACAATAAAAAATATCCTGTGGTTATTTCTTCACTACTTACTGAGGACCAAGAATTTCAATTGTTAAAAGTGCTGAAAATGCACAATGGTGCAATAGCCTGGAATGTGGCTGGTATTATGGAAATTGATCCTTTAGTGTGTACACACACCTCGCATCTACCTCGAAGATGATGCTAAACCATGTAGGTAGATGTAACATTGGCTTAATCCTAGCATGCAGAAAGTGGTTAAGGCTAAGGTGCTTAAACTTCTAGATGTGAGTATAATCTATCCAATCTCGAAATTCCAGTGGGTCAGCCTACTCAAGTTATTCTAAAGAAAATCAGCGTTACTGTGGTCAAGAATACCCTAGATGAGATGGTCCTAACCTGAGTACCCACAAGATGGAGAGTATACATTGACTATAGAAAACTAAATACATACACATGCAAATACCATTTCCCTTTACCCTTCATGGATCAAATTTTGGAAAGGGTAGCCGGCCACTCATACTATTATTTTCTTGATGGATATTCTGGGTATAACTAGATCAAAATCACCCCAGAGCACCAAGAAAATACCACATTCACATGCTCCTTTGGTACCTTCACTTATCAATGAATGCCTTTTGGGTTCTGCAATGCTCCAGCCACTTTTCAATGTTGTAAGTTGAGCATTTTTAGTGATATGGTGGAGCATATTTTTGAGGTCTTCATGGATGATTTCACTATTTTTGGTAATACATTTGAGGATTATTTGAGCAATTTAGAAAAAGTCCTCACTAGCTGCAAAGAAAATAACCTTGTGTTGAAATGGGAGAAGTGCCACTTCATGGTTTGCCAGGGAATTGTCCTTGGCCACATTGTGTCAGAAAGGGGATTGGAAATTGATAAGTCCAAAATAGATTTGATCACTAACCTACCTACACCAAAAACCATACGAGATATTAGATCATTTTTAGGACATGTAGGTTTTTATAGGAGGTTTACCAAAGATTTCAGTTCTATATCTAGATTGCTCTGTAACCTATTTTCCAAAGAGGCAGAATTTGGATGGTCTAAGGCAAGCCAAGAATCATTTGATAAATTAAAAAACATGATGACATTTGCACCGATTATACAGCCTCCTGATTGGACTTTGCCCTTTGAGATCATGTGTGATGCCAATGATTATGTGGTTGGGGTTGTGTTGGGGTAGCGTAAGGATAAGAAATCTTACATGATTTATGATGCAAGTAGGAGCTTGAATAGCGCACAGATCAACTATTCAACCATTGAGAAAGAATTATTGGCAGTGGTCTTTGCACTTGACAAGTTTAGATCCTACTCGATTGGATCTAAGATAGTGGTTTTCACTGATCATTCTGCGATCAAATACCTTCTTTCAAAAAAGGATGCTAAGCTTAGATTCATCCGCTAGATCCTCCTACTCCAAGAAATTAACTTAAAAATCAAGGATAAAAAAGGAGTAGAGAATGTCTTGGCTTATCATCAATCAAGGTTGGTCTTTTACGATACCATTGAACCGACACTAATCCAGGATAATTTCCTAGATGAACATTTATTTGCTGTATCTTAATCCCCTTGGTATGCTGATATCGTGAACTATCTTGCTACGAGCAATATTCCTAATCATTAGAACAAGCAAAATAAAGACTCTTTCTTTTCTCAAGCTGGATATTTTTTCTGAGATGATCCATGTTTGTTTAAATACTACCTAGATCAAATAATGAGGAGATCTATACCTAATCATGAGATACATAGTGTCATCTCCATTTGCCATACAGAAGCTTCTGGGGTGCATTTTTCTGGACAAAAAACTGCTATTAAAATTTTGTAGTTTGGATTCAATTGGCCCTCATTGTATTGTGATGCTCATGATTTTTGTCAGGCATGTGATCGCTGTTAGAAGTTGGGAATAATTTCTAAAAGAAATATGATGCCTTTAAATCCCATTCTAGTAGTAGAGCTCTTTGATGTATGGGGCATTGATTATACGAGTTCATTTCCTCTCAGTTTTGGCTATATCTATATCTTAGTGGCTATAGACTATGTGTCTAAATGGAGAGAAGTTATTCCCTATCAAGAAAATGATGCAAAAACAGTCTTAAAATTTTTGAAAGAAAATATTTTTTCTCATTTTGGTGCTCCACGAGCCATCATTAGTGATGGGGTTTTGTATTTTTGTAATCGGGCATTTGAGGTCCTAATGAAACAATATGGGATAACCCATAAAATTGCCACTCCTTATCACCCACAAACCAGTGGGCAAGTGGAAGTGTCTAATTGAGAAATTAAAAGAAACTTGGAGACTACGGCTAGCCCCAATCAAAAAGATTGGTCAATAAGGTTGATAGATGCTTTATGGCTTACCGGATTGCTTTCAAAACTCCAATTGGAATGTCTCCATACTGGCTTATTTATGGGAAAGCATGCCACCTTCCAGTCGAGCTGGAACACAAAGCTTATTAGGCCATAAAACAATTCAAGTTTGATATGGATAAGGCTGGGACCAAAAGGAAATTGCAATTAAATGAACTTGATGAGTTGCGATAGGAAGCCCATGCTAATTCGAGAATTTATAAAGAAAGGACCAAGATCTTTCAAGATAGAAGCATTTTGCGAAAAACATTTCACCTTAAGTAGAAGATTCTCCTTTATAATTCTAGGCTCATCTATTTCCTGGCAAATTGACCTCTCATTGGACTGGACCTTTCATTGTGAAAGAAGTATTTCCATATGGTGCAGTGAGAATTTATGATCTCAAGGATGGCCAGATGTTTAAAGTCAATGGCCAAAGATTGAAGCCATTCTTGGAGATTCCACCACTTGATAAGGAAGAAATTCCCCTTGATGATCCTGTGTACAAGGATTAATTGGCCATGGATCTGATAGTGGCCTTCTACTGTGTATATTATGTATATTATAGATTTTTCTTTTTTAGTTTTGTTTTGCCTAACCTTGGACAGGAGCAATACTGACACATTTTTAGGTACCTTTCTTCCTTTTCCTTCTTTTGAAGTTATGTTTCTTCATGTTACTCTTATTGTTTTGCATTCCATTCATATGCATCAAGGACGATGCTCATGATTAGTAAGGGGGTGGGAACAAGCACACTTGTCTAATTTTAGGCATTGTAGATTTATGTTTGTCAATTTTTTTTAGGAAAATTTTTCAATTTTTAAAAAACTTTCCAATTTTTAGACCTTTATTCTGGTTTTAGGAACTTTTGCTAGCATATAGTTTTATTTTAGAAAAGAAAGTTTTCAAAGGAATTGAAGCGATTTGAAATTATGTAGAAATCTAGAATTTTTATACTTTTGGAAGGAAGTAAAAAGGAAGTTTGCAGTTTCTAAAGGAGAAAACCTATCGAAAGAGTACCAAAACTTGCTTTCCACATGTATATATGTATACATTGTTTTTCGACATTTTGGATAAGAAGCTTTAATGCTATTTTTGGAATTTTTCAGGAGAATATGATGTGAAGTTAAGAGTTGGTTTGTAGAATATTTTTGTTTCTTGGTTCAATTTTGGTGAATTGTATATACTAGGACCAAGATAAATTAATTCGATCGGAATGAGAAAGGCCACCTAGTAAACAGATAAATTAATTCGATCGAAATGAAAAAGGCCACTTAGTGTTTACTTCTGATTTGAAAAGAAAAACCAAAATGGGAATAAAAAATATAATAAGAAAGTTTATGACTAGTTTGGGTTCGTAGCCTTTTTAACGCGAGCTAGTAAGTTTGGAGGGATATATCTATATCTAGTGCCCTAAAGCCATTTGGTTTGGGAGTCATTGGCCTAATGCTCGTTACATGGGTTAATTAGAAAGTTTAAGGGACCTAAACATTGCAAAGTCACAAAATGAGTTTTTAGAAAAAAAAGAAGAATGATGATGAATTATGGCCCAACAAGTGTTCGTAGAAATTTTCAAGGGATATGTGCAGAAATGCATAAGAACTAAGTTTACTCCCCAGATCTTAACTTTTCCTATATCATATGAATTTGGAAATTTCTATGTTGGAAAAAGTAAGTAAGTGAAGAGTGATCATGAGTTCCAAGTGTAAAGCCACGATGTAGTAATAAACTGGTGAGACCAGGTCAATCCTCAGGGAACAATATACTTTAAGGTTCCTTTTCAACTTGTACCTGCTTTAAATAAAAATTTAAAACTAGCCTAATTTAAAAACTAACAAATACAAGCATCCCACTTGCCAAAATTAAATTAATTACAACCAAATAAAATGAAAACTTCTTAAAACTAAAAACCTAAATCTAAAACTTTTTAAAATAAAACTAAAGTTGCTGCAAAATAACACAGAGGTTAGAACTTCTAAAACTAGAAAGTTATTATAATTAGAAACTACAACTATGTTAACTTTCTAAGTCTTAAAGATCTTTCTAATTTCAAAATTTCTACAATCAAACACTTTTAAAAAGAATCTCAAATCTGGAAATTAGTAACAAATCTAAAATTAGAAACACAATCTATGTAATGTGTACCATATAACTAATGCAAATTTCCTAATATGAGATGCAAAATTTAAACAAAATATGATCCTAATCTAATGCACTCCTAAACTAGATTTAATTGCTGAAAATCATGCTCTACTGATGCATGAACCTAATAAAAAATGAATTTAAAAAAAATCTAAAATGCAAAAAAAATATGCATGAATAATGGTTATCAAAAATAAAAATTCTGATATGCAGTTTGGCAGTCAGTCTTAGTTTAAGCTTCTGGAAATTGAACTTACCATAATCTTTTGAATCTAAAACTTTGTGATTTTAAAGTTTACTCATCAAGGTTCAATTCATCCAATTTTTATAGCAAAACTCACTGATTTGTTTTGTCTATTAATTCCAAGCTTTTGAATAAAAAATCTACTCTGTGCAGATTTCTGTGTACAGAATTTTTGACTGGCGAGTGTTTCTATGACTCAAAACCTAACTTCTTTTAATCCTTTTTCTCTTAGATTTTTGTGGCACAAAGTTAACTCATCCAGCAATGCATCTTCCAAATTTCAAGGCAAAATAATCTTTCTATTTCACGTTTTAAATTGCCAATATTTGGATAAAAAAAACTACTGTTTGTTGTCTTTTTAAATTCAAAATTTATCCTTTTTATTTCCAAAAAAGATCATGAATTCCATATCTAAAATCCTAATTTCCAGCAACTAAACTAACACATGATATGAATGCATGCTTCTAAAAATGAATCCCCGCCATAAATCATGCAACATAAAAAACACAAATAAAATAAGAACAATGGAATTTAAATGTAGTGTTTTTGTAGAAATTCAAGGGTGGTAAACTTGAAATCAAAGATGGTATAAGCAGAAATCAAAGGTGGTAACAACAAAATGTCAAAGGCAGCATATTCATCTTTCAATTCCTTAGCTTAACTTGGGCTAAAAAAAAATAGAAGTGTTGTCCTAGGGCTTTATTCTTCATCTTATGTCATGAATCTAAGTGAGAATAACAAATTTCCATTCAATGTAAAATAAATTTTAGAATTGGCCTCTAATCTTTCTTCACTCAAACCTCTTCAACTCCATTTTGCATTGCCTTCAAATATACAACATATTTGAAAAAACAAAGTATATTGAAAGGGTTACTGAGATGGGTTAATAGTTGTGATTCCAATTCTATTCCAATATTTAAATAAAAATGAAAATTAACCCAATTACAAATAAGACTAATATTAAGAACACCACAAAATCAAAGACAAGAAAAATTGAAAAAAAATGAACTTTATTACTAGCATGAAAATTGTTTTACAAAAGATTGAAAATTAAAAGCAAACAATTACATACTAGTATGGATGAGAATTCCTCCTTTTAGTTGAACACTTCAAGGTTGGTGGTGTGGCTTTCGGGCTTAATTCCTTGATGATTTAAGATGTACAGACTAGAGAGAGAGAGATCGATGTAGACATCTAGAGGTTGGAGATGGGCAATTCTTCCATGCCTTAGACCACCACAAGGATGCCTTATTTATAGTTTTTTAACCCCTCAAATTTCCTTTCTTTATTTGTTTGGAAGTCTTTCTTTGATGCCTTTTTTTATTCTTGTAATCCTACTCCTTTGCAAAGAAGGTCTCTTATATGGCTTTCCTCCCATGAAATATCTTGAGATCTCTTGAAATTATCTCTAAATTATCAAAGGATAATTTGGATGATGTAGTAAAAGATGGTGGACCCTTTCTTAGACTCCTGCAAATGTGTCCTCACACATGTGCATGTGTGTGGGACCATGAAGTCAATTCTTCATTGTTTTCTTTTAATTTCTTTCCTCTTTTTAATTTTTCACTCCTTTCTTTTGAAAATAAATTTCTTGCTTCAATTATTGAAAATGGGACTCATGTCATCAATTCCATGTAAAACAAACATGAATTCATGTGAAAAGACAATTTTAACCCTAAGATTACAAATGCATGAATGGGGGCCCATCTCTCATGAAATGACAATAAAAATGCACACCAGTTTTCATAATGCTTTGTGAATGAACTAATGACGATGAAAATTTGATTTTTTTCATGAGAAAAATAATTTTTAGAAAACTTTCCAAAAATTGATTTCTACAAATGGTAGATTTCATGAATTTATGCAAAAGTGTAATTTTTTAGCAAGTTATGCAGAAAAATACTAAAATGAATTTAGAATACATGAAAC
Source organism: Sextonia rubra (assembly GCA_037013555.1). NCBI lineage: Eukaryota > Viridiplantae > Streptophyta > Magnoliopsida > Laurales > Lauraceae > Sextonia > Sextonia rubra. Next base: position 742,591 of record JASUAD010000007.1, read on the forward strand.
TATTATATCACACTAAATGAAGCTCTTTCAAGTCAATACGTCCTTAAAATGGTCCAAAATGTATATGAAAATATGCATTTTTGAGGACTTATCAAAGAGTGTTCGCAAGAGTTTGCAAGGAAGTATGTGCGGGGAAGAACAAGGATCATATTTGTTTCCTAGATCCTAACTTTTCTTATATCGTACGAACTCGGGAACTCTTACTTTGGAAAAAGACAGTGAGAGAAAAGCGGTCTGTCGAAATAAATAATAATGTGGTAGTCATCTTAGTAGCTTTGAGAGGAATTTTTTTTTGCTAAATTTTAGGGGAACAGACTATTTGAAGGAAAATTCTGTTTTTGCAGCATTATCGTGGAATATTTGGAATAAGTTTTTGATGTATACATTTTTCACCATGCACGCAAGTTGGTTTGAATTTGAGAAAGTTTTTGAAAATTGAACTGTAAACCGGACTTTGAAATTCTAAAAGTTTGATCATTCTATATTTCAAAAATATCCGATATGAGTGAATTTCTTTTGGAAATTTCTTTTATTCTTTTATTTATTTTTTTGTTTTTCTTAAAATTTTCTTCTAAAAGAGAAAAAAAGAATTTTATTGGTATATTTACTGCAAACGTTCACGAGATACAACTTGTCCACTCGGGGAAACTAGGGGCTTAAGGGCTTGTTACATATGCTAAATGTAGTCGAGAGTACTAGCGAAAGTGGCGTTACAATCATGATTACTTTTATTGCATTGCATTAGTTTTAGGTTAGCTTAGGTCATGATTGAATTCTTCATTTTTATTTGCAGTTTTTGTTAGAGACTAGCAAAATGCTACTTAGGGTGTGTGATAAGTCCTTAGAAATGCATATTTTTATATACATTTTGGACCATTTTAAGGACTTATTGATTCAAAAGATCTTCATTTAGTGTGATAAATTGTTTCATCCATTTTAAATTCATTGTAGTACTTTCTTGCATAAATTGTTTAAAAATCACACTTTTTTGCATGGAATATGGAACTTGCCATTTTTGGAGTTTCGTTTTTGAAAATTTTTGTGAAAATTGATTTTCTCTTAAAAGAAACTAAATTTTCATTATCATTAGCTAATTCACATAAAACCATGGAAAATTATGTGAATTCATGCTGTTATTTCATATGAATTGGGCCCGCAGTCACGCATCATGAAGTAAGGGTAAAATTGTCATTTCACATGGAATTCATTTCTTTTCTTGCTAAAGATTGGTGACATGGACCCCATGTCCAAGGGTTGAGGCAAGATTTTATTTTCAAAAGAAATGAGAGAAGAATTAAATAGAGGAAAGAAATTACAATAAAAAAATGCAAAATTAGCTTCGTTGTCCCACACACATTCACATGTGTGAGGACACAGTTGTGGGATGGCCAAGATGGGGTCCAATCTACTCGCTGCATATTTTTAATTATTTCCAAGACAATGTTAAGAGAATATAAAGAAAATCTCATTAAAGGTGAAGAAGGAAAGCCATGTGTCAGATCTTCTTTGCAAAGGAGTAGCAGTTTAAAAGAAAAAAAATGGCAAGAAAGCATGGATAGATCCCACACCCAACACGATGTGATTTGGGTTCAGATTTTATTGTAAAAGAAAAGAAAAAAAAATCCGAGGAGAGTTATCTTAAAATATCTTTAAAAAAAATCAAGGAGAGTTCTCTTAAAATATCTCTTTGCCAACAAGGAGAATTTTCCAAGAAGGAAAAGTTAACAACACAAAAGAAAAAAGAGGAAATTCCACTCAAGCCTCTTGTGGAATTCATGCCCAAGCCATGTCATGGCAGCCCAATTTTTTCAAATTTCAATTATTTTGAAGATTTTATCATATCAAGTGAGAAGGGAAATTTTGGGGTTTGAAAAAAATATAAATAGGGCACTCCTTTGGTAGCCGAAGGCATGGAAAGAACTCCCCCTCTTGATTTCTACACTTCATTTTCTCCCTTTGTCTCTCTCCCTTCATCATAGTCCTTACGGAGACTCTACTGCAGTGACACTACACGCTTGAGATCTCCACTAAAAGTTCTCTTTTCAATCCTAGCATGTAATGTTCTTTGATTTTATTTTATTTTTATCTCATGTAAAGACTTTATATGCTAGTATAATGTTATTCTTCTCAAATTTTTTTCCTTTTCTTGTGGCTTATGTGGATACTTTGTTGATGGTTCTTGCCTTTCGGATTGATGACCCAAGATACTAAGATCATACTTAAAGTAACCATGAACCCGGTTAAGAGTAAACTTTGAGAAGATAACTTCACTATAGCTACTACATTTAAATTCTTATTCACTACATTTATTTTCCTGCAATTACTACATTTAAATTCCCGTTTCTCACTTCATTTAAATTCCTGTAATTTTTTTATTTCTTTATTTCTTTTGATGTTCTTTATATTTCAATGTTTTGTTTTATGCATGGTTTAATGGCTAAAAGTTTGATCATAGCATGCATTGATTAGTGCTCTATTTCCCAACATATTAAGGTGCTGGAATGAAAAAAGTTACATGCTGTTTTTCAAAGTGAAAAGGAATCAGATCTGAATTGTTCTTGAGAACGTGCATTACATCTCATATTGCTAGATTTTCTGATCTCAAAATCAGTCCATATTCTTTACAATTAGTTGTGCTATCTTTAAGATAAATCACGGACCAGATTTGTGGATTCAAAGCATAGAAAAGTGTGGTTTAGAGAGTGGATTTGAATGAGATTAAATTCTGAAAGAAAACACTTTACAACATGGAAATCAGAAATTCTACACAGCAGAATTTTTCCTTGGCAATCTTAACATGGTAAGAACAGTAATGCAAAATTACATGTGAACAGTTGGTGCACCATAAGAGTTTCTGAAAGCACTCTGTAAAACTAAGTTTTTCATCTAAGTTGTGCCCAGAAGTGAAGTGTTTCTGGTGTGTAAACAGTCTCTATAAATAGTCCACTACACAAACAAATTCTTCACAGCAGAATTTTGGTTTCATGCATCATGTTTCGTACATATTTTTCAACCTTTCCCATTTCTATTTTTTCTCTCTTTTGTTACATTCATGCATCAGTTATGTGTTGATTCCAGCCATTAAATTTAGATTAGGTTCATATATTTTTTTAAAACTTTGCATTATATATGGAAAAATTCTGCATTAGATTTTTTTAAAACTTTGCATTATATATGGAAAAATTCTGCATTAGTTGTTCACATGGCATGCATTGCATTGCATTGTTACTTTGTTTTCTAACTTTCTAATATTTGAATTAGTTGATCTAAAATTTAATTTAGGAAGTTGACTTTGGAAAGTTTCTAATTTAGGTTTTTTTTTTTGGTTTAGATTTTTTTAAAATCAACTTGAATCTAATGTAGATTTGTTTGATGATTTGTTTCTAATTTTAGTTTATCAATTTGATTTGAATGTTTCATTTTTTTTATAGGTTTTCATAATAGAATGTTTCTAATTTGATGTTCTAATTTGTATGTTCTTTTGTAGTTAATTTAAGATTCCTTTTTAGATTAGGAAATTTTTATTTTTGAGAATGTATTTGATTGAAAGGTAGGAATGGTGACTGTAATTTTTTAGTTTTTAAGTTAGTTTTTTATTTTATTTAGGGCAGTGACAAGTAAAGTCGGAAACCTTATTTTAATAGCTCCTTGAGGATTGACCTGGTCTAACCAGTTTTACTACAATTGAAGCTTTGCACTTGGAGTGACAATCACTTAGGAAGGAAATAAGGAATATGCTTCTTATGAAAACAGTAAACCCTAATTCAACCTAAATTAGAATCTTAGTTTCATAAATTACAATTTATCTCACTAGAGAATTATAATTGCACTCTTGTCCTTATTCTCAAAATAATATTTTGAGCTTCTTGTTATTAAATGCTTATTAATTTCTCTACGTTAAGGTTTTAGATATCCATTGATTAAATAATTATTGACACCTGTATTTAATCGATATCATTATATTTCCTTGAGACCTTACATTTAACTTATTTAATATGTCGGACACAAAGTCCACTTGCAAGGTTTTTACATAATCAAAACTTATAAGCTTCATCAAGGGGATATTATCAATCTCATTATAGGACATGGATTTTGTCCATAAACTAATATGCACCATACACGTAGTGTAGTCATCTAATTTACTAAGATTATTGACCTGTAAAAGACCTCACTCCTTTGTAAATTAAAATACCAAACACTAAACGTATGTGCCTATTATTTATTTATATTGGGATTAAGAGTACAAGCACTCATAATAACCATTTGGATGTTAATTATCTTATATAGCCAGTATAAAGACAATAAACCCAAAAGCAGTCCTATTTAATACACAAAGTGTGCTAGGATAATGAGTCAAAACTATACCATTTCTCATAGCCAAGACAAACCTATTAAAACATCATGTTACAATCGTATCAATGGTGTGTCCAACTTTAGCTAGATCATGAACAACAATAACTTATATTCGATAAGAATCGATAAACAAGTTTTCTATGTGTAAGCTGAACTCTACACACCGGTTTGTCTACTTTATAGAATAAAAAATGCATACATGCATAATAAATAACAATGCAACCATTTGCGCATACAAATTCTCATTAAGATGAAAAGACAAATTTCACTAATAAATAAATCAATCAAAGACAAATATAGAAAAGTATTCTTTTAGTATAAATTTCCAACAATCTCCCACTTAGACTTAAAATCATGTTGACATGTATTTCAATCTCATGCCCTCCACATAACTATCAAAGCTCTTTGTTGGTAAGCTCTTTATAAAAGGATCTACTAGGTTGTCCGCTGATGCAATCTTAGTCATAATTATATCACCCTTTTGTATGATTTCTCGTATGAGATGATACTTTGTTGAATGTGCTTACCCTTCTTATGCATCTTGGGTCCCTTTCTATTAGCAACTACACCGATATTATTATAAAAAAGTATTATAGGTGATTTTACCGAGCGTACCACTTTTACATCCATCAAGAAGTCTAGCCTAGGGTTTCTCCTCTTCCTTTTTTCCTCTGCCTCTCTACATCAAGGTACTATACTCTTTTCTTGCCTCTAACGTGACTATATCGCTTCTTCTTCTTCTTCGCTGAGTCGTTCTTCCTTGTTCATCTGACTTGATTGTTCTCTCATCTCCTTCACGCGATTTGTGATGATAAATCACCCTCATTGCTATAATCTTCGTGTAGGTATTTTGCTCTTCTCTCTTGGCATTTTGGATTGCATTTTGGTGTGTTTGTGTCTCCCATTTCATATACTTGTTTTTAGTTTTGTCATTTTGCCTCCTAGGACCAAAAATGCATACCCCTCTGGTAAGAGACCTAAATCCACTGGTGGTTCATCTAGACCTAGGCAGGACTCTCCACCATCTCCTAGAGTTCTGATTCCAAGGGAACTTACTAGAGATAGAACATTTGCTAGTTGTCCCATTACTGTTGAACGTAGTGTAAATTTGTTTGCCATTCAGAAGTACGAGGTCCATTCTCTTCTCTCTAAGGTTGGATGGGAAAATGTCCTCAAATGGAGTGGTCCTACTTATCCTTCCATTGACCAGGCATGTATGTATCTATCATGGAAGCATTTCTGGACAATTTATCTTTTGAGGTTGAATTCACTGATGGCACCAATGTCATCACTCCTGTTATTCGCTCTGCACTTCTGTGTATTCCTCTATCTGATGTGCTCATTCTATCATCAAGGATTCCTTTCAGAGGATGACAAACGAACTGTTACTGTACCTTTATGCGGGTAGGAAACTCCTTGGAAGAAAAATGGTTTTCTCCCTGCAGATTCATTACTTCTCCCATACCGGATTTTGCATGCGATCTTCACTTGTAATCTCTATCCCCATAACGGAAATTTTTTAGACTTGACCCCCTTTATGACTAATGTACTCTATTGTGTCCATATGGGGGTCAGAGTGCATCCTCCATCTCTCATTTGTGCCTCTATCATTTGATTTTGGTATTTTTCGGGTAGGAGCACCAAATGCTTGCTTGTTTGGGCATCTCATGACCTGTCTTGCATCTCAATATGGGGTCTTTTTGCCCTCTGATGAAGCCCCTGAGTCTCATCCAGTATTTAGTACCATTACATTCAAAATATGTGTTTCTTAAAGCAACAGGCAATTGGCCCCAGTTATCCTAATTCTAGCGATGAAGATGACTCTCCGGGAGAAATTCCTCGCCCAGCTCAACCTTCTACATCACAAGTCTAGTCTCCTCCTCCGATTTCTTCCTCACTTCTTCCTAAGCCTTGCTTGAAGCCTGGCTAGCAGCTCTTGAACAACAGCAAACAAAATGGAGACTCTCATGAAGAAGACCTTTCAAGTACCTCTCCAAGATTTCCAAAAACTATTGGAGAGATGAAGTTGTGATCCGTTCTCCCACTTCTCCTTCAGACTGATGTTTGGTTGCTTGTTTGCATTTAGTACTCTTTTTTGTGTTTAAAGGAGCTGCACTTTTTGTTTTGTTTTGGTTTACTGTGACTATGGAGTTGACTGTGTGCTCAACACATCACTATTGTTATTCTTATTACTTACTTGGCTAACTATGTGTGCTTTTATTTCTTGGATCTTTTGATATAGTTCTTGGCATGTGTTCTATTCTTTGTTTTGCTATCTCTTGTTAATTTTGTGCCAAAAAGGGGGGAGAACTACTAACTTTAGGGGGAGCTTTCAACAATTCCACCTTTATAGTGAATGGTACTTAAAGTTCTTTTGTAGGCAAGTTATTTTTATAGGATCATGCACCATCTAAGGGGGGCCTACTGACTCATTGATATTTCTATATAGTCTTGTAAAAGTACTTTGGTTGTTTAAGGATTATTCAGTCTTGTCAAAGGAAAATCGTGCAAAGTGTATTGATTTAAAATGTTGTATTTCATTGTATGTATATTTTATCATGAAATTGACAAAGGGGGAGATTGTGAGTGCCATAATAAGAGTGTGTTGTCAATTTTGTGTCCCAAGTGAAGTCCAAGTCAAATATGCCTCAATCAAGATCAAGCAAGATCAAGGAAGGTCAAGTAACATCAATGAAGTTCAAGCAAGATCAAGGAAGATCAAGATCAATCAAGTCTATTATCCAGGAGATCTTCAATAAGTGCTAAGGTAGTATTGACTCTTAGTAACATATTTAAAGGACCATAGAAAAGGATTGAAAAAGCTTCTCAAAATTGCTTTTGTACATAACTACGGCTTAGATCACGGCTAAGCCGAAAATCTCACGGCTCACAATCTAGAGAACAATTTTTGAATTTATGACCTACGACTGGCCTTAAAAACAAACATCAAGTATTCATTATCAAAGAAGTAAAATGAAGCAAATAAAGGAAACAAAAACACACACTTTTACTAGATATGAATGTTTTTACATAAAGATAGAGATAGAAGATTCTCTTCTAGTGGAAGCTTCAAGTTGGAGAGAGCCTTCTTGAATAGAAAAATTATAGAGTCGAAAGATATGGAGAGAGTGGAGGGAGAGCCAGAGAGAGGAGGTCTCTTTTTTCATGTCTTGGAATGATAGAGGGGTGCCCTATTTATAGTTTTTCAACCCCTAGAGTTTCCATCTTCACTTGATATAATACAATCCTAAAAAATAATAAAAAATTAAAGGCACATGGGCTCCACAAGAGGGTTGGGTGTGATTCCCATGGCTGACTTTTTTTTCTTTTTTTGTTATTTTCTTTCTTTATTTGGCAATCCTTCTTTGCTTCTTGTTTCCTTCTTTATCATTGCCACCTTGCATTAAGATTTCTTAAGAGATAAGTTAGGGATAAGAATCCTCTCTTAGAATCAAACTTGGCCCACATGAGGTGTATAACTTTCTTTTTTAATCTCTTGCTTTGTCAACTTGCCTTCTTTAGAAAGTACTGTTTATTTGCTCCAAACTCAAAGAGAGCTTTTGAGATATTTTGAGATAAGTCTCTTGATTCTTTTCCTTTATTTTTTTCAAACAAAAATCTGGTCCATATCCTTGTTTGGTCATGGGATCCCTCTTGGATATTTATTTATTTATTTATTTATTTTTTCAATTCATCTCCTTCTCAAAGGATAACTCCTATGTGGCTTTCTTTGTCCATCTTTGGTAAGATATTCTTCAAATTCTCTTGAAAATATCTTGAAATGTACAACAATCAAATGGGTCCCATCTTGGATGTTTTACATGTGTACCCCACACATGTGCATGTGTGTGTGGTACCATGAAGCCAACTTTTGTAATTTTTCTTTTATCTTTTCTCTCTTTTCTTTTGAAAATGATTTTTTTATCTTAATTCTTGGAAAAAGGGACCCACATAATCAATTTCCTATAAAACAAATGTGAATTCATGTGAAAAGACATCCAAATGGGGAAGATGGTGGGTATACAAAAGCGGAAGGGAGAAGAGAGAGGAGATGGTAGTGGAAGCAAGGCTGAATTAGGACTGGTATTCCAACTCTTGCCTGTACATGAAGGAGGCTAGACCTATTTATAGCAGTAAAAAACAAAATTTACATTTCATTACAACTGAATTTAAATTGCATGTGCATTTCATTTAATGTGCTAGCAAATTTCATGATGCTTCTGGACTACAGGCTGAAATCACAATCTTTACTGTAGATGAACTTTATTCTAAATAGTGAGTTGTCATGATTGCTTTCAGTGACTTGATAAGGCATGTCATATCTTTATTTTCTTTTCCTTTCCTGGAGATAAGTTCTTCATGGATGTGCATGTCGGGGATAAAATACTACTTCAGAGGTATTCTTTGTCTTTTAGTACTTTTGCAATGTACTTTTTCTAAGAACTCATTGATGTGCTAGGAGAAGAAGCTTTTCTCATGAGTATATTTTATTTTCTTCCGATGCTTTAGAAAAAGATCTCGTAGGAAGAATCTTTATGCTAGTCATAGTATTAGTGCTGGAGATTTGCATCAAATGCATCAAAAGTGATTATCCCAGCCATCATTTCTTAATTCGCCATGGAATAACTGGATTAACTCTTCACGATTTTTCTTAGAAACATCAAAAGACATATTTTCATAAGCATTGATAATTTGATTAAGAACTGTATGTCCAGATTTATATGGATTCTGTATCACTGTTGTTTGCTCAGCGAGATCATCAGAAATGCAAACAACTCTTCGATCGCCACACTAAACATATCTGTATGTACTTGCAAATTCAAGATGCCCTTTTAGATTGAGAAATCTTTGATACTGATCAGAAGCTGGATCATAAGTTTGGAGGTGTTCTAAGCTATATTCTAATGTAGCAACTTCATGAGATTCGTACCATTGAGCTGGATAATCAACAGGGAGATGCGCAGAATCATTTAAGGTGGAAATGAGTTTTTTTCCAGATTAAATCTCCTTCTTTATAATTCATGATGGTCCATAATTGATAAAGTTGATAAAACCGGATTTCTGGTCTTTCACCCAAACTTGATGAAATCGTTATGAGAAGTTGTCTTTTGGTAACTCCAAGGCTGCGAAGGGCATGACACACGGTTGCAGGAAGCTGCTATATTATTTCAAAATCACCTCTGCATAAAGAAAATTTATGGACTAATCCTTGTTCAATATATGGGATGTCCACTTCATGTGATGGCAAAAATAATTTTGGAAAGCCAGTTGCCCAGCTTATATAATGAGCTTTGAGCATTAATCGCTCCTTGATCCGACAAGAAAGAGTTTGTGCTCTAATTCTTGCAACAATCTCATCTGGAAGGGATGTGTTAACCTTTTCCAAAAGGTGAATTCTAGATGTTTTTTCATCAACATAGGTGGATAACAGTGCTCTTTGATGGTTGTTATGGCATATGAGGATTTGGCTTTCTAAGTCCTTGATATGGTTTACAATTTTGGATAAGGTTTTTCGAGTGCTTTTTCTTTTATCAGAAAGAATGGCACTCCAATGGGCATTGATAAGTTCTTGAGAAGAGACAGATAATCCTGGATTGAAGAAGGGAATTGATATTTGTTGGGATGTAGGTATGAACGAAGAGCTTGATTCTTGCATAGGGGCTTTGCTTTTGCTTATCATTATGAGAAGGGATACTTCCTGAAGGCAGATAAAGCTGAATGAGAATTAGCAATAATCTGAATTTTTATTTTCTTTGGGAAAATAATTTTATATCTATCCTCTGGGTAGAATTTGAAAGTACCAAAATCAGGATGTAGGATCAAATGTAGAAAAATGAAGACATCAGAGAGACGATTAATAAGATCCATTTTATTTGGAACTGGATATTTGATTATTTGTTTAAACACCTTATTCTTATTTACATTTTGTCTAAATATGATTGATTTCTTGAATAGGAGTTGATTCTCCGAAATCAAAAATTAATTCTTTATCGTCTAAAATAGTTTTTAGACCTAATGAGTTAATTTGAAAAGGGTGTAAAATTTGTAGAAAAAGATTTCCAAGGATAACATCATTATTTAAATCATTCCATAGAAGGAAAGCAGTCTTTATGCATGTTCCATTTGGATATTACAAATAGAATGTTATGCCGTTTGGTTTAAAAAATGCTCTTTCTGAATTTAAAAGAATAATGAATAAAATTTTTAATCCATATCAAGCTTTTATCCTTGTCTGTATAGATGACATTCTTGTGTTTTCAAAATCCATTTGTGACCATTGGAAACATTTAAATATTTTTAAAAAAGTTATTCTGAAAATGGACTTGTTTTATCCCAAAAGAAGATAAAACTTTTCCAAACAGAAATTCAGTTTATTGGCACTTCTTATTCAAACCCATCTTTTTATCATATTTGCCTTCGGGAATTATCCCTTCTCACAATGATACTAACCACTGGCAAAAGCAAAGCCTTTATTCAGGAATCAAGCTCTTCCTCCATCCCTACCTCTCAACAAATATCAAGCCCTTTCTTCAATTCAGGATTATCTATTACTTCTCAAGATCTTATCAATGCCCATTGGAGTGCAATTCTTTCTGACAAAATAAAAAATACTAGAAAAACCTTATCCAAAATTGCAAACCATATTAAGGACTTAGAAAGCCAAATCTTTATGTGCTATAACATCCATTAAAGAGTACTGTTATCCACCTATGTTGATAAAAAAACATCCAGAATTCACCTCCTGGAAAAGATTAACACAGCCCTTCCAGATGAGATAGCTACAAGAATTAGAGCACAAACTCTTTCTTGTCAGATCAAGGAACGATTAATGCTCAAAGCTCATTATATAAGCTGGGCAACTGGCTTTCCAAAATTGTTCTTGCCATCACATGAAGTTAATATTTCATATATCAAACAAGGCTTAGTCCAAAGATTTCTATTATATAGAGATGATTTTGAACTAATACAGTAGCTCCCTGCAATTATGTGAAATGCCCTTCGCAGCCATGGAATTACCAATAGACAACTTCTCATAACAATTTCATCAAGCTTGGGTGAAAGATCAGAAATTCAATTTTATCAACCATATCAAATTTGGACCATCATGGAATATGAAGAAGGAGATTTATTCTGCAAAAAATTCATTTCTACAATATATGATTGTGAGCATCTCCCTATAAGCTATCATTCTCGATGGTATGAATCTCATGAAGTTGCAACATTGGAATACAGTCTAGAACGTCTCCAAAATTATAATTCAACCGCTAATCAGCATCAAAGATTTCTTAATTTAAAAGAACATCTTGAATTTGCAGGTACATACAGATATGTTTGGTGCGATGGTTGAAGAATTGTTTGTATTGCAGATGATCTTGCAAATCAAACAACAGTTATGCAGAATCTTACTAAATTAGGATATGCAAAGCTTAATCAAATTCTCAATGCCTATGAAGATATGTCTTTTGATATTTCAGAAAAAAATCGTGAAGAATTAATTCAGCTATTCCATGGAGAATTCGAAAATGATAATGATGGTTGGAATGACCCTTGTCTCAATTTTGACTCGATTATGAAGTTCTCCGCCAGCTGCAATGGAGCCCATCAGTTTGATGACTAATATTATCAAGAGGTTTTATTCCATAAAGCATACAGAGGAAATATGTCCTACCATAATACCTTTCTCATCAAAAGTATCTTGAAAAAGTACTAGACATAAAAGCTACTTTAGGGAAAAAGACAAAAGACAATTGGGAAAAAACCAAAAACAACAAGTCTCCCATCTCTTAAACAATCCCACTAGATACTATGCATGAAGACAAACCATTTGTAACTAAAAGCTTCTACTATGTATCCACCTCATCTATCATCTATATTGCAACCAGCGATCTTATCTAGCAATCCCAAAACATCAAGAAACATGCTAGCATAGCAAATAAAATGCAAATTCAAATGAAATGCAGTTGTAATGAAATGTAAATTAAGTGTGTAAAGCTATAAATAGGTGTAGCCATCATCCTGTAAAATCATCAGAAGGAATAAAGTTATAAATTTCCTTTTCGTTTCCTCCTCCTGTTGTAACCTCCCCCCATTTCGTATCAAAGCCAAGCTAGCATCTAGTTTGTAATCAAGTACTTTGCCAATATAAAGTTGTTTTGTGAGTATTTCTTCACTTATCTTTGTTATGCTGTGTGTTGATTTTGTTTAAAGAATTGCTGACTCAAAAGTAAGAACATTGAAAGTCTTAATACCTAGTTCTGTGTTTATTATTATTGAGAAATTTTAATCATAATCCGCTTGGAGCGAAGCTGAGGTAGCCATTGTTGTCACTGTTGTTAGCTGTGTGAAGGCATTTCAAGGCGTTTTATTGGTGTGCAAATCCTCTATTTCATTAGATACTCGTGGTGGATTTAGTTAAAGGCATTTTATTGGTGTGCAAATCCTCTATTTCGTTAGATACTCGTGGTGGATTTAGTTAAAATAACTCTGTAATACAAATTATGGCTAAGCTTATTAAGAAGTTTGTACCTTCTTTCTCCTCATCATCAAATTCCTTTTCTTCCACGTCAATTGAAAATAATGAAGAAATCAGTTATGACGATTTAGATCAAGTTATTTGTGACTGAACTATTCCAACCTGAAATAAAAATGAAATTTATAAAGTTAGAAGTTTTCAATTAAAATCAAGTCATAAAGTAAAAACCATTGAGAGAACTGAATCCATTACCAGTAATATTCAGCATCTTTTTTTAATCAAGCCCCATGAAATAAAGGCATATGTTAAAACATACAATTATATTCATTTTGGATTAGTGCAGTTTGCTCTAAAGCCTTTAACAAGACTTGGACTTAGAATATAAGCTCTCATCTATGTTCAAAATACAAGACATAAAAAATTCAGTGATTCATTACTTGGAATGGTTGAATCAAGTTTGGTTAATGGCCTTACTTTCTTCAATTGCTTTCCAAATTTCTCTGTTTCTCTTATAGATCCGGGTGCACATGAAGCTCTTACTCTAGCTATCTAGACAAAAGGTTTTGATATGAATCCTCATAATTAAAATCTTGCTCTCATATATAGAGTTTATTATAAATTCATGAATTCAGTTGTTCCAGGCATAGCCTATTTCCATCAAGCAAAAGGTATGACTACTTTATTCCAAACTAATTTAAAAAATAAAGTTAATATTCCAAAACTCATCAGTGGAATGATATTAATCTATCTGGTAAATGGCGCTTAGAAAACGCTCAACCAAAAAGGTCTTTAGAAAATCAAGATATTGAAACAATTATTAAACATGAAGATGGAAGTGTCGAAATAAATTTTCAAACAGATTTAAGAGATACAACTCCTACAGTTTATCAACCTTCTAGAAAGTCTTATTCTAATCCTCCCTCTGTGATAGGATCTTCCATAAAATAACCATCCCGTGTTTCTTGCTCTACACCTCATGTAGACCTTCGACCAACAGGACTAGTGTATCCTTCATATCAAGCTTCTCCATCTAATACCTATAATCCTTCCAAATCCGATTTCAATATAAATGTTATTGAATGTTTTGAAATTGATAAAGAAATGTTAACACAGAATGTAGCTTTACATCTTTTAACAAAATCTTTCTTTAAATAGGTTTCTCAAGAACCTAAAGATTTCTTAAAAGAAAAGTGGTATAAATATATGTATGATAATCAAAGAAATATTTATTTCTTTGATTGGCTTAAACTAGCCATGAAAAAAGCTTATAATACCGAAGATTTATCCATCAATATAATAACAAAATTAAGTTCATCTTGGATTATAGCTTCTACCAATTCCTCTCCACAAAGAGCTGAAGAATCTATATATCCTCCATTACATCAAATTATTTATAAAGAAACATTATCTGTACCCATAAAAGATGTTACAAAAATACAAGGAGATAAAGATAAATCTAAATTTATTTATAAAACAAACTTAAGTCAAAATAATTATACAAATATCAACTTTCATACTATTGGCCAACAAACTACTAGAATTGAAAATAAAGTTGAAAATATTTTACAGCCTTCTGAAACTACTTCCTCCCAAAAAGAAATTAAGACTATCTCATCCTCATCTAGTTCTGATAACGATTATTCTTGTTCCTCTTTATCTTTAAATGTTCTTTTTGCTCAAAAAGAAATGGTACTAGAAATGTTTAAAGATCTCAAAGATGAAGAATTAAGAAATAAGTATTTTGAAAAAATACAAAATATAAATAAAGGAAATAAAAGTGGAAAAGCTTTTACATCAAATAATATATTTGATTTACTTGAACAATTTGGCATTAAAACTGTATCAGACATATTAAGAGAGCCGAAAGCTCCTCCTCATTTTTCAATTCAAGATCTTTATAAAGAAATTAATAATCAAAAGTAAGAAATAAAAGAATTAAAACAAGATTTAATTGAACTTCAAGAACCCAAACAACGTGTTGAGAATCTTAAATTTCACACACTCAAAAATTATCAAGAAAATAATGATAATTTAGAACATTAAGAAAATTTTGATCAAAACTTGAATGCTTTTATAAATTATTTAACAAAGAATCCACTTCAAAAATGGAAAACTCAAGTTATAATTAAGGTAAAAAACTTCTCTATTAAAGCACTCTGCTTACTAGATAGTGGCACAAATGTTAATTTAATAAGAGAAGGATTAATCCCTACAAAATATTATCAAAAAACTAAAATAAACTTAGCCTAGTAATTGCTAGTAAAAAATTATACATCAAATATAAATTAAATGATGTCCATGTTTGTAAAAATGGAAAATGTATAAAGATTAATTTCCTGCTCGGAAAAGATTTAAATAATGATATTATCCTTGGAAATCCTTTTCTATAGATTCTATAGCCTTTTCAAATTGATTCATCAGGCCTTAAAACTATTAAGGACAATAAAGATTTATTTTTTGATTTTATTGAATCAACCCCTATTCAACATATCAATATCATTCAAAATCAAATTGCTCATAAAGAAAAACAAATTGCATATCTTCAAGAAGATATGACTTCTTTAAGAATTGAAAAAGAATTACAAAAGCGAGAATTCCAAAAAGATTTAATCCAATTTCAAAATCTCTTGAAACAAAATGCTGTTTTGGCCTTTCTTCTACCTTTTGGTACAGGAAACACCATACTGTTTCTCTTTCATATATTGATAATTTTGATGAATCTCAAATTCTACCAAAGCTTGACCTATTCAGATGAATAAAGACCTTGTCCAACTATGTACTAAAGAAATCAATGATCTTTTTGCTAAAAAGCTCATTCAGAAATCACAATCCCTTTAGAGTTGCGCAGCGTTTTATGTAAATAAAGCGCCTGAACAAGAACGAGGAGTTCCCCGTCTTATTATCAACCACAAGCCTTTAAATAAAGTTTTAAAGTCTATCAAATATCCAGTTCTAAATAAAACTAATCTTATTAACAGTCTCTCTGGTGTCTTCATTTTTTCGGAACGGAGGATAGGTATAAAACTGCTTTTACAATTCCATTTGGACATTACGAATGGAATGTTATGCCGTTTGGTTTAAAAAATACTCCTTCTGAATTTCAAAAAATAATGAATGAAATTTTTAATCAATTTCAAGCTTTTATCCTCGTTTATATAGATGACATTCTTGTGTTTTCAAAATCCATTTGTGACCATTGAAAATAGTTAAATATTTCTAAAAAAGTTATTCTGAAAAATGGACTTGTTTTATCCCAAAAGAAAATGAAACTTTTCTAAACAGAAATTCAGTTTACTAGCACTTCTTATTCAGACCCATCTTTTAATCTTATTTGCCTTCAGGAATTATCCTTTCTCACAATGATACCAATCACTAGCAAAAGCAAAGCCTTTATTCAGGAACCAAGCTCTTCCTCCATCCCTACCTCTTAACAAATATCAAGCCCTTTCTTCAATATAGGATTATCAGTTACTTCTCAAGATCTTATCAATGCCCATTGGAGTGCAATTCTTTCTGACAAAAGAAAAAATACTAGAAAAACCTTATCCAAAATTGCAAACCATATTAAGGACTTAGAACGCCAAATCTTTATGTGCTATAACATCCATCAAAGAGTACTGTTATCCACCTATGTTGATAAAAAAAATATCCAGAATTCACCTCCTGGAAAAGATTAACACAGCCCTTCCAGATGAGATAGCTGCAAGAATTAGAATACAAACTCTTTCTTGTCAGATCAAGGAGCGATTAATGCTCAAAGTTCATTATATAAGCTGGGCAACTGGCTTTCCAAAATTGTTCCTACCATCACATGAAGTTAATATTTCATATATCAAACAAGGCTTAGTCCAAAGATTTCTATTATATAGAGATGATTTTGAACTAATACAGCAGCTCCCTATAATTGTGCGACATGCCTTTTGCATCCTTGTAGTCACCAAAAGACAACTTCTCATAACGATTTCATCAAGTTTGGGCAAAAAATCAGAAATTTGATTTTATTAACCTTATCAATTATGGACCATCATGAATTATGAAGAAGGAGATTTAATCTGCAAAAAATTCATCTCCACCTTAAATGATTCTGCGCATCTTCCTGCTGATTATCCAGCCCAATGGTATGAATCTCATGAAGTTACTACATTCAAATATAGCTTAGAATGCCTCCAAACTTATGATCTAGCTTCTGATCAGTATCAAAGATTTCTCAATCTAAAAGGACATTTTGAATTTGCAAGTACATATGAATATGTTTGGCGTGACAGTCGAAGAGTTGTTTGTATTGCTGATGATCTCGTTGAGCAAACAATGGTGATATAGAATCCATATAAATCTAGATATACAGTTCTTAATCAAATTATCAATGCTTATAAAGATATGTTTTTTGATGTTTCTGAGAAAACTCGTGAAGAGTTAATCCAGTTATTCCGTGGCGAATTAAGAAATGATAGCTGGGATAATCACTTTTGATGCATTTGATGTAAATCTCCAGCAATAATACTATACTAGCATAAACATTCTTCCTACGAGATCTTTTTCTAAAGCATTGGAAGAATATAAAATGTACTTATGAGAAAAGCTTCTTCTCCTAGCCCATCAATGCATTCTTGGAAAAAGTACATTGCAGAAGTACTAGAAGACAAAAAATACCTCTGAAGTAGTATTTTATCCCCGACATAGAACTTATCTCCCGAAAAGGAAATGAAATAAAGATATGACACATGCCTTATCAAGTAACTGAAAGCAATCATGATAACTTACTATTTAGAATAATGTTCATTTACAGCAAAGATTGTGATTTCAGCCTGTAGTTCGGAAGCATCATGAAATTTGCCAGCACATTAAATGAAATGCACAAGCAATTTAAATACAGTTCTAATGAAATGTAAATTATGATTACTAAGGTTATAAAACATGTTAGCCTTCTCCATGTAAAGGCAATAATTGGAATACCAGTCCTAATTTAGCCTTAAAAAGTTGAAAGACCAGTCCTAATCTATCTTTGCTTCCACTTCCATCGCATCTCTCTTCTCACTTCCGCTTTTGTATACCCACCATCTTCCCTATTAGCTTTTGTATACCCACCATCTTCCCCATTTGGTATCAGAGCCAAGTTGGCATCTAGTTTGTAAGCAAGTACTTTGCAATATAAAGTTGTTTTGTGAGTAGTTCTTCACTTCTCTTTGTTATGTTGTGTGTTGATTTTGTTTAAGGAATTGCTGACTCAGAAGTAAGAACAACAAAAGTCTTAATACTTAGTTTTGTGTTTGTTATTATTGAAAAATTTTAATCATATTCCGCCTAGAGGGAAGCTGAGGTAGCCATTGTTGTCGCCGTTGCTAGCCGTGTGAAGGCATTTAAGGCATTTTGTTGGTGTGTAAATCCTCTATTTCATTAGATACTCATGGTGGATTTGGTTAAAATAACTCTGTAACATAAATTACGGCTAAGCTTATTAAGAAGTTTATACCTTCTTCTTCTCATCATCAAATTCCTTATCTTCCATGTTAACCAAAAATAGTGAAGAAATCAGTTTTGACGATTTAGATCAAGTTATTTGTGACTATACTATTCCAACCGTAAATAAAAATTGAATATATAAAGTTGGAAGTTTTCAATTAAAATCAAGTTATAAAGTAAAAACCATTGAAAGAATTGAATCCATTACCAGTAATATTCAGCATCTTTCTTTAATCAAGCCCCATGAAATCAAAGAGTATGTTAAAACATACAATTATATTCATTTTGGATTAGTGCAAGTTGTTCTAAAGCCATTAACAAGACTTGGACTTAGAATAGAAGCTCTCATCTATGTTCAAGATACAAGACATAAAAAATTTAGTGATTCATTACTTGGAATAGTTGAATCAAGTTTGACTAATGGCCCTACTTTCTTCAATTGCTTTCCAAATTCTTTGTTTTTCTTACAAATCTAGGTTCACTGAAGCTCTTACTCATGCTATCCAGACAAAAGTTTTTTATATGAATCCTCATAATCAAAATCTTGCTCAAATATATAGAGTTTACTATAAACTCATGAATTTAGTTATTCTAGGCATAGCCTATTCCCATCAAGCAAAAGGTATGACTACTTTATTCCAAACTAATTTCAAAAATAAAGTTAATATTCCAAAACTCTTACAGTGGAATGATATTAATCTATCTGGTAAATGGCGCTTAGAAAATGCTCAACTAGAAAGGTCTTTAGAAAATCAAGATATTGAAACAATTATTGCACGTGAAGATGGAAGTGTCGAAATAAATTTTCAAACATATTCAAGAGATACAGCTCCTGCAGTTTATCAACCTTCTAGAAAGTTTTATTCTAATCCTCCCTCTGTGATAGGATTTTCCATAAAAGAACCATCCCGGGTTTCTTGCTCTACACCTCATGCGGACCTTTGACCTACAGGACTAGTGTGTCCTTCATATCCTTCATATCAAGCTTCTCCATCTAATACATATAATCCTTCTGAATCTAATTTCAATATAAATGTTATTGAATGTTTTGAAATTGATAAAGAAATGTCAAAAAAGAATTTAGCTTTACATCCTCTAACAAAATCTTTCTTTAAACAGGTTTCTCAAGAACATAAAGATTTCTTAAAAGATAAGTAGTATAAATATATGTATGATAATCAAAGAAATATTTATTTCTTTGGTTTGCTTAAAGTTACCTTGAAGAAAACTTATAATACTGAAGATTTATCCATCAATATATAATAAAAATTAAGTTCATCTTGGATTATAGCATATACCAGTTCCTTTCCACAAAGAACTGAAGAATCTATACATCTTCCATTACATCAAATTATTTATAAAGACACTTTAACTGTACCAATAAAAGATGTTGCAAAGATACAAGGTGATAAAGGTAAATCTGAATTTATTTATAAATCAGACTTAAGTCATATTTTAGAACAAAATAATTATACAAATATCAACCTTCATACTATTGTCCAACAAACCAATAGAATTGAAGATAAAGTAGAAAATATTTTAAAAATATATGAAGCATCTTCTTCTCAAAAGATAGTCAAAACACAAACTTTAGGTTTTCAAGGTGAAGTTTTTAAAGATCTAAAGTTAGAAAAGAAACTTTTAAAATTTTCTGATGAACTTATTAATCAATTATATCATAGTTTACAAACATCAAACTTCAAGAAAATAAAGACCAAAAGGCTGAAAAATCTATAAATTTTTTAGTCTCAAATTCTAAATCTTGTAGTTTAGATTTAGAATTTTCTATAGTGATTCTATAGAAAAAGAGTCTAAAAAAATGAAAATCAAACTGATCAAGATCAAGAATCTCTACAGCTTAATAACATATTTAAAAGACAAAAACCAATTGTTACTATAGCAAAAACAAGAAATTATTATCCATAACCAACTCCAGTCGATCTTCAATTCGAAAAACAAGCTATTTTAGATGGCATTAAATTCGAAAACTCAGAAGTATATGAATGGAATGTAGATGGACTATCTGAATATCAAATCTTGCAATTATGCCAACAAATGATGATCTATGCCTCTATGACCATGGCTGCCGGTAATGATTAAAGACCTACAGTAAATGCTGTTGTCCTTGGATTTACTAGACAATTACATAGTTGGTGGGAAAAATACCTATCTGATACAAAAAGAAATGCTATATTAAATTTAGTAAAAAAAGATCCTTCAGGAAATCCTGTTCTTACTCTTCAAGGGCAAATGATCCCTGATTCTATTTACATGCTCGTTACCAATATAGTTAAACATTTTATTGGTAATTATATGAATGTAGTAGAAAAATTAAAAACTTAATTAATCAATTTATCATGCCCAACGTCATCTAATTTTCGTTGGTATAAAGATGTTTTCTTATCAAAACTTTATACAATCGATTCAAGCAATTTAGAATTTTGGAAAGAAAAATTTATATCAGGTCTTCCCAAACTTTTTGCAGAAAAAGTTAGAAAAGAATTAAAATCAGAAAATTATGGGAATTTAAATTATGGACTTTATACATATGGTGATCTCATTTAAAAGATAAATAAAGTAGGATTTTCATTATGCAATGAAATCAAACTTAAACAACAGATTGAAAATTAAAAAAGAATCAATAAATATGAACTTGGTGATTTTTGTTAGCAATTGGGCATGGAACCATTAATCAGTCCTTCTAGCCGAAATAAAAAGAAAAACTTAAAAAGAAACCATCAAAAAAAGAAAATCTAAATATTTTTTAACTCCACAATATTACATTCCCTCAAAAAGATATCATTATAAATCTTCTCATAAAAACCCTTATAAAGAATCACAGAAACCTTATCTAAAAGAAAATTCCTCCACTTCTTATCCTAAGAAAAAAGAAATACAGTGTTATAATTGCAAGGAAAAAGGACATATAGCCCCTGATTGCCCAAAAATAAAAGTTAAAGCCGAAAAAGAAATCAAAATTATCTTGAAAAGATCCTCAGAGTTAAAGCAATCTAATTCCGCTAATACAGATTATTCTTCCTCTCTTTTTTCAGATACCTATCATTATAAAATATTTGATAGTGAAATTCAGTATGAATCTGCTTCCTCTTCCTTTTTATCTTTAAATGTACTTTCTGCTCCAGAAGAATTGGTGTTAGAAATGTTTAAAGACCTCAAAGATGGAGAATTAAAAAATAAATATTTTGAAAAACTACAGAAATAAATAAAAGAGGAAAAGCTTTTACATCAAATAATATATCTGATTTACCTAAACAATTCAGCATGAAAACTGTATTAGATAGATTAAGAAAGCAGAAAGCTCCTCCTCATCTTTCAATTCAAGATCTTTATAAAGAAATTAATAATCAAAAGCAAGAAATAAAAGAATTAAAACAAGACTTCATAGAACTTCAAGATCTCAAACAACGTGTTGAGAATCTTGAATTTCAAATACTAAAAATTATCAAGAAAATAATGATAATCCAAAAAAATTTGATGAGAACTTAAATGGTTTTGTAAATTCTTTAACAAGGAATCCACTTAAAAAATGAAAAACTCAAGTTAGAATTAAGATCAAAGAATTCTCTATTAAAACACTCTGCTTACTAACTAGTGGCGCAGATGTTAATTTAATAAGAGAAGGATTAATCCCAACAAAATATTATGAAAAAACCAATAATAAACTCAATCTAACTACTTCTAGCAAAAAACTACATATCAAATACAAATTAAGTCATGTTTATGTCTGCAAAAATGGAACACGCATAAGGACTACTTTCCTTCTAGGAAAGGATTTAAATAATGATGTTATCCTTGGATATCCTTTTTTACAAATTCTACAGCCTTTTCAAATTGACTCATTAGGTTTGACAACTATTTTAGACAATAAAGAATTAATTTTTTATTTTGGAGAATCAACTCCTATTCATGAAATCAGTTGTATTCAGACAAAATGTAAACAAGAATAAGGTGTTAAAACAAACAATCAAATATCCAGTTCCAAATAAAATGGATCTTATTAATCGCCTCTCTGTCTTCATTTTTCTACATTTGATCCTACATCCAGATTTTGGTACCTTCAAATTCTACCCAGAGGATAGATATAAAATTATTTTCCCAAAGAAAATAAAATTTTAGATTATTGCTAATTCTAATTCAGCTCTATTTGCCTTCAGGAAGTATCCTTTCTCATAATGACAAGCAAAAGCAAAGCCCCTATTCAGGAATCAAGTTCTTCCTTCATACCTACATCCCAACAAATAGCAATTCCCTTCTTCAATTTAGGATTATCTGTCACTTCTCAAGAACTTATTAATGCCCATTGGAGTGCCATTCTTTCTGACCAAAGAAAAAAACACTAGAAAAACCCTATCCAAAATTGCAAACCATATCAAGGACTTAGAAAGCCAAATCCTCATGTGTCATAACATCCATCAAAGAGCATTGTTTTCCACCTTGGTTGATGAAAAAACATTCAGAATTCACCTCCTGGAAAAAGGTTAACACAGCCCTTCCAGATGAGATAGCTGCAAGAATTAGAGCACAAACTCTTTCTTGTCGGATCAAGGAGCGATTAATGTTCAAAGCTCATTATAAAAGCTGGGCAACTGGCTTTCCAAAATTATTTTTGCCATCACATGAAGTGGACATCACATATATTGAATAAGGATTAGTCCAAGGATTTTCTTTATGCAGAGAAGATTTTGAGATAATACAGCAGCTCCCTGCAATCGTGCGTCATGCCTTTCGCAGCTTTGGAGTTACCAAAAGACAACTTCTCATAACGATTTCATCAAGTTTGAGTGAAAGATCAAAAATCCAATTTTATCAACCTTATCAATTATGGACCATCATGAATTATGAAGAAGGAGATTTAATCTGCAAAAAATTCATTTCCACCTTAAATGATTCTGTGCATCTCCCTGTTGATTATCCAGCTCAATGGTATGAATCTCATGAAGTTACTACATTGGAATACAGCTTAGAATGCCTCCAAACTTATGATCCAGCTTCTGATTAGTATCAAAGATTTCTCAATCTAAAAAGACATCTTGAATTTGCAAGTACATACGAATATGTTTGGTGTGACGGTCGAAGAGTTTTGTACATTGCTGATGATCTCACTGAGTAAACAAGGTGCTACAGAATCCATATAAATCTAGACATATAGTTCTTAATCAAATTATCAATGCTTATGAAGATATATCTTTTGATGTTTCTGAGAAAACTCGTGAAGAGTTAATCCAATTATTCCATGGCGAATTAAGAAATGATGGCCGGGATAATCACTTTTGACGCATTTGATGTAAATCTCTAACAATAATACTATGACTAGCATAAAGATTCTTCCTACGAGATCTTTTTCTTAAGCATCGGAAGAATATAAAATATACTCATGAGAAAAGCTTCTTCTCCTAGCCCATCAATGAGTTCTTGGAAAAAGTACATTGCAAAAGTACTAGAAGACAAAGAATACCTCTGAAGTAGTATGTTATCCTAGACGTGCACATCCATGCATAACTTATCTCCTAGAAGGGAAACGAAATAAAAATATGACACATGCCTTATCAAGTCACTAAAAGCAGTCATGACAACTCACTATTCAGAATAAAGTTCATTTACAGCAAAGATTGTAATTTCAGCCTACAGTCCTAGGGACATCATTGATCTCTTAAATGATCTTCTTGCTAAATATTTCTTTGATTATCATACATATATTTGTACCATTTTTCTTTTAAGAAATCTTTATGCTTTGATACCAAATAGGGAAGATGGTGGGTATACAAAAGTGGAAGGGAGAGGAGAGAGGAGATGGTGGTGGAAGCAAGGATGGATTTTGACTAGTACTCTAACTCTTGTCTGTACATGGAGAAGGCTAACATTATTTATAACCTCACCAATCATAATTTACATTTCGTTACAACTGAATTTAAACTGCATGTGCATTTCATTTAATGTGCTGGCAAATTTCAAGATGCTTCCGTGTTAATTTGAGATGCATTGCATATTGCTTACAGTTTTGCTCTTTGTTCTACTGATCTATGTTTATGCATGACGAAATCATTTTGTTCTGTATAATTGTTTTATTCTTCGGTCTGTACTATACTTTGATCTACGCCGTGCTTTGACTCATTTTACGCTATGCCTTGTATACCTCTGGCTTTGTACATCTCTGATTCACTGGGTATTCCTAAGGGCTCTGCCCAGAGATTTATACGTGAGGATAAGATTCGGCCTTTGCCGTCGGTGAGTCTAAAGCAGATAATCTCCCTTCTTTTGGATTTGATTTGATTGGTATTGGTCTGGCTCTACTCGGCCTCAGCTTTAAGATGCCCGATGGGGTTACCTCTGGCTTGGTTCTCTGTTCTCTGTATCGCTGCAGTGTGGCTTTGTCTTGGGACTCCGAAACCCAGGAAGCCGAGACCCACTTGTACCCATGGCCAGGTCGTGGTGTTCTCATCTGTCTGCTCTGTCTGCTCTCTATGTGAGAGAATATGGTTAATGTAGTAGCCACTTAGTTCAGTATTTCTATGTTTTGATTCATTTATCATGCCTTACTTCTATGCATGATTTGCTTAGCATACTAATAGATTAAGAGAGCAGAAAGCTCCTCCTCATCTTTAAATTCAAGATCTTTATGAAGAAATTAATAATTAAAAGCAAGAAATAAAAGAATTAAAACAAGACTTCATGGAACTTCAAGAACTCAAACAACGTGTTGAGAATCTTGAATTTCACATATTCAAAAATTATCAAGAAAATAATGATACTTTAGAAAATCAAGAAAAATTTGATGAAAACTTGAATGGTTTTGTAAATTCTTTAACAAGGAATCCACTTAGAAAATGGAAGACTCAAGTTACAATTAAAATCAAAGAATTCTTTATTAAAGCACTTTGTTTACTAGATAGTGGTGTAGTTGTTAATTTAATAAAAGAAGGATTAATCCTAACAAAATATTATGAAAAAACCAATAATAAACTCAATCTAGCTACTTCTAGCAAAAAACTACATATCAAATATAAATTAAGTAATGTTTATGTCTGTAAAAATGGAACACACATAAGGACTACTTTCCTTCTAGGAAAGGATTTAAATAATGATGTTATCCTTGGATATCCTTTTTTACAAATTCTACAGCCTTTTCAAATTGACTCATTAGGTTTGACAACTATTTTAGACAATAAAGAATTAATTTTTTATTTTGGAGAATCAACTCCTATTCATGAAATCAGTTGTATTCAGACAAAATGTAAACAAGAATAAGGTGTTAAAACAAACAATCAAATATCTAGTTCCAAATAAAATGGATCTTATTAATCGCCTCTCTGTCTTCATTTTTCTGCATTTGATCGTACATCCAGATTTTGGTACCTTCAAATTCTACCCAGAGGATAGATATAAAATTATTTTCCCAAAGAAAATAAAATTTTAGATTATTGCTAATTCTAATTCAGTTCTATCTGCCTTCAGGAAGTATCCTTTCTCATAATGATAGGCAAAAGCAAAGCCCCTATTCAGGAATCAAGTTCTTCCTTCATACCTACATCCCAACAAATAGCAATTCCTTTCTTCAATTCAGGATTATCTGTCACTTCTGAAGAACTTATTAATGCCCATTAGAGGGCCATTCTTTTTGACCAAAGAAAAAAACACTAGAAAAACCCTATCCAAAATTGCAAACCATATCAAGGACTTAGAAAGCCAAATCCTCATGTGTCATAGCATCCATCAAAGAGCACTGTTATCCACCTATGTTGATGAAAAAACATCTATAATTCACCTCCTGGAAAAAGGTTAACACAGCCCTTCCAAATGAGTTAGCCGTAAGAATTAGAGCACAAACTCTTTCTTGTCGAATCAAAGAGCGATTAATGCTCAAAGATCATTAATAAGCTGGGCAACTGGCTTTCCAAAATTATTTTTCCCATCACATGAAGTAGACATCTTATATATTGAATAAGGATTAGTCCGAGGATTTTCTTTATGCAGAGATGATTTTGAGATAATACAGTAGCTCCCTGCAATCGTGCGTCATGTCCTTCGCAGCCTTGGAGTTACCAAAAGACAACTTCTCATAATAAGTTCATCAAGTTTGGGTGAAAGATCAGAAATCCGGTTTTATCAACCTTATCAATTATGGACTATCATGAATTATGAAGAAGGAGATTTAATTTGCAAAAAATTCATTTCCACCTTAAATGATTATGCGCATCTCCCTATTGATTATCCATTTCAATGGTATGAATCTCATGAAGTTGCTACATTGGAATACAGCTTAGAACACCTCCAAACTTATGATGCAACTTTTGATCAGTATCAAAGATTTCTCAATCTAAAATGACATCTTGAATTTGCAAGTACATACGAACATGTTTGGTGTGACAGTCGAAGAGTTATTTGTATTGCTGATGATCTTGCTGAGCAAACAACATTGATACAGAATCCATTTAAATTTGGACATACAGTTCTTAATCAAATTATCAGTGCTTATGAAGATATGTCTTTTGATGTTTTTGAGAAAACTCGTGAAGAGTTAATCCAGTTTTTCCATGGTGAATTAAGAAATGATGGCTGGGATGATCACTTTTGATGCATATATCTAACAATTATAGTATGACTAGCATAAAGAAAGATTCTTCCTACAAGATCTTTTTCTAAAGCTTCGGAA
Organism: Sextonia rubra; assembly: GCA_037013555.1. NCBI lineage: Eukaryota > Viridiplantae > Streptophyta > Magnoliopsida > Laurales > Lauraceae > Sextonia > Sextonia rubra. The sequence continues at coordinate 769,548 of JASUAD010000007.1, forward strand.
CAATATAAAATATACTCATGAGAAAAGCTTCTTCTCCTAGCACATCAATGAGTTCTTGGAAAAAGTACATTGCAAAAGTACTAGAAGACAAAGAATATCTATAAAGTAGTATTTTATCCCGGACATGCACATGCCTGAAGAACTTATCTCTAGGAAAGGAAAAGAAATAAAGATATGACACATGCCTTATCAAGTCACTCAAAGCAATCATGACAACTCACTAGTTCATCTACAACAAAGATTGTGATTTCAGCCTACAGTCCAGAAGCATCATGAAATTTGCCAGCACATTAAATGAAATGCACATGCAGTTTAAATTCTGTTGTAATGAAATGTAAATTATGTTTCTTACTGCTATAAATAGGTCTAGCCTTCCTCATGTATAGACAAGAGTTGAAATACCAATCCTAATCCAGCCTTGCTTCCACTACCATCTCCTCTCTCTTTTCCTTTCCGTTTTTGTATGCCCACCATCTTCCCCATTTAGTATCAGAGCCAAGTTGGCATCTAGTTTGTAATCAAGTACTTTGCAATATAAAGTTATTTTGTGAGTATTTCTTCACTTCTCTTTGTTATATTGTGTGTCGATTTTGTTTAAGGAATTGCTGACTCAGAAGTAAGAACGTCAAAAGTCTTAATACTTGATTGTGTGTTTGTTATTATTAAGAAATTTTATTCATAATCTGTCTGGAGGGAATTTGAGGTAGCCATAGTTGTCGCCGCTATTAGCCGTATAAAGGCATTTAAGGCGTTTTGTTGGTATGTAAATCCTCTATTTCATTAGATACTCACAGTTGTATTGGTTAAAAAAACTCTATAATACAAATCATGGCTACGCTTATTAAGAAGTTTGTACCTTCTTCTTCCTCATCATTAAATTCCTTATCTTCTATATCTGTTAAAAATAGTGAAGAAATCAATTATGATGATTTCGATCAGATTATTTATATTAGACTATCCCTACTGTTAATAAAAGTGAAATTTAGAAAGTTGGAATTTTCAATTAAAATCAAGTTATAAAGTAAAAGCCATTGAAATAACTAAATCTATTACAGGTGATATTCAACATCTTTCCTTAATCAAGCCTCATGAAATAAAAGAGTACGCTAAAACATACTATTATATTCATTTTGGATTAGTGCAAGTTGCTCTAAAGCCCTTAACAAGACTTGGACTTAGAATAGAAGCTCTCGTCTATGTTCAAAATACAAGACATAAAAAATTCAGTGATTTATTATTTGGAATGGTTGAATCAAGTTTAGCTAGTGGCCCTAATTTCTTAAACTGTTTTCCAAATTTCTCTATTTCTTTTATAGATCCAGGTGCATATGAAGCTCTTACTTTAGCAATCTAGACAAAAGGTTTTGATATGAATCCTCATAATCAAAATCTTGCTCTCATATATAGAGTTTACTATAAACTCATGAATTCAGTTGTTCCAGGCATAGCTTATTCCCATCAAACAAAAGGTATGACTACTTTATTTCAAACTAATTTCAAAAATAAAGTTAATATTTCAAAACTCATACAGTGGAATGATATAAACCTATCTAGTAAATGACACTTAGAAAACGCTCAACCAGAAAGGTCTTTAGAAAATCAAGATATTGAAACAATTATTGAACATGAAGATGGAAGTGTTGAAATAAATTTTTAACCAGATTCTAGAGATACAGCTCCTACAGTTTATCAACTTTCTAGAAATTCCTATTCTCATACTCCCTATGTGGTAGGATTTTCCATAAACAAACCATCCCGAGTTTCTTGCTCTATACCTCATGCAGACCTTCGACCTACAGGATGAGTGTATCCTTCATATCAAGCTTCTCCATCTAATACATATAATCCTTCGGGATCCAATTTCAATATAAATGTTATTGAATGTTTTGAAATTGATAAAGAAATGTTAAAAAAGAATTTGGCTTTACATCCTCTAACAAAATCTTTCTTTAAACAGGTTTCTCAAGAGCATAAAGATTTCTTAAAAGAAAAGTGGTATAAATATATGTATAATAATCAAAGAAATATTTATTTCTTTGATTGGCTTAAACTAGCGATGAAGAAAACTTATAATACTGAAGATTTATCCATCAATATGATAACAAAATTAAGTTCATCTTGGATTATAGCTTCTACCAGTTCCTCTCCACAAAGAACTGAAGAATCTATACATCCTCCATCATATCAAATTATTCATAAAGATACTTCAGCCGTACTAATAAAAGATGTTGCAAAGATACAAGGTGATAAAGGTAAATTTGAATTTATTTATAAATCAGACTTAAGGTGATAAATGTAATTAAATTCAAACATTTGCTTCACCAAATTTGACTTACAATTTTTTATGCTGTCTGTGAGAACGAAAGTTCCAACCCATACAAACAACCACACAGGAGAGATGTTTGCAAGAAGTAGGAGCTCAGAGCATTCATACCGAGGTCCATGGTTGACCATACCCACGAGGGAACAAAAATGGGACTAGAAATCTGATGACCAAGAAGAGCCTCTAGTCGGATATTCTGAAGATGATGAATGGGAATATGGACTAGAGCTCAAAGTGAATCGTGATGATTCCCATAAAGATGAATGTTAGCTTGTGAGATTGGAGGTGCACCAACATAGTGAGGGAAGTAGCAAGGGTCCATACGTCTCCCTCCCTTATAACCTATAACAACACACATTCCTGAGCCAAGAGCTACCTTCACCCGATACTCTTTGTTCACGTTTCAATCATATGTGTGAAGAAACCATGCAAGAATGGGATGAGAAAGTAAGACGCTAGCAAATGGAGATTGACCATCTCTAGAAGGAGCTAAGTTTAAAGAGAAAGCAAATCAAAAGGAAAAAGAGTTATTGTTGTGAAGGTCTAAGAAGGAAGGCTTGCGAGAACATCTTGATTGACACAGATATTCCCCGAGCCTAAGGGTGTGGGCTCGGCATAGTGAATATGGTGCCAGGATCGGTTGTCGATAAGAAGCTATGATAGAGGTGATGAGCCAAACATCTAGTTGTTAACTTCGGTGAAGGTATGGTGTAAAAAGAGCTCACTCCTAGCAAAATGGGCGATCAGACCATAGAGGCGGGGTTAGTAGCGCGTGCAGCGATACCTGAGGAGGCTAAAAAATAAGAGATGTAAATAAGAGATGCTGAAAGAAGGAGATGTCCGAGCATTGATCGAGAAGGCCCTGGGTGACTGGCTTTTGCTTGTCAAAGGGTCTGCCAGGGAAAGAAGCAAGAAGGCTCTGAACCAAAGTTTCACTTCTCCCCATTCCAAGGAAACCAATAGGGCTGAGCCACCCCAGCAATTTTTAGCCTTAAAGCAGAAAATTTATGTTGAAGCTACAAACCATACTGACCTTGTGCAACATTACTAACATTCAATGCCCTTCTGGAAAGGGAATGACCCCTTGATGTGTAAAGTATTTCCGTACAATTTGATGGACCTCGCTATCAATTGGTTCTGTTAGCTAGAGCTAGGGTCTGTTCGGAATTTCAGGGAGTTATCATAATCATTCATGACTTGATATGTCACAAACAACATATAACTAAAAGATGCTAGAGCTCCGTGTGCTTTGGAAAAGGGAGAAAAGGAGTGCCTCAAGGAGTATAGTGCGAGAAATTTACGTATCTGTAATGAGATGGATGACTTTAGTAAGCAAGTGGCAGTGGAGACTTTTAAGCTCAGATTACCTACGGAAAGTCAACTACGGTAGTGATTGACAAGGTGCCTTCCCACTAATCACGACGAATTGATGGAAAGGATTGAGGAGTACATTACATTTGAAGATGCCTCCAACTTGAATGCTAAAACATCTTTGAGGATTGTAGGGCAGGTTGGCATACATCAAAAGGTTTATCTCGAATCTATCAAGGAAATGTCGACCATTCTCTAAGCTATTGAATAAAGGAGTCAAGTTCATATAGGACAAAGAATGTGATGTTGCCTTCCAAAATATTATCAAAAGGTATCCCACAAACCCACCTTTTCTTACAGCCCTTGTGTCCATAAAACCATTCATCTTATATACGAGGCCCCTAGAACACTCGGGGCATTGCTCGCTCAAGAGAATGATGAAGGAAAAGAAGTCACTATTTACTACCTTTCTTGGATGATGATAGGTGTGGAACACAAATATTCGCTAATTAAGAATGAATGTTTGGCTCTTATGTTCACTGTCTAGAAATTATGGCACAACTTACAATCTCACATAATATACCTAATCTCTCGAGTAAATCCAATAAAAGTATTGGTCTCAAAAGCCGGAGATTTAAGTGACCATCTAGCAAAGTGGTCCATTCTATTAAAATAGTATGATCTCATATATGTTCCAGCAAAAGCCATCAAAGGACAAGCCTTGGCTTACTTCTTAGCAGAACATCTGCTATTAGAAGGCTTGGAGTTTGAAGATGAATTTTTCAATGAACCTGCATTCCTTGTGGAAGAGCCCGTGGTGGAAATAAATCTAGATAATCATTGGACCATGTACTTTGACTGGGCTTCAAGGAATAATGAGCATCGTCAGCTGGTAGTGGGAGCCAAAATAGTCTTCAATAGTCCAAGGAAAACATATATACCACACCCCTTCTTAATAACCAAAGGGTGCTCCAACAATGAAGCGGAATATATAGCCTTGATTATTGGATTGAAACTTGCTTTGGAATTTGGTGTCAATATTCTTGGAGTTTATGAGCATTCTTAACTCATCATTAGAGAAATGAATTTAAAATATGAAGTAAAGACATCAAATGTATTCTCATACCACAAATGAGCTCAATAGCTAAGGGAACAATTCACTTTAGTGGAATTTAGTCATGTTCATGACATTAGAAGGCTAAAGCAGATTCGTTAGCTACTTTAGTGGCATCGCTGCTTGTATCAGAGGCGATTAAGTTAAAATCTCAATCGTCGAACGCGGTTTCTACCTCCTTTGCAAACCAGCCCAACCCCAACAAAATGCTCTAAAACAACCGATAGTCGAGTCTCCTCTTTTGAGAATCCTTTTTAGGATCGGTGGGAACTCTTCATAACCTACATATTGTATGGAGTCTTACTAGAAAATCCTAGACAAAGAGCAAGCGTTCAAAGGTGAGCGCTCAAATTCCATTTTGATAAGTTATAAAAATGTTGTATCGTAAATCCTATGACAGGGTACTCCTTTGTTGTTTATCTAAAAAAGAGGTGGAAGAAATGATCAAGGAGGTACATGCAGGCCTATGTAGAGCACATTTGCCAGGGCCAAAACTACATGATCATATCTGGAGACTATGCTACTATTAGCTGATAATGGTCTTTGATGCCATGAAATTTTCAAAAAGGTGCAAGGAATGCCAAATTCATGAAGACTATATTCACGGGCCTCCAGAAAACCTACACTCGACTTCCGTTTCTTGGCCATTTAAAGCCTAGCGAATGGACATTGTCGAAAAAATTAACCTGCGATCAGATCGGGGACACCATTTCATCCTAACTGCGATGGATTCACTTCTCCAAGTGGGGTGAAGTAGCACCCTTAACCGAAGTGAAAGCAACTGCGGTTATCAATTTTGTGAAAACAAACATCTTCTGCAGGTTCGGGGTGTCAAAACAGTTATATAATGACAGCGGACCATAGTTAAATAATGACAAATTTTATAGGTCTTTGATAAACACAGGATTCAATGTTGCCCATCCACAACCTATAATCCTACAGGAAATGGCTTAGCAGAAACATTCAATGAGATGATTTGCAAAATACTGAAGAAAATGTTCCCAAATAACAAAAAGTCATGGGGTACAAAATTACCTGAAGCATTATGGGCTTATCAGACTACTGTGCATGGCCCGATTAAGTCTACATCATACTCCTTGGTATACAATTGTAAAGCAATGGTGCCTCTAGAAATACAGCTCTTGTCCTTTCGCATAGCTTTTATAGAAAAGATCACACAAGGAGAATGCAAAATTGAGACTCCAAGAATTAGAAAGTCTCAACAAAAGACTGTTGGCAGCCCAACAAAGCATTGAGCTATACCAAGCTCGAATGGCCAGAGCCTTCGACAAAAAGGTGAAAGAAGTGTCATTAAAAAAAGATAACTTATTTCTAGCAGTCAAAAGATCAATCACTCTATCTCACAAATCAAAAGGACAAATTGAGTCAAAATGGAAAGGGCCATTCATCATTGACAATGTCTATTCCAATGGCGCCTACATTATCCACACTATGGAAGTTGATCAGTGTATAATGCCAATCAATGAAAAATTCTTAAAATGATACTGCTCCTAAAAGTATCACCTCCTTTCATCCAATAGGCAATCAAGAGATCTTGTAGCATAGCATCCAAGCCCTCCATAGCATTCATAGAGGACTAAGTTAAGGACCCCGGACAAATTCATACACAAAGAGACCGGTCAACGTTTATTCATTTGACTCCTCTCAACCAAAGCAAAATATACGGGCATGAACCCTGGATAAAGTCGTATAGTTAGACCCCAGTCAAAAGTCCATTCCACATGACCTCTACGAATCATAAATTTTAGCCACATTCAAGTTCGCAATGTATAATGAAAAGAAAGGAAAGGAAAGTAAAAACATCCATAAAATATCTTTATTTATTCAAAAAAATATATATCCATTACATTCATGAGGTCTACATGAAGAATTGTTCTATCTACCTAGAGACCTCCTGGAGATTGGCTCAAGATTGCTGATCCAGATGAGCCAAATATGCATGGGCAACAGGTTCAAGTGCAGCTTCAGGAATCTTCATTCCAAGGATCCCTCCATATATTTGACCAGGCCATTAAGTTTTGCCTCTCAGTGCTCATTCTGCTTGTGACACTCCAACTTTTTCGTGATTGCTACAAAGGTTACGTCATCATGAGCATAATTCCCCGAAGATCAAATAACTTCTTCTCTGCTTGCTCAATTTGCTTCCTCTAAAATGCCAAAGATTTTTCAAGATGATTTCATTTCATGGTCTGGCTCACCTCTTCTTACTTAAGCTTCAGTATTTCCTGGTCAAAGACCTTCATCTTATCAAGCACATTTCTTTGATAACAGCAGTCTTGATCCATTCGTGCAAGCCTTGGTTCGGCTATTTCAAATAGTTTGTCGAAGAGCACAGTTAAAGGTCTCACATCCACCACAACAGCTTTGACACTCAAGGAGAAATCCACTGCATGAAGAAGAGACCAAATAGACCTCAGTCTCCTTCGGGATAACTTCTTTTTGCCTCAATATTTCTTTATTGGAAAAAACAGGAGCGGCCTCGTTGGCTTCTTCACTATGGGTGTTTGCCACCAAAGCTGCGGTCTTTACCTTATTCCTGTTGTCTTTTGACATTTCATACAAGGAAACAACTGAAAATATACCTCTCTAAAGGTAGTCCTCCTCAATTTCAAAGAACAATTATAGGGGACCTCCTTGTACAAATTACTAGAGATCGGTAACCCAAAGATATCCCTGATCTTCTGAAGAGAAAATCCTATCTCAGCATTGGGAGTAAAAAAGGTGTTGGTGGTTGGGCAAAAGCTCTCGATTATGGCATGGCACACCTCCTTATGATATTGAGGAGCCTACATTACAAGAAAAATCACTTTTGGTGACGATAAGCATCGTCGCTAGAAAAACCATTATCGTTGTAGAAACTTTTTAGCGACGGATAAAAAGTTGTTGTTGAAAATTAGCTCTTTTGCGATAACCACAATTGTCGCTAATTGTTGTTGCAGTACCTCTAGGCGTCATCGAATAAAGGAAGAGAGTTGAACCAGACTATCCTTTTGCGACGACATTATTCCTTTGCAAATATAAGCAGATGTCACTAATAAAAATGCGGAAGAGCTTTTTTGCGATGATGGTTGGCTGTCGCAAAAAGCATTTTGGGACAAATGTGGGTTGTCACCAAAAGTGTTTGCCAAGGTTTTACTGATGGTAAATTTCATCGCCAAAGGTTTTTTTTTTAATTTTTCCAAAGACCAACCTATTTCCAATTCCATTATGCATAACCTATTTCTAATTCCATTCTGCATAACCTGTTTTCAATTTCAAAAACATGAAGCTATCTGATTTCATCTCAACTAAGCATCAACATCCAAAATCCCAATTTAATTCAAAATAACACCATTCAGATAGATATACATGCTAATGTCTGCCATGCTACAAATGTCGATACATATATATAAATTAGTACAAATGTCCAACTTAACATACCCCAAAAGTCTATTGTGGTCAAACAATTCAACAAAATGGAAACAACCCTGCAATTGCATCTTAATGATCCATATCCATCACTAATTTGCAAAACAAATGAAACTTATATATCATAAAAGGAACATAACTAATATAGGTATATTACAAAATGAACATAACTGATAAATAATTCAAGAGACATATATATGACATTGCCATTATTGATTTGGGAGAGTGAAACTGATAACTTAAATATTCATTATCTCCAAAGCCTTGGCTAGCAAATTGGGGATTGGCTTGTAGAGTTTTACTATAGGACTCCAAATCACACCACTGAGGGAGTCTGCCATTGAAATTCTTCAAGTGAGAATGATAAAAAGGTTGATTTGAAGCACAACAAGGATCGAACTTACTGATGAGTTTTTAAAAATGTAAATTTTTATATACATTTTAGACCATTTTAAAGACTTATTAACTTAAAAGAGCCTCATTTAGTTTGATCTAGTGGTATCAGGTATTTTAAATTCATTGTAGTGCATTCCTAAATAATTTGTTTAAAAATCACACTTTTTTGCATACATTCATGAAATTTGTCATTTTTGGAAAATCTGTTTTTGAAAAGTTATGTGCATATTTATATTCTCATGAAATAAATTGAATTTTCATCATCATTAGTTCATTCACATATAATCATGAAAAATGGTGTGTATTTTTATTATCATTTCATGAGGGATGGGTCCACATTCATCCATTTGTGATTTTAGGGTTAAAATTATCTTTTCACATGAATTCACATTCGTTTTGTAGGAAATTGATGATATGGGTCCCATTGTTAAAAAATTGAGGCAAAGAAATGATTTTCAAAAGAATGGAGAGAAGAATTGAAAAGAAAAAGAAGAAAGAAGAAAAATTTGCAAAGTTGGCTTCATGGTCCCATGCACATATTCACATGTGTGAGGACACAGTTGTGGAATATTCAAGAAAGGGGTCCCACTCTACAATTACTATAAGAATTCAAAATTAATGTAAGAAAAGAAAGCCAAGTTAGAGAGAATTCAAAGAAAGAAAAGTCAAAGAAGGAGAATTCAAAAATAGAAAGTCAATCCCATTTTACTTCGGACAACTTACATTAAAATGGTCATAACTCTCAAACCAAGCGTTGGATTTTGACAATCTACCTACTGTTGGAAAGCTCTTTTCGAGTAGATATTCGTAGGATCCAAGATTGAATTAATCAAATTCAAAACAACAAAGTTATGACTCAAGCAGGTGGCTATAATTTTTCTCTTTGGGATTAAGATTGTCTCATCGAAGGTGAGCCCTACCCTTTGGCAAGTGTTAGCTAAGAAAGATGGATACACTTAAAATTTTAGCAAGAACAGGAATCTTTTTCTCATCTCAAACTTGGAAGACTTGTTGTCCAAGAAGAAGACTTACCAAAAGAAGAAAAGCCACATATGAGACCTTCTTTGAAAAGGAGTACAAGAAAAAAAAGTGTAAATAAGGAACCTCTCTCCCATACTCTTCATGAAAGAAGAGACCTCCTCTTTCTAGCTCTCTCCCTCCATCCTCTCCATATCTTTCTCTCCATAATTTCTCTATTCAAGAAAGCTCTCTCCAACTTGAAGCTTCCACTAGAAGAGGATCTTTCATCCTATATCATGTAATGTTTTTTTTCATTCTTTATCTTCATGTAAAAACATTCATATATAGTAAAAGTGTATTTTCATTTCCTTTATTTACTTCTTTTTACTCCTTTGATAATGAATGCTTGATGTTTATTTTTAACCTTATTGCTCTTGGATTGACAACCCAAAGAAGCCTAAGAACATGATTTGAGCAAACATAATCTAGGATAAAGGAAGAATTTAAGAAAAAAATCATACACTTCCACCATTTATTTTCTTGCACTTCCACACATTTAAATTCCTTGGTATTCCACACATTTAAATTTCTTGTTTTCCACACATTTAAATTTATGAAATTCCACATATTTAAATTCAAGTTTATCTACACATCTACTTTTATGTTGATTCCATACATTTAAATTTCATTGTTCTTTTTGCTTTATTTTTGTTTTTTATGTTACAAGATTTATGGCTGGGATTAATTTTTAGAAGTATGCATTCATATAATGTGCTAGTTTAGTTACTGGAAGTTGGAATTCTAGATCTAGTATTTGTGATTTTTTTTTGGAAATAAAAGGGATAAATTTCGGATTTAAAAAGACAGCAAAATTAGATAGCAAACAGTCACTGTTTTTGTCCAAATATTGGCAATTTAAAACATGGCATAGAAAGATTATTTTGCCTTGAAATTTGGAGGAACTATTGTTGGATGAATTAACTTTGGATGAATTAATTTTGTGCCATAAAAGGTCAAGAGAAAAAGAATTAAGGGAGGTTAGGTCTTCAATCATTGAAACACTCACTAGTCAGAAATTCTATACACAGAAATATGCACAAAGCAGATTTTTGGTCTGAAAGTTTGGAATTAATAGATATATCAAATCAGTGAGTTTTGCTCTAAAAATTGGATGAATTGAACCTTGATGAGTGATCTTTAAACTCTCAGAGTTTTAGATTCAAAAGGTTATGATAAGTTCAATTTCCAGAAGGCTAAACTAAGATTAACTGCCAAACTGCATATCAGAATTTTTATTTTTGGTAACCATTGTTCATGCATATATATATTTTTTGCATTTTAGAATATTTTTATTAATTCATTTTCTTTAGATTCATACATCAGTAAAGCATGATTTCCAGCTATTAAGTCTAGTTTAGGATTACATCAGATTATAATCATATTTTATTTACATTTTGCATCTCATATTAAGAAAGTTTGCATTAGTTATATGGCATGCACTGCATTACTAACTTTACTAACTTTTTAATTTTAAATTTGTTTCTAGTTTTATGTTTTCTATTTTTTTAGATAATTCTCATAATTAAAATACTTTCTAAACTTGTTTTAATTGAAGATTTTAAATTGAAAAGTTTTTTATTTTTGGAAATTCTAACTTAGGTAAGTTTTTAATATTGAGGTTTTAATTTTTGAAAGTAGGTTTTTTTTCTAACTTTGATTGTTTGTTACTAACTTTTTTTGATTGGTTTTTACTAATTTTGGTTTGTTTCTAATTTAGTTTAGTTTCTACTTTAGTTGTTAATTTTTTTTTAGTAACTTTCCACTTTTGGAAGTTCTAACTTGTGTTTAGTTTTGCAGAAACTTTAGTTTTATTTTAGGAGATTTTAGATTTAGGTTTTTAGTTTTAGGAAAGTTTCATTTTATTTGGATTGTAATTAATTTAATTTTGGCTAAGTAGGATGCATGTATTTATTAGATGTTAAATTAGGCTAGTTTTAGATTTTCATTTAGGGCAGGTACAAGTTGAAAAAGGAACCTTAAAACACATTACTCCCTGGGGATCGACCTGGTCTTACCAGTTTATTACTACATTGCGGTTCTGCACTTGGAACTCACGATCACTTACTCTAAAAATTTTCAAACTTAGAAGATCTAAGAAATTAAAAAATAATACAGGGCATCACTATAATTTCTAACATTAAATATACTACACAATAATACCATTGATACATCACTATGCGCCTACAGTAAAGAAAAAAAAAACATAGACTGCGATAACAAAAGTTAATGGAATGAGATACAGAGTATATTGTTGCAAAATGTAAATCATCAATATCAAAGCAAATTTATTACTTTTCTTGTGAACTAAGAGGTTCTGCACCAAATAGTCACATTGCAAAAACAATGAACCTAAATGTAGTAAAACTATGGTATAGATTAGTAATAAGAAAGTGATCAAAGGTGGAACCCGGGCGGCATCTTTTCTTATCGCAATCCTTTCAATTATCGGATAACTGCTAATTATTATGAACAATGTGAGAAAGAGCTACAACAGCTCACTGTAATTTCCCTTAGTAATCACTCTCCACACACATCTGATCAAGGTAGCCATGTTTAGCATTGAGTTGTTAACCACAAGCACAAGTATTAGACTTGCACCTTGAAAATCAAACACCTCATTTGCATATTTGTTTACTTGTTCTTTCTCAATAACCTTGCTTGTTAACCCAAAATCAAGTTGCTTTACACCAATCATCCTTGTAGCAATATCCAAACATCCAAATAAGTTTGCTAAAACTAACTTGACAGTCCATATCTTCTGTTCATTCTAAAGCATCCTTTGGTATGAAGGACTTCAAATAAATGTTGACAGCTGCCTGATATAAAGGCAGCGAAGAAGGTGGCAAACCATGGATCTGAAACCTATTTGTTGAACAAAGGATTAAGTAAATCAATAACCATTTAACCTTGTAACTACTGAATGCAACCAGTATCATACTTGGATATTTCTTGTAGGGATGTAAAATAGGTCATGTTTGCGTTAGGTTCATCATGGACACAGACCCCATAAGTTTGTATAGCTAGGACTCTTAACACAATTCCATACATGACTCAAAATCTAACAATCTGATGTTGTGCCTTCAATACATAATATTGATATCTATCATATCAAATGTTAGTTAATACATAGTTATTCAAGTATGAATCCAATGTATAGTTGGGACTCTTAACACAACTCCATACCTGACTCAAAATCTAATAATCTGATGATGTGCCTTCCATACATAATATTGATATCTGTCATATCAAATGTTAGTTAAGTACACAGTTATTCAAGTATGGACCCAACTGAACCCAACATCAATTAAATGAAGACTAAAAAAAAAAGGAGTGACCATGCCCAGAATTTTGTGTCTCGGGTCATTTAGATATCTGGGTAACCAAAGGACCATTGATGTCCCTTATTGGCTGATGCATTTCATGAAATGTAAGTTCAAGTGAAACAGAACCATAGCAAAAGAGTGTCATACTGCATTAGTTCGTTACCACAGAATGAACTACTCATTTCAAAGATGACATCCTCCTGCTCAGCTAGCTGTTGTGGCTGCTTCCTTCAATACTGTTTTAGATTCAAACTAGTATGTAGATTCAAGAGGAAAAAATCATATTATTAATGATTTGAATAATTTGTTTGTGCATTCAGGCTTTTTAGGGAAGGATCCAAGTATCTATTGGCAATAGCAAAGGTTTGAGAATAGCACATACAAGAGCAAAAAGAAGGTCTTGCTTACTATTAAGCACCCGGTTTCTTTATCCCCACATATCTACTATGACAGTAAAGAACCAACATCCTATATAGAAGCATCTAAGCTTGAAGAATGTAGAAAAGCAATGTCAAAAGAGTTCTCTACTCTTCATGGACAGGGTACTTGGTCTTTAGTTCCCTACACTTGATCTCAACACATAGTAGGCTGCCGTTGGGTGTACAAATTAACGCACAACATCGATGGGTCTATAGCTCGCCATAAGGCACTTTTGGTGGCCAAAGGGTTTCACCAAGAACAAGGTATTGATTATAAACCCAAGCTCAAGATAACTGTTACCGATGTTAAAAAAGAAAGGGGATTGTATGTAACTGTTATAGATAAAGTCATATGTACATTAAGTATACCAGCCACAAACTTATAAAAAGAAGACAAAACTCCTAAAATTTATACTACCCATGATCAGTAATTCAGTACACAAATAATCACAAAAGTATTCAAATATAAGTTCCATTTAAGTTGCTCATATTCAGATAATCACAAAAGTATATAATATTAGTGCATACTCCACAATTGACATCAAAAATAAAATTAACCCAACTTAGGCCCTAATAGGAATAAGTTGAAATTTTACTATGGTTCAAGTGGACTCCTATTTGGATTACTTTTGGAGTTAGGCTTAGTCAACCCTAGACCAACCAAGCTACCCCAAGTTTCACCCCCTTATCTAATTCATCCCACCATAGGTGTAATAGTAGATGGTGGGTTCTTTAAAGCCAGCCCAGATTGGAAAAGTTCTGAGGTCAAAACCGTTCTTGATATTTTCCATTTTCATCTCCACATTCTGTTCTTTGAACCAATAAGGGCTAATATTCACTGTTGTATTTTTACTCTGTTTGGAGAAGAAACTAACTCTCCAGTACTCTGCCAAGTGCCATCAGTCAGCACAATCCACCAATTCTGTATTGAATTGATGTGAATGGGTGGGAATCAGTAAATCACTGACTGCACCTGTGCCCACCTACTAGGAATCTTTTCGGCTTTCATACATCTGTTTGTATGAAAAAAGTGACGTAGGGGAACCCTGGACTAGAGATGTTGGAGTTAGTATTTATGGGTCCAAACCGTCCAACACTGTGATAAGTTTGTCGGTGTGACACATTTGATATCTAAATAGTTCAAATTAATTTTACACTGTGTTTTATTATTGTTTGAAAAAATGTAATCTGAGTTGTGCCCATAGATTTTTTTGGCTAATGGAAGTTTTTTCTTTTTTATGTAGTGCTTGGAATTAGTTAGCTTACCTAGGAACTTATGGTAAAATGTGTGTGTGTGTGTGTAACAGCAAAGTCATGCAAAGTATTAAAACAAAAAAGAAACAGAAATAGAACAAGAAGAAATACAGAAACAAACTAGGAAGAAAAGAATAAACAAAAAAAAAAAGGACTAAAAGAAAACAAATAAAAAAATTACTTCCAACTGAAGCTTGTTCATCTAATGTATAGAAAATCACCTTGGTAAACAAAATTCAATTGCAATGGTGCTACTACAGTCAAGTTTCAGTTCTGAAACTTGTTTATCTAATGTGCAGGAAAATCACTTTGGGCAACAGACTAGACACCCACAAACTATTCAAACTGTCCCATTCATTATTCGCCCACCATGTGTTCTTGTTTTCAATATGTTTTTAGCACTAATTCAGCATATAAAGGTTAAGAAACATGCACAAATCTGATTGTGCAATTCGGTTAATACAGTTTCAAATCCAACTTTATATATGGGCTCTTTTTAACAGTTTTTAACATTTAATAGATATTACTTTAAATCTGATTTCTGAATCTAACAGGATCAACACCTCTAAGCATGTTCCTAAGAATGAAAAAAAAAACAATGCATGAGACCAATGCAATTTTTAGTAGTAAATAGTCGTAGATATATATATAATTGTGCCACCAACACCTTCACCCCCAATACTTTCTCATCACACCCATCATTGCACAGCCCATCTGTGCATCTCACATCACTGCCAACACCACTCTCCACTTCATTACCACATTTCTATCTAATCTACCACAAAAGTTATGTTTGCAAATTGGATGTTATGCTCAATATTCAAAGTAGATGAAAAGAGAAAGGTTATGAACTATCTAAATGTACTCACCAAGAGAGGTGGATGGCTAGTCGACAGTAGATGATTGCACCCCTCCACCAGTGGCAAGCATGTTCCTGATCATCTACTCCATCTGCGCTTGCATCTAGGTCTCGAGACCAGCAAACTTCTTCTTCTGTGCCTTAATTTGTGCTTGTTGGGTCTAACTCAGCCCTCTCAGTGAATCCAACTCCTTCCTGAGGGTTTGCATGGCTTGATCATATGCCCGTGATGCAGTGCAAGTACATGAGGAGTAGTTAGGGGGTTTCAGGCTGACTCTGAATCCCCGCATGTAACCTCGCTTGCTCTTAAGCACATCAATAGCCATCTCCTCCTGCGTCATCTCCTGGGACGACTCTGTCTGAGAACATTGGTCGTGAAGCTTTTCGAGCTGCTTCTATTATCCAACTTAAGATTTAAGCAATTAGGTTCTTTTCTCAAATAGTAATATATGTGGGAACAAAGATAAAGTAATGACTAAAAACCCATTTTTGTCATACATACATGTTTGTCAGCACACACTGGGGCTATCCAATCATTCATCTTGTTTCTCCAATGAGACTCCTTAAGGAAGTCTGCAATATGGGGTCTCTCACCATTATTCTCAGCTGCTTGATTCCATTATTTTTAAAACATTAGTTTATATATATATGCATTATGTTCGGAAGTAAGATGTATGGAAACCTTAATTCACATCACCTTAATTGACATCACAGTTGGAATGGATCATGACCCCATTTATGATTGTAATGTAAGCGCTTCCGATTTTCATGATTTTTCTCACATTGCTTCTAGAATATAATTTTAGTATTAATCTATTTGATATTGGATAAAATGAACATAAAATTTTATCTAATATTACCAAAAATTCCTGATCCTTCCAAGTGACATCAAGCAGCCACCTCCACGCTTGCTCTGTAACCCCTTGTAAAGGCTTGCTATATGGGTCAACACCATCCTCAAGCAGCTGTAGGTAGTGTTTCTTCATGTCATAGCACCAATCCCTATACCTCTCCTGGCACTTCCTGTTGATTGTTGCTCGTACATTTGGTTAATGGTTATTATTACAAAAGGAGGCTATATATGAATGCCTTTACTGGTTGCATAAAGTAGATTTGTAGCCCAAAAATTCCAAAACACAAAAGTAACATAGTGGATCACCTCTGTCTCTATTGTAGAGCCACAAACTGCTGATTCATAAATTCTAAAGTTATAAATGAAGAGGAATATAAGAATAGTATGTAAGTGCATAAGAACATATACCACAAGCCTTAAACAATGTAGAACGGAGTAATGTGCAAAACATGGTGGAGAGAAGGAGACATAAATAAACCACAGCAAGAACTCCTAATATGCAAAGGAGAAACATCACCTATGAGAGAAAGAGAAAGAAGGTTACCGACAGATAGATCTCACCCTTAGAAACTTGAAACTTAGATTTTTCCTCTTGCCCTTTTGAAAGAGATAGAGAACATGGGAGAGAAAAAGAAGGTTTTCGTTTTTTAAGATTTGGTGAGTGAAATTAATAGCAGGAGTGGGTTTTTAGGGTATAAGATTTATATAGATTGGTTGGCTTACTAAAAGCAATTGGCACCTTTTGATGTGGGCCCTCAAAAAATATTTATCAAATTAAAATTGGACCATTAGATTTGTAAAACTAAGTCATCTGACTAAAATATATATATATATATATATAAACATTCAATTTAATTTATAGTAGTTAATCTAATGATAAATTATTGAGATATCTAATATTTTTTTAAACTTATACAAGGGGTGTCAAACGTGGAATAAGAAACCTTGGACACGGCCATGTCAGGATTATATGCTCTATGGGTTGTGTTGTCCCGGTAGGGCTTAGCTCAGCACGGTCCGCTGGGAAATAGGTTTATTTACAAGTTGATGGTATAAGGGATAAAGAACTTGAATTGTTCTTAATTTTCAATTGTTTATATTGTTGTTCCACCTTGTATTGCATGGTAGCCAAATTCCACTCCAACATGGAGGTTTGAATTTTGTAAGTAAGAACCTCCAAACAGATTTATAACTTCGATGAAGGTTTTGAAGTTTGAAAGGAGGACTATTATTTTCCTTACACTAGTTAAGTGGGATCAGTTGTTCCAAGAAATATGGGTCCAACAACATTGAGGGTACATTTTTAACAATCAAACCCGAGTTTGGAAAGCTGTCATTAACTCATGGGAAGAAGTTAATTCATTAATAACAAATCATTATATCAAGGTTCTATACCAAGATCTATATTAGAAATCAGAATGATCATACAGCTCTTTTTCTTCATCATTGTTGGGCTCCCCATCACATTCATCTTCATCATCGAAGATCAAATCAGCCTCATCTTCTTCATCAAGTTGTTCCAAAACCCATCATTTGGAATAATTTTAGGAGTAATACCATTCCAACATAAAGGGAACGTAATGGGATCGTCCTCAATGATTGGTATAACCCTGGTGGATTCTTCCTGCTGGAACACATCGTCGAGGTCGAATAATTCAACATCATTAGGTCCTACATCATCTAGCTCTGGCACATCCTATATTCCTCGATGTTTGGCTTGTTGTACAACTTTCCAATATTCGCTATGTTTTGTATTATTCACATAGAAGACTTGTTGCACTTAACTTGGTAGGACAAAGGGGTCTTCATCGTACCAATGACCTCTTATATCAATGCTTATGCAATGTGCATCTGCATTCTCCTGTTACTACTGGTGTTATACCAATGACATTGGAACAATATAAACCGATGCCCATACATATAATGAAGTTCCCATACATTACACAAGTAACTGTAAAAGTCAATTGCACGTCCCTCATGGACCCCTTTCACATCCAACCCACTATTTTGAGTCATACGACGGTATTCTCTGTCTTTGGCATGGTATCTGACACTGTTACAATAGCAACCGGAGTATATATCAACAATTGCATGAGGACCATTGGCTAATGACCACAATTCATTAGTTGCTTCTGGTGAAGCTTGACCTCGTAATTGATTCATCTACAAAAATATCGTGAGTCAAGTACCACATGTTAATATCGATTCAAGTATAGATGAATAAGGATAGTTCTTCGAAACACATCTTTATATCTTACCCAATTTTTAAACCATATAGGAAATTCTTCTTTTTGTCTCTTTGTGACGTTATGTACACCTTGACTCTTAATTAATACTAATGTTCCCTACTTATGAACAAGAAATTCAATAATACCATATTAACTACTATTGAACATCGTGGACAAAATTTAGAGGTGCACACCCACTATATTAAAGATAGTTACGTACTCTAAATAGTAATCAAATTTGGAGCTATTATGTAAGATAAACCAATGAGCCATGTCGAGTTCCTCTTGAGACACATCGTAAGCCCTTGTGATTCGTGCATATGGATTGATATGCAGTATGAAAACCCCCAACCTTGGGCCAGCTCACCTCCATCGTCATTCCTTTCACCATGATTTAATATGGTTTCGATCCCCCCTAGGTACATTGAGCAAAAACTAAGAGACTCTTTGACCACGTAAGCCTCTGCAATCGAACCCTCCAGGTGAGATCGGTTTGTAACATAACCTTTCAGAGTCCCCAGTTGCTTTCATACATGAGAGCAACATAAAAGTATATTAATTATACCAAACAATTAAACAAAAAATTGACTTTAAGGGATAAAAAACAAGTCTTGAGATGCTAATAATTACCTTTCAATGGGGCACATCCATCTATATTGCATTGGACTTGCAACCATAGCCTCACGAGGCAAGTGAAGGGCCAGATGGACCATCACATCAAAAAATGTTAGAGGAAAACTCTTTTCTAGCTTGCAAAGTATGATTACTATGTGATCCTCTAGTTTTTGAAGATCCGTCATCTTCAATGTCTTCAAGCACAGCTCTTGGAAAAAATTTCCCAATTCAAACAATGTGGAATAGATATCCTTGTCAAGATACCCAATATCCCAACTGAAAGAAACCACTACAGGAGGACATAACAATCATGACTTTTCAGGCCTGTCAGCTTACCACCATTGGTGCTCATGCACCTTGAGATGTTTGCTGCATAGCCATCTGGAAACTTAATCGATTTTAAAAACTCACAAAAGCCATGCCTTTTGTCTAGGGACAATGTGTACCATGCTGGGGGCTTTTCATAGGACCCATCTGCACGTCATTTTAGGTGCAACTCCTTCCTTATTTTCATATTCTTCAAGTTCACACATACTGTTTTGGTGTCCTTATTCTTCCCATCTATGCTTAACGTTGTCCCTATGAGATTGTCACATATATTCTTCTCTAGGTGCATGACATCAATTTTGTGCCAACGGTTCAAATCCTTCCACTACGATAGCTCGAACAGAATGCTTTTCTGTACCCAATTTAGTACATGATGAGGCCTTTTCCTTTTCCTGGTGCTTGGATGCTTCCCTAACTTTTCAAAAGTTAAGGAATCCCGTTGCTCCAGTATTTGTTCCCCTGATAACTCCAAAGGTCTTGACCGGTTCTTGATCTTACCATTAAGGAGCTTACTCCTTTACCAAAGTTGGTCCTCAGCCAAGAAATGATGACTGCCCACGTATGCTATCTTCCCTTTCAACTTTTTTGATGATGCATCCTTGTTACAAGTGGGACATGCTAAATAACCCTTCGTTTTCCACCCAGACAAGTTACCCTATGCAAGAAAGTTGTTAATGGTCCATATAATAGCTACATGTATTCTAAAAGTTTGTTTAGTTGAGGCATCATTAGTAAGCACTTTATCTTCCCATAACTTTTTCAACTCGTCAATTAATGGTTGGAAGTAGACATCAATCTCTTTTCCCAGGGCCTCTGGTCCAGGAATCAACAGGTATATCATGGAAAACTGCTCTTTCATACACTTCCATGGTGGTAAGTTGTAGGGCTTGACTATGATAGGCCATATACTGTAGGAGGTGCTCATGTTTCCAAAAGGGTGAAAACCATTAGTGCCCAGCCCTAGCCTCACATTCTGGGGCCCTCGATGAACTCTGGATACTTTTGATTAAACTCCTTCCACTCACCGTTATCGGTTGAATGCCTTGATAACCCAGTTTCCACACGTTTGTCCTTATGCCATCTCATATCTGTAGCTGTTTTCCTTGACATATATAATCTTTTTAACCTGGGTGTCAATGGCAAGTACACATATTTTGTGGGGGATCTTCTTACCCTTTCCATCATTGAGCTTGTATCTGGACGCCCCACACACTGGATAGTTTTTTAGAGTTGCATTCTCCTTCCAGAAAAGTGCACAATGA
Source organism: Sextonia rubra (assembly GCA_037013555.1). Taxonomy (NCBI): domain Eukaryota; kingdom Viridiplantae; phylum Streptophyta; class Magnoliopsida; order Laurales; family Lauraceae; genus Sextonia; species Sextonia rubra. The sequence goes on from JASUAD010000007.1 coordinate 790,281, forward strand.
TATCGACAGGCATGAATGCACACATATCCCAAACCCAAGTCACGTAAAAACCTTTTAGCTTCATAAAAAGAAAATGGAATAGTGTGATAACTTTCTAGTAAAAGGTCTTTTGTAACACTCCGACCCAACTAAATCTGGTTTAGTGACTCCGGAATGTTCTTTTGAATTATTTTCCAATGAATTAGTTGATGCTTGCTGCTTTAGTTTTATTTGCGTTTCGTTTCGGGTCATGGATAGGTAGTTGGGTTGAGTTTAACTTGGATTAGATAGACTTGAGCCCTTTTTCGTCATTTTAGATTTTGTATCTTTCGTCATTCATGCATCATCATAGTGTCAACACGTGTATCTCGTCAAGCTCGTTGACTTCCGTAACTAACTCACAGGTAAACAGCTTCGTTTATTTCCGTTGGATTGTTAATTGACTCAAACTGTAATTATCATTACCCTTTGGACTTTTATACAAATTTCCCAATACTTATCTTATAAATGAGATGCATGCACCGACTTCCTCTCCATTTCCTCTCACAACTCGACATCTTTTCTTTCTTTCTTTGTTTCTTTTTCTACAATCAAAGCTAAGAAAGGAAGGGAGGAATTCTTGTGCACTTAGTTTACACGTCATCTCCTTGCATGTTCTATTGTAAGATTTGGGTTCTTGATCATCCTACGAGTCTCCAAGTCTCTCATCTTTGTTTGCATGCCCTTAATGCTTTTTTCTCCTTGCATTAATAGCTGTTAGAATTACGTGTAACGGTCAATTTGAGCCAAAGGACAACTATTCACATGAAAAAGCTCATTTGAGGCAAGTATAAACACAATATGGATGAACACTTGTTGATAATGTTTTGATTGTTTTTATTCTCGTCACTCTTGCATGGTTTGGTGATTTACAGCCCTTGTGTATTAGATTTCACATGATTGTTATCTTTGGTTTCAATTGTGCCCAAATCCAATTTTGTCTATAACTAGTTTAGAATGTGTATTCCTGAAACTTATGGCTAAGCCATAGAGTTTCACGGCTCAGTGTCTAGAGAGCTACAAAACCTGAGTTTACTCTACAGTAAAGCTACGACGAAGTCGTAAATTGTACTTCGGCTAAGCCATAGGCTAGCCGTGACCCAACCGTAGGTCAAGCTACGGCTTGATGTCCAAAGAGTGAAATTAAGAGAGAACCTTCTATGGTCCAACCACGGCTAAGCCGTGTGGTGTGCTACGGCTTAGTTGTACCCTAACCGTGGCCGAGCTGTATAATAAAACATGGCCAAGCCGTAAATGCGGATGAACAGTCTGGGGGACCACGGCTGAGCCGTAGCGCATAATACGACTAAGCCGTAAGATGCTTATGGCTAAGCCTTAAGTCACCCATGGCTAAGCCGTAAAACCACTAAAAAAATGGAGAAAAAGGATAGGCTTAATGAGAAGACCTTAGAGGGCCTTCACATAGATTCTCAAACCCCTTAACTTGCCCAATGGACTCCCTTACTAGCATGAATGGTCTTGAGGGCTGTGACTCATTCATATGTGTCGTCCAATTGTTAAGCACCTCCCTATAGGTTTTGGTTTAAGGGACTTCGATACACATTTCTCGATACACTGCAACACCCACAAGATGGATAACTGTGTATCGAACAACTTAAAACTACATTATCATGTACGGCTAGAAACATGGACAACTAGTTTAGGGTTGGCTAGTAAATGATCATGATTCCTTGAAATAACTTGATTTGCATTGCATGTTGATTTCAGTTATTGCCTTCCCTTTTTTATTATTGTTTAGACTTGTATTTGTCTTATCAGAGTTTATATTAGTATCTGACCTTATTATGATATTGGGATATTACGTGAGACATGGACTGTATAGCTTGAATGTGACTTGACTTGATTGAGATGACATGATTGATACGGTCTGGCTCTACTTAGCCTCAGCCTTAGGATACCCGACGGGGTTGACTTTGGCGTAGCCTGCATGTGCCGCTGCAGTGTGCTCCTGTCCTGGGACTTCTGGACCCTATAAACCAGAGACCCATTTATACCTTGGCCCGGTTGATGGTGTTCTCAATGCCTGCTCTCAATAGGGAGAATATGGCAAATGTAGTAGCCACCTAGCAAGTACATTTGTTTTATGATTCTGATAGCATGTTTTATTCTTATGCACGACTTTCCTAGTATACGAACTTGAAACTCTATGCACTATCACTTGTTACTGATTCTGATAGATACAATGTGTGTTAACTTATTGTGGCTTATGCTTTGCTAAATTGTTGTATTCATTAGTTGTCCTAGGTGTTGCAGGCTCAGATCCCACTGCCAACCCCTCGTTGGTCGGCAAGACTCCATAAGAGACCATAAAAGCCCCGTCAGGGATAAAGGAGTGGATGTGAAAACTCCACCGGAAAGCGTCTTAACATGATATGTTCCTTTTGGGTGGGATGCATCCTGTGTTGGTCTTAGAATGTTTCATTCCTGGCATCTTAGTGTCTTGACTTTTGTTCTTGTTCACACTCCTGTACAGACAGTGTATCTTTTGTTTATACATCCTGTAATTAATTTTTTTTATCTTTTGTCTAATTTCGTTTAATGTTTTTGTTTAATGCAATGATATTTATAGCTTCCGCGTACACTATGTTTGCACGTGTGAATTTCCTTTGTACGTGGGCATTTAGACGAGGTCTAAGTGTGTATGCACGGGAGTACGTATATCACTGATTAGGTTTAAACTTAATCCCCGATTTTTGGGCTTAGGTCGTGACATCTTTCAAGAGTGTCAATAACATGTTGAATAACTTATTGCTCCACTTGTTCAACACCTTCAAGTGAAGCATCTTAATCATGAACGACAACAAAGTAAACTTTCTACAACTTGGGTACAGTTCACGTTATGCATCAATGAGCAATTTCTCAAAGCTCTACACATTCTCACTCTCAGTGCTATCAAGAAATTTAGCCAGATCATCATTCCCGATATTCCCTATATAATAACCTTCCAACATGTTAAATAATTCATCCTCATCCTTAATCTGTTCATCATATCCCATTCCATTCCCAACATCTTCACTATCGTCATATTCATTATCATCTAATGTGTGTGCCTCATATACGGATACAGGTTCCCCATGTGTAACACTCCAACCCTAATTAATTTGGTGTAGTGACTAATTAATGTTCTTTGTTGTCATTTTTAGCAAATTAGTTTAGTAAATGTTGTTTTGCCTTTTGAGTTACGTTTTGGGTTATAGATAGGTAGTTGGGTTGAGTTTAACCAGGATTAGGTAGACACAAGCCCTTCTTCATAATTTTTTATTTTGTCAGATTTCCTCATTCATGCATCATCTTGGCGTCATCACATGCATCTCGTCAAGCTTGTTGATTTCTGTAATTGACTCACATGCAAACCACTTCATTTGTCTCCGTTGGATGTTTATTTGACTCAAACTGTAAATTCCTTAAACCATTTGGCCTTTCTTATAAAGTTTTCAACAAATGTTATATATATAGAAGATGCATCCACTGACTCATTTCATTCTCTCTCAGCTCAACGTTAGTTTCTTCCTCTTAACGTATTCTTCTTCTTCGATTCTCTTCTTCTTTTCGTTGGAAGGATCCTTTTCGCACCCATTTTCTGATTCATCTCCTTGTGTGGTCAAAGGTAAGCATTTGTTTCATTCTAACATCTATGAGTATAAAGTCCTCTCCATTCACTGCATGCACTTCACTCCACTCTTTTCACTCTTTGCATGCATGGCTATTAGGGTTCCATATAGACATCCACTTTGAGCCCAAGGATAGAGATTAACTGGAAAAACTCAAGTGAAGGCAAGTATAAGCACTTTATAGATAAACACATGTTGGTAGACTATGATTGATATTATTCTTCTCAATCTTTCACGGTTCTTTTGTTTTACAGCCCTTTGTGTATACATTTATATGCTCTTGTTTCCAATTGTTTAAAATATATTTAGTTCTGAATTGTGCGTGAAGTTCTCCTGTTGCAATATTTCTGAAGCCTATGGCTAAGCCGCATGAACTTTACGGCTCAAACTCCCAAGTGCAATAAAACTATTAATTACACTGCGGCTAAACTACGGCTAAGCCATAGGATGTACTACGGATGAGCCGTAGGCTAGCCGTGACCTAACCATGAGTCAAGCTATGGCTTGATGTCCTAAGAGTAGGAAAAACAAGAAATCCTTCTACGGTCTAGCCATGGCGAAGTTGTATGGTTTGTTACGGCTAAGTCGTATCCAACCCGTGGCTAAACTATAGAACATTCATGGTCCAGCTGTAAGAGAATGCATGGTTCAACTGTAGCTTGCCGTATTTGTGGAAGAAATTCTAGGCAATCACGGCTGAGCCATAGTGCATAATATGGATAAGCTATAAGATGCCTATGGTTAAGCCGTAAGTCACCCACGGCTAAGCCGTGAGGCCACTAAAAATTAAGGAAAAGGTGGGTATTATTAAGAGACTTTGTAAGGCCTTCGTATTGGATTTTGGTACCCTTTAACTTGTCCAATGGAATACATGATCATGAATGGTCTTGAGGGCTGTGACTCATTCATCTGGGTTGTCCAGTTGTTAAGCACCTCGCCATGGGTATTGGTTTAAGGGACTTCGATACACCTTTCTGATACAATGTGACACCAAAGATGAGCAACTGTGCATCAAATAACTTAAAGCTACATTATCATGCACAGTTAGAAACAACGGGCAACTAGCTTAGAGTTGGCTAGTAAACTGTCGTGATCCCGTGAAAATGAATTGAATTGCATAGCATGTTGATTCTGGTTATTGCCTTCTATTCTCTTGCTATTGCTTTGACTTACATTTGATTTGACTTGAAAGATCATGTTATTTGTGATTAAGCTTATTGTGGTTATTTTGCAAGATACATGTACAACTTGAATTTGAATTGAATTGACTTACATTAAATAACATGATTGACATGGTCTAGCTCTACTTATCCTCAGCTTTATTATAACCGGCGGGGTTGACTTTGGCGTAGCTTGTTTGTTGTTAATGCAGTGTGCTCTTGTCTTGGGCTTCCGGACCCTAGGAATTAGAGACCTATTCGAACCCTGGCCCGATCAATGGTATTCTCAACGCATAGATCCCTAGAGGGAGGATATGGCAAATGTGGTAGCCACCTAGTAAAGTAATCTGTTCATTGATTTTGATAACATGCTTTATTCAAATGCATAATTTACTTAATATACTAAATTGAAACTCTATGTACAATCTCCTGTTAATGAACCTTGTAGATACAATGTGTGTTACCTTAATGTGGCTTATGCTTTGCTGAATCATCGTATTCACTAGTTGTCCTTGGTGTTGTAGGCTTAGATCCCACTTTTGATCCCTCGCTGGTCAGTAAGACTGCAGAGGTGATCATAGAGGCCCCTTTAGGAGTTGATAAGTGGACATGATCGACCCACCCCGGAGAGCGGCATGTCTTAGGATAGGCCTCATTTTGATGTGTTGGATACCTTTTGTTATGTATTGGAGTATATCTCCCAGCATTTTGTATCATATAGACACTTCTTTTTCACTTTTGTAAAGACTTGGTCTTTTCATGCTATATCTTGTAGATAATGTTTTTTTTTGTTTTCATGTCTCATTTGAATTATGCCATGATACTGACAGCTTCGCGTATAATGCTATTACACGTGTGATTTTTCCTTGTGCGTGCGCACTTGGACGGGGTTTGGGTGTATATGCACGAAAGTACATGTGTCACTGATTAGGTTTAAACTTAATCCCTGATTTTTTGGGCTCAGGTGGTGACACCGTGGTGCAACCAAGTGGTGTAACCCAGGTCTATTCCCCTCAAGTCCAGATGATATTCCACAACTTCACTGGTGTGCCACACAAAGTGCATGCAATCCATACAAGGGCAATGAATCTTGTTATCTTTTGCTGAATTGGCCATTGCAAATTGCAAATTCAATGAATGACTTAACCCCATCCTAGTAAGGCTGGCTTCGTCTATTAGTAAGTTTCATCTAACTTTTGTCCATAGTTGGGCCTTGGGAATCTCATAAAAGAAAGGCATCCACCAAGAACACTTCCCTGGTGACGATCCACATACAACATACAGTAAAATGAAAAAATTTTAAACCCATGTAGTAAAATGACAAAATTTTATACTCTATACCCCCAATAGAGGAATAAGAAAAGAGCACACATGTCTTTTTGAGGAAGAAATTACTAATCCCCATCTTCTTTAAAGAAACTAGTAGATAAGAAATTTGTAGAACTAAAAAATCATGGAAAAATAATATCAACAGGTTTTATGGTGGGTTTGTTTAGAAGGAAATTAATAACCCCTATACATGTTTTCTTTTTCCATGCATCCACGAGATGGTTCTTGGCCAACTTTCATAAACATCAAATTTCATGTAAAAATCAAATCTTAACAAGTATAAATGACCAAAAATAGAACTTCCCAAGTCAAGCTTCTAAAGCTTCATCACATAGTAAAAATTTCTTTTACATCCAAAGCTTCATCATAAGAAAGAAGAAGAAAAAGAAGAGGAGCAAATAATCTCATATGCACTACTTCCATCATTGAAAATCATAACCTAATCACTCAAAATCTATCTGCCAATGAAAAATATTTGCTAACAAAAAGAAAGCCTCAATATGTATTCCCACATGTTAGAAAACCTTATATTCAGCAATACCCATTTCCAAAAATCATTACTACCCATCAAAATACAATTAGAAGATAAAAAGAACCCAAAGGTTAAACCCCCAGACAAAGAAGAACCCCACAATCCAAACCATGAGAAAATGGATATAGAGATTTAGAGAGATAGAGAGAAGTGATTACTTGAAAGAGATTTAGAGAGATAGAGAGTCTATTCTAGGCTTGGAATGGTGACACTCTTTTTGAAAGTTTACTTTGATAGTTGTGCATTTTCAATATACTTTTTGCCGATTCGGTTGTTGGATGAATGCAACTTGTTTGAAGGTTTCTAATCTCCACCACAGGTATATTGAATATAATCAAATCAAATTCAACTGATATGAGTATTTTATAAGCACCAAACATGATAAAAAGTTTGCTGAGAAAAAAAACATACAGAAACTAGAAAAAAGATATTATATTCTAAGAAACCTAGTTTATAGATTTAGAGTCAAGCATAGATTTAGCAAGAAATAGAGAGCTGAAATTAAACCGATTACAAGAGAATGAGACTATCCTCATTCTATTCCCATTCATTCCTTTCCTAAAAAGAATCGAAAAAAATGGCAATGAACTATTAATGGGATTTCTATCATCTTTCAATCTATTCAACAAACCAAATCCAAATAAATAAATTAAAAAACAAACGGTTCAACCATTTAAAATATTTCTTACTTGCATGAAAAAAAAAGCCAACATATGGGATAAAGAATAAGAAGATTGTATACTTAGATGAAGATGAAATTTGGTTTTCCTTTCAATAATAACAAGGGATGAATGAGAATAGTAGTAGTAGAAGTAAAGTAAACAAATCTCTAAATCCTGTTGTAATTTGTCCCTACAAATCAAGAAAAAATTTCAAGTCTTAAATAAATTTTTTTTTCTTAAGATTCATGTTAGATGCATCTTGTTGAACAAGGAAAATTCCTTTTTAACATCTACTTATAGTAGATAAAGAAAATTAATACACTCATTGTAAGGCCTAAGAATAGATTGGCAAGACCTTTAATTTTATGAGATTTTTGTAAGGTCATCAATCCTTTTAATAAGCACTTCAATAATATAAACCTTGATCTCTTTAATAATTGGGTGTTCAATCTAAAATACTTAATACATGGACCAACATGCATAGAATAGGAGTAGTGAACTATACATATATGTTGTTGAGAAGTGTACTATTGTTGAACAGAAAACAAAAATAAAAGAAGAAAATGATAAACCAAGCAAATCTCTAATCTCCACCCTAAATCATAAACCCCCTTCCTTCAACATCAACCCCCTTCAAAATCAATCTCTAATCTCCACCAATAGATCCCTCATCCATCAAATAAATTACTCATGCAAGGGGAAATGCATTCATCTAACCAGTAAATACATTCATCTAACAATTTCGCAAAGTGAGTGCATTCATCATGATCAGTAAATGCATTCATATAAGAATTTCACAGGCCAACTATGACATTTTTACAACAATGCCAACTTTACGAATTCTTAAGATTCAAATAAAAGAAATATAGAATTCTCACAAAAGAACAATTGCCAACAAAGTAACATTGGACATTCCATAAATAAACCCAAATAGTGTCTTAAATTTTTCCCCCATTTGATTTAGTTGCTGTTCAAGAAGTAAAAATAAAAAAAAATAAAAGAAGAAAAAACAAAGAACCTTGGCAATCAGTACACATACATACATGAAAACCACAAGAGAGAAAGAGAAGACAAAGGCTTTGTTTGGTATCTCTCTCTACTAGTATTTCAACAAAGCCATTAAAAAAAAGAGACTAAAATAAAAAAATGCATTGGAGCAAACATAGAAAGACATCCATCATTTGGAGCAAACATAAAATACAATATTCTATCCAACCAACACATTTGATGAGGAGTCTCATAGAAAGGATGGCACAAGTGATTTCGCTTGAATGACCTCAAAACAGGGCCTTGGTTATGTTTCATTCAAAATGAAAAATATTTGGTATTATCTCATTCCATTATTTTGTCAGATGAAAAAGTCTATAAATACAAATGAGACACAAATGGGTCGACGGATTCATCCTTGATAAAATAAATACAAGACGGTAGAATGATTTCCATACTTCCAAAATAAGACATTTGTCAGTAGCTATCTTTTTTCCAAAGATTGTATTTTCTACAGGCCCACTAGGAGAAACACAAATAGTTGGGACTTGGGTTATTGTTCTTGTTCCTCAAAAGGGCCAAAGGTAGTTTTCATCATGGCTACAGGAGACATAAGTGTGGAAGAGGAAGTAGCAACTATTCCTCTCTCTCATTTTCAGACATCGCCCAATGTCGATTTTACATTCATTAATTTAGACAGTCCTAGGTAGACAAGGCATTGTCAACACCAAAAAGGGTTGGTGAAGGATTTGAATCAACGCATTTACATAAATAGGAAAAAAAATAGAGAGCAAGGCAATCATAGTAAGATAAAAAAGAACTAAAGAACTAATCGGTTCCAGGGATAGGGAAGATGAAAAACAAATGAATAGGACAATTCCTCCTTTTATATTACACAAAAAAAGAGAAGAGAGAGAATAAAAGGAAAAAAAAGAAAAAAGAAGAAACACCAAACAGAACAGGGGAAGGAAGAAACAGCAAATAGAATAGGAGTAGGAGAAAAGGGTGGATGAAGCATGAACATGCTCAGGCCTAAGAATTAAGATGATCTTAACAGGAGGAATTGAGTAGCTCCTCCAAATAATCAACTCCTAGGTCCTCCAAATCTACTACATTCTCTATCCAACCAATCTCTCTCCTTTCTTTTTCCTAGTTGAGGAAACAATGACACCCATTTTTTACATGATCAACTATACGGAATAAACTAAAAAAAACTCTATATCGAATAAACTCCAACTAACAAAGATAAATATATACATATGAGTATACAATTTGTCCCATAAAACCTAGTCTATAACATAGTTTAGGAAAGCAAAAAGACCATTCCATTGAATTGATAAATTAAAAAAAATTGAATACCCCCAACCTAATAATCAAAGAAACATGTTCAACAAACTAAAAACAACAAAACCCATTTCATCAAAACTCCAACAACCCAAAAAAAAAAAAAAACACACCTCAATTCAGTACAACTGAATAACTTAATCAAGAAAAAAATAGAACATTAGAAAACAAAAACACATAAAGCAGCAAACTTGGGCAAAATCAGATTAAACATTCCAAGCAAACTTAATTTCAAAACCCAATGTACCAAACAGAAACACGTACAGCAACAAACTTGGGAAAAATCATCTTTGATCATCTTTTCCTCTTATAAGACAAATGTAGCCTTCAATTACAAAATAAAAACAGCAAAAAAAGGAAAAGATGATCAAAACTACCCTTTTTTTAAGCCTATGTGATTCTTCAAATGGTAGCTTCAAGTAGGCAAGATTCGATCAAGAGAAAACACAAACAAAAAGATTGAAAACAGAGCAAACGTGCATGTATTGTAGTTTGGGTTTCCAATCACATTGAAAAGGAAATGATGGAAAGGGAAGCACAACAGGGGAGCACACATTTGATTTGGGGAGAGAGGACGATGGTGATGAAAGAGCTGCCTGATCACAAAAAAGCCACTTGATCACACGGGTAAGTGAAGATAATGATGGTGATGAAAGAAGAAGGTTTTGGGAGAAAGGAGGAGTAAGAGGCAGTCCCACTACCAGAGATATTCCCACCGCCAAACAGAGATAAGGATGGGGAAAAAAAGAAACTGAAGAAGATTTGGAGAGAAGATGGCTAAAATATTACCTGGAGGAGAGAGGGCAAGTGGTGCACCACCATTGATGCTAGAGCTAGAGATAGATTTTAGGAGCACCGCGGTTTAGAGCAAAAGAGCTACTCACAGGAAGTTTGCTCAGTTTTTCGATGGAACCCTAATGAAAGGAGTTTGCTCTGGCACCAATATTAAAATGTCTTTTGTGACGATACTATGTCATCACTAAAAAACTTCTGCAGCAACATAATTCGTTGCCTAAAGTTCTGAAAATCTTTAGGCGACAACTTTCCTTTATTGCTATAAGTCTTTTCCCAGTTTCCCCTTTTGTAAAGGAGGTGAAAATTTTTATCCTCTTTGGCGACAATTTTCCTTCGTCGCTAAGTCTTTTCCTGGTTTCCTTTTTCTGTAAAGGTGGTGAAAATTTCTAGCCTTTTTGGCGAATCATCGTCGAAAATATATCAACCCCGGTGGACACATATTGTCGCCAAAAGCATAAATAGTTGTTGCCAAAAACTTTTCCGCAAATTGGCACAAAATAGCTGATCATGCACCGGGGGGGGGGGGGGGGGTGTGCAGACCTTAACATATGGCGACAATTTACTGGATTTGTCACCAAAAACTAATTTTAGATGACAATAATCTAGGTTGTGGCCAAAATTTGACCTTTTGGCGACAATATGATCCATTTGTCACATAGAGGCGTCGCCAAAACTATTTTTCCTTATAGTGCTAGTTGCGGGTGAGCATAACGACTTCATAAATAATGACCACCACTAACAAGTTCTTGCCTATGTCAAGGGCCACATTTGTTCACTTCTCCCAAGCATCCGAACGGACAAACCATCCTTGTGGAACATGATGTTCTGCCTAGCTACTGCCGTCAATAGAAAGAATTCCTAAGCCGACATTACAAAGCTACGAAATATGGTTATGAATGGGAAAAGTTACATGATTAGGTGCCAGTAATTCTATGGTCCACACCTCACCTTCATAATAAAAAGGGTGCTTGTTCAAAAATACTCCTGTCTTGTATTTGTTGGGAGGTAGCCATCAAGATTCCTAGATATTGCGCACAGATCATTGTGAAAATAACTTTATATGATGATGATTTAAGAACCATACCTGCGAGATCTTTCTGATTTATTCTTGGTCTTACAGTAGCCCGAAAATCTTAAGACCTTCTACTGTATTCCTCTATGCTCGAACTCATAATGGGGTGTGGGCCTCTTTTGCGAATTCTCTTTGCTCTAAAAAATAAGATTTTTTTGTTTGTTTTTCCTTGAGAGCAATAACATATATTTATAGGCTCCAATAGGGACCCTAATGATAAGTCCTTAGAAATGCATGGTTTCATATACATTTTGGACCAGTTTAAAGACTTATTGTTTCAAAAGATCTTCATCTAGTGCGAGATAATGGTTTCATCCATTTTAAATTTATTTTAGTACTTTCCTACATAAATTGCTTAAAAATCACACTTTTTTGCATGGAATATGGAACTTAGCATTTTTGGTAGGGTTTGTAAAAATTATTTTTCTCTTGAAAGAAACTAAATTTTCATCATCATTAGTTAATTCACATAAAACCATGGAAAATTTAGTGAGTTCATGCTGTCATTTTATATGAATTGGGCTTGCGGTCATGCATTCATGAATTAAGGGTAGAATTGTTGTTTCACATGGAATTCATTTCTTTTCTTGTAGGAAATTGATGACATGGGTCCCATTTCCAAGAATTGAGGCAAGATATTTATTTTCAAAATAAAGGAGAGAAGAATTGAAGAGAGGAAAGAAATTAGAAGAAAAAAATGCAAAATTGGCTTCATAGTCCAATACACAATCACATGTGTGAGGACACACTTGTCAGACGGCCAAGATGGGGTCCAATCTACTTGTTGCATATTTTTAATTATTCCCAAGATATGTTCAAGGGAATCTAAAGAAAATCTCATTAAAGATGAAGAAGGAAAGCCACATGTGAGATCTTCTTTGCAAAGGAGTAGAAGTTGAAAAGACAAAAAAATGGCAAGCAAGGATGAATAGTTCCCATGCCAAACACCATGTGATTTGGGTTTAGATTTTGTTGCAAAAGTAAAGAAAAGAAAATCAAGGAGAGTTATCTTAAAATATCTCTTTGATCTTGGAGCCAACAAGGAGAATTTTCTATGGTAGGAAAGTGGACAACACAAAAGACAAAAGAGGAAATTCCACTCAAGCCACTTGTGGAATTCATGCCCAAGTCATGTCATGGCAGCCCATTTTTTTTTCCAATTTCAATTATTTTGAAGATTTTATCATATCAAGTGGGAAGGGAAATTTTGGGGCTTGAAAAAAATATAAATAGGGTACTCCTTTGGTAGTCTAAGGCATGGAAAAAACTCTCCCTCTAGATATCTACACTTCATCTTCACCCTCTCTCTCTCCCTTCATCATAGTCCTTAAGGAGACTCTGCTACAGTCACACTACACCCTTGAGATCTCCATTAGAAGTGGCTCTCTTTTCCATCCTAGCATGTATTGTTCTTTGATTTTATTTTTTTATCTCATGTAAAGAATTTATATGCTAATATAATATTATTCTTCTCAATCTTTTTTTCTTTTTCTTGTGTTTGTGTGGATACTTTGTTGATGTTTCTTGCTTTTTGGATTGACGACCCAAGATACTAAGATCATGCTTAAATTAACCATGAACCCGGTTAAGAGTAAACTTTGAGAAGATAACTTCACTACAGTTACTATATTTAAATTCTTGTTCACTACATTTATTTTCTTGTAATTACTATATATAAATTCCAGTTTCTCACTACATTTAAATTTCTATAATTTTTTTATTTCTTTATTTCTTTTGATTGTTTTTATGTTTCAATGTTTTGTTTTATGCATGGTTTAATGGCTGAAAGTTTGATCATAGCATGCATTGATTAGTGCTCTATTTCCCAACATATTAAGTTGCTGGAATAAAAAAGTTACAGACTGTTTTTCAAAGTGAAAAAGAATCAGATCTGAATTGTTTTTGAGAACATCCATTACATCTCATATTGCTGGATTTTCAGATCTCAAAATCAGTCCATATTCTTTACAATCAGTTGTGCTATGTTTAAGATAAATCATGGACCAGATTTGTGGACTTCAAAGCATAGAAAAGTGTGGTTTAGAGAATGGAGTTGAATGAGATTAAATTCTGAAAAAAAAAAAACACTTTACAACATGGAAATCAGAAATTCTGCACAGCAGAATTTTTCTTTGGCAATCTTAACATGTTAAGAACATATGCAATCATGCAAAATTACATGTGAACAGTTGGTGGACCATAAGAGTTGCTGAAAGCACTATGAAAAACTGAGTTTTTCATCTCGGTTGTGCCCAGAAGTGAAGTATTTTAGGCATGCAAACAGTCTCCAAAATAGTCCACTGCACAAACAAATTCTGCACAGCAGAACTTTTGTTTCATGCATCATGTTTGACACATATTTTTCGACCTTTCTCTTTTTGGTTTTTTTTTTCTCTTTTGTTACATTCATGCATCAGTTAAGTGTTGATTCCAGCCATTAAATTTAGATTAGGTTCATATTTTTTTTTAAACTTTGCATCACATATAGAAAAATTCTGCATTAGTTTTTTACATGGCATGCATTGCATTGCATTGTTACTTTGTTTTCTAAATTTCTAATATTTGAATTAGTTGCTAAACTTTAATTTAGGAACTTGCCTTAAGAAAGTTTCTATTTAAAATTTTTTATTGGTTTAGATTGTTTCTTAAATCAACTTGAATCTAATGTAGGTTTATCTGATAATTTGTTTCTATTTTTAGTTTATCAATTTGATTTGAATGTTTCATTTTTTTACAGGTTTTCAAAATAAAATGTTTCTAGTTTGATGTTCTAATTTGTGTGTTCTTTTGCAGTTAATTTAAGATTCTTTTTTAGATTAGGAAATTTTTATTTTTGAGAAAGTATTTGATTTAAAAGAAGGAATGGTGAATGTAATTTTCTAGTTTTTAAGTTAGTTTTAGATTTTATTTAAGGTAGGTGACAAGTCAAGTTGGAAACCTTATTTTAATAGCTCCCTGAGGATCGACTTGGGCTCACTAGTTTTACTACAATCGAAGTTCTGCACTTAGAGTGACGATCAAGTTTTTGGCACCGTTGCTGGAGGGCACCATTGAAGTTAACTTTTCTAACTTTCCTCATTTACATTGCTTTGTGGGTGTGATTTAATTTTGGCATCTTTCTAGATATAGGAGGACATGCATGGAATGTTAAATCACCCTAAATTGGAATAGAAAAGTGCATGGATTGTTAGAAAGTACACATCACTCTAGTTTTTAGAAACTTTCGACAATTGGAAAAAGTTATTGCTCTTCGATTTGTCATAACTCCTTTTGGAAGGAAGTAAACCAAAAGTGACCTAATCATTGTCCGTAAGGTGCCAAAGAAAGCCTTTATCCCTTTAGCATGATAGCTTTTCTGTTTAGGAAACTGGTCCTTCAAATGGGTTCATTTGTGACTCTACCACTTCCTGGTGGCTAATCTGGCTGAGTTGGTTTCATATGACAGGATTGGAGAACTTAAGGGAACTTTTCGACCTTAGGTAGTTACTTAGATGCTGCTTGTATAATCTTGGTTTTTCTCATATGTTCTTTTTAAATAAAAAAAATCTCAAAATTCCAGAAAGAAAGGACAAGCCCCTCATCCAATTTGACAAAGAGGTTCAGTGCATAGATTAGAAATGAAAGAATCTCTTAGACCTTTAAGTCCTTTGAGATTTTCTCAAATAGTGAGTAGGTCTGGTAACAATGATACCCAACTTAGGAATGGAAATAATATTGGGGACCACAATGGTGTGGAAGTTAATCAGCCACCAAGGACCTTATGTGATTACTTGCAAACCACACCATGTATAGTGGTGCCTGCAATTACGGGTCAATCAAACCTGGCATGTTCCAACTTCTACCTAAGTTTCATGGGCTTGACTCTGAAAGTTCGTACTTATACTTAAAAGAATTCAATGAAGTATGTGTAACACTTCAACTACAAAATGTAGTGCCAGACATAATCAAACTCTGATTATTTCTATTTTCTTTGAAAGATAAAGCAAAGGTGTGGCTCCATTCTCTTAGACCAAGTTCACTCAATACCTGGAAAGGCCTTGAGACTGAATTTTTGAAAAAATTCTTCCCACAACACAAAACCAACACTTTGAAGAGGGAGATCATGATGTTTAGACAAAATCTCAAGGAGCCCTATTATAAGTGTTGGGAAAGATTTAACGAATTGATCCTTACATGTCCTCATCACGGATATAAAACATATCGTCCCATCAAAATTTTTATTGAGGGCTTAACTCCTAATACCCATCAATTTATTGAGATGATGTGCAATGGTCAATTTGATCAAAAGCAACTTGATGAAGCGTGGGAATTTTTGGAATTAATGGCCAAAAGTGCGCAAAAATGGGCCTCGCTGGATGGGGTAGATCAATTCAGGTCATTGAATTTGTCTAAAGAAGGAGGATTATATCACTTGAACAATCAAACTAAAATCTAAGCCAAGCTTGCAGCACTTACAAGGGAAGTTGAGACCCTAAAACTTGGAAAGAATAAGGATACAGTCATGGTTTGTGGTATTTGTGCTTTCGAAAATCACATGTTAGCAGACTGTCCAACTAGACCTGCATTATATAAAGTGATTCAAGAATAGGGTAATGTTTTTAACTCTTATTAGAAGCCGTTCAATGCAAATACCATGGGGAATATGTGTAATCCTTCGCGGTGGAACCACCTAAATTTTAGCTTGAGGAACGGACCAAATACTACACCTAAGTATTATCCTTAAAGACCATCAAATTCTGGTGCATATGTGCCCCCACAACATAATACACCTTATGCACCACAAGCTCAAAATAGGTCATTGGAGGAGTTGCTCAATATCCTGATACAATTTCAACAATAGGTTATGCAAAGCCTGTATAATAATCAACAGATTATTTAGAATAACCAGCGGGCTATTCAAGATAATTTATTTAGAATAACTAGCAGGCTATTCAAGATAATTAACAAGTTATCCAAAGGTTAGAAACTTCTGTCGAACAAATCAAACATAGCCTTCAAGGATAGGGGAAAGGGACCTTTCCGGCCTAACCTCTCTCGAACCCAAAAGGCCAATTTGAAGTAAACGATATAACTAACCCAAACTATTAAGAGCATGTTCAGGCTATCACTCTATGCAGTGGTAAAGAGTTTTAAGAGAATCCGAAAAAAGATAAACAAAATGTCTCCTTGGATTTGAATGGGAAGATTGAAAAAGATAGCACTAATGCAAAGATTGCTATTGATATTGAAAAGAGTCTAGACCCCACTATTACTAAATTGGTTGCCCTTTTTCCTCTAAGGTTGACCCATCCTAAATAGAAAATCTCTAATCAAGAAAATTTGGATGTTCTTAAAGAGGTCAGAATCAATATCCCTTTACTGGATGCCATTAAACAAGTCCCCACCTATGCTAAATTCTTAAAAGATCGTTGCAGTGCTAAGCATAGGGTTCATGTTCCAAAGAAAGCATTCCTAACTGAATAGATAAGTGCATATCTGACCCAAACCACTCCTCCTAAATACAATGATCCGGGATGCCCCACCGTTCCATGTGTCATTGGAAACGACCGAATAGGTCAAGCTTTACTAGATTTGGAAGAAGTGTGAACTTATTACCTTACTCGATTTATCTTTAATTGGGGCTTGGTGAGTTGAAACCGACCAAAACTACTCTTCAACTTGCCGATCGATCTATTAAAAAACCGAGAGGGTTAATAGAGGATGTTTTGGTATAGATTGAGCATTTTTTCTTTCCAGTGGATTTCTATGTGTTGGATATAGAACCATTATGGAATGAAAGTGTTGAAATTTCAGTCATTCTGGGAAGACCATTCTTGGCCACTTCAATGCACTCATTAACTACTGGAGTGGAAGGCTCAAATGTTCTTTCGGGGAAATGACCTCGGACCTCTATATCTTTCAAATGTGCAAACAATCAAGAGATTGCGAGGCTGACTATCATAATGTAGACTTGATTGGTACCTTGGTTGAGGATGATCTTGAGGAGTGCATGAACTCCTATGTTAAGTTGATTTTTGTTAAAGAGGATATGGGCTATTTTAAGGATTTTCAAGATGAAACTATTGAAAATGCCTATGCAGTATGGCAACCCCATTTTGAAAAGCTTGTACCAACTAGTACGTAAACTCTTCCATCTCAAGTAAAACCATCTTAACCTAAGTTAAAGCCCCTCCCATCGAACCTGCGATATGCTTACCTTAGGGACAATAAAAAATATCATGTGGTTATCTCTTCGCTACTTACTGAGGACCAAGAATTTCAATTGTTAAAAGTGCTAAAAATGCAGAATGGAGCAATAGCCTGGAATGTGGCTGGTATTAAGGAAATTGATCCTTTAGTGTGTACACACACATCACATCTACCTCGAAGATGATGCTAAACCATGTAGGTAGATGTAACATTGGCTTAATCCTAGCATGCAGAAAGTGGTTAAGGCTAAGGTGCTTAAACTTCAAGATGTGAGTATAATCTATCCAATCTCGAAATGCCAGTGGGTTAGCCCTACTCAAGTTATTCTAAAGAAAATCAGCATTACTGTAGTCAAGAATACCCAAGATGAGATGGTCCTAACCTGAGTACCCACAGGATGGAGAGTATGCATTGACTATAGAAAACTAAATACATACACACGCAAATACCATTTCCTTTTACCCTTCATGGATCAAATTTTGGAAAGGGTAGCCGGCCACTCATACTATTACTTTCTTGATGGATATTCTGGGTATAACTAGATCAAAATCACCCCAAAATTCACATGCTCCTTTGGTACCTTCGCTTATCAGTGAATGCCTTTTGGGTTCTGCAATGCTCCAGCCACCTTTCAATGTTGTGTGTTGAGCGTTTTTAGTGATATGGTGGAGCATATTTTTAAGGTCTTCATGGATGATTTCACTGTTTTTGGTAATACATTTGAGGATTGTTTGAGCAATTTAGAAAAAGTTCTCACTAGGTGCAAAGAAAATAACCTTGTGTTGAAATGGGAGAAGTGCCACTTCATGGTTTGCCAGGGAATTGTCCTTGGGCACATTGTGTCAGAAAGGGGATTGGAAATTGATAAGTCCAAAATAGATTTGATCACTAACCTACCTACACCAAAAACCATACGAGATATTAGATCATTTTTAGGACATGTAGGTTTTTATAGGAGGTTTATCAAAGATTTCAGTTCTATATCTAGATTGCTCTGTAACCTATTTTCTAAAAAGGCAGAATTTGAATGGTCTAAGGGAAGCCAAGAATCATTTGATAAATTAAAAAGCATGATGACATTTGCACCGATTATGCAGCCTCCTGATTGGACTTTGCCCTTTGAGATCATGTGTGATGCCAATATTATGTGGTTCGGGCTGTGTTGGGGTAGCATAAGGATAAGAAATCTTACATGATTTATGATGCAAGTAGGAGCTTGAATAGCGCACAAATCAACTATTCAACTATTGAGAAAGAATTATTGGCAGTGGTCTTTGCACTTGACAAGTTCAAACCCTACTCGATTGGATCTAAGATAGTGGTTATCACTGATCATTCTGCGATCAAATACCTTCTTTCAAAAAAGGATGCTAAGCTTAGATTCATCCGCTAGATCCTCCTACTCCAAGAAATTAACTTAAAAATCAAGGATAAAAAAGGAGTAGAGAATTTTGTGGCTTATCATCAATCAAGGTTGGTCTTTTATGATACCATTGAACCAACACTAATCCAGGATAATTTCCTAGATGAACATTTATTTGTTGTATCTTAATCCCCTTGGTATGCTGATATCATGAACTATCTTGCTACAGGCAATATTCCTAATCATTAGAACAAGGAAAATAAAGACTCTTTCTTTTCTCAAGCTGGATATTTTTTCTAAGATGATCCATGTTTGTTTAAATACTACCTAGATCAAATAATGAGGAGATCTATACCTAATCATGAGATACATAGTGTCATCTCCATTTGCCATACAGAAGCTTGTGGGGGGGCATTTTTCTAGACAAAAAACTGCCATTAAAATTTTGTAGTTTGGATTCAATTGGCCCTCACTGTATTGTGATGCTCATGATTTTTTCAGGCATGTGATCGCTGTTAGAAGTTGGGAATAATTTCTAAAAGAAATATGATGCCTTTAAATCCCATTCTGGTAGTAGAGCTCTTTGATGTATGGGGCATTGATTATACGGGTCCATTTCCTCTCAGTTTTGGCTATATCTATATCTTAGTGGCTGTAGACTATGTGTCTAAATGGAGAGAAGCTATTCCCTATCAAGAAAATGATGCAAAAACAGTCTTAAAGTTTTTGAAAGAAAATATTTTTTCTCATTTTGGTGCTCCACGAGCCATCATTAGTGATGGGGTTTTGTATTTTTGTAATCGGGCATTTGAGGTCCTGATGAAACAATATGGGATAACCCATAAAATTGCCACTCCTTATCACCCACAAACCAATGGGCAAGTGGAAGTGTCTAATTGAGAAATTAAAAGAATCTTGGAGATTACGGTTAGCCCCAATTGAAAAGATTGGTCAATAAGGTTGACAAATGCTTTATAGCTTACCGAATTGCTTTCAAAACTCCAATTGGAATGTCTCCATACTAGCTAATTTATGGGAAAGCATGCCACCTTCCAGTCGAGCTGGAACACAAAGCTTATTAGGCCATAAAACAATTCAAGTTTGATATGGATAAGGCTGGGACCAAAAGGAAATTGCAATTAAATGAACTTGATGAGTTGCGATAGGAAGCCCATGCTAATTCGAGAATTTATAAAGAAAGGACCAAGATCTTTCAAGATAGAAGCATTTTGCGAAAAACATTTCACCTTAAGTAGAAGGTTCTCCTTTATAATTCTAGGCTCATCTATTTCCTGGCAAATTGAGCTCCCATTGGACTGGACCTTTCATTGTGAAAGAAGTATTTCCATATGGTGCTGTGAGAATTTATGATCTCAAGGATGGCCAGACGTTTAAAGTTAATGGCCAAAGATTGAAGCCATTCTTGGAGATTCCACCACTTGATAAGGAAGAAATTCCCCTTGATGATCCTGTGTACAAGGATTAATCGGCCATGGATCTGATAGTGGCCTTCTACTGTGTATATTATGTATATTATAGATTTTTCTTTTTTAGTTTTTTTTTTTTGCCTAACCTTGGACAGGAGCAGTACTGACACATTTTCAGGTACCTTTCTTCCTTTTCCTTCCTTTGAAGTTATGTTTCTTCATGTTACTCTTATTGTTTTGCATTCCATTCATATGCATCAAGGACGATGCTCATGATTAGTAAGGGGGTGGGAACAAGCACACTTGTCCAATTTTAGGCATTGTAGATTTATTTTTGTCAATTTTTTTAGGAAAATTTTTCAATTTTTAAAAAACTTTCCAATTTTTAGACCTTTATTCTGGTTTTAGGAACTTTTGCTAGCATATAGTTTTATTTTAGAAAAGAAAGTTTTCAAAGGAATTGAAGCGATTTGAAATTATGTAGAAATCTAGAATTTTTATACTTTTGGAAGGAAGTAAAAAGAAAGTTTGCAGTTTCTAAAGGAGAAAGCCTATCGAAAGAGTACCAAAACTTGCTTTCCACATGTATATATGTATACATTGTTTTTCGACATTTTGGATAGGAAGCTTTAATGCTATTTTTGGAAATTTTCAGGAGAATACGATGTGAAGTTAAGATTTGGTTTGTAGAATATTTTTGTTTCTTGGTTCAATTTTGGTGAATTGTATATACTAGGACCAAGATAAATTAATTCGATCGGAATGAGAGAGGCCACTTAGTAAACAAATAAATTAATTCGATCGAAATGAAAAAGGCCACTTAGTGTTTACTTCTGATTTGGAAAGAAAAACCAAAATGGAAATAAAAAATATAATAAGAAAGTTTATGACTAGTTTGGGTTCGTAGCCTTTTTAACGCGAGCTAGTAAGTTTGGAGGGATATATCAATATTCAGTGCCCTAAAGCCATTTGGTTTGAGAGTCATTGGCCTAATGCTCGTTACATCAGTTAATTAGAAAGTTTAAGGGACCAAAACATTGCAAAGTCACAAAATGAGTTTTTAGAAAAAAAAAAAAAAAAAGAAGAATGATGATGAATTATGGCCCAACAAGTGTTCGTAGAAATTTTCAAGGGATATGTCACTACACCAAAATTATAGTTCAGGAACGGATTATGGGCCCAGTTTTGGGCCGTTCCTAAAATGAAATGGATTTGGTCCGTTCTGCACGCTGCCCGTTTGATCTATTTTCCCAAAACGCACGAGGCCCGTTCTCTTCTCATTCCCCAGCCATTCCAAAACTAGTCTTATACTCTCCGTTCGCACAGATCGTCTGTTCCCTCTCTTGCATTTCCTGAGCTTCTTCTTCCTGATCTTCTTCCTCAGCTGTTCCCGATCTTCTGTTCCCGCCGTTTCCTTAGCCATTCCCACTGTTCTTTTGTCAAAACGCAAGTTAGGGTTTTTTTCTTTGCCATTGATGTTTTAATCGATCTCTCAACTCTTAGATTCTTGTTGTTCTAATCCATCTGTTGTCTCTTGTTGGTCGCAGGAGCAGAGAAGAGACGGCTAGGGTTTTGTTTTCTCCAAGTCTTCTTCACATTGGTCGCGGAAAAAGAAAAGAGACCCCACAAAAACCCCTACTGTTCGCTTCAGTCGATGTTATATTTGGCACCTGAGCTTCTCTGCGTGATTTCTTCGAACACCTGATGTGCTTCGCAGTCAGTGCAGCGAAAACAACACCTCCTTTTATGTTGTTCTTTCCTTGGTGAGAGAACGATCTCCTATTTCGATAGGAAAGATGAGGAATTCCAACAAAGCCATAGTCTTGACATTTGCAGAAAGATGCAAGGCATGTTTTAATTTCTTCTTCCTCTCCTTCTTTTTGAATATGGGCTGAGAATTGTTTGTTCTTGCAGAATATATTGTCCAGAAATTGTTAAGGCCATCTTCACACCATCAAAGCGGACGCCAAAGGAAGGTGAGCTACAGGCAATTTGTAACAGTTAGCGTTAGAGATTATATTTTTGATGATTTGAGTGAATGGTCATGTTCTTTTTTTTTCACACCCAGTTGAATTGGAAAGTTGGGAATTCCCAATTCATAACAGGAAATTCTTTGGTCTTTCAATGCCACACAAATGCATCTATCTGATCATTAAAAATGAGATTTTTGCCCATGAACATTAAAAACAAGAAATTCATGTTCTTTCATGGCTATTGAGACATGGGAAATAGATCTGTTTATTGTTATTATTATCTTTCGTAGTTTCATGCCAAAAGGAAAAGAAAGTGATAGGTGTAGATGCCATGAGAACAGGTTCAAATATTATAAGAGTGTTCTTTTTGGAAGGTTAAAACAATCATGATTTTTCATGCGTACCCAAAACACAACCTGCATGATTAATCTATTTGTTTCTTCTTGTGTCTTGTAGTAAAGAAGAGATTCATAGTTCGAGGGTGAATTACCTATTTAAGAGGGGGAAACCTTACATTTGGATACAAGAGGGTGACTTGCATAATGTGGTATGTATGAAATATTATGTGAGGCATGTTTTCAATGTTCTTTTAAAGCTCTCGTGATGTTTTAGAGTTGGACGTGGCATTGTCATGATTTCTGTATAGTGATTTTCAGTGTATATGTCAGTTCGCTCGTTGCTGAATACGGGAAGCATCAGGTGTTGCTTTTTATTGGTTTCAACTGTGTTTTAAAAATGGTCATTATTGATGTTGTTAACTTGACCTTAATTTGACGTAGCATATGATAGTTTTTATCTTTTTAATAAAATTATGATATTGTTATCTTAAGTTGAAATACTTGGTAAATTTAAGGTATTTTGCATTTTATTCTCTACATCAATTTTAAGCGGGGTCCATGAAATTGTGCTATCCCTAAAATAGGATCTTCTGCTTATCATAAATGTAATGTGAGGACATTTGAGGAGGAATAACCATCCATGTCCAACATACATGTTTGGCCCACCTGATGAGCAAACTCTTTGATCTTTCACCGAAACCACTTTCATGAATGGGTCTCATTTGATGAACCAGATCTTACACATAAGTCTCTCTCTCCCTCTCTCTCTCTCTCAATTGCTAAAATAGCTGTAGTATTTACTTTTCCAAGGAAATGCCATTTAATCTAGTTTTGACCATATACTATTCAACCAGTCGTAGTTTGGATATGGCATGGGTCTTGTTCTCACTCTATTTTCACACCGTACTCTCTTTATCATCCTCTTTTAACCTGTTAATCTTGGTCTTCACCTCAACATATCCATAATGGACACCTCAAAACAACCATTCACAAAGGCCCATTTTGAAGGATTTAATACCAACATTAAATCAAATATTTATCTGTATATATACGATAATTCTCAATAATCTGTGATAATTTAGCTGATTGAATGTCTATACAGATTACCAGTTCATGGCATGTGAAGTTCTCATCTAAATGTTTTAATTTCAAACCTTTTAATTATTAGTTTAACGCTTTATGTAGAATACTATTATTGATGAACGTGGTTCTCTCTCTGTGGCCAACACCATTCCAGGCCCACTAATGAGCTTGTTGAGAAGTATTAAAAAGGCAGGTACATCATTGATTTTATCACAATGTCTTCACTGACATCGACAGGAATACATTTTTCTAATGGTGGGGCAGGAATATGTTTTTAGGGATATGTGACTCATATTTACAAAACATTTTCTGATTCTGCTGGTGTGACTATTCTTATGAACGAATCTCAGTGTTATCATGACACTTCTAAGGTCACAGATGAGCTAGTCGAGAAGATTTTGCTACTAGGACTTGAACCTGGTGCTGTTGATATTTTTCTTGACTTCATTTGTTTTTCAGATGGCCCCCTTCCAGAGGAGCTACTTCCCCAAGTGAAGGTGAGGCATCACCTCTGTGTGTCTTCAAATGTCTTTTTTCTCATCCTGCAGTTCTTTACTTATTCAAATAAATTTTCCCGAAGCTACTAACATGAGTAGGGTCAAAATTGAAAACCTATGCACAAGCAAATATGCAAAATCTGGGCCACTTGTGAGTTAGTCATGGTGCAATTTTCTTGGCTGGAAAAGGCCAGGCCTCATCAAATTGGTCCTGTATCCCAAATAAAATGTATGGTTCAAATAAAATGGTTAGTTGACCATGTTGAATTTACGAGTGTGGCCCATCTGATGAGTAGCCTGACTTGATTTGTTCTCCCATGCATATGGTGAGTCTATTAGAATGGTGACATGCTGTAAATTATGGAAGAAAATCTTTAAAACAGGTCAACCATTTTAGGGAAAAGTTACCCAAGTAAAGTGATTTGTATATCAGAGTGATCAGTCCATTACTCAATTTCTTTACCCGCAATTCCACTATTTGGAATGTTCCAATTGTAAATAGCAGCGCAATACAAATCCATTCAATTGGGTGAGTCTCCCTTCAAATGGTTGACCTATTCTAAAACATTTTCTTCCATAATTTACAACACGTCACCATTCTAATAAGTCGCACCTGATGAACTGCTAGGAGTCTAGGAATGTACATATGTGCCAGTGATTGTACAGTTTGCTTAGCTACACATGTCCTTTCTTGTTCTTGTAGTGTCCTGTTTTGGTGGGATGGGGAGACAAGGATCCATGGGAGCCCATTGAGCTTGGAAAGGCATATGGAGATTTTGACTCAGTAGAAGATTTCATTATCCTGCCCAATGTTGGCCACTGTCCCCAGGTTTTGTTTTTACTGTCTCGATTTTAAGATGTTGAATTGTTGATTTCTATCCAGGAACAAATTCTGATAAAATTCACTCTATTGCTGCTCTGAAGGATGAGGCTCCAGAACTAGTGAACCCGCTTGTTGAAATGTTTGTGGCTCGGCACACCACCATAAAAGTTAATGCCGACCTAGTACCCATCTGATAATCAGTTTACATCTCTGCATTACTTTAAATATATTGTCACTAGCTCTCTTTGAATCTTAAAGCAAGTCCCACTTATATATCTCTCTATCATTCCACTGGTGGTTGTTTGGCTAAGATATATTTATATTATATTAGTAAAAAAGATTGTTACTTGAAAAACTAGGAGTTGTGCACTTGTTTGGATAGAGCAAATTATTAGCAGGTTGGATTGTTAGCATTTTATCATGCGTTTTTTATGTGGTTGAGTGAAAATGATCCAAGTGGGATGTGTGGTTAGTGAAAATGAACAAAGAAGGACAAAGAATGCATTTTTTCCACTGGTGGTTGTTTGGCTAAGATATTGATGACATCTCATTCTATTTACTCTTAATTGGTATTTCATATTTTTAATTGAATTTTTACATGATTATAGGTGCAATTGCTGATGACATAAACCATTGGCTAGTAATGATTATGGAACCTGCAGATAGCCCCTTTGCAGGGGGTGTGTTTCTGATGTCCATTCACTTCCCACCAGACTATCCTTTCAAACCACCCAAGGTAACTACTGCAACCTTATTTTTCTTTCTTTGTGGCGAGTCACTTGTTATCTTTTAGAGCCTATTAGTTGGGGCATTTTGTTAGATTATCTATTATGTGCTGAAATTGAAGAAAGCAATTCTATTAAGCTGCTGAAAATGTCAGCTTATGTGTCCATGCAAATGTTGTGTCATTCTTTAAGTGCCCTGTTTATCAATGTATCCATGTTGGACTGATATGAGAGTATTGGTAGTTGGTATTGCACCAATACTTCTGTGGTACCAGTTCAGCATATCTTACCTAGGCCATTATTTCATTTATTTTTTATAATTTTTTTTTCAACCAAAACAATGTTAGAAAGGAACATTATTTAAGAAATGCATGGAGGAAAGATTTAGGCCAGTCTCATCTACATTGATGACCTATGTTTTCAAAAGTGTATAGTCTATATTTATCCTTGTGTGTGTTTTCTGTTTTCATATCCGTATCTTAGCATCATAGATAGCCTTTCTTTCTTTTTCTTTTTCTTTTTTTCCTGTCTTATGTATGCCTTGTGTTATCTCATTAATTGTATGCTATGTGAGATCCTGCACTTAATGATAGATTGAGTGTTGGCTTCAGGATGGAATCTGGCAGTAGAAACTTCCCAATCCAAACTGGGTTTATCTATTGTAGAGATTGTACTCGACATATCCCGCATTGTTGCATGTTGGTTTTCATAAAAGGAAATGATGACGGTGTGGACTTAACTATCCAATAATTTTTCTTGTTGGCACATGATGCACAGAAGTGGTTAAGGTTGATAGAGTTTCCGTTCTTGCTCTTCATACCACCGAGTCTTCCACCCAAACATCAACAGCAATGGTAGCATTTCCCTTGATGATCTGAACGAGCAGTGGAGCCTTGCTCTAACAATATCCAAGGTGAGTTTGATCTTATTTTGTTAATTTACATATGATCTTTGATGATAAAAATTATTAGACATATCTAGGAATTGATTAATGGAAATGATTTCAAAGCTTTGCATCCCAAGGAAAAGACCTTGGGTCAGGGTTTGCACTAAATCCATTTTTATTGGGGGGTCAAGAGAGGATATTTGCAACCTGTGCTTATGAGACCATCATTTTGGGTGGTTTTTTTTTTTTTTTTTTGGTGGTTTGGTTTTTTGGGGTTTTTGTTTGGTGGGCCGGGGGGGGGGGGGGGGATGACTTTGTTGCGAAAGGCCAAGGGGTTGTACCATAAAATCTCGTGATGTACACCTTGTTTTATAAAAGTAGTTTCCTTTTTCACCATTATTGCAGTCCGGTCAATGGTGGACCCAAAGTTCATGTTTGAGGGTGCAGACACAATTGGAGAACAAATACAGTGCTTTCACGTGGGGTTCAGAGGCAAACAAAAATTTCATGCAAATTTTTGAAGCAGAATTAGAATTTTCACTATAATTTTAGAAGTGGATGGAGGTCTCCCTGGTGGTCCGCTTCAACGTGGATGTACTTAGGTCTGCACCTGAGTCCGGTTTAGAAGTGGATGTCACCTGGTGCTGGCTGCCTGAAGCAGAGTAGGAAATCACCCTTCAAAATTTCTGCACAGCAGTTGCATGGGATTCTCATCTGAGAAAATTATGTTGTCCTTTTCATCCATCCAATAATCTCACGACTCAGCCAAGCTCATGTCCCCAAGGGTTCGGCCTAAGTCCGTCCCCCTCTAGATTATTAAGAAACAAATGTTTATGCGTAAAGTCTCGCTACTCGCTTGCATCCAACCAACCAAGAAGCATTCAAATTTTAAATTTGTCTTGTGGTGTTTCCAGAAGAAATTATTCAACGTTTGGTCACAGACATTTCGGCTACAAAACTCGGTGATAGTGAAGCAAATTCAGGTGCAGAAGCTCAAAGCAGAGATCAAACTAGTGGAATACTGTCTTCTCAAATCTAACTTCTCAATGAATGGGAAAGATTAGACAAAAGGAGCCTCCAAGCTGTGACAAAATCGGCAACAATCCTGCAGGCTGCATGCCAAAACATCCCCCTTGTTGGTGGTGCCAAGGTATCTATTCCCTATAGTTTATACCAGTCTACTTCATTTGAAATCCATCTTCCTTTTTCTCCTTCTCATTTTCATATTTGACTAGTAGTAACTAGAAAAATGCGGATAATCTTCATCTATTAAATTTCAATGCTGCGAACACATCCTAATCCATACTGGGTCAGGATGTGTAGTTCCATTTAGGATTCAGCGGGTGTGATTCAGGTGCTTACCATAGTTTAAAAATTCGGAAATTTTGCTTAACTCAAAAGGTAATGGACCTGAGTTCCCAGCCAGACTCAAACTGAGTTAGCTAACTAGGCGGCTTGACATGAGTCAGGACTTGTTAAACTATGGCACCGGCACTAACTACTAAGTACTGATCCAAGGGTCCGAATTTGACGAACATTCTGGTTCAGGATCTTGGACCAAGGATCTGTAGGGATCTGTTAGATCCATTTCAGATCATATAACAGTGTGGTATTTGTTCTCTTTTAGGCCCATTTAGAGTTTTCATGTGAACTTGGGTTCAGGCTCAGAAAAGGAACGATTGCCCTCCGAATTTGGACTCAAGTATGAATCTGAATCCAAATTCAGATGCAGATTTTGAACTCAGTCTTTGATCATCTTGTATTGCGTGGCCTCTTTCTATATACAAGCCATCACATGTAGAACCTTTCAGCTGGTAATTGCTACTTAGAAAATAGTACTATAGTTTTCTGCTCTCTCACTGCAGGCCAACATATATTCTGTTTACAGAGCATTTTGTACCACGATGGATGTCATGAATGGGATTGAAGACACCATCTCAAGATTTTTCATTCAGGTGCAGTTCTTCACAATCAGTTTTATTCAAGCCTATTTTTATTGGAAATGTCAGCTTTCAGCATTTCAGTGTTGAAATTTAAGTACAAACATTTTGGTGTTGAAATTTAAGTACAAACTTTCAAAACCAACCAAAAGAAACCCATAAATTAACACAAAACTGACACTCTATCCAAGAGGCACTCCTTACCCCGATCAACGGGTGAAGATCTAATTGGCAGGATGAATGTACCATCACGCGGACATCAGGAAACGGAATCAGGAGGTCAAAAGGCACAAGAGAAAAGAAAAACTATTCAAGTACACAAACTAAGATGAAAATCCAGCCTATTATCTTTGTAATTGATGGATCTTGCAGTGACAATAGCACACCAAATTCCATTTCCAACTTCCAAGTAAACTAACAGTTGTCTGATCACCTCCCTTGCTAGGTTGGTTGGACATTACTTATCTGTTTGAAGTTGATTTTTCAATTCTAGACTATGCTCGAGTTTGATGGCCGGATATATTGTCTTTTAGGCTGGTGCAATGAACCTATAATTGAACAGGCTCATTTATTCTCAGAGAAAGTTATGTATGAACATGGTTGTTAATTAGAAAGGTTGGAGTGCAATCTAATTGATCCCCCGAAGTTCATATTGAACTTCACAGTTATTAGAAAAATGGCTGCAACACAGTCTGCATATGGTTACCATGTTTTTTTAATCTCTTGAGACTAGTGGCATTGAATATTATCATTTTTTCATAAGCACTCTTTCATATTTAGAACAGAAAAAAAGGAGTCGAGGAATTATGTAATGGTATGAAGTTTGAAATGGCACATTTATTTTTGCCAAGCGGATATGATCCAATGGTAGAAAACAAGCCTATACTCACATAAAAGAAAGTAATCTTAACTTGCTGACATTGTAAAGCACACATTTGTTAAAGGTTGGGAGGATGAGTTCATTGCTGACAGAGCTTGTGATGGTCGTAAATTAAGAAAGTGAGAGTCTAGAGAAATTGGTGGAGACAGCAATAATGACAGCTTCATTAGAGGTATGGCATGGTGAGGAACTACTTCATGACAAAGGAGACCCATTAACTTTTTGATTTATTATTGATGACTTTGCTTTTTAACTAAAATCAGTCACAAAATGTTGTAAGGTGGCCAAGCCATCAATTTGAATAATTTTTTTTGATAATTATGATTTAATAATGTGATATGAATTGTTTTGAACAGGCTCAAGAGAGAAGTTTAAGGGTACATCTAATTCAAGCAATGACAGAGTGAGCAACTATAAGTCTCCCATCAATGGTGATCTGGTCATAATGCAACTTTAATGACTCATCTTCTCAGGCTGGATGCTGTTCGCCTGTTGCTGGATACCGAGGAAGGTGATGAGCAGTTTGGTGAACTGGGTGCCCACTTGCGAGGCAGTGCTGTATGATGAAACTGAATTCAGGTTCTTAAGCTTTTTGCTGATAGTTGTTACTTGAATCTTGTTTCAGTGTCATAGAGATTATGTGGCTATTGTTGCTACATACTGTAGTAAATCAATATGCCTGTTGGACCAGCTGTTTCTTGATTTCCCAGTAAATCTTTTACAATCCCTCATCTTCTTGCAATCTATTTCTTTGGCTAGTGGTTGATTGAATGTAGAGATTATTCCTCGATCTAGTGATCTTTTCCATCTTGATCACTGTGTTATACCTGAGTTCTTTTCTCTTGATCTTTCCCATTTTGGGGTAGCTAAAAATTGAACAATATTTTTTCAAAGAAAACAAATCTTTTCCAATCTTCTTACAATTTTTTTTCTCATATTCCACTTGGTTTCCATCATCTATGGCTAGTAACTGATGGGGTGCTTTGCGATGTGTTAAATGTAGATCTAATGGAGGGAGTAGGTGAATTTCGATGCTGGGAAGAACTGATACCTGATGCTCTTGGGCTGATCTTCAGCCATCTTCCTCTTCAGGAGATACTGACCGTCATTCCGAGGGTATGCAAATCTTTGGCTATTGCAGTTTCTGGACCTTATTGCTGGCAAGAAATCGACATTGAGGAATGGAGCCTCAGCTGTGAGAAAGAAAATCTGGATCGAATGCTTCAAATGCTCATCACAAGGAGCAGTGGATCGGTCCGGAAGCTCTGTATCTCCTGTCTCCAAGATGATCGTTTCTCCTTCATAGCCAACCAGTAAGTCTTAGTTCTGCATCTCTCTCTATATTCTCACCTCTAGTTTGATTTGTAGCCGAAATTGCAAATTGTGACAACTAAGTGGTGCAGATTAACAAAATGGTTTGGAGGGTTCGATAAAATTGGCCGACAGCTTGGCTTGTTTTCACCTTTTCCCCTACATGCACGCACACTCTCTGAGCTGAAGTTACGCCTAGCGGAGTTGATTAGGGCCAACAGCTTGGCTTGTTTTCACCTTTTCAAAAAAGCGCTAGGTTTTCTACATAGAATTGTTAGTTATTTCAAAGCTTAAGGATATTCAACTGTTCACTAAATGTGCAGGTTGCTTTCCGTACGAGAGTTTTCCATCCAAACATCAACATCAATGGTAGCATCTGCCTTGACATTTTGAAGGAGCAGTGGAGCCCTGCTCTAACTATTTCCAAGGTAAATTTGATTTAATGTACTGTTTTTCAGATTGATTTCCTTATGTAATGTAACATATCAAGACTAGAAGAAAATTTTGGCAATTGATGTCCGAGGGAACCCCAAATAGACATCTCCACATGTAAACCTTCAGTCTCTAACTGCTTTGGTACTAGGACATTGCCTATGAATTTTAATAAATCCGTATGTATGAGGCAGAGGGCTCTAAAAGTAGCATCCTGGTAAGAGCCTAAACCCACTAGATGGTGAGTTTGAACAAATAAATTTATCCTAAATTTGATCTCTTAGGGATTAGATCCACAACCTCGTTTTGGTGTTTAAATTTATTTTTGTTTTGGTTCTGCCAGTTCTTAATCCCTTCAGACCCTGTGGATGCCGAGAAGTGAAATAAGTGATTCAATAGTTGTGCAGGTTGCTGGGAAGCTATCCAACATCACTTTCTTAGACATAAGCCACTGCGTGAAAATTGGTCCTTGTGCTATAGAGGCATTTGGCGAGAATTGTAAAGCACTAGTTGGATTTAAGAGGACAATGCACCCATTGGAGGTAGCTCATAAGTTCTGGCCGGATGATGAAGCCCATGCAATTGCGGCTACCATGCCCAAGCTTAAGCATGTAGAATTATCCTACTTGCACCTCACAACTGGAGGTGCACTGGAGATTCTGTCGAATTGCCGCGAGCTTGAGTTCTTAGATGTGAGGGGCTGTTGGGATGTCAAACTCAATGATGAATTTTTGGAGAAGAAATGTGCTGGTTTGAAAATACTGGGGCCTCTTATTGTTGACTGTTGCCAGATGAATTACTGAGATGAATGTAACATGAATTTTTAATTATTGTGTTAAAAAAGAATTTTAATGATTGCATTTATATGAATGTGAATACCACAATTATTCTATTTTATTTTTAAATATGTCATTAATAGTGGTTTAAAAAACTTATGATTTAAAAAAATATTATTAAAACTGTTTTAAAGAAGTTCAAAAAAAAATTGCAAGAAAATATGAGGGAATAATTTAAATCCGTTTTCAAAATTTTGGAACGGTTTTGAACCGTTCCAGTTGTCCAAATGTGGAACGGAAAATCTGGAACGGTTTAAAATCGTTCCAGATTTCCACAAAACCGTTCCAGATGTCCAAATCTAGAACGGTTCAAAACCGTTCCAGACTTGAACATCTGGAATGGTTTTGTGGAAATCTGGAATGGTTTTAAACCGTTCCAAAATTTCTGCGACACCCATTTTTGGAATAGTTTGAAACCGTCCCACATTCATTTAGGAAGAGTTTCAAACCGTTCCAGATGGGCATTTTTGGTGTAGTGTGTGCAGAAATGCATAAAAACTAAGTTTACTCCTTAGATCCTAACTTTTCCTATATCATATGAATTTGGAAATTTCTATGTTGGAAAAAGTAAGTAAGTGAAGAGTGATCATGAGCTCAAGTGTAGAGCCAAAATTAAATTAATTACAACCAAATAAAATGAAAACTTCTTAAAACTAAAAACCTAAATCTAAAACTTTTTAAAATAAAAATAAAGTTGCTGCAAAATAACACACAGGTTAGAACTTCCAAAACTAGAAAGTTATTATAGTTAGAAACTACAACTATGTTAACTTTCTAAGTCTTAAAGAACTTTCTAATTTCAAAATTTCTACAATCAAACACTTTTAGAAAGAATCTCAAATCTAGAAATTAGTAACAAATCTAAAATTAGAAACACAATCTA
This sequence comes from Sextonia rubra, assembly GCA_037013555.1. Classification (NCBI taxonomy): domain Eukaryota; kingdom Viridiplantae; phylum Streptophyta; class Magnoliopsida; order Laurales; family Lauraceae; genus Sextonia; species Sextonia rubra. The sequence continues at coordinate 823,398 of JASUAD010000007.1, forward strand.
TGTAATGTGTACCATATAACTAATGCAAATTTCCTAATATGAGATGCAAAATTTAAACAAAATATGATCCTAATCTAGTGCACTCCTAAACTAGATTTAATGGCTGAAAATCATGCTCTACTGATGCATGAACCTAATAAAAAAATGAATTTAAAAAGAATCTAAAATGCAAAAAAAATATCCATGAATAATGGTTATCAAAAATAAAAATTCTGATATGCAGTTTGGCAGTCAGTCTTAGTTTAAGCTTCTGGAAATTGAACTTACCATAATCTTTTGAATCTAAAACTTTGTGATTTTAAAGTTTACTCATCAAGGTTCAATTCATCCAATTTTTATAGCAAAACTCTCTGATTTGATATGTCTATTAATTCCAAACTTTTGAATAAAAAATCTACTCTGTGCAGATTTCTGTGTACAGAATTTTTGACTGGCGAGTGTTTCAATGACTCAAAACCTAACTTCCTTTCATCCTTTTTCTCTTAGATTTTTATGGCACAAAGTTAACTCATCCAGCAATGCATCTTCCAAATTTCAAGGCAAAATAATCTTTCTATGTCACGTTTTAAATTGCCAATATTTGGATAAAAACAAACGACTGTTTGTTGTCTTTTTAAATTCAAAATTTATCCTTTTTATATCCAAAAAAAATCATGAATTTCATATCTAAAATCCTAATTTCCAGCAACTAAACTAACACATGATATGAATGCATGCTTCTAAAAATGAATCCCAGCCATAAATCATGCAACATAAAAAAACACAAATAAAATAAGAACAATGGAATTTAAATGTAGTGTTTTTGTAGAAATTCAAGGGTGGTAAACTTGAAACGAAAGATGGTATAAATAGAAATCAAAGGTGGTAACAACAAAATGTCAAAGGCAGCATATTCATCTTTCAATTCCTTAGCTTAACTTGGGCTAAAAAAAAAAATAGAAGTGTTGTCCTAGGGCTTTATTCTTCATCTTAGGTCATGAATTTAAGTGAGAATAACAAATTTCCATTCAATGTAAAATAAATTTCAAAATTGGCCTCTAATCTTTCTTCACTCAAACCTCTTTAACTCCATTTTGCATTGCCTTCAAATATACAACATATTTGAAAAAACAAAGTATATTGAAAGGGTTACTGAGATGGGTTAATAGTTGTCATTCCAATTCTATTCCAATATTTAAATAAGAATGAAAATTAACCCAATTACAAATAAGACTAATATTAAGAACACCACAAAATCAAAGACAAGAAAATTGAAAAGAAATGAACTTTATTACTAGCATGAAAATTGTTTTACAAAAGATTGAAAATTAAAAGCAAACAATTACATACTAGTATGGATGAGAATTCCTCCTTTTAGTTGAACACTTCAAGGTTGGTGGTGTGGCTTTGGGCTTAGTTCCTTGATGACTTAAGATGTACAGACTAGAGAGAGAGAGATCGATGTAAACATCTAGAGGTTAGAGATGGGCAATTCTTCCATGCCTTGGACCACCACAAGGATGCCTTATTTATAGTTTTTTAACCCCCAAAATTTCCTTTCTTTATTTGTTTGGAAGTCTTTCTTTGATGCTTTTTTTTATTCTTGTAATCCTACTCCTTTGCAAAAAGGTCTCTTTTATGGCTTTCCTCCCATGAAATATCTTGAGATCTCTTGAAATTATCTCTAAATTATCAAAAGATAATTTGGATGATGCAGTAAAAGATGGTGGACCCTTTCTTAGACTCCTACAAATGTGTCCTCACACATGTGCATGTGTGTGGGACCATGAAGTCAATTCTTCATTGTTTTCTTTTAATCTCTTTCCTCTTTTTAATTTTTCACTCCTTTCTTTTGAAAATAAATTTCTTGCTTCAATTCTTGAAAATGGGACTCATGTCATCAATTCTATGTAAAACAAATATGAATTCATGGGAAAAGACAATTTTAACCCTAAGATTACAAATGCATGAATGGGGGCCCATCTCTCATGAAATGACAATAAAAATGCACACCAGTTTTCATAATGCTATGTGAATGAACTAATGACGATGAAAATTTGATTTTTTTCATGAGAAAAATAATTTTTAGAAAACTTTCTAAAAATTGATTTCTACAAATGGTAGGTTTCATGAATTTATGCAAAAGTGTAATTTTTTAACAAATTATGCAGAAAAATACTAAAATGAATTTAGAATACATGAAACTATTATATCACACTAAATGAAGCTCTTTCAAGTCAATACATCCTTAAAATGGTCCAAAATGTATATGAAAATATGCATTTTTAAGGACTTATCAAAGAGTGTTCGCAAGAGTTTGCAAGGAAGTATGTGCGGGGAAGAACAAGGATCATATTTGTTTCCTAGATCCTAACTTTTCTTATATCGTACGAACTCGGAAACTCTTACTTAGGAAAAAGGCAATGAGAGAAAAGCGGTCTGTCAAAATAAATAATAATGTGGCAGCCATCTTAGTAGCTTTGAGAGGAAGTTTTTTTTTGCTAAATTTTAGGGGAACAGACTATTTGAAGGAAAATTCTGTTTTTGCAGCATTATCGTGGAATATTTGAAATAAGTTTTTGATGTATACATTCTTCACTGTGCATGCAAGTTGGTTTGAATTTGAGAAAGTTTTTGAAAATGGAACTATAAGCCGGACTTTGAAATTCTAAAAGTTTGATCATTCCATATTTCAAAAATATCCGATATGAGTGAATTTCTTTTGGAAATTTCTTTTATTCTTTTATTTATTTTTTTTTCTTCTTAAAATTTTCTTCCAAAAGAGAAAAAAAAGAATTTTATTGGTATGTTTATTGCAAACCCTCACGAGATACAACTTGTCCACACGGGGGAACTAGGGGCTTAAGGGCTTGTTACATATGCTAAATGTAGTCGAGAGTACTAGCAAAAGTGGCATTACATTCATGATTACTTTTATTGCATTGCATTAGTTTTAGGTCAGCTTAGGTCATGATTGAATTCTTCATTTTTATTTGCAGTTTTTGCTAGAGACTAGCAAAACGCTACTTAGGGTGTGTGATAAGTCCTTAGAAATGCATATTTTTAAATACATTTTGGACCATTTTAAGGACTTATTGATTCAAAAGATCTTCATTTAGTGTGATAAATTGTTTCATCCATTTTAAATTCATTGTAGTACTTTCTTGCATAAATTGTTTAAAAATCACACACTTTTTTGCATGGAATATGGAACTTGCCATTTTTGGAGTTTCGTTTTTGAAAATTTTTGTGAAAATTACTTTTCTCTTAAAAGAAACTAAATTTTCATTATCATTAGCTAATTCACATAAAACCATGGAAAATTATGTGAATTCATGCTGTTATTTCATATGAATTGGGCCCGTAGTCACGCATCATGAAGTAAGGGTAAAATTGTCATTTCACATGGAATTCATTTCTTTTCTTGCAAAAAATTGGTGACATGGACCCCATGTCCAAGGGTTGAGGCAAGATATTTATTTTCAAAAGAAATGAGAGAAGAATTAAATAGAGGAAAGAAATTACAATAAAAAAAATGCAAAATTGGCTTCGTTGTCCCACACACATTCACATGTGTGAGGACACAGTTGTGGGATGGCCAAGATGGGGTCCGATCTACTCACTGCATATTTTTAATTATTTCTAAGACATTTTTAAGAGAATGTAAAGAAAATCTCATTAAAGGTGAAGAAGGAAAGCCACGTGTCAGATCTTCTTTGCAAAGGAGTAGCAGTTTAAAAGAAAAAAAATGGCAAGAAAGCATGGATAGATCCCACACCCAACACGATGTGATTTAGGTTCAGATTTTATTGTAAAAGAAAATAAAAAAAATCCGAGGAGAGTTATCTTAAAATATCTTTAAAAAAAATCAAGGAGAGTTCTCTTAAAATATCTCTTTGCCAACAAGGAGAATTTTCTAAGGAGGAAAAGTTAACAACACAAAATACAAAAGAGGAAATTCCACTCAAGCCTCTTGTGGAATTCATGCCCAAGCCATGTCATGGCAGCCCAATTTTTTCAAATTTCAATTATTTTGAAGATTTTATCATATCAAGTGAGAAGGGGAATTTTGGGGTTTGAAAAAAATATAAATAGGGCACTCCTTTGGTAGCCGAAGGCATGGAAAGAACTCCCCCTCTTGATTTCTACACTTCATTTTATTCCTTTGTCTCTCTCCCTTCATCATAGTCCTTAAGGAGACTCTACTGCAGTGACACTACACCTTTGTGATCTCCACTAAAAGTTCTCTTTTCCATCCTAGCATGTATTGTTCTTTGATTTTATTTTTTTTATCTCATGTAAAGACTTTATATGCTAGTATAATGTTATTCTTGTTAGATTTTGTGGACTCAATCCATCAGTTGATGTAATAAATTGATTAATTTCTTTATTTATCAATAAAATCATGCTTTGCTTTCATGAGATGAATGTTATTTTACTACTTCATACACATGACCAATACGTATGACATAATGGTTCATGAGTTGAACCGGATCCCATTAGTATATTAGATGTGATTTATGTGCATGGATGAGATCCACGCGCAGGAGATATATGTCACAAATCTTATACTTAAAATAGCTTCACAACCAGTAATGAGATTGGGCATCTCATTTGATAAGGTTGCAGCACTTTGATCACTATGAGATAGTGTGATTTGTCTCGATCATCAGAATGTAAGATTCCGGATCACGGTGCTGGTACATTGGATGTATTGAAGGACCATGAGATGCACCTTATGGAATTCCATCTCAATAATAAGGTATGCTCTCATAATTCCCTAGCAATAGGCTCTCAATCCTGAGACATTGACGAACTCAAGTTTCTATCTATTCATTTGCTTTGAGTCACCAATGAGTGAGGCTGACTATAGGTTAACACCTCGGTGTCTTGGGTATGTGGTAGTAGAACTGTGGGAACGTTGAATGATCAAGATGGAATCTATCTCTATTATCTCCTTGTGCCAATTAATGGATTTGTCATTAATAAGTGTGCACCCATCTCAATTAAGAGTTAATTGGATGGTACTGATGACTACTGTGATTAATTGGGGCTCAAGGATAATAAGATGTGGAACTTAGATTGGAAGAGACGGATTTATTCCAATTGATCCACGGATATTGATAGAGGGGCCTACTTGTGGTAATTGGGAAGTTTAGGGTCTTCATTGTAATTTATTCCTAAGACTGGAGTGCAATTGCATTTATATAATGGTGTTATTTGCAATTAACTGTGGGCCAGGATTGCACATGAGATGTGGGGTCGCGGTGTTCCAGTTGGAGCCAACTTTCTAAGGAATCCCTAGTGGTCCCCACGCTAGCCCAAGTTATTGGAAAATACTAATCCGACTCGAACTCTAGAAAGAAAGGATAAGAAAGGAGAAACTTGCTAATTGCTTTGGAAGTGAGACTTCTATTTCAATTAGACAAGGGAGAGATTTGGAAGTCTATAAAATATCCTTGGCCGTCCAAAAGACTCCCTCTCACGCCAAAACCCTTTCGTGCAAGAGTTGCGCGAGTTACTCTCCTCTCCTTTCTTCTAGTTCCTTGGAGTCTCGAGTTGGGATTTTCTCCTGAAGATTCCACCGTTCTTCTTGAGAAAAGAAATCCAATTCGGGGGTCATAGCGTGGAAGGCTAAGAGGTCTTGAAGAAGTCCATTAGAGCACTGTGGGTCTCCAAAGGTATGATCTACTTCTTCCATGTCGTAGATTATTTTGGATGTTTAGTGCTGGTATAATTTTTACTGTACATGGTCACGAGATTGAGGGTAACGCATCCTGGATTGGGTTTTGGTCTTATGGATAGTTGATCCCTGTGTCAAGTGGGTCAAAAGTTTTGAAAATCTATCCACGAGACCCACCTACTTCTAACAATTCTTCTCAAATTTTTTTCCTTTTCTTGTGGCTTATGTGGATACTTTGTTGATGGTTCTTGCCTTTCGGATTGATGACCCAAGATACTAAGATCATACTTAAAGTAACCATGAACCCGGTTAAGAGTAAACTTTGAGAAGATAACTTCACTATAGCTACTACATTTAAATTCTTATTCACTACATTTATTTTCTTGCAATTACTACATTTAAATTCCCATTTCTCACTTCATTTAAATTCCTGTAATTTTTTTATTTCTTTATTTCTTTTGATGTTCTTTATATTTCAATGTTTTGTTTTATGCATGGTTTAATGGCTAAAAGTTTGATCATAGCATGCGTTGATTAGTGCTCTATTTCCCAACATATTAAGGTGCTGGAATGAAAAAAGTTACATGCTGTTTTTCAAAGTGAAAAGGAATCAGATCTGAATTGTTCTTGAGAACGTCCATTACATCTCATATTGCTAGATTTTCTGATCTCAAAATCAGTCCATATTCTTTACAATTAGTTGTGCTATGTTTAAGATAAATCACGGACCAGGTTTGTGGATTCAAAGCATAGAAAAGTGTGGTTTAGAGAGTGGATTTGAATGAGATTAAATTCTGAAAGAAAACACTTTACAACATGGAAATCAGAAATTCTACACAGCAGAATTTTTCCTTGGCAATCTTAACATGGTAAGAACAGTAACGCAAAATTACACGTGAACAGTTGTTGCACCATAAGAGTTTCTGAAAGCACTCTGTAAAACTAAATTTTTCATCTAAGTTGTGCCCAGAAGTGAAGTGTTTCCGGTGTGTAAACAGTCTCTATAAATAGTCCACTACACAAACAAATTCTGCACAGCAGAATTTTGGTTTCATGCATCATGTTTCGTACATATTTTTCAACATTTCTCATTTCTATTTTTTCTCTCTTTTGTTACATTCATGCATCAGTTATGTGTTGATTCCAGCCATTAAATTTAGATTAGGTTCATATATTTTTTTAAAACGTTGCATTATATATGGAAAAATTCTGCATTAGTTGTTCACATGGCATGCATTGCATTGCATTTTTACTTTGTTTTCTAACTTTCTAATATTTGAATTAGTTGATCTAAAATTTAATTTAGGAAGTTGACTTTGGAAAGTTTCTAATTTAGGTTTTTTTTTATTGATTTAGATTTTTTCTTAAATCAACTTGAATCTAATGTAGGTTTGTTTGATGATTTGTTTCTATTTTTAGTTTATCAATTTGATTTGAATGTTTCATTTTTTTTATAGGTTTTCATAATAGAATGTTTCTAATTTGATGTTTTAATTTGTATGTTCTTTTGTAGTTAATTTAAGATTCATTTTTAGATTAGGAAATTTTTATTTTTGAGAATGTATTTGATTGAAAAGTAGGAATGGTGAATGTAATTTTTTAGTTTTTAAGTTAGTTTTTTATTTTATTTAGGGCAATGACAAGTAAAGTCGGAAACCTTATTTTAATAGCTCCTTGAGGATCGACCTGGTCTTACCAGTTTTACTATAATTGAAGCTTTGCACTTGGAGTGACGATCACTTAAGAAGGAAATAAGGAATAGGCTTCTTATGGAAACAGTAAACCCTAATTCAACCTAAATTAGAATCTTAGTTTCATAAATTACAATTTATCTCACTAGAGAAATATAATTGCACTCTTATCTTTATTCTCAAAATAATATTTCGAGCTTCTTGTTATTAAATGCTTATTAATTTCTCTACGTTAAGGTTTCAGATATCCCTCGATTAAATAATTACTGACACCTGTATTTAATCGATATCATTATATTTCCTTGACACCTTACATTTAACTTATCTAATATGTAAGACACAAAGTCCACTTGCAAGGTTTTACATAATCAAAACTTATAAGCTTCATCAAGGGGATATTATCAATCTCATTATGGGACATGGATTTTGTCCATAAACTAATATGCACCATGCACGTAGTGTAGTCATCTAATTTACTAAGATTATTGACCTGTAAAAGACCTCACTCCTTTGTAAATTAAAATACCAAACAATAAACGTATGTGCCTATTATTTATTTATATTGGGATTAAGAGTACAAGCACTCATAATAACTATTTGGATGTTAATTATCTTTTATAGCAAGTATAAAGATAATAAGCCCAAAAGCAGTCCTATTTAATATACAAAGTGTGCTAACATAATGAGTCAAAACTAAACCATTTCTCATAGCCAAGACAAACCTACTAAAACATCATGTTACAATCGTATTGATGGTGTGTCCAACTCTATCTAGACTATGAACAACAATAACTTATATTCGATAAGAATCGATAAACAAGTTTTCTATGTGTAAGCTGAACTCTACACACCGACTTGTCTACTTTATAGAATAAAAAATGCATACATGCATAATAAATAACAATGCAACCATTTGCGCATACAAATTCCTATTAAGATGAAAAGACAAACTTCACTAATAAATAATCAATCAAAGACAAATATAGAAAAGTATTCTTTTAGTATAAATTTCCAACAATCTCCCACTTAGAGTCAAAATCATGTTGACATGTATTTCAATCTCATGCCCTCCACATAACTATCAAAGCTCTTTGTTGGTAAGCTCTTTATAAAAGGATCTACTAGGTTGTCCGTTGATGCAATCTTAGTCATAATTATATCACCCTTTTGTATGATTTCTCGTATGAGATGATACTTTGTTGAATGTGCTTACCTTTCTTATGCATCTTGGGTCCCTTTCTATTAGCAACTGCGCCGATATTATTATAATAAAGTATTATAGGTGATTTTACCGAGCGTACCACTTTTACATCCATCAAGAAGTCTAACCTAGGGTTTCTCCTCTTCCTTTTTTCCTCTGCCTCTCTACATCATGGTACTATACTCTCTCCTTGCCTCTAACGTGACTATATCGCTTTTTTTTCTTCTTCGCTTAGTCGTTCTTCCTTGTTCATCTGACTTGATTGTTCTCTCATCTCCTTCATGTGATTTGTGATGATAAATCACCCTCATTGCTATAATCTTCGTGTAGGCATTTTGCTCTTCTCTCTTGGCATTTTGGATTGCATTTTGGTGTGTTTGTGTCTCCCATTTCATATACCTATTTTTAGTTTTGTCATTATGCCTCCTAGGACCAAAAATGCATACCCCTTTGGTAAGAGACCTAAATCCACTGGTGGTTCATCTAGACCTAGGCAGGACTCTCCACCATCTCCTAGAGTTCTGATTCCAAGGGAACCTACTAGAGATAGAACATTTGCTAGTTGTCCCATTACTATTGAACTAGTGTAAATTTGTTTGCCATTCAGAAGTACGAGGTCCATTCTCTTCTCTCTAAGGTTGGATGGGAAAATGTCCTCAAATGGAGTGGTCCTACTTATCCTTCCATTGACCGAGCATGTATGCATCTATCAAGGAAGCATTTCTGGACAATCTATCTTTTGAGGTTGAATTCACTGATGGCACCAATGTCATCACTCCTGTTATTCGCTCTGCACTTCTATGTATTCCTCTATCTGATGTGCTCATTCTATCATCAAGGATTCCTTTCAGAGGTTGACAAACGAACTGTTACTGTACCTTTATGCGGGTAGGAAACTCCTTGGAAGAAAAATGGTTTTCTCCCTGCAGATTCATTACTTCTCCCATACCGGATTTTGCATGCGATCTTCACTTGTAATCTCTATCCCTACAAGGGAAATTTCTTAGACTTGACCCCCTTTATGACTAATGTACTCTATTGTGTCCATATGGGGGTCAGAGTGCATCCTCCATCTCTCATTTGTGCCTCTATCATTCGATTTTGGTATTTTTCGGGTAGGAGCACCAAATGCTTACTTGTTTGGGCATCTCATGACCTATCTTGCATCTCAATATGGGTCTCTTTGCCCTCTGATGAAGCCCCTGAGTCTCATCCAGTATTTAGTACCATTAACATTCAAAATATGTGTTTCTTAAAGCAATAGGCAACTGGCCCCAGTTATCCTAATTCTAGCGATGAAGATGACTCTCCGGGAGAAATTCCTCGCCTAGCTCAACCTTCTGCATCACAAGTCTAGTCTCCTCCTCTGATTTCTTCCTCACTTCTTCCTCAACCTTGCTTGAAGCCTGGCTGGCAGCTCTTGAACAACAGCAAACAAAATGGAGACTCTCATGAAGAAGACCTTTCAAGTACCTCTCCAAGATTTCCAAAAACTATTGGAGAGATGAAGTCGCGATCCATTCTCCCACTTCTCCTTCAGAGTGATGTTTGGTTGCTTGTTTGCATTTAGTACTCTTTTTTGTGTTTAAAGGAGCTGCACTCTTTGTTTTGTTTTGGTTTACTGTGACGATGGAGTTGACTGTGTGCTCAACACATCACTACTGTTATTCTTATTACTTACTTGGCTAACTATGTGTGCTTTTATTTCTTGGATCTTTTGATATAGTTCTTGGCATGTGTTCTATTCTTTGTTTTGCTATCTCTTGTTAATTTTGTGCCAAAAAGGGGGGAGAACTACTAACTTTAGGGGGAGCTTTCAACAATTCCACCTTTATAGTGAATGGTATTTAAAGTTCTTTTGTAGGCAAGTTATTTTTATAGGATCATGCATTATCTAAGGGGGGCCTACTGACTCATTGATATTTCTATATAGTCTTGTAAAAGTACTTTGGTTGTTTAAGGATTATTTAGTCTTGTCAAAGGAAAATCGTGCAAAGTGCATTGATTTAAAATGTTGTATTTCATTATATGTATATTTTATCATGAAATTGACAAAGGGGGAGATTGTGAGTGCCATAGTAAGAGTGTGTTGTCAATTTTGTGTCCCAAGTGAAGTCCAAGTCAAATATGCCTCAATCAAGATCAAGCAAGACCAAGGAAGATCAAGTAACATCAATGAAGTTCAAGCAAGATCAAGGAAGATCAAGATCAATCAAGTCTATTATCTAGGAGATCTTCAATAAGTGCTAAGGTAATATTGACTCTTAGTAACATATTTAAAGGACCATAGAAAAGGATTGAAAAAGCTTCTCAAAATTGATTTTGTACATAACTACGGCTTAGATCACGGCTAAGCCGAAAATCTCACGGCTCACAATCTAGAGAACAATTTTTTAATTTATGACCTACGGCTGGCCTTAAAAACAAACATCAAGTATTCATTATCAAAGAAGTAAAAAGAAGCAAATAAAGGAAACAAAAACACACACTTTTACTAGATATGAATGTTTTTACATAAAGATAGAGATAAAAGATTCTCTTCTAGTGGAAGCTTCAAGTTGGAGAGAGCCTTCTTGAATAGAAAAATTATAGAGTCGAAAGATATGGAGAGAGTGGAGGGAGAGCCAGAGAGAGGAGGTCTCTTTTTTCATGCCTTGGAATGCTAGAGGGGTGCCCTATTTATAGTTTTTCAACCCCTCGAGTTTCCATCTTCACTTGATATGATACAATCCTAAAAAATAATAAAAAATTAAAAGCACATGGGCTCCACAAGAGGGTTGGGTGTGATTCCCATGGCTGACTTTTTTTTCTTTTTTTGTTATTTTCTTTCTTCATTTGGCAATCCTTCTTTGCTTCTTGTTTCCTTCTTTATCATTGCCACCTCGTATTAAGGTTTCTTGAGAGATAAGTTAGGGATAAGAATCCTCTCTTAGAATCAAACTTGGCCCACATGAGGTGTATAACTTTCTTTTTTTATCTCTTGCTTTGTCAGCTTGCCTTCTTTAGAAAGTACTGTTTATTTGCTCCAAACTCAAAGAGAGCTTTTGAGATATTTTGAGATAAGTCTCTTGATTCTTTTCCTTTATTTTTTTCAGACAAAAATTTGATCCATATCCTGGTTTGGTCATGGGATCCCTCTTGGATATTTATTTATTTATTTATTTTTTCAATTCTTCTCCTTTTCAAAGGATAACTCCTATGTGGCTTTCTTTGTCCATCTTTGGTAAGATATTCTTCAAATTCTCTTGAAAATATCTTGAAATGTACAACAATCAAATGGGTCCCATCTTGGATGTTTTACAAGTGTACCCCACTCATGTGCATGTGTGTGTGGTACCATGAAGCCAACTTTTGCAATTTTTCTTCTATCTTCTTTTCTCTCTTTTCTTTTGAAAATGATTTTTTCACCTTAATTCTTGGAAAATGGGACCCACATAATCAATTTCCTATAAAACAAATGTGAATTCATGTGAAAAGACATCCAAATGGGGAAGATGGTGGGTATACAAAAGCAGAAGGGAGAAGAGAGAAGAGATGGTAGTGGAAGCAAGGCTGGATTAGGACTGGTATTCCAACTCTTGCCTGTACATGAGGAAGGCTAGACCTATTTATAGTAGTAAGAAACATAATTTACATTTCATTACAACCGAATTTAAATTGCATGTGCATTTCATTTAATGTGCTGGCAAATTTCATGATACTTCCGGACTACAGGCTGAAATCACAATCTTTCCTGTAGATGAACTTTATTCTGAATAGTGAGTTGTCATGATTGCTTTCAGTGACTTGATAAGGCATGTGTCATATCTTTATTTTCTTTTCCTTTCTTGGAGATAAGTTCTTCATGGATGTGCATGTCGGGGATAAAATACTACTTCAGAGGTATTCTTTGTCTTTTAGTACTTTTGCAATGTACTTTTTCTAAGAACTCATTGATGTGCTAGGAGAAGAAGCTTTTCTCATGAGTATATTTTATATTCTTCCGATGCTTTAGAAAAAGATCTCGTAGGAAGAATCTTTATGCTAGTCATAGTATTAGTGTTGGAGATTTGCATCAAATGCATCAAAAGTGATTATCCCAGCCATCATTTCTTAATTCGCCATGGAATAACTGGATTAACTCTTCACGAGTTTTCTTAGAAACATCAAAAGACATATCTTCATAAGCATTGATAATTTGATTGAGAACTGTATGTCCAGATTTATATGGATTCTGTATCACCATTGTTTGCTCAACGAGATCATCAGCAATGCAAACAACTCTTCGATCGTCACACTAAACATATTTGTATGTACTTGCAAATTCAAGATGTCCTTTTAGATTGAGAAATCTTTGATACTGATCAAAAGCTGGATCATAAGTTTGGAGGTGTTCTAAGCTATATTCCAATGTAGCAACTTCATGAGATTCGTACCATTGAGCTGGATAATCAACAGGGAGATGCGCAGAATCATTTAAGGTGGAAATGAATTTTTTCCAGATTAAATCTCCTTCTTCATAATTCATGATGGTCCATAATTGATAAGGTTGATAAAACCGGATTTCTGATCTTTCACCCAAACTTGATGAAATCGTTATGAGAAGTTGTCTTTTGATAACTCCAAGGCTGCGAAGGGCATGACGCACGGTTGCAAGAAGCTACTGTTTTATTTCAAAATCATCTCTGCATAAAGAAAATTTATGGACTAATCCTTGTTCAATATATGAGATGTCCACTTCATGTGATGGCAAAAATAATTTTGGAAAGCCAGTTGCCTAGCTTATATAATGAGCTTAAGCATTAATCGCTCCTTGATCCGACAAGAAAGAGTTTGTGCTCTAATTCTTGCAGCAATCTCATCTGGAAAGGATGTGTTAACCTTTTCCAAAAGGTGAATTCTAGATGTTTTTTCATTAACATAGGTGGATAACAGTGCTCTTTGATGGTTGTTATGACACATGAGGATTTGGCTTTCTAAGTCCTTGATATGGTTTACAATTTTGGTTATGGTTTTTCGAGTGTTTTTTCTTTTATCAGAAAGAATGGCACTCCAATGGGCATTGATAAGTTCTTGAGAAGAGACAAATAATCCTGGATTGAAAAAGGGAATTGATATTTGTTGGGATGTAGGTATGAACGAAGAGCTTGATTCTTGCATAGGGGCTTTGCTTTTGCTTATCATTATGAGAAGGGATACTTCTTGAAGGCAGATAAAGTTGAATGAGAATTAGCAATAATCTGAATTTTTATTTTCTTTGGGAAAATAATTTTATATCTATCCTCTGGGTAGAATTTGAAAGTACCAAAATCAGGATGTACGATCAAATGTAGAAAAATGAAGACATCAAAGAGACGATTAATAAGATCCATTTTATTTGGAACTGGATATTTGATTGTTTGTTTGAACACCTTATTCTTGTTTACATTTTGTCTAAATATGATTGATTTCATGAATATGAGTTGATTCTTCGAAATCAGAAATTAATTCTTTATCATCTAAATAGTTTTCAGACCTAATGAGTTAATTTGAAAAGGCTGTAAAATTTGTAGAAAAAGATTTCCAAGGATAACATCATTATTTAAATCATTCCCTAGAAGGAAAGCAGTCTTTATGCATGTTCCATTTGGATATTATGAATAGAATGTTATGCCGTTGGTTTAAAAAATGCTCCTTCTGAATTTAAAAGAATAATGAATAAATTTTTTAATCCATATCAAGCTTTTATCCTTGTCTGTATAGATGACATTCTTGTGTTTTCAAAATCCATTTATGACCATTGGAAACATTTAAATATTTTTAAAAAAATTATTCTGAAAATGGACATGTTTTATCCCAAAAGAAAATAAAACTTTTCCAAACAGAAATTCAGTTTATTGGCACTTCTTATTTAAACCCATCTTTTTATCGTATTTGCCTTCAGGAATTATCCCTTCTCACAATGATACCAATCACTGGCAAAAGCAAAGCCTTTATTCAGGAATCAAGCTCTTCCTCCATCCCTACCTCTCAAAAAATATCAAGCCCTTTCTTCAATCCAGGATTATCTGTTACTTCTCAAGATCTTATCAATGCCCATTGGAGTGCAATTCTTTCTGCAAAAGAAAAAATACTAGAAAAACCTTATCCAAAATTGCAAACCATATTAAGGACTTAGAAAGCCAAATCTTTATGTGCTATAACATCCATCAAAGAGTACTGTTATCCACCTATGTTGATAAAAAAACATCCAGAATTCACCTCCTGGAAAAGATTAACACAGCCCTTCCAGATGAGATAGCTACAAGAATTAGAGCACAAACTCTTTCTTGTCAGATCAAGGAACGATTAATGCTCAAAGCTCATTATATAAGCTGGGCAACTGGCTTTCCAAAATTGTTCTTGCCATCACATGAAGTTAATATTTCATATATCAAACAAGGCTTAGTCCAAAGATTTCTATTATATAGAGATGATTTTGAACTAATACAGTAGCTCCCTGCAATTATGTGAAATGCCCTTCGCAGCCATGGAATTACCAATAGACAACTTCTCATAACAATTTCATCAAGCTTGGGTGAAAGATCAGAAATTCAATTTTATCAACCATATCAAATTTGGACCATCATGGAATATGAAGAAGGAGATTTATTCTGCAAAAAATTCATTTCTACAATATATGATTGTGAGCATCTCCCTATAAGCTATCATTCTCGATGGTATGAATCTCATGAAGTTGCAACATTGGAATACAGTCTAGAACGTCTCCAAAATTATAATTCAACCGCTAATCAGCATCAAAGATTTCTTAATTTAAAAGAACATCTTGAATTTGCAGGTACATACAGATATGTTTGGTGCGATGGTTGAAGAATTGTTTGTATTGCAGATGATCTTGCAAATCAAACAACAGTTATGCAGAATCTTACTAAATCAGGACATGCAAAGCTTAATCAAATTCTCAATGCCTATGAAGATATGTCTTTTGATATTTCAGAAAAAAATCGTGAAGAATTAATTCAGCTATTCCATGGAGAATTCGAAAATGATAATGATGGTTGGAATGACCCTTGTCTTAATTTTGACTTGATTATGAAGTTCTCCGCCAGCTGCAATGGAGCCCATCAGTTTGATGACTAATATTATCAAGAGGTTTTATTCCATAAAGCATACAGAGGAAATATGTCCTACCATAATACCTTTCTCATCAAAAGTATCTTGAAAAAGTACTAGACATAAAAGTTACCTTAGGGAAAAAGACAAAAGACAATTGGGAAAAAACCAAAAACAACAAGTCTCCCATCTCTAAAACAATCCCACTAGATACTATGCATGAAGACAAACCATTTGTAACTAAAAGCTTCTACTATGTATCCACCTCATCTATCATCTATACTGCAACCAGCGATCTTATCTAGCAATCCCGAAACATCAAGAAACATGCTAGCACAGCAAATAAAATGCAAACTCAAATGAAATGTAGTTGTAATGAAATGTAAATTAAGTGTGTAAAGCTATAAATAGGTGTAGCCATCATCTTGTAAAATCATCAGAAGGAATAAAGTTATAAATTTCCTTTTCGTTTCCTCCTCCTGTTGTAACCTCCCCCCATTTCGTATCAAAACCAAGCTGGCATCTAGTTTGTAATTAAGTACTTTGCCAATATAAAGTTGTTTTGTGAGTATTTCTTCACTTATCTTTTTTATGCTGTGTGTTGATTTTGTTTAAAGAATTGCTGACTCAAAAGTAAAAACATCGAAAGTCTTAATACTTAGTTCTGTTTTTATTATTATTGAGAAATTTTAATCATAATCCGCTTGGAGTGAAGCTGAGGTAGCCATTGTTGTCACTGTTGTTAGCTGTGTAAAGGCGTTTAAGGCGTTTTATTGGTGTGTAAATCCTCTATTTCGTTAGATACTCGTGGTGGATTTGGTTAAAATAACTCTATAATACAAATTATGGCTAAGCTTATTAAGAAGTTTGTACCTTCTTCCTCCTCATCATCAAATTCCTTTTCTTCCACGTCAATTAAAAATAGTGAAGAAATCAATTATGACGATTTAGATCAAGTTATTTGTGATTGAACTATTCCAACCTGAAATAAAAATGAAATTTATAAAGTTAGAAGTTTTCAATTAAAATCAAGTTATAAAGTAAAAATCATTGAAAGAACTGAATCCATTACCAGTAATATTCAGCGTCTTTTTTTAATCAAGCCCCATGAAATAAAGGCATATGTTAAAACATACAATTATATTCATTTTGGATTAGTGCAATTTGCTCTAAAGCCTTTAACAAGACTTAGACTTAGAATATAAGCTCTCATCTATGTTCAAAATACAAGACATAAAAAATTCAGTGATTCATTACCTGGAATGGTTGAATCAAGTTTGGCTAATGGCCTTACTTTCTTCAATTGCTTTCCAAATTTCTCTGTTTCTCTTACAGATCCGGGTGCACATAAAGCTCTTACTCTAGCTATCCAGATAAAAGGTTTTGATATGAATCCTCATAATCAAAATCTTGCTCTCATATATAGAGTTTATTATAAACTCATGAATTCAGTTGTTCCAGGCATAGCCTATTCACCTCAAGCAAAAGGTATGACTACTTTATTCCAAACTAATTTAAAAAATAAAGTTAATATTCCAAAACTCATACAGTGGAATGATATTAATCTATCTGGTAAATGGCGCTTAGAAAACGCTCAACCAGAAAGGTCCTTAGAAAATCAAGATATTGAAACAATTATTAAACATGAAGATGGAAGTGTCGAAATAAATTTTCAAACAGATTCAAGAGATACAGCTCCTACAGTTTATCAACCTTCTAGAAAGTTTTATTCTAATCCTCCCTCTGTGATAGGATCTTCCATAAAATAACCATCCTGTGTTTCTTGCTCTACACCTCATGTAGACCTTCGACCAACAGGACTAGTGTATCCTTCATATCAAGCTTCTCCATCTAATACCTATAATCCTTCCAAATCTGATTTCAATATAAATGTTATTGAATGTTTTAAAATTGATAAAGAAATGTTAAAAAAGAATTTAGCTTTACATCTTTTAACAAAATCTTTCTTTAAATAGGTTTTCAAGAACCTAAAGATTTCTTAAAAGAAAAGTGGTATAAATATATATATGATAATCAAAGAAATATTTATTTCTTTGATTGGCTTAAACTAGCCATGAAGAAAGCTTATAATACTGAAGATTTATCCATCAATAT
Source organism: Sextonia rubra (assembly GCA_037013555.1). NCBI lineage: Eukaryota > Viridiplantae > Streptophyta > Magnoliopsida > Laurales > Lauraceae > Sextonia > Sextonia rubra. Next base: position 841,138 of record JASUAD010000007.1, read on the forward strand.
AATAATAGAATTAAGTTCATCTTGGATTATAGCTTTTACCAATTCCTCTCCACAAAGAACTGAAGAATCTATACATCCTCCATTACATCAAATTATTTATAAAGAAACATTATCTGTACTCATAAAAGATGTTGCAAAAATACAAGAAGATAAAGATAAATCTAAATTTATTTATAAATCAGACTTAAGTCAAAATAATTATAAAAATATCAACTTTCATACTATTGGCCAACAAACTACTAGAATTGAAAATAAAGTTGAAAATATTTTACAGCCTTCTGAAACTACTTCCTCCCAAAAAGAAATTAAGACTATCTCATCCTCATCTAGTTCTGATAACGATTATTCTTGTTCCTCTTTATCTTTAAATGTTCTTTCTGCTCAAAAAGAAATGGTACTAGAAATGTTTAAAGATCTCAAAGATAAAGAATTAAGAAATAAGTATTTTGAAAAAATACAAAATATAAATAAAGGAAATAAAAGAGGAAAAGCTTCTACATCAAATTATATATTTGATTTACTTGAACAATTCGGCATTAAAACTGTATCAGACATATTAAGAGAGCAGAAAGCTCCTCCTCTTCTTTCAATTCAAGATCTTTATAAGGAAATTAATAATCAAAAGTAAGAAATAAAAGAATTAAAACAAGATTTAATTGAACTTCAAGAACCTAAACAACGTGTTGAGAATCTTAAATTTCACACACTTAAAAATTATCAAGAAAATAATGATAATTTAGAACATCAAGAAAATTTTGATCAAAACTTGAATGGTTTTATAAATTATTTAACAAAGCATCCACTTCAAAAATGGAAAACTCAAGTTACAATTAAGGTAAAAAACTTCTCTATTAAAGCACTCTGCTTACTAGATAGTGGCACAGATGTTAATTTAATAAGAGAATGATTAATCCCTACAAAATATTATCAAAAAACTAAAATAAACTCAGCTTAGTAATTGCTAGTAAAAAATTATACATCAAATATAAATTAAATAATGTCCATGTTTGTAAAAATGGAAAATGTATAAAGACTAATTTCCTACTCGGAAAAGATTTAAATAATGATATTATCCTTGGAAATCCTTTTCTACAGATTCTATAGCCTTTTCAAATTGATTCATCAGACCTTAAAACTATTAAGGACAATAAAGATTTATTTTTTGATTTTTTTGAATCAACCCCTATTCAACATATCAATATCATTCAAAATCAAATTGCTCATAAAGAAAAACAAATTGCATATCTTCAAGAAGATATGACTTCTTTAAGGATTGAAAAAGAATTACAAATGCAAGAATTCCAAAAAGATTTAATCTAATTTAAAAAATCCCTTGAAACAAAATGTTGTTTTGGCCTTTCTTCTACCTTTTGGCACAGGAAACACCATACTGTTTCTCTTTCATATATTGATGATTTTGATGAATCTCAAATTCTACCAAAGCTTGACCTATTCAGATGAATAAAGACCTTATCCAACTATGTACTAAAGAAATTAATGATCTTTTTGCTAAAAAGCTCATTCAGAAATCACAATCCCTTTAGAGTTGTGCAGCGTTTTATGTAAATAAAGCGCCTGAATAAGAACGAGGAGTTCCCCGTCTTATTATTAACCACAAGCCTTTAAATAATGTTTTAAAGTCTATCAGATATCCGGTTCCGAATAAAACTAATCTTATTAACTGTCTCTCTGATATTTTCATTTTTTTGGAATGGAGGATAGGTATAAAACTGCTTTTACAGCTCCATTTGGACATTACGAATGGAATGTTATGCCGTTTGGTTTAAAAAATACTCCTTCTGAATTTCAAAAAATAATGAATGAAATTTTTAATCAATTTCAAGCTTTTATCCTCGTCTATATAGATGACATTCTTGTGTTTTCAAAATCCATTTGTGACCATTGAAAATATTTAAATATTTCTAAAAAAGTTATTATGAAAAATGGACCTGTTTTACCCCAAAAGAAAATGAAACTTTTCTAAACAGAAATTCAGTTTACTAGCACTTCTTATTCAAACCCATCTTTTAATCTTATTTGCCTTTAGGAATTATCCCTTCTCACAATGATACCAATCACTGGCAAAAGCAAAGCCTTTATTCAGGAATCAAGCTCTTCCTCCATCCCTACCTCTTAACAAATATCAAGCCCTTTCTTCAATCTAGGATTATCAGTTACTTCTCAAGATCTTATCAATGTCCATTGGAGTGCAATTCTTTCTGACAAAAGAAAAAATACTAGAAAAACCTTATCCAAAATTGCAAACCATATTAAGGACTTAGAAAGCCAAATCTTTATGTGCTATAACATCCATCAAAGAGTACTGTTATCCACCTATGTTGATAAAAAAAATATCCAGAATTCACCTCCTGGAAAAGATTAACACAGCCATTCCAAATGAGATAGCTGCAAGAATTAGAGCACAAACTCTTTCTTGTCAGATCAAGGAGTGATTAATGCTCAAAGCTCATTATATAAGCTGGGCAACTGGCTTTCCAAAATTGTTCTTGCCATCACATGAAGTTAATATTTCATATATCAAACAAGGCTTAGTCCAAAGATTCCTATTATATAGAGATGATATAATTGTGCGACATGCCCTTTGTAGCCTTGTAGTCACCAAAAGACAACTTCTCATAACGATTTCATCAAGTTTGGGCAAAAAATCAGAAATCTGATTTTATCAACCTTATCAATTATGGACCATCATGAATTATGAATAAGGAGATTTAATCTGCAAAAAATTCATCTCCACCTTAAATGATTCTGCGCATCTTCCTGCTGATTATCCAGCCCAATGATATGAATCTCATGAAGTTGCTACATTCGAATATAGCTTAGAACGCCTCCAAACTTATAATCCAGCTTCTGATCAGTATCAAACATTTCTCAATCTAAAAGGACATCTTGAATTTGCAAGTATATACGAATATGTTTGGTGTGACAGTCGAAGAATTGTTTGTATTGCTGATGATCTCGTTGAGCAAACAACGGTGATGTAGAATCCATATAAATCTGGATATACAGTTCTTAATCAAATTATCAATGCTTATGAAGATATGTTTTTTTATGTTTCTAAGAAAACTCGTGAAGAGTTAATCCAGTTATTCCGTGGCGAATTAAGAAATGATAGCTGGGATAATCACTTTTGATGCATTTGATGTAAATCTCCAGCAATAATACTATGACTAGCATAAACATTCTTCCTACGAGATCTTTTTCTAAAACATTGGAAGAATATAAAATGTACTTATGAGAAAAGCTTCTTCTCCTAGCCCATTAATGCATTCTTGGAAAAAGTACATTGCAGAAGTACTAGAAGACAAAGAATACCTCTGAAGTAGTATTTTATCCCCGACATAGAACTTATCTCTCGAAAAGGAAACGAAATAAAGATATGACACATGCCTTATCAAGTAACTGAAAGCAATCATGATAACTTACTATTCAGAATAATGTTCATTTACAGCAAAGATTGTGATTTCAGCCTATAGTGCGGAAGCATCATGAAATTTGCCAGCACATTAAATGAAATGCACAAGCAATTTAAATATAGTTCTAATGAAATGTAAATTATGATTGCTAAGGTTATAAAACACGTTAGCCTTCTCCATGTAGAGGCAATAGTTGGAATACCAATCCTAATCTAGCCTTAAAGAGTTAAAAGACCCGTCCTAATCCAGCTGTGCTTCCACTTCCATCGCCTCTCTCTTCTCACTTCCGCTTTTGTATACCCACCATCTTCCCTATTAGCTTTTGTATACCCACAATCTTCCCCATTTGGTATCAGAGCCAAGTTGGCATCTAGTTTGTAAGCAAGTACTTTGCAATATAAAGTTGTTTTGTGAGTATTTCTTCACTTCTCTTTGTTATGTTTGTGCTGATTTTGTTTAAGGAATTGCTGACTCAGAAGTAAGAACAACAAAAGTCTTAATACTTAGTTTTGTGTTTGTTATTATTGAAAAATTTTAATCATATTCTGCCTAGAGCGAAGCTGAGGTAGCCATTGCTGTCGCCGTTGCTAGCCGTGTAAAGGCATTTAAGGCATTTGTTAGTGTGTAAATCCTCTATTTCATTAGATACTTATGGCGGATTTGGTTAAAATAACTCTATAATATAAATTATGGCTAAGCTTATTAAGAAGTTTGTACCTTCTTCTTCCTCATAATCAAATTCCTTATCTTCCATGTCAACCAAAAATAGTGAAGAAATCAGTTTTGACGATTTAGATCAAGTTATTTGTGACTGTACTATTCCAACTGTAAATAAAAATTGAATATATAAAGTTGGAAGTTTTTAATTAAAATCAAGTTATAAAGTAAAAACCATTGAAAGAATTGAATCCATTACCAGTAATATTCAACATCTTTCTTTAATCAAGCCCCATGAAATCAAAGAGTATGTTAAAACATACAATTATATTCATTTTGGATTAGTGCAAGTTGTTCTAAAGCCATTAACAAGACTTGGACTTAGAACAGAAACTCTCATCTATGTTCAAGATACAAGACATAAAAAATTCAGTGATTCATTACTTGGGATGGTTGAATCAAGTTTGGCTAATGGCCCTACTTTCTTCAATTGCTTTCCAAATTTCTTTGTTTCTCTTACAAATTTAGGTGCACTGAAGCTCTTACTCTTGCTATGCAGACAAAAGTTTTTTATATGAATCCTCATAATCAAAATCTTGCTCAAATATATAGAGTTTACTATAAACTCATAAATTTAGTTATTCTAGGCATAGCCTATTCCCATCAAGCAAAAGGTATGACTACTTTATTCCAAACTAATTTCAAAAATTAAGTTAATATTCCAAAACTCTTACAGTGGAATCATATTAATCTATCTGGTAAATGGCGCTTAGAAAATGCTCAACTAGAAAGGTCTTTAGAAAATCAAGATATTGAAACAATTATTGAACATGAAGATGGAAGTGTTGAAATAAATTTTCAAACAGATTCAAGAGATACAGCTCCTATAGTTTATCAACCTTCTAGAAAGTTTTATTCTAATCCTCCCTCTGTGATAGGATTTTCCATAAAAGAACCATCCCGGGTTTCTTGCTCTACACCTCATGCGGACCTTTGACCTACAGGACTAGTGTGTCCTTCATATCAAGCTTCTCTATCTAATACATATAATCCTTCTAAATCTAATTTCAATATAAATGTTATTAAATGTTATGAAATTGATAAAGAAATGTTAAAAAAGAATTTAGCTTTACATCCTCTAACAAAATCTTTCTTTAAACAGGTTTCTCAAGAACATAAAGATTTCTTAAAAGAAAAGTGGTATAAATTTATGTATGATAATCAAAGAAATATTTATTGCTTTAATTTGCTTAAAGTTACCATGAAGAAAACTTATAATACTGAAGATTTATCCATCAATATGATAATAAAAATTAAGTTCATCTTGGATTATAGCATATACCAGTTCCTTTCCACAAAGAACTGAAGAATCTATACATCCTCCATTACATCAAATTATTTATAAAGACACTTTAGCGGTACCAATAAAAGATGTTGCAAAGATACAAGGTGGTAAAGGTAAATCTAAATTTATTTATAAATCAGACTTAAGTCATATTTTAGAACAAAATAATTATACAAATATCAACCTTCATACTATTGTCCAACAAACCAATAGAATTGAAGATAAAGTAGAAAATATTTTAAAAATATATAAAGCATCTTCTTCTCAAAAGATAATCAAAACACAAACTTTAGGTTTTCAAGGTGAAGTCCTTAAAGATCTAAAGTTAGAAAAAAAACCTTTAAAATTTTCTGATGAACTTATTAATCAATTATCTCATAGTTTTACAAACATCAAACTTCAAGAAAATAAAGACCAAAAGGCTGAAAAATCTATAAATTTTTTAGTCTCAAATTCTAAATCTTGTAGTTTAGATTTAGAATTTTCTGTAGCGATTCTATAGAAAAAGAGTCTAAAAAAAATGAAAATCAAACTGATTAAGATCAAGAATCTCTACAGCTTAATAACATATTTAAAAGACAAAAACCAATTGTTATTATAGCAAAAACAAGAAATTATTATCCACAGCGAACTTCAGTCGATCTTCAATTCAAAAAACAAGCTATTTTAGATGGCATTAAATTTGAAAACTCAGAAGTATATGAATGGAATGTAGATGGATTATCTGAATATCAAATCCTGCAATTATGCCAACAAATGATGATCTATGCCTTTATCACCATGGCTGCCGGTAATGATTAAAGACCTGCAGTAAATGCTGTTGTCCTTGGATTTACTAAACAATTACATAGTTGGTGGGAAAAATACCTATCTGATACAGAAAGAAATGCTATATTAAATTTAATAAAAAGAGATCCTTCAGGAAATCCTGTTCTTACTCTTCAAGGCCAAATGATCCCTGATTCTATTTACACGCTCGTTACCAATATAGTCAAACATTTTATTGGTAATTATATGAATGTAGTAGAAAAATTAAAAACTTAATTAATCAATTTATCATACCCAACGTCATCTAATTCTCGTTGGTATAAAGTTATTTTCTTATCAAAGCTTTATACAATCGATTCAAACAATTTAGAATTTTGGAAAGAAAAATTTATATCAGGTCTTCCTAAACTTTTTGCAGAAAAAGTTAGAAAAGAATTAAAATCAGAAAATTATGAGAATTTAAATTATGGACTTTATACATATGGTGATCTCATTCAAAAGATAAATAAAGTAGGATTTTCATTATGCAATGAAATCAAACTTAAACAACAGATTGAAAATTAAAAAAGAATCAATAAATATGAACTTGGTGATTTTTGTTATCAATTTGGTATGGAACCATTAATCAGTCCTTCTAGCCAGAATAAAAAGAAAAACTTAAAAAGAAACCATCAAAAAAAGAAAATCTAAATATTTTTTAACTCCACAATATTACAATCCCTCAAAAAGATATCATAAAAAATCTTCTCATAAAAACCCTTATAAAGAATCACAGAAACCTTATCTAAAAGAAAATTCCTCCACTTCTTATCCCAAGAAAAAAGAAATACAGTGTTATAATTGCAAGGAAAAAGGACATATAGCCCCTGATTGCCCAAAAATAAAAGTTAAAACCGAAAAAGAAATCAAAACTATCTTAAAAAGATCCTCAGAGTTAGAGTCATCTAATTCCGCTGATACAGATTATTCTTCCTCTCTTTTTTCAGATACCTGTCATTGTAAAATATTTGATAGTGAAATCCAGTATGAATCTGCTTCCTCTTCCTTTTTATCTTTAAACGTACTTTCTGCTCCAGAAGAATTGGTGTTAGAAATGTTTAAAGACCTCAAAGATGGAGAATTAAAAAAAATATTTTGAAAAAATACAGAAATAAATAAAAGAGGAAAAGCTTCTATAAATAAAAGAGGAAAAGCTTCTACATCAAATAATATATCTGATTTACCTGAACAATTCAGCATGAAAACTGTATTAGATTGATTAAGAGAGCAGAAAGCTCCTCCTCATCTTTCAATTCAAGATCTTTATAAAGAAATTAATAATCAAAAGTAAGAAATAAAAGAATTAAAACAAGACTTCATAGAACTTCAAGATCTCAAACAACGTGTTCAAAATCTTGAATTTCAAATACTAAAAAATTATCAAGAAAATAATGATAATCCAAAAAAATTTGATGAAAACTTGAATGGTTTTGTAAATTCTTTAACAAGGAATCCACTTAAAAAATGAAAAACTCAAGTTACAATTAAGATCAAAGAATTCTCTATTAAAACACTCTGCTTATTAAATAGTGGCACAGATGTTAATTTAATAAAAGAATGATTAATACCAACAAAATATTATGAAAAAACCAATAATAAACTCAATCTAGCTACTTCTAGCAAAAAACTACATATCAAATACAAATTAAGTAATGTTTATGTCTGTAAAAATGGAACACACATAAGGACTACTTTCCTTCTAGGAAAGGATTTAAATAATGATGTTATCCTTGGATATCCTTTTTTACAAATTCTACAGCCTTTTCAAATTGACTCATCAGGTTTGAAAACTATTTTAGACAATAAAGAATTAATTTTTTATTTTGGAGAATCAACTCCTATTCATGAAATCAGTTGTATTCAGATAAAATGTAAACAAGAATAAGGTGTTAAAACAAACAATCAAATATCTAGTTCCAAATAAAATGGATCTTATTAATCGCCTCTCTGTCTTCATTTTTCTACATTTGATCCTACATCCAGATTTTGGTACCTTCAAATTCTACCCAGAGGATAGATATAAAATTATTTTCCCAAAGAAATTAAAATTTTAGATTATTGCTAATTCTAATTCAGCTCTATCTGCCTTCAGGAAGTATCCTTTCTCATAATGATAGGCAAAAGCAAAGCCCCTATTCAGGAATCAAGTTCTTCCTTCATACCTACATTCCAACAAATAGCAATTCCCTTCTTCAATTCAGGATTATCTGTCACTTCTCAAGAACTTATTAATGCCCATTGGAGGGCCATTCTTTTTTACCAAAGAAAAAAACACTTGAAAAACCCTATCCAAAATTGCAAACCATATCAAGGACTTAGAAAGCCAAATCCTCATGTGTCTTAACATCCATCAAAGAGCATTGTTTTCCACCTAGGTTGATGAAAAAACATCCAGAATTCATCTCCTGGAAAAAGGTTAACACAGCCCTTCCAAATGAGATAGCTGCAAGAATTAGAGCACAAACTCTTTCTTGTCGGATCAAGGAGCAATTAATGTTCAAAGCTCATTATATTATAAGCTGGGCAACTGGCTTTCCACAATTATTTTTTCCATCACATGAAGTGGACATCACATATATTGAAAAAGGATTAGTCCAAGGATTTTCTTTATGCAGAGAAGATTTTGAGATAATACAGTAGCTCCCTGCAATTGTGCGTCATGCCTTTCGCAGCCTTGGAGTTACCAAAAGACAACTTCTCATAATGATTTCATCAAGTTTGAGTGAAAGATCAAAAATCCGGTTTTATCAACCTTATCAATTATGGACCATCATGAATTATGAAGAAGGAGATTTAATCTGCAAAAAATTCATTTCCACCTTAAATGATTATGTGCATCTCCTTGTTGATTATCCAGCTCAATGGTATGAATCTCATGAAGTTACTACATTGGAATATAGCTTAGAATGCCTCCAAACTTATGATCCAGCTTCTAATCAGTATCAAAGATTTCTCAATCTAAAAGGACATCTTGAATTTGCAAGTACATACGAATATATTTGGTCTGACGGTCGAAGAGTTTTTTACATTGCTGATGATCTCGCTGAGCAAACAACGGTGCTACAGAATCCATATAAATCTAGACATATAGTTCTTAATAAAATTATCAATGCTTATGAAGATATATTTTTTGATGTTTCTGAGAAAACTTGTGAAGAGTTAATCCAATTATTCCATGGCGAATTAAGAAATGATGGCTGGGATAATCACTTTTGACGCATTTGATGTAAATCTCTAGCAATAATGCTATGACTAGCATAAAGATTCTTCCTACGCGATTTTTTCCTAAAACATCGGAAGAATATAAAATATACTCATGAGAAAAGCTTCTTCTCCTAACCCATCAATGAGTTCTTGGAAAAAGTACATTGTAAAAGTACTAGAAGACAAAGAATACCTCTGAAGTAGTATGTTATCCTCGGCGTGCACATCCATGCAGAACTTATCCTGGAAGGGAAACGAAATAAAAAATATGACACATGCCTTATCAAGTCACTAAAAGCAGTCATGACAACTCACTATTCAGAATAAAGTTCATCTACAGCAAAGATTGTAATTTCAGCCTACAGTCCTAGGGACATCATTGATCTCTTAAATGATCTTCTTGCTAAATATTTCTTTGATTATCATACATATATTTGTACCATTTTTCTTTTTAGAAATCTTTATGCTTTGATACCAAATGGGGAAGATGGTGGGTATACAAAAGTGGAAGGGAGAGGAGAAAGGAGATGGTGGTGGAAGCAAGGCTGGATTTTAACTGGTACTCTAACTCTTGTCTGTACATGGAGAAGGCTAACATTATTTATAACCTCACCAATTGTAACACTCTGATCCCCTTTGGGCCGGTTTAGTGGCTCATTAGTGTGTTTTTGTGTTGTTTATTTCTTTTGGGCTTGGTTTCGGGTCTTGGATAGGTAGTTGCGTAGCTTTTGACCTGGGATGGGATAGGTTCTAAGCCCTTTTTTGTAATTTTGCAATTGCTTTGAATGCATCATTTTGCATCATCTTGGTGTCAGCATGTGTCTTTTGTTGAGCTCGTTATTTTCCGTACCTGTCTCAGACCCATTTGGAGTCAATTGGAGGAGTTGGACCGTCATTCGACTTGAATCGTAAATAGCTTTAACCATCGGACTTTGTTTTAAACTCCAAAACTATATATATGAGTCATCAGTCCAGATGTCTTCATTCCTGCCCGTTTCCTTCAACATGCATATACAAATTCCAGGGAGAGCTCCACGTCCATTCTCTCTTCTCTTCACTTTTCTTCCTCTTTGGGTTAGTGTTGGGTTTTCCACCCATTTTGATTGGGTTCTCTCTCTCCCTCCTCTCTGTCTATGCTTTGAGGTAAGTGGGTTCTTCAATTCTTATTCTCCAATTTGGATTTTCCATCTCCCTTACTGTATTCTCATACTTGCATGTGTTGTTGCTTTGCTTTGCTTGGGTTTTTAGTTGGATTGGAGCTTGTCTTCAGTGGTTTGACAAAGCTTTGAGGCAAGTATAAGTACAGGAATGTATAACACATATGGGAATATTGTTGATTGCTGTGATTCTCTTGTTCTTACACGTTTGACATGATCTACAACCTAATTCTATCACTTTGGCTTCATTGGAGCTTGTTTTACTTAATTTGCACATGAAATTGCAGTTTCTGTAACTATCTCGAGTCCGTTTTCTGTATTGTACGGCTAAGCCGTAACGTTGTACGACTCAGACTCCAGAGACTCGAATTTTGAATTTTGTCCTATGGCTAGGCTACGGCTGAACCGTAGATTGTTCTACGGCTGAGCCTTAAGCTAACCGTGACCCAGCCGTGAATTAACACTCTGATCAGTCGAAACTTTCTGATTCCAGTACTGTTATGGTGCAGTTACGACTAAGCCGTGGACTCCACTGTAGCTCAGCCATAAAAGGTATCAGCTCAGAGGTGGAAGATGACCAATTTAGCCGTGTTCTGAAGGAAACCATGGCTAAGCCGTTGTGCATTTTACGACTAGGCTGTAAGCTGTCGACGACTAAGCTGTAGGTCACCCACGGCTAAGCCGTGAGACCTGGAAAAAGTCTGAAATTAAACTTAGGCTAATGGTGTGACCTTGTAGGGCTTATATACAGGTAACCACTCATATAAACCGGCCCAATGGATTCCTTGGACCGCATGAATAGTCTGTTAGGCTGTGACTCATTCATGTGAGCGTTGGTTTACTGTTAAGCACCTCCCCATGGGTGTTGGTTTAAGGGACTTCGGTGCATGTGAGGATTACATTGCAACACTTTGATGGCAACGGTGCATCGAATAACTTAAAACTACATCATCATGCACGGTTAGTGACAGTGAACAACTAGATTTAAGTTGGCTTGTAATAACCCTTGATTCCACGTTAATCTGAGATGCATTGCATATTGCTTACAGTTTTGCTCTCTGTTCTGCTGATCTATGTTTATGCATGACGAAATCATTTTGCTTTTGTTCTGTATAATTGTTTTATTCTTCAGTCTGTACTATACTTTGATCTACGCCGTGCTTTGACTCATTTTACGCTATGCCTTGTATACCTCTGGCTTTGTACATCTCTGATTCACTGGGTATTCCTAAGGGCTCTGCCCAGAGATTTATACATGAGGATAAGATCCGGCCTTTGCCGTCGGTGAGTCTAAAGCAGATAATCTCCCTTCTTTTGGATTTGATTTGATTGGTATTGGTCTGGCTTTACTCAGCCTCAGCCTTAAGATGCCCGATAGGGTTACCTCTGGCTTGGTTCTCTGTTCTCTGTATCGCTGCAGTGTGGCTTTGTCTTGGGACTCCGAAACCCAGGAAGCCGAGACCCACTTGTACCCATGGCCAGGTCGTGGTGTTCTCATCTGTCTGCTCTGTCTGCTCTCTATGTGAGAGAATATGATTAATGTAGTAGCCACTTAGTTCAGTATTTCTATGTTTTGATTCATTTATCATGCCTTACTTCTATGCACGATTTGCTTAGCATACTAATATGAAACTCTGTATTTAATCTTCTGTCACTATTCACTTTAATACTATGAGTGTTTCATCCATGTTACTTATAATTGCTGGATCGTTGTATTCATTGAGTTGTCTGTGGTGTTGCAGGCTCAGATCCCTTGTCCGGCTCCCCGGCGGTCGAAGAGACTACAGGGCAGGACCTAGAGACACCCTCCGGTATGGCAGAGTGGGCTTGATCACTTCTGCGAGTGCGTACCCGCATATCATCAGTGTTTTGGGTTCCTTGGAGACTTTGTATCTTGTACTTTGGACTTTGTTACTCTGTATTATTTTGTACATCGTGTTTTGGTGTGTACCCAAGATTGTATTTGGTTTAATATCTGTGTGTGTTATCTACGTCTTTTTCCCATTTGGCATTTTAGTTTTCCGCTCGTTCTCTTTTGCTATGCTTGCTATGATATCTATAGCTTCCACGTTCGCTTGCTTCGCACGTGTTAGATCCCTTGTGTGTGTGTATTTGGACTGGGTTCGGCTGCACATGCACGGGAGTACGTGTGTCACTGGTTTGGCTTTTCGCTAATCCCCGATTTCTGGGCTCGGGTTGTGACACCAATCATAATTTACATTTCGTTACAACTGAATTTAAACTGCATGTGCATTTCATTTAATGTGCTGGTAAATTTCATGATGCTTCCGGACTGCAGGCTAACATCACAATCTTTGCTGTAGATGAACTTTATTCTGAATAGTGAGTTGTCATGATTGCTTTCAGTGACTTGATAAGGCATGTGTCATACCATTATTTCGTTTCCTTTCCAGGAGATAAGTTCTTCATGGATGTGCATGTCGGGGATAAAATACTACTTCAAAGGTATTATTTGCCTTCTAGTACTTTTGTAATATACTTTTTCCAAGAACTAATTGATGGGCTAGGAGAAGAAGCTTTTCTCATGAGTATATTTTATATTCTTCCGATGCTTTAGAAAAAGATCTCGTAGGAAGAATCTTTATGCTAGTCATAGTATTATTGCTGGAGATTTGCATCAAGTGCATCAAAAGTGATTATCCTAGCCATCATTTTTTAATTCACCATGGAATAACTGGAATAACTCTTCATGAGTTTTCTCTGAAATATCAAAAGAGATATCTTCATAGGCATTGAGAATTTGATTAAGCTTTGCATATCCTGATTTAGTAAGATTCTGCATAACTATTGTTTGCTCTGCGAGATCATCTGCAATACAAACAATTCTTCGACCATCGCACCAAACATATCTGTATGTACTTGCGAATTCAAGATGTTCTTTTAAATTGAGAAATCTTTGATATTGATTAGCAGCTGAATTATAATTTTGGAGACGTTCTAGACTGTATTCCAATGTTGCAACTTTAAGAGATTCATACCATTGAAAAGGATAGCTTATAGGGAGATGCTCATAATTATGTATTGTAGAAATGAATCTTTTGCAGAATAAATCTCCTTCTTCATATTCCATGATGGTCCAAATTTAATATGGTTGATAAAATCGAATTTCTAATCTTTCACCCAAGCTTGATGAAATCATTATGAGAAGTTGTTTGTTGGTGACTCCAAGGCTGGGAAGGGCATGTTGCACGATTGCAGGGAGCCGCTGTATTAGTTCAAAATCATCTCCATATAATAGAAATCTTTGGACTAAGCCTTGTTCAATATATAAGACATCAACTTCATGTGATGGCAAGAACAATTTTGGAAAGCCAGTTGCCTAGCTTATATATTGAGTTTTGAGCATTAACCACTCCTTGATCTGACAAGAAAGAGTTTTTTCTCTAATTCTTGTAGCTATCTCATCAGGAAGGGCTGTGTTAACCTTTTCCAGGAGGTATATTCTGGATGTTTTTTCATCAACATAGGTAAATAACAGTGCTCTTTGATGAAGATTATGACACATAAGGATTTGGCTTTCTAAGTCCTTGATATGGTTTACAATTTTGGATAAGGTTTTTCTAGTGTTTTTTCTTTTGTCAGAAACAACTGCATTCCAATGGGCATTGATAAGTTCTTGAGAAGTAACAGATAATCCTAGATTGAAGAAAGGGCTTGATATTTGTTGAGAGATAGGGATGGAGGAAGAGCTTGATTCCTAAATAAAGGCTTTGCTTTTGCTAGTGATTGGTATCATTGTGAGAAGGGATAATTCCTGAAGGCAAATAAGATTAAAAGATGGATCTGAATAGGAAGTGCCAATAAACTAAATTTCTGTTTGGAAAAGTTTCAATTTTTTTTGGGATAAAATAAGTCCATTTTTCAGAATAACTTTTTTAAAAATATTTAAATGTTTCCAGTGGTCACAAATGGATTTTCAAAACACAAGAATGTCATCTATATAGACAAGGATAAATGCCTGATATGGATTAAAATTTTTATTCATTATTTTTTGAAATTCAGAAGGAGCATTTTTTAAACCAAATGGCATAACATTCCATTCGTAATGTTCAAATGGAACCGTAAAAGCAGTTTTATACCTATCCTCCGGGGCGATTTGAATTGCCAAAATCCTGATGTAAGATCAAAATCCAAAAAAATGAAAACACTAGAGAGCAGTTAATAAAATCAGTTTTATTCAGAACAGAATATCTGATAGACTTTAAAACTTTATTTAAAGGCTTGTAGTTGATAACAAGACGGGAACTCCTTGTTCTTGTTCAGGCACTTTATTTACATAAAACGCTGTACAACTCCAAGAGGATTGTGATTTCTGAATAAGCTTTTTAACAAGAAGATCATTGATCTCTTTAGTACACAGTTGAACAAGGTCTTTATTCATTTGAATAGGTCAAGGTTTAGTAGGAATTTGAAATTGGATTAAATCTTTTTAGAATTCTAGTTTTTGTAATCCTTCTTCAATTCTTAAAGAATTCATATCTTCTTGAAGATATGCAATTTGTTTTTCTTTATATGAAATTTGATTCTGAATGATATTGATATGTTAAATAGGAGATGATTAAACAAAATCAGAAATTAATTCTTTATTGTCTATAATAGTTTTTAAGCCTGATGAATCAATTTGAAAAAGCTGTAGAATCTGTAGAAAAAGATTTCCAAGAAAAACATCATTGTTTAAATCTTTTTCGAGCAGGAAGTTAGTCTTTATACATTTTCCATTTTTACAAACATGGGCATTATTTAATTTATATTTGATGTATAATTTTTTACTAGCAATTGCTTGGCTGAGTTTATTTTTAGTTTTTTGATAATAGTTTGTAGGGAATCAATCCTTCTCTTGTTAAATTAACATATGCGCCACTATCTAGTAAGCAGAGTGCTTTAATAGAGAAATCTTTTACCTTAATTGTAACTTGAGTTTTCCATTTTTGAAGTGGATTCTTTGTTAAAGAATTTATAAAACCATTTAAGTTTTGATCAAATTTTTCTTGATGTTCTAAATTATCATTATTTTCTTGATAATTTTTGAGTGCGTGAAATTCAAGATTCTCAACACGTTGTTTAAGTTCTTGAAGTTCAATTAAATCTTGTTTTAATTCTTTTATTTCTTGCTTTTGATTATTAATGTCTTTATAAAGATCTTAAATTGAAAGATGAGGAGGAGCTTTCTACTCTCTTAATCTGTCTAGTACAATTTTAATTCTAAATTGTTCAGGTAAATTAGATATATTATTTGATGTAGAAGCTTTTCCTCTTTTATTTCTGTTATTTATATTTTGTATTTTTTCAAAATACTTAATTTTTAATTCTTCATCTTTGAGATCTTTAAGCATTTCTAGTACCATTTCTTTTTGAGCAGAAAGAACATTTAAAGATAAAGAGGAAGAAGAATAATCGTTATCAGAACTAGATGAGGATGAGATAGTCATAATTTCTTTTTGGGAGGAAGTAGTTTCAGAAGGCTATAAAATATTTTCAACTTTATTTTCAATTCTATTAGTTTGTTGGCCAATAGTATGAAGGTTGATATTTGTATAATTATTTTGACTTAAGTCTGATTTATAAATAAATTTAGATTTATCTTTATCTCCTTGTATTTTTACAACATCTTTTATAGGTACAACTGAAGTTTCTTTATAAATAATCTAATGTAGTGGAGGATGTATAGACTCTTCAGTTTTTTTGTAGAGAAGATCTGGTAGAGGCTATAATCCAGGATGAGCTTAATTTTGTTATCACATTAATGGATAAATCTTCATGGCTAGTTTAAGCCAATCGAAGAAATAAATATTTCTTTGATTATCATACATATATTTATACCATTTTTCTTTTAAAAAGTCTTTATGCTCTTAAGAAACTTGGTTAAAAAAGGATTTTGTTAAAGGATGTAGAGCTAAATTCTTTTTTAACATTTCTTTATCAATTTCAAAACATTCAATAATATTTATATTGAAATCGAATTTCGAAGGATTATATGTATTAGATGGAGAAGCTTGGTATGAAGGATACACTAATCCTATAGGTCGAAGGTCTGCATAAGGTATAGAGCACGAAACTCGAGATGGTTCTTTTATGGAAGATCCTGCCACAGAAGGAGGATGAGAATAGGACTTTCTAGAAGGCTGATAAACAGTAGGGGTTGTATCTCTAGAATCTGGTTGAAAATTTATTTCAACACTTCCATCTTCATGTTCAATAATTGTTTCAATATCTTGATTTTCTAAAGACCTTTCTAGTTAAGCATTTTCTAAGCACCATTTACCAGATAGGTTAATATCATTCCATTGTATGAGTTTTGGAATATTAACTCTATTTTTAAAATTAGTTTGGAATAAAGTAGTCATACCATTTGCTTGATGGGAATAGGCTATGCCTGGAACAACTGAATTCATGAGTTTATAGTAAACTCGTGATTATGAGGATTCATATCAAAACCTTTTGTCTAGATTGCTAAAGTAAAAGCTTCATATGCACCTGAATCTGTAAGAGAAACAGAGAAATTTGGAAAATAGTTAAAGAAAGTAGGGTCATTAGCTAAACTTGATTCAACCATTCCAAATAATGAATCACTGAATTTTTTATATCTTGTATCTTGAACATAGACGAGAGCTTCTATTCTAAGTCCAAGTCTTGTTAAGGGCTTTGAGCAACTTGCACTAATCCAAAATGAATATAATGGTATGTTTTAGCGTACTCTTTTATTTCATGAGGCTTGATTAAGGAAAGATGCTGAATATCACCTGTAATAGATTCAGTTCTTTTAATGGTTTTTACTTTATAACTTGTTTTTAATTGAAAACTTCCAACTTTATAAATTTCATTTTTATTTACGTTTGGAATAGTGTAGTCACAAATAACTTGATCTAAATCGTCATAACTAATTTTTTTACTATTTTCAATTGATATGGAAGATAAGGAATTTGATGATGAGGAAGAAAAAGGTACAAACTTCTTAATAAGCTTAGCAATAATTTGTATTACAGAGTTATTTTAACCAGATCCACCACAAGTATCTAACGAAATAGAGGATTTACACACTAACAAAATGCCTTAAATGCCTTCACACGACTAACAAAGGCAGCAACAATGGCTACCTCAGCTTTGCTCTGGGCGGAATATGATTAAAATTTCTTAATAATAACAAACACAGAACTACGCATTAAGACTTTTGATGTTTTTACTTCCGAGTCAGCAATTCCTGTAACACTTAAACAAAATCAACACGCAACATAACAAAGAGAAGTGAAGAAATACTTATAAAACAACTTTATATTGCAAAGTACTTAATTACAAACTAGATGTCAACTTGGCTCTGATACCAAATGGGGAAGATGGTGGGTATACAAAAGTGGAAGGGAGAGGAATTGGTAGAAGCTATAATCCAAGAAGAGCTTAATTTTGTTATCATATTAATAGATAAATCTTCAGTATTATAGGCTTTCTTCGTGGCTAGTTTCAGCCAATTAAAGAAATAAATATTTCTTTGATTATCATACAAGGAAAAAGGACATATAGCCCCTGATTGCCTAAAAATAAAGGTTAAAACGGAAAAAGAAATCAAAACTATCTTAAAAGGATCCTCAGAGTTAAAGTCATCCAATTCCTCTAATACTGATTATTCTTCCTCAAATTCTTTAGATACATGTCATTGTAAAATATTTGATAGTAAAATCCATTATGGATTTGCTTCTTTTTCCTCTTTATCTTTAAACATACTTTCTGCTCCAGAAGAATTGGTGCTAGAAATGTTTAAAGACCTCAAAGATGAAGAATTAAAAAATAAATATTTTGAAAAAATACAGAATATAAATAAAGGAAATAAAAGAGGAAAAGCATCCACATCAAATAATATATCTGATTTACATGAACAATTTAGCATTAAAACTTTATTAGATAGATTAAGAGAGCAGAAAGCTCCTCCTCATCTTTAAATTCAAGATCTTTATGAAGAAATTAATAATTAAAAGCAAGATATAAAAGAATTAAAACAAGACTTCATGGAACTTTAAGAACTCAAACAACGTGTTGAGAATCTTGAATTTCACATATTCAAAAATTATCAAGAAAATAATGATACTTTAGAAAATCAAGAAAAATTTGATGAAAACTTGAATGGTTTTGTAAATTCTTTAACAAGGAATCCACTTAGAAAATGGAAGACTCAAGTTACAATTAAAATCAAAGAATTCTTTATTAAAGCACTTTGTTTACTAGATAGTGGTGTAGTTGTTAATTTAATAAAAGAAGGATTAATCCCAACAAAATATTATGAAAAAACCAATAATAAACTCAATCTAGCTACTTCTAGCAAAAAACTACATATCAAATATAAATTAAGTAATGTTTATGTCTGTAAAAATGGAACACACATAAGGACTACTTTCCTTCTAGGAAAGGATTTAAATAATGATGTTATCCTTGGATGTCCTTTTTACAAATTCTACAGCCTTTTCAAATTGACTCATCAGGTTTGAAAACTATTTTAGACAATAAAGAATTAATTTTTTATTTTGGAGAATCAACTCCTATTCATGAAATCAGTTGTATTCAGACAAAATGTAAACAAGAATAAGGTGTTAAAATAAACAATCAAATATCTAGTTCCAAATAAAATGGATCTTATTAATCACCTCTCTGTCTTCATTTTTCTACATTTGATCCTACATCCAGATTTTGGTACCTTCAAATTCTACCTAGAGGATAGATATAAAATTATTTTCCCAAAGAAAATAAAATTTTAGATTATTGCTAATTCTAATTCAGCTCTATCTGCCTTCAGGAAGTATCCTTTCTCATAATGATAGGCAAAAGCAAAGCCCCTATTCAGGAATCAAGTTCTTCCTTCATACCTAGATCCCAACAAATAGCAATTCCCTTCTTCAATTCAGGATTATCTGTCACTTCTCAAGAACTTATTAATGCCCATTGGAGGGCCATTCTTTTTGACCAAAGAAAAAAACACTAGAAAAACCTTATCCAAAATTACAAACCATATCAAGGACTTAGAAAGCCAAATCCTCATGTGTCATAGCATCCATCAAAGAGCACTGTTATCCACCTATGTTGATGAAAAAACATCTATAATTCACCTCCTGGAAAAAGGTTAACACAGCCCTTCCAAATGAGTTAGCCGTAAGAATTAGAGCACAAACTCTTTCTTGTCGAATCAAAGAGCGATTAATGCTCAAAGATCATTATATAAGCTGGGCAACTGGCTTTCCAAAATTATTTTTCCCATCACATGAAGTAGACATCTTATATATTGAATAAGGATTAGTCCGAGGATTTTCTTTATGCAGAGAAGATTTTGAGATAATACAGTAGCTCCTTGCAATCGTGCGTCATGTCCTTCACAGCCTTGGAGTTACCAAAAGACAACTTCTCATAATAAGTTCATCAAGTTTGGGTGAAAGATCAGAAATCCGGTTTTATCAACCTTATCAATTATGGACTATCATGAATTATGAAGAAGGAGATTTAATTTGCAAAAAATTCATTTCCACCTTAAATGATTATGCGCATCTCCCTATTGATTATCCATTTCAATGGTATGAATCTCATGAAGTTGCTACATTGGAATACAGCTTAGAACACCTCCAAACTTATGATGCAACTTCTGATCAGTATCAAAGATTTCTCAATCTAAAATGACATCTTGAATTTGCAAGTACATACGAACATGTTTGGTGTGACAGTCGAAGAGTTATTTGTATTGCTGATGATCTTGCTGAGCAAACAACAGTGATACAGAATCCATTTAAATTTGGACATGCAGTTCTTAATCAAATTATCAGTGCTTATGAAGATATGTCTTTTGATGTTTCTGAGAAAACTCGTGAAGAGTTAATCCAGTTTTTCCATGGTGAATTAAGAAATGATGGCTGGGATGATCACTTTTGATGCATATATCTAACAATTATAGTATGACTAGCATAAAGAAAGATTCTTCCTACAAGATCTTTTTCTAAAGCATCGGAACAATATAAAATATACTCATGAGAAAAGCTTCTTCTCCTAGCACATCAATGAGTTCTTGGAAAAAGTACATTGCAAAAGTACTAGAAGACAAAGAATATCTCTGAAGTAGTATTTTATCCCGGACATGCACATGCCTGAAGAACTTATCTCCAGGAAAGGAAAAGAAATAAAGATATGACACATGCCTTATCAAGTCACTCAAAGCAATCATGACAACTCACTAGTTCATCTACAGCAAAGATTGTGATTTCAGCCTACAGTCCAGAAGCATCATGAAATTTGCCAGCACATTAAATGAAATGCACATGCAGTTTAAATTCTGTTGTAATGAAATGTAAATTATGTTTCTTACTGCTATAAATAGGTCTAGCCTTCCTCATGTATAGACAAGAGTTGAAATACCAATCCTAATCCAGCCTTGCTTCCACTACCATCTCCTCTCTCTTTTCCTTTCCGTTTTTGTATGCCCACCATCTTCCCCATTTAGTATCAGAGCCAAGTTGGCATCTAGTTTGTAATCAAGTACTTTGCAATATAAAGTTATTTTGTGAGTATTTCTTCACTTCTCTTTGTTATATTGTGTGTCGATTTTGTTTAAGGAATTGCTGACTCAGAAGTAAGAACGTCAAAAGTCTTAATACTTGATTGTGTGTTTGTTATTATTAAGAAATTTTATTCATAATCTGTCTGGAGGGAATTTGAGGTAGCCATAGTTGTCGCCGCTATCAGCCGTATAAAGGCATTTAAGGCATTTTGTTGGTATGTAAATCCTCCATTTCATTAGATACTCACGGTTGTATTGGTTAAAAAAACTCTGTAATACAAATCATGGCTAAGCTTATTAAGAAGTTTGTACCTTCTTCTTCCTCATCATTAAATTCCTTATCTTCTATATCTGTTAAAAATAGTGAAGAAATCAATTATGATGATTTCGATCAGATTATTTATATTAGACTATCTCTACTGTTAATAAAAGTGAAATTTAGAAAGTTGGAATTTTCAATTAAAATCAAGTTAAAAAGTAAAAGCCATTGAAATAACTAAATCTATTACAGGTGATATTCAACATCTTTCCTTAATCAAGCCTCATGAAATAAAAGAGTACGCTAAAACATACTATTATATTCATTTTGGATTAGTGCAAGTTGCTCTAAAGCCCTTAACAAGACTTGGACTTAGAATAGAAGCTCTCGTCTATGTTCAAGATACAAGACATAAAAAATTCAGTGATTCATTATTTGGAATGGTTGAATCAAGTTTAGCTAGTGGCCCTAATTTCTTTAACTGTTTTCCAAATTTCTCTATTTCTTTTATAGATCTAGGTGCATATGAAGCTCTTACTTTAGCAATCTAGACAAAAGGTTTTGATATGAATCCTCATAATCAAAATCTTGCTCTCATATATAGAGTTTACTATAAACTCATGAATTCAGTTGTTCCAGGCATAGCCTATTCCCATCAAGCAAAAGGTATGATTACTTTATTTCAAACTAATTTCAAAAATAAAGTTAATATTTCAAAACTCATACAGTGGAATGATATAAACCTATCTAGTAAATGACACTTAGAAAACGCTCAACCAGAAAGGTCTTTAGAAAATCAAGATATTGAAACAATTATTGAACATGAAGATGGAAGTGTTGAAATAAATTTTCAACCAGATTCTAGAGATACAGCTCCTACAGTTTATCAACTTTCTAGAAATTCCTATTCTCATACTCCCTATGTGGTAGGATTTTCCATAAACAAACCATCCCGAGTTTCTTGCTCTATACCTCATGCAGACCTTCGACCTATAGGATGAGTGTATCCTTCATATCAAGCTTCTCCATCTAATACATATAATCCTTCGGAATCCAATTTCAATATAAATGTTATTGAATGTTTTGAAATTGATAAAGAAATGTTAAAAAAGAATTTGGCTTTACATCCTCTAACAAAATCTTTCTTTAACCAGGTTTCTCAAGAGCATAAAGATTTCTTAAAAGAAAAGTGGTATAAATATATGTATGATAATCAAAGAAATATTTATTTCTTTGATTGGCTTAAACTAGCGATGAAGAAAACTTATAATACTGAAGATTTATCCATCAATATGATAACAAAATTAAGTTCATCTTGGATTATAGCTTCTACCAGTTCCTCCCCACAAAGAACTGAAGAATCTATACATCCTCCATCACATCAAATTATTCATAAAGACACTTCAGCCGTACTAATAAAAGATGTTGTAAAGATACAAGGTGATAAAGGTAAATCTGAATTTATTTATAAATCAGACTTAAGTCATGTTTTAGAACAAAATAATTATACAAATATCAACCTTCATACTATTGGCCAACAAACCAATAAAATTAAAGATAAAGTAGAAAATATTTTAAAAATATATGAAGCTTCTTCTTCTCAAAAAATAATCAAAACATAAACTTTAGGTTTTCAAGGTGAAGTCCTTAAAGATCTAAAGTTAGAAAAGGAACCTTTAAAATTTTCTGATAAACTTATTATCAATTATCTCATAGTTTTACAAACATAAAACTTCAAGAAAATAAAGACCAAAAAATTGAAAAATCTATAAATGTTTTAGTCTCAAATTCTAAATCCTCTAGTTCAGATTTAGAATTTTCTGTAGCCGATTCTATAGAAAAAGAGTCTAAAACAAATGAAAATCAA
Source organism: Sextonia rubra (assembly GCA_037013555.1). Lineage (NCBI taxonomy): Eukaryota > Viridiplantae > Streptophyta > Magnoliopsida > Laurales > Lauraceae > Sextonia > Sextonia rubra. Next base: position 864,411 of record JASUAD010000007.1, read on the forward strand.
AATGATCAAGATCAAGAATCTCTACAACTTAATAAAATATTTAAAAGACAAAAACCAATTGTTATTACAGCAAAACCAAGAAATTATTATCCATGACGAACTCCAGTCGATCTTCAATTCGAAGAACAAGCTATTTTAGATGGCATTGAATTTGAAAACTTAGAAGTATATGAATGGAATGTAGATGGACTATCTAAATATCAAATCCTACAATTATGCCAACAAATGATGATCTATGCCTATACCACCATGGCTACCGGTAATGATCAAAGACATGCAGTAAATGCAATTGTCCTTGGATTTACCAAACAATTACATGGTTGGTGGGAAAAATACCTATCTGATACAAAAAGAAATGCTATATTAAATGCAGTAAAAAGAGATCCTTCAGGAAATCCTACTCTTACTCCTCAAGGCCAAATGATCCCTGATTCTATCTACATGCTCGTTACCAATATAGTTAAACAATTTATTGGTAATTGTATGAATGTAGAAGAAAAATTAAAAACTCAATTAATCAATTTATCATGCCCAGCGTTATCTGATTTTCGTTGGTATAAAGTTGTTTTCTTATCAAAACTTTATTCAATTGATTCAAGTAATTCGGAATTTTGGAAAGCAAAATTTATATTAGGTCTTCCTAAACTTTTTGCAGAAAAAGTTAAAGAAGAATTAAAATCAGAAAATTATGGGAATTTAAATTACGGACTTTATACATATGGTGATCTCATTCAAAAGATAAATAAAGTAGGGTTTTCACTATGCAATGAAATTAAACTTAAACGACAAATTGAAAATAAAAAAAGAATCAGCAAATATGAACTTTGTGATTTTTGTTATCAATTTGGCATAGAACCATTAATTAGTCCTTCTAGATAGAATAAAAAGAAAAACTTAAAAAGAAACCATCAAAAAAGAAAATCTAAACATTTTTAACTCCACAATATTACATTCCCTCAAAAAGATATCATAAAAAATCTTATCGTAAAAACCTTATAAAGAATCACAAAAACCTTATATAAGAGAAAATCCCGCCACTTCTTATCCCGAGAAAAAAGAAACACAGTGTTATAATTGCAAGGAAAAAGGACATATAGCCCCTGATTGCCCAAAAATAAAAGTTAAAACAAAAAAAAAAATCAAAACTATCTTAAAAGGATCCTCAGAGTCAGTGTCATCCAATTCCGCTGATACAGATTATTCTTCCTATCATTCTTCGAATACATGTCGTTGTAAAATATTTGATAGTGAAATCCAATATGAATCTGCTTCCTTTTCCTTTTTTATCTTTAAACGTACTTTTTGCTCTAGAAGAATTGGTGCTAGAAATGTTTAAAGACCTCAAAGATGAAGAATTAAAAAAATATATTTTGAAAAAATACAGAATATAAATAAAAAAGGAAAAGCTTCTACATCACATAATATATCTGATTTACCTGAATAATTCAGCATTAAAACTGTATTAGATAGATTAAGAGAGCAGAAAGCTCCTCCTCATCTTTCAACTCAAGATCTTTGTAAAGAAATTAATAATCAAAAGCAAGAAGTAAAAGAATTAAAACAAGACTTCATAGAACTTCAAGATCTCAAACAACATGTTGAGAATCTTGAATTTCAAATACTTAAAAATTATCAAGAAAATAATGATAATCCAAAAAAATTTGATGAAAACTTGAATGGTTTTGTAAATTCTTTAACAAGGAATCCACTTAAAAAATGGAAAACTCAAGTTACAATTAAGATCAAAGAATTCTCTATTAAAACACTCTGCTTACTAGATAGTGGCGCAGAAGTCAATCTAATAAGAGAAGGATTAATCCCAACAAAATATTATGAAAAAACCAATAATAAACTCAATCTAGCTACTTCTAGCAAAAAACTACATATCAAATACAAATTAAATAATGTTTATGTCTATAAAAAAGGAATATGCATAAAGACTAATTTCCTTCTAGGAAAGGATTTAAATATTGATGTTGTCCTTGGAAATCCTTTTCTACAAATTTTACAGCCTTTTCAAATTGAATCATCAGGTCTAAAAGATATTTTAGATAATAAAGAATTAATTTTTGATTTTGGAGACTCAACTCCTATTCATGAAATTAATAGTATTCAGACAAAATGTAAACAAGAATAAGGTGTTCAAACAAACAATCAAACATCCAATTCCAAGTAAAATGGATCTTATTAATCGTCTCTCTGATGTCTTCATTTTTCTAAATTTGATCCCACATCCAGATATTGGTACCTTCAAATTCTACCCAGAGGACAGATATAAAATTATTTTCCCAAAGAAAATAAAAATTCAGATTATTGATCATTCTCATTCAGCTTTATCTGCCTTCAGGAAGTATCCTTCTCATTATGACAAGCAAAAGCAAAGCCCCTATTCCGGAATCAAGCTTTTCCTTGATACCTACATCCCAACAAATATCAATTCTCTTCTTCAATACAAGATTATCTGTCACTTCTCAAGAACTTATCAATGCCCATTGGAGTGCCATTTTCTCTAAAAAAAAAGAAAAAACACTAGAAAAACCCTATCCAAAATGGCAAACCATATCAAGGACTTAGAAAGCCAAATCCTTATGTGCCATAACATCCATCAAAGAGCATTGTTATCCACCTATGTTGATGAAAAAACATCTAAAATTCACCCCTGGAAAAGATTAATACAGCCCTTCCAGATGAGATAGCTGCAAGAATTATAGCACAAACTCTTTCTTGTCAGATCAAGGAGCGATTAATGCTCAAAGCTCATTATATAAGCTGGGCAACTAGCTTTCCAAAATTATTTTTGCCATCACATGAAATGGACATCTCATATATTGAACAAGGATTAGTCCAAAGATTTTCTTTATGCAAAGATGATTTTGAAATAATACAGCAGCTCCAATCGTGCGTCATGCCCTTCGCAGCCCTGGAGTTACCAAAAGACAACTTCTCATATTGATTTCATCAAGTTTGGGTGAAAGATCAGAAATCCAATTTTATCAACCTTATCAATTATGGACCATCATGAATTATGAAGAAGGAGATTTAATCTGCAAAAAATTCATTTCCAGCTTAAATGATTCCGCACATCTCCCTGTTGATTTTCCAGCTCAATGGTATGAATCTCATAAAGTTGCTACATTGGAATACAACTTAGAATGCCTCCAAACTTATGATCTAGCTTCTGATCAGTATCAAAGATTTCTCAATCTAAAATGACATCTTGAATTTGCAAGCACATACAGATATGTTTGGTGTGACGGTCGAAGAGTTGTTTGCAATGCTGATGATCTCGCTAAGCAAAAAACAATGATACAGAATCCATATAAATTTGGACATACAGTTCTTAATCAAATTATCAATGCTTATGAAGATATGTCTTTTGATGTTTCTAAGAAAACTCATGAAGAGTTAATCCAGTTATTCCATGGTGAATTAAGAAATGATGGCTGGGAGAATCAGTTTTGATGCATTTGATGCAAATCTCCAGTAATAATACTATGACTAGCATAGAGATTCTTCCTAGCCCATCAATGAGTTCTTGGAAAAAGTATATTACAAAAGTACTAGAAGACAAAGAATACCTCTGAAGTAGTATTTTATCCCCGACATGCACATCCACGAAGAACTTATCTCCCAAAAAGGAAACGAAATAAAGATATGTCACATGCCTTATCAAGTCACTAAAAGCAATCATGATAACTCACTATTCAAAATAAAGTTCATCTACAACAAAGATTGTGATTTTAGCCTGCAGTCCGAAAGTATCATGAAATTTGTCAGCACATTAAATGAAATGCACATGTAGTTTAGATTCAATTGTAATGAAATGTAAATTATGATTGCTAAGGTTATAAATAATGTTAGCCTTCTCCATTTACAGGCAAGAGTCGGAATACCAGTCAAAATCCAGCCTTGCTTCCACCACCATCTCCTCTCTCCTCTCCTTTTCGCTTTTGTGTACCCACCATCTTCCCCATTTGGCTCTAATACCAAATGGGGAAGATGGTGGGTACACAAAAGCGGAAGGGAGAAGAGAGAGGAGATGGTAGTCGAAGCAAGGCTAGATTAGGACTAGTATTCCAACTCTTTAAGGCTGGATTAGGACTGGTATTCCAACTCTTTAAGACTGGATTAGGACTGGTATTCCAACTTTTGCCCCTGCATGAGGAAGGCTAGACCTATTTATAGCAATAAGAAACATAATTTACATTTCATTACAACTGAATTTAAACTGCGTGTGCATTTCATTTAATGTGTTGGCAAATTTCATGATGCTTCTAGACTGCAAGCTGAAATCACAATCTCTGCTGTAGATGAACTAGTGAGTTGTCATGATTGCTTTGAGTGACTTGATAAGGCATATGTCATATATTTATTTATTTTCTTTTCCTGGAGATAAGTTCTTCATGGATGTGCATGTCGGGGATACAATACTACTTCAGAGGTATTATTTGTCTTCTAGTACTTTTGCAATGTACTTTTTCCAAGAACTCATTGATGTGCTAGGAGAAGAAGCTTTTCTCATGAGTATATTTTATATTCTTCCGATGCTTTAGAAAAAGATCTTGTAGGAAGAATCTTTCTTTATGCTAGTCATAGTATTATTGCTAGATATATGCATCAAAAGTGATCATCCCAACCATCATTTCTTAATTCACCATGGAATAACTGGATTAACTCTTCACGAGTTTTCTCAGAAACATCAAAAGACATATCTTCATAAGCATTGATAATTTGATTAAGAACTGTATGTCTAGATTTATATGAATTCTGTATCACCATTGTTTGCTCAGCGAGATCATCAGCAATGCAAACAACTCCTTGACCGTCACACCAAACATATTTGTATGTACTTGTAAATTCAAGATGTCCTTTCAGATTGAGAAATCTTTGATACTGATCAGAAGTTGGATCATAACTTTGGAGGCAATCTAAGCTGTATTCCAATGTAGCAACTTCATGAGATTCATACCATTGAGCTAGAAAATCGACAGGGAGATGTGCAGAATCATTTAAGCTGGAAATGAATTTTTTGCAGATTAAATCTCCTTCTTCATAATTCATGATGATCCATAATTGATAAGGTTGATAAAACTGAATTTCTAATCTTTCACCCAAACTTGATGAAATTATTATGAGAAGTTGTCTTTTGGTAACTCCAGGGCTGTGAAGGGCATGATGTACGATTGCAGGGAGCTGCTGTATTATTTCAAAATCATCTCTGCATAAAGAAAATCTTTAGATTAATCCTTATTCAATATATGAGATGTCCACTTCATGTGATGGCAAAAATAATTTTGGAAAGCCAGTTGCCCAGCTTATATAATGTGCTTTGAGCATTAATCGCTCCTTGATCTGACAAGAAAGAGTTTGTGCTCTAATTCTTGCAGCTATCTCATCTAGAAGGGGCTGTGTTAACCTTTTCCAGGAGGTGAATTCTAGATGTTTTTTCATCAACATAGGTGGATAACAGTGCTCTTTGATGGATGTTATGGCACATAAGGATTTGGCTTTCTAAGTCCTTGATATGGTTTGCAATTTTGGATAAGGTTTTTCTAGTGTTTTTTCTTTTGTTAGAAAGAATTGCACTCCAATGGGCATTGATAAGTTCTTGAGAAGTAACAGATAATCATGGATTGAAGAAAGGGATTAATATTTGTTGAGAGGTAAGGATGGAGGAAGAGCTTGATTCTTGAATAAAGGCTTTGCTTTTGCTAGTGATTGGTATCATTGTGAGAAGGGATAATTCTTAAAGGCAAATAAGATTAAAAGATGGGTCTAAATAAGAAGTGCCAATAAACTGAATTTCTGTTTGGAAAAGTTTCATTTTCTTTTGGGATAAAACAAGTCCATTTTTAAGAATAACTTTTTTAAAAATATTTAAATGTTTCCAATGGTCACAAATGGATTTTGAAAACACAAGAATGTCATCTATATAGACGAGGATAAAAGCTTGATATGGATTAAAAATTTCATTCATTCTTTTTTCAAATTCTAAAGGGGTATTTTTTAAACCAAATGGCATAACATTTCATTCGTAATGGCCAAATGGAACTGTAAAAATAGTTTTATACATGTCCTCCTGGGAAATTTGAATTTGCCAAAATCCTGATCTAAGATCAAATTTAGAAAAAAGGAAGGCACCAGCTAGACGGTTAATAAGATCAGTTTCATTTGGATTGAATATCTGATAGACTTTAAGACTTTATTTAAAGCTTTTAGTTGATAAGAAGACGAGGAACACCTCGTTCTTGTTCAGGCACTTTATTTACATAAAACGCTGCATAACTCCAAGGGGATCGTGATTTCTGAATAAGCTTTTAAAAAAAAAAAAGATCATTGATTTCTTTAGTACATAGTTGGACAAGGTCTTTATTAATTTGAATAGGTCGAGCTTTAGTAGGAATTTGAAATTAGATTAAATCTTTTTGGAATTCTGGTTTTTATAATCCTTCTTCAATTCTTAAAGAATTCATATCTTCTTGAAGATATGCAATTTTTTTTTTATAAGAAATTTGATTCTAAATGATATTGATATGTTGAATAGGAGATGATTCAACAAAATCAAAACTTAATTCTTCATTGACTATAATAGTTTATAAGCCTGATGAATTGATTTAAAAAGGCTGCAGAATCTATAAAAAAGGATTTCCAAGAATAACATCATTGTTTAAATCTTTTCCGATTAGGAAATTAATCTTTATACATTTTTCATTTCTACAAGCGTGGGCATCATTTAATTTATATTTGATGTATAATTTTTTGCTAGCAATTGCTAGGCTGAGTTTATTTTTAGTTTTTTGATAATATTTTGTAGGGATTAATCTTTCTCTTATTAAATTAACACCTGCGCCACTATCTAATGAGCAGAGTGCTTTAATAGAGAATTTATAACCTTAATTATAACTTGAGTTTTCCATTTTTGAAGTGGATTCTTTGTTAAAGAATTTATAAAACCCTTCAAGAGTTAATCAAATTTTTCTTAATGTTCTAAATTATCATTATTTTCTTGATAATTTTTGAGTGTATGAAATTCAAGATTTTTAACATGTTGTTTGAGTTCTTGAAGTTCTATTAAGTCTTGTTTTAATTATTTTATTTCTTGCTTTTGATTTTTAATTTCTTTATAAAGATCTTGAATTGAAAGATGAGGAGGAGCTTTCTGCTCTCTTCATCTGTCTAATACAGTTTTAATGCTGAATTGTTTAGGTAAATTAGATATATTAGTTAATGTAGAAACTTTTCCTTTTTAATTGTCTTTATTTATTTTCTGTATTTTTTCAAAATATTTATTTTTTAATACTTCATCTTTGAGATCTTTAACTATTTCTTCTTGAGCAGAAAGAACATTTAAAAATAAAGAAGAATTATCAGAACTAGATGAGGATGAGGATCTTTTTAAGATATTCTTAATTTCTTTTTCGAAAGAAGTAATTTCAGAAAGCTGTAAAATATTTTCAACTTTATCTTCAATTCTATTAGTTTGTTGGCCAATAGTATAAAGGTTTATTTTTGTATAATTATTTTGTTCTAAAACATAACTTAAATATGATTTGTAAATAAATTCAAATTTACCTTTATCTCCTTGTATTTTTGCAACATCTTTTACTGGTACAACTAAAGTTTCTTTATAAATAATTTGATGTAATGGAGGATGTATAGATTCTTCAGTTCTTTATGGAGAGGAATTGGTAGAAGTTATAATCCAAGATGAAGTTAATTTTGTTATCATATTAATGGATAAAATCTTCAGTATTATAAATTTTCTTCATGGCTAGTTTAAGCCAATCAAAGAAGTAAATATTTCTTTGATTATTATACATATATTTGTATGATTTTTCTTTTAAGAAATTTTTATACTCTTGAGAAACCTGTTTAAAGAAAGATTTTGTTAAAGAATGTAGAGCTAAATTATTTTTTAACATTTCTTTATCAATTTCAAAACATTCAATAACATTTATATTGAAATCGGATTCCGAAGGATTATATGTATTAAATGGAGAAGCTTGATATGAAGGATACACTAGTCCTGTAGATTGAAGGTTTGTATGAGGTGTAGGGCAAGAAACCCGGGATGGTTCTTTTATGGAAGATTCTATCACAGAGGGAGGATGAGAATAAGACCTTCTAAAAGGTCGATAAACTGTAGGAGTTGTATCTCTTGAATCTGTTTGAAAATTTATTTCGACACTTCCATCTTCATGTTCAATAATTGTTTTAATATCTTGATTTTTTAAAGACCTTTCTGGTTGAACGTTTTCTAAGCTCCATTTACTAGATAGATTAATATCATTCCACTGTATGAGTTTTGGAATATTAACTTTATTTTTTTAAATTAGTTTGGAAAAAAGTAGTCATACCTTTTGCTTGATGGGAATAGGTTATGCCTGGAACAACTAAATTCATGAGTTTATAGTAAACTCTATATATGAGAGCAAGATTTTGATTATGAGGATTCATATCAAAACCTTTTGTCTGGATAGCAAGAGTAAGAGCTTCATGTACACTTGGATTTGTAAGAGAAACAGAGAAATTTGAAAGCAATTGAAGAAAGTAAGGCCATTACCCAAACTTGATTCAACCATTCTAAGTAATGAATCACTGAATTTTTTTATTTCTTGTATCTTGAACATAGATGAGAGCTTTTGTTCTAAGTCCAAGTCTTGTTAAAGGCTTTAGAGCAACTTGCACTCATCCAAAATAAATATAATTGTATGTTTTAACATACTCCTTTATTTTATGGGGCTTGATTAAAGAAAGATGCTAAATATTACTGGTAATGGATTCAGTTCTTTCAATGGTTTTTACTTTATAACTTGATTTTAATTGAAAACTTCCAACTTTATAAATTTCATTTTTATTTATGGTTGGAATCGTCCAGTCACAAATAACTCGATCTAAATCATCATAACTAATTTTTTCATATTTTTAATTGACATAAAAGATAAGAAATTTGATGATGAGGAAAAAGAAGGTACAAACTTCTTAAGAAGCTTAGCCATAATTTGTATTATAGAGTTATTTTAACCAAATCCACCACGAGTATCTAACGAAATAGAGGATTTACACACCAACAAACGCCTTAAATGCCTTCACATGACTAATAACGGCGATAACAATGGCTACCTCAGCTTTGCTCGGGGTGGAATATGATTAAAATTTCTCAATAATAACAAACACAGAACTAAGTATTAAGACTTTTGATGTTCTTACTTCTGAGTCAGCAATTCCTTAAACAAAATCAACACACAACATAACAAAGATAAGTGAAAAAATACTCACAAAACAACTTTATATTGGCAAAGTACTTGATTACAAACTAGATGCCAACTTGGCTCTGATACCAAATGGGGAAGATGGTGGGTATACAAAACAGTGGGTATACAAAAGCGGAAAGGAGAAAAGAGAGGAGATGGTAGTGGAAGCAAGGCTAAATTAGGACTCGTATTCCAACTCTTGCTTGTACATGGAGAAAGCTAGAACTATTTATAGCCTTAGCAAACCTAATTTACATTTCATTACAATTGAATTTAAACTGCATTTGCATTTCATTTTATGTGCAGACAAATTGCATGATGTTTCAGGACTGCTGAATAAGATCACAATCTTCACTGTAGATGAGCTTTATTCTGAATATGGGTTATCATGATTGTTTTGTGGAAAATTGAGTGGCTTGATAAAGTATATGTCTTGTCTTGGCTTTATTTTTTCCCTTTTCTTCGGATGGAGATGAAGCCTTCATTATCACTTTTTGTCTCTTCAGTATCTGTATCTGGTTCAGCAGCAATATTTTCCAAAGGATTGTCATCTACCCAAAGATGATGCAATTGCTGACCAAAACTTAATGGAGAATTTTCAGATGACCCTTTTTTTTGTATTTGTTCAATAATTTCCTTTTGAAGTTCTTTTTTGAGTTGAAGCAAATCTGCTGTTGCATAAAGAGTAGAAGGAGATGCTAAACAAGAATTCTTTTGTTTGTCAATATCACTTGTTGGATGAAGCCTTTTTTTTTCTTTTTCAGTAGTTTTGAGAACTTCAGAGAATGATGGCTTTATAGCTTGATCGGTAGAATATTGCTGGAGTATTGCAGTATAATCAAATTGATGCCAGAACTTGAAATAAATCATTCAAGATAAAACTGGTGGGCTAAAGTCCATTTCTTTATAAAAATTCCATTTCAAGATCCAAGGAATTTCTTGCTTGTGATAAAACTGCATAGTAACATAGGGTTCTATTGCAAGTTGTAGGTGCTGATAAAAGCTTTTTTCTTCTGATTTGAAAAGGGCTTTATATGATGTAGAATAGGCTTCAGAAATAGGAAGAAGTGCTTGGGGAAGGATGTCTTTAGTGGCACCAAAAGGGATCCGGAATTGTGTGAAGAACCACATAGGTATTTTATGGGAGTTTGATTTGAATCTGATAAACTAGGAATGCTGGAAGGATGGGTTTTGATAATAGAGGATGACTTCCCAAGCAAAAATATAATCATAATAATTAAGAATAAGTTTTGAATCAAGCCTTTGAGGCATATGAAGAGGTTGTCTCCATTCTTCTACAGAGAGAACATGCAGAATCTTGATTTTGAATATAGGATAGTATTATTGGTTGGTAGAGCATTTAAGTATGAATTTTTTGATCCATCTGTATGATCAATAGTACAGCTACCAGTTCTGATCAAAATTTGTTCATAGACTTTATAGTCAAGAGGTTGGATAAATAAGTGATCAAGAGAAAAAAGGGTTTGGATAAGATGTTCAATAGAAATGATATCAGCATAGGATATGTCATCTAAGGAATAAATTCTCAAAGGTGCTTTAGTGGCAAAATACTGGGCTTGTGAAGCTTGAGGTTTTCTGGATATAGGGCTTGATGGGCTTTAAAATTGAAGAATATTAGAAGTATGGGTTGCTCCCCATCTCTCAAGATAATTGTCGCTGGATTTTCTGGATAAAGGTGTAGTGTTCATAATGGAAGAAACTTTATTAGTTGTGGACTAATGAAAGGTTCTAATCTGCCAAGGCTTCATTCTTTTATCCCTGTAAAAACTTATGAGATAAAAAATCAAGAAGAGAATTATTTTTACCTGCAATATACTTAATGTCAAAGTCAAATATGGCTAATAAAGCTTGCCAGCGAGCAAAGATTTGCTTAGCAACAAGATTTTTTACATCTTTTTCTAAAATTTCTTTAGCAGATTTACAATCTATTCTTAATAAAAATTTTTGTTTAATAAATCACTTTGGAACTTCATTATACTATTTACTATGGATAGGATTTCCTTTTTAATAGTTGAATAATTCTGTTGAGTGGGCGTTTATGTTCCAGAAGTGAAACGAAGAATTTCTTCTTTTCCAAGGACATTTCTTTGTAGAAGAATTCCTACAAAACCTATTTCAGATGCATCTGTTTGAACTATTTTTAATAAATTTGGATGACAGATAGTTAAACAAGGTAAATTTTGGACTTCTGTTTAATATTTTGAACAACTTTTGCATGAGCAAGTGACCATTCTACAGGATTTTTGGTCAAGCACATTTGTAAGATTTTTCTTTCTTTAGCAAAATCTTTATAAAAGTCAAAAACATAATTAAGACATCCAAGAAAATGTTGCAATTGCTCTTTATTAAGAATTTCATCAGGAAATTGGGAAGCAAACTTAATAAGTCTTCGAACTGGAGAAATAATTCCTTTTTTTAATTATAAAGCCAAGAAACTGAATTTCTGTTTGGAAAAGCTTCATTTTCTTTTGGGAAAAGACAAGTCCATTCTTGATAATAACTTTTTTAAAAATATTTAAATGTTTCCAATGGTCACAAATAGATTTTGAAAAAATAAGAATGTCATTTATATAGACGAGTGTAAAAGCTTGATATTGATTAAAAATGTCATTCATGATTCTTTGGGATTCTGGAGGGGTATTTTTTAAACCAAATGCCATAACATTCCATTCGCAATGACCAAATGGTATTGTAAAAGCAGTTTTATACCTGTCCTCCGGGGTGATTTGAATTTGCCAAAATCTTGATTTAAGAACAAATTTAGAAAAAAGGAAGGCACCAGCTAGACGATTAATAAGATCAATTTTATTTGGAATTGGATATCTGATTGACTTAAAGACTTTATTTAAAGGCTTGTGGAGCATAGGATAAAAGCTAGATGGCTGAAGTGGAGACTAACTTCAGGAGTGCTTTGTGATAGACGAATGCCAATGAAATTGAAGGGCAAATTTTACAGGACAGTGGTTAGACCAGTTATGACATATGGAGCAGAATGTTGGCCAATTAAGAAGACGCATATTCATAAGATGGATGTAGCGGAAATGAGAGTGCTTAGGTGGATGTGTGGTAAAACTAAGAAAGATAAAATTAGAAATGAGCACTTTCGAGAACATTTAGGAATAGCACTAATAGGGGATAAGATTAGAAAAACCCGTTTAAGATGGTTTGGGCATGTTGAGCGTAGACCAGTAATGGCACTGGTAAGAAAAAGTTTAGCTATACAGGTAGAGGGCCCATCAAGAGGTAGGGGTAGGCTAAAGGAAACATGGATGGAAGTCATTAATTCAGATTTGAAGAAGTTTCACTTATCGAAAGATTTAGCTCAAAATAGAATGGAATGGAGAAGCAGAATTCATGTAGCCGACCCCAACATGGTTGGGATAAGGCTTTGATGATGATGATGATAAGTTGATAACAAGATGGTGAATACCTCGTTCTTGTTCAACGCTCTATTTACATAAAACGTTGCACAACTCCAAGGGGATTGTGATTTCTGAATAAGTTTTTTAGCAAGAAGAGCATTGATTTCTTTAGTACATAGTTGTACAAGGTCTTTATTCATTTGAATTGGTTAAGCTTTAGTAGGAATTTGAGATTCATCGAAATTATCAATATATAGAAAAGAAACAGTATGGCGTTTCATATGCCAAAAGGCAGAAAGAAGGTCAAAACAATATTCTATTTCAAGAGACTTTTGAAATTGGATTAAATCTTTTTGGAATTCTTGTTTTTTCAATTCTTCTTCAATTCTTAAAGAATTCATATCTTCATGAAGATATGCAAGTTGTTTTTCTTTGTAAGAAATTTGATTTTGAATGATATTGATATGTTGAATAGGAGATGATTCAACAAAATCAAAGATTAATTCTTTATTGAATATAACAGTTTTTAGGCCTAATGAATCAATTTTGAAAAGGCTGTAGGATCTATAGAAAAGGATTTCCAAGGATAACATCATTATTTAAATATTTTCCGAGTAGGAAATTAGTCTTTATACATGTTCCATTTTTGCAAACATGGACATTATTTAATTTATAATGGATATGGAGTTTATTATTAGCAGTTGCTAGGTTGAGTTTATTTTTGGTTTTTTCATAATATTTTGTTGTGATTAATCCTTCTCTTATTAAATTAACATCTGCGCCACTGTCTATTAAGTAGAGTGCTTTAATAGAGAAGTCTTTAACCTTGATTGTAACTTGATTTTTCCATTTTTGAAGTGGATTTCTTGATAAAGAATTTACAAAACCATTTAAATTTTCACCAAATTCTTCTTGATGTTCTAAATTATCATTATTTTTTTGATAATTCTTTAGTGTGTGAAATTCAAGATTCTCAACACATTATTTGAGTTCTTGAAGTTCAATTAAATCTTGTTTTAATTCTTTTATTTCTTGCTTTCGATTATTAATTTCTTTATAAAGATCTTGAATTGAAAGATGAGGAGGAGCTTTTTACTCTCTTAATCTATCTAATACAGTTTTAATGCTGGATTGTTCAGGTAAATTAGATATATTATTTAATGTAGAAGCTTTTCCTCTTTTATTCATATTCTGTATTTTTTCAAAATACTTATTTCTTAATTATTCATCTTTGAGATCTTTAAAAATTTATAGTACCATTTCATTTTTAGCAGAAAGAACATTTAAAGATATAGAGAAAGAAGAATAATCGTTATCAGAACTAGATGAGGATGAGATAGTCTTAATTTCTTTTTGGGAGGAAGTAGTTTAAGAAGGCTATAAAATATTTTCAACTTTATTTTCAATTCTATTAGTTTGTTGGCCAATAGTATGAAGGTTGATATTTGTATAATTATTTTGACTTAAGTCTGATTTATAAATAAATTTAGATTTATCTTTATCTCCTTGTATTTTTGCAACATCTTTTATAGGTACAGCTGAAGTTTCTTTATAAATAATTTGATGTAATGGAAGATGTATAGATTCTTCAGTTCTTTGTGGAGAGGAATTTGTAGAAGCTATAATTCAAGATTAACTTAATTTTGTTATCATATTGATGGATAAATCTTCAGTATTATAAGCTTTCTTCATAGCTAGTTTAAGCCCATCAAAGAAATAAATATTTCTTTGATTATCATACATATATTTATAACACTTTTCTTTTAAGAAATCTTTATGTTCTTGAGAAACCTATTTAAATAAAGATTTTGTTAAAGGATGTAAAGTTAAATTCTTTTTTAACATTTCTTTATCAATTTCAAAACATTCAATAACATTTATATTGAAATCGGATTCAGAAGGAATATATGTATTAGATGGAGAAGCTTGATATGAAGGATACACTAATCCTGTAAGGTTTGCATGAGCTATAGAGCAAGAAACCCAGGATGGTTCTTTTATGGAAGATCCTACCATAGAGGGAGGATGAGAATAGGACTTTCTAGAAGGTTAATAAACTGTTGGAGCTATATCTCCGGAATCTGGTTGAAAATTTATTTCAACACTTCCATCTTCATGTTCAATAATTGTTTTAATATCTTGATTTTCTAAAGACCTTTCTGGTTGGGCGTTTTCTAAGTACCATTTACTAGTAGATTAATATCATTCCACTGTATGAGTTTTGGAATATTAGCTTTATTTTTGAAATTAGTTTGGAATAAAGTAGTCATACCTTTTACTTGATGGGAATAGGCTATGCCTGGAACAACTGAATTCATGAGTTTATAGTAAACTCTATATATGAGAGCAAGATTTTGATTATGAGGAATCATATTAAAACCGTTTGTCTAGATAGCAAGAGTAAGAACTTCATGTGCACCTGGATCTGTAAGAGAAACAGAGAAATTTGGAAAGCAATTGAAGAAAGTAGGGCCATTAGCCAAACTTGATTCAACCATTCTAAGTAATGAATCACTGAATTTTTTATATCTTGTAGCTTGAACATAGAAGAGAGCTTCTGTTCTAAGTCCAAGTCTTGTTAAAGGCTTTAGAGCAACTTGCACTAATCCAAAATGAATATAATTGTATGTTTTAACATACTTCTTTATTTTATGGGGCTTGATTAAAAAAAGATGCTGAATATTACTGGTAATGGATTCAATTCTTTCAATGGTTTTAACTTTATAACTTGATTTTAATTGAAAACTTCCAACTTGATAAATTTCATGTTTATTCACCTTTGGAATAGCCCAGTCGCAAATAACTTGATCTAAATCGTCATAACTGATTTCTTCACTATTTTTAATAGACATGGATGATAAGGAATTTGATGATGAGGAAGAAGAAGGTACAAACTTCTTAATAATCTTAGCCATAATTTGTATTACAAAGTTAATTTAACCAAATTCACCATGAGTATCTAACAAAATAGAGGATTTACACACCAACAAAACGCCTTAAACGCCTTCACATGTCTAACAATGGTGACAACAATGGCTACCTCAGCTTCGCTCCAGGAGGAAGATGATTAAAATTTTTCAATAAGAACTAAGTATTAAGTCTTTTGATGTTCTTACTTCTGAGTTAGCAATTCCTTAAACTAAATCAACACACAACATAATGAAGAGAAATGAAGAAATACTTATAAAACAACTTTATGTTGCAAAGTACTTAATTACAAACTAGATGCCAACTTGGCTCTAATGCCAAATGGGGGGAGGTTACAATAGGAGGAAATGGAAAGGAAATGTACAAATTTATTCCTTCTGATCACTTATTTATCCAACCTCTTATTTATAAAGTCTATGAACAGATTCTGATCAGAACTGGTAGCTGTACTATTGATCATACAGATGGATCAAAAAATTCATACTTAAATGCTCTACCAAAAAATTCATACAATTTTAACCCTAAGACCACAAATGTATGGTTGTAGGCCTATCTCTCATGAAATGCTAATGAAAATGCTCATCATTTTTCATGATTTTATGTGAATGAACTAATGATGATGAAAATTCAATTTATTTTATGAGAATATAAATTTTCACAAAACTTTCCAAAAATGGCAAGTTTCATGAATGTATGCAAAAATTGAAAATTTTAAGTAAATTATGCAGACATGTACTACAATGATGTATTATGCATGAAACCACGATATCATACTAAATAAGGCTCTTTTGATTTAGTAAGTCCTTAAAATGGGTCAAAATGTATATAAAAATATGTATCTTTTAGGACTTATCACACCTTTCAACTAGCGTTTTGCTAGTCCCTAACAAAAATTGCAAAAAATATAAGGCTTAGATCCTAACCTAATCTAACCTAAAACTCATGTAGTGCAAAAGATACTCATGAATGCAATGCCACTTTTGCTAGCACTCTCAACAACATTTAGTATATACAGCAAGCCCTTAAACCCCTAAGTTTCCCCTAGTGGACAAGTTATGCCTCGTGAGGGTTTACAATGAATATACCCACAAAATTCTTTTTTTTAAGAAGAATTAAGAAGAATAAATAAAGGAGAGCAGAAATTTTCCAAAAGAAAATTCACTCAAATCGGATATCTTCAAATTCTGGAATAATTACACTTTTAGACTTTTGAAAGTCCAATCCATAATTATATTTTCCAAAACTTTCTCAAATTCATAACCAACTTGCATGCACGATGAAAAATTATATACATCAAAAACCTATTTTAGATAGTCCACAACAATGCTGCAAAAACAGAATTCTTCTTTCAAATAGTCTGATCCACTGAAATTTAGAAAAAGGAAATTTCCTTTTGAAGTTACTAAGATGTCTGCCACTTTACTGTTTACTTCGATTTGCCTCTTTTTCTCTCACCGTTTTTTTTTCTGATGCAAGAGTTCCCAGGTTCATACGATATAAGAAAAGTTAGAATTCAGAGAGCAAATATGGTTCTTGTGCTTCCCCGCACATACTCCTTTACAAACTTTTACGGGCACTCTTCACTCACTTACTTTTTCCAACATAGAAATTTCCAAGTTCATATGATATAACAACATTTGGGATTTAAGGAGTAAACTGAGTCCTTATGCATTTTCACACATTTTTCTTGAAAATTTCTACGGACACTAGTTGGGCCATATTTCATCATTATATATATTTTTATTATTTTTTTTTTCCATTATGTGATTGTGAAATGTTTGGGCCCTTAAGCTTTCTAATTAACCTATGTAGTGAGCGTTAGGCAAATGACTCCCAAACTAGATGGCTTTAGGGCACTAGGTATGAAAATACCCCTACAGGCTTAGTAGCTCGAGTTAAAAAGGCTACGAACCCAAACTAGTCATAAACCGCTCATTATCTGATTTTTTTTTCAAATTGAAAGTAAAAACTATGTGGCAGTTCTCATTTCACTAGAATTAATTCATTTTGGTTCTAATATATATAATTCACCAAAAATGAACCAGAAAACAAAAAAAATATTCTACAAACTAAATTTCAAGTTCACATAATATTCTCCAAAAAAAATTCCAAAAAAGCATTAAAGCTTCATATCTAAAATGTCGAAAAATGTATACATGTGTGTATGTGAAAAGCAAGCTTTGGTAATCCTATGATAGGTTTCCTCCTTTAGAAAATGCAAACTTTCTTTTTACTTCATTCCAAAAGTATGAAAATTCCAGATCTCTATATATCTTCAAATCACTTCAATTCCCTTGAAAACTTTCTTTTCCAAAATAAAAAATAAATGCAGAAGTAAATGAAAATGCAAAATAAATGCAGGCACAAAATTCCTAAAATCAACATAAATGTCTAATAATTGATTTTTTTGAAAAATTTTCCTAAAAAAGGATAAAAATAAAAAGAAAATTTTCTATATGCCTAAAAGTATGCCTAAAAATGGACAGGCGTGCTTGTTCCCACCCCCCAACCAATTATGTACATCATCCTCGATGTATAGGAATGAAATGCAAGACAATAAAAGTGACATAAGGAAACATAAATGTAAAGGAGGGTAAGAGAAGAAGACACCTGAAGATATGTCAGAGCTACTCCCTGTCCAAGGTTAGGCAAAACAAAAAGAACAAAAGAAAAATCTATAATATACATAATATACATAGAAAAAGGCCTTTGTCAGCTCCAGGGCCAATCAATCCTTGTAGACAGGATCATCAAGAGGAATTTCTTCCTCTTCAGGTGGTGCGATCTCCAAGAATGGCTTTAATCTCTTGCCATTGACTTTAAACATTTGGCCATCCTTGGGATTATAAATCTTCACAGATGTTTCAAATATGTTGTAAGGATATGTAAGGATCAATTCGTTAAATCTTTCCCAACACTAGATCCCTTGAGATTTTGTCTAAATATCATAATCTCCCTTTTTAAAGATTGGGCTTGTACCGTGGGAACAATTTTTTCAAATATTCAGTCTTTGGGCTTTTCCAAATGTTGATTGAACTTGGTCTAAGAGAATGAAGCCAAGTCTTTGCTTTGTCTTTCAAAGAAAATGGAAATAATCGAAGTTTGATTACATCCAGACTATATTCTGTGACTGAAGTGTTAAGCATACTTCATCAAATTCTTTTAAGTGTAAGCATGCACTTTCAGAGTCAAGCCCATGAAACTTAGGTAGAAGTTGGATTATGCCTGGTTTGAGAAAGTTAGAAAAGTTACTTTTTTGGCACTCCCTAGCAGGGACACCAAAAACTAGGTTCATCAACTCTAAGTGCAGAGCTGCAATATAGTAATATCCAATTAAGTATGGGTTGAATCCACATGGAGCTATATTTAAAGATGTGTTCAACTTGTCACCTGCTTAAATAAAATTCTAAAACTATCCTAATTTGAAATCTAACAAGTATATACATTCCAAAATATTTTACAATTATAATAACACTTCCTAAATTAAAATTCCTTATGCTAAACTTCTTAAAAACAAAACTAAAAATTCTGCAAAAGAAGACACACATCAGAACTTCCCATAAAAAAAACTAAGATTAGAAACTTACTAAAAATAAAAACTAAACAAAGTTAGAAACATATTAAACTAAATTAAAAGAAAACAAAAACTTTCCTAAATTAAAAGTTTAGTTAAGAATCTACACTTTCTAAAACAAAATTCTAAATTAGAAAGTTAGTGAGTAAGAACAAAAATTGGAAACTAAACTAAGTTAAGCTATTTCTAAAACCATACAATTTATATGAACCAAACAATGCAACTTTCTAATATAAGAATGCAACAAATCAAACATGAAAAAAACTTACCTAAACATGATAAACATAAAAATGAATGCAAATCTAAAACTTAACTTTACTAAAGTAATCTATGATGTATGAATGCAAACTAAAAAGAACTACATGAATGAGTGGATGAGTGGGGCGTGTATGTTTGTATGATGGGAGACCTTATTTACTTTAGAAATCAAATTTCAGGGGGATGTTATAGTCATATTTCAAATCTGCAACTTCTTCCTTTAATCAAAGAAAATCAGTTTTTAAAGAGTGATTTGAACAATTGACAACAACATCAAATAATCACCTTGAATACGGGCCATCGTTCACTACAGTTTCACACCTGTTTTGGACTGTTTTAAAGTGCATTTCAAATCTGATTTTAAGTTTAAAAGACTGTTGAAAACACAGGCATTCAGCTATTAAAACATGTGCAAATCTGTCTTTGCAAAATTGTCCAACATGTAACCCAATAGAGAATATTTTCTGCATGAAAATCTGGACTGTTTTCAATGATATTCCAGGTCTAAATTTAGATGTAAAAACAGTTGTAAACATTAAGCATTTGACGGATATAAACATGTACAAATCAAAATTTTCAAAATTCATCTAACATGAACCTTGTTAAGAATAATTTCTGGACTATTTTTAGTTTAGATTCATGGAACTTGGCAAACCTAAAATTCTGATATCCAAATTGAACATAATCATCACCATTACACATGATTGAAAAGTGAGATATGCATGAATCTAATACAACCTATAACAATAAACAATTAAAGAAAAATTGTGCATAACATTAAAAAAAAGTGCAAAAAACTAAAATAAAATATGGAAATTAAAAGTGCAGAAAATATATATATATATAAGTGCAGGAATTTAAATGCATGGAAAGACAGTAATTTAGATGTGTGGAAAACAAGAAATTTAAATGTGAAGAATACAAGAAATTTAAGTGTGTGAAAGTGTATGATTTTTTTTTCCTAAATTCTTCTTTTATCCTAGATTATGTTTGCTCAAATCATGTTCTCAAGCTTCTTTGGCTTGTCAATCCAAAAGCAACAAAGTTAAAAACAAACATCAGGCATTCATTATTAACGAAGTACAAAGAAGTAAATAAAGGAAATGAAAATTCACACTTTTACTAGATATGAATGTTTTTACGTAAAGATAGAGAATAAAGAAAAAAAAACATTACATGATTTATGATAAAAGATCTTCTTCTAGTGAAAGCTTCAAGTTGGAGAAAACCTTCTTAAATAAAGAAATTATGGAGTAGAAAGATATAGAGAGAGTGGAAGGAGAGAGATAGAGAGGAGGTCTCTTCTTTCATTCCTTGAAATGCTAGAGAGGTGCCCCATTTATAGTTTTTCAGCCCCTAAAGTTTTCATCTTTACTTGATATGATATAATCGTAAAAAATAATAAAAAATTGAAAACACATGGGCTCCACAAGAGGGTTGGGCATGAATTCCCATGGCTGGATTTTTTTTTCTTTTTTTTCTTTATTTGGCAGTCCTTCTTTGCTTCTTTTTTCCTTCTTTGTCTTTGCTACCTAGCATTCAGATCTCTTGAGAAATAAGTTAGGGATAAGAATCATCTCTTAGAATCAAACTTGGCCCACATGAGGTGTATAGTTTCCATTTTTATCTCTTGCTTTGTTAACTTGCCTTCTTTAGAAAGTACTCCATATTTGCTCTAAACTCAAAGAGATCTTTTGAGGTCTTTTGAGATAAGTCTCTTGATCTATTCCTTTATTTTTTTTTCAGCCAAAAATCTAATCCATATCCTTGTTTGGTCGTGGGATCCCTCTTGGATTTATTTATTTATTTATTTATTTTTTCAATTCTTTTCCTTCTTAAAGAATAACTCCTATGTGGCTTTCCTTGTCTATCTTTGTTAAGATATTCTTCAAATTCTCTTGAAAATATCTTAAAATGTATAACAATCAAATGGGTCCCATCTTAAATGTCTTACAAGTGTACCCCACACATGTACATGTGTGTACGGGACCATAAAGCTAACTTATGCAATATTTCTTCTATCTTCTTTTCACTCTTTAATTCTTCTCTCTTTTGTTTCAAATGAGTTCTTCACCTCAATTCTTGAAAAATGGGACCCATATCATCAATTTCCTACAAAACAAATGCGAATTCATGTGAAAAGACAATTTTAACCCTAAGAACACAAATACATATCTGTGGGCCCTTCTCTCATGAAATGCTAATGAATATGCACATTGTTTTTTATGATTTTATGTGAATAAACTAATGATGATGAAAATTCAATTTATTTCATGATGAGAATATAAATTTTCACAAGACTCTCCAAAAATAGACTCTCCAAAAAATGGCAAGTTTCATGAATGTTAGCCAAAAGTGTGATTTTTAAGCAAATTATGCAAAAATGTACTACAAGGATGTATTAATGCATAAAACCATGAAATCATACTAAATAAGGCTCTTTTAACTCAATAAATCCTTAAAATAGGTTAAAATGTATATAAAAATATGCATTTTTAATGACTTATCAGTATATAGGATCATCAAGAGGAATTTCCTCCACTTCAGGTGGTACGACCTCCAAGAATGGCTTTAATCTTTGGCCATTAACTTTGATCGTCTGGCCATCATTGGGGTCATAAATCTTCACAACACCATATGGAAATACTTCCTTCACAATGAAGGGTGCAGTCAAATGGGAGCTCAGTTTACCAGGAAATAGGTGATGCCTAGAATTATAAAGAAGGACCTTCTGCTTAAGGTGAAATGTTTTTCGGAGAATATTTTTATCATGAAAGATCTTGATCCTTTCTTTATAAATTCTCGAATTGGCGTAAGCTTCCCATCTCAACTCATTCAGTTCATTTAACTGCAATTTCCTCTTGGTCCCAACCTTATCCATATCAAAGTTGAACTATTTTATGAACCAATAAGCTTTGTGTTCCAACTCACTAAAAGGTGGCATGCTTTTTGATAAATAAGCTGGTATCGAGACATTCCGATTGGAGTTTTGAAAGCAGCCCGGTAAGCCCATAAAGCATCTATTAACCTTATGAACCAATCTTTTCGAATGGGGCTAATCGTAATCTCCAAAATTCTTTTTATTTCTTGATTGGATACTTCCAGTTGTGTAACACTCCGACTCAACTTAATCCGGTTTAGTGACTAATTAATGATGAATTAGTTGCTAATTATGTTTTAACTTTGTTTTGGTTTCGTTCTGGGTCATGGATAGGTAGTTGAGTTGAGTTTAACCTCATTTAGGTAAGCATAAGCCGTTTTTCGTAATTTTAGATTTTGTAAGATGTTGTCACTCATGCATCATCTTAGCGTCATCACATGTCTTTCTTCGAGTTCCTGAACTTCTGTAACTAACTCGTATGCAATAGATTTCGTTTGCTTCCGTTAGACCCTTATTCGACTTGAACTATAATTAATGTAAAAGTTTGGACTTTCTTGTAAATTGTTTCATACTTATCTTATATAAAGCCACATGCACCGACCTTAACTTCTCCAGACGCCTCTTTCTCTCAATGTTGTTTTTTCTTTTCTCTTCTTCTTTATGATCAAGTCAAGGAGGGGGATTTTGTGCACTCACGCTCTCTATTCATCTCTTGTGTGGTTCAAGGTAAGCTTAGGTTCTTGGTTTCATTTTTCATCTTCTTCTCCTCCACGTTAGTTACTGCTACATGCACTCATGTCTCTCTCTTTCTTCCTCCTTTTGCATGCATGGGTATTAAAGCAGTGTGTAGTTGGTGAATTTGAGCCCAAGGACCACCATTCACATGTTAGAACTCAATTGAGGCAAGTATAAGCATGATTTAGATGAACCCATGTTGGTATATATGTGAATGTAAGAGAATTTCTTAATCTTGTATGTGGGATGCGTTTACAGCTCAATTGTGCTAAATTATATCAGTTAGACGTTGTTGTGTTCATTTCAGTACACATAAAGTTATTTCTATAACAGGTTCAGAAAGCGGTTCTGTGCAGTGTACAGCTAAGCCGTAACTGCCTACGGCTCAACTTCCCAAGAGCTGCAAAAACCCAGTTTTCTCCTACGGTCAGGCTACGGCTAAGCCGTAGAATGTGCTACGGCTAAGCCGTAGGCTAGCCGTGACCCAACTGTAGGTCAAGCTACGGCTTGACCTCAAGAAAGTTGAAATTTGAGGGAACCTTCTACGGTCCAACCATGGCTAAACCATGAGGTGTGTTACGGCTAAGCCGTACCCCCATCGTGGCTGAGCCGTAGAATAAAAATAGGGCTAAGCCGGAAATACAGATGAACAGTGAGGGAAATCATGGTTGAGCCATAGTACATATTACGGCTATGCTGTAGGATGTCTACGGTTAAGCCGTAGGTCACCCACGGCTAAACCGTAAGCCCAATGAAAATTAAGAAAGTTAGGAATTAAAGAGACCTTGTAGGGCCTTTGAGTAAAAGGTAAGTGACCTAAACATTGCCCAATGGAATATGATAGAAATGGCATGAATGATCTCGAGAGCTACAACTCATTCATGTATGTTATCCAGTCATTAAGCACCTCCCCATGGGTGTTGGTTTAAGGGACTCCGGTACACCTTCACGATATAATGCAACACTAGACAACTGTGTATCAGATAACTTAAAACTACATCATCATGCATGGTTAGAAACACTGGATAACTAGATTAGGGTTGGCTAGTAAATGATCTTGATTCGAGTAAATTGAGTTGCATGGCATTTTGTATGACGATCATTGACCTCCACTCTTCTGTATGGTTTGGTTAGTCCGCGTTATGCCCTTTTGATATAGTAAGTTTGATCTGTTTGATTATCCGATATGTTTCCAGTACTTGAGTATTGTATGTATGTATGAATTGACCGTATGCACATATGATATATGCTTGATATGATATGCATGATCTACTCAAGTCCTAGTGTATGATTGACTCCATATAGTCAGGCACTACTCAGCCTCAACCTTTGGATACCCGATGGGGTTGAATTTGGCGTAGTACGTATGGCACTGCTGCAGTGAGTTTATGTCTTGGGGCTTCCGGACCCCAGGAACCCAAGACCCATTCGTACCCTGGCTCGGTCGATGGTGTTCTCAGTATGTGTCTCCCCAAAAAGGAGTATAAGGTAAATGTAGTTGCCACCTAGTCACGTATGTGTCATGTAAGCATTGATTCTCATAGCATACTGCATTGAATGCATAACTACCTGGCATACGAAATTGAAACTCTATGATTTATCAGCTGTTACTTATTCTGTTAGATATAACATGTGTTAACTTATTGTTACTTATACTTTGTTAAATCGTAGTATTCACGAGTTGTTCTTGGTGTTCTAGGCTCAGATCTCTCTACCGACTCTTCGTCGGTCGACCAGACTCCAAGGAAGACCCCGATGCCCCATCAGGGCTAGAGGAGTGGCAGTAATTACTCCGTCAGAGCGCGTCAATGCCATTCATGCATAATCAGTTGTTTGGTCGGGATCTAATTGTTTTGTTTTTGTTCGTAATTTCTACGATTTGTATCTCGATTCATTTTGTATAACTCTGAAACTTAATGTAATCTTTTGTATATATATTTTGTTTTGGTATGTCTTCTTTGTTATGGTTTGATACCTATAGCTTCCGCATATATGTATTTGCACATGTGAATTTCCCTTGTGCGTGTGCATTTAGATGGGTTTAAGTGTATATGCACGGGAGTACGCGTGTCACTGGTTAGGTTTGATTTTAACCCCCGATCTCCTAGGCTCGGCTTGTAACAAACGTATTGTATGGTATCAGAGCATTATTGCTATAGTTGTTAAGCATGTAGGCATATAGGAGCATGGTGAGGATACGATTGTAAATATTTGACATTATAGCCTGATATTTCTTTGTGCGGGGGATATGTAGTGGGGAATGTCCTGTATGCGAATATTAACCCTTTGTATTTTGCAGGATATAGCTTTTAGCTCATGTACCAATAACAATCATGGAGATAATGAAAGTGGGTCAGCTCCTCCACAACCACTACAGAGCCCGGACGACCAATTCCTTGTGATGTTGCAAGCGATCCACTCTTTGCAAACACAAGTTGTCTCTCTCATTGACAGATAGAGTCATGCATCAGTACCACCTCACGTGGAACAACAAGTGGTCTTCCAACTGAAAGAGAATGATCCTAATGCTCTTTACGAAAAGTTTAGGAAGGGCAGAGCCATCGAATTCTATGGGAACAAGGAAGCTTTGAAGGCAGAACAGTGGTTGGATCATATAAAAGATCTATTTGACATTGTATTGTGCACCAACAAACAAAAAGTTATACTCGCTGCATCTATGTTTCATGAAGTGGCAAAGACATGGTAGTGTAAAAGAGTCTTATAAGGACATGCTGAATGCAATTGTTTGAGAAATGTTCAAGAAGCAATTTCGAAGAAAATTTATTCCAGCTCATATACAAAAGGCCAAAGAAGTAGAGTTCCTAGCCTTACAACAACAACAGATGACTATAGCTGAATATGTGTACAAGTTCACGCAGTTATCCCATTTCGCGGAGGACATCGTTAACACGGAAGAAAAGAAAGTGAACCGCTTCATTAATGGCCTGAATCCTAAATACACGAACCATGTCACTACTTTTCAGAGGCTAGCTACTTTTGATGACGCGGTGGACAGAGCCTATTTTGCTAAGGCTAATCTTTAAGTAGAACGAGTTGCTGACTCTAAGAGACATGCACCATTTGGTGCATGGGTGCAAGCACAAAAAAAGATGAAAGGCAAGCAAGGCACCTCCAGTTCGGTTACCAATGTAACTTGTGAGCACTATGGCAAAGGCCACAAGTCAGAGCAATGTTGGAGGAAGACAGGAGCTTGTTTTATTTGTGGCTCCATGGATCATTTGATGGCCAATTGTCCAAGGTATAAGTCTTCCCAACCTCAACAATCCAAGCCCACTACTTCAGCAGCTTCAAGCAGATCTAATGTTTCGTCAGCTCTGAGCAAACCCCAGCAATCCCGTCAAGGCTAAAAACCGCAACGGCAGACTGCTCGTGTATATGCAGCTACTCAAGAGAGTGCTAAGGAGGCAAACATGATGGAAGGTACTATCTT
The DNA here is from genome assembly GCA_037013555.1 of Sextonia rubra. NCBI lineage: Eukaryota > Viridiplantae > Streptophyta > Magnoliopsida > Laurales > Lauraceae > Sextonia > Sextonia rubra. The sequence goes on from JASUAD010000007.1 coordinate 890,875, forward strand.
GATTTCGCAAGCTGAAGCTATTGCATTTTTTTATTCGAGGTCTACATGTTCGTACATAGGACCTCATTTCGCTGAGCAGCTACGGCAACTGCCTAAGCCGCTACCATTTGTGTTGGTGGTATCCACTCCTGTTGGCAGGAGGGTGGAGTGTAGTATATGCTACCCCCAATGCGATGTATCGAAGGGTGTCAACTTCCAATTGACCTAATTTTGCTGTGATGCTGGACTTCGACGTGATCCTTAGAATGGATTGGCTCGCGTAATATCGTGCCTGTGTCAATTGTTACAACAGGACGATTTTCTTCGATCTAGGCAATGGATTCCATTTTGAGGGCAGTCAGAAGAAATGCCCAAGGCGCGTCATATCCGCATGCAAAGCAGATCGTATAATACGCAACGGGTGTGAAGGCTTCATTGCCTTTATTTCAGAGAAGAAAGATTCGAAGCAGGTTGGAGAGATTCTAGTGGTGTGTGACTTTCCGGATATCTTTCCCGATGACGTGGCAGCATTACCTCCGATGCGAGAAGTGGAATTTGCTATTGATCTTGTACTAGGCACAGCACCGATCAGTAAGGCTCCCTACCATTTAGCCCCAGCAGAATTGTTAGAATTGAAGAAGCAGTTGCAGGATCTTTTTGACAAGGGTTTCATATGGCCAAGTGCATCACCGTGGGGAGCGCCAGTATTATTGTTAAAAAGAAAGATGGCACCTTTCAGATGTGTATAGATTACCGGCAGTTGAATAAGGTGACGATAAAGAACAAGTATCCCCTACCAAGGATTGATGAGTTATTTGATCAACTTCAAGGTGCAGCCTATTTCTCTAAGATTGATTTGAGGTCTGGGTATCACCAGCTAAGGGTTGATGACATTCCCAAAACTACCTTCAGGACATGGTATGGACATTATGAATTCCTCATGATGCCATTTGGATTAACCAATGCACCTACCGCGTTTATGGCTTTGATGATTCGGATTTTTGCTCCTTTCTTAGATCATTTTGTTGTTGTGTTCATTGATGATATTTTGGTCGATTCAAAGACAGTAGAGGAGTATAAGAAGCAATTGAGGAAAGCCTTAACTTTGTTAAGAGAACATCGACTATATGCCAAGTTGTCGAAATGTGATTTTTGCCTTGAGCGGGTAGCATTTCTGGGTCATATCATTTCACGAGACGGATTGGCAATTGATCCATCGAAGGTAGAGGCAGTTGTGAATTGGCCCAACCCGAAGTCTGTGATAAAAATTAGGAGTTTTCTTGGACTTGCAGGTTACTATCACAGATTTGTGCAAGATTTTGCTAAGATAGCCGCTCATTTAACTAAGTTCACTTGGAAGAATGTGCCTTTTGATTAGACTAAGGAGTGTGAAGCTAGTTTCCAGATTTTGAAGGAAAAGTTTACAGTGGGCACCCTTCGGACGTATAATAATCAAGGCAATCAAATCAGTGGTTATTGAATGTGAGTGATTACTGCCTTATATTGATGAGCTGTTCCATTAATTTCAGGGCGTAAGATAATGTTCAAATGAATTGATTGAGGATAGGTTATTCCAACTTTAAGCTCAAAGATCAACTCTTAAGGTCAAATTGGATGTTAGGAATTCTAGATGGATTATTGGATTTATCAATATTTCGAATGTATTTGTGAGATAATGAATAGAATTCTTATTCATACATGGATTAGTTATGGATTTCAGTTATCATTCATATCTAGATGCGTTCCAATTTGTTAGTGCTCGCGATAATCCTATTAGGGTTTTTCTTTATCCCTTGAGGATTTACTAAATTTGCTAATGTTGAGATGTAACTTCTAGTTGACCAAGTTGTGGTCTTAAGTCATATCATATCTTGAGTTGAATGAAAATGATCTAGAACATTTGAGACTATTATCAGTTGGCAAAGTTGGAGGTCGGTTACCTAGATTCCATACTCCTTGTGGTCTTACAAGATGTTATCATAGAATTGTGAGATAATTCCGGAATCGTAGTTTCGTTTGTTAATTGAGAGGAGTAATTCTTTGTGTAAATAGATCGATGCGAGTACGACTTCTAAGTCCTACGAAATTATTTGATTCTTGACAATTAATAGATCTGTGAGATGATGCAATCTTAGAATTGATCCAACAGATATAATCGAATAGTTGGGGATTCAGATTTGACTAAAGTCCTTGAGTGCATAATTGATAAGACTGTTATCTAGACTCATTTCTTGGGAGTTATTAAGGGCGTATCCTAGATGGGATTTCAGGTTTCTCTTTATGGTAATTGACAAAACAAGAAAAAGAAAAAAGGGGGAATTCATATTATTCAAAGGCATATAGACAAAAATGGTTGAGTTATGTGACTTATGTGACTAGTAAGAACAATCGCTCACAGTCAGCATTGATGATTTGCCCAATCAAATCAATGTGTAAGGGACATTATTTCAATTGATTGAGGTTCAGATGATATCAATTTAGCATCTAAAGCTATGTGATTTGAAGCTATGTCCTAACTAGAAAGGAGCATTATAGATTCTTGGCTATTTATTGGTGGTCAATTCATTTGATGATATTTTGATGTATTAAAATCATTTACGGATACGTTGGGTATGAGAAGAATTCTATTCAAGCATGAGGATTTCATTTCACTTGTGGAACATCCGAAGGATATTTAAACCTAGGGGCTTGTTGGTGAAATAAGTCAAATGACTATTGATCGTTAATGATTCAATAGAGATCTTAGATCGTATGGTGATTAGGCTACCACTCCCTAGGTAAGATTAATGTCCGCTTGGGTTAGAAGGTTGCTTTATTGTCATGACTGATGTTCTTTATTGGTTAGTGGTGAGTGTTAGTTTCAACACAAGAGTACCCGCCAAAGTTAGACGTCTAATCAGACCTTCCATCCATACTTCTAAAGGTATAAACTGTGCGTCCTTATGTTAAAAAAAATGAAATGATGACCTAAATGGTTCTTCAAGTTCTCGATCGTTCTTAATACAGCGGAGTCAACGCATCAAGTCCAAGAGTCGAAGAATGACATTCCAAGTTAAGAAGTTTCACCGACAATCGTAAAATGTCCTCAAATTGCAGACTGATGATGGAGTAGTCATGAAGGTTTCGTAAGGGAGGAAATCTATCTTGAGAAAGAATTCGTAGGAATTCTTGATGTCTTTCGTGTGACGAGGCTTCGTGAGATGATTCTAAACCCGTTTTGTGTCCTTGAATAAGGAGAGATCAAGTGAAACTATATGTAACGCACCTGGAGTGACTTCTTAGTGCCATCTATGTAGTATATAGGTACAGTAAGCATTCCCAATCTGTTTTAGTATTTGATTTTGTCAGTTTATTTCATTCGGAGGACCGAATGATCTTAAGTAGGGTGAGATGTAAGGTCCCGACCCGACTTAATTGTAATTTAAATTAAGCAAGCTCAATATCTTATTAATTAATATATTTTGGCCTTAATTTATCTTGCTTTTAACTTTTAGTGGGTCACAGTTGGATAAGTAGTTGGGGGTTCAGACTTTACTTAGGTAGTCAAGGACCTTTTTGTACTTGTTCTTGCTTCATATGGACATCTCATCAGTTACATCATGTGCATTTCATCTTGTGGGTCAACTTTCATGTTGGGCTCAACTTGATTCGGATCCATCTTGGCCCAAATGAGGTCCATTTGACCTTAATTGTAATTTTCCCATAGAATATGGACTTGCATGCAAAAACTGTAGGAAAATTAAGTTATAAGGAGAACCCAACGTCTCCTTCTTCTTCTTCTCACTGTGTTTGTTGGAGCCAATCCCCTTTCTTCACCTTTCTTCATCTCCACTTCACGTTAGAGCTGGGAACAAGGATTTGAATCTTGCATGTAATGGCAATAGCATCCATCTAATCTTTTCTTCTCCCTTTGGGCATCTCCTTCTTAGAAATCACAATCTTCTCCAAGCTACAATCTCTAAGAGAACCCACCTTCCATTGAGGATTTTCCCTAATTACACACCAAGGAGGAATTGAGTAGGGTCAAGCACTGTGTTAAGACAAGTATTGGGGTATATATGGTACTGCATGTATGTTTAAATTGATTGATTCTTGGATTGATCATTCAAAGTTCAAACTTACAGTTCATTTCCTTTTTGAACAAGCACACATAGATGTTGAATTAGGTGATAATGAGTATAATTAGGCAATAGTAATGATGTTGAACAATCTAAAACCTGTTATGGAGTTTAGAAGCATAAGGAACCCTCATTGGAACCCAAATGATAGAGTTCTGCATCTGAACTCGAGTTGCAGAATCAGTTTCAGAAATTCTGAAGCTTACGGTGAAGCCCACGGCTAAGCCGTAAGTCTCATGGCTCAAAATCCAGAAAGCCAATTTGCACTACAGTTAACACTCGGCTAAGCCGTGGAATGAACTACGGATAAGCCGTAACCACCCCATGACCAAGCCGTAGGCTATTCTACGGTGAACCTTCCAGAGAGCCCAAAACCCAGAATTTATCTACGACTCACACACGGCTACGCCGTGAACTCTGCTACGGCCACGCTGTACCCAAGCCGTAACCCTAGCCGTAAGCTTAGTACGGCTAAGCCGAAGGGCAATATACGGCCAAGCCATAAATGTGCATTGAATTAAGAAGGAAACCTGAGCCACTCGGCTAAGCCGTAACATGTATATGGGTAAGCCGTAAAAGCACTATAAACCTAGGATATTAGAGTTTCCAACAACCTTATAGGGCTCTAGATATGGCACCTATTTCCTAACCAAATTAGCCCAATGGTGATTAAATGAAAGGTGGACAAGTGTAGAGCTATCACTCATCCCCTTCGATTTTCCGGACAAATTCCCGATGTCACGTTATGGGTGTTGGCATAAGAAGAGGTGTCCTTTGCATACACAATGTAATGCTAAGATTGGTAACACAATGACACCGGACATTTTATGAAAACATCGTGTTGAATGCCCTCGGGATCATGGATTATCTAGCATAGGGTTGGCTAGTAATCATCCTCGATGCTCACTCAATCTAAATGCATCCATATTGTTAAGAAACCGTGGCCTCAACATAATGTAGCTCAATTAAGTATGCATGAATTGATTATCAGATATGAATGAATGAATGAATATAATCTCAAGACCGAACTCCTAGTATATATGATATGACAAGTATAACCGAGATGTATAAAAGATATGAATTTGAGTCGGTCTTGATACGTTAAGTTGGCACCACTTAGCCTATGCCCTTATTAGGTTCGACGGGACCAATTTTGGTATGATATGTCACTGCTGCAGTAGTCCTTGGAGGAGTTGTCGGTGCTCCTCAATAAGCTAGTCTGATCCCCTAGCATATGTACATTCCCTCTAGATGATATGCTCTCTCTTGGGAAAATATGGCCACGTGGTTGCCAATTAGTTGTGTGATATTCGGTTTATAATTCGTTACATATGCTTACTCATGCACAACATGCCTACTGTAAGATCTTTGCTTTCTTTTAATCAATATATATATTCTCAATTCATTTGATATGGCATGATAGTCTTATGTATCCATATATGCTTGTTTAATCGTCGTGTTAACAGTGCTACCCTTGGTGTTACAGGTACTGAACCTCGGGGACTAGATGAGTGTAATGCAGATGGTGCCTTCTGTTAGTCGTCGTACGAAGAGCGACAATGGGATAGTTGTTGAGTCTTTAAGACTGGATAGGCCTGTTTACACTTTAGGATTTTGTTTATGCTTAAAATAATTGTTATCATGTAAATGAGAATGGTTAAGTACAGACTTATTTATGAATTTTATGACAATTTGGTTGTTATTGCTTATGATCATTACAGATGTATTACACAGACTTCCGCTTACTATTGAATGTAATTTACGTATTGGAGAAACCTCTCTACACGTTCCTGTGCAACCTCCCTTGTAGTGATTTGTGTGTGTGTGTTTACATGCACAGATTACTATGGGATTATGTATGTACACCCCGTGGGGCCATCCTAACTCCAATTCCCGGGATTGGGGCGTGACAGTACTGTACTTTTGGAACTGATTGTGTGTACTAGACATTGATGACTTGAAAGAGAAGTTGATGACAGAAGCACACTATGCACGTCTTGCGATGCACCCAGGAAGTACGAAGATGTACCGAACTTTAAGGGATCGATTTTGGTGGAACAACATCAAAAGAGAAATCGCAGGGTTCGTCGTCAAGTGTTTAACTTGTCAGAAGGAGAAAGCAAATTATCAGAGGCCTCCAGGTTCGTTGCACCCTCTACATATACCGCAGTGGAAGTGGCAGCATATTACCATGGACTTTGTTTCCGGGTTACCTCCAATGAGTAAGAAGAATACTGCCATTTGGGTGATAGTTGATCAACTAACAAAGTCAACTCATGTCATCCCTTTCAAAAAGGGTATGACCTTTTCAGAAATGGCGAGGAAGCTTGCGGATGAGATCGTCAGACTCCATGGTACGCTCATGTCAATTGTGTCTGATCGGGACAGTCGTTTTGTATCATCGTTCTAGAGAGCATTCCAAGACGCTATGGGTACGAAGTTGAGTTTCAGCACAGCGTATCACCCGTAGACAGATGGACAATCGGAACGGACGATTTAGACTTTGGAGGAAATGCTACGGGCTAGTGTATTGAGCTTTGAGAAGGAATGGGATACACATCTCTCGTTGTGCAAATTCCCTTATAACAACAGTTTCCATGAGAGTATTGGAATGGCTCCCTATGAAGCCTTGTATGGACGCAAATGCCGAAGCCTGGTATGTTGGGAAAAAGTTGGGACTCGAAGCTTTCACGGGCCGATGATTATCGCCGAAACTACGGAAAAGGTACAAAAGGCAATAGAGAACTTAAAAGTTGCTAGGTCGAGACAGAAGAGTTATGCAGACACTCGCAGAAGACCTTTGGAGTTTCAAGTTGGAGACTGGGCTTTTCTGAAGGTCTCACCAATGAAGGGTAATATCCGTTTCGGCCGGAAAGGCAAGTTAGCTCCGAGATATGTCGGACCATTTGAGATTAAGAATAGGATCAGTGACTTGGCGTACAGGCTAGCTCTTCCAGTGGAGTTTTCAGGAGTGCATGATGTCTTCCATGTGTCAATGCTTCGCAAGTATGTTTGAGACCCTACCCACGTCATTCGATACGACAATGTGCAGATTCAGCCGAATGCGACATACGTTGAGCGTCCGCTCCATATCGTGGGAACCCGAGAGCAGATATTGCGTACCAGAACAATACGATGGGTCAAAGTGCTATGGGAACATCACAGTCCTAACAAAGCCACATGGGAATTGGAAGAACAGATGGCACGACAGTATCCCCATCTCTTCACGCAGGTAAGTATTTATTCCGAGGACGGAATGATTCTTAAGTGGAGGAGGATGTAACACTCCGACCCAACTTAATCTGGTTTAGCGACTAATTAATGATGAATTAGTTGTTAATTATGTTTTGACTTTGTTTTAGTTTCGTTCCGGGTCATGGATAGGTAGTTGGGTTGAGTTTAACCTGGTTTAGGTAGGCATAAGCCCTTTTTCATAATTTTAGATTTTGTAAGACGTTGTCACTCATGCATCATCTTAGCGTCATCACGTGTCTTTCGTCGAGTTCGTGAACTTTTGTAACTAACTCGTATGCAATAGATTTCGTTTGTTTCCATTGGACCCTTGTTTGACTTGAACTATAATTAATGTAAAAGTTTGGGCTCTCTTGCAAATTGTTTCATACTTATCTTATATAAAGCCACATGCACCGACCTTAACTTCTCCAGATGCCTCTTTCTCTCAACGTTGTTTCTTCTTTTCTCTTCTTCTCTACGATCAAGTCAAAGAGGGGGATTTTGTGCACTCACGCTCTCTATTAATCTCATGTGGTTCAAGGTAAGATTGGGTTCTTGGTTTCTTTTTTCATCTTTTTCTCCTCCACATTAGTTACTGTTACATGCACTCATGTCTCCCTCTTTCTTCCTCCTTTTGCATGCATAGGTATTAGAGCAGTGTGTAGTTGGCAAATTTGAGCCCAAGGACAACCATTCACGTGTTAGAACTTAATTGAAGCAAGTATAAGCATGATTTGGATGAACCCATGTCGTTATATGTGTGAATGTAAGAGAATTTCTTAATCTTGTATGTGGGATGTGTTTACAGCTCAATTATGTTAAATTCTATCAGTTAGACGTCGTTGTGTTCGTTTCTGTACACATATAGTTATTTCTGTAACAGGTTCAGAAATTGGTTCTGTGCAGTGTACAGATAAGCCATAACTGCCTACGGCTTAACTTCCCGATAGCTGCAAAAACCCAATTTCCTCCTATGATCAGGCTATGGCTAAGCCGTAGAATGTGTTACAGCTAAGCCGTAGGCTAGCCGTGACCTAACTATAAGTCAAGCTACGGCTTGACTTCTAAAGAGCTAAAGTTTAAGGGAACCTTCTACGGTCCAGCCACAGCTAAGCCGTGAGGTGTGTTACGGCTAAGCCGTACCCTCACCATGGTTGAGCCGTAGAACAAAAATAGGGCTAAGCCGGAAATACGGATGAACAGTAAGGGAAATCATGGCTGAGCCACAGTACATATTACGGTTACGCCGTAAAATGTCTAAGGCTAAGTCGTAGGTCACCCACGGCTAAACCGTAAGCCCAATGAAAATTAAGAAAGTTAGGAATTAAAGAGGCCTTGTAGGGCCTTTGAGTAAAAGGTAAGTGACCTAAACATTGCCCAATGGAATATGATAGAAATGGCATGAATGATCTCGAGAGCTACAACTCATTCATGTATGTTATCCAGTCATTAAGCACCTCCCTATGTGTGTTGGTTTAAAGGACTCTGGTACACCTTCACGATACAATGCAACACTAGACAATCGTGTATCAGATAACTTAAAACTACATCATCATGCACGGTTAGAAATACTAAATAACTAGATTAGGGTTGGCTAGTAAATGATTTTGATTCAAGTAAATTGAGTTGTTTGGCATTTTGTATGACGATCATTAACCTCCACTCTTTTATATGGTTTGGTTAGTCCGCTTTATGCCCCTTTGATATAGTAAGTTCGATTTGTTTGATTGTCCAATATGTTCCAGTACTTGAATATTGTATGTATGTATGAATTGAGCGCATGCACGTATGATATACGCTTGATATGATATGCACGATCTACTCAAGTTCTAGTGTATGATTGACTCCATATAGTCAAGCACTACTCAACTTCAGCCTTTGGATACCTGATGGGGTTGAATTTGGCATAGTACGTATGGCACTGCTGCAGTGAGTTTATATCTTGGGGCTTCCGAACCTCAGGAACCCGAGACCCATTCGTACCCTGGCCCGGTCGATGGTGTTCTCAGTATGTGTCCCTAAAAGGGAGTATAAGGTAAATGTAGTTGCCACCTAGTCACGTATGTGTCACGTAAGCATTGATTCTCATAGCATAATGCATTGAATGCATAACTACCTAGCATATGAAATTGAAAATCTATGATTTATTAGCTGTTCCTTATTCTATTAGATACAACATGTGTTAACTTATTCTTGCTTATACTTTGCTGAGTCATAGTATTCATGAGTTGTTCTTGGTGTTGCAGGCTTAGATCCCTCTACTGACCCTTCGTCAGTTGACCAGACTCCAAAGGAGACCCCCGATGCCCCATTAGGGTTAGAGGAGTGGCAGTAATTACTCCGTCGGAGCAGGTCAATGCCATGCATGCAGATCAGTTGTTTGGTCGGGATCTAGTTGTTTTGTTTTTGTTCGTAATTTCTACAACTTGTATCTCGATTCATTTTGTATAACTCTGAAACTTTATGTAATCTTTTGTATATATATTTTTTGTTTTGGTATGTCTTCTTTGTTATGGTTTGATACCTACAGCTTCCGCGTACATGTATTTGCACGTGTGAATTTCCCTTATGCATGTGCATTTAGGGGAGTCTAAGTGTATATGCACAGTAATAGTCTAAGTGCATATGCACAGTAATACATTTGTCATTGGTTATGTTTAATCTTAACCCCCGATCTCCTGGGCTCGGGTTGTGACAAGTTGCCCACTGGTTTGTGGGTGATTAAGGGATGGAAGTTTTAGGGGTTATCTCATATTGTTTCATCAGGACCTCAAATGCCTAATTACAAAAATGTGAACCCCCATTACTAAGGATGGCTCATGAAGTACCAAAACGAGCAAAAATATTTTCTTTCAAAAACTATAAGACTATTTTTACATCATTTTCCCGGCAAGGAATATCTTTGATCCATTTAGACACATAATCTATGGTCACTAAGATATAGATATACCCAAAACTGGGAGGAAATGGACCTATAAAATCAATACCCCATACATCAAAGAGATCTACTACTTGAATAGGATTGAAAGGCATCATGTTTCATTTTTAGATTGTTCCCAGCTTCTGACAGCGATCACAGGCCCAACAAAAATCATGGGCATCTCGATATAATGTGGGCCAAAAGAATCAAAACTGCAAAATTTCCATAACAATCTTTTGTCCAAAGAATGTCCTCCATAAGCTTGTGTATGGCAAAAAAGAGAGTACACTGTGTATCTCATTGTTATGTACACATCTCCTAATTATTTGATCTGGGCAATATTTGAAAAGATATGGATCATCCCAGAAGAAATATTGAATTGAGAAAAAAACAATCTTTATCTTGCTTGCTCCAATGATCAGGAATATTACTTGTAGCAAGATAGTTCCCGATGTCAATATACCAAAGGAATTGTGGGACGGCAAATAAATGTTCATCATGGAAATTATCTTGGATTAGTGTAGGGTCAGTGGAGTCGGAAGTGACCAACCTTGATAGATAATCTGCCACAACATTCTCCACTCCTTTCTTATCCTTAATTTCTAAGTTAAATTCTTGGAGTAGGAGGATCCAATATGGGCTTAGCATTATTCTTTGAAAGAAGATACTTGAGTACAGAATAATCAGTGAAAACCACTATCTTAGATCTAATCAAGGAGGATCTGAACTTGTCAAGTGCAAAGATCACTGTTAGAAATTCATTCTCAATGGTTAAATAGTTGATTTGTGCACTATAAAAGCTCCTACTTGCAAAATAAATCACATAAGGTTTCTTATCCTTACGCTAGCCCAACACAGCTCCAACCGCATAATCGCTGGCATCACACATGATCTCAAAGGACAAAGACGAATCAGGAGGCCACATAATCGGTGCAAATGTCAGCATGCCTTTTCATTTATCAAATGATTCTTGGCATGCCTCAGTCCATTCGAATTCTGCCTCTTTAGAGAACAATTTATAAAGAGGTCTAGATATAAAACTGAAATCTTTGATAAACCTTTTGTAAAAACCTGCATTCCCTAAGAATGATCTAATATCTCTTATGGTTTTTTGTGTGGGTAAGTTGGTGATCAAATCTATTTTGGACTTATCAACTTCCAATCCCCTTTCCTACATAATGTGGCCAAGGACAATTCCCTAACGAACCATGAAATGACACTTCTCCCAATTCAACACAAGGTTCTTTTCTTCACATTGCTCAAATAATCCTCAAATGTATCGCCAAGCACAATGAAATTGTCCATGAAGACCTTAAGAATATGCTCCACCATATCACTAAAAATGCTCAACATATATTGCTGAAACGTGGTTGGAGCATTGTATAACCCAAAAGGCATTCATCGATAAATGAAGGTACCAAAGGGGCAAATGCATGTGGTCTTTTCTTGGTCCTCTGGGGCAATTTCGTTTTGGTTATATACCAAATATCTGTCATAAAACAATAGTATGAGTGGCCGGCTACCCTTTCCAAAATTTGATCTATGAAGGGTAAAGGGAAATGGTTTTTACATGTGTATGTATTTAGTTTTTTGTAGTCAATGCATACTTTCCATCCCGTGGGTACTCGAGTTGGAACCATCTCGTCCTGGGCATTTTTTACTATAGTAACATCAGCTTTCTTTGGAACAACTTGGGTAGGGCTAACCCACTAATTATCCGAGATTGGATAGATTATACCCACATCCAAAAGTTTAAGTACCTCAGCCCTAACCACTTTTTAGATAGTAGATTGAGCCGGCGTTGCATCTGCCTAGATGGCTTAGCATTATCTTCAAGGTAGATGTGATGTGTACACACTAAAGGATCAATTCCCTTAATATCAGCCACATTCGAAGCTATTGGTCCCTTGTGCATTTTGAGCATTTTCAACAATTGGACTTCTTCGTCCTCTGTAAGTAGCAAAGAAATAATCACAGGATATGTTTCATTGTCCCCAAGGTAAGCATATCGCAAGTTCAATGGGAGGGGCTTCAACTTAGGTTGAGGTGGTTTCACTTGAAATGGAAGAGTTAGTGTACCAGTTAGTGCAAGCTCCTCAAAATGGGGTTGCCATACTATGTGAACATTTTCAATAGTAGCATCTTTCAATTCCTCAAGAGAGTCCATGTCCTCTTTGGCCTCAAACATCAACACAATGTGCGAGTTTATGTACTCCTCAAGATCATCCTCAACCAATGTACCAATCAAGTCTACATCATAATGGTCAGTCTCGCAATCTCTCGGCTATTTAAACATTTGAAAGATATCGAGGTCCAAAGTCATGTTCCCAAAAGAAAGTTTGAGCCTTCCACTCCGCGAGTTAATAAGTGCATTGGCAGTGGCCAAGAAATGGTCTTCCCAGAATGACAGAAATTTCGCCACTTTCATTCTGTACTGGTTCTGTATCCAATGCATAGCAATCTACTAAGAAGAAAAAATGCTTAATCTGAACCAAAACATCCTCTATTAACCCACTCGGGTTCTTAATAGATAGATCGAAGAGTTGAAGAGTAGTTTTGGTCAGTTTGAAGTTGCCAAGCCCCAATTGTAGATAAACCGAATAAGGTAATAAGTTTACACTCACTCCCAAATCTAGTAAAGCTTGACCTATCCGTTAATTTTCAATGACACATGGAAAGGTGGGGACACCCTGAATCTTTGTATATAGGAGGAATGGTTTGAGTTAGGTATGAACTTATCTGTTCAACGAAGAATGTTTTCTTGGAAACATGAATCCTATGCTTAGCAATGCAAAGATCTTTTAAGAATTTAGCGTAGGTGGGGATCCAGTAGAGGGATATTGATTTTGACCTCTTTAAGAATATCCAAAATTTCTTGATTTGAGATTTTCTATTTGGGATGGGTCGATCTCAAAGGAAAAAGGGCAACCGATTTAATAATGGTAGGGTCTGAACTCTTTTCAATGTTAACAGCAGTCTTTGCATTAGGGCTATCTTTTCCTTCAATCTTCCCATTCAAATCTGAGGAGATATGTTGTTTATCTTTTTTCGGATTCTCTTAAAGCTCTTTGCCAATATGTAGAGTGACAACCTGAACATACTCCTGATAGTTTGGGTTAATTATGTCGTTCACTTCAAACTGGCCTTTTGGGTTCAAGAGAGGTTATGCTAGAAAGGTTTCTTTCCCTTGAGCTTGAAGGCTATGTTTGATTTGTTCGACAGAAGATTCTAACCTTTGGATAGCCTGTCAATTCTCTTGAATAGCCTGCTAGTTATTCTGAATATTATGTTGATTGTTTATAAGTTTTGCATAAACTGCTATTGAGATTGTACTAACATGCTGAGTGATTCCTCCAGTGACCTATTCTGAGCTTGTGGTGCATAAGAAGTATTATGCTGTGAGGGCATGTATGCACCAGGATTTGATGGTCTCTGGGGATTATACTTAGGTGTAACATTTGGTACAATCCTCCAACTAAAATTTGGGTGGTTCCGCCACATAGGATTGTACATGTTCCCCATGGTATTTGTATTGAACGGCTTTTGGTAAGAGTTCAAGATGTTAGCCTGTTCTTGAATTATTTCCTGTAATGCAGGTCTAGTTGGACAGTCGCTAACATGTGATTTTCAAAAGCACAAATACCACAAACCATGATTGTATCATTGTTCTTTCCAAGTTTCAGGGTTTCTATTTTTCTTGTAAGTGCAGCAAGCTTGGCTTGAATTTCAGTTTGAGTGTTTAAGTGATATATTCCTTCTCCCTTAGATTAGTTCAATGACATAGATTGATCTGCCCCATCAGACAAGGCCCACTTTTGTGCATTTTTGGCCATTAATTCTAGAAATTCCCACACTCCATCTATTTGCTTTTGATCGAATTGATTATTGCACATCATCTCAATAAATTGACAAGTATTAAGAGTTAAACCCTTAATAAAAATTTTGATGAGATGATAAGTTTCATATCTATGATGAGAACATGCAAGGATCAATTCGTTAAATCTTTTCCAACACTTATAATAGTGTTCCTTGACATTTTGTTTAAACATCATGATCTCCCTTTTTAAAGTGTTGGTCTTGTGCTATGAGAAGAATTTTTTTCAAAAATTCAATCTCTAGGCCTTTTCAGGTATTAATTAAACTAGGTCTAAGAGAATGGAGCCAAGTCTTTGCTTTGTCTTTTAAAGAAAACAGAAATAATCAAAGTTTGATTATATCCGGCACTACATTCTGTAACTGAAGCGTTGAACATACTTCATCAAATTCTTTTAAATGCAAGTATGCACTTTTAGAATGAAACTTAGGTAGAAGTTAGATCATGCCCAGTTTGATTTCAAATTGGCCCATAATTGAGGGCATCACTATACATGATAGTGTGGTTTGACATGCAGAGTTCAAATAATCACTCAAAGTCCTAGGTGGTTGGTTAACCTCCACACCATTGTGATCCCCATTGTTATTTCCATTCCTGAGTTGGGCATCATTGTTACTGGACCCACTCGCCATTTAAGAAAATCTCGAAGGACTTGAGGGTCGAGGAGATTCTTTCCTTTCTAATCTTTGTGCTAAACCTCTTTGCCAAATTGGTTGAGAGGGCTTGTCCTTTCTTTTTGGAATTTTGATTTTTTTTTATTTTAAAAAATGAGAAAAACCTAGAATCTAAGTAACTCCCTAAGGTCACAAAAGTATCCTTCTTATGAAACCAACTCAACTAGGTTAGCCACCAGGAAGTGGGAGAGTCACAGATGGACCCGTTTGAAGGACCAGTTTCCTGAACAGATCAGTTGTCACGCGCTACAGGGGCAAAAGCCTTATTGGACACCAAGAAGATTAAAGACAACAATTAGATCACTTTTGGTTACTTTCTTCTAAAAGAAGTTATGACAAGTTGAAAAACAGTAATTTTTTCCAATTTTAGAAAGTTTCTAAAAATAACAGTGATGCGAGCTTTCTAACAATCTATGCACTTTCCTATTCCAATTTAAGGCGGCTTATCATTCTATGCATGTCCTCCTATTTCTAGAAAGATACCAAAATTAAATCACACCTATAAAGCCATGTAAATAGGAAAAGTTAGAAAAGTTACCTTTAATGGCACTACCTGGCAATGGCGCCAAAAACTTGTTCGTCAACTCCAAGTGCAAAGCTGCAATGTAGTAATATTCTGGCAAATACAAGGTCAAATCCACAGGGAGTTATGTTTAAAGATGTGTTCAACTTATCACCTATCTAAATAAAATTCTAAAACTATCCTAATTTAAAATCTAACAAGTATATACATTCTCAAAAATTAAACAATTACAACAACAATTCCTAAATTAAAAATCCTAACTCTAAAACTTCCTAAAAGTAAAAACTAAAATCCCCGCAAAAGAAAACACACATCAAAACTTTTAATAAAACAAAACTAAAATTAGAAATGTACTAAATTGAACAATGTTAGAAACAAAATAAACAAAAGTGAAAGAAACAAAAATTTCCAAAATTAGAAACGAAATTAAGCTAAGAATCTACACTTTCTAAAAACGAGAGACTTCCAAATCCTATTCAAGAAGGAAATTTAAGTTTAGAAAGAACTTTAAATGAAAACAACAACATACAATACAATTATACAAACAACTAAACAATACAACTTTCTAAATTAAGAAAGAGTCTATCTTGAATTATCACACATGAAAATTTTTCTAAAAATAAAAACACAAATCTGAAACTTAAGCTTTGCTAAACTAATCTATGATGAATAATAATGCAAACTTTGAAAAAGAAAAAACCACAAGATGAAAGAAACAAGTGTATTAATCTAATGCAAAGAATGTTTTAATGGATGAATGAGTGGGGCGTGTGAGGTATGATACATGAGAATGATGTGTACTACCAATAAACATTCAGAAATCAGATTTTAACTACAAAATTAATTCAGTCTCATATCTGAATCCTCAACTTTTTAAACACAGAAAAAATCTGTGTGTAAAAGTAGTTAAAACAATTTACAAATCTGTCACACAATTTCTTGAACAAAGGCCAGTTTTCTTGACAGTTTTAGGACTGATTGTTAACTGTTTTAAAATGTATTTCAAGTCTGATTTCAGATGTTAAAAACTGCCGTAAACAGTAAGCCTGAGCGTGTGCAATTTCTATTTGTGAAAGACTTCCAATATGAAGCTGATTAAAACTATTTTCTACACAAAGTTTTAAGACTGTTTATAGTGATTTTCCAAGTCTGAACTCAGGTGTAAAACAGTGGTGACTGCCAAACATTTGACTGATATAAACATGTACAAATAAGATTTGTAACAAGTCATCTAACATAGCCTTGTTAAGATTAGTTTCTGCACTGCTTTTTAAACAACTTTAAACACATGTTTTCAGACGTGCAACCTGATTTTTGAATTTCTATGACCAACACTATTCAATATGATTCTAAAAATTAAATAAGCATGAACCTAATCTAACTTACAGTAATAAAACAATTCTAAAAAAATCTGTGCAAAAGATAAACATAAAGTGTGCAGGAATTTTAAATGAAGTGCAGAAATTAAAATTGCAAAGAAAAAAATTTTAAAAGTGCAGAAATTTAAATGTAGTAAAACATGAATTTTAATATAGTAGTGCTGGAATTTAAATGTAGTAAAGGCAGTAAAGTTCTCTTCTCAAAACTTTCTTTTAAACCAAGTTCATGATTTCTTCAAATATGATCCTAGTATCTTGGGTCGTCAATCCAAGCACAAGAAACATTAATAAAACATCCACACAAACTATAAGAAAAGAAAAAAATTTTAAGAAGAATAACATCATACTAATATGTAAAAATCCTTACAAGAGATTATCAAATAAAATGAAGAAAAAATTCAAGCTATGATAGAAAAACAGAAAACCTCTTCTAGTTGAAATTCCCAAGGATATAGTGTGGCCTTAGGGCTAAACCTCCTTGAGGACTAGGATGAAGGGAAAGAGAGATGAAGAGGATGAAGTGTAGAGATCTAGAGGATGACCTCTTTTTCCATGAAGAGTATGGGAGAGGGGTGCCTTATTTATACTTTTTTAACTCCCAAAGTTTCCATCTTTACTTGATATGATACAATCTTAAAAAATAATAAAACAATGGAAAAAACATGGGCTTCATACAAGGCTTGGGCGTGAATCATATCTTGGACTTTTTTTTCTCTTTTTTTTTCTTTTCTTTTTTGCTTGGAAGTCCTTCTTTGCTTCTTCTTTCTTTCTTTGTCTTTGACACTTTGCATTGGGCTATCTTGAATAATAAGTTAGGGATAAGAATCCTCTTTTGGAATCAAACTTGGCTTACATGAAGTGTAGAACTTCTCCCTTTATCTCTTTGCATTGTCAACTTTCCTTTCTTTAGAAGGTACTCCTTATTTGCTCCAAACGCAAAGAGATATGTTAATATAATTCTCTAGATTTTTTTTTTCCTTTCATTTTTCAACCAAAATCTGATCCAAATCCTCTTTTGGGCATGGAATAGCTTGCACATATATAGATATTTTCAATTCTTCTCTTTCTCCAAAAAGAACTCCTATGTGACTTTCCGTGTCCATCTTTGGTAAGATTTTCTTCTTATCTTCTTAGAAATATCTTGAAATGTGCAACAATCAAATGAACCCCATCTTGGATGTTTTACAAGTATACCCCACACATGTTTATATGTGTGTAGGACCATAAAGCCAACTTTGCATTTTTCTTCTAATTTCATTTCTCTCTTCAATTTTCTCTCCTTTCTTTTGAAAATGATTTCTTTGCCTAATTCTTTACAAATGGGACCTATATCACATACATTTTGCCAAATTATCTTTTTACATGAATTCACATTTGTTTTATACAAATGTGAATTCATGTGAAAAGATAATTTTAACCTTAAGATCATAAATGCATGATTGTGGGCCCATCTCTCATGAAATAACAATAAAAATGCACACAATTTCTTATGATTTTATGTGAATGAACTAATGATGATTAAAATTAAATTTATTTCATGAGAATATAAATTTTCACAAAACTTTCCAAAAATAGACTTTCCAAAAATAGCAAGTTTTATGAATGTATGTAAAAAGTGTGATTTTTAAACAAATTATGCAGAAATGTAATACAATAATGTATAAATACATGACACCACGATATCACACTAAATGAGACTCTTTTGACTTAATAAGTCCTTAAAATAGTTCAAAATGTATGTGAAAATATGCGTTTTTAAGGACTTATCAAGATCTGCGGGAAAAGTTTGAGCAGAGCCTTCTATTTCTTTCTCTCCAAATGCTCCAAGCAAAAGCAGGGAAAAGCAGATTTGCTATACAGTCCACAGTAGATGATATTCCATGGAGGGCGTTGTGAATAGCTCTAACTCTAGGCAAAAGGGAAGTGGGATGGGGAGGGAGGAGACCCACCTTCAGGAAAAGACAAATCTTTTTCTTCAAAAACATTGATTTTTTTTATTAGAGTTATCTTGAGACAAAGAAAAAAAATAATTATATGATTGGATTGATTATCTTGCTTAGTAGATTCTAGATGCTTTGATCTATATATCTTATTATTTTTTGCATTTTTTTTATTCACATCTCATCAAGTTTCTCAATTTCTCCTGTTAATTTGAAAAGATTCAAACTTTTATTAAAAAGTTCAAAAGTGCTTCCTGTGGAATTGACTTATATTTGCCACTGTCTCAACAAGACAATGTGCACTTACAGTTTTAAGTAGATTGAATCAAAATTCACATCACTTATTATAATGAGGATGATTGTATCCTTTGATTCCATAATGATGATATGTGGTTTTACGTGCAAGATGTGACACATTTTTCTTCTTTGAACTACTGACAATATGATTTGTGCATACAGCATGTGAAGTAAAGTATGCATTACTTGAAACATAGATAGATTTACCTTTAGCCAGTGAAGTAGATGCACAATTATCATACCTGAGACCGCTTATGTTATTAGGCCTCTCTAAATGCTCCAGATGTCTTCAAGAACTTTCAAACTAGTTTTCATCCTTTACAGACAAACTAATGAAGAATCTAGTTCATACAACACAATCTTTAGTTTGCCATTTAAATCTTCTATCTCAGTTTGGCATGATTTCAACTCTATCTTTAAGGTTTCAACCACTTGTTCATATTTTTTACTCTTAGTAGTCATCTTATCAGCAGGGTTTTATCATCACCTTTCAAGAGATTAGCCTTAATATTCTACCAATTTTTTCTTAAGAGATAAATTCTCTTCCTAAGCAAATTTCTACTTGATGGCAACTTTCTCATTAAATCTTTTCATCTTCAATGATTTTTTCATCAGGGATTTGTATGTTTCTTCCCCATCATGTTCTTCATCAACACTTATTCATCTTCACTATCAAAACCACTATTAGATATGCCTTGTGAAGATCTAGCCTTGAAAGTAGCATACTTGGCACTGACAGTGTCAGGAAGTCAATTTTCTACACCTTCATGATCATCAACTTTACCATATCTCTTTATTTTTCTATTTGCACACACAAAATCTCTATGACTAAACCCTTTGCATTCATAGCATTGAATAGATATAGGGTTTTTCTTCCTAGACTCATATTTGAGTATCTTTATGCTAGATTTCTTATCTTTCAACTAAGATGGCTTTGTCTTTGATGTGCTTTTGTAGTTAAAATTCATTCTAGAAATCTCAAAGAATCAAGCACACAGTAGATTATGTGCACATCTTTGATACCACTTGATGGTTTTACGGGACTTGTAGAATCCAAACAATCAAATAATATTTACATGCAGTAAAAATTAAATGTAAACATGCACAAACACAAACCATAAGAAGGCGCGTATATTTTTTTACATGGAAAAACCCAACCAGATAAAAAGCCGTGAATCTAACAATGATCTACCATCAAATAAAGTTAAATAGTGACAAGATATACTTACACCCTTTTTGCACCTTAACAACTAAGTTCTTCTCATTGCAACTCCTTCTATTCACAATCAATCCTTCACCGTGTACTTTTCTCTACTTAACCAACTCATACCTTAATCACTCAAGATGTCCTCAAAACTTTTACAAGAGATATAGATGTAACTACTCTCTAAAACAAGGCTTCAGTCCTTCAACTCTCAATGAAAGCTCTAGAAAAGATGATCTCCAATGTGTAATCTCCACTTAGGTTAATGAAATCTGTGTTTTAGGTTGAGAAAGGAACCCTTTCTATAACCCGCAATTCATGCCTTAGGATTAGTGTCCATGTAAAAACCAAACTACAACTCTAGCACAAAAATGAAACAATTTCGAGGAGGTCTGTGGGTTTCTGTGCGTTGCCCAATTAATCGGTCAAAGGTTGTATCAATTAGATAAAGCTTCTACCTCAGGTTAGATCTATTGGATGTTTACTCGATTGATCAAATGAAATTCAGTACAAATTTCTACAAACTTTTAGAGGCCATAACTTTGCCTTTTTAGCTCCGATTAATACAATCTTGGACCCCACAGATATCTACATGAAATGAGCTCTCCAACAATAGGTAGCTTGCCTATATTCATTGCTCAATTTGTGAGATATGACCTTTTTAATCCATACTATCATTAGAAAAATACTTCAAAAAAGTTTAATTTATTGCTCATTCTTTGATTTCTTCACTTCAGTACATCCGGGGACTCATACCACAGTTCATACTAAAAGAAATATAAAATAAACTTAATGGATCCAGAATTTTGTCCCACTCATGAATTAGCCAACATACAAAAACCCTTTCATCTTCCTACTTCTCAATTCGTTCATTTTTTCCTCCATTTCCATTATTTAATTAGTAACTAGTTCCAACCTATCTAACCACAATGGTGCCAACTACGAGAAGGAAGAAGAAATACAATTACGAAAGAACAAAATAACGATCTCATTCTTCCATAACAGAAAAACATATTAGGATCACAAACTATCTTGCTGGAGAAACATAAACCACATTGTGATATTAAATTAGGATGCTAAGTCATTAAAAATTCAAGAGCAACGAACCAAAGTAGTAATTATAGAATTCCAATAGCAATGTATTCCCATAGTTTCCACTGTAAATGACTTGAGAGGAAACCTTCTCCTTTATACTTTGAATAACAACAATATTATTCAAACTTTAACTAACCTAAACTATCTAACAAACCAGTAATAATCAAATATTATCTCTAAATATTTAATCTAATCTCTAACTCTAACATCCCCTTTCAATCACATAATTCTTTCATGGAAAGAATCTACGATTATCCCACATTAAAAATAAAAACCCCTTTGAACTCTAAAACAACTTTGCAAAGAATGATCATGTCTTTTTGGCAATCACCGTCCATCTTTGGATGCATCACTGTCGCAGCCCGCTCATGTTGAGTGTGTCAGTGCCAATGGTCTCTTAGATCAAATCTGTCAGCAATTTCTCCAAGAAACTTTGATCATGTAATTTAGTGAAAAGGCGAGATCATAAGGTTTGGATATTTGGATGGATAAATGAGGGAAGATGGTTGGTTTTATTAAAACAAAAGAAGATTGATTGTAATTATCGCAGAAGATAGGATCGAAGATAGGATCGATGCCGGCTGGATCCCGAGATTATCACCAGGCCCCATCTCTCATACCATATAGAATTTTAATAATTAGTATATTCTCATAGTTTTCACCATAAATGACTTGAGAGGAAACCCTCTCATTTATATATCCAATAACAATAATATTATTCAAACTTTAAACGAGCCTAAACAATCTAACAAATCAGTAATAATCAAATCTTATCTCTAAATATTTGATCTAATCTCTAACTCTGACACTAATGTGGCCCTAACTTAATTCATTTAATGCTACTATTGTCATGTTCTTTTTTTATTTTTTAATTTCCATTTCTATTCTTCAATTAAGAGAAGGGACTAATGAAAATGGATAGCCGTATTTATACGATAATGTTTCATTTTTCTCTTTTATTACATCTTAGATGAGTAAGAATTTGTGTTTAGCATAGACATACCCCTAAATTTGGGTTCAATCAGATAAGCAAGCTCATTAGACAGGTTCCTCATACATGTTCTTCTGTTTCTCTTCACAGTCTTCCTTTCTAGCTTTTATGTTGATTGAAGCATGCCTTCTCGTCATCTTTTTCTTTCTATAGATGAAGCAAAAGAAGAAAGGAGGCCTCTACTCTGATAAAAAATACTAGGAGACACTAGAGGAGAGAGTGGAAACACAGATTTTTATTGAGGCCCCCTTCTTGGTCCTTTGTTTGTGGTGGTGGGCTGGTGGGCAGTGGTAGACAAACAGTTTTTATTTGAGGGATACAACAATTGTGTTTGGGGAACAAATAAAAAAATTTCATGTGAGTTAACGTTAATCTTTATGTAAATCTTTAAAGTAAGATTAGATTTCACACTATTATTCTACAAGCGAACTAAAGGTAAATGGGTCCGACCACCCGACGTGAAAGTCTGTTAGTCTGCCCTGCTAGTGGGTCTGCTTTCCACTTCAACGACGTGCTGAGGAGTCTAATACATCCTCTTTCACCTTTTATTGGTTAAGAAACCGATTAAAAATAAAAAATTCTCTTTCACCAATAACCTATCGGGATACATTTCACGTTTTAAAGGGCTGATGGGGATACACACGTTTCAATCAACACCCGAGTCGAGGTCCCCCGTGGCAGCTATTAGACCGGACCGTGCAACACATGCCTCGAAGATGCTGGCAAACGGGTTGGGTGGAGCCAAAAAGGTCGGTCAGCAGGTGGGGTCCATCGTTTGGGAATGGGTCTTTTTCCTTGACCGTAACCAAGGGTTCAACCCGATTGGACACGACCAATAAGAGGAAAAAGAAAAAGAATAAAAAAGGTTCCCAAATCTAAAATTGGCTTTGACTATACTTGCAGTCATAAGTAAAACAGAGTGAAGCAGCTCAGTAGATCCCCACTATCGAAATATTAATTGTTCAAAATATACTATTTGAGATATATAGGATATCTAAAAATCTCACCTCAATTGAATTCAGTCCAATTGTCGGATTAACTATTTAAAATATATAATTAATACAGTCTTAAGTACATTTACTATGACATTTTCACTCAACATAATCAATTCAATGGTGAGAAAAACTACAATGGTGATAAAACTAGAGGATATTGTCAACATTCAAAGGAAGTTTATTTTAAATAATTTGGATTTCTAAAGCAATGGTGATAAAACTAGAGGATATTGTCAACATTCAAAGAAAGTTTATTTTAAAATTTTGGATTTCTAAAGTTGGTCCTCATGTGATTTTCTACTCCTTCAACTCACGCTTTGTCAATGTGAAAGTTTAAGAGCATCCATGCTAAAAAGGAGTGTACGATGTAAAGTTATTGTAGAAATTGGAATTTTGACAAGGGGCACTTCTTGGTCTTCTTCTTTTCTTCTGAACGAAAAAGGGTAAATAAGAAGTTTTACGGCACAAGGACATCCCAAACCTTGGAATCACATAAAAATAGTGAAAGATTATTATAGGGTTTCATTTCTAATTTATATGTTTTGAAAATAAATATAAGAAGAATATGCGCATGTCACTAGGGTTAATCCTAACCCAACTCATTTATTCACAGATCAGGAAAACCTAACCCATAACCAACCTGTATTTTATGCAAGTTAGGTTCGATGGGTCAAACATAGGCCAAGTTAGGTTTAAGTTAGTGGGTGAGAAGAATTTTCCCGCCTCTACTGGAGACTTTATTATGGGCCCCACATAGAGATGATCTCAACCATTTAAGATAAATTCTATCCCCTCCCTTGACATATCCCTTATATTTTGCTCTAGTAGAAGTGGGTCCACAAGATTAAACACTTGATTAGAGATATGACGACGTACTGATGTGGTATGCGGTATTAATTACATTTTCATCATGTGCTCAATTAAAAGTTAGAATCTATATCCTATAAAACTAAAATTTGAGGATACATCATTGGAGGGGATGATTTCATCTTGAAGGGTTTGAATACTTGCCCTTTTTCCACAATAAGATTATATTCCTTACCACTTTTCTTTTTCACTTGAATCATTTCTGATAAAATCTAGTCATATACAACAAAAATTCAGTAGCTGATTCCTGCAATAAAATAATGAATCATACTTCTCAAATTTCTCTTTGAGGGCATCTCTTTTTCTCTTTCACTAGGGACACCCTCCTCGACCATTCACTGACACCTAATTTGGCATTCATACTTATATAACTAATGTTGAATTTTTATCATTATAAATTTAATCCTGTGTTTTCTATTCTTTGCTAATTACTCACACACACTACTAAAATTCCTCACCATCTGCACTATAAAATGAAGATTGAACCTTAGTTGTTTCCATGGAAAGGTGCCTCACCACTGACTTTTGGGAACTTTGAACGCCTAAAATTAAAAATTGAAACTATTTGATGGGTGTGATGTTAACATCCCTTAATTACCTCAAGACTTATCTATCTACCTATCTATCTATTTCTTTATTATAATATTGTTGTTATTCTTTTTGCCTTGTTTAATTGTTACACTTACGCATGTTTCAATGCGGTGAGATTTTGCCTTTCAATCCGGAATTATAACATGGGTCCAAAGTAACAACATTAGTGTTGGTGGAAGCGGAACAGAATCACAAAGCTCAAGCAGAAAACAAGAGGGGACTATTGAATTTGGCCAATGCTAGCCATTTAGAATGCTATGTACGCGGTGAAGGCGATGGAAACTGGAAGGGTCTCACTCACATCATACATGCATGGTGTGTGAATGTTAAGTGCTCCACTTACCTGAGTAAATCAGGTGCATGCATTGAACAGAACAGTGTAAAGTGGAAAAGACAATGCCAAGTTGGGTGTTCGTGGGCAAGGGCCCGGCCATGGGTCCCGGAAGATGAATATCGGCAGGACTAACTAGTATACCATGGGCCCAAGATTGGCCTCCATAAAATTTGTTAAACCCCAGCCTAGCTCATGTAGGTAAATAGGTAATCAGCCTTTAGCCCAATTAAAGTCCAATCCATGACACATCGAGTCTTAATGGGGAAACTAAGGGCAAACTAAGAGGAATCCTGCATCTAGAGGATTCCTTTATTCACTTGGAACCAAACTATTCACTTTAAAGATTTTTTATAAGAAGAATCATTGCATGTTTTGCAAAAATCAAGATTCATTCACAATTACTACTTTACCTTTGTGGATTTGTAAAATTTAATGTCGGGAGGTGGAGACTGAAGGATCAATGGAAGAGATGATTTTTAATGGGTTTAGAGTCTTTAGACAATCCCCTCTTACTTTATCCTCTCTTTACCCAAATGTTGATTTTCTTTGCAATGGAAGAAAATCAAAGAAGATTCCTATAAGAGGATGATATCCAAACATGCCCTAAGTGAAGTTCAATATTCTTCATCTCTACCAATGTTAAGATTGAGATCAAAAACTTTTTAAATAAGTCCTAAGGTTTTGCCTTATTTAAAAAAAGGACACAAGTTTGAAAACTTTTCAAATTTGTTCCTAAGTTTTCCAAAACATTTTCAATTAAGGGTGTCCATCTATTTAAAGATACTTCCTAATAAAATTTTCCCTCATTTTTCTTAAAATATCAAATTACCAATCATTTAAATCTATGGCATGGTTTTAACAGCCATTACATGCAGCCGATTACTATGGGGACGCTAGTTGTCTTTGGTCATAGTAAGGATGCCGGAAAAGAAAATAAAAAGAATAGAGAGTAATAAAATGAGGAATTTAGTTAAAAACAAGGATAATCTAGATATTTTAAAGAATTTGAAGGAAAAAGCTTCTAGAAAATAGCTCTAAATGGATGGATGTCCTTAATTGAAAATTTTTTGAAAAACTTAGGGACTAATTTAAAAAGGTTTAAAACTTGTATTTTTATTTAAAATAAGGCAAAACCCTAGGGCCTGATTTGAAAATTTTTCATTGAAATCTGACAGAAATCACTTGCACAATTTGTCTCCTCGGCTTAGCTATAGGTGCACAGTTTAATCATAAATAGAAAGTGGAGTATATTTTAGATAGGAATGAATGGCATAGTGTTGACTCTTGATTTGCTCTAAAAGGAGAGGGAGGGAAACAGTAATGATTCATTTGGCTTTATTCCTGTGATGAGACTAATTCTTTGCCAAGATTTGGTTGTGCTAATATGGACTGTGCAGAGCTTGTTTGGCAACATTGTTCTTTGCACATTCACTATCTCAAGTAATATATATATATATATATATATATATTCAAGGTCAAGTAATCAATTGTTAGAGTTCACCCACAATCACAATATGTCAATCACTTCCAACACCAAGTTCTGCAGCTAACTGAAAATTTAAGAAAACCTAAGTGCTCAAATCAGTAGTTCTGTAAAAATTAAATTAAGAAAAAGTCTATATTTTACTGACTCGTTTTTTACTGATTCAGTTGTGCGACTCTTCCAATTATCCCTCTCATCCGGGCTAGGCTGATCTTGGGGCCCTCTAGCTACCACGTAATTCAACCCTGGCCCATATGCAAACACTACAATTTAGTCAATTCAAGGCATCTCCAAATCCAATGTTATACACAGTTATCATGAAAATATTATTGGGCCTCTTATATACTAGAAAGCCATAACATTACGAGCATTGCAGGGCCTGTCATGTACGAATATCTTTATTACTATTATTTTTTTTTCATCAAACTTCAACTTCAAAGACCTGATGTAGCCTATCAATAAATAGTATAGCGTTGATTAGAGAATATTTGAGGGCCTGAGCTTATTCCCACTGTCACGGGGTCAAAACATTCTTGAATTCGAACCTTTGTTGCCTTAACCTTTGTTGCCTTGGGCCTGCAATGTGAGGGCTTGAGACTAAAAGAACATGTTACTGAAGCCGAATGGGGCTTCAATCTAAGGGCTTGAGTCTAAAAGAACATGTTCTTGAAACCAAATAGGCGATTTTGCACAGTAGAATTTTAGTAGGGTTTATACCGGACTGGCCACGTCTTTGCAAGGTTCTAACCTGCCTAAATGTAAATTAAAGTGTAATAAGTTAAAATTGACCGTTTCGTACTTAATACTGATCCTGATCATTCCATGTATAGACTTGATTTAGTGGATATCTGGGCCTGACTGTGACCTGCCTGTGCTTCCATTATATTTCAACTGACATCTAAATAGACCTGATATGTATGCCGGCCCATAACAGGTTTAGCCTTCTAAATGCTGCTTAAACTGACCTAACAGGAGCCCAGTATAGAAATCTGATTCCATATACGTACACAATGAACGCAGGCGTGAATATTGTGCACACAATGAGTAGTGGGCTTCAAGTCTACGGCTACCCAAGTGCTGTGCAGAGAAAGAAGGAAGTTCATACTCTCAGTCCAAACATTGTTTCCAAAATTGGGCTGAGTCAACTCCGACTCAACAGGTTTCCCAGTGTCAGATTTCACGCGAGTTGACAAACAGCAGGTCCACCCCCCCCCCCCCCCCCCCCCCCCCCCACCAAACACACACACACACACACACATACACAACACACAAAAATAAATAATAAATAATAAATACAGAATACTTCATTTATTCTGTAACCCATAAATCTAAAGACGAACCCTATTCCAATTGGAATGAAAACTGACACAATTGCAAAGCAGGAGAAGGATACTGTTTTGAGTCGCTTGGATTTGAGAAGGTGAGCCCCACTTGTTGTAACCCACTATCAGCAGAAATCCAAATTCCTTACACACACATACACAAATGGCAATCGTTTGCTTTCATCAATCCCAATTTGTAAACTTTTTTTCGCTGCTAAAACAACCTGTTAGGTCGTACTCTATAATCTATGTTTTGTCCATGCCCTAATGATCACGAAAAGAAAGAAGTAATTGGGGATGAAAAAGTTATGGTATATACGCACAGTTTTTTTTTTTTTTTTGGAAAATAGCAACTTACCCCTTATAGTTTGACCCGATTGTAAAGTGCCCCCTCAACTTAAAATCAAGTGCAGAAATGACAGAATTCATTTATTTTGATGAAAACTTCTATTTAAATACATACAATTTTTAAGTTTACACATCATGACAACTGTACACTTGCAGATTTATTAGATTGGAATTAAAATTCACATCATCTGTCACACCTTCAAAAAAAAAATTGCACACAATCAGGCCCCATGGACCCACATGCATACAATGTCTAGAGAGAGGAGATGACTCACTTTCATTTGTTGAAAGTGATGTTTTCCAGGCAGATGCAATGTTCTGGTCAATTTTTATAAACCAGGTAATTCAAATCTTGATCCACATGGGCCTAACAGCCTCACAATCTCGAATTCAAACTAGCAAAGAAATCTCTTCAAACACCAATTTGCAATGCATGTCCTTTCTTGTTTGCTCGGATTTAATAAGGTAGTAAGGTAGAACCCACATAATGACTTCTTTTTAGGTTAGGTTGGGCTGCTGGACATATAAAAATTATTTATTGATTTATTTTTTTGGTAACCAAGCTAAGGGGATTGAGATCCAAGAGAGAGCTTACACCCAAATAGCCCACTTACATGGAAAGGAAGCCTGCACGCATAAGAAGAAAGTTGCATAGTTCGGAAGAAAGCCCTTAAGTTTACATAGTTCGGAAGAAAGCCCTTACATGTCGGAAGAGTTGGCATACATAACGTTTAAATCCTGAGTAGTAAGGTGAGAACCATCACTCCTTACCACTTGGGTAAGGAGCTGTTCTCTTGATACTCTAGACAACCGAGTTTGGAATTCTTGCATTCGAAAATTCTTTGAGAAGAAGTATATTGGAAATCTCCCTTTCGAGAAAATTGAAAAGCATCTTCCTTGAATCTTGACAGACATGGAACAATGGAATATATATAGGAAATAATTTACACCAGAAAACATTTTTAAAGAAAAAGTGTTGTCCTTACATGTTAAACTATTATTAGCATATCTAGTCATGTATCTTAACTAATTTCATCTTTCAAAGTTCAAAAAATGGAATCCAACTCCAATGTATATACACCACCTTCTCATCAATAAGCCACCTTCATTATACTAGTAATGTTGAAACCTTGGATGCGAATGCAAAGTTGATTGAGATATGTATGTACCCATTCTAAATCCATATTAAGTTGTAATTCTCACAAATAGATAGTTATGCGTTGAAGTTGCTGACTTAGCAAAATAAAATAAGCTGATCTTCTTCGCTTGATTTTGTCAAAATATATTCCTAGTAAATAGTCATCACTCTTGAGTTGTGAGGTTTCCTTCTGGTCATTCAAATTTGAGGAGTCCACTTCAAGCCCTCTTTGTTGCAACCAATCGTGGAGTAAAGTGGGTATATTAACAAATTGGGTACAGGGTGGGTCCTTTTTTGCCAAGTCAAGTCCTGGAAACCAAGTAACACATCATACCCGACAACAAAAGGTTGAATCATTTGGGTAATCAAGTCTTTTTTTATTTTGAAGATACAACATGAAGAGGTAGGTAAAATGTCAATTTTACTCAACGTGGATAAGGGTTTGGCAAGAAATTAGCTTTGTTGAACCAAGGTTACAACGGTCCTCGAATATTCGGTTGCAATTCAGTCCACTCAAAGCACAAGCTATAACAGTAAGATGGCAAAAAGTGCCAAAAAGAATGAATTATGAGCATAGAGAATATCATTATATGTACAGATGAGCCAGATCCCTCAGAGGACATGCGCTACCTAGGCCCTTACCCTACCCTTCAGGGACCAGGGCTGGGCCAAGGTAAGGGTTAGAGCTGAAAAGAAGAAAACCATTATTCAATTATTTTTAACACTATTACCAAGTATCGATTGACTGTGAGCATTAAGTTTAGGCTCTATTGCAAATAGACTACTAAGAGAACATATGGAGACTGGAACTTGCCTCTAAAAATCTTTGCCCATCTCTAAATTATTTTTATCGAACAAAGTTATACGTGCTTTTGTGACTTGGATTTTAAACATATGATTTATTTATTTTGTTAAAGAAAGGAAATGGTTAAAAAGTTCGTTCCATTACACACCTTTCTCAATAATTTTCACATGTCAAATTATTTCAACAGAGTCTTTTCTTTGAAAGGTTTTAAATATTTACATTCACCTATCTTTTCTAAATTAAGATTATTTTCAATTTGACATTCATCTGACTGTTAAGCATTGTTGGATTTTAGTCACTAAAATAAATGCACTTAAAAATTAATATTAGTTCATACTTTTAAATTTGGTAGTCATAATTGACTAATTAAAAGATTATTTGAATCACATCATGTCCTTTCAATTTCATATACATACAAACTACCTCATAAATAACTTGGCATCTCAAGTTACTCTATATATATCGTTGTTACCAAGAGTACTATACCCCTTTTGTACTAGCAAGAATGCATAAAAACAATATAAAAGGCCTAAAGAAAAGGGAATATAGAAGGAATAAGAAGCAACTGTGTAACACTTATTTCTTGTGCACTCAAATAATTAAATTGAGATGAAATGAGCTAAGTATGTGTGCGCATGAGTTTTTAGAAATAAATTGTGCAACCTTGGCCCTAGGGCATTTCCTTAGAAACAGAAGTCCTTATTTTAAGGGCTTTTTAAGAGCCGAGACCCTTATCTCAAGGCCAATTTGACACGCCTAGAAGCAACCTAAATCATGGGATAAAGTAGAGATACAAATGAGTCAAGTCTAGAGTTATATGCACTTCTCTTCTTCCTTTTATTATTTTTGTCTATGTCAAGTCCTTTTGAAAACCAAGTAAACAAAATTTCCTAATAATTTAGGTAATAAATAGTTAAAAACATTTGGCCAATCAAGGAAATATAGATAAGGATCTGGACGGCCACAAAAATGGTTTTAGGGGTTAATTGTTTTGTGATTCAACCCAACTGTGCTACCAATTTGGATTGATGGCAATTTGTGGAGTCCCAAAATAAATGATCCAAGAACAGGAGAGGAACAAACAAGTATAAATGAAAAGTGAAAGGAATGGATTGTAAAACTCAGAAAACCCTAAGTAGAGGGGTAATGTCTAGCTCAACAATGAGACTTCATTAGTGACACGCCCTAGATTTTTATTTGAGGGGTGAGGATCCAAATAAGCAATTGGGTTTTGAGAACAAACTTAGAATTTCCATGTGGATTTCGGGGGTTGATGCAGGACTTTTATGTGAATTTTCAAAGCATGAGCAGAATATTCGTTATGGTTTTAAAAGTAGATCGAGGTCCAATGGGTGCAACCACTTGTGACGGTTGTACATAAGTCGGCCCTGGTCTTCATAAATAGACATTTCATGTATTCTACGGTTAGATATAGCATGACAATTCTGCAACACCGTTAAATTACGCCATATAGTATGTTTCCTGACAATCTCAATATCTTTATGATTTTGAGCTCTAGGATGAAAGAGATATTTCATTGTAAGGTTACAGACACTTGATGTACATTCTATATTATGGTTCAACTTATGTCAAAACCAATTCTACTAAGAAAAACTATCTTATTTCATGCATACTAAATATTTCATGTACATACCAATTACCATATCCTTGTTCAGTGTATGCCAAAACCATTCCTATTAGACAAAAACTATCTTATCATTTCTCAACAGACTTAAAGGTTTAGTTGAACAAAAGCTCTCCTCTGGATAGTTCAATGGACTAATTCCTTGAGCCTCTTATGTAACCTTTCACTCTCATAACCCACTCTAGAGCTTGTGACCTGCAAAATTAAAAGAACAACTTCTTTATCCTTCAAATCTTCTATTGAATTAACCTCAAAAAGTAGAAATGCTGAAGTGAATTGGAAGCCACCTGAGAGTGGAGTATATGAAAACACCTATCAGCCAGTGAATACTGATTGGCGCTTACAACTTCAGCTCCTTCTTCTTCAAGAACGGTTATAACATCCGAAAGCATGACATTATTCTCCAAACTACTGATCAAAACCACCTTCAAAGTAGAACCAAAGTCGCTTAATTCAACAATGGGTAGCCCTAAACCCATCATCATTTCACCACTCATCTCTTTATTGGTTCCCTCAACGCCCATGACTAAATCTCTCTTCCTTTTCAGTTCTTTGATTCTCTCCTCCGTTTTCTTGATGTAATCGGCAGCTTGTTCAAAGCTATCTTGCTGCGATAGTGGCACCTATGCAAAAAATAAAATAAATACAGTTAGAGAAGAAAGAAACAAAGACGGTTGTAAGAAACACATACTATCATGTTTGATAATCATAAACTAGAGTTGGAACAAATAAAACCTTTTATGCAAAGTCATAGATTCAGAAGAAATTAATACAACACTCTCCCCTCCACCCCCCACCCCACCCCCCACCCCAACAAAACACCAACAACAAAAAAAAAGGTACTACAGTGAAATTAAATCAATTGAGTACTGCAATTTCCCCTCTTTCTCTATGTTTAAGAAAGGATTAGTTTAGCAGTTTTTGAGTGTTCTAAAGAAGTAATGAAGAACATAAAATCTCCAACTAATAAATCACTCTAACCAACTGAGATACCCCCAAATAAACCCCAAATGTTTGATTTCCTTCAAAAAAAATAATAATAATAAAAAGAAGAAGAAGAAGAAGAAGAAGAAGAAGAAGAAAAGGAAGAAAAGAACAAAAATTTACATCTTGGATGAGCAAGAATATGGTCTATTGCTCTCCAACAATCATTTGATGCTTGGATTCAAGATTGGATGGTGTTTGACATAACGGCTTTGGTTTTCATAGAGTTAGTTGACAACACTGAAGCAATCTAACACCATATGATAAATCCCGAAAGGTTCAATTAAGGTCCTTAGATCAAGAAAACTTCCAAGGTCTTATATCAAGCTGTATAAACGTCCAAATTCGAACCAAAAGTACATGAATAGAAGTCTCCCTCTGAGGGTCATGGAATTTGAGGCCTCATATCAAACTCATGTACCCAAACAACTGAAAAAGGCCATGTATTGAAGCTTCTCTCTCTTCCATATATATATGTCGACAATGATGAAAAATAATGGCATAGACATACCCTTGAGTGGTGTTGGGGTGGGATGACAGAGGCAAGCTCCCTACATAGATTCTTCATATGTATTCTCCTATTTTTCTCCACTGTCTTTCTTTCTAGCTTTGGTCCTGAAACATGGCTTCTCTTCATCTTTCCTTCTCTCTCTACTGGCAAGACAAAATAAGTCTTTTATGCAATGAAAGAACACACAAGCAGCCAGCCACTAGTCGGAAAGAAAGAGGAAGATTTTTCGGGAGTACAAGAAAGAGAGAGCGAAAAGGCTTTTATTAGGGTCTTTTGTGGCTTCCTCGAGAGTCTGTCTATTTATAAAGGGAAAGTGTGTACTGTGTGGTAGTGGTCCTCTTTACAACCAATCAAAAGTGATCCTTTAACTGTCAGAAACTTGACTTTCCAAAAAACTTGACTAATCTTGCCCGCGGCTACACCGTCCAAACTTTTCAAACCCTCTTCTCTTTTAATCCTAAATTTGTTGAAAGATTCAAAATGGGGTTTTAGTGGGGTCCCATCAAACTCAGATGCTAGTGGTAGATTAATTCAGTCAAAAAATTAATTATGTTGGACTTTTCTAACCATCAAATTTAACTATTGTTGTGGTTAAATGATATTTGAAATAAAAATACTTGGCCATTTAAAGTTTCGATATTTTTGACTTGGGTTAGATGACTAAAAATAGATAATGAAGTTCCATTTTGACGGATATAATCAATGCTTGTTTTTCATGAGGTAAATTAAAAAAAGTCTATGGAAAAAAAATGTAGACTGTCAAATTTTTTTTCCTTTATTCACATTTGAATGGTTACAACATGTAAAAAAATAAAGTCCATTTTATCAGAAGAATTTAGTTTTACGTTTTCATGACTGGCCAAAAATTCTTAATTCATAAGTGAATTAGTTGCATTACTACTTGTACTTTCTCTTCCCACTTGAAAATACTTTACCCTATTACAAAAGCAAAGATAATAACCAAAAAATATATTTCTTCCTTAACACTATCATTACCTTTCTATCAGCTTCTCATTTACTTTACTTTACCTTTTACGTTAAGTTATTAAAACATTTTTAAGGGACCTCTCATCTATTTATGCATTGGTCAATGTTATGGCTATTAGAAAATCGAGATTATAAGTGGAAATCCCTCATGGTGACTTGATTAGTCCAACTATGATCACTGTGGGGGTTTTTATCAAGGGATCCAAACTCACTAATAGACCTTACTAAGATATCAAGTACCTGACAATTTGTCCAGTCAAACAAAACCATCATTCCTCTCCTAAGTCAAACCAAGCACACCCACCGCCCCACAGCACACCTAACCCCACCCCTACACTGCAAGGAAATGCTTCCAGAAGTGGTGAAAAAAAAAAAGGAAAAAGAGCAACACATATCTTGACACTTTTGGAGGTTTTGATTAATTCAGATATGTTAGAAAACAGATATGATAGACCCTTAATTGGATTTCGATTCCCTTCCACTATTCTAATTTAGGATCAGCTTAATTGGGATTTTAATTCTGAATGCCCCACTCCCTCGTGGGCCTGGTGCAATG
The DNA here is from genome assembly GCA_037013555.1 of Sextonia rubra. Taxonomy (NCBI): domain Eukaryota; kingdom Viridiplantae; phylum Streptophyta; class Magnoliopsida; order Laurales; family Lauraceae; genus Sextonia; species Sextonia rubra. The sequence continues at coordinate 925,669 of JASUAD010000007.1, forward strand.
AATTTTTGGCAGGGGAATATGAAATTAGTGATTGATTGCCAATTTGAAAGACATCATCTTTTCAACAACAACTCTGGCTTAGCAGCTAAGACATGGTGAACTGAAGTACATTTTGTAACAATGTTTTGGATGGAAGAAAGTTGTCTACCTGTCCAATTTCAACTGTTGGCATCTTTCACTATCTTCCCTACTGTAAACGGGCCTCTTCTAGGTGATTGGAGTGACAAAAAGGACAGGTCAGGTTTCAGGTAGCTCAACATTTTACATTCATATGGTCAATTAAAGACTGCACATGACGCATTTCCACCCCATAGAAAAAGGAGTAACATGCCCTTCATCTTCTTTTTCCCTTTGCCTACAGTGGATATTCGAACTGACTCATGCACCATTCCTGAACCAGCTGAACTACAACACTTGACTATACTAAATTATAGTCACCCAAAAAAAATTTTTTTTTTTCTTATTCAGGCTTCTTATTGTCATCTTGTTGTCAATTTTTGTGGAGAACAAACAGCCATGAGTTGGCACCTACATTTTGCTTATCCTGCTTAGGGCCCGGAGGAGATCGATGTAAACCTCGGATGAGGTGGAACACTTTGGCCTCGAGTAAATCTAAAATAAAGTAGTACCGCCCACTAAGAAAAGGAGACTGTCCAGGTTCTAAGTTTTTAACCATTGACGTCCCTTATCTTTACCATAGAGATAAAGTCAACATCTACATTTACACATGCGCTCTTATTCATAGTCGTCACAGGCGTTCACTAACGACTAAGGAGGCGTCATGTAACTACGTTCGCGTGACGAATATACGTCTTACGGATCATCTTCGGGGATGGGTCCCGGAAGGTTAGAGGATAAGAGGAGATGGTATGGCATTTATCAGGTTTACACCTTTACACCCCATGTCCATTTTGATGCATTTACATGCACCACCCTTTTCTAATCACATGGCATGTAGGGGTGAAAAATAGGTCAGTTGACCCCGGACCGGCGCGAAAATTGGGTTGGGCTTGTCGGGGTTAGCGATCGAATCTCAGGCCTAAAATTTGAATCTCACATGAAATTGAGGTTGGATTATGGCTTGGACTTCAATGCCCATATTCAAACATGTAATATGTGGGTTTTCCTTTCTCATAGTTATGTGAAATTCAGATGTTGTAAGTCATTGTCTTTGCGTGGGCATTTAGATCTAACACCTTATTTTATTTTATGTTTTTTATGATTATATATTTCTTTTGTTTTTAATATAATTTACCATTACTGAAAAAAAAAAAGAATCTGAAGTACTGTTTCAATTGCTTCCTTTTTTTTATTTTGCAAGAATTTCTAGCCACATGGAAAATTTTCATCATGAATTTATAGACAAGCTACCCTGAAAAAATAAAAGAGAGGGGTCGTAAAAAATAAAAAATAAAAAATAACTTGTGGAAACATATTATCTAAAAGAACAACAAGGGAGGGAAAATCATGTGGCTCACAATATGGCTAAATTCTCATACCGTTCATGTGTTGGTGCTTTTTGACTGGACTACAGTCATGTTTTGTCTTGATTTGTGGCCAATCCTTCTCTTTTGTTTTTCTATTTCTTTCAATTAAATATTTCTACTTTCGTCCAAATAAATAAAAAAAGAACAAGAAGAGCCCGGGGGGGGGGGGGGGGGGGGGGGGGGGGGGTCGGGTCTTGGGGACTCTGGTTCAAGATTATTCTTTAGATTCCCATTGAAAATGGGTGTTCTATTCACCATGAATGTAGAGAACTTTGCTAGATGTAAAATTTTCTATCTTTATTGTTAATTTTGGTTTTCTTCTAGTTGCTTTTAATCTATTCAGAGGATTTTACCAAACAAATTATATAAGTTGACCGCCAAACCATAAAGCTCACCTAAGGTGACCACTCTAGGTTTTTTTTTTTTTTTTGCACCTAATTGGCAAGCATCGAATTCACCACATGTTTTTTACACCCGTGGTGAGCTCGATGCTCTCCTATTACCCTTAAAACCCATAAAATTCCACATATTTTCATCTTCTTCCTTTCACAAATCTCCTCGATGGTATTTTGAGATGATAGGGAAGACCACTCTCAAGAAGGCCATCTATAATAGGCTCCAAGCTTCGCAAGAGTTCTAACCCTTGGAATGGGTGAATGTGTCCAAGGATCTGAATTTGGATAGGATCCAAACGAAAGTTATAAATGACTCTGGGGTTATCAAAACCAATGAGAATTACACTTACAATTAATGGTTGAGCAACAAAAGACATATGCTAATCTTAGATGATCTCTGAGAAAAGATCAGCTTAGAAGATCTTGGAATTTCAATGCCCAACGGACAAAATAAATCCAAAATATCATAACTACGCGACTTATTAATGTGTGTACTGATATCAGCTGATGTAAAGGTATAAGTGAACACTCTTAGGGATCACGAAGCTGGGGCTCTATTTGTTACAAATATAGGAGAGGTAATGTGAATTTAATCAATTTACTTAAAACTACAAGTGCACAGTTGTTTTGTTAAGACAGTGGTAAATACAGGTTGATCCCACAGAGAGCACTTTTGAACTTTTTAATTAAAAATCTGAATTTTTTCAAAAGAAAAATAAAAGAGAAGTGTGGAATGCAAATCAGAAGCTAAATAAATTAACTACAATGATAAGAAACAGATCAAAGTAGCCACAATCCATTAAGTTATTTAAAAATCCAATTTATGCAATTAATTTACCCTTTTTGTCTCAATTATTACTCAGATCAAAAACAAACCAATGTTTCTGATTCTGATGATTTAACTATTATAAAAACCAATTTTTAATTAAAAAAACAAAATCAATATTCAAGACCTCCTTCACCTCATAAAAGAATAAATATCCTAAGCATCACCTATCAAATTAAGCATAAACTATAAAAAATAACAAAAGATTTAAGCATAATCTATCAAAGTAAGTATAAATGATCAAAATTTATTTATTAAGAAAACCAAAGATTTAATTATAATCTATCAAAGTAAGTAGAAGTGATCAAAATTTATTCATTAAGAACACAAATCAGAGGTTTGCCTTTGGCATGAAGACAGACATATTATTATCTTTTAAAAGCACATTAATAAGAGACAATCAGAAAAGAGTAAAATAATAAATATAAACTAGAGCATTAAAATACTTAACTTCATATTTCGCTCAAATTAGAAACTCGGCCCACCATTGCAAAGAACCTCAAAAGTAACTTCATTGATTTCTTCTTCTTATACAATGGTCTCTCAGAATTCTCTCTTCTAAATCCTAATTTTTGGAACAAAGCTCCAAAAAAACGTTAAAATAAAAACAAAAATTATTTGGGGGTGGGGGGGGGGGAGAGAGATCTGAGATTTCCAGATCTGGCTGGAAATAAGGAGGAGCCTCCCATGGTGACTTCCTTTTATAGTTTTCTAGCTCCTTAGGTTTACTGAATCTGGACCTTTTTTTAGTGGATTGAGAGATAAGATCTGTTGCATGTTGATCGGGTTTATCTCCTTAGATGAGAGAGATCTTAGAGATAAGATGAGGTGGAAGCTTTTGGCATTCTTATCTGATCTTCATATGGGGTCTACAAGGGAATGTGCAACAATTATACTTTAATGGTGTGGATGCAATTGCAATTCTGCTTAAAAATGTATATGAAACTTTTCAAGCCCATAACGTTCTCATTTTAGCTCCAATTTGTGCTATCTTGGGCTCCACAGACATCTACTTTGAAAGAGCTTTCCAACAGTGGGTATTTTCGCCGATTCGACCTCCGGATTGAAAGTTATGGTCATTTTAAGATAGGCTATTATGAGAAAAACGTAATTAAATTTTGAATTCTAATTTGCAATGGACTCTATCTCTGAAGTGGTTGTGCTTTGTTAGCTAAGTCAAAAGAATATTCCCTGGCACAATAGGATGAGATAAGATCTTTTAGAAGCCTTAACTGATCTTCAAGTGAGATCTACAGGTAGATGAGCTCTAAGTATGTGGATCTTCAAGCAGTGGGACCCAAATAATCCCAGGGTTCTGTAGGTCCTACAAATTTTATTTTCTGCACATTCTAATTAAACTCATCAAATACTGAAGAGCCCACATTGAAGTAGCACCAATCCGGACAGAGTTCTACTCCAACTGAGATTCTTCGGAGAAGAATTACAAACATTCTTAATTAATGCATAAAATGTGCAAAAATTATACAAATTCCAATTTCTAGGTAAAAATGCATGAAATAATGAAATTGAATGAATAATTATTCATTTAACCTAATTAAGTCCCTAATCTAATCTAAAATAATGCCTAAATCATAGAAATTCATAAACTTAATGCACCCTCCAACCAGCATTTTGCTAGTCCCTTAGCAAAAGTTGCAAACAAAAAGTTTGAATTTCTTTGACCTAATCTAAGAAGACAAGTAAATTTCAAAACAAAACCACTTTCGCTGTTACTCTCGATTGCATTTAGCATATGTAATAAGCCCTTAAACCCCTAAATTCCCCCCAGTGGACAAGTTGTGTCTCTTGAGGGTTTGCAATGAATTTACCCCCAAAATTCTTTTTCAAAAGTAGCAAAGGTAAAAGAAATTTCTCAAAAGAAAATCCACTCCTATCAGACACTTTTGAAATATGTATTGATCGAAAATTCAGACTTTTCAAAATCCGGTCCACTATTCTATTTTCAAAAACTATCTCAAATTCATACCAAGACTTGTGTGTACGATGAAAAATGTATACATGACTATCAGTTTTGGATATTCCATGCCAATGCCACTTAAATAGAATTTTCCTTTAAACTGTCCGATCCCCCAAAAATCTAGCTAAAATAAATTTCTCATCTCAAGGCTACTATGACAGTTTCACACTGTTGTTAAGGGTCAGAAAACTTCTCAATTCCTCTCTCTCTCTCTCTCTCTTTTTTCTTGTTTTTTGAAACACACATCTTTTTAATCACATGTGATGGTGCAATGTCTAGGTCCCTTAAGCTTTCTAATTAACCCATGTAACGAGCGTTAGGCCAATGACTTCAAAACCAGATGATTTTAAGGCACTAGGTATGGACATACCCTGACCGACATATTAGCTCAAGTTAAAAAGGCTACGAACCCAAATTAATTACAAAACATTATTCAACACTTTTTTTTTTTGCATTTACTCTAGCAAAAGAATGAGGAGAAGCACTTCAATCCCTGAACAAAAGGTAGCCTTTTTCAATTTTCCCAAATTAATTCCCTTTGATGAACCAAGAGAGAAAATATTTATAACTAAATCTCAGGTTCTCATCGAATCCTTTGGAGAAATTCTGAAAGCAATCATTTTAGCATCCTATTTAAACTTCGAGAAATGTAAAGTGTATTTAGTGGGGACAAGTTTAAGCCATCTTCTAATAGGCTACATCATTTATAAAAAGCAAACTTTCTTTTTGCTTCCTTCCAAAAGTATGAAAATTCCAGATTTCTTATATATTTTCAATTTCCTTCAATTCCTTTGAAAAATTCCTTTTCCTAAAATTTTTTTTAAGAATAAAATAACCTAAGACATCAAAGAAAATGCAACAAAAGCTGGTCCACCCCAAACCGACATGAGGGTCATTTAACTTCAGATTCCCAGACGAGTTGGTCACCTCAACAAAAATTTATTGAATTGCCTACTGATGTAACCTCTCTCAAACTAAATTTCCTTGGTCTTACTCAACGGTTCTCAATCTCAGTAGCATCCTATTCTCTTTCCTGTTAAGGATTACACTAAAAAAATAAATTTTGAAGAAAATTCAAAAATTTTACCTAAGAAATGAGAAGCAGAGAAAAATTGAGAATAAAAATGTTTAAAAATGTGCTTGTTCTCACCCCCCAACCTAAACTAAATATCGTCCTCGATGTTTTACATGGAATGCAACATCTAAATGAATGAAATAACATGAGGAATAGTTAAATGGTGGAGGGAAATGCGAAAGTAAGCACCTAATGAAAAGAAAATAAGCTAGTCACTAACATGGAAAAAAATATATGCTAAAAAGAAAAATGTACAATACTGGATCCAAAACTTGAAATCCACCAGGATCCCAAATGAAATTTTCGTTCACACAATTTACAAGAAGTATTAAAAAGGATGTAACCATGAGACATGAGAATATTGGGCCCAGTGAACACAACGATCAAATGTTTCATGTGATTTCGTGAAGAAAGTACCACTATGAAGAATTTCTCCTCCTCCCTTAAGAATGGATTTTGGAATTTTATGAAAGGAGGTGGCAATGAGAAATGGGGTGGTGTTTGGTCCTTCCGTGCCAATATTTCCACAAAGTTAATTTTTTCAATTTTCTCTAGCACAGGTACACAGATGTTAGTGGCAACATCTTGAGTTAAAACTGTAAACAAAGCCACATGTGTAGTCAAAATTTCAGACTTGGGGGTCTAAATTGGGCCAATTTCCTCAAGTTTTAATTTTTTTTCCTAAATAATGGGTTTCTTTGTCTTCAGGCAATTTATGAAATTCAAGATTTGGATGGGCAATTTCCTTAAGAATGATATCATCTAGTTGCAAAGTCATTGCCACATCATTTTCCACAAAGACAAGTTTTTCTTTTCCAAGAACGCACCTAATTAGATCAACCAATGGAATCTCATGAGGAATCTCGTAGTATGGGCAATCCAAAATAATTGAATCCTTAAAATCCAGATTAATTTGGGTAAATTGTGGGGGCATTGGTGTCACAGGCTCATATGGGTCAAATTCTAGCTCAACTATCATACCCGCATCCACAAGCTCATTGTTATCCTCAGATATCTCAATTGTATGATTTGCAATAATTGTTGGATCATATCTTTAAAATTCCACTTCACCTCTAAGGATGTCATTTTTTTTCTCCAAGTAGACTAATTGAGTTTAGTCTTTCTAGGGCTTGCATTTTTAGGCTTTCCATGGCTTTGATGTTGGTTTCCATGGATTGTGTATTTTGCCTTATTGTAGAAAGAAAATCCTCTAAAGATTCCTTTGGTGGTGGTGGTGGTGGTTCATATGACCGCTCGGTTGGAGGAGGATTAAGTAGTGCATATGACCACGAAGATAGGGGTGTATATGGCATATCTTGGGAAGGATACTCATACAACCCATCCAAAGTAAATTTGTGAGGACAATACTCTTGATCCATAAAGGGCTCATTTTTCCAATTGTAAGGAGAGTAATTTTGCCAACTTGAATTAAACATGTTACCCATTTCACAGAGCCCATTTCCTCACATGTCCATATTAGGAGGGAATGATTGTGTCGGATATGAGTAATCAAGTGGGACCCTCATTAGTTGATCACTATCAATTTCTTGCCCACTGGATTACCCATTATATGCAAAAAAATCCAGCCATATTATTCCATGGATGATCATAATTATTGTGTCCCTCCTTATTTATTTATTCCCATTGGTTCATGTTGTAAGAGGAAAGGGTTGGCCAAATTTGTCTTTTTTTTTTTTTTTTTTTGAAAGGAAGCACCTAAATCTAACCTGCATGCAAGGTCTTAATAATCCTAGTATGATGCACAAGCAGTCACACACAACCATTGAGCATATTAGTGGTCATGGGGTTAGCCTAGATCACTAAACAGCTCTTAACTGGTTGAAGAGAACACGTGGGCCGATAATTCAATCTTATGAAACCTTAGTTAACCAGGTAAGCCACCAGGAAGTGGTGAAGATGAACCCGCTTAAGAACCAGTACCCTGAACAAACAAGCTGTCGCATTCTCAGGAGCAAAGGCTTTTCTAGACATCAACTTTGGTCAAAGAACGCAATTAGTACAACCATCAATGGTCTTCGTCCTATTGAGCTCAAGTCCTATGGTCTCGTTTATACTTGATTTTAATTAAAATTAGGTGCTAGTGAGAAATGATTAGACTTAGGTGGGCAAGGATCTAGTGATAAAATCGAGTCCTTATCTTATTAGGGTAGCTTGCCCTTAACTAAATGTGTGGGTCCAATTTAACTTATGTGCCAAGCAAGCAATCACAATTTGCAGAAATTTAAATCACACAAGCCCACTTGCAGATAAAGATTCGTGAGTTAAGGATAAAGGATCTTACAATCAGTCTAAGCAATCTTATCTTCTTGCAAGTTTATCTTTAAAGTAAATTTGATTTTCAAATTTTGAATTTTGAAAGCAATCTTATTTGCTTAAAAATAAATCCAGCAGCTTCCAAGTAGTCTTTCTAAGTCTTCTTCAGCAAGCAGCCTATCAAAAAAATTTTTCAAAAATTACTAAAACCTATCACCTAAGATAATCAAAAAAATTAAACTCTATCTAACCTAATTTAAAAGTTACAATCTTATCCTAATCTATAAAAAGAGAAAAAAATAAAAAATTCAAAAGATGACAAAGTTAATCCAAACTCTATCACAAACAAATTCAAAATTAGTAACCAAAATCAAAATCGTATCTAATCAAATCTAATCTAGAAAATTAGAAATTCAAACCTATTTACTCAAGTCACAAGATAAGATTAAAATTTCAAACGTGACAAGTTATTCAAATTAATCAAATTTTATCCAATCAGAATTTTCAGATTTTGAAATTTAACTTGTCTTAACAACTTTGAAAATTCAAATATAAAATTCAAAAGTTAGTAGATTAATACAAGAAAATCTAATCTAATCCTAAAAATCTAAAATTCTATCTAATCTAATCTAGAAATTCAGTTTTTTTTTCACTTACTGAAATTCAAAATTAAAAGATTTTTTTATTTTTTTAATTAAAAATTTATAAAATTAAACAAAATGAAAAAAATCATAAAAATCATTAAAAAATCAGAATTTTTTTATCATTTTTAATTAGAAAAACAAACTAAATAAAAACTAATGATGTAAAATACAATTGTATGGATGATGCAAACTAATGCAACCATGTACGCTCATGAACCTAAATATGACTAAAAAGAAAATTTTAGATTTTAATAAAAAATTTCAAAATTGGCTCATCAATAATGGCACCAAAAAATTAATGTGAATTTAATTAATCTACTTAAAACTGTAAGTGCACAGTTGTTTTTTTAAGACAGTGGCAAATCAGGTTGATCCCATAGCACTTTTAAACTTTTTAATTAAAAATCTGAATTTTTTCAAAAGAAAAATAAAAGAGAAGTGTGGTATTCAAATCAGAAACTAAATAAATTAATTAAAATGATAAGAAATAGATCAAAGCAGGCAAAATCCACTATTTTATTTAAAAATCCAATTTATGCAATTGATTTACCCTTTTTATCCCAATTATTATTCAGATCAGAAAGAAATCAATGTTTTTGATCCACATGATTTAACTATTGCAAAAACTAATTTTTAATTGAGAAAAACAAAATCAATACTCAAGACCTCCTTCACCTCATAAAAGAATGAATATCTTAAACATCACCTATCAAACTAAACATAGACTATCAAAGATAATCAAAGATCTAAGCATAATCCATCAAAGTAAGTATAAATGATCAAAATTTATTCATTAAGAACACAAATTAGAGGTTTGCCTTTGACATGAAGATAGACTTATTAGTATCTTTTAAAAACACATTAACAAGAGATAATAAGAAAAGAGTAAAATAATAAATATAAACTAGAACATTAAAATACTTAGCTTCATCTTTTGCTCCAATCAGAAACTTAGTCCACCATTGCAAAGAACTTCAAAAGTAACTCTATTGGTTTCTTTTTCTCATATAGTGGTCTCTCAAAATTCTCTCTTGTAGATCTTTGTTTCTGGAACAAGTTTCTAGAAAACCTTTAACATAAAAATAGAAATCAATGGAGGGGAGAGGTGGAGAAGAGAGGAAGAGAGAGATCTGGGATTTCCAAATCTGACTAGAATGATGAGGAGCCTCCCATGGTGACCTCATTTTATAGTTTTCTAGCTCTTCAAGTTCATTGAATCTGGACCTCTTTTTGGTGGACTGAGAGATAAGATCTGCTGTATATTGATTGGGTTTATGTCCTTAGATGAAAGAGATCTTAGAGATACAATGAGGTGAAAGCTTTGAACATTCTTATCTAATCTTCATATGAGCTCTACAAAGGAATGTACAATAATTATACTTCAATGGTGTAGATGCAATTGTAATCCCACCTAAAAATGTACATGAAACTTTTCACGCCAATAACTTTCTCATTTTATCTCCGATTTGTGCAATCCTTGGTTCTACGGTCATTTACTCTGAAAGAGCTTTCTAATTGTGGGTATTTTCACCAATCCGTAGTTCAGATTGAGAGTTATGGTCATTTTAAAATAGGCTATTATGAGAAAACCGGGATTAAATTTTGAATTCTAATTTGTAGTGGACTTTATCTCTGAAGTGGTTGTGATTTGTTAGCCAAGTCAGAAGAATATTTCTTGGCACAATAGGATTATATAAGATCTTTTGGAATCCTTAGCTGATCTTCTGGTGGGATCCACAGGCAGATGAACTCTAAGTGTGTGGATCTTGAATCAGTGGGACCAAAATCATCCCAGGGTTCTATGGGTCCTACAAATTTCATTTTCTGCACATTCTAATTAAACTCATCAAATACTAAAGAGCTCATATTGAAGCTGGGGCCGTTCGAACAGAGTTCTACTCCAACTAGGATTCTTCGGAGAAAATTGCAAACATTCTTAATTAATGCATAAAATATGCAAAAATTATACAAATTCTAATTTTTAGGTGAAAATGCATGAAATGATGAAATTGAATGAATAATTATGCATTTAACCTAATTAAGTCCCTAATCTAATCTAAAATAATGCCTAAATCAGGCAAATTCATGAACTCAATAGGAAGTCATCCATCTACCTGACATTGAAGAAACTGCCAAATACGTTGTAAAGGAGCTTGATGGTCTGCCATTGGCCATCGTAACAATTGCATGGGCAATGTGAGACAAGACCAAAAGAGAGCTATGGGAAAAAACGTTGAGGGCCTTGAAAGCATCGGTCTAGAGGCATGAGTAATAGCATAAAAATAGCTCTGTGTTTGTGGAAAGAAGAATATGAAAATATATAACAATTTTTAACTTTTAAGGGTTACAAGAGAGCATCGAAGCCACTGCTGATGTAAAAACTTACGGCAAATTTACTACTTATCAATTAGTTACCAAGAAAAATAACCAGCCACTCCAAGGCACCCACACCTTGAATGAGGTTTGTAGTTTGGCGGTCAACTTCTATAACTTTTTTTAGCAAAATCCTCATAAAATGGAAAAAATAGTATCTGCCATAACTTTGATCTGCCAAGTTGAGCATGAGGACAAATGACACTAAATAAGCGGACGGTGACCTCATGTCAAGTGACGCATAAGGTAGAAGTGTGAACACGTTGGAAATGAGAAGGGACATGCCTAGACATCACATGGTCTAACGAGTTCTTGTCGGGTCTAGTGGGTTGGCCTGGTGGGCGCCCATCCTTTTACGCTCCTAGCCATTGGGCCAAGTCAGCCAAAAGAGGAAAAAACGAGTCCTTTTCCACACAAGATTTTAGTAAATGTTTTTTTTCCTAAAATGAGAAAACTGTCTTCCATCTTTTGGACTGGGCCTTTCTTCTAACTATGAACATTCATTGCTTTATAACTTATTAAATTTACTTTGGTGGGTTAGTGGTAACTGGTCTACTTGAGACTGAGTAGAAAAGAAACAAATCTAAGTTACTTCTGCAATTTATCATGCTAAAAGATCTTAGACTTGCTCTTATTGCTATCTAGATTGTCTATAGTTAACTGAACGAGGGAAATCCTTTTAATTTTAATTTTCTACTATTTATGTTGCCAACTTTTTTTTATTTCTTTGCTTTTATGTACATCAGAAAATCTTGGTTGGGAGGGGTAAGTTTGTGGAGGTCTACAAGGGACTGATAAAAATGGTCAACGGGATGTCCAATGGAGAAATAATGGATGGCCAGTTGGTTGGGCTCTCCACGTCACAGCCATCATAGTTTTCTCTTTGTGTGCAAGCGCTCACTCCGTATCATGTGCAGGTATTTCCTCCCAGGTGTGTGGTGTGGTAACCCACTTCTGCGGTTAATGCGTCCAGCTCCCTTGGCTGGCTAACAATATATATAAATAAGTAAGCCCACTAAATTGTTTTCCTTTATTGGTTGCACCAACATGGCATGAGCTTTGTCCAATGACAGAACTATTGCCTTTCACATACATAATCTGATTTGGCCTCGCATGCTTTTCTGAGTTACACTTGCAAGTGGTTAAGCAGGATTAGTTAACTCATCATGCCAAATGCGGGCCCTAATCAAATATGAGATTCAATTAACTCCGCGTTTCAGTGGCATGACCAGATCAAACAAGGAAACCCTTCAAATATGTACCCCTGCTAGTCAGCTAAAGGAGAGACCACTTTAATTTGTCCAAACCCTTTTGAATATCATGAAGTCTTTTCATCCGCGGATATCCATGGGAGAAAAGCCGCTTTGATATCTGCCTACGACAAGAAAGATCTCTAAGCTTGACCCCATAGTCAAAAGTCACGATCCAATAGTCACAAGCAAACATTCAATTTCTTTCAAAAACGTGTCTTCGAGTTTAAGTGAAAAGCATTTTGAAATTTTGGAACCTGGTTTTCAGGTAGAGAGTAGGTAAAGGACGGTGTCGATGCGAAAAGAAGTAAAGTAATTTTGCTGGAAAAGTACAAAATTTTGACTTTCATCAACATAAGACATCATGCTTTTAGCCGTCAGGTTTTCATATGTGATATAAAAATGCATTACACATATGAGTCATTCACATATACAAATAACTTATATGTGAAAATAATTTGTTGTTTGTTATTTTCACACCTATTTCAATGTGAATCTTATTGCACCTAATGGTTTACATATTTTTTTATAATTTTTTGTAAATTTTAAAAAATCCATGGTGAATTAAGTGATGATATTTAATATATTAAGCATTGTTGGCCTTTTGAAGAAGATCAACGGTTTGGATTAGAAAAAAGAGGTCCACAAGAATTAGTATTGAAGATAAAAATGTATATCAATTTTTGTAAATATCTCACAATATATGAAGGATCAACGGTTGAAATTTGATCCACTACCCGTGTTTGGCCTTATAAATAGATTCGACGATTCAGATCTTGAATTTGAGTTCATGATGATCCAGAAATTTGAAAGAAGTGTATGTAACAATAGTGTATGTATCCAATGGCTGATATGTTTTTTGAAGATATCTCAAGATTTATTTTGAATCAGCTCCTGAAATTTGACCTCATAGGTGAAAATGGCCTTTTAAACTAGATGAACGGTTTGGATCATAAAAATCGGGCCCAAAAACTCCCAAAATTGAAGATTAATGGTCTAAATTTACTCATATCTCATAATTTAAGACGACCTAATGGTTGAAAATTCATATCATAGCTGTTTTGGGCATTCTAAACACTCTAGACGGTTCAGATCTTGATTGTGGCTACCTGAAAATTAAAAAAAAAGGCATTATGGGCAAAATGGTATTATAGCACTGCCTTTTTGAGAAGGGTATGAAATAGTTTCACACCTCATCGAGTGTGAAAGTGAAAGGCCCTTTCTCCATACATTTTATACATCAAAATCATATCCAATTTACACACCATATGTGTAAAAGTTACAGATAAACATAAATGGTATAAAATCATTACACATGTGGGATGCTTACGTATGTAAATGGGGTGAAACAAACAACCCCTTAGAAGTTGGGTCAACCTCTGGATTTGGTTGAAAAGGGACTAATTGAAAGAAGTTTGAAGGTTACGAACTTAGATAGTTATATTTTTGTTTTTGTTTTTTTAAAGGATTATAAGGGGCTCGGACCATGCCCTCCATTGAGAGAAGTAAACTTCTGGTGAGGTGAAAGAACCATTGGGAAAGGTAGGATTATGGCTCCTAAAAGAATCTTTCAGTTTAAAATCCTGTTGTCTTACAAACACAACCTTAGGCCAAAGACCGAACACCAATTTAAAATTTTTCGACATCTTTGTTATTCATGTTATACATGGGAAACCTTACAACTCACCACAACATCCTTTTTGAGATGTCCTTTTTTTTAGTTTTCATGCTAGATATTTGACACTCTTTCATAGATTACTTGTTAGTTAATCTATGAAAACATAAATTACAGAATGAGATTGGCAACAAACTCATGATTAAGTGGTGTTGGCACCAATTTCACAAACCAAACTTAGGGATCAATCCCTAGTCCTCAGGTTAAAATATCACACCTCAAATTAGTAGCCCAATATAAAAAAATGCTAATAATAATAAAAAAAGAAAAGAACAAGGTCATTTAATTGAACAAAGTGTGGGCACAGGTGAGATGAACTTATTTAAAGAGAGTAGATCAATTTATGGTGAGCATGCATCTTTCAATTAGTATTAAAGGTGGTCAAGTGGCATTACATAACTTTGAAAAATTTTCAAACAATTATAAAACTTTTGGCACATTTTTAAAAACTGTACCTGAAGATTTAAATACTTCAAAAGAGAATAAAAATTTTCCACAATTTTTTCATAAAGTCTTCTCCATAAAAAATTTTAAAAATGACAAAAATACCCTTATAACCCATTTATATGCAATAGGGCCCAAGACTACAGCTTCATTTAAATAATCACAACCATCTAGTGAAGCTAGTTTTCTGTCATTTAGAATCCTTATAGACATGTTTTATTTAGCCATTTGAGCATAAAGGTACCACTAGGTTATTTGGGTTGAACTTGATCATCTCTCTTAAATTATTTATGAAAGGGAATGTTTCAAAAATGACATAAGTGCATTTTGTCATTTTTTTAGATGTTTTTATGGAGGGAACTTGATTGAAAGAAATGTGAAAAAATTTATACTCTTTTATATTGAAATCTTCATGTACTCTTTTGAAAATAGATCATCGTCTTTAGCATATTTAGTTTCAATGGTCACTTTGAGGATTGCTTAATGGGCTTTGACTAAAAATGAGCTCTCTAATTTTAGCCTTAATGACATTCTCCTCAACTGGGAAGCTTGTATCCTTCCAACGAGAGGAAATTTGTTCCATGGTCCCTTCCTCCATTTAGGTTTTGAAATTTAATATGGATGGAGCATCTGAGGGCAAGCCTAAGCCAACAAGTATTACTGGAGTACTTTGCAATTGTAAGGGCGAGGTATTAATTATGTTCTCTAAGTATATTGGAGTTTGTGATTCTAATGAAGTGGATGTGTTGGCCATTTTGGAAGCTCTTTGTTTGTTTCTAAGGGATTGCTTGAAGGCTCTCTTTGTGGAAAGTGATTCTTCTAATGCGATTGCTTGGATGTCTAATTCGAAGGGCTTGCCATGGAATTTTCAATTCCATTTTAATGAAATTAAGGAACGTTCTTCTTCTCTTGATGTTGTGTGTTTCATCAAAAGCTTACATCTAAACATTCTATGGCTAATGTTTTTGTTTTGCAGAGAATTTAAAGGTTTTCTCCATGGTTGGGTTTAGTAATGTAAACGATGGGGGATGGGTCCATTGCTCTTCTGTTGGTGTTTTATGTGTTTCAAAACATTCAAAGGTTTTTTTTTTTTTTTTTTTTTTGTGTTTTCTTTTTCTTCTTCCTTCATATAAAGGTTTTGTATGTTTGTAAGAGTCCAACATTGGAAAAGTGCAAAACCATTGAGGGCTATATAAGTAGTTCCTTGTTCTATACTCAACAAGCTACTTTGGACTATTTTACTACATGCCCTATGTGCACACATGTCACAAGCTGAGCCCAAGAATTCGAGTATTAGGGTTAATCCCAAATCATAACTCATGTACTCTAGTGTAATCCACACCTGGACCAGAATCTAAGTGGAATTACAGAAGGGAAATTCACATACATGTGTGAGGTGCTTTTAACAGACATCTGTCCAAGCATAAATCACGTATGGGGAGGTGATTAACAACTGGACAACACCACATGAATGAGTTTCAACCTTCAATGAGTTTCAACCTTCAAGATCCTTCATGTTAAGAAAATTTTCGTTGGGCTAATCGATTTGGGTAAAGGACTACAAAAAACTAAGGCCATACAAGATCTTCTCAATATCCCTTATTTTTCCTAGGTTTCAAGGTCTATGGCTTAGCTGTGGGCAATCTATATCTTAGCCATGAACTACATGGCGGCTTAGCTGTGATCTGCTACTGTTTCCATGCAACCATGTCTTAGTCATGAATTAGCATTCGGCTTACCGTGCTTGGCTATGGTTGAGCCACTGCTTGGCTACGGCTTTGTTGTAGTGCAATTCACGGCTTAGCTGTGAGTTCGGCCGTAGAAGGAAATTATAAATTTTGAGTCTTGGGTTTCCTAACCGTAGTGCAAAATTACTCTCTGGATTCCCAGCCGTAGTATAACTTACGGCTTAGCCTTAAAGTTCAGAAATTATGAAGCTGAGTCAGTTACAGGAGACTTCTTTTCAATCGAAAATGTTGGGATTCTGACTGCATGTCTACCACCTAATTTCAAGAGGTCATTCTTACTTCAATAAGTCATTTAACATTTCTAAATCCATTTCATGATTCACTTAACACTACAACAAATTACATCTTTACCAACACTTTTTACCAACATAACCCAAAATGCGTTGGTCAAGGGCACTTTTTGCCAACGCAAATGGGGATGTGTTGGGAACAGTCAAAGGGGGAAATACTTTTACCAACACATTATTAGTTGCATTGGTAAAAGTACTCCTTTGCCAACGCAAATGAAAATGTGTCGGAAAAAGTCATAAGGGGGGAGCACTTTTGCCAACGACATATTATTTGTGTTGGTAAACTTACCATTTTGCCAACACAATAAAATATGCGTTAGTAAAATGTTACCTTTTACCAACGCAAATGAGAATGTGTCGGAAAAAGTTATAAAGGGGGAGTACTTTTGCCAACGAAGTATTATTTGTGTTGGTGAATTTACCCTTTTGCCAACACAATAAAATATGCGTTGGTAAAATGTTACTTTTTACCAACGTAAATGAGAATGTGTCGGAAAAAGTCATAAGGGGGAAGTACTTTTGCCAACGAAGTATTATTTGTGTTGGTAAACTTACCCTTTTGCCAACACAATAAAATATGCATTGGTAAAATGTTACCTTTTACCAACGTAAATGAGAATGTGTCGAAAAAAGTCATAAGGGGGAAGTACTTTTGCCAACGAAGTATTATTTGTGTTGGTGAATTTACCCTTTTGCCAACACAATAAAATATGTGTTGGCAAAATGTTATCTTTTACCGATACAAATGAGAATGTGTCGGAAAAAGTCATAAGGGGGAAGTACTTTTGCCAACGAAGTATTATTTGTGTTGGTGAACTTACCCTTTTGCCAACACAGTAAAATATGCGTTGGTAAAAGGTTACCTTTTACCAACAAAGATGAGAATGTGTTGAAAAAAATCAAAAGCGGGGTTACCTTTTCCAACTCATTATTATTTGCGTTGGTGAAAGTACCATTTTGCCATCGCAATAAAATGTGTTGGTAAAGGTTATCTTTTACCAACATATCAAATAATGTGTTGGAAAAGGTCGTAAGAATTGGTAATCTCACCAACGTAATAACGTGTGTTGGTAAATGAGATACTTTTTCCAACAAATAAAATAATACGTTGGTGAAAGGTGGAGATAATGTATACCTTTTCTGAAGCAATATGGGATACATTGACAAAAGTCCAAAATATAGTGCGAGAGATTCCACCCCCCCCCCCCCCCCCCCACACTATGCCTTCGTACGACCAATCAAGATATCTGCTCCTCACAGAGAAATGTTACCTATAAGTTCCTATGCTCTCTCTCCACTGTCGATCTTTTCAATTCCAAGTGATTATATCCTATGGACTTAATCTTTTGTGGAAAAATTATTAACATAAATAATGGTTTTAAGCACTTGTTTAAGTTGGTAAATACCATAGTTTTGGATACTTGTTTTTTTTTAACCTAAAACTTAAGGAAAAAAAAAACCCAAACTTGTTTTGGGTTGTGTTTGGATTTTAGATATTTGCCCTGATGGGTCTTTACATGCCTAAGCCCATTAGAAATTAAAAAACGCTCAGCCACCACATCTCACTGGAACTTGATAAAAGTAAAAGAAGCACATTTGGATGTATCCAAAATCTATTCAGTTTAGATCTTCGGGAAAATTGATACTACATTTCTACAAAACTTTCAGTACCGAGGAAATTGAAATTTTCATTGATTTTATATGGTTTTTCCTATTTTGTTTTTTAATCTCAAATCAGTTAAATGTAGGAGAGTACGCAATTGCTCTGTTATTTCAAATCATATAAATTGATTGTGATCTGGTACAGATCCAAACATTATGGTTAGAGATATTTGATTTTCATAATTTTTCTTAAGAACTAAATGTGCACAACTTGGTTCAACATTTTCAAGAGCCCACACAATTGGCATCGCTCACTGTCTGGCATTTAGCAGGCGACTCTACAATTTCACAGGGGTGGGTGACGAATATCTTCCCTTGACAGCGAGTATGCCGCAAACCTCAGGGCCAACAAATGCAAGACTCAGACAGACAATACTACAATCGTCGAAATGGATCCGGGGAGCTTCAGGACCTTTGACCTCGGCTACTACAATCTTGTACTAAAGAGGAGAGGTTTATTCGTTTCTGATGCCGCTCTAATCACAGACAGCACTTCCAGATCTTATGTCAGCCAACTCCTCAATGGCCAGACTTCAAAATTCTACAAGGATTTCACATCATCAATGGAAAAGTTTATTCAAATCCAAGTAAAGACAGGATCTACAAGGGAGATTAGGAAGAACTGTGCTTTTATCAATAGTTGAAAATTATAGGTTCTTTTGTTCTTATTTTCATTTCTATGTTATCAGAGTGTGTCAATTGCTCTTTTTAGAGAGTCTTTTGGAGAGTAAAGCTATTTCATTGATGTTTGTATTTTTTTTTACTTAAATCATCAGTATGTTTATTCGTGGTTTTCTTTCCTGTCTATGATTCTGTGCCTCAAATTAAATTGAAACATGAGCAATGATTCGACAAGATCTGAGGGTACCAAAGGAACAGAGGGAAATAGTGTTGAAAATCAATTTTTATTTTGATTTTATGCAACCTATTAGGATGACGCTTCTAATGCCAAGAGGCACGAGTTGGATCGTATCCAAACTCTAGGTGATGAGTGTGATCATAAGTGGACCCCACTTATGGCATCATGAGCGAAACTCACACCCAGGTACATTCTGCCGGGTGGCTTGGATGTAACGTGCATCAAAATCATCAGGTCCCATATAATGAAAATTATTATAAATTTTTAATAAGTTAGTTAAAGATATATTATAAAAATCTTTTTAAAGTGATTTATATCTATTTTCAAATTTTCATGTATACAATAAAAGTTAGTTTCCTTAAATTTTTTTCCAATGACTTATAGGAAAAACCCATTAAAACTAAACTTTTGTAAAGTGGTCTATTAAATCTATAAGGATTTGCATAAAAAAAATCAAACTATAAATTAAGGAAAGAACTAATTAAGGAAACAATAACCTTAAGAAAAAAAGACTAAGCATATCTTTAAACAGGTCAAGTGGGAAACAATAACACATAACCTTAAATAGAAGGATATAGAGGTAAAACTAAATGGCAGTGAAATTGATGTTCCCTTTTGATGGGGCTTTTACAATGCTGTTTTTGGGGATGACTAAGTAAGATATTTAAATTTTCCTTCATTATGTATAATTGGATAGGTTGCCTAGTATGTTTTTCTCTTGTACACTAATTCCTTTCATCATTTTCAGCACCAAGCCATGTACATGTCATTCAAATAACAAACACAGCCACAGACGCATAGTCTCACTCTCAGGCAACATAGATAGAAAGTATACATATGGTTTCTTTTATAACTCATGAGGGGGCAAACCCAGACTGATGGAATAGCACACCCACATAATGAAGATGATTGGCTAACAAAACTAATAATCACACAGCGTAGAAGAGATCCAGCACGCTAGTCCCCTGTAAACTCTATCAAACAGTAAAATTTTACAAAAACCAAGAACCCATCAGTGAGGACCACAAAACTATCTCAAATTCCAACCCCCCTGGGAACATGTTCGACGTTTGCAGCTCAATTTGATTAAAAATGTCACAGATAGCACAACCCAAAATCCAATTTTCCATCCAACTCAATCGAACAATAAAATTAATAAGGAATTCTCTTTCCAAATAAGACACCGGGGCACATAGTCTTAAAAAAAAAACCTCAACCAAAATTTGCACTTACCAAATATAGATTTTTGTTAATAAGGAAAGAAATAACTGAGGAATTCTCTTTCCAAATAAAAAAAAAAAATTTGCTTTCAAGGCGGCAAAAATCTGCTAATGTTTGTGTATCTTCCGGTCCTCTACACTGCATGCACATTTCTTCTATTTTTTTTTCTCTCCACATCTCCCACAAGAATCATCTCCTCCGTCTTGCCTTTGCTACAAGCTTGTCTTTGGTCAAGCTCTTCCAAACCCAGCCACTGTCCCAACAATAAGAAGACGCCAGTCAATTTGTAGGTATGCTTTTTTTTTTTTTTATGAATCTATTCCATGCAAGGGATTCGATCATCTACCTGATTAAAAGAAGAACTAGAGAAAAAAAATTGAAAGATGCAGAGAGAGAGACGAATGCTTACTCCTGGCCAAATCTGGAAATAATTTGGCAAGCACCATGTTCTTTCTTCTTCCCTTTATCCCCAATCGCCACTACTCAGTAGAACTGTTGCACTTCTCTTTCTTTTTTCTCCATTGGCATGTGATCTCTCCTGCCAAATATCTGTCAAACCAAACCTCAGATTAAAAAAAAAAAAACCATTGCAAAAAAAGCCAAATCGCTGGCTCCTTCAGACGGATCTGCTTCGGCACCAGATCAGGATCCGACCCCAGCCGCTTCGTCCCATAGACGACCAGATCTGCCTCGCTGAGGGAGACCGACTTCTTCAGATTGGATCTCTTCCGCTCGCTCCTCTTCGCATCAAGCGACGGCACCATGAATGGTTCTTGCCGTAGACGAGCAAACCTGCTCTGTCCCGCAGATGATGCTCTTGCCGGGCTTGGGGGTCGGATTCTTGGGGCACGGCTTCCTCGCATCCGGTTGGGGATATCGATCAGCATGCTTGGCGACCTCTTTTTCTTCCTCCTCCTCCTTCTCCTCCTCTCCCCTCCTTCCCCTTTTCCTTCCCCTTTTCTATTTTCTTCAGTCGATGTATCTCTGCTCCCCTGTTTTGAGTGATGAAGAGAACATCCATCCAGATGCTTCTTTTTAATATTTTAATGCTCATAGATACATGCATACATGCATGTATCTTCATACAATGGCTAATTTGTGGCCCCACGAATGAGTCCACTTGCATAAAATCCTAACCGTTCAAAATGATTCTTCCTCTCTTAATTATTGACTGATAAAATTTCACTCGAATTGGTAATTGGCATACCATCAGATTAACCAATCAGTCAATTAAAAAAATAAATTTAATGACAACACACCTCTTATTACAGTGAAATTTGGATGAAGGCCTATTTAAAAAGGGCAACTATTTTTAGTGGGTCAGCTTTTTTTAAGTGACATTGATCATATACTTATTTAATTATATACACACATATCTATAGAAATTGGTACCCCGATTGTACATTTTGCTCTTGCCTTTTTTTTTCTTTTTAAAACATATGTGGGTGTCAAATTTGGGATTTAAGTTGAATTGAAAAATTTTACAAATTTGTGACATTGAAATTACATATTTCATGACATATTATTGATTTATTTCATATTTCATTTTATTCAATTACATGTTCATAACCTTGCCACTTTGTGTGCCCCACAATTAGGTCCACTTATATAAAATCCAAACTGTTCAAAATGATTTCCCTTCTTTCTACTATGTCCTGATAAAATTTCACTATACTTGGTAACTAGCTAAACACACCCGTGCTTAGCACATGTAACATAATTTGTAATAAAGAAGCTATTTAAAAAATTTAAAACATTATAAGAAATATAACCTATAATATATTTCTCTTAAAGGCAGGTTTGGTAGTAAGTTAGTAAGAAATTTAAACTATTGTTGTCCCATATATAAGCATCCTAACCAACCCACCTATGGATACAGGAGATAAATTTGCTAGTATTATTAATAGATCCTAGTTTGAAATTAACAAATTAAGAGAAAAGAATGAAGCAACTCTAGAGATGATTTAAAAAAAAACATTATAAACTTTGTGAAAACTACTACTCAAGAAAGTTAAAATAATAAAAGTATATTTAAATGCTCAAGAAAATATTTAACAGTTTGAATATGTTGGGATCATGTTTATCCATACCCTCACTAAGGACCCAGTTGAGATATCTTGAGTCACAATCCAATGAAAGTTGCTTCTGTTCTTTAATATAAAAAACTCAGCAATAAAATAGAGTACATGTTAATTGTTTTTTTGTAAAGTTGGTTGCCTGGCAATGATAAAATCACTTCATGTTTCGGTCCGTGGTTTATTCATATAGATATATTAATTCCTATGTGAATAAGCAACTCACATCATTGTCAATTTGATATGATGTATTCTAATGTAAAAAAGAAAACTCTAAATAACCTAATAATACTATCCTTTTTAATACTGGTGTAACTTAGAAATTGAACTTTGCTTATCATTAGAAAAATGAGTCCGGATTTCTTTGAGGCAACACTAAAAATATTAGTTTTAACCTATTCATTATTCAATTGAAAAATATTAGTTTTAATTGTTGAAATCAAATATAAATCTAAAAATGAAAGAGGTTGATTTTTTTGCCTATTTTTAATATTGTAAATTCTATTACTCTGATTATCTAATAATGAACTGGCATGTGATCAGATATGGATAGGAGTTGGATATTTCTTAGAGATAAATTTAGTAAGCAGCATATGGATGGAGTTGATTCATTTATTGAATTTGCAAAAACTCATTTGGCCGGGGTTGGAGAGATTAAGTGCCCGTGTGCAAACTGTTGCAATCATTTTACACACCCGTATGGTACTGTGAAACGTCATCTACTTAGATATGGGATGAGGGAATCCTACACTGTTTGGTTAGATCATAGGGAGATTCCACAACCCGATGAGTCGGATGAGATCATAGATGAATTCGATGAGGACCATCGTGATATTGATGAATTAATGGAAGACCATTATAGGGGGACTTACATAGAGGATGATACCCTAGAGCTAGAGAATGTACATAACTTTGAGAAAATGTTGGAGGCCTCTCAACAAGGCTTGTACTCGGGATGCAAAGAGTCAGATACTCTACTATCGTTCGTCATTCAGATGCTACAAGTAAAGGTAGAATACGGGTGGAGCAATAATTCTTTTAACAAGATGTTGGAGACATTCAAGAAGTTCTTACCAAAGGAAAATATAGTTCCTGGATCAATGTATGAGTGCAAGAAGTTACTTCGTGACTTGGGGTTGGGGTATGAACTTATCGATGCATGTAAAAACGATTGTGCACTATTCTGGAAGGAGACTGCTAAAGTAGAAAGATGTCCTGTATGTGAGAAGTCTAGGTACAAGGTTCATGATGGCCGGGGTAAGAAGATTCCTCATAAGATACTGCGTTGGTTCCCGTTGGCACCGAGGTTGCGAAGATTGTACATGTCCAAGATGACAGCGAGTGACATGAGATGGCATTGTGGCAAGCGTCTCGATGAAGAATTAGTGAGTCATCCAGCCGATTGTAAGGAGTGGAGGGACTTTGATCGGAATTATCCAAAGTTTGCTCAAGAGATCCGCAATGTAAGGTTGGGCTTAGCCACCGATGGGTTCAACCCATTTGGAAACTTGAGCACTTCTTACAACATGTGGCCGGTAATACTTATGCCCTATAATCTGCCACCCTGGAATGGACGTGGCTTTGGGATGGAGATCTTCTCCCAGCATGTCCGTCTTTTCTCACCTATCTCAAGGGCTTCCAACCCTTCACAGAGGGAAAAGGAAATGGCGCATTGGTTTGTGTTATACAATACAGATGAGGTCTTACCTTATTTAGAGTATGTAGTTTGGTCTAATTACATGTACATATAGCTCTTACACTCATTTATTTTTACACAGCTTTTAGATACTAATGAATTAAAATTTCGTTGAGTAGAGAACACAAGAGTATTGTGCAAATTCGACAAGGACGTGACATAGCTCAGGTACAGCAAGAAGAATTTCCAAATTGGTTCAAAAAACGGGTAAGATATATTAAAAAAATGAAAACCACTCAGTTATAATGAACTAGACCACAATTGATATTAACTTAGTGCACTTTTCATGTTTTGATCATGTAGATGAATGATTTGTGAACTTAATGGTCAGGAGAAGCAACTGAAGAACTTTGGTCATTGGCAAATGGTCCCGATCCTATTATTGATTTTTATTCTGGATGTATCTCTAATGGCATCCGATTCCATACTCGAGATCGTGAAAGCCGTCGTAGGTGCCAAAACAGTGGGTTAGTCGTAGAAGGGAACCATAAAGGAAAACAGATTGATTTCTATGGTTATCTGTGCAAAATATGGGAGTTGAGATATCTGCATGGGGGTAGAGTGGTTCTGTTCCAATGTGAATGGTACAACACAGGTCATAGAAGTAGAATTTACAATGACAAATATGTCACATCTATTGATGTTACAAGGCGTTGGTATAAAGATGATCCATTTGTCTTACCAAGTAATGTGAGTCAAGTATTCTATGTTAATGATACCAGCAAAGGCAAAAATTGGAGAATTGTAGAACAGGTTAGGCACCGTGGAATATGGGATGTTCCAGAGCGAGATGATGCTGATGCATTTCAACAAGATAAATCCACTTCTGGTCTCTCAACCCATGATGAAGACATGGATCTTCCTTACCATAGGGATGATAGGGATCCCGAGATCATTCATATCAATGAACTAAGGCCAGAGCATATAAATGATGACAGTGATGAGGATGACACCTTGGCAGAGTATGTAGATGACGAAGACGATGAGATGGAGAGATTGCCCAATCCTGATATAGATCTTGATATGGATTATTAGATGTAGTTTTTGTTTTTTACTTTAATCATGTATGGACATGTGTTATGATTGGATAGTCATTTTTTGTTTTAATGTCTCAATATTGTTTCATATTTCATTTCATATTATTCATTTATGTCATATTTCATTTTATTAAATAACATGTTCATATATAGTTGCCAAAAAAATGCCTAAAGGCGGCAAATCGTTTGTCATGCCCGGGTGGGTAAAGAGAGTTAAAATGAATGCTTTGGAGAAGAAGAGAAAGCAAACTATTGAGGAGAATTCAAAGAAGCTTCAGGAATTAGGGTTAAGTAAAGCGGCAGATTTGATGCTCAATTCACATAGGCGGACCATGAGTACATGCGAAAGAGAGTTAAAGAGAATCAGGTCGGCGGCAAATGATGATGACGAGGAGTATGTACCGCCCGAGGTTGAGGAAGGACAGAGTTCTTCCACTGAAGATACTAGTAGTTATGAGAATGATGGGTTTGCTGGTTCTCACGCGTCGAAGGTAATGTGTGTCTCAAATATGTTTCCTATTTTTTGTGTATAATCACATTTGCATATATATCAAGTTGTTTCTAAATATATCAAGTTGTTTCCAATTATTGACTCATATACTAATACTTCATTTTTCTGCTATGCCAGGTTAAACATATGGCCTCGTGGTCAAAGAAAAGAGGCAGGGGTCAATCATGTGAAGGGCATGCCCATGGTTCATCTTCAACACAACCTTCACCAATAGAGGCCAATCATGCAGTGAGCATGCCTGTGGTGGCTATAGTTAATCAAGTCCCACAACCCGCCCTACCTGACCAGATGACCAGTCCACCTACTATTGGTAGCAGCGTTGGTAAAAAATATATAGCTTTATATATACATAACAAATTATCCTTACTTTAATATTTTTTATAAACTAATTCAAATTAAATTATTGTCTTAACAGCATCGGTTCCAGCACCTTCTAAAATGTGTGGACGGGGTGCATTCCGGGGTTTGAGCGCCGATAAATTTAGAAAACAACTCGGTCATGCCATTCCAGTTGAAATTGACTTTGACCAAAAGGAAATAGTGGGTTATTGGGCCCCTTCCTTGGCGAGTGCTCTTGGAGAACAAATTCGATCTTTTGTACCGCTCCGAGATATCAAGTTTGCAAAACTTGATAGTGGATTAAGGGAGTCAATTATTCAAAGAGTTTCGGTAATTTTTATAATGTATATATTTCAAACATATTATTTATGATTTTAACTGGAGTAATTTTGTTATTTTCAAATGCAGCAAACTTTTGACTTTGGAGATTACACAAATAATGAGTTGGTCAGAAGTATCATTGACAAAAGGTGCCAAAAATTGTTGAAGTATTGGAAAAGCATCTTACACAAGCGGTACCTTGCGCTTAAGGAGGAGGGAGTGGCTGACCTCAAGAGCATTAAAGATCCTCCTTGTAAACCAGATGACTGGGTGTGGATGATCAAAAATGTGTGGGAGAATAATGACAAGTGGAAGGTATATAGCCTAGAGCTACTCTTCGTAATTTATATAAATATACAAAAATTGTCAATCTTTTACTTCTAATTCTTTTTTTATATACACATCTTGTTAATTGATTATATTTTCCACGCAGAAAAAGTCAGAGAATGCGAAGACTGCTCGAGCTGCCTTGAAATATAATCATACAAGCGGCTCCAGATCATTTGTGTCCCGAGCTGATATTGCTGTGAGTGCATGTTTAGAAATTCTAACAGTATTATTATAAAATTCAGTGTTTAATTAGTATACTTGATTTATCAAATGAAATAATAGACAAAGGAGAGTGGTGTACAACAGTCTATGCCTGATAGATTCGCAGACACCCACAAACGTCATAAAAAGGGAGGTGTGTGGATAAACGACATTGCTGAGCAACGTCATGTACGTATACCTAACTCATTTGCTGTCACAACCCGAGCCCAGAAATCGGGGGTTAGCGAAAAGCCAAACCGGTGACACACGTCCTCCCGTGCACGTGCATCCAAACCCAGTCCAGATGCACCCACACAAGGGATCTAACACGTGCGAACTAAGCGTACGCGGAAGCTGTACATATCATAGCAAGCAACAAAGAAAATAGCGGAAGCCAAAACAAATACGGAACGGAAAGTCAAAGCTAAATACCATACATGAAAACCAGATACAAGTCCGGATACACGACAAAATCAGATGTACAAATATACAAGGTGCAAAGTCCAAAGTCTCAAAGGTGCCCAAATACAAATCCCCAAAAACCAAAACTCAAAACAAAAGGCCACTGATATGCATGCACGCCCTCGGCAGAGGTGATCAGGCCCACTCTGCCAAGCCGGAGGGTGCCTCTACACTCGGCCCTGCAGCCTCTTCGACCGCCGGGGAGCTGGGCAAGGTATCTGAGCCTGCAACACCACAGACAACACGAATGAATACAACGATCCAGCAAATATAAGTAATAGGGATGAAACACTCATAGTATCAAAGTAAATAAGGACAGAATAGTAAGTTTGGAGTTTCATCTTAGTAAGTTAAGCCAATCGTGCATAGAAGTGAAGCATGATATTTGAATCAAAATATAGAAATACTGACTAAGTGGCTACTACGTTAACCATGTTCTCTCCAATAGAGAGCAGAGCAAAGCAGAGCAGAGGAGAACACCACTGACCGGGCCAGGGTACAAGTGGGTCTCAGGTTCCTGGGTTCCGGGGTCCCAAGACAAAGCGACACTGCAGTGAGACAGAGAAACAGAGATCTAAACCAGAGGTAACCCCGTCGGGCAACCTAGGGCTGAGGCTGAGTAGAGCCAGACTAATACCAATCAAATCAAATCTAAAAGAAGGGAGATTATCCGCTTTGGACTCACCGATGACAAGGACCGGATCTTATCCTTACGTATTAATCTCTGGGCAGAGCCACCCGGGAATACCCAAACCAAACAAAGATATGCAAAGCCAAAGACAGAGCATAGATTAAGTCGAAGCATAGCATAGATCAAAGCATAGTGCAGATCAAAGAGTAAATCAGACATACAGGACGAAAACAAAATGACTGCGGAATGCATAACATAGATTAACAGAACAGAGGGCAAAACTGTAAACAATATGCAATGCATCTCAGATTAATACGGAGTCAAGGTTCATTACAAGCCAGTCCTAAGCTAGTTGTTCACTGTCACTAACCGTGCATGTTGATGTAGTTTTAAGTTAATCAATGCACCGTTGCCATCAAAGTGTTGCAATGTAATCTTTGCGTGCACCGACGTCCCTTAAACCAACACCCATGGGGAGGTGCTTAACAGTAAATCAACACTCACATGAATAAGTCACAGCCAAACAAACTATTCATGCGATCCAAGGAATCCATTGGGTCGGTTTACGTGTATGGTTTCATGTATATAAGCCCTACAAAGTCACACCATTATCCTAGGTTTCATTCATATTTTACAAGTCTTACGGTTTAGCCATGGGTGACCTACGGCTTAGCCGTATGCATCTTACGGCTTAGCCGTAACATGCACTACGGCTTAGCCGTGGTTCCCTTCAGAACACGGCTAAACTGTCATCTTCCACCTCTGATCTGATACATTTCACGGCTGAGCTACGGTGGAGTCCACGGCTTAGCCGTAGACCATCACGGCTTAGCCGTAGCTTCACCGTAAGAGTACTGATAGCAGAAAAAGTTTCGACTGATCAGGGTGATAATTCACAGCTGGGTCACGGCTAGCTTACGGCTCAGCCGTAGAACAAATTACGGCTTAGCCGTAGCCTAGCCGTAGAACAAACTCGAAATTTCAAGTCTCTGGAAAGTGAGCCGTAGAAGTTTACGGCTTAGCCGTACAATGCAGAGACGAATTCGGGATGGTTACGGAAACAAAAATTTGGTACAGAAATGTCTCCAACACAGGCTCATCTGATCCTTACATCCTAGACATTGGCTGTAAAACATTCTATACAAAGAAGAAGATGGAAATCAAAGCAATCAAACAAAACACCCATATGTGTTATCAAAGCTTGTACTTATACTTGCCTCAAAGCTCTACCAATCCACTGACTCAAGCTCCCAATCAACTAAAATTCAAACAAAGCAAAGCAAATTACAAATCCATGAGCATGCACAGAGAGAGAAAGAGATGGGAGATCAAATTTGGAGAAGAAACACAAAGAACCCACTTACCCAAAGCAAGGACAGAGAGAAAAGGGAAAGAACCCAATCAAAATGGGAATCCAAATCATCAATCGAGCAAGAGAAGTGAAGAGAAGAGAGAGAGAGAACGTGAAGCTTCTCCTTTTCTTGCATGCAACATTGGAGACAAATGGGCAGGGAGAGAGACACCTGGGAGCTGACTCCTATATATAGGTTTTGTAGTTTAGATCAAAGTCCGAAGAGTTTATACTATTTACAGTTCAAGTCACACGAAGGTTCAACTTCTCCAATTGACTCCAAATGGGTCTGACACAGTTATGGAATATAACGAGCTCAACAAAATACACGTGCTGACACCAAGATGATGCAAATATGATGCAAGCAAAGCAAAAGCAAAATTACGAAAAAGGGCTTAGAACTACCTATTCCAGGTCAAAGGTTACTCAACTACCTATCCAAGACCCAAAACCAAGTCCAAAAGAATAAAACAACAAAAACACACACTAATGAGCCACTAATCCGGCTCAAAGGGGATCGGAGCGTTACATCCTCCCCCACTAGAAATCATTCCGTCCTCGGAATGACTACCTACCTGCGCAAAGAGCTGGGGGTACTGGCGTGCTAGCTGCTCCTCTAGCTCCCAAGTAGCCTCATCTGGACCGTGATGCTCCCACAACACTTTAACCCATCTGATAGTCCTGGTACGGAGAATCTGCTCTCGTGTGCCAACGATGCGAAGCGGACGCTCAACGTAAGTTGCATTAGGTTGAATCTGGATGTCATCGTAGCGGATCACATGGCTCGGATCCGGCACATACTTACGGAGCATCGACACATGGAAGACATCGTGCACACCGGAGAACTTAACTGGAAGCGTCAACCGATAAGCTAAATCTCCAACTCGGCTCTTGACTTCGAACGGTCCTACATATCTCGGAGCTAACTTGCCCTTCTGACCAAATCGAACTGTGCCCTTCATCGGAGAAACTTTAAGAAATACCCAATCTCTGACTTGGAATGCCAAAGGTCTCCTCCAAGTATCCGCATAGCTCTTCTGTCTGGATCGAGCAATCTTCAGATTCTCTATCACTTTCTGCACTTTCTCTGTCGTCTCAGCTATGATTGTCGGACCATGAAAACTTCTTGTTCCTACCTCTTCCCAGCACACTGGGGTCCTGCACTTGCGTCCATATAGAGCCTCATAGGGTGCCATACCAATACTCTCGTGGAAGCTGTTGTTGTAAGCAAACTCACACAATGCTAGATGCGTATCCCATTCCTTCTCAAAGTTCAGCACACTAGCTCTGAGCATATCCTCCAATGTCTGAATGGTACGCTCCGACTGTCCATCGGTCTGGGGGTGGTATGCCTTACTAAAACTCAGCTTCGTGCCCATAGCTTCCTGAAAGGCTCTCCAGAATGAAGACACAAAACGACTATCGCGATCAGACACGATCGATACTGGGGTGCCATGCAATCTGACTATCTCGTCAACAAACTTCCTGGCCATCTCTGTGAATGTCATCCCTTTTTTGAAAGAAAGGAAATGTACTGACTTGGTCAATCTGTCCACTATTACCCATATCGCATTGTTCTTTCTACTGGTCGGCGGAAAACTGGAGACGAAATCCATCGTAATGTGCTCCCACTTCCACTGCGGAGTGTGCAATGGATGCAATGACCCTGGAGGTCGCTGATGGTCAGCTTTTACCCTCTGACAGGTCAAACATCGAGCTACGAACCCTGCGATCTCCCGCTTCATATTGTTCCACCAAAATCTATCTCTCAAGTTTCGGTACATCTTCGTACTCCCTGGGTGCATCGCATATCGGGCATCGTGCGCATCTGTCATTAACTTATCTTTTAGCTCGTCCACAGCGGGAACACACAATCGACTCCTTAAGTACAAAACTCCATCTATCAAGCTAAAATCCGGTCGATCTGCCATCCGATCTCTGAACTTCACCAGGAGGGGGTCCTCAAACTGGCTATCCTTGATCTGCTGAATCACCTCAGGCTGAAACACGATGGTCGTAGCTAATGTCACCAACTCACCTACCATCCGAACCTCAACAGGCTGATCATGCACAAGCATATAGAATCCTGCCAACACCTGAAGACTGTCTGTCCTCCTGCTAAGTGCATCTGCAACTACATTGCCCTTGCCTGGGTGGTACTTGATCGGAAAGTCGTAGTCTTTGATAAACTCCAACCATCTCCGCTGCCTCATATTCAAGTCATGCTGATCAAACAAGTACTGCAGACTGTGATGATCGGAATGGACCTCGAACTTCACACCGTACAAGTAATGCCGCCACAACTTCAGTGCAAATACAATGGCTGCTAGCTCCAAGTCATGTGTGGCATAATTCTTCTCATGCTCTTTCAGCTGTCTGGATCTATAGGCAATCACTTTCTGATTCTGCATCAGTACACAGCCTAGTCCAACGCGAGAAGCATCGGAATAAATCACGAATCCCTCACTACCATCCGGGAGAGTCAACACTGGCGCCGTAGTGAGCTTTTCTTTCAACATCTGAAAACTACGCTCACACTTCTCTGTCCACTCATACGGGACCTTCTTCCGAGTCAACTGAGTCAGCGGGGCTGAAATCTTCGAGAAGTCCTGCACAAACCTGCTGTAATATCCCGCCAATCCCAGAAAACTCCGAATCTCTGTCACTGATCTAGGACGGGGCCAATGGACTACTGTTTCAATCTTAGCCGGATCCACCATCAATCCCTCTCGAGAAATCTTATGACCCAGAAATGCAACTTGTTCTAGCCAGAAATCACACTTAGACAACTTTGCATACAACTTGTGATCTCTAAGCAGCTGCAATGCTTTCCTCAGATGGTCTGTATGTTCTTCAGCAGTCTTCGAATAGACCAATATGTCATCTATAAAAACCACAACGAACTGGTCCAAGAAGGAAGTAAACACTCTATTCATCAATGCCATGAAAGCTGCGGGTGCGTTCGTCAAACCAAATGGCATGACAAGGAACTCGTAGTGTCCATACCGAGTCCTGAAATCTGTCTTAGGAACATCCTCATCCTTCACCCTGAGCTGGTGATATCCTGACCTCAAGTCAATCTTAGAGAAGTAAGCTGCACCCTGAAGCTGATCGAACAACTCATCAATCCTAGGCAATGGATATTTGTTCTTGATAGTCACTTTGTTCAACTGCCTGTAGTCAATGCACATCCGGAAACTGCCATCCTTCTTCTTGACAAACAATACAGGAGCTCCCCAAGGTGAAACACTTGGGCATATGAACCCTTTATCCAACAGATCCTGCAACTGTTTCTTCAATTCCAACAATTCTGCAGGTGCCATACGATATGGAGCTCTACTGATGGGTGCTGTACCGGGCATCAAGTCAATAGCAAATTCGACCTCCCGAACCGGTGGCAACTCTAGCACATCCTCCGGAAAGACATCCGAAAACTCGCTGACTACGGGGATCTCACTGAGCTGTCGCTGATCTTTCTTCTCTGAAATGAATGCGAGAAATCCCTCACATCCCCTACGAAGCATCCTGTCTGCCTTACAAGCAGAGATCACACGCCTTGGGCACTTCGTCTGGTTGCCCTCAAATCGAAATCCGCTGCCCAAATCAAAGTAGATAGCCTTGCTGTAGCAATTGATACACGCATGATATCTCGCAAGCCAGTCCATACCAAGAATCACATCAAAATCCAGTGTCGTGAGCAACACGAGGTCTACCGGGAGCTGATGACCAGCTATCCGCACATCACACTGAGGGTAGAACACACTGCACTCCACCCGCTTACCAACCGGAGTGGATACTAACAACAAGTACGGGAGTGGTGTGGGTCGCTGTCGAAGCTGCACAGCAAAATGGGGTGCTACGTACGAACACGTAGACCCGGAGTCAAATAAGGCTAAAGCTTCAGCATCAGAAATTAAAATTTTACCTTCTACGACCGTAGCCTCCTCTGCGCCCTCATGCGTAGCAGCATAAGCTCGAGCTGTCTGGCGGTTCTGCTTCGGGGCTGGGCGAGCTGTCTAAGATTTGCCCTGCGCTGTAGATCCTGCATATCTCATCTGTGGAAAGGACTGAAACTTCGGGCATTGGGCCCGCTTGTGGTCCGTAGAGCCACACCCGAAACAAGCCCCACTCTTCCTCTAACATCTGTCGGTGGGGTGATCCTTCCCACAGTGACCGCAAACCACCTGAGTACTGCTCGAACTGCCCTGCTTACCCTTGAACTTCTTCTGAAACTGACTTCTGCCACTGGAACCTGCCGCCCTCTTAGCCTCAGTTCGCTCCTCCTCAAATATGGCCTCCGCATCATAGGCCCTGTCAATAGCGTCATCCAAGGTAGCCGGCCACATACATGCAACTACGTGGCGTTTGTGCCTCGGATTCAGGCCGTTGACGAAGCGAGTCACCTTCTTATGCTCAGTGTTCACCATGTCCTCTGCAAAGTGAGACAGCTCTGTAAACCTATGTACATAATCTGCAACTGACATCTGTCTCTGCTGAAGGTTGAAGAATTCCACTTCCTTGGCTCGCTGAATATGGAGAGGCATGAACTTCCGACGAAATTGCTGCTTGAAGGTCTCCCAAACTGTGGCACTGGGCATAGTCTGGAATGAGCTCTTGACACTTCTCCACCATGTCTTGGCTACACTCCGGAGCATAGAGGCTGTGAGTACTACTTTCTGTTTGTTGCTACACACAATCGTATCAAATAGCTCTTCAGTCTGCTCCAACCATTGCTCAGCCTGCAATGCATCCTCTATCCCATGGAACTCAGTTGCCCCTCGCTTACGGAACTTATCAAAAAGCGCATTTGGATCTGCTTCCTTGGGCTGGAAAATCACTTGCTGGTCTATACGAGGTGATGCTGACGCGGCAGCCTGACTCTGCCTATCGACCATGGATGCCATCTGCGCCTGTAATGACTGCATAGACTGCATCATCATCATCAGACGCTCCTCACTACTGATATGTGGGGGTACCGATCCACTATCACCGTTATGGCCCTGTTGATTCTCATCCCGAGATCCTGATCCTGAGGCCATCCTGCAAAAGGAAAAGAAACACAACACACAAATATAAAATGCCCTGAGTTAGTCGAATCCCAAATCAACATATGAGACTTCGAGTCAAATAGTTGATAGCGTTATCTCACCACGATCTTAGATGCCTACATGCTTATACTAGCATGCTCTGATACCATACAATACGTATGTCACAACCCGAGCCCAGAAATCGGGGTTAGCGAAAAGCCAAACCGGTGACACACGTACTCCCGTGCACGTGCATCCAAACCCAGTCCAGATGCACCCACACAAGGGATCTAACACGTGCGAACTAAGCGTACGCGGAAGCTGTACATATCATAGCAAGCAACAAAGAAAATAGCGGAAGCCAAAACAAATACGGAACGGAAAGTCAAAGCTAAATACCATACATGAAAACCAGATACAAGTCCGGATACACGACAAAATCAGATGTACAAATATACAAGGTGCAAAGTCCAAAGTCTCAAAGGTGCCCAAATACAAATCCCCAAAAACCAAAACTCAAAACAAAAGGCCACTGATATGCATGCACGCCCTCAGCAGAGGTGATCAGGCCCACTCTGCCAAGCCGGAGGGTGCCTCTACACTCGGCCCTGCAGCCTCTTCGACCGCCGGGGAGCTGGGCAAGGTATCTGAGCCTACAACACCACAGACAACACGAATGAATACAACCATCCAGCAAATATAAGTAACAGGGATGAAACACTCATAGTATCAAAGTAAATAAGGACAGAATAGTAAGTTCGGAGTTTCATCTTAGTAAGCTAAGCCAATCGTGCATAGAAGTAAAGCATGATATTTGAATCAAAACATGGAAATACTGACTAAGTGGCTACTACGTTAACCATGTTCTCTCCAATAGAGAGCAGAGCAAAGCAGAGCAGAGGAGAACACCATTGACCGGGCCAGGGTACAAGTGGGTCTCAGGTTCCTGGGTTCCGGGGTCCCAAGACAAAGCGACACTGCAGTGAGACAGAGAAACAGAGATCTAAGCCAGAGGTAACCCCGTCGGGCAACCTAGGGCTGAGGCTGAGTAGAGCCAGACTAATACCAATCAAATCAAATCTAAAAGAAGGGAGATTATCCGCTTTGGACTCACCGATGACAAGGACCGGATCGTATCCTTACGTATTAATCTCTGGGCAGAGCCACCCGGGAATACCCAAACCAAACAAAGATATGCAAAGCCAAAGACAGAGCATAGATTAAGTCGAAGCATAGCATAGATCAAAGCATAGTGCAGATCAAAGAGTAAATCAGACATACAGGACGAAAACAAAATGACTGCGGAATGCATAACATAGATTAACAGAACAGAGGGCAAAACTGTAAACAATATGCAATGCATCTCAGATTAATACGGAGTCAAGGTTCATTATAAGCCAGTCCTAAGCTAGTTGTTCACTGTTACTAACCGTGCATGTTGATGTAGTTTTAAGTTAATCAATGCACCGTTGCCATCAAAGTGTTGCAATGTAATCTTTGCGTGCACCGACGTCCCTTAAACCAACACCCATGGGGAGGTGCTTAACAGTAAATCAACACTCACATGAATAAGTCACAGTCAAACAAACTATTCATGCGATCCAAGGAATCCATTGGGCCGGTTTACGTGTATGGTTTCATGTATATAAGCCCTACAAAGTTACACCATTATCCTAGGTTTCATTCATATTTTACAAGTCTTACGGTTTAGCCATGGGTGACCTATGGCTTAACCGTATGCATCTTACGGCTTAGCCGTAACATGCACTACGGCTTAGCCGTGGTTCCCTTCAGAACACGGCTAAACTGTCATCTTCCACCTCTGATCTGATACATCTCATGGCTGAGCTACGGTGGAGTCCACGGCTTAGCCGTAGCTTCACCGTAAGAGTACTGATAGCAGAAAAAGTTTCGACTGATCAGGGTGATAATTCACGGCTGGGTCACGGCTAGCTTACGGCTCAGCCGTAGAACAAATTACGGCTTAACCGTAGCCTAGCCGTAGAACAAACTCGAAATTTCAAGTCTCTGGAAAGTGAGCCGTAGAAGTTTACGGCTTAGCCGTACAATACAGAGACGAATTCGGGATGGTTACGGAAACAAAAATTTGGTACAGAAATGTCTCCAACACAGGCTCATCTGATCCTTACATCCTAGACATTGGCTGTAAAACATTCTATACAAAGAAGAAGATGGAAATCAAAGCAATCAAACAAAACACCCATATGTGTTATCAAAGCTTGTACTTATACTTGCCTCAAAGCTCTACCAATCCACTGACTCAAGCTCCCAATCAACTAAAATTCAAACAAAGCAAAGCAAATTACAAATCCATGAGCATGCACAGAGAGAAAGAGATGGGAGATCAAATTTGGAGAAGAAACACAAAGAACCCACTTACCCAAAGCAAGGACAGAGAGAAAAGGGAAAGAACCCAATCAAAATGGGAATCCAAATCATCAATCGAGCAAGAGAAGTGAAGAGAAGAGAGAGAGAACGTGAAGCTTCTCCTTTTCTTGCATGCAACGTTGGAGACAAATGGGCAGGGAGAGAGACACCTGGGAGCTGACTCCTATATATAGGTTTTGTAGTTTAGATCAAAGTCCGAAGAGTTTATACTATTTACAGTTCAAGTCACACGAAGGTTCAACTTCTCCAATTGACTCCAAATGGGTCTGACACAGTTATGGAATATAATGAGCTCAACAAAATACACGTGCTGACACCAAGATGATGCAAATATGATGCAAGCAAAGCAAAAGCAAAATTATGAAAAAGGGCTTAGAACTACCTATTCCAGGTCAAAGGTTACTCAACTACCTATCCAAGACCCAAAACCAAGTCCAAAAGAATAAAACAACAAAAACACACACTAATGAGCCACTAATCCGGCTCAAAGGGGATCGGAGCGTTACATTTGCAATAAACACCCAAAACTACATTGTTATTTTTAGTTGGAGGTTAATGTATTCAAAATTGATAGGCTACGATGGTGGAAAAGATTACCTCACAGTCGCAGTCAGATGTCCCAGATCCACAGATTGAGATGCAAGTTTTCCAAGAAGTGCTTGGAAAGAGGTCGGCCTACACATTGGGATACGGGATTCGCAACAACTGTTCATCTTTTACAAAATCTCAACCATCTAATACTGAGTTGATCACTCTACGCCAGCAGGTTGCTAAATATCAAAGTCAAATATCAGAAGTTCAAAACTTTTTGCTAATGGTGGCTGAAAAAACAGGGATAGATCCAGCTAGTGTCCCTATATTTAGTCCAGGGAGCGGTAGTGGTGATGCCACATTGGCTGGAGGGCACGATGAGGCTTCTCTTGGTTAGCATCTGTTTTGCAATAAACAGACTTTTAGTTTGATATATGTACTTTGATATTTTTCGATCTTTCTTTTAAGATATTTACAAACATTTGATGTTTATTCGATGGGATATATATGTTTTGAAGTATATGTTGACTTTTTTAATATAAATGTTTCATTTATGTGCTCATATTTTGGATTTGTATTTACTATATTGTTAATGTGTTTGGATGTGATATAAACAGGTATAAACAGGTTGCAAAAACATTTTTTCCAAAACAAAAAAAAATCAAAATTACTTTTGCCAGCACAAATTATGTGTGCTAACGCATTTCTGTGTACCAATGCATTTTTATGTTGGCAAAAGTTGTTTTGCCAATTTCTTTTCTTACTTTTGCTAACACCATAGTGTGTTGGTAAAATTAAACTTGTGGTAGCATTGTATTTTGTGTTGGTAAAAGTTTATTTACCAACCTGTTTTTATACATTTTTCAACACCCATTTGTGTTGGTAGAGCTCAACTTTTGCCAATAGTTTTAATTTGTGTTAACAAAAGTTGCTTTACCAACTTGTTATCTCTAATTTTGCCAACACTATTTTGCGTTGGTAAAGATCAAAATTTGCCAACATTTTTTGTTTGTGTTGGCAAAAGTTTATTTACCAACCTATTTTCCTACTTTCCTCAACACTCGTTTATGTTGGTAGAGATCAACGTTTGCCAACATTTTTAATTTGTGTTGGCAAAAGTTGCTTTGCCAACATGTTATATCTAATTTTGCCAACACCATTTTGCGTTGGTAAAGATAAAAATTCACCAACATTTTTTGTTTGTGTTGGCAAAAGTTTATTTACCAACCTATTTTCCTAGTTTTCTCAACACCCGTTTATGTTGGTAGAGATCAACGTTTGCCAACATTTTTAATTTGTGTTGGCAAAAGTTGCTTTGCCAACATGTTATATCTAATTTTGCCAACACTATTTTATGTTGGTAAAGATCAAAGTTTGCCAATATTTTTTGTTTGTGTTGGCAAAAGG
Source organism: Sextonia rubra (assembly GCA_037013555.1). Taxonomy (NCBI): domain Eukaryota; kingdom Viridiplantae; phylum Streptophyta; class Magnoliopsida; order Laurales; family Lauraceae; genus Sextonia; species Sextonia rubra. The sequence goes on from JASUAD010000007.1 coordinate 964,198, forward strand.
CACTCCCCACATACTTTTACCAACACCTTTCCAACACATTTTTTTGGGTTGGTAAAGTATGTTGCCAACATTTATTGATTTTTTCCAACGTTTTGTTGTGTGTTGGCAAAAGTGAATTTTCTTGTAGTGTAACAATCTAATCATGCATTTAAAACAAATAAAGGGGCTGAAAAATGAAATTTAGAGTTTGATATACTTATATGAATCACATTATACCAACATGCATTAAACAATAATTAGCTTATATTTGCCTTTGATTTGTATTCAAATCACTTCCTTCTCTTGGCTCAACTTTAGAAGAATAATACTGCACTTGACGCTAAAGTGACATGCAAGTAGGGAAGAATAAAGAAAATGAATGCATGTTTAAGCTAGGAGTCTCCTTGATTCCATTAACTCAATAGGTCTGTAAATGGGTAAGAGATCTCACCTTAGGAACTAGTTTGGAAGAAGAGATGCTCAACTCTTACACTATAATGGTGTGGGGAGAAGTAGAAGGCAATGGAGGTGATGATGATGACCTTCAAATGTACATACAAGCTCCCTACAACTTGATTTCAAGAGGAAATGGTGATGGAAGGAAGAAAAGTGCTGCAGCAGGGAGAGTAACAGAGGTAAAAGAAAGGATCGCTTGAAAGGATTCTTGGCTTATAAGAAACTCCATATTTCTTGGTGTACATTCAATTTAAGTCAAATAAGTGTTCAACTAGTTCAAATGAAGTCGAATGCATTTGAGTTAAACACGAAAGTTGACAAGTTCAACGAGAAAAACGCAATGATATCAATATGATGCGTGTATGATGTAAAACTATGAAATCTAAAATTACGAAAAAGGGCTTTCATCTACTCAATCAAGTTAAACTTGTCCCAAACTACCTATCCATAACTCGAACTTGACCTGTTAGGCTCAATCAGACCAGAAATACCTAAATCTAGACCTAATTTGAAATAAAAGTCATTAATTCGATTAAGTCTTTATTGATTAACTAATATCTTACTTAATTAGCCTCTAACCATTTGGGATCGGAGTGTTGCACACTCCCCCACTTAAGAATCATTCAGTCCCCTGAATCACTACAAGAATTTACATTTTTCCCGGCGTTTTTTCCCGGCACAATATTTAAATGCCGGGGAAAGCATGGTTTTGGCCGGCGAAATAAGCTTTTTCGCTGGAAAAAGTTATAGTTTTTCCGGCCATATTTTTTCGCCGGCAAAGGCTTAATTATTCCCGGCGAATGGATTATTTCACCGGTAAAGGTTAAATTTTCACCGGCGATTAATTTTTTCGCCGGTAAATATTATATTTATGGCGGCGTTCTCCCCAAATCGCCGGCAAATTTAACCCGCAAAATTTTCCCACCAATTTTTATCCTAGATTGGCGCCTTTAAATTTTACCGGCGAATTATTTGTGCCGGGAAAAATTTTTTTAAATATTTTATTTTAATTAATAAATCTTTGTCGTCATTTTCCTCACCATCTATATATTAAAATTAGAGAGTGAGAAAGAGAGTGAGCGAGACAGAGAAAGAAAGTGAGTGAGAGAGAGACACAGAGAGAGGGACACCAGCGAGAGAGAAAGCGAGAGAGAGAGATCAGACAGAGTGAGAGAGAGTGAGAGAGAGAGAGATAGAGAGAAAGAGACACCAGCGAGAGAGAAAGCGAGAGAGAGAGATCAGACAGAGTGAGAGAAAGTGAGAGAGATCAAACCCATTTTCCTGGCCGTCTTCATCGTCGTCATTTTCCTATCCGTCTTCATCGTCGTCTTCCACTTGCATCAATCTCAAGGACAAGGGCCAGGTAGGGTTTCTTTTGCTGATTTCCCGATTTCATCCCATCACCGTATTTTTTTTCCGATTTCATCTCTGTTTGGTTTTGTGCATTTTTTCTTTTTCTGGGCTGAGAGATGGAGAGGGCATTTATTCCAATTTCATCTTTGTTTGGTTACAGGTAGGGTTACAGGGCATTTTTTCTGATTTCATCTCTGTTTGGTTTTGTGCATGTTTTACGGGGTTATGTGGCTAGTGAAATCGAGTGATCCCCTTTAAGATTTAGCTTATGTTTTGATCTGGTGGAAGTCTTCGATCGTTGGGTTGTGCCACAACCGATTTAATCAACTCGCCAACATGCTCAATTGAATGACCAAGTACAACATCCAGGGACCCAATTCGGTAGAAATCATCATCTAAACACAATGACAGGGTAGGCAAAAATCAAAAGGACCCATTTTTTTTTTTTTTTGGTTTGGTCTTTGTGCTCTTGCATCTATTTGGTGATTGGGTATTTTGTTTAGTTTTGTCTTGGGTGTGTTTGGATGGAACTGATTGCAAGTGAAATAGAATGATTTGGTGTTTGGGGCAGTTTGTCTTATGGTGTTTGAGGCAGTTTGAGCTTCAAAAAACAACGAAAATGTTGTTTGGGACAGATTTGCTTTCTCTGTCTTATGTACATTGGCTCTATCTGTTATTGTCATGTTGCTGATTTGCTTTCAAAATAGTATTTATTTGCATGTTGCTGCATCCACCAAGTTATTGGACTGACTTATGTGATCAAGTATCTGATTGGGTTGGCATGAAGAGACTGAGTTCATGCCTACTATACCTATTTTGTTTGACCATACATGGCAGTCATGTTGGTTCTCTTGTTCATGGCATACCTCTGCGAATTCTTCACCACCATGATCATGGCATACCTCTGTGAATTCAAACAAAAGCTTCGTGGTGTAATGTTTCATATACATTTAGTTTCATATTTATAAGCTCTTTGTGGTGTTTTGTTTTTGTTTATGCTCACCATGGTGGAAAAATGATTCTTTATGTATTATCTCTGTCATAAGGATGTTTCTGTATTATCCAAATTTTGTGTTTGGTAATACGAAGATTGCTGGTGTTAAATTATCTGTCTGATATGTCCTGCTGAGCCCCTGGCTCAATCCCAAAAGGGTCCCTTCAGTTTTTTACTGAAGAGAGGGTGTCTAGCAATGTCCGACCCCTTTTACTTCTTTTGGATGCTTCTAAAGATGCAAGATAGAAGGAAGATTGGAGCTCCTTCATTTGTCTTTACTGATTTCCAAAGGGTTTTGAACTTCATACCTGTAGGCTCCAATTATCCATATTCATGAGTATAAGAATTTGTTTTGGTTAACATACTGGCACTTGTCCATTCCTCTTAGAGGAAAATGAAAGAATGAGTTGCTAAATATGTTTTTGATTGGGTTATTGTGTTATGTTCTTTGTACCAGCACTGTACCAGTCTGTGCTAATGTGTACGATTATGTGTGCTGGTTTGAATCCAACGAGTGATGGCATTTTTTGCATTGCAGTCCTTTACTCTTACTAATCTGTACTCAGTACTGGCACCGAGTCAATTTCTTGACTCATGAAATCTCAAACCATGCACATAGCCCTTGTGGTGAGCATAGGTCCATCATGCCCAGATACTGATTTCTAAAGATGCAGGGATGTAGAGATAGACATACGACTTTTGAAAGAGCTCAAATTTCTTTGATTTGCAGTTGATGTCTCTTGATTGGCTCATTAACTTTTTCCTACATCAAGTATGTCTATCTCTGCATCCCTGCATCTTTCAAGTATGTCTATCTTTGATTGGCTCACATCTGTGTTGCTGGGAACTCTTTTTTCATTTTTTTGCTTGCAGTTGATCGTTTGGATTTGTTGCTGGGCCCATTTCAATCCCTCTTTCAATCATGATGTTATGTGTTTTTATCTTTATCTTGTTTTCTTTTGTTGGATAAAGACTGCAAGCAGAAATGTGGTATCTCAGAAATTAACAAAGTTATCTCAGAAATGTTTTCTTTTACTTATGGTATAATGGAACAAAGTTATTTCCAATGGTATCTCAGAAATTAACAGCTGTAGCATATTGCCTGGATGGAAAATATCCTTCAGTGCACTTTTTGCTTGAAGCGAGATAATTACCATGCACCTGTATTAACATCATTTCTCAATTTAACAACTTTTACAATCAGACAAGTGAAAACTGTAATAAACACTGCACTGATGAAACCTGTATTTACAATCAGACAGGTGTCTCATGACAGTTGATTGCTAGTAAGAAAAACCAATGCTCTGCTTTGGTAAGAAATGGGTCCCTTTAATGCAGATTTTTCTCATCTACATGAAAATTCACTGCATAGGCACCTTTTAATGGTATTATTTGTCTCCATTTAACCACATTACAACAAAATGCTTGCTAACGATATCTTACTTAACAAAAGCAGGTATAATCCCTCAGTAAAAAGTAGCTATAATTGTATCACAACTGTACAGAAAATAAATGTCATAAGCTTGATCCAATCCAATCTTTTTTGCTCGAAGACAGCAGATATCCTGGGTGGAACTTTAGAAGAAATAATTTAGAAGAAAAGCTTATCTTTATCATAGTATTATGTAACAGTCATATTTGGAGATGGGTGGAGGACCACTTGGTCATGACAGAAACTGGAGGAATTGCAGAGCGACAAGATAGAAAAAGAAAGAGAAAGAAAGAAACAAGGAAAGGCTAGGTACAAGTACATGGGGAAGAAAGAAAATAAGAGCGGAGAAAAAGAGAAGAAGCAAGGAAGAAACAAAAAGGAAGTGCATGAGGAGGAGAAGTAGATGGGCTGACTGTTGACCCCAAGTTGGACTTGGCTGCAGAGGACCCAAAACAGGAAGAAAGAGAGATGGACTTTACTTACCTTAAAGAAGATCACTTTAGGTGGAAGAAAAGATTCGTCTGATTTTCTAAAATTAAGATTTTCTACTAGTATTTTCAAAATACAAAAATTTAAGGTGCTTAGATGCTTTTCTTATTATGTACTTATGGTGAGTGAATTTTTCTTTGTTTCATAAAAGGTTGTTATGGGTGGTGAGATATACTTTCATTTTGTCCTAATGCTATGTGATAATACTTTATAGGGTAGGCGAGCCTAAATTAACTACACTAGGTTGCTCTCTAAGTTAAGCCATGTTGGTGAGCTTGTTGAACTATGCAAGAAAAGGGACTTGGACCAACAAATCTATTGGAATATTTCTAGTTTTAATTTTTATTGGGAAAGCAATGAATTTTAGTAGGACTGAACATATTTGTTTCCTTATGAATTGGAATAATTCCAATTTTCTTTCATATTAAATGTGTATTACCAGTTTATACATCTGTATTGGTGTATTCATAACTATTTCTATTTTTGGTAATTTATTAGTTTCTGTTTACTCTTCATATATATCATCAAAGAAATCATAGCATCGCTTTTTTTTTCTTTTTTATGCAGATTGAATGATAGGTGAAGAAAATTTTGTGCTTAAAGAGTTCATGCAGCCAACATGAAGGCCAAGTATTCAGAGTAATAGACTGCTGCATATTGAAATGGGATGCAGGAAGTTCTTTTAAACAGTGGTGCAAATCGATGTTGGAATGATGTAACAATAAAATGATCACATGGATATGTTAACTTCCATTGATATTTGAATGTTGGTATGGAGTAGAATGTTAACATGGGTTTTAATTTTGTGATGGTAAAGTGCTTTGAATGTTGAAAGGATGTTTGAATTTTAATATGTAGTTGAATGAATTTTTATGTTTTATCTTATGATGGTTTTGGAATGGAAATGAAAATTGGTTGTGTAATAAATTTAGTTTTGGATAATGTAATTATCTGTTATAATTTAATCATATGACAAAGGTTGAAAGTTGTAATGAACTACACAGATATATACAGGGAAAGGAAACAAAAAATTAAACAAATAAAAAAAATAAAATAATATTCATTGCCGACGTTTTTTGTGCAGCCAAAAATATTTAAATTACATTAAAAATTTTGGGAAAATGATCTTTCTAATGTTTTACCGGCGCTAGATAACGCCGGCAAAACATTTGATTATTAAATCTTCTAAATGTTTTACCGGCGCTAGATAACGCCGGCAAAACTTTTTTTAAAATGGTAATTTTTTTCGAAAATCTATTTTTTTACCGGCGTTAAAATACGCCGGCAAAGGTTGTTTTTTCTCGTCGGTAATATATAAGTTTTACCGGCGCAATCATTTTAGCGCCGGGGAAAAGTTTCCCTGGCGAACTTTTCCCGGCGACTTGCCGGCGCACAAGAAATTGTAGGAAAAGAGTTTTGCCGGCGTTTTGTAGACATTTACCGGCGATTATTTGGCGTAGGCAAAACTGTAAATTCTTGTAGTGAATGGAACATACCTGTGTCAAGATGTCAGGATATTGTCGAGCCATATGTTCCTCTAGCTCCCACGTGGCTTCATTGAGACCATGGTGCTCTCAAAGGACTTTGACCCATCGTATGGTCTTTGTACGCAATATTTGCTCTCTCGTAACAACTGCCTTGTTCAAGCTATGGATCTCATATAAAAAAGGAGTGTGAAAGCTAGCACTTGAACGTAGTGCAAGTTTGGCCCAAATTGAAATCCCTGAGATTGGAATGAGATATCGAGAAATTCATTCCTCTTCTCCATCAGGTCCTTGGCCTTTTGCCCACATAAACAATGATTCAAAAATCCGTTATCCATGCTGCTCCCCTAAGCCCAGAATGCTTTTGGTTGTTTAATCAATAGCTCTAGGAACTTTGGTGAGTGGTCTTTGGACACTTGACAGCTAAGGCTATACAATATCTTGGCCTTTCAGCCAAAGCGGGGAAGGAGGAAGATAAAACGAATACAATGTCATTATTCCCACCCTCCTCCAAATGACCTATAAAAAGCAATTTACGTAAAACAGACTCTAACTCTAGCTCCCCCTGCAGTTGTCTTGCAGCTATCCCCATCCCTTTTGTTCTTGCATCTCCCAATGGTATATCTGCCATTGGTGGTAGTTACGAGTCCATTCGACTCACCCCGGATCTGTATCGAGGCTATGGCTATAGAACCCTATGGGGTTCTAGGCTATATCATAGTGGGTTCAAGTAAATCGACGGTTCCATCTTGGCAAATCAATCCAAATTCTTCGCATACTTCTATATTGCCTTTCAACTAATTGGTCTATCCGGCTAGTGCATCCTTATGGTTTTTTAGTAGTTGATAAGCACTTGTCGACCGCCAACCGCCCGATGGGCCTTATTACACGGAAGCATAGCCGACACATACCTAGGAGCATTTGAATGTTGATTTGGTCTTCAAACGGCACACGAGTTAAAGGCTTCTTCAGGTGGAACCAAGATTGGGGAAAGCTGCAATGTTGTAAAACTCTCTGTGGTGGAGACCTAAAGGCGAAGGTAAAAGTGGGGTTCAGGTGAGGTTAAATCAGTAACAAATTGTAAGGTCCAAACCCGAGTTAATCATAATTTATAATAATTAATTTTATTTTACCTTGATTAATATCTATTTAGGTTAATTCAACTCAAATCTCCATAAGTTTGGGTCATGGATAGGTAGTCGGGTCAAGTTTGAACCTTACTTAGGTAGTCAAGAACCTTTTCTCATTTTAGAATCGCATGGTTTTGCATCATTAAGGCATCATATTAATTGCATTGAGTGTGTCTTATCTTGTGGGTCATCTTTCATGTTTGGCCCCACTCAATTTGAATTCATCTCGACCCCGTTTAAGTCCAACTGACTCAAATTGGAAAATCCAGAAAGTCAGTGGGCTTGTTTGCAATTTTTAGAAAACCCACCATTTAAAACAATGGAGCCATCTTCGTTCCTTTTCCCCTTCCCTCATTTCTGCTGTAGCAACAAGCCTTCTTCCTTCTCCCATGCTCTCTCCCTCACCTTGTCTCTATTTTGGGCATTAGAAGCTTTACATGCAAGGGTTTGAGCTTCTTCTTCAACATCTTCACTCTTCTTTGATCTCCTCCTTGGAATTTAAGGCCTCATCTCCTTCCTTGTGCTTGTAGAAGCCTTGAGGTAAGAAAATTCCATCACCACTTCATTTCTTGGGTTCAATAGGGTCAAAGAGACTCACGCTTTTAGCATGCATGCATCACATGCTCATTCCTCTCAATGCATGTTTTAGATCATCCTCTAGTAAAGCCTTCTCCACCATCAAACCAAAGGACAATTTGATTTGGGTGAAACATTGAACTTATGGCAAGTATAAGGGTGGATATTCTCTACATACATGGTTAATTTATTGATTCGTGATGAGCTCTTTGTATGTATCAATTTACAGCTCTTTTAATCTTTAATTAAGGTTGCGTAAGATTGGTTTAAGTGTTAATAATTGTGTTGTTGAATGAATGATAAAAATGGATGGTAAGGAGACCCAAAAATGTAGTGTGAAGGGTCTCTTTGGTGTTTGAATGCATGGGAGCTAAAAAGGGGCAAAGGAGAAATCAGTTTGAAACTGATTCTACCCAAAGCAAAATGCTTCAGGGCCGACCGATCGGTCCTTAAGCCCGATTGGTCGAATTCTCGCTCTGGGAGGTGTCCGACCGGTCAAACACATACCCGATCAATCAGGTAACCAAAAAGTTCTATGTTGGAAACTCATTTAAGATTGGTTCTATGATTGACCAATACTGACCATAGGGTTTTAAACCAATCTTACCTTAGGATCTTAAACATAATCAAAGACCAATTAGGGCCTTAGAAGCGGTACCTTATCTCTAACAAATTAGCCCAGCAGTAATTACACACTAAAAAGAAAAAGTATTGAGCTGTCACTCATTCCCTCTTGGCTTCTGGTTGTTTCCTAGCATCACGTCATGGGTGTTAGCATAAGAAGTGGTGTCCATCGCTTATACAATGTAACACTAAGACTTTGCAAACACATTGACACCGGACGTTTTATGAATATGCAGTATTGAATTACTAAGGAACACAGAGTGTCTTAGCATAGGGTTGGCTAATAAACTTCCTTGTTAACCTCTCAATCTAAATGCATTCATATTGTTTAAGTAAACCTTGCCCTCAGCATGATTTAAATATATACCCATTCCTCCTGGTGAACCTTAAGGCAAAATTGGAGACGGAGCTTCTACCAAGTGTGAGCCCGTGAGTTAAGATAGGTGTAGCTAAGGTTGAAAGAGTTCGAACTTTAATAGCTCATTTTAATAAGCATTGCTGATTGTCAGTTACTTTGTTAACTCTACTTTCCATGATTGAATATGATTTCAAAACCGACATACATTTCTGTACAACCATGAGTCGATCACTATGTATGATAAGTATAAATTCGGATCTGTCTTGATATATTAAGTCGGCACTACTTAGCATGTACCCATAGGAGGTTCGATGGGACCGAATGAGGGTATTCAATAAGTTACCTACTGCAGTAGTTATATGAAGAGTTAGTCGACACTCTTAGGGTAGCTAGACGGTCTTGGCCCAACCACTAGTGACTTCCCACTATACGATATGCTCTCTTACTAGAGAGAAGATAGCCACGTGGATGCCAATTAGTGTGATGTTGTTTTCCTATCTATGATTCTTCATTCATGCTTATTCACATGCACAACATACCTAACTTCCGTTATTGCTCTCTTTTAAATCATTATGTTGTTTTTAATTTCAATTGTTACATCATGATAGGCTTACGTGCCCCTATATTTGCTTGATCGTTGTATTAACAGTGCTACCTTTGGTGTTACAGGTACAGACCCAATGTCGATACGGCAGTCAAAGCACCCCTGGAGGGAACCACGACGGTACCTCGGGATATAAACGAGTGAAACGAGGACGACGTCTTTTATTAGTCATCCTTGACAGCGTGTAACATGATTCTTTTGGGTTGTTAGTGTATAGCCATGGTTTGGTTTGTAGTTAAACATGTCATCTTGCATTTTGTGTATGTTTATGGAACCTTCGTACCATGTGCATGTGGATAGGGAATTAACAGACCTTGGTTATATAAATGAATTAGTGAATGTTTTATTAGTATCTATGATATGTACAGGTGAATTCTCCAGGTTTCCGCTTGATTATTAAAATAATTGATACGTGTTTATGGATCTTCTTCACACATACCTATAGAATCACCCTTGTGGTAGTTCGTACGTATCTTGATATAGCATGAATTGTCACGGGTTACATGTGTTGCACCTTGAGATCCATTATAAATCCCCAATTCTCGGGTTCGAGGCGTGACACAAATTGGGATGGGACGCATAGGTGAGGGAGATTTGTCTCAAGATCATATTCATCCTTACCTTATGAGACCCACACTCCCAGAATCAAAAGTTTCCTCTGTATTCAGCCGCAGAGGCATAGACTTCTTTAGCGAAGTTAAAGGCAAGGGATGCGAGGTCTAATTCACCGGTGACACGGGATAATAGGGATTCTACACGATAAGACATCAAGCCATGTTGAATCTTTCTGATATCAACATTCTCTTAACGCAGCACCATCACTAGAGGGGGAAATTAAAGCATGGCGGATCGGCCCCGGTAGCGGCGAATGATTGTTAGGTCTAGCCACTAGCCGCAGGTAGACTAGAAAGGCTGGAAGCCAGGGATGGAATAAAAACCTTGAAGCATGATGAGTGATCTCACTCAGAGGGGGAGGAAAAACCAACACAAGAATGAGAAGGGCCGATGCACCCATTTAGTTGAAGGGGAATCAAAAGATATAACAAATCTCCAAGTTGCTTGAATCTGACTACGACAACTCCGTCCTAGTAATGGACAACATGGATTGGGTATAAGTGGCTGAGTGGAACAACCGTATTCAAACGGGTCGATAATGAGCCTTTAACTACACAGAGGAGCATTCCCCTTTGATGATGGGGTCTTTCTATCTGACAGCTACTGCTTCGAGCATGAAAAGGTTCCCATACATCAATGGTCGAAAGAACCTATTCACTGAACTCAGCTTTATGCCACGGTACATCTTGAAGATAAGCTAGGCTAGTTTTGGTTTTGAAATCCATTTCAGACTAGAAAGTATTTTCCATTCCTAGCTTTTGGAGGAGGTTCTTTTAAAGCAGGAGGAGTAGCTACCCCTCCAACTTGAGTAAGAGCCATGAAGTGTTCCACCCCTACATTGTTGCCCCTTACCCTTTTGTCCCTTCGCTACACTTGCCTTTAACCACCTTCAGGTTAGGAAGGGTACTTCATTCAAGTCATGTTTCAAGGGTCTTCCCCTGTCTTAGGTTTCAAAGGTCAGTTGTCTTCGATGAAGAAGCAAGGTATAGCAGTTAGTCGGACACTAAGTCAACCTTCCCCTGCCTTCGAAAGAATCAGGTACAAGGAGTGGTAGCTCTTAGAGGAGGAGGTCTTTGAAGACTGGAGGAAACTTACTTTCTTGCAACTTGTTAGCTATGACTCGATAAACAGTTGAAGAGGTAGCTCATCCTAAAGCTAGGAACCACTCCATAAAGACACTCCATTGAAGCACCTCACCTGTGCTCATTCCATTAGCCAATGAGTGTCGTACGGGTTAGCAAGGTGTCAATCATTCGAAAAAAGCTTTTAATAACCATAACAGCCATAAACTTAGTGGTTGCAGGAACAACCAAGAGCCAATTAGACTTCCTGCTTTGTAGCGTGATTGTATTCTCTTCAATGACTCACGGTTTTCACTAATACTGGCTGGCTCTAACTTAGATAAGCCAAAAGGTCTTTTCAGTGTTCCGTCGATCAGATTTTTTGCTTGAGTCCTGGCTCTGTTCCAACAGGTGGATGGTCCCTGTTGCCTTCAATGAAGGTAACACTCTCTTATCACTACCTCCTCATCTAATATACATTGGGTTCAATCTTGCCTCCTAGATTTTCCTTTCATCTTTTTTTGAATTGGTTTTGCCTCTCTTGGGATTGTCCCCTACTTGAACCAAGTTATCGTGGCTACATCTGGATTCTTACTTTTCTAACAACAGGGTTCAACATTTCCCACTGCCCTATCCCTTATAGGTCGACAATGGTTGCCTACAATAAATTTTTCCTAACTTGAATCATGAAATATATACGAGCCAATTAGATACACCTGATGTCAGCTAGGTCAGAATTTGAAATAACCACACAAAAATCTTTATCAAGTAAATTAGAAACACTTGAAATGTTAACTAGGTCAGCTTGGATAAGGTTCAAGGTATATATTTACCCTTCACTTTTGTAGTATTCATAGGATTGGTCTACCAACTCCACTCATACAAGTCAATCCAGTTCAAGTCGACACACAAAGTACTGACTCATAGGCGAGCATACCATTGAATAGGTTTCCCATGACCCGTACATAAATCAATGCAGGGATCATGGTTCCAAGCAAGTTCTTGTTGTAGAACCGAGTGTCTTGGTTCTTCTTTCCAGTCACGCTTTTCTCTTAATTCTGTATCAATGAATTACCCATTATTTATTATTTTTATTGAATAGTATCCCACCATCCCTAGTGTTGGTTCATATTGCCCTGAATATCTCGACTGCACCCACAACAAGTAGGGGTGTACATGGTTTGAATCGAATTAGATTGAGTCAAATCCGTCACCAAACCATTACATACGGATTGGCAGTTTTATAATCTATCACCAATTCGTTACCCATTAAAACCAATGTGAACCGAACCACAGATCAACAATTCAGATTGGTTTAAATAGTTAATCCGTTACTAGTTTTTCTCACTATATCACATACTTTTTCCACTGTAATAAGGAAATTACAATGGAGATTATTGTATTTTAATTATTTTTTATATAAATATATATTTATTTATTTTTATTTCAACTGTTCAAATCAGTTTAAATCCATGAATTAAGGGTAAAATCTGTTACCAAACCGTTACTAAGAGATTGGGATTTTTTTCAATCCATCACCAATCCATTAACCATCGGCTCTGTTAAAAAACCGCAGATCGGATTGGATCGATTCGGTTTCACAGATGGACATATTTTTTGTACACCCCTATGGGCAAGTTAGAGTGCTAATAGCCTCAAGTGGACCAGAACACTATACCATAATCCCTATCACTAATTGGTGTGTGGCAACATTCTTTAAGAGTTTTTGATAAAAATCCCTCAAATTTTCTAAAAGTATTACACAAAATAAAGTCAACAACAATAGCCTGAAACCTATTCTCTGTAAAAGAGAAATAGATAGAGAAACACAGTTCACCATTGGGAATGTTTGTTGCATGAATAATTGAAGATGAAAATCATGTAAAAAAATGCATATTAAGGAAACTAGGCTGTACAACCGCTGTTTAAAGATAATAGTAATAAAAAAACAAAAAAAAAACAAGAATCATTAAATCATTGGTGGCATCTTAGATGGAAATCTTTGCCTCTACCAATGATGAAAGACATTCAATGAAAGCACAATGTGGAAACCTCACAGTGGAGTGAGAGAAAGTATGGAACTCATGCAATCCATAAAAAGAGTGGGCCCACACGAGGATGGAAATCACATTGTAGCTTATTTTTAGTTTCTATTTTCTAATGTAGATTCTCATCACACGCCTCCATTGTGGGCCGCACCTAAAAAAGAAAAGAACTAGCAGGATTTCTTTATCTTCTTAAAGGATTTGTGTTCAAGCATTCAAAGATTCCATAATCTCCGAGATTTCATAATATCTCCCCACAATTGACATGATTTAGGTGGGCCTTACATTGTGGTCCCAGGTTACATCTGGAAATCAGTCAGTCTATGTAATGAAAATCTTCTCCTTTGGGAAAAATCTATACTAATGATTACTCAATCTGGCAAGATCTCAAACTCAAGATTGGCCATCCCACCATTGCTATAGTTGCAAAACATTGGATGTGATGAATCTCAATCAAAGAGAATCTTCATACACATCCGTCTCTCACCATTTTTTTCGTGAGAACTCTAGTTGGGGTCCATCTATCACTCAATCCAAGCCTTGCAACACACATGGGACCCCATGATAGCAATTTACCCCAAGTTTTGGTCGGATTTAAGTCTATTGGACCATTGGATTAATTATACATCAATCCGAACGGAATGAATTTGTGAGCTATGAATAAAGGGGTTAGGGATATGTGATTGGGGCCAAATTTGATATATGGGGTGCTTTCACATAGATCTTTTCATACCTCCAAGTCTCATCCCTTAGAAGAGTCCATAGTGGGCCCCACTAAAGAATGTGCATGAAAAGTCCATGAGGGACATACGCATAGGAAAAGGCCCCCTCAAATAATCTCAGACAATCTTTGAAGATTGAAGGAATATTTAGGAATCATTTCTTATATTTTTTAGTATTTAGGAATCATAGTACAACAAAGTACTATATTTTGTGGTGGATATGAAGCATAATGTGATTATGGACTTTGAACAATGCTCTTTTTTTTTTTATATATAGTGGCAGAAAATAGGATAAAATAAAGCCTCCAATTCTATAGTAGACGTTGACAAACACTCTTATGAAAATAACGGGCTCGTTGGGCAAACACAAGTTTCGAGTTTCGATTATGTTTGGCTACTTTAATCCAAATGTTTGTATCTCAGTACTAGTGGACCGAAATGCCATACAATCTTAGAACTAAAACTTGCAAAGAAATCTTGCCGAAATCAAGGGTGTGAGCAATTAGATGATTTGCAGGCATAATTCCTTGTCCAATTTTATTCCTTTTTTTTCTTTTTTTAACCCACCGACTCTCTTACAATAGTTGAGCATTGGTATAACTTTAGATACGAAACACCACCCACTAAAACAATGTATATAGGGCAAAGCACCAAACTAATACATTAATCACCCCTATTGTCCAATTTTATTGACAATAAAATTTGTATGGATATCACTATTAAACTTTCAGTAAGGATTAGATCATTTGATCAAATTGATATCTTATACCGTTTCAAGCACGTCATTGTCATTCGATTAAGGGATTGTTTTGTAGCGCCCTAATCTTTTACCATCGGACTCTTTTCAAAGTGGTTTGCATGTTCCTCATATATATGATGTCCATCTCAATCATGTGATAGGGAGGCAATATACAGGTTTAATTCTGACCATATTATCGTTTTAAACCTAACCTTAAACTCACCAAAATTTAAATAATAATAGAATTAAATTCAAAATATTAAGATTATCATAATTCACTCAATGGATTAGGAAAATGAGTGAACGATCAGAGCAAGTGTGTTACAAGTTTCCAATGTAGGAGTTTCCATCGCAAGAGAAAGAAAGAAAGGGAAGAGAGAAACATAGATGAGTGAGAATAAGAGGTGTTGAAAGTCTAGGAGACGAGTAGTGTGAATTGGAGGAGCAAAACATAGATGAGTCAAAGTAAGAGGTGGTAAAAGTTTAGGAGAGAGGGAAGTGCGAATTGCAGGAGCAAGACATTGATTAGTGAAAATAAGAGGTGGTGAAAGCCTATGAGAGAGGAAATGTGAATTGTAGAAGGATAGGATTTATCAAGCAGGCCGACTTTGGTCCCCAAAATCTAAAACAAGCCCCCTTCCTCTTACCTTTTTTCATCAAGAAGAACTACTAGATTTGTTGCTTTAGGCCTACTTTTTTTAATAATCACATGATAAGATGAAGGATTGGAATCTTCCAAAACAACGGGCACAGAAGTGTTCAAACATGGGCCGTTATCAATTAAAAATTGTGTGGGGCCCAGTCTTTGATCGGGTTGGAGATGGCAGAATCAAATCATTTTTCTTGGGCCACAAAAACGATTTAGATCCTCTATACGATTCTCTGGGATAGGATTTACTTGCGGAAAATTTACCGCCTAAATAAATATTTTTTATATGTACCCCTGCAAATTGCATTGGAATAAGAGGTTGAGACTACCATTAAATTAATTACTTATTAAAAATATGTTAAAATATTACAAAAATTTAAATATGTTATTGTAATCAATTTGATAGTGGAGCTCGACTTTTATTAAAGTGATTTTGGAAGAGCTCATGCAAGAAAGGAGCATCAATTTTGAGTAGTTAGATTTTCATAATTCAAACTTATGTAGAATCACAAATTTCTCATGAGTCCAAGCTTAGAAGATTTGAATGCACCTAACATACAAGGAATAAATTAAAGCAGCTTTTTCTTATAACTAATTAATCTACATTCTACATAAATTTGTTTATGCGAAAGTAAAAAGAAAATGTGTACTTTCCCTAGCTAGCAAAGAGTTTTGCATAATTGAAAAAAATTAATTCAAAACTTTTATTTTCCCGTAAAGAAAAGTGATGTACAAGCCGCAAAGAAATTGTGCATAAAAAATAATAGAATTCTTTTAATAAATCCTCAATGTCAGACAAATATGGCCTAAAATAATTACAACTCTCCAAGTATCCTTCGTGAGGGATTTAATCCAATTATGTACATATATTCGTAGCCTAACTGATTTATTTAATCTTTTAAAGTTGTATTTGCTTAATACTAGCATCACAATAAGCAAAACAACCCCCTCCCATCACTTTGAATACGCCGAAAGAGATGGCATTTAAGTATCAAAATATAAACAGCCAAGTAAAAACCGACACCTCTTATCATTAGAGTAAGAGATCATTCTTTAGAAATTTACGTTTTATCTTCATTTTTTTATATTCTAATTCAAAAATCTTCTCTGCCTTCGTTTTACGTTTTACGTTTCATTTTCCGTTTTTGTGTTTTCAACCTCGCTGACATATCCACTATACATATGAGCATATTGGTTGTGCTTTATTTGTTGGAAGACCAATCCACATATAATCTAATAATTCGAGTGGATACCACTCGATGCTCATTCCGTGTATGCTAAAACTATTCCTCAACAACCACAAATCAATATGTCCCTCACTGAAAAGTGAAACGGAGGACTACTTTAGTTGCAAAAAGAAGAAATCCTTCAATTAAGTCTAAGCAAAAGGTCATCAGATTACCACTAGTTTACTTTCTTCCCCGCTTGATAGACTCATTGCAACTCACGTGAATCATCTCAATAAATGATCAAAAGCCGTGTGCTTGTGTGGTTTTGCTAGCTTCCAATTCATGGATCCTTCCTATACAATCAATGTATCCTCTCAATTCACCAGGCATGTTAGGGCCTAGTCCAATGAAATTGAAACCATGTGTTTTGGTGTAATCTAAGGAAGGAAATGAATAGTCAACTCTAATCCCACTTGTTTATAAGGACGTTTCAAATTTCAACCCGAACACGATGCAAAAGTTAAAAAGTCAACTAGAACTCCTAATCAATAGCTCATGTTTCAGTTGTTGGATTGGTGGGTCATACTCATAGTACAATTAATTGGATTAGATTAGCAAGTCAAATAGTGAGAATGACTTAACACAAAGACAATGCATTTATTGTCAAACTAAACCCTATCCAAAATTTAAAAAGGATCAATCCGAAATATGAAGTACTAGGTTAGGCTTACCGGGGTGATGGGGGATCAAAGTGGGAACACACATATTGTTCTAGGTGGGGGCATCCTTATAGATCGGACGATCATGTCCTTATTATGAACTTGGATTGGTCGGGGTCCGTTTTCGTTGTTTGTCAGTAGAGGCTAAAATTTGGTCATTGGAGCATGAGTAGATTAAGATTAAAAAAAAAAAAAAAACAGACAGGTGTGATTTTGAAGGCTTCTTTTTTTTTTTTCTACTAAAGGGCTGATTCGGAAATTGTTTTAACATAAAGGGGCCCTCGTTTTTTTTTTTTAATTTGGGTGGCGTGGGGTGGGAAGGGGAGGGATGTAAAAGTAGATGGGCTTCTTTGAAAAATCCATCGTCTTCACCCGCGGATTAAAATAATTTGTCTTTCTTTTTTTTTGTTTTAGCCAAAAAACCAATAGGTCCACAAGAAACATTGGGGCTGCTTTTCTGAAAAAAGTATAAAAACTAAAAATGCTTTTCTATGGTGCTAAAAGTCTTATATTTGATACAGTTGCTTTTCTTAGAAGAAAACTACCTTTATTATTTTAAGAAAAACCATTTTCGATGCAGGTCGAACTTAGTGTTCCATGAAACACGAAAAAAATTATCTCGGTGCCGGCACACTAATATGCCCTTGGTCTCACAATTGATAGCCAAGGATTCCTAGCCACTACATTAGAAATATCACTCTCTTGCCATTATTCCAGTCTAGCAGAAAAAGGAAGATAACATGGTAACTGCTCAACCCATTAACCAACCAATTCTTTTATGGAAGCAGATTCCATTATTACACAAACCAACAATAACAGAGAACAGACGAGGATACAAAATACAACCCTACCAATGATGAAGGAAAAGTAGGACTCATCTTACAACATCACCCTCCAAAAAATTTCCATATAGAAGGCAGAACGTAGCTGGCCTAACTCCTAAGACATTTGAAATAGATACAAATCCATAATACTCAAGTACACCAAGTCATAGGACAATCTCTACAAATTCACATGGGAGCTTCATAAAATCCCCACCTGTCAATCCATCTACTCCATGTTGAATAGACACATCAAACGTCGAGTTAATTACAAAAGTTTGAATGGAGTTAGACCGATGTTACTTTCACATATGGCCCCTCAAATTTTTATTTTTTTATTTTTACATAGTAGCCTCCTCAAGGGAATTTCCAGCAACTGCCATTGATTATTTTAGTGGCATGGAATATATTAGTAGTTGTTTACAAACATTGCATCAGGCAAAATGGTTACCTTCATTTACAATCTAAACGTATGACCCATCAAGAGACAGCCTAGTGGAAAGGAACATCTTATCATATGCAGTAGCCCAGGTATTGATGATGATTGGGTGGGAAAGTTTTCCCACATAATATTGTACCACTGCCCCAATCTAACCCACAAAAATATGTCTGCAACTTATATTATTGTAGCTAAGGAAACGATTGTGCTACTCTTTTACTGTGGATGCGAAAGTATTTTATCTCATAGGTTTCATTTATTTTTTTGGTTTGGTGCGATGGGACTCTCCACGGAATATCCATACTTTAACCCCCATCAAAATTCCTTTTCTAAGGATGAAAAGACCCGCTTTCCTCTTCCACGCCATTACACATAAAAGCCAAAAAATAAAAATGGTCATGTTCAAATATATAAATATATATAGATGAAAAAACTCTCTTGAATCATTTATTTAAAAAAAGAATTTATTCAAAGAGGAACCTTATTTTTTAGGATGTTTGAAAAGAAATGAGACTTTAATGGGTTGATCAAGCCTGATCTAGGTATATTCAATATTTATTAAATATGTAACATGACGGTTTAATTTGGACCCTTTGTTATAAGGCTAAATCTGACGGTTATAAATGCCCAAGTATTGTTAATTAAGACTTCTGTACTACAATGAGAGAGAGAGAGAGAGAGAGAGAGAGAGCTATTGCTCTGTAGAGAAGAACCCTATGGAAAGTTTTATACTCTTGTAATCACAAAGAGAGGGTTGTTCTTCTTATGTGGTAATCTATAATAACAGTGAACATGTTTGAATCTCCATAAACGTAGTCCACATTGGGTGAACCACGTAAATCTGGTGTTTATTAGGTGGATTATATGCTTTTTGTTCTTCTTCTTTCTCAACAAGTGATATCTATGCCAAGGGTTGTGCTCAAAGATCAACGCATCGAATTTCAGTTGGAGATCCAAATCTCTACTGGGTGCTATAGAGGAGAAAAAGATTGGAGGACTAATCTCTTGTGGGCCACGATTTTCTTGAAGAGACAAGAGCTGGGTCCTGTGGTTGAAACAGAGTGAGGAGTCTCTGTTTGATTGTGAGAAGGGTTTCTGTTTGATTAGAGAAGGCAGAGGAACGCAAAGGATCAAGATTTGTAGGCGATCGCCATAGAAGAACGGCTGCTGTGATCGCCAGGAACCGAGTGCAGCCGCCTCTGCTGCTGCGCCATCACCTTCTGTTGCAAGGGTGTCATCGCTGCTGCCCCACTTTGCCATCACTGGATCAGATGAAGAAGAGATCAAAGGGGGCTGCTGTCTACTGCTGCTTCGCCAAGCCACCGTGCTCCGACCGCTCCTCCGTCGTTAGTGCCTGCCGCACCGCTTCTACCCGTTAGATCAGACGAAGAAGAGAAAGGGAGGCAAGGGCTACAAGGCTCTTTCTCAAAACCCAAATTGAACGGTGAAGAAGACGGTTGCATGGTTTCGGTTTCAAGTCAGATCAGGTCTAGCCCGTGTTGCACTAGCCCAGCCATAGTAGGTTACAAGTTCAGGTTTATGTCGGTTCTAACCTGATTTGTTTCAGAAGCCTAACAAAGCAGCAGAGCTGACGTCAGCAGTGACATCAGCATCGATCAACAGTAGGTTTGACCGGATTCAACTGCCAGAATTCAATTGTATATTTTGAGGTCATCCAGACTCCGAATTGTGCTCCATTTTTTTCTATGCACTCGTATTGAGGAGATCTATGAGATAGATGGAATAGATTGATTGTTTGATTGCTAGAAAAATAATCAAGCAAATAGAGCTTTGGTTTGAGTGGGAGCAATGACGGACCAAACAAAGCAAACGATTAAAAAATTCAATGGCCAAAATTTCACATTCTGGAAGATGCAGATAGAGGATCTTGTCTACCAAAAGAATTTCTACTTGTCGCTTGGAGGAAAAGCCAAAAAGCCTACAACTATGTTAGATCCAGATTGGGAGGTACTTGATAGAAAAGCCTTAGATACGATTAGACTCTCTTTAACAAAATCTGTTGCATTCAATATTTCAAAAAAGCAAACCACTAAACATGTTATGGTTGCCCTTTTCACGAATGTATGAAAACTATTCGTTTCAAATAAAGTCCATTTGATGAAAAAATTGTTTAACATAAAGACGGTTGAAGGTGGGATTGTTGCTGAGCACATAAATGAGTTAAATACAATTATAAGCCAGTTGTCATCGGTAAAAATACATTTTGATGATGAGATTTGGCACTATTACTGTTATCTTCTTTACCAACTAGTTGTGGTGATAAGGTTACTATACTGAATAATTTATCGGTATCAAGCAAACTAAAGTTTGATGATGTTGTGAGTGCTGTCATCGATAAGGAACTTCACAAAAAACCCTCAGGTGAATTATCAGGAAATGTATTGAATGTGGAAAACAGAGGAAGGAAAACTAAGAAAGGTCAAAATCATGGAAGGTCTAAATCAAGAAGCAGGTCAAGATCATCAAATTAAGGGTTTACATGTTGGAACTGTGGCAAAAAAGGACATTTAAAAAAGGACTGCAGAGCTCCACCCAAGAAAAACAAGCACAAGAACAGTAACAATGACAACAATAATATGCTTCCGCAAATGTTATAGGTGATACTGTTCAAGATGCTTTAATTCTTTCATTTGATCATAAATCTAAATCTTGGGTTATAAATTCTGGTGTGTCCTTTCATGCCATTACACACAGAGAATATCTTAAAAATTATGTGAAAGGTGACTTCGAAAAAGTCTATCTTGGTGATAATGAACCTTGTGACGTAATTGACAAAGGAGATGTTCAAATTAAAGTGCCAAACGGAGGTACATGGCAACTTAATGATGTTAGGCATGTACCGAGCCTAAGAAGAAACCTTATATCTGTTGGTCAACTTGCAAGCTCTAGTTATATCACAATCTTCGAAGGTGACTCATGGAAGGTGACAAAAGGGAGTATTCTTGTTACTCACGATAAGAAAGAAGGTACTCTTTATTTGACTAATAGCAGTACTAATTCCATTGCAGTTACAGATAAAAGTAGAGACTCAAACACATGGCACTGTAGACTTGGACACATGAGTGAGAAAGGGATGAAAATTCTTTACTTTAAAGGTAAGCTACAAGACCTCAAGTCTTTGAACTTAAAGTTCTGTGAAGACTGTATTTTTTAGAAAGCAAAGTAAAGTTACTTTCTCTAAAGTAGGAAGGTAACCAAAATCAGAAACGTTGGAACTGGTTCACACGGATGTGTGGGGACAAACACAGGTACCTTCTCTTAATGGATCTTCTTGCTTTGTTACATTTATTGACAATGCTACCAGAAAGTTATGGGTTTATCCTATGGAACACAAGTCTGATGTGTTTAGTGTTTTCAAAAAGTAGGAAGCTTTAGTTGAAAATAAGACAGGTCTGAAACTAAAATGCCTGAGATCTGATAATGGAAGAGAGTACTGCAGCAAAAAATTTGAGGAGTATTGCTCCACAAATGGAATAAGGCGAGACAAGACCATTCCTAATACACCACAGCAAAATAGTGTGACAAAGCGTTTGAACAGGATAATTGTAGAGTGTGCTAGAAGCATGAGGCTGCATGCTGGATTGTCTAAACAATTTTGCCCAGAAGCAGTAAATACTGCTGCATACTTGATCAATCATGGGCCTTCAGTATCTTTAGATGGTGGATTGCAGGAGAAAACTTGGACTGGAAAAGAGGTAAATTTTTCGCATTTAAAAATATTTGGTTGTATCTCTTATGTTTATGTTGATGCTGAAAAAAGGGACAAGTTAGATCCTAAATCCAAAAAATGCACTTTCATTGGATATAGTTCCGATGAATTTGGTTACCACTTCTGGGATGAAAAAAAATAAAAAAATCATCAAAAGGTAGAAATTTTATATTCAATGAAAAAGTCATGCATAAGGATAAGGACAATGTGCAAAAAGACAATACAGAGTACTTAGATGTAGAGAATATTCTTAAAAATGATGCGCTTGAAACACATGAAAATGAAAACTCACAAGTAGATCCTCATACACCTACCCCAGTAAAAAGGTCCTCTAGGATTCCTAAACCTACACAACATTATTCATATTCATTATATTACTTGTTGTTAACTGATGTGGTGAGGCAGAATGTTATAAAGAAGCATTACAGGTTGATACTCGAGCTAAGTGGGAGCAAGCCATGGAAGATGAGATGCAATCTTTATTATCAAATTATACATGGGACTTAGTTCGATTGCCTAATAGAAAAAAAGCATTACATAACAAGTCAGTGTATAGGTTGAAGGATGAACATGACATTAGCAAGAGATACATGGCCATACTAGTTGCGAAAGGCTTTCAGCAGAAGAAATGTATTGATTATTCTGAATTATTTTCTCCTGTGGTTAAATTAAATACAATCAGAAGTGTTTTGAGCATTGTGACAGTAGATGATTTATATATTGAACAATTAGATGTTAAAACTACATTTCTCCATGGTGACTTGGAAGAAGATATTTACATGCATCAGCCACAAGGATATACTGTCTCAGGAAAGGAAGACATGGTGTATGAACTCAAAAATAGTTTATATGGCTTGAAGCAAGCCTCAGTATAATGGTATATTAAATTTGACAGGTTTATATACAATACAGGTTACAAAAGATGTTATGCAGACCATTGTTGCTATTATAAAAGTTTTGATGACTGTTATATCATTCTCCTTTTGTATGTAGATGACATGCTTGTTGCAGGAACGAACATGTAAGAAATAAATAATCTGAAGAAACAGTTATCAAAGGAGTTTAAAATAAAGGATTTGGTGCTACAAATCAAATTTTTGGTATGAGAATCAGTAGAGACAGAACAAAACGTATATTGAAGTTGTCTCAGGAAGAATATGTTGAAAAGGTCCTACACAAGTTCATCATGCAAGGTGCTAAGAAAATTAGCACTCCACTAGCTAACCATTTCAAACTCTCAAAAGAGTTGTCCCCTAACACAGAATAGGAGAAAGATGACATATCCAAGACCCCATATGATTTAGCCGTTGGCAGCTTAATGCAGCTATGGTCAGCACAAGACCCGATATTATTCATGCAGTGGGAGTTATAAGCAGATTTATGGGTAACCCTGGGAAAACACATTGGGAGGCAGTTAAGTGGATTCTCAAATATCTGAGACCTACTACAAATGCAGCATTGTATTTTGGAAGATCAAAAACCAAACTGTAGGGTTATGTTGATTCATACTTGGCAGGAGATCTTAAAAGTAGAAGTACAACTAGATATGTCTTCACCTTGGGCAGTGCAGCAATCAGTTGAAAATCACAATTACAGGATGTTGTTACACTTTCAACTAAAGAAGCAGAGTATATTGCTGCTACAGAAGTTAGCAAAGAAATAATTTGGTTACAGGAGTTAATGGAAGAGTTGGGCAAGAAGCAAGAGGACAGCAAGCTATACAGTATTAGTCAGAGTGCCATTCATTTTGCGAAGAATTCGGCCTTTTATCCAAAAACCAAATACATTCGAATAAGATATCACTACATATGGTGGCTTTTGGAAGAAAAGGTATTGAAATTAAAAAAAATTCTCACAAGTCAAAATCTTGCAGACTTGTTTACAAAGGTGGTGAATATCGAGAAACTGAAGCTGTGCTTAGCTTCAATTGGACTTCTTATTTGAAGATAAGATGTTGAGATTTGAAGCTGTATTCTACTGTTGTCATTGCCATGCAGTGTGATCAGTTTTCAAGTAAGAGATTAATGGGTTGGTGAAGCTTGATCTAGATATATTCAATATTTATTGGGGTAAATATGCAATCTGATGGTCTAATCTAGACCCTTTGTTATAAGACCAGATCCGATGGTTGTAAATGCCCAAGTGTTGTTAATTAGGGCTTCTGTATTATTCTGAGTTGTGTGGGAAAGATAGAGTTGTTGCTCTACAGAGGAAAACCCTATGAAGTGTTTTGTACTCTTGTAATCATAAGGAGAGAGTCATTCTTCTTGTGTGGTGATCTCCAATAATAGTAAACAAGCTTGAATCTTCCTGAACGCAGCCCACATCGGGTGAACCACGTAAATCTCGTGTTTATTGTGTGGATTGGGTACTTCTTGTTCTTCTTCTTTCTTAACAGACTTTACATAAAAAAAAGTTTCCATAAAATCAAATCCAAAGTAGCCCACGTGGAATTTCATGTATGCGTGCCCTTTGGGCAGGTGAGTCCTCAGATTTCAATATTAAATGGGATCCACCTAAATGAATGGAGGAAGCAAGCAGAATGTCTGCGTTCCGTATTTAGGCTTCAATTGGAAGAGTAAAATGGGACAAAAGTTAAAAGGACAATAGCTATTGCTGCTTTTGTTGATTGGCACGTGAACATGCAAGTTGCAAAGGAAGGAAGGAGTATGTAATCCCCCATGCTCCACCTAAAAGCACCCTAAGTTTAAGTCCATGGATTTAGCCTGCCTTCCAATTTGGTGATCTCGGACGTAAGCAAGCACAAGTCCTTGCACTTCGAAGATACTCTATTTTAATTGGTGAACATTAAGAATGCCACTCTCAAGTCTCCACCAAATAGCCATCATTATGAACTCAATTATTCAAACATAATTTTATGTCTTTTCTCTTCTCTTTCCCTACTCTCTTGTCTTCAAATAGCACCATCCATTTTTGACCCATTGAGTTGTCTTATTATGTCATTTTTTGGCCTGAATGTGCTTAAAGCATCCTTAGCTACAATTTCTGTCGTTAGCCTTAGGCCACTTCTAATTTACTCTTTTTCTAGTATTTATCATTTCTACCAACATTACAACTCCAAAGTATCTACATATTCACTACACCAAAATTGGCCATCAGGAACGGCTTAAATCCGTTCCAAACCAAATCTGGAACGGTTTTAAGCCGTTCCAGATAAGGCTGTCGCAGAGAATTTGGAACTGATCGAAGCCGTTCCAGATTTTTTAAATCAGGAACGGATTTAAGCCGTTCCAGATATATATTTTTGGAACGGTTTAAAACCGTTCTGCAAAATTTTAAGATTGTTCCTAAATACATGATTGGAACACTTTTACATTTAATTTGTAACAATTCGTCACAGTTGAAATTCATTGCTGAATTGCACTTTAGAACTGTTGAAAACCGTTCCTAAATAATTCTAAATTCGTTCTAAAAAAAGTTTGCAACTATTTTTTTTATTTGGATACAAATTTTAGAGGGCTATTTATATTTCATTTCAAATGACTCAAATGATATCAAGCAGATAAAGATATAGAAAAAAGTCATTTAATCATCCAACAACTGAATTCACATTCATATTAAATTAGCATTGCTCATCAAAGGTAACATTTACTTATTTACAATCATCAATGTACATTTAATGATGCAAATAATGTATCTTTTGCTTAATTGTGCATAGTCCTTGCACAAAACAATGCTAAACAGTACTCTTTTGTCATTAACAATAGTTCAAATCCTTAATAAACAAAAAGAAAAAATAATAATAAAACAAAAGAGTTGAAAGTCCTTTGAACTCTTTCTAGTTCTTGCTGTATTCAGTCTCGGAGAATTAATTCCTGCTCTTGCTGCCATTCTCTCCGCAAGGCTTCTGCGTGAAATCGATTTCTGACAAAAAAACACAGGACCCCCTGATTCTGACAAACAATCAACAGGAGCCAACTGATTGATCAGGCCAACTTTAGTTCCATAAGGGCATGTACATGGAATGTAGTACCAAAGTTATACATTTAAACTGATTGAAATTTGGAATTATGGGAAAAGAGAAAAGAACTTACGTCAATGACTTCCCATAAAAGATAAATGGACGAGCAATAGCAGCATAAATGCAAAAGGCAATATGGAACTGTAGATTCCAATGTAAATAACATGAGAAAATGATCCATTGAGAACCCACAGCAATGACTAAGAAGAAGTGATTACCAAAAGATACCATGTACAACAAAAAAAACCAGCCAACCTTCAGTGCACTTCTTGTCCTGCAATATAAAAACAACAATTGTGAAAAGCAGTCAACATCCACGACAAATGAAAGCAACTGTAGTTTCCTGCAACTGTGATGCAAGTTGAACTCTTGACAGTTGTATATTTTCCTGGATGCCCTCGAGTTATTAAGCAACTACACGCCCTTTTCAAAAAAATCAGACAACAATGCATCAACTTTATTAACCAAGTAAAGACTAAAGCTAACATATAAAATATGGAAGAGATTATCTTGTGAGGCTGCATAGTGGAGGTGAGTGGGTCCATGGCAAGATGGGTTGATTACGAGTGGCAACAGGTCGGTTTGAGACCTAGGCACAAGGGATCATGGCCAAACTCAAGCTGACTCGATTATTAAACAGGTAGTCAATAATAGGAACCATTTTGGTTATCAATATGAGAGAATCAGATCTTTATGATTATCAGTAACAGGAAATGATCCAACAGAACATGTTATCCAGTATCAACAACAGAAATGATCCACATGGCATGTTAAGTTATAATGTGACTACATTCATATGCCAACTAATAAAAATCAAACAGCATTGATGATCAGAACCACCCATATCTTGTCCTGTTTTGCACATAGAACCATCCCTTGTCCAATACATGAGATTGTAAGGATTATCTGATTGCAATTTCAGTTACAAATTAATCTTTCCAAGGTGAGATTTATTAATTGGAAAACTCAAAAAGATGATTTTAGCATCAGGCCCTTTTTGTTAAAAAACTTGAACAATCACTTGTATGGAGCATTGGTCAAATTGTAAAAATTATCCACATTAGTGTGATTTCCAGAAGATGGCCTATGGTAAGTGGATTGGACCATAGGGACTGCCCTGACCAACAATGTGTGTTGTCCAAATTCACAATTGAAGTGTTTGCAATGAAAGTTACAATGCATCCATTGCATGGGAATTGGGATCATTTTCTATCTAATAACTAGTTAAAAAATTAAAACAACTACCATATGAGCAGTTCTCTGAAACTTTGAAAGCAGGAAAAGAGTTTTTGTAAAAGCTCTATATAAAGTAGACAGCAATATTCCAGGGTTAAGACAATGCAGTGATTCACCCAATTGGATCTTCAACTGAAACATAAATAAATAAATAAATCAGAGCATCTCCTATCACTACCATTTTCTGTAATCAGCGCAAATATCTTCCAACAGCTGAATTTAGTTAAATATTTTAAACTATTTAAGTCCAAAAAACAAACTTAAACTACTTATTTTTACATGCAGCTAAATAATCGAAACTACAGACAACCTTCCTCATTGCAGTATAAAGGGGCCTATACCAGAGCACATATGATAGAGGACATCCAAGTAAAGCATAGATGGTTGCAAGGAAAAAGATTCTAACTCCTGCAGATGGTAAAAGTTCTCAGAAAATATAATACTAGCTAAAGAAATATGTCTTGTAAAACTGCAATAATAAAAAAGTAAAAACACATGGATACTTGTTAGGAAACAAAGGCCTACCTTCATCTCTGATCCAATAGAGAGTCACAGCAACTATGTTCCATATTAGGCAAAAGATTATCCCTGCAAGGCCACGAAAAATATGAGAAATTAGTGACGAAAAGGCAATGATGAAACATCCACAGATTGAGAATCCTTGGACCACCATTGATGCCTGAGGAATGAAATTGCCCATGCAGCATATTTTTGTATTTGCTGATTATTTTAATCCTGAGCAATTACAAACATTTCTTGGATCAATGATGTACAGAGTGGCTCACAAACAGCACTTGAAAGTATAGGCCCTCTGATGTAACAAGATTCCTGCAAAGCCAGAATACAATCAAATACATACATGGTACATGGAAAAAAGAAACATATGAAACTATGAAAGCATTGGTAGCTTCGGTGCACAATCTATCTGCAGAAAGGGCTGATAGTAAGTGTGACTGAGAGTCCCTGCACCAGCACCCAATGAATTAACAATACCAAGCATGCCACCCAAGTTGACAGTAGGGGGATAAGGTTGACAGTAAGTATTTCTCATCAATTCTAACAAGCCCTTAACATCATCAGCTTTCACTGGGTGTACCCCTTCATTCAAAATGCATGAGAGTAGGTTTCCAGCTCCTATACAGGATGCCAGGAGCAAACTCTGGTGTAAAATTCCAGATTTCTTTAATTTGACCAGTTCAGTGGTAAGTGATTTGTAGCCGTTAACTAGATTGTCTACTTTGTTACCCACGAGGTTTGCAACACCCCATATGTCTTCTTCCATCTTCTCTAAGTTGTCACCCGACAAATCCACAGTTTCATGGAAGGGCACATTACCTGTACAGGAGACTTTTTCACAAAGGCTTTGCATGGAGTGAAATGAAGATGGACACAGTTGGGATATCATTCTGGAGAAGGCTTTAATAATATCCCCAAGTAAAGCGGCTTCCCTAAAAGCCAGCAGTTCTTTCTTCCATGTCTGAATCACCAACTCCACCTTTGGTACGAAGATCCTGAGAAGCAAAACTCATGCCTAACCCACATGCTCCTTTGACCAGAGTGCTCTTGCTATTAGAGGAAACCTGAAAGCATGCACCGGTATTCATGTCAATTATAATGTTAACTGAGAGAAAGCATTAAAGAAATTATGGGAAAAGACAATAGGAGTGTCTTTTGGGATGAAATGAAGGGAAAGAAAATAACATCAATGAAGGTTTCGAGAAAGACACATCAGGATAAAAATTGTGAAGGGACAGCCAGGAAGACATAGACTTCTGTCCCATCCTCTGCTTGTGCCTAATCATCAGCATCATTGAGAGTTCCCTGTTATAATGCTTCAGTCCCATTTCCTGCTTGGGCAGCTTTCCCATATGTCTTCATTGTTAACAAGTACTTGCAGGTATAATAAGCTTAAGTACAACTTCTGTGTCTCACTGCCACTGTGGATAGACCATGGTCCATGGAGCAATGTCCTAGACATCATTGAATACTAACTTTTCCACCCTCTCCTTATCATATTCCAACACCTGATCAATGAAATCCCATACCACAAAACCAAGATACCAAACTAAAAGAATGCACAAACCACAGAAAATAAATAGTAATAATAATAATAATAATAATCCATAGGGAGGAACAGGCCTTTTGCAAAAGATGATGATATGATCTAAGTTTAACAAAATAAATAAGCCTAACAAAAGGCATAGGTCTTGAGTGTATATGATCAAATTTTAACAACATCTAAGATTGTCGATAAAAGATGGTCACTAACATTCTTTACAACATGCATCACATCCAAGTTATGACGAACCGGCAAATCCTGTCAAATCATATTTCAAATTAATTATTAACTTGTTATTCATTAAAATACAAGTATAGGAAATACAATGCAAAATTATGGAAATCACCTTCCAATATGGTAAGTCAAACAGGATCGATCTTTTGTGCCAAGCAGTTATATGTTCAGCTGACTCATCAATATAACTTTTTCGTTTCTTCCCCTTTGATTTACCTATATCCATTTGAATACTCTCCACCTTCTCTTCAACTTCTAAACCACTCAATCGACGTGGAGGTCTTCCTTCTTCCGATTTATTATTGAAAGCTGACTTTTGGGCCCTAAAAACATGATCAGTTGGAAGAAATCTTCGATGACTCCGATAAGAGTACTTCTTGCCACTCTTAAGACGTTCAGCAATGGTTCCCTCACCACATACGGGGCAAGCATATTGTGCATGTGTTACATAACCTGATAAACTTCCATATGCAGGAAAATCATGAATTCCCCACATCAACATAGCTCTGAGACTAAACATTGTCCTCGAATGAGAATCATATGTTGACACTCCATCAAGCCATAACCCCTTCAACTCATCAACCAATGGTTGTAGGTAAACATCAATGTCTTTACTGGGTCTTTTTTGACCTGGTATCAACACTGTTAACATTGAAAATTCTCTTTTCATGCACATCGAAGGGGGAAGATTGTAGGGCACTAAAATAACAGGCCAACAACTATAAACGCTACTGAGATGTCCAAAAGGGTTAAAACCATCAGTCGCAAGTCCTAGACGGACATTACGATGTTCCTCTGAAAAATTCGGCCACTTGCCATTTATTACCATCCAACTTGAAGAATCAGATGGATGCTGCATCACACCACTATATTCTTTCATTCGAGCATGCCAAGTCATTTGCTTCGCTATCCATGGCACACTGCATAACAAAGTTAGAAAATTAAATACTTATCAAACTTAATACCCATACACGATTAGGATAACCAAGAAACTATAATTAACCTTGAAATCTAACCTGTATAGCCTTTGTAGCCTTGGTGCTAAAGGAAAATATCTCAAAACCTTTAATGGGACTTTAACACTTTTTTTTTTTTGCCAAGTAATCTGACCTCCATCGAGATGTATGACATATTGGACAATTTTGTCTATCTTTATACTCTTTCCAATAAAGAATGCAATCATTTGGGCATGCATGTATAGACTCGTAGGTCATTCCAAGAGAGTTAATCATCTTCTTAGCATGATATGTGCTTTCTGGCAACGTGTTTCTTAGTGGGAGCAACTTCTTCACCAATTGAAGTAGCTCATTAAAGCTATTGTCTGACCAACCATTTTGTGCTTTTAAACTATAAAGCTCAACAGTAACTGATAATTTTGTGAGTTCCCTTGAACAAGAAGGATATAAAGGTTGCCTTGCATCATCAAATAAAGACCTGTACGTTCTTGTTTCATGGTCTTCATGCCCTTTAAACTCTGAATTTATTTCATTAAAATCTTCATTCCTTACGAGATCGTCCATGAGAGAATCTGCATGCACCCCAATTCTTCCAAACACATCATTTACAAGTTCCTCCATTCTAGGATACATATCATCAGGGTGAATTCCAGACGTTGATATTGATGGCTTTTCATTAGTTTTTGATATACTCTCTCCATGGAAGATCCATTGTGTATATGATTGATCAATACCGTTAATGAGCAAATGCTCATGAATCAATTCAACGGCAATCATTCCACGCGCATTTCGACATTTAGCACATGGACATGGAAAATGATTAAATCCACCACCATTTTTCTTTGTAAACTCAATGAAATGGACAAGCTCATTCAAATACTCTGGACTTAATTTATGTTTGGTCATCCACGTTTTATTACCCGGTGACGACATTCTGCAATCAATAAGGTAATATATCATTATCTATAAAGCATTGTCATATATTTAAAATGGAGATCTAGTGAACTATTCAATTTAATAATGATTGTATATGAAATTTAGAAAAAGATATTTATCAAAGAAATTAGGTGAATGGCCAACGTGAAAATTTAAAAGGACCATTAAGATTATCATCTCATGCTTCAGATATAAAGCAGTTCATGTAAAAAATATGTGATTCATTTATAAACAAATAGAATAACATGACAACAAATAAGTAATTTCACCTAAACGGGCTGACCTTCAAGCATTAGATAATGTTAACCGGACTAGTTTGCCACCTAGACCCAAAAATTTCCTACTTCCGGCCTTGCTTCTATAAGTCTCATTTTAGGACATACTTTATTTTATATTCACATGACAATGAGAAACTCCAACGTTAGAAATAGATTCTCCAAAATATTAAACATTAGGCTTAATGAATAATGATTGGTTCTTTTGAGGCCCTTATGATCAGTTAGGCTTTTGGCAGTATAAAATATCATAAAAGGATTGCGTTGCTACCACCCAACTACTTAGAAAGGTGCAGAAAACAACTAACAACTGTTACTAATAATATCTTTTACAAAAATATGAACATGACATAGTTCATTAGGAAATAATTTACATATTGTGCAAGGCTGTATGATCAGAGATCCAATTATATAAGAATTTGCCTAACATATCTTACTTATGGACAAATATTGAAATCATCCAATGATCAAACCATGAAAGCCACTTGAGAAGGTTTTTTTTTTTTCATAGAAGGTCAACTTCAAACTCTATAGTGAGGCTAGTGGTTAGGCCAGTCAATCAATGATCAAGAACCCAAATGGCCAACTCCAGGACACTATATGGAATGTTTATCTGATGGCCATCATATTCAATCCAGTTCATAGATATATATCGGAATCCTAACATTTTTGCATGAAAATTTTAGGTCACACTTGCAATTACATCAAAAACAGCCACTGGGTCACATTAAAAAGAGGGAAAAAAGGAAGAAATATGTCAAAATAAAAAAAAATCAAATCAAACAAGATCAACA
The DNA here is from genome assembly GCA_037013555.1 of Sextonia rubra. Classification (NCBI taxonomy): domain Eukaryota; kingdom Viridiplantae; phylum Streptophyta; class Magnoliopsida; order Laurales; family Lauraceae; genus Sextonia; species Sextonia rubra. Next base: position 996,858 of record JASUAD010000007.1, read on the forward strand.
AAGATCTAATTATCCCCGATCTTATATGAAGAGTCATTGCTTGGCTTCCATCTGCCTTTATTTTCTTGGTTACTCTCCTCTTAACACCTAAAAGCATTGTGGGATGAGAATAACATGGATATGTGATATGTCTCCCCTTCCCTTGTCCTGTTCATTATTGGTGCATCTAACTAATTGCCTGAGACAACTGTGGAACCACTGGTTCACCTCTTGATCAACTACTTAGATGGCCTACCCATTTGCCGTTGGCTCTGTAGTAGGAATTAATTGGTATTATATCATCCTAGTTAGTGGAACATCCAACAGATGGTTGAGACTGAACAACATGTTTCAGGCACTGATAGAGTATTCTTTATCAAAAAACCCTTTTCTAGTTGTAGTAGAAATGGAGTTGAATGCCCATACTTGCAAGATTTTTTTCCATGATTTTGTTGAACCCTAATCAAATCTCAATGGCCCTTTATCAGGTGGTGGCAGAACAATGAAAAAGGGGGATGGAGTTTGTTCTCCAAGCAACTAACTAAAAACCAAGAAGAAGACCCAAAATATCAGAGAATATTAGCAAAAAAACATCAGCACTATATCAATTGAACCAAATCTTCAAATCAAAATGCATCCTAAATCCTGAAATCATAACAACTTGCAAAAGCCCTAGCCCCATAAATTAAGAAAATCCTGACTCCTTAAAAAAAAAAAAACACCCCTATGGATTTATATATATTTCAGAACCCTAACACTCAAAACCGTGCAATGAGAAGAAACAAAAACACTTTACAGCATTATGCCGAGTCAGATATGAGTCCTAAAATGAGATAATAGAGAAGTTGTTGATTGTGAGAGAGAGAGAGAGAGAGAGAGATTCTTGCTCCTCGTACCTTTGGACGATCTTCCGATCTTCACACCACACAGACTAGATGGTTCAGAAAGACAACGATGATGATGTTCTGCTCACAGCTAAATTTACCTGAAAAGGGGAAGCCAGTCGATGGGGAGGGGGAGCAGCATGTTGTGGTGACTCCTTGGGGTAGCACGGTGCCCTTCACAACGGCAAGCAGAGGGGAAGGGACTGAAACAAAATGGGGAGAGAAGCGGATGTTGTGAATGGGAATTTTTGGGGTTAGGGCACATTAAGAAGAAAAAAAGGCACGAGAGAGGAAAAAGGCGCGAGGGAGGAAATGTTTGGCGCCAACGATTTCTTCAGCATTTTTATATATAACCCAATTAGTCATTATTGAAAAGAGGAACGGATTTTCAACCGCTAGAAGTAATTTAGTCCATTCCAATTTAGATACAGACGACGTCCGTTCCAACCTACCGTTTCTGATAGCCAATTTTGGTGTAGTGATTGGCCGCATTAAGAGCTATCCAACATTCAATTCCATTAGACATATGCTAGACATAACTAATGTCATATAAAAATGGCCTTTTAATCCTAGTGGCATTTAGAGACCTCTGGGTTCTTTGCCAATTAGCCTATGATGTACTAATTCTACTACATTTGACATAAATCCTATGTTTTGTTTAATGGTGGCTCCTCAATAATGAACCCCCACACTTTCCAGGTAATTTTCCATTTTTACCATCTCAGCTTCTCTTCTCTCCTTTTTATGAAACCTCATTTAGTAGATTTAGGATCTACCTCGCCTGCGTCAAATGGGAGTTTGGTTCACTGATGATGTATTTTATGGTTAGCCAATTTCTTGAATATATATATATATATGTATATATATAATCCTATGAGAACTAATCCTATGAGAACTAGTTCTCAGTAATTTTTTGTGAGAATTCTAGGTGAGGCTCATTTATCATCCAATCCAAACCTTACAATACATAGAGACCCCCTTGATAGTTGGTTGCCCTAAGTTTTGATCAAATCTGAATTTACTAAACCGTTGGGTTGACTATGCATCAATCCGACTGAACTGATTTTGTGAGCACCGGATAAAGGGGTTAAGAATATATGATTAGGGCCAAACTTGATATATGGGGTGGTCCTACATAGATCTTTTCAGCCCCCTAATCCCATCCCCAAATGAGACCCACAAGTGGGCCCTATAAAAAGTTTTCACGGTAAATATGTGAGAACAGTTTTCACAATATCAAAGCCATATATATATATATAAACCTAAAAATGCTTTTACATTTTATCACAAGGATATGATGTAGAAAAATAATATCTCATAGAAAAATCAATGAAAACAAAGGCTGTAAAAATTAATAACAACAATAGATAGACCCTTACCATCTCCAAGTGATTCCAAACAATAAATTGGTCCCACTATGACTCACAGCATTAGATTAAAAAGCTCTAAAATGATTGGAACATTTGATGAGTCCAAAATGATAACAAATATTAAATGAGACAGCCTTTGATGATTACAAGTATTATAAGGTCGGTCTGCACTTGTACTATTATATGGATCCTTCATTATTAACAAATTTAGATACATCCCAATCTAATTATTATAAGGATTTTTATATAATTAGCTAATTCATGGGCTGGACAAAACTTTGGTTCAATTAAATTATATTTTGTATTCTTGAAAATGGACTATAGTTTAAGTCGCAAGAATGCGGAACTGAAGAAATCAAAATACAAAGTATATGCTCGAGCGGGCCTAGGCAGAACTAACTGCACTTAAGCCCATATCTGTGCTTAAACTTGACAAATAGATTACAAATTAACTGGATGCATGAAAATGCGCTCGGGCTAACTCTCACCTATGCTCGAGCGCGCTAACGATAGAAACCTATATTCCTGTTATGAAATTGTTTCCTTTTTGTGCTAGAATTAGTAACTTGAGTTCTACAAAGACTATCCTCTTGAGGCACAAATTGTGGGTTATTTAAAGGGTTCCTCTCTCAACCTTAAAGCACAGATTTTATTATTCTAAATAGAGATTACACTTTGGAAATCACCCTTTTCTTTTCTAAAGCTTTCATTAGAGAGAGACTTTGGTGAAGTTTTGAGTTCTAGAGTTTATTGCTTCTACTTCTTTGTAAAGAATTACACATCTTATGGAATTAAGGTGATTGGATCAAGCACGGAGAGCAAAACACATGAGGTGTAGTTGTGTCGTGGATTCTTGCAAGAAGAATTATTTCCTTAGGTCGAGGGACTAACTAGAAAATAGTTGTGAGCATATCTTGTAACTATTCAAAATTAGTGCTTAGTTTTTCAAGTCTGAAAGGGCTCATGGTTTTTTCCGTTAAGGTTCTCCACATTAAAATTCTACTTGTCTTCTTCTTATGTAGTTGATTGCTTTTATTTATTAGTTCATTTATTTTTTTCAATACACGTAAATTGAATTACCATCTTGAAATCCAGGACCCTAAAAACTTTTAATAATCAATATTAGATTATTAACCATGATTACCAAAATATTTTGATGAATCCTATATGTATGTATATTAGATGAATCCTTTCCCAATTACCATAATAAGATTGGGGGAATCTCACCATGGTTACCAATATCAAATGATCCCTAAAATGATTTTACATTAAGGGAGCATTTGTGCACCAAGAGAATTATGCTCTCTACATATTTTCTATTTTTAAGATAGAGGTAAATTCTACATTTCTACCTCTTATATAAGAAATCAAAATCTTCTCTCTTAAGAAAAGTTTATTTTTTTCTTATTTAAAAAAAAGTGTCTCATCAAACAACTGAAAGGGAGGCTAAATGCTAAATGGAAAGTCAATTCTCTTGCCGCACAGTACCATCCAAAGGACTCCCTCAGTGATATCCAACATTAGATAGGGTCCATACTAGTCGCCACTAAATGTGGATGGGAAAGTGTAAGGAATCCTACCCTGTTTCAACACGTGGGTGGATAAAAAAAAGTTCCACACCAGCTCGCCATTTCGGAAAAGCGAGGAAACAAACAACCAAATGTCTCAATTGATGCTTACAAATCTCCCTCCCTCTCTCCTAAACGTGCAATTGCAGGGCCGCCAACAGAGAGGAAGGTTTCTTACAAAAATAAAAATAAAAAACACACAAGAAGCAATGTGAAAGTCTCAATTGATGCTGACAAATCTCTCTCCCTCTCTCCTAAACGTGCAATTCCAGGGCCGCCAACAGAGATGAAGGTTTCTTACAAAAATAAAAAACACACAAGAAGCAATATTTCATATTAATAACTCGCCTCTTACCCAGCGTTAAGAACTGTATGTTGTTATCTAGCTACTTATGGTTTGACCTCTGGTTATGTTATTTTTCTTTATATGTGTAAATTTCTTTTAACTTTTGTGGGCTTTTTTTGCGCTTGTGCAAGTTTTCTTTTCTACCTGTATGAGCTTTGTTTTTGTGTGTCTGATCTCTCTGTTTGGACCCTAAACCCTTTGGCTAGGTTAAAAAGACTAATTTAGCAGCGACAAGTCTTCAGAAAAAGATTGTAACGTTGGGGGCTTCCTTTCCTCTTTCCCTATCTGGCGACAAAGAAGTCACAGAGGTCAACCATTTCACATGGGAGTCCAAATTAATGACATTCTTTGAAGGAAGACTTTGACCACAAACAAGTAGTACTTTCTCTGTTCTAACAAACACATTAATTACGTAAAAAAGAGTCCAATAGTAATTGGGACATGCACTGCACCGTCCCCCATTCAACACGCATTCCAGTCACACTCCATCTCACAGACCCAGAAGCCCAGCTGCAAACTACTTCATGGGGTTGACGCTGAGACTCTGGCCTCTTCATTTCATATTTATCTATCTATGGCCTGTCATGATCAATCTCCCCATCTCCTCGCATGGGTCCCGCCATCACTATCAACATATGGATCTAGCAGAATTTCGACTCCCACGAATCCAAACTCAAATTCTCCTTTCCCTCACTTTGGTTTCCCTCCTGTGACTGTAACTGAATGGTCTCTTTCTACTCTGTTCAAAATGTTACTAAGAGCTCATAATCCCAATATGTAGAGATAAATTAGTACAAAGTCACAAAGCTAACATTCTGGCCTGGTTAGGATCTTCACAACCTGTTTCCCTGCACTAAGTTTGGTCGTCATGGGCGGACCTAGGTAGAATGATGTGGGGGCCGTTGCACCTCTCCATCTAATTCGCTTTGAAAATTATAATGAAAATATTGCCTTTGCTTTGAAAATCTACATAAAAATCGCAAATTCACATCCAAAACCTACATGAAAATCATAATTTTATTCCTAAAACCCAATTGATTAACTTTGGCCCGCACCCTTCAAATAAGATTCCTAGGTCCGCCACTATTGTTCAAAATTCCTTTTAGCAATAATTGTCTACCCTAGTGGTAAGAGGTGTGTATTTTTACCTAGCTATCTAAGGTTTGAACCCTAGGTATGTCACCTCTTTCCATGTACTCGCCTGTACGGGCTTTCTTCCCATGTGTACGGGCTCTCTTTTTTGTAAGGGACTCAAAGTCCTTTTATGAGTATAGCAACTATTTCAAATGCAGAAAAACCACAGTAATATAAGAAGAAACTGATAAATTTGAATTTACAGAATAGGATCAAAGCTAGTGTTCAACATTATATCCTTAAGATAAAATTCATCCCCATTGCAGTGCTTACGGTGTACGAACGTTTGCCTCCCAGAATACAATGATCAGCATAAAGTATAAACAACATTACAATCTACAACACCAGCGAACAAAACTGTGTTATTGAGCTCTCTCTCACAAAAAATGATAAAATGCTTAAAGGAAAATTGTGCTTTTAATGCAATTCGAAATGAGTTTTAAATAGGTGAACTGGTGACTATTCTAAACAGTTAATAGTCACCAAGAAGAACAAATGCTTCTATTTATTTTTGCAAAAATAAGAGACACAGGACACTGTCACTGTGAATAGATGTTACTATTAAATGGTAACTCTGTTTTTTGGTAAAAAGACATCTTTTTTGGAGAGCCCACGAGTTAGGCATAGAATCTGACCCATATTGGGTTATGGGCGCTTTTGACCCAACCTAACCCAAGCCGACCCGCCCACCAGCCGGACGGACAGCGGTGGCAGCGCGTGCGTGATAGTTGTGGTGTCAAGTAGGTCCTCCCTCCAGAATAAAATATGGGTGCCTCTTAGGACCCAGACTATGTCTTCACACTTATTGTATATAAGCATACACACGCTTTAGTATACAAGCAATGTGGGATTCCCCTCTTCCTTTCTCTATTACTATTTATAAGTAATTTTAACTACTCACTTTGGGAATCAATTTCTCAGTATCTTAATAGTTTTCAATGAACAATAATTTGGGTTTAATCTCCTCCTAAAGGAAAACACATTAACACTTGGACCCGCCTCAAGAGACATGTGGGATCCACACCTATTGTGGTCCAAAGTTGACCCAAAACCCATTTTTCCAACAATCCCCCACATGAATGAAAATTGGCTGTATAATAATGTAGACGATAATACTAACTAGAAAGAGAGAGAGAGTAAAGCTAAATAGTTACTGTATAGGGAAAGATAGCTTTTGGCCTTGAATCTTCCTTTGTGAAATTCTACCGGATTTACTTGCTAATCGGTGAACGTGATGTCTTGAACCATTTAACTTTCTTATAAACCAAGATAATAAAACTTACATAGTTTCTTCCATGACACAGTTCGTTCTCATGATTGTGTTCATTTTAATCCTAAACAAACCTGGTTTTCATGAGTGCTTTAGAGAATTTAACCGTAGAAATTCTCATAGAAGCGGCCTCTTTACACTTACATAGGTGACTTCTTATTAAGAGTATCCTGTTATTCCCCACTTAGATTTCCAAGTTATAAGAATCATTAAAAGTATAGTTTATCCTAATCAATATTGCAGGCATCACTGTATCATCATAGGAATGAGAAAGAGAGGTTATCTCCATAGTGATTCTATTAAGTCACACACAACTAGGTTGTCCCATTGAACCTAAATCTTGGGATCTCCAATTAGCTAGGTTGAGCTGCCATTATGTTGACTCTTAAGTGATAGGTTTTAAACCCATTCCCCTCGATGAGTTGTATACTAGTTATTTGGTCAAACCTTTTGTTAATAGATTCGCAATATAATCTTTTAACTGTATGTAATCAATGGATATGATTCCATTTGAGGGCAACTGCCATACGGTGTTGTGTCTACGATGTATATACTGAGACTTACCGTTGTACATCTTACTTTGTGCCCTACCAATTGTAAATTGGCCATCGCAATGTATACATATTGCAGGCACTGTTTTCGGCCAAATAGAAATATCTTTTAGGAAATGACGAAGCCACTCTGCTTCTTCTCCTGCATTATCCAAAGCAATGAATTCCGATTCCATGGTGGACCAAGCAATACATGTTTATTTAGTTGACTTCCATGATACGGCTGCACCTCTAAGTGTAAACACATTTCTTCTTATAGATTTTGAATCTTTTATATCAGATATCCAACTTGCATCACTATAACCTTCAGTACAGCTGGATATCTTGTATAGTGCAGTCCATAGTTAATGGTGTATCTCAGATATCGGCGAACTTTAACTATCGTTTTCCAATGATTTGCCCCTAGGTTATTTGTAAATCTACTCAGTTTTTCAACTACATGTGCTATATCTGGACAAGTACAATTTATGATGTATATTAAACTCCCACGCAAACGAGAGTATTCTAATTGGAATATGCTTTCACTAGTATTTTTAGATAGATCAAGATTTATATCTATTGGTGTTTTAACTGGCCTGCCATCATATTTATCAAATTTCTCAAGTACCTGTTTGATATAGTGTGACTGAGATTGCACATAACCATCAGATGTTCTAGAAACTTTCATTAATTATATAACATCTGCAACTCCTAGATCTTTCATTTCACACTCTGTTCAACATTTTCTTGGTAGATTTAATTACATCACTATTACTTCTAATAATAATCATATCATCCACATATAAACATACTACGACATAGCCATGTGTTCTATTTTTCACAGACACATTTATCACATTCATTGATTCTATACCCATTGAATATCATTAGCTTGTTAAACTTTTTATGCCATTGCTTTGGTGCTTGTTTTAAACCATAAAGAAATTTAACAAGCCTACACACCTTCTTTTCTTGGCCAGGAACAACAAACCCTTCTGGTTATTCTATATAAATCTCTTCATTTAATTTGCCATTTAAGAAGGCTGTTTTAACATCCATTTAATGTATTTCAAGGTTGTACAAAGCTACAATAGCTATTAGCATACGTATGGATGTTATTCGCATAACTGGCGAATATGTTTCGAAGTAAACCACACATTATGTTTGCTTATAGCCTTTGACAATAAGTTTAACTTTATACTGATCAATTGATCCATCTGTTTTCATCTTTTTCTTAAATATCAATTTGTATCCAAAAGATTTACAACTAAGTGGAAAATCCTTTTACTAGTTTCTATATATGACTTTGTAGGATGGATTTCACTTCATGATTCACCGCCTTTTTCCATTGAGGTGTTTCGGGTGAAGACATTGCTTCCTTGAAGCTTTGGGACTCCTGTTCTAACAGATATGTTAGAAAATTTGGACCAAAAGATGTTGCAGTCCTTGTCTTTTTACTAAATTTAGGTTCAACCCCTTAAATTGCAAATTCATGGTCATTATCATTACTAACCGAAGTATCATGACTTCGTTTCAAAAAACTTAGCTCTTGAGTTTGTTTGCATGGAAAGATATTTTCAAAAAATGATGCATTTCTTAATTCTTTGATTGTATTAACATGCATATCAAGAATATCATATTTTTGTAATAAAAAGCGATATGCACTACTATGATGAGCATACCCGATGAATTTACAATCAATAGTTTTAGGTCCTATTTTAACCTCTTTGGAAATAGAAACCGCTTCCTTGGCTAGACACCTGCACACTTTTAAGAATTTATAGGATGGTCTTCGACCATTCCATAATTCATAAGAAGATTTTTCTATTTTCTTGTGAGGCATCTTGTTGAGAATATAATTTAGAGAAAGCATTGCTTCCCCGCACAAGTTCTGAGGTAGTCCAAAACTAAGCAACATATCGTTCATCATTTCTTTTAAGATTTTATTTTTTCCGTTCAACAATACCATTTTGCTAAGGTGAATAAGGTGCAATAGTTTGATCTATTATACCATGTTGTAAACAAAACTTATGAAAAGGTAATTCATATTCTCCACCTCTATCACTCCTTAGAGCCTTAATCTTTTTGCTAAGTTGATTCTCAACTTCTTTCTTATACTATATAAACATCTCCAATGCTTCATCTTACTTTTTATTAAGTATACATGATAATATCTAGTACAATCATCAATGTAAGTGACGAAATACTTGTTACCACCTCTAGTTTGTACAAATTTCAAATCACAGGTATCACTATGTATAAGTTCGAGAGGTTCAGTACTTCTTTCAATGAAATGAAAAAGAGTTCTTGTGAGTTTAGCTTCCACACATATTTCACATTTATGATTTGAATCAATTTTAAATTTTAGCAAGCAATCCAAATTCATTAATATACGCAAAACGTCATAGTTAATATACTCTAGTCTACCATGCCATAGGTTAGAAGACTCAAGAAAGTAAACAGAAGAAGAATTCTTATTGTTTTTAGAAGGTATAATAGGCATTACATTCATTTTGAATAGCCCTTCGCTTACATAGCCCTTCTCTACTTACATCTCACTCTTAGTGAGGATAAATTTGTTAAACTCAAATACAAGCCTGAACCCTCTCTTACTTAATAATGAATCAAATACAAGATTCTTGTGAATGTCAGGCACATGCAATACTTCATTAAGAGTAAGTTCTTTTCTCAAAATCATTTTTAGCACTACCTTTCCTAGACCTTCAACTTTTGAAGTTGAAGAGTTGCCCATGAATAGTTTTCCCCCATTAACAGCTTAATATGAGGAAAACATATTCTTGTCCACACATATATGGCGAGTAGCACCTGTATCCACCCACCATTCCCTAGTATTTCCAACCAAGTTTACTTCGTACACCATAACAGAAAGGCTAATGTCAGAAATGTCTGAAGTAAGTTTCTCCATTTCGGTTATATTGGCTTGTGCAGGCTTCTTGTTTGCAATTCCTTGATCTTTACGTTTACGACAATCTTTTGCACAATGACTAACCTTGTCACAACCAAAGCACTTTCCTTTTAACCGTTTTGGATCATCATCTTGGTTTTTGCCACCTTGGTTTTGCCTACCTTGATTTTCATGCGTCCTTTTTTTTTGTTGTTATTCTTGTGCATTTATTCGACTATCTTTGCTTTGGATTCCATTAGTGCATCTTGTTTCTTTTTTCAGATGCATGGTTATATTCTTCAATCCTTAATCTGACAATTAAGTCTTCAAGACTCATCTCCTTACGTTTATGCTTGAGGTAGTTTTCGAAATCTTTCCAACTTGGTGGCAGTTCCCAACTATAGTAGCAACTTGTAAATGATTCACTTAAAGACATACCTTCTGCATGAATCTCATGGAGTAGGGCTTAAAAATCCTGCACTTAATTGATTACAGTCTTTGAATCCAACATTTTGAAGTCAAGAAAGCAGCCAACTACAAATTTCTTTATACCGGCATATTCCGTTTTATACTTTTTATCCAAAGAGTTCCACAACTCTTTTGCAGTTTTGATTGAATTATACATATTGTATTGTCCTCCAGTCCATTTAATATGTAGTTCTAACACAAGAAATCTGAGTGCTTCTAAGCATCAATTGTAGCAACCTCTTGCCTATCGCTCTCATTTTCTTTGAGAGTAGGAGCCTTTTTATAAAGGAACTTAGCCAAATTCAGGGTGGTCAAATAAAACAATATTTTCTATTACCATCTCTTAAAATCTGCTTCTTTGAATTTTTCAGGCTTTTTTCCATGGTTGATAAAAACATGAGTCTGAACAGTATGGGTAGAAGGAATGATAGCGTTTGAAGATGCCATTCTGATGAACACAACAATTTCACAAATTTTTCAATATAGAATTAACATTCAGGATTAATATGAACAATCCGATAATAAAGTTTAGAACTTTTTAAACAAAGTTTTATTTGCATAACAAAGTTCTAACTTCATTGGTTTAAAAGGACTGAAAAAAAAGGAAACTCGTTTGCAAAACTCAGTTTATATTTAAATAATTAAGTCAATTTAGGTTTTCTGAAATTAGAAACAGAATTCAGTAATCACAATGAAAAATTTTCAAAAACTTTTTATCTTAAGACTATAAGGGACTTAAAGTCCTTTTGTAATTACAACAACTGTTTCAAATGCAAAAGAAAACCATAGTAGTATAAAAAGAAACTTATAAATTTGAATTTACATAATGGGATCAAGACTAGTGTTCAACACTATATCCTTAAAACAAAATTCATCCTTGTTGCGGTGCTCACGGTGTACAGATGTTTGTCTCTCAAGATACAATAATCAGCATGCAATAGAAATAGCACTGCAATCTACAACGCCAGTAAACAAAACTGTGTTCTTAAACTCTCTCTCACAGAAAATGATAGAATGCAGGAAGGAAAATTGTGCTTTTAATGCAATTTGAGATAGGCTTTAAATAGCTGAACTAGTGACTATTTTGAACAGTCAACAGTCACTAAGAAGATCAGATGCTTCTGTTCATTTTTGCAAAAATAAGAGACACAGCCATTGTGAACAGATGTTACTATTAAATGATAGCTCTATCTTTTGGCAAAAAGACATCTTCCTTAGAGAGCGCATGAGTTGGGCATTGCTTGTATACTAAAGTGTGACTGTGCTTATATACACTAAGTGTGAAGATATAGTTTGAGTCCCAAGGGGCACCCATATTTTACCATATATAAGCAACTTTAAGTTGTCACTTTGGGAATTAATTTCTCATTCATATCTTAATAATTTTCAATGAACAATGGTTTGCATTTAATCTCCTCATGAAGGAGAACACATTAGCACTTGGACCCGCCTCAAGAGATGTGTGGGACCTATACCAATTGTGGTCCAAAGTTGACCCAAAGCTTTTCCAACATTTTCTACTTGAGTGGGCTTTTTTACTTAGTGTACAGTCTCCCTGTTGGGGTCTTAGCCCCCTTGCTAGGTTACTAAAAACAAAAAAAAAAACCAATAACTGTTTACCCGCAAGTAGTTATGGCAAAGAACAAAACTGATCTCAGCCAACCCAATTTATTCAAATTTACCAACACTCATTACACGTAAACAGAGTCTACTATAAAGCATTACTCAAATCTTTTAAGGGTACGTTAAGCAGTCACCAGATGCAACAACACATATCAATCAATAGAGCATAAAGATTTCTAAAATCCCAATATCCAGCAAATGCCTCTGCAACCTTACTCATCACAAAGAATATGTGAATTAATAATATACTATTCCCTGTTGAGCGTATGGTACAAAACCACATTTGAAAAGCTCGTTATAATTAGAGATGTTTAACTGAAAAAAGTTCGATGGGTCTTTAGAGTTTATATAAAGAATTCAACAATAATCAGAACAAATAAACAGGGAGGGGTGCTCAAATCTGGGCTTGGATGTTTTTTTTGGCCCGATTAATAGATGGGCGGGGCTTGGACTTAGATGTCAAAAGTGCAAAGCCCGGCCCAGCCCAATTGGAAAAAAGATAATAAAGAAATACAAAGGTGAGAATTCTAACCCAGCTACTTTTACATTTATATATACAGCACCAAGCCAGTTGAGATGCAACTGCAATTATAAAAGTTTGCTCTTTTTGTTAGTTCTCATTAAACATGACCTGGGGCCGGGCCTTCAAAGCTCCTGACTAGCTGGGCTTGGGCCAGCTCCTTGTGGCCAGATTTGGGCCTGGGCTGGGCTTGGACTTACTGCTTTGAAGTTAGGCTAGGCCTAGATATTCCTTAGCCCAGCCCAGCCCAGGCTATGTACATCCCTTTAATCAGGGCTGCCACTTCCAAACCAGTGGGACCACTGGGAGAATCAGTTAAAAGGATTCTCCACAAACAGAAATGTCAATTGATACAATTCTAGGGAGAGCACATTCACTTGAAATCATTTTTTAACATGATTTTCTGTACTATGTTGTTAACATTCCATTACAATGTATTAAAAAAACTGGTATGTTCCTTTCATCAAATCTTTAAATTCTGGGTTACTACCGCACATTGCAGAAGTCTGAAAAGGCATGCATGATACAACATTTGACAAAATGGAGATCTGTTTATAGGAGAATATTCATGTGCATGTGCCTCACCATTTTTGTGAGGGACACTCCTTTTTTGGAAAGTATTAATATGTAAGAGGACAAAACTTCACATCTTTTTAAGCTTAGTAGGTTCAAAAAAGGAAGTGTCCCTCACCAAGATGGTGAAAGACATATGCACATGAAGACTCCTCCTGTTTAAAATAATAGAATATAGTTGGACTATATCAGGAATGAATAGCAAAGATATGGATGAAGATTTTGCTACGAAATGGGTACAGATCTATGGATATGCTTGATGGTCACATGGAGTTCTTTCAATTAATGATGTAAACACAATAGGCTTGCATATTTGCTGCAATCCAAGATACTTAGGAACAAAGAGTATTAGCTAGTTGACATTTAGTGATCTAACCAGTAAAGCATACATGGGACTGGATGGTATAAATATTTAAAAGTAAAGGCAAAGCTACATTCTCATAAGAGGAAGAATTTGGAGAAAAATTGGAGTTCACGCAAGACGAATTCGATAGGCTACAATAGCACTCACTTGACCAAAAGGCCGGCGTCAACCTTTCACACGTAGTCAATAGGGAGAGTTGTTAAGGTATATAAATGTGGTCTTCCTTCAGACAGGTTTCAATAAACATAAAAGTAAACTCTTCTCTTAAATAAGTATAAAGGAACATCTAAATCATAATAATACAGGGGCCACTTCATGTATACCACCAACCATTGCATTGATGGGTCCAGCACTCTCTATCACTTCCATTGCATTCTTGGGACCAGCACTTTCTATCTTCATTCCATTAGAGCATCCCATTTCCTACTGCATTTGTGGCAAACTAATAATCCATTTGGACCACACCGCCACCCTGTCGGATAATAACACCCATGACCAAGACAAAGCGATACTCCAGACGTCGCATCGCTCCTAGCCATCCAGTAGAATTTTGTTTCTTATCAATGCTTTTTTCCTTCAAACCATCGAGTTGACATAGGAGTCCCACATGTAAGATTGTTAACTTAAATATGCACAACATACAGCATGATTTCCAAATCTGTTTTTCCATGGAAAAGCCCTGTCTAGTCCTAATTCATCAGGAAAGCATATGAAGACCATAATTATACACTGCGTTTACGGAACCCTCGTTTTTAACTTTAAATGTTAAGTGTACTACAGGCTCATCTAAAATCAAATTCATGTCACTAAGTAACTGATGTCACAAGCAGTAAGCTATCTGGACCCAGATAGGATTGACCAGAGACAGTATAAACTGGTGCCTTCCACACAAAGTGAAATAGAATTTTGTTTAATTACAGTGCTTTCCCACAAAAAAATGCATCTACATAGCTAGAACAAATTATAGTAGGGAATGTCAAATGCACTCCCTTCCTTTTAAATTTTCTTTTTTTTTTCAAAAAAAAAAAAAAAGAAAAGAAAACACAGGTGGGTAGAGTAGGGACATGCCATGGATACAGTTGGGACATATTTTACACAAAAATTAAGTATCGAATAGGATATGATACATTCCCTATTTTGAAGCATCTGGTAAACATGGTAGGAGGGGGAGTTTCATCATTTTCCAATAACTGGATTAGATTTTATGTTGGCATATATCCATGGTTCAATAATTATAAACAAAAGGACTAATATCTACATGATTTTAAAAGTTCGGAATTAAATATGAATTCTTCATTCTATCCAATGGACAATGGACTCTCTTAAAAGAGTCAGATTCAGCCAAGGGCAACACGCACGCATGAAGAGAGATTTTTAACATGCGTGCATCTCTATGGATCCCATCAATTCAGTCCATGCCAAAGCATATTGAGAGGGAAAGCAAATCCACTGTAACCGGATCAGCCCGTTTTTGCTCTTTTCACTACAACCAAAAGGAAAAAAGAAAAGGGGGGAAAAAGGGAAAAGAGAGAAGGAGAAGAAGGATAAGGAAGAAAATGAAGGATGATAGAGAGGAGAAGAATAAATGCCTGTAGCAGGCTTGCAGCTGTAGCTGTCAAGGTTTTAAGACTCGGACTGGGGTGGAGACTCAAAGGCCCTAGAGACAAGTCAACCCAGCCAAATCGCATGGGACTCAACTGAGTCAAATCGTGTCGCACCGAGAGCCCAAAAACTAAAAAATAGAAATGATAAAAAAAATTAAAAATAGAAAATCAGTATCCTAAAAATTTACAACACGTCTTTTCCTTTTTTTTTTAAGACCTAGGGTATCCTTCGTCAGCTCAACTTTTAGACCTTTGGCCCTCTGGCCCGAAGGTTACCCGATTTTGACGAGCAAGGATTAATCCCTAGGGGTACATACATGACAGCACACATAGTACCCAGATAACGCAAGAGCTAGGAGTTGAACTCGAGATCTTGGGGAGTAAACTCCAGGCTCAAACCAACTAAGCCACAACCTTGACAGCCACATCAGTTATTTAAAATGAGCTTGAGAAATAACAGACGGTCACATTCGGTTTCATTTGATCGGATGAACATTACATCCAACCTTTGAATGCTCAGATCTTTTAAAAAGGAATCAAGATTCTATGAGGATTTTGAGCCACAATGACCATGAAAGGACCAATCACAATCAGTCACGTCACTATGGAAAGGGACTATCTTGGATGGGACACATTTCCCCATGTGAATGGGATGCATCTCCTTGATGACGTGGCAGACTGTGATTGATCCACTCACGGTCTCCATGAGAAAAAGCCTCAAATGATCTGGACTCCTAAAATGAGATTCCGATCTTTCAACATTAATGCAAAAGAACTGCCAAAAGCCTCAAACACCAATCAGAACAAGAAATTAGAAAAACGTAATAGTTTTAGCACTTTTCCAGTAGGACACAACCATACTGGAATCAAGGAGAAGTGATTCAACTAGGTGCTGAGTCCAAATCAACTTTAACACAGCCGATTTTTGAAACCATGGTGGCTCCATACTTCACAACCTGCAAGCAACAGAACCTCTCCTCTCTATTTCTTTTATAGTCTTCTTCTTCTTCTCATGTTCTTCCAATCTTCATACGACATGCAAAATGTAATAAAGGTCGCCTTCTCTACTATTTATTTCTCTTCTGTTTGTTTTTCCTTTCTATATGTTTATCAACCAATTTGCCAATATTTTAGCAATTCAAACAGTGAACGATATCGTTGCAAGATACCAATGTGGTCCAGATCGGCCATTATTAACTAAAGGATTGGCTTGGTGGATGCCAAGTTCCAATCGGCTAGAACTCTGCCAATTTTTAAAACCAGCATCATGTTGATATCCATGTCCCTCCCTCCCTCAACCTACAAGCGACAGAGCCTCTGGTCTCTATTTCTTTTTTTCTTTTTTTTCTCCTTCTTTTCAATTTCATGCAACATGCAAGAGCTGGTCTCTATTTCTTTTCTTTTTCTTTCTTCGCAATTTCATGCAACATGCAAGAGCTCCTCTCTCTCCCTCTCTCTCTCTCTTCTTTTTATGCCTCCCTGTCCTTTTATTTCTTTGTCAACTTCTAGAACTTGGTACCAAATGCCTCCCCGTCCTTTTATTTCTTTGTCAACTTCTAGAACTTGGTACCAAAGCCAAAAGTTTATATGGATGGATATTGCACTTCATAAAATGTTCCACATTTTTCTTCTGGAGGCAAACTTCTTTCATTTTCCTCTAGCCACCCCCATCCACTTTGAACTTAAGCACACCTTCAAAAGGAGGGAGCCCAAGAAAACACCTTTTTCACTTTCTTAACCCCACAAAATAAAAAGGCTTCCCAATTGTCCAACACACCACCAACTCTAAGACTATCAAAATCGCATTTTAGAACGGGCCAGCAATTTGAGCCACCACCAAAAATGTCAAATCCTCCACCGACAATGAAGACCTTCTAAACAATCTGTCACTCCTCTCTTTCCAAACAAACCATAAGATAGCAAAAAGTATAAGTCTCCAAAGAACTAACCTACATCCATAAAAACTATAGCAACTCCAAGCTTCGATCATCCCTGCCAAAGTCCCCGGGCTACACCAAACAACACCACACCGCAAAAGGAACCTACACCATAAGGTATGAGAAAACTCACCACAAATGATTTATCATCTCCATCCCCTTCCTACACAGCACACATAAGTCTAAAATAGCTTCAAAAGTCAAGCCTCTCCTCCTAAGGTTATCCACTGTAGAAACTTACCCTAAAATAGTGAGCCAAGCAAAAACCTCTACACTAGGTGGCGCCAAACCCTACCAATTCAGGGAATAAGATGCTTTGGATTGTGTCGAATCTTCCAATTCCCAAGCAAGGGACTTACAAGAGAATTTTCCAGAAGTACAAGGTTTCCAAATACAAGAATCTACTACATCCCTACAAATGAAAACGTAAGAGAGAAGACTGACCAATGACTCATACTTAAGACTCTTCAGAAAGATGGAAGGCTCACCTAAAAGAAACATTCCAAGACCCAACACCCCCCGACCCACACAACAGTCTTGTACTAAAGCCTGCTTGCTGAACACAACCTTAAACAACCTAAGATAAGACAAGAACAAAGGACGCACACCCACCTAGTCGTCAACCCAGAAACAACTAGACTTTCTTCCCCCACTTTAAAACCCACCACCCTCCTTAACACTTACCCTCCCTCAACAAAAGATAAATCCCCAACCCTCATAATATTGACCCACACACCTGATACATGAGACCTATGGACTCTACCGAGCTCCCAACCCCACTCATCCTCCCCATATTTAGCACCAATAATTCTTCTCCACAAAGCTTCCCTCTCCTCACCATATCTCCACCACCGCTTAGCCAAAAGAGCCTAATTCTTAAATTCCAAGTTCTCCAAGCCTAAACCCCCACCGCCCTTACGCTTAACAACTTCCTCCCATCTAACAAGTTACAACTTTCTTTTGATACTTCTCCCTCCCCAAAGAAACACCCTTCTTAGATGATCCAATTGCTCATTGACCACCATTGGCATCTTGAAAAGTTACATACAATACACCGGTATATTGGATAGAGAGGCTTTGATTAGGGTAATTCTTTCACCCAAAGAGAGATAGTTCCTTTTCCACATGGATAACTTCCTTTTAAAATTTGCCACCACAGGATTTCACACCTTTTTATATCTGCCTTTGCCCCAATAGGCAGGCCTAAGTACGAAAAAGGCAGATTTCCAAACTTGCAAAGAAGCTTCGAAACTAGCAATTGAACTTGATCATTAGAGGTTCCTACCCCCACCATCATGCTCTTGGACAAATTTATCCTTAGGGCACAAGAGAACTCGAAGCACCTAAGAATCCTTTTTTAAGACAACAATCTCCTCCCACCTCGAAGAACTAAAAAGGATGGTATCATATACAAATTGAAGATGGGTGATAACTTTTGCTCCTCTACCAACTTCAAGTCCTTCTATGAGACCACAATCTTGAGCCTTAGAAAACGGCGCGCTGAGAGCTTCCACCCAAGGATCAAAAAATTGGCCAATACCGGTACGTATTGACTCATAACGTACCGATAAATGGTTGGGAATCGATATTGGTATCGGCTAGTTAAAATATCGCTAAAATATTGTGATATATAGGCCAATATTTCAAAATATCAGCCAAAACGATATATCGGCCGATATTTTGAAAAAATCGGCCATATATGTAAAAAGACATCAGACATGTAAACCCTATTTTTTTTCCCCGTTTCTCATCCTTTACTCATCTTCTCCTTCCCAAACATGCCCCAGCCACTGTTACTCTTCCTTTCACTTGCAAACACATTAAAAAAAAGACTTTTTTTTTTGTGGAAAGTCTAAGAAATCACCAAAAAAACTCTACAAAGGCAAGTATATTCTACTTCTTGCATTTTTTTCTATAAATATTTGTTTCGTAGAGCTTAGAAATGAGGCATGAATATGATGATTCCATTCCACTCTTTTTCTTGTATGGATCTATTATTTGGTAATTCAAAAATAGAGGCTTTTAACTTTTAAGTTTTAACTAATTTTCACTTTTTTGAGATTTAGATATTTTTTAATGTTAAAAGTACTAATTATTTTTTTATTTTATTAGTATTAAAATACATGATTTTATGAATCAAACTTGATAATTATGGTTCTTACAAACAAAAATTATAATTTCAAACAAGATAGTAGACAGCGATTCAGGATGTCATAACTTAGGGGGACCGATAATTTGATTTATACTTGAAACTAATTGAAAAAAAAAACATCGTTTTCCAGCCTTTTCTAATATTCTAGATTTTTTTGGATATTTTTTTAAGTTTTTTTGGATTAAAATTCACACCACAACAACCACGACAAACCGTGAACTGCGACCAATACCGATATCGTATCGGTTTTTGGGACAGGCCGATAATGTGATTTTCATCCATGCTTTTACCACAATGGTAAACAAGAAAGGAGAGAGAGGATCCCCTTGTCTAAGCCCTCTTGATGCTTTGAACAAGTGGGAAGGAGAACCATTACAAAAACTAAAAAAGCCCTCAACAAAATGCATTCTCAAATCCAAGAGAACCACCTTTCCCCAAATCCAAATCTCCCCAACATGTAATCCACAAAACTTCATTCGACATGGTCATCTGCCTTTTCCAAATCTATTTTAAAGATAACTACTGGTTTCTTTGACCATTTTCTTGTATCAATGAATTCATTAGCAATAAGAATTCCATCAAGTTTGTTTATTGTGCACAAAAGCTCCTTGATAGGGGGGCCAATAATAGATGGCAGAACCTTCTTCATCCTATTGGCAAGGATTTTAGACAACAACTTATAAATGCAACCCACTAAGCTAATAGGTCTATACTCTTTAAGATCCATAGCATTAGGGACTTTGGGAATGAGGATAAAAAAAGTAGTGTTAATTTCTTTACTCAGTCTACCCCTCCTGTGAAATTCTATCAGCAAGTTGCAAAATCTCTTTTCACAATGTCCCAAGCTAATAAAACAAAATTTGAAACCATCTGGCCCTGGCGACAAACCCACTCTAACCTTATCTTCAAAATCCCTCTCCAAACACACTCTATCACCATCGGAGATGGAAAGGAAAGACAAGCCCTCTAACGTAGGCCTTGGGAAGACTTTGCCCACATACAACATCTCAAAGTAACAAGCAATTTCTTCTTTAAGCTCCTCTGATACACTAGTGAAACCGTTGCTTCTACGAATTTTACCAATATAGTTAATCCTTTTTCTAGCATTTGCCATATGGTGGAAAAATCTCGTGTTCCTATCCCCTTCTTTCAACCACAGGGCTCTAGACTTCTGCCTCCACAAGACTTCCTCCTTACGATCAAGGTTCCATAATTTACTAGCAATCAAATCCCTAGCCTTCTTCTCTACTTGGTTCAAGCCTCTATGCTCAATCAAATCCCACTCTTCAAGCTTCTTAGAGAGAGAAGATCTAGAAGCCTCAATCCTCCCACAAATCTCCGTATTCCACTCCTTAATCTTAACTTTTAGAAATTGAAGTTTTTTCAACAGCCTGAACCCCGCAAAAACTTTGGACCTTTGAATGCTCCCACCACCCTTTAACCAAAGACAGGAAATTTTTATGCAGCAGCCAACAATTTTCAAATCTGATAGGTCATGACCCCCAATCTACCTTGTTAGTGTTTAGCTAATAGGCCCGTGATTAGAAATGCCTCTAGGGAGAGCTAATTAGATTGCCCCAGAAAAGTGATCTTCCCACTCCTTCAAAATAAGAAACCGGTCAATCCTACTTATAGCCGCACAAACATGCTTATTCAACTACGTGAACTTAGATCCTGATAGAGGCAAGTCAATGAACTCGTTGTCCTTAATAAAATTTGAGAACCTTTCCATACTCAGAGACAAGAACACAGACCTGTTTTATCTCATGGGGAAGGCGAACCATCTTGAAATCTCCTCCGATACACCATGGTACCAACCAGAGCGATCAAATCGTAGAAATATTGTCTAAAAAAAGACCCCTTGCAGAGTCCTCATTTGGCCCATAAACATTGGCAATTGCCCACATGAAGTTATCACCCACTAAAGTAAACTTAATTGCTAGCACACTTTGAGAAAAATAAACATCCTCCTTTCTCAAAGTGTCCTCATTCCAAAAAGAAATGAGACCTCCAGAGGCTCCCTCTGATGGCACCCACTCTCCCAACCACACCTCCTGGATCCCCAAACACTAAAACAATGTTGTCGACATCTTTATGAATTTTGGTCTCTTGAAGGAGAAGTAAATCAACCTTGTGAAACCTCACCAATCTTCTAATGGCAGCCCTTTTAGCAGGCTTTCCCAGCCCTCTGACATTCCAACTGACAACAATCATGAAAAAACAGTAAAAGGACACCCCCAAAACAACGTCAACGCACTCAAGCAGAATGCCTTGACCTACCCTGATGATCTTGACAAAATCCAGCCAATCATTTACCTCTGTCATCTTCCAGTTTGGATTCCAAGACTGCAATTCGACGCAAAATTTCTTGTTCATGGGGACCAAAGGAAACCCCAATTTGCTTACCCACATGAACCACCTCCACAGCTTCCGTGACAGTCTGCTAGAATGTACCTGTCAGCTCTAGATTAAGAATCCTTAACATTCTGCACCTTTGTCTGAAGAAATGGAAGTCATCCTTAAGTGACAAGGTTGTCCTTCCTAGTATGATTCTTCTACTTGTGTTCCTGAATATACCTACCTTGGTTACTTTCAAACAACAAGCTGCCTGCAAAAATAGATTGAAAGCATCAACACACGTCCTAAGGGAAGAATTAAGAAACGCCACCATATTTTCTTGTGCAATCTCCCATGGATGTTCAACATCTAATTATATCTCCAGGAATGTCTCCATTTTCAGATTTATCTTCAGATGTTTCTGGTCCCCAGATATTGTCCATGAGAGTTTTTTTTTTTTAATGGTAACATGACTCGAACATGCAACCTTGTGGTTCATAATGATATTCTTACCGACATACCGTTGCACATGCACCTTGTATTGCTCAAGATGCTCATTCCATTGCTTTGCAAACAATGTACATGTACTGAACATTATTATATTCACCTTCCCCTCATGCATTCTTGTCCTCTATTTCTTCTGGTCCTCTATTTCTTCTGGTCATGGTCCTTCTAGGGTAAGTAAAACTTTCTCATCATAAATGGAATGATGCTACACTGACTAAGTGGAGGGACTCAAAACAAAACCAAGCAAAAGCTTGTTATCTAAAGGAATGCATAGAGGGGAAAGCAAGGCAGTTTTTGCTTTCAGTTTCAAACAATCGACCATTTGTATCAACAACTAAGTACTAAGATATTCAGGCAAAATCACAAACCTGTTCAATAGACTCTGGTTATTAAATTATCATTAAAGCTAAGTAAATCAAATACCCTTTACTTAAGAAAGATTAAAGACTATAAAAGGAAAAATATAACAAGCAAAATAAGAGACTCCCAATGAACATAATATAAAATAGTCCTCAACACCAATAGCACCAATAGGGTGAACAGTTACATTCGCAAAATTAAAGTGAAGCTTCAAAGCTATAACCTATGATAATGACACCTTCAAAACAGGAGAAAATAACTTTGATACTAAGATAAGGAATCCCCATTTCTGAGACTATTTAATAGAATTCAAAGTGAATTCTACCATCAGTTTTACAACTTACAAGCCAAAGTTTTTCTTTCTTTGCTACCACATTGACTGGCACAGATGCCTTCCAACAGAGAAAGCAGAGGTCGAAAACTGGTGCTCTCTATGGCAGTCAATATCCCTACCACCACGATATTCGTACTGGGACCTACAAGCCCCAAACTTTGAAGCAGGAAGGAAAACGAGTTTATGAATTGTAGAGAACTAGAGTTGTACATGTATTCAAGGAAGTCGAGGTTTAGAGGATCCTTGCCATACTAGTACACATACTTGACCTCAGTTTAGTCTTTTATTTGCTGTGCTTTCACACTTTCTGTTGCTCTGTAGGTAACTCTTCCTGATATTAGCAATCCAATTGGTTGGAATATTTTAAAAGGCAAACTATAGAGGTAACAACCTTGCAGACAAACACAAGAAGGAAGCTCCTTCTTAATATAACAAAAGGTGGCCATTTCTACAATCAATTAGAACCCAATGCAAATAGAAACTACTAAATAGAAGATACCAAACAGAAATACAAATTATGACATACTAACATTAAGGAGAAAAAAATTCAGCAAAAGATAGCCATGTATACAGGCCTGTTTGAATTGATATTCAAATTTTATCAGTTGCATAGCATTCTCAGCTTTCTCTAATGATCAAAATGACTCAAATCTCAACCTTGGAGTTGAGTTCATTCTAGCTCTTCTGATGAAAATAAAGAGTTCAACCGGTTATGTAAGCAATATTGAAATTGCAGAAATGTCCAGACCCTAATCACTCAAAATATGATAACAATAACAGATCCCGTCATTGTAACACCGCTTGAAGTCTAAATGAAGCATTGGTGGGAAAAAGAAACTAAGGATACCCTGTATCATTGCCACTTCCTGTGCTTCAGTCAAGCTCATTAGGCCCGTTATAGCGGTGTCGCAAAACCTACAATCAGGTCCAAAAAAAAAAAAAATTAAACGTTAGGTAGCTAAAGTTCTCTATCTCAATAATGATTACTACTACAAGATTGCCTAATCTATTTATTTTATGGAATAATAAATATGTAAGTGGCATGTATTCAGATTCAGGTAGGGGTTACATTTAAGTTATTCTCACTTCAATGGAAGATAATAAAACAGTAATGACAAAAGAAACAAAGAACAAAATTCGCATGCATTGATAGAGCCATAGAGATATCAGATGGAAGAAAGTCTGCTTGAATATGGAAAAAGAGGGTGGATGGAGAAGAAGAAAAAGGAGCTAGAGAAAGGGGTGTAGAAGGAAGTTAACTGGGTGGGCTTATTGTGTTTTACACAACTAACATCTTCTAGTAGAGATCTTAGGGCCATCTCAACAAATTTCATGAACTTCAAAACCTCCCCTCCCAAATATGAATTACTAAAAACCCCAGTAACAATGTAAAATTATGAAAACATAAACATACTTTTTCATATGAATATGAATCTCAACATCTTCGTCAAGCTAGTGAATGAATGTCGCTCAGCTCCAGCTTGAAGAAGAGACAATGAAGTTGATCTCTAGAAAAATCTTCATTTAGAAAATCAACTACTTGATCCTTAAATCGAGTTTAATGTAAATAAGTATCCTTGTCTATCACCTCCCCCTGATAAACTGGAAATTTACCTAAATGTGCTTGTTGGTACATTCATGGTTTTTGTGGTTAGATGCAATAAGAATGGCATCTACATCATCACAAAGAAAGACAACATAGTCATTGGTTATAACACCAATTGAGATATTACCGGCTACATCTTCACTGAATTGTTTGATCCTACCATGTAAATAACCAAAGGCTTTTTAAAAGTACAATGAAAGTCAAAAGATGTCCAAACTATGAAGCCTAATTATAGAAAACCTAAGCCTAACCCTAAATCAAGTTCTAATACTAAACTAAAACTTTAAGGCTGCATCTTCATCATCTAAGCCTTGTCCCAACTATCTTGGGGTTAGCTACAAGAATTTTGCTTCACCATGCCAGGCCTTTTTGGGCCCAATCCTCAAATAGGTTGCACTTCTTTAGATCTATCCTTATTATATCCATCCATGTCCTCTTCGTCCTACCCATTTTCCTTGAGGGGCCAACAACATGTATAGAGAAACCTTTCATCGGCGCCATTGTCTGCCTAGGTTGGACATGTCCAAACCTCTCAAATGAATCTCTTTTAATTTGTTGTTTATTAATGATGCCTCTAAATGCTTTCAAGTGCTCTCATTTCTAATTATATCTTTGCTAATTTTACCATATATCCATCTGAACATTTTCCTAGAGGGACCAACAAAATGTATAGAGAACCATTTCCTCATTAGTGCTATTGTTTGCCTACGTTGGTGTTGTAGGTCAGACCATGGACTGGCCAGCCCATTGGGCACAGTCCATAGGCTTAATAGGACATCTATTTATTTAGGGATTCTATTAAGTAGTTTAATGTGATTAGAATTTATATTAGTCAATTTTCTATTTTGTTTAGGCTTATTCTAATATTAGGAACTCTTGTTTCTTAGGGATCAAACCAACTCCTTTATATAAGGATGTTAGGCCTTATTGTAATGCATGCTTAATTTCAATCAATAAAAGGATTCTTTTGAGATTTATCTCTTATGGTATTCTCTCCACCTTTGAGGGTGCCCCTAGTGGCTAAATCTGATGTAGGATAGACCCATGGTCCCCGATGGGGGCCTTTAGGCCTAGAGCACCTATCTCTATTTATTGGGGATTTTAATTATGTTTTTAATAAATTTTATGGGATGTTTTAATCCTGGCCATCAGTGTCATTGAATGGTCCAGATTAGTTTTATGTTTTATTATTTATCTATATAAGTGATGTAAAGCATTTTGGCTCCACAATTATCGATTAATGAATGAAAAATCTTCCTTGAAGTGCTTTTGGGGTTTCCCTGAGTCGTCTTCTTCCTCGCCCACAATAGAGAGTTTGGTGTGAGGCCAAGATATTCAGGGATTTCCCCGATTTATTCATCTCACCTAACATTTTTTATCTCTCCATCTTTGCACCGCACATGGTACCCTACTCCGCATCATTTGGTATCAAAGACGAAGATCGATCCATCCTGGATTCGAGATTCGAAGCAGCCATCTCCACCATCAACCAACTTATTAAGAAATTCCCTCCTTTGTTTCTGCCATCATCACAGAACCTAAGCCATTATCCCAAACTCCACTGCATCACTACCATCCCTAACCACCATCCGAAAATCCCTTGGACCAAACCCTACTTCTCAAACCTTACCCAGAGATTCCCACACCAAACCTTAATCGATAACAAACACCGTCCTCTTATCCCATCAAAACCATAAGCCTACAACCCTAGCCTACACAATAACCCAAAACCCGCAACCCAATCCCAAAACCCAAATACCATCTCAAAAAACCCTAAATCCCCAATTTTCTACAACCTTACCAAATCCCAGATTCGAGACCTCCAATACCCAACCTCGAAACAAGACCTGGCAAATGGGTCAGGTTGATCAAATTCGGGTCGGATCAACCCGAACCCGAATTTGTTGATTTCAACCCTAACCCGACCCATTTTTAAAACGGACTAGAAACCTTCAACCTGCACCCCTGACGGGTCAACCCAACCCAACTTGTCTAACCCAAATTTGATGCGGGTTAGGTCGGGTTAACCCGACCTAATATATTTAATTCCCATTTTGTGTATAATTTAACTCATTTTATGTGACCCAATTTCATATGCAAAGCTCTCTTTACATCTAGATTCATTTAAAATGTTATATTGAGCATGAATTTATAATTTATCAATTTTCAAGGTGTAAAAAATGGGGAATCTATAAATATTTTCTAGCCCATTTATTGAGACAATCCCTTTTCAATTTTTGTTCAATTTTACAATTCCATATTTGAGTATGAGTATAAAACTCATCACCAATATTGTATTTTATTCATATCCATATTTTAGAGGTAAATTTAAATGCCAACATAAAACTAAAAAACGCATATCAATATTTCAACTATAAAAACATCATATTGTCAAATAAAAAAATAAGTTTTATATTCTAAGGATTAAAATTTTACAATAACCCTTAACAAAAAATTAAGAGTACATAGTTTATGGCCCACATGAATAAAAAAAATTATATGAAAATTGGAAAGTCATAGTAACTTAGTAAAATCTAAACGGGTCAAATGCATTAGGGCAGATTAGGTGAGTCAACTCTAACCTGACCCATTTTTATACGGGTTAGTAAATCCTAACCCTAACCCGACCCATATTTCAACCGAGTCAAGTTAGGCGGGTCATAAATGGGTCGGGTCGGGCTGGGTTGGCAGGTCAGGCCGGATTTTGCCAAATCTACTCAAAACCACCATCTAAGCCCCATTCAACCATCAACCCCATCCTTTTCTTCCAGAACCGAACCCATAAATAAATAAATAAAGAGATAGAGAGAAAAAAGAACTGCAGAGACTAGAGGGTAAAAGAAAAAAAAAAAAAAAAAAGCAGCACAACTGGCACTGGACTAAGCAGTGCCTTGATTTGCAATTGCTAGAACCTCGCCATGCCTCAATCACCATCGGCGTCCTCATCAACAACGACGACCAGCCATCGTCGTCTTTGAGCTCTCCTCACCATCGCCAGCGGCACCTCATCATCACCATCTAAGCCATCGCACTTCGTCTCCTCCTTGAAGTAGCTTCAGCCAAGGCAACAATAGCAACAAGTGCTGCCGAGCCCATCATCTCCACCTCTTCACCATC
The DNA here is from genome assembly GCA_037013555.1 of Sextonia rubra. Taxonomy (NCBI): domain Eukaryota; kingdom Viridiplantae; phylum Streptophyta; class Magnoliopsida; order Laurales; family Lauraceae; genus Sextonia; species Sextonia rubra. The sequence continues at coordinate 1,024,346 of JASUAD010000007.1, forward strand.
ATCGCAATCGTAACAGCTCTTCCACTTCTTCGTCGATCAGTCACGGCAAGGAGCTCTCTGCCCCTTTTATCTTTCATGAGCACGAGTCCAAAGTGGAGAGATTAAAAAAACAAAAGGAAAAAGAAGCACTCGCTCTAATTTTTCTCCTTTCAGGATCTAATATCAAGACAGAGAAAAAAAAAAGGTTGGGCCAGATTTTCACATTAGGTTGGGACAGATCATACTGGGTCAGTCTGACCCATTGTAATAATTATCAGTCCATCCAAGTGTTGAGCCTGAATTCTTTTGGGCCTACATTCAGTTTGGCCAAATTTTAGTTGGGCCCAAATTCATCTCCGCTGTGAAAAAGAAAAAGAAAAAGCTGACTGCAGAGATACATCTTTAGATAGCAAGTAGGCCAAGATTTCATTAAAATTTTTAGCCATTCATCTTCAAATAGCCAGATCTTCTCCATTCGGACTCCAATCATCAATCCATCATCACATTTGAACTTCAGTTAGAAAGCTCTACAATTCAGGTTAGGTTGATTTAATTTTGAGAAACATGAAGTTTGCAACCCTTTCACATCTGAGTCAATATGAAGTTCGAAATCAGCAACCTCCATGATCAACTAAAAAGGCATGAGTATGCCATTAAATATGGAACATGGTTTTACGAGAATAAAGTTTACTTTGACCAGTTCCTTAATTTGGGGCAAGAAAACTTGACCGTAGATAAATATATTAATGAGTTCTTAAGGCTACAATGTGTATATAAATTAAAGAGTGAGAACTATGACTTTGATCGCTTTGTCAAAGGTTTACGACCAAACATTTTGGAAAACATGAGAGATTGCAAAGACTTTTTTTAAGGATATCAAGAAGCAATCCGTGTTGAGTATAGAATTAGACGATCTCAATTGCGAAAATCTAACTATCAAAAGGAATTGTCTCCACAAGTAATGAAAGCCCGTGTTGTAGAACCCGTGGTAAAGAAAATCAAGCCAGAACCAAAAGGAGAATCCTATGACATCATTGGAGGAAGTAACATGCACAATTCATGAAGAAAACCATATTGCAGATGCATTGGAAGACAAAGACACTGAGTTTCTTGGCAAAATGGATCAAAAGGTACAAGAAACAAAAGAAGACCAAGAACAAGTCATTGAGATTCCCCACGTTGATTTCATCTTTGGGGATAGGCTATTGAAATTAGAAGATTGTGATCCACTTCAACACCTGATGAATCTGATGGTCATATCACAAGGCATTGATGGATTCAAGAATCAAAAGACAATCACGCCTCCATTCTCCTATTACACTAATAAGGAGATCGATTCCAGCCTCTAAGCCATGCCTAGAGAATGAAGATCAAGAAGCATTTTGGGAAACTATGCGTTTGATTTTCAATCCTAGAGGACATCTACAGAACTCAAGGTTGAGTTCTCTCCAACAAGAAGAGAGTTGATGCAAGACAGACCCGTAGTCCCCCATGGGTCGACCCGCCTTTTGTCCCAGCCTACCTATCTTAATTTATTTAAGATTTTAATTATGTTTTCGATAAATTTAGTGGGATATTTTAATCCTGGCCATTAGTGTGATCATGGATATAAATATCGGCCGCTACGCAAATCAGACGTAGCGCCTATGGGCGCTGCGATATTTCAGAAAAATCGCCGCTCACAACTGTAGCGGCCGAAACGTATCGGTCAGGGGGGGTGTTAAAACCCCCCCAGCCAATTTTTTGACTTACTTTTCCATTTTAACTTTGACTTACTTTTCCATTTTAACTTTTATCTTCTCCCCTTTTCACTGCTCCAAGCCCCTTTCCTTGCCTCCATTTTTCAAATCCTCTCAAAAAAACAGTAAAATCATCAACAAAAACATCAAAAGATTAAGGTGGCATTCAAGATTCAAGCGTCAAGCTCAAAAAAGGTGAGTTTTGAAGCTTTTTTTTTCTACTTTGTGCTTATTTCTCTCTTTTCTTCTATGAATCACTTGAAAATGAGTTGTTGTTGTTAGATCCATGTTCCCCTTTGATCAAGCCCCTCATTTTTATCACTTTCTTAATTTTTTTTTGAATTTTATTTTCGGATTATTTTATTATTTGAAAAAAGAAATCTATTTTATTAATGAAAAACCAATAAAATGGGTTGAAAGTGGTCCCTAAACGTTAGATCTATGTTTCCCATAGATCAATCCCACATATTTTTGTGTTCTTCTAATTTTTTCATATTTTTTATTTTCGAATTTTTGTATTTTTTTTTTTAAAAAAATATTTTTTTATAGAAGCAAACTCAATCAAATGGGTTGAAAGTGGTCCCTAAATGTTAGATCTATGTTTCCCATAGATCAATCCCACAAATTTTTGTGTTCTTCTAATTTTTTTCATATTTTTTATTTTCGAATTTTTGTATTTTTTAAAAACAATATGTTTTTATAGAAGCAAACTCAATCAAATGGGTTGAAAGTGGTCCCGAAATGTTAGATCTATGCTTCCCATAGATCAATCCCATATATTTTTGTGTCCCTCTAATTTTTTCATATTTTTTATTTTCAGATTTTTTTATTTTTTTAAAAAAATATTTTTTTATAGAAACAAACTCAATCAAATGAGTTGAAAGTGGTCCCGAAATATTAGATCTATGCTTCCCATAGATCAATCCTATATATTTTTGTGTCCCTCTAATTTTTTCATATTTTTTATTTTCAGATTTTTTTATTTTTTTAAAAAAAATATTTTTTTTATAAAAGTAAACTCAATCAAATGAGTTGAAAATGGTCCCGAAATATTAGATCTATGTTTCCCATAGATCAATCCTACATATTTTTGCGTTCTTTTAATTTTTTTCATAGTTTTTATTTTCGGACTTTTGTATTTTTTTAATAAAAATATTTTTTTATAAAAATAAACTGAATCAAATAGGTTGAAAATAGTCCCTAAATGTTATGTCTATATTTCCCATATATCAATCCCAACCACGTAGATGCATGTTATTCTAAATTTTTCATGTTTTTAAAATTTATTTAAATTTTAACCTATTACTTTTAAATCTTTTTTAGGTATTGTGACGTGAAAAAAAGCCGCGTGAGATAGATCCTGCATGGAGCTATGGTGAGGCAATTGAAAACAATCGGTTGAAGATTAAGTACAAGTTTTGTCACAAAGTAACCAATGAGGGCATTACAAGATTTAAACAACATTTGGCCCATGTGCAAAGCAATGTTGCAGGGTGTCCTGAAGTGTTTAAAGAAGTTAGGGAGCAAATGAAAATTTTATTGAATCAAACAAAACAGAGAAAGTACAAATTAAAGAAAAGAAGCAGCAGGGTGTTGATGCAGCACGCCATGATGTATTTGGAGATGAAGGTCTTGGTGCTGCTTCTGATGATGAGTTTGATGACCCAGAAATGATGGTTGCACGCCAAGAGTCCCTTATGTCGTGCCAAGAAGAAACAGAGCGTCGAGCCTATAGTCAGCGTAGAAACTATGATGAAGGTGGCTCATCTGATGCAACAAGCAAGAGCAAAGGCATTGCGGGTAAAATGTGTAGAGCATTTAGCACCCGACAATGGAATGATGATATAGAGATTATTTCTACTCGGATGGCTATACCTACACAAACTGGGAGAGAGGTTAGTTTTATTGATCCTTTCGCACATAGATCGGAGGCAGCTAAGCAATCAAAAATCTCTAATGTTGTCAAGGGTGTCATGAAGGCTGCAAGAAATAGATTAGCCAAAACTACAGTAAAATGGCTAATTCATAAGAATATACCCCCTACCGCAATTGATTCTCCTTATTTTCAGACAGTTCTTGATGTTGCGGCTCAAGCTGGGTGGGGTATTACATCGCCATCCGTGTATGATGTGGGCACCAAGTACCTTAAAAAAGAGTATAAAAAAATAAAGGCTTTGGTGGAGACGTTTAGGCCCATATGGGGGCAAAATGGAGTCACTATAATGTGTGACGGGTGGACAATCGGCACCCAAACACAATTAATTAACTTTTTGGTGTATAATGTCACTGGGACCGTCTTTGTGAAGTCCGTTGATGCATCTGAAGAGAAACAGACAACAGATTATATTTATAGGCTTATGGATAAAGTTGTAGGAAGTGTTGGAGAGGAGAACATTGTCCAGATTGTGACGACAATGGAGCCAATTTTAAGAAGGCCGGTCAACTTTTAATGGAAAAAAGGATAGATTTATTTTGGACCCCATGTGCAGCACATTGCATTGACCTTATAATGAAGGATATTGCAAAGAAGAAGCATGTGGCCGCTGCAATCAAGGCATGTAGAGGCATTACAAGGTTCATATACGACCATTCATGGCTCTTAAGCTTGATGAAGAGATTCACAAACAATCATGCCTTAGTGCGTCCAACATCCACTAGATTTGCTATCCATTACATTGCTATGGAAAGCCTAGTACATTGGAGAATGGAGCTAATTCAGATGTTTTCATCAGAAGAATGGCTTCATTCGAAATGGGGCAAAGCAACACGTGGTCCGGAGTTTGACATTCCAATTCTAATGAGGGATAATAAATTTTAGGCCAAAGTAGAGAATATATTAAAGGCATATGAACCTTTAGTGCTTGTAGATGGTGATGAAAAGCCAACAATGGGGTACATTTATGAACTAATTGATTGGGCAAAGCAAGCCATTATAGAAAATTGCCAATATCATGATGATTACATAAAAATTAGTGATGCCCGGTGGAACGATCAGCTGCACCATCCATTGCATGCTGCAGGTTATTTTTTAAATCCTGAATTCTACTATCGCAATGCCTCACACCACACTGAAGCAATAAATACGGAATTACGAGTAGAATTAAGGATAGTGTTGAAAAGAATTTTGAGTGAAGATCATATCGAAGCTATACAAGAGGTGAGCTAGTTAAGAAATTTATTTAATCTTTTAAATATATTTGAGATAATTGTATTGATATCATGTACTTATTTATTTCTAATTTTTTGCATTGTAGATTTCTACTTATACACAAAAAAGAGGAACTTTTGCTGACCCTCTTGTACAGCGAGCGATTGGAAGATGTTCACGTGGTAGTTATACTTATACGCAACTGACAATACATAGAAAAGGAACTTTCTACGATCTAAAGATGTCTTTTTCTTTTTTTTTTTTTTTTTTGTATTTCAGCCGATTGGTGGGAGAGTTTTGGAGAGAGTACTCCACATCTAAGGAGAGCAGCCATTCGCATCCTTAGTCAAACAACAACATCATCAAATTGTAAAAGGAATTGGAGCACTTTCTCCATGATCTATACGAAGCCCAAGAATCGGATAACCATAAGAAAACTCAACAAATTGGTATACTGCCATTACAATCTCTAGTTGAGGAACAGAAATAGAGAGAGAAAGGCAATGGATGATCTTACTTATTGTCCAATTAATTTGGATCACATATTCAAAGACGATGATCCCTTACTTCCATGGACAGCCGAGACTGAAGATCCATTGTTAGATTCAGATCCGGGCTTTCAGCAAGAAGTACAACGTTTAATTGCTGAAGATGTACAAATGTCAGGGGGACAACCACCTCAGGGAGAAAGAAGTAGTGGAAGTGCAAGTGAAACATCTAAAGGGAAGGAACCAGCTCATATTATGGCATCTTATAAAGATAGTAATTCCACTGTTGCCTCCTCCAGTAGCCATGGTGGAGGTCCTGGAGATGGAAGAGACAGCGGGACAGGTGGCACTACTGAGTTTTATCAATATGATGAAGAAGAAAATGTCGTTCCTGTTAAAACCGTAAAGGAGTTTCCCGAACAATCAAGAATGGATCCACAACGTGCTTATCAAAGGCAACGAAGAGTTTCATCACCCGCACACATAAATGAGCAAGGGAATATGGGTGGAAGTGGAAATGTAGGAGGGGAATAAACAGCATCTTGGAACCCTATTTATAATGTTCCACTTCCACATTCAGACTACAGGCCGTATCCTCATGAACTATCACAATATTATCAGTATGGTCATGTGCAACAAGAAGAAGAACAATCTTCGGCTTCAGGGTTTTACTCATATGGTGACTATGATGATAGTCAACCTCAATATAAATATCCACCTCCTCCAAGCTCCTTTGATTTCTTCTTTGCATTCCAAGATCCCAATGCCCACCAATATCAAATTCAATTTGGTGAGTATGTGCAATATCATAGGGGCACAACGAATGATGATGGAGATGATAACACTGACAGCAATGTGATTCCTGGAAGACATTCCCTTTGGTATTAGATTAGAGCTAATCAACAAGGTATTCCTCTATTACAAAGTCTTTGCTCTTTAAGTAGATTAATATATTGTTTTTCTATGAAGTTTGAACATAGTTTATCTTTCATTCTTGAATGAATTTTGATGAAATTTGTTTATAACATTTGTTTTTATAAGCCTTAAGTTAGTATTTAAGTTGGCATAACTAAACGACATGAATCCATATGAAAAACATTGATTTTTCATATTCTTTTCTATTGATACAGCGATACAGGACCTCATGCAATGAGGGGACCGCTACATACTCATATACTAGTTACTTTTGCAAAACAAATACATATTCCATCATTTTCCAATATTATGGATTTTCTAGAATTTTTTCGAATTTTTTTGAAGACTTTTTTAAATCACACCGCTACGCCGCTACGTATCACCCGCTACGTATCGTTTTGGCGACAGGCCGCTACGCCCACCGCAACCGCTATTTTCATCCTTGAGTGTGATTGAATGGTCCAAATTAGTTTTAGGTTTTATTATTTGTCTATATAAGTGATATCAAGCCTTTTGGCTTCACAGTTATCGACTAATGAATGAAAAATCTTCTTTGAATTGCTTTTGGGGTTTCCCAGAGTCGTCCTCTTCCTCGCCTGCGATGGGGAGTTTGGCGTAAAGACCAAAATATTCAAAGATTTCCCTAATTTATCCTGTCCACGTTCCATCTCTGATCTCTCCATCTTTGCCTACCTACATTTGGTACTCCACTCCGCATCAAAATCCCTTTTTAGATTCGTTCAATCCTTCAGGAGATTGATCTATATTCTGGTCATAGATCCAGGGCTGTATCAATTGGACATGTCCAAACCATCTCAAATGAATCTCCTTTAATTTGTCATTTATTAATGCTACCCCCAAAGTCTTTCAAATGCTCTTATTTCTAATTATAACTTCCTCATTTTACTATATATCCACCTCAACATTCTCATCTCTGTAATTATTGCCTAACTGGCCAACATTTTGCTTCATAGGTCATACCTGGTCTAATTGTGTCTTGCAAAATTTTTCCTTCAATAATATTGGTATAAAACAATCACAAAGCACTCTATAAGCAAGTCTCCACTTCAAACATACAGCTCTCACCTTATGTTTGGGATCCACCGCAATCTCCCCATCCTTACTAATTATAAAACCAAGATCGGAAAGACTCTTTCTATTGTCTCTTAAAATTCAATTTTACATGAATTACATCTCTTTGCAAATTACCATTGAAGCTAAAATTCATATATTCTATCTTTGTATGACTTATTTTAAAGCTATTGGATTTTAAATCCTCCAGCCATCTCTTGAGTTTTGCATTCACATCATTTTTCAATTCGTCCACCAACACTATATTCTTTGCAAACAACATACACCAAGGTACTTCTTTTTTAATATGAGTACTTAACTCATCCATTAATAATGGAAAAAGATTAAAGGTTTAAAGTTGACCCTTGATGCAAATATGGTAACTAGAAACTCACTTGCTCTCCATAGGTAATTCTAACTCGTTACTGCTCCCACATACATGTCTTCAATGATGTTGATATAACCTCTTAAGATACTTCATTTAGGGCTACATCTTAATTGGATTTTTCTCTCTAATTTATGAGAATAGCCACTGGTTATTTATAAGTACAATGAAAGACGTTAACACAAACAAGGAAACCTAATCCTAATCTCATTATAATTATAGCCTAAAATAAGTCAAATTTAAACTAATCGTAAGTAAGAAAACTTACTCTCATAACTACAAATATAAACCCATTGACCCAAAATTGCACCAACTTAAAAAAAAAAAAAAGAAACAATTGTCTCTCGACAATACCTATTTCACTTTACAAAATCTTTAGCCATATTAACTAACTCAAAAGTACCATGTGCTATAGCCCGATACTCAGCCTTTGCACTAGATCTAGCAACAAATAGTTGATTCTTTATTTTCCAAGAAACTAAATTGCCTCCTAGTAAGGTGCAATGATGATGCAGGTTTGACCTCAATAGCGACATGTGTAGAGCCCAAGTAGATTTAGAATTTTTTATTTAGCAATTATATGAAATTAGATTTTTTTAATTTTATTTAAATGGGTTGTAATTACAAATTATAATAGGTTTATTTAGTTTTCTAGGTTAATTAGATTTCTTAGGCCAATATTATTTAGTTTCTTAGTTTAATTAGGTTTCTTAGGCCCTAAGTTATCTTTTTTATTTATATGGCATTGTACAAATAGAATATTTAGAGTTGATTAATAGAATTTTGGATTTTCCCAATGAGGTGCATCCTCGTTTATGGTCTCTACAGAAACATTTAAGGTGTCCTAGGACATGTGCTTCGGCACTTCTTGTAAGCCTTAACCCTAGGCCTGCATCAATTGATATCAGAGCAAAGAAAAGAAGTGGATAAAAGTAAGGGACAGAGAAAAACATACCTGCCTTGCCGACGTCGTCAACCACACGCTAAAGCTCATAGCTTCGGTGCCACACGCCTACATTGTCAACATCACCATCTCTTCTTCCCCTTCGCTCCAACAGAATCAAAAGGGGTTACGCCCTTTCCTCTTTTCTCGTCATGAAGAACGAGACAAAAAAAATTGGGCCTAGATTCTAGCCGGGTCAGCTTAATGTCACTCTCGAGTCTCGAGTTAAGTGAACCCATATACAGCAAGGCCCAAAAGCAAAGTCCTATTTACGTTGCCCTGACATCAGCAGGGTACAGTCAGTGTCAGATTTGACAATGTGATTCCAAAACCATCTAACGTTAGTTTTCAAATTCGTCTTCACTAGCAATTTTGTAAACCTTCAACTTGAGACGATCAACAAGAGCTTGAGTGATGAAATTTTCACAACTTCCACCATCAACAACAGCTGTGCAAGTTTGCCCATGTACTATACCCATAGAACGGAAAATATTTTTCTGCAACCATTTTTTTTTCAACACTTGGTAGAGCCTCCTTGATGACCATGAGGGTTTCACCTTCGTCGTCTGCTCCTATGTACTCTACTTCCTCTACTTCTTTGTCTTGGGGATCATCTGGGGTATCTTTCACATCACCTTCACTCTCAATGAGGTGTATGCGTTTTGGCCACTCGATTGCGTGATGCCCTGTTGTTTACAATGAAAGCAAATGATCCGATTCTGAACTTTTGTTTTAGTAACAATCTTTCCTAAACAACCACTTGATTTAGGATCTTGCATCGATGAATTCTTTTACGGGGCTCATTTAGATGCACTAAATTGTTAGGCCTGATAATTTGCAATACCCTCAGCTTTGATAGCATGTTCGATGATTTTATCTACATTATCAAAATTTTGGAATACAAGGATATGTTGAATATCTATTCTCAACCACTAAAATATTTGTTAACCACCATATCATCATCTTCATTCAAACCACTATAAGCATGCATTGTCATGAATTCTTCAGAGTATTCAACAACCATCTTGGATCCTTCAAATTTTGAAAGCTTGAACGCAAATCTCTAAAAATAATTGACGAAGGGAAATTTTTTCTTCAAAATATTTTTCATCTCTATCCATGTCTCAACTAGATCGATATTTTGATTCCTTCTTTTCAAAGCAATTCAGCCAACCAAATAGCAGCATAATTCCGAAAACGAATTGCATCACCATCACAGATCAGTTAAGTTTAAATTTGTGGTTGCTACATCCATGGAAACACTTAGTGCAACCGTTACTCAATTATCCACCACAGTCAATCAAATCCATGCCACTCTTATAATGATAGAAACCAGGCTTATCAATTTAGAAAATAATTTCCATTGAAGTAATTCTCAATTTGACAAGGCAAATATATCGGAAATTTTAAAGAAGTTTGAACTACATTCCAATGTCGCTCCAATCACACATGAAGATATAGAAGAAGGTTGATCTATTGCAAACTGGACTACAAAACTCAATTTGAAAGAAAAGTCAAATAGAGATCCAACCATTGAATTGAAGAACAAATCGCTTGTTCCAGTGCTTTCCCAAAATATCTACCCATTCTAGTCCCTCATACCAACTTTATCTTTGAAGATGGACGGCAACTTGCAAGAGATTATGATCTAATGGTACGATTTCCACACATGAAGTACCCAACGGCTCAAACGTACATCCACACACACTTTGGCTGTTATATCAAAAGATGCATCATACTAAAAAGTCTTCAAGATGTGTGCACAAGCTCAAGCTCAGCCAACAGATCAAAAGTTCGTCCGATTGATCTTCAACCAGGCAGATATTTACTAAACTCAAAATTGAGTTATTTCCAAGCCGGGGAGAATGACGCAGGATTGACCTCAATGGCCACACGTGTAGGGCCCAAGCAGATTTAGGATTTTTTATTTAGTAATTATATGTAATTAGATTTTGAATTTTATTAATGGTTTGTAATTACTAATTAGAATAGGTTTATTTAATTTCCTAGTTTAATTAGATTTCTTGGGCCAATATTATTTAGTTTTCTAGTTTAATTAAGTTTCTTAGGCCCCAAGTTATCTTTTCTATTTATATGGCATTGTATCATCATCATCATCATCAAAGCCTCATCCCAACCATGATGGGGTCGGCTACATAAATTCTGTTTCTCCATTCCGTTCTATATTTATATGGCATTGCACATAGAGAATATTCATAGTTGATTAATAGAATTTTGGATTTTCCCATTGAGGTGCATCGTTGTTTATGGTCCCTGCAAAGACGTTTAAAGTGTGCTAGGACACATGCTTCGGCACTTCCCACAAGCCCTAACCCTAAGGCCTGCATCAAATAACCAAATACAGAGAGTCACTTGAACTTAAAGATAGCCTAATAATTAACTATATACTAGATCTAGCAACTACTGGTTGCTTTTCCAAGAAACTACACTGCCACCTAACAAGGTGTAATAAGTAAAACCAAGTGAGGAGCATATACCGGACATGGATACCACCCAATCGGAATCAATAAATGGCTTAATTTCTAGATGTCCATGGCCAGTAAAGTATCCCACAACCACAAGATCCCTTTAGATAACTGAGAATACATTTCTAACATCCAGGAGACCATTTCCAGGGTAATGCATGAATGGGCTAACTTCCCTTAAAGCTATGTGATGTCCAAAATTGATGGTAAGATAAATCAGTTTACCAACAAGCCTTAGATTCCAGGATCACTCATTAAATAATCACTATAGCCTGTAGATTATTATCCTACTCTAAAAGAGTCTTAACTGGATTTGGACCTATGATGCACAGATACTTCAAAATGGGCAATGTATTGTGTCATGTCATATCTGATACTTCACTTTTTACATGTAAATTCACGTCCCTCCCGTGTTTATGGCGTCCCTACCGTATCCATGCTGTATTTAGGGATCATAGATTTGAACCAGTTTTTATAAGTGAAGAGCATAGTTGTGCTGCAAAAATCACGATACCGTTCTATGACCTAGTTCTCTCAATTGCATAGAACATTTTTAAAATAGGATACATTCCTAATTATTAGCCTTTTCCTGTTAATTTTCTCCCTTTTTCACTTTACAGTCAATTTTATAGTAATTTTCTTCATAGAATTTATTTATTCATAAGTTCTGAATTTCATGTGTAGCCTATTTTTTATATTCATTATTTTTTTTACTTTATCAAACTACTGTAAATTTTTATTCTCTTTATCTTCTTTATATATGTTTATATTTTATATCAATTCTTCTTTGACTTCAACATCCCTTTCCTAGATTTGGAACTTTCTATAATCATTTTTTTTCTAAATAAACAAAAAATTTACAATACCTCTTACTGCTTTTCTTTATTCAAAACTAATATTCATTCTGTCATTAATTTTTTTTATTGTTAATAGGTTTTTTCTTTTTTGGTGAGTTTATCAAAGAAATAACTCAACCCACCAAATAATATACGTGCTAGTGTTGTGTGCAGCAATCAGAAGAATGAAGTGATATATAGTTACACACACACACACACACAGAGAGAGAGAGAGAGAGATGAATAAGAACAGGGAATACCTTCTGAAAGCCATCCCCAACTTCCAGACTTAAAAAGCTTGGAAGTGAGTACGGCAGAAGCAGTAACACTGTGCAATGGCATCAAAGACTCTGCACAACCTAACTGCACTGGAAGCCTGCAAAACATCATTTATACACAAGTTCACAAAAATAACTAATAAAATTCATGCAATCTCTACAAGAGTTTGTATAAATTACAATCTAAATTAATTGGAACCAAGAAAAATAAAATAAAATATCCAACTGCACAAGGGAGTTGTGCTACAAGGGCACCTACGGTGTGTCTCTCAAACTGGAACAAAGAAAATCAGCACATCACCAGGTTGAAATGATAAAGACTCTCGACTAGTCAATCAGGAAGGTCAAGTAACTATTTTTTAGTAACTGCCAGACACATTATATATTTGTAATAATTAAAGTCATTTATTGTGTGATCATCAAGTACCACTTTGACTAAAGAGGCTTTTTTAAACCAATATGGCAATAAGAATTATGAGTGAGTATATTAAAGGAAATCTAACGAATTTCACACTCTACAGATTTCTGTTTTCACTGGAGAGAAGAATCTCAATTCCTACATTCCACCCCCCACCCCACCACATAGGAAACAAAATCCTCTCTATCAAGGAAAATCAGTTCAATTCACAAGGCAAAATGTGTTGCACCAAACAATGGAACAAGGGAAGCATGGAAAATTAGAACAAAGTCCTCTCCATCAGAGAATCCTCAAGTCCCATAGATGTATCCTAAGTGTAGCTTTAATACCATAGAGAGTATAGAAATATCATCACATAAAAACGATGAGCAATATCCTATATATGAATGAGTTTTGCAAGGAGAAGGAGAAAGCCTATGAATACTTAAAAAGAAGCAGTTAAATGGTAAATGCATAGTTGTCAACTAAGAAGCACGGACACGAACACGGGACACAGATACGACATGACACAGACACGCCGACACGGCATTTCTCAAAAAAGTAGGACACGGACACGTCGGAGGACACGTTAATAATATATATTAATTTATATATATAATCATCTACTAAAAAATAATATCATTTTAACTTTTTTAATCAATTTAGCAATCAAAAAATAAAAATTCAAGTACCAACTAACAAACATATCAAATTATCAAATATCAATACAACACTAAAACATAATTCATAATTATTAAACATAAAATATCCATAGTTCCATAAAATCCATATAAAGAAAAAAGCGGATCATCTCTTTCCCCTTCCTAAAAAAAACAAAAAACAAAAAGAAAAAAAGAAGCCAATCTTGAGGACTATTCTTTAGTGAAATATTTATTTATCTTTTGCTTGTGATATGATTAATATTTACAATCATACATTTTTCCATGGTACAAAATTGTCATTTATCAAGTTTACAAGTTTTAATATCCACATGTTAACAAAGTGTCCAAACGATATCAGCCACATATTTATTTTTTAGTTATAGACACAGGCAAGGAATTGTGGGACACATTGCAAAAAGAGTGTCGAATAAGTGTCCGAAATTAAGATTTTTAGTTCTTAATTATGGACACGGCTAAATAGTATTGGACACGTGTCCGAGAGTGTCCGAGGAGTTTCGGTGTCCGACACGTATCTGACACGGATACGTCACTTTCTTAGAAATGTTCGTGCTTCTGAAGTTGTCAATATCGTACGATTCGCGATTCGAATCATACGATTATCAATGGAAAAATGATTTGTATCCCACTATGGAATCGTATTGGATTGAATATCGTGCAATTCGATACGATTCAATTCACGATTCATGATTTGGTCATTTCATAAAAGCAGGAATTTAAAAAGTCCAACAGCTTATTTTAGTATTCTTATGAATTTTTTTTTCTCTTTGCTCCCATTTCCCTTCAGTCTCACTCTCTTTTTTATTTCTTCTCCAATTGAGACCCACAATGGATCTATCATCTATTTCAGCAACCAAAATCTGAATCACATTTGGGCAAATCTGAATCTTTTTTTTTCATTGTTCTTTTTTTGGCCAACTTTACTGGATTTTTTTTTCCTGTTTTTTAAATGTAATTGATGTTGGAGCCCCACTGATGGACCTAAATCAATCTTGCTGTTTGGGCACCAATGTCTGGTTTTTTCCCCTATATCTTCTTTTACATCTCTAATTTTTCCTCATCAACTTGTCAGGTCTGCAATCCAAGATTTTCCTTTTCATCAACTATTGAGGCCCACCTATTGGTGATTCTTTAATTTTAGTACTTTTGTGATTCATTAACTATTAACTAATGAATATTTGAATTTGTACTTTTTTTTTGAATGAACTATTAATGGAAAAAGTATTTTATAGTTATGGAACCATAAAAATATATATATGTAAATAAATAAAAACAGGGGATGCAAAGGGCCAACAACACAATTCTAATGCAAGTATAATTTTGTTTCCTTTTAAACACTTGCGCATTTTTATTCTACAGACTACATGTATATCTTTTGTTTTGATATGATAGATATGTTACTTTTTTTATATCTTAATAATGCTCATTGGTTTTGGTAGCAGTATATCAAGATGCTAATAATTGTCACGTATTGGTGTGGACATGGATGAAAAACAGATAGACTATGGACATTTATAAGTTTCTCTATTTATTTATATATATATTTTTTTTTACTACTTTTCCATCAAAAGATGAAAATGGCGGTTACGGTGGGCGTGGTGGCCCGCCGCCGAAATGCTACGTAGCGGTAACGGCGCTACGTAGATGTATAACTGTGTGATTTTAAAAAGTCCTCAAAAAATCCGAAAAAAATCCAGAAAATCCAGAATATTAGAAAATGATGGAATATATGTTTATTTTGCAAAAGTAACTAATATTGGGCTATGTAGCAGTCCCTTCATTGCATGATGTCCTGTATCGCTTTATGAATAGAAAAGAATAGGAATGATCAATTTTTTTCATACAGATTCATGTTGTTTAGTTATGCCAACTTAGATACCAACTTAAGGGTTATAAAAAAAATGTCACAAATAAATTTCATCAATGATTATAAAATAATAGATCGATTTATTTTTCCACATATATTTACATTGATAGCTACACTAAGTTAAGAGATAATAACATAGTTATTAACAAATAGTGACATCAAAACTTTATCACTATTAGTATTATGCTTAGAAATTAATATTTTAAAGTTACATTTCAATATGTATATACACAGAGAGAGATAGAGAGTTTCTATTGCAGTGGAATTTGGTTGGGGCTTATTCCCAATTAGTGTGAAATTAGATGGGGCTATATTTTCAATTATAAAATTTAGCTGGCCCTATTTCCAATTAGAGTGACATTTGATTGGGGCCTTTATCTAGTTAGCAGGAAACTTGGTAGGCTACTATTTTTCAATTAGAGAGAAATCTGGCTAGGACCTATTTCCAATTAGAGTGAAATTAGTTAGGACCATATTTTCAACCTCAGTGTGTTTTTAGATAGTTGCCTTAAAATTAGAAAAGAAACTTGAAGCGGTTAAACTTAAATTTCATAACTTAAGTAAAGGTAAATTAAAAAATCATGGGGGGGCTAACTATAAATTTTGTAACTTAAGTAAACATAAGCCCTAGCCCTTTTCATTCGACAAAGGTAAAGAAGAAAAAAGAAGCTGCGTCTTGGGGGAAAAAATGAAGAAGCCGCATATGAGAAAAAAATGAAGAACTGAAGAAGAAGAAGAAGAAGAGAGCACCATCTGTGCTGCTGCCGCTGCTGCTGCTCGTCCTCCTGCATGAGCTGCTGCTGCTCATCCTCTTGCTGCACTGTGCGAGCTGCTACTGCAGGTCGTCCTCCTGCGTGAGCTGCTGCTGCTCATCCTCTTGCTGCCGCTTGTCCTCTGTTGCTGCTATAGGTACTTTCTTCCATGCTGCTTTTTTTTTCTTCTTTTTTTGGGGTTGTGTTCTTCCAAATCTTCTGCTGTCGTTTTTTTTTTTTTTTTCTTTTCTGCTGGGTTAGGGTTTTGGCCAAAACATGGCAGCCGCCACGACAATGTAATGGCCGTAGCAGCCGCTACGAGAATATATTAGCTGCTATAGGCTGACACAATAGTGAGCGGTGCTATTTATTAAATACCATAGCGCCGATGGGCGCTACGGCCAATTTATCGGCCACTACGCTACGTAGCGGCCAATATTTCTATCCATGTTTCCATCTATATTGAGAAAAATAGAAAATATCCAACGATTCACAATTCGATTCAATTCACCCCCTTGAGCGATTCACAATACGATTCACGATTTGACAACTATGGATACATGTGAGGTTGTAGTGGTGAAGAGAACTCAACCCTAAAAACTAGTCATTGAAGAAGCAAAACTCACAAAAACAACAGCAAATAGATTGCTACAGAAAAAATGATCATGATAACAATAACAACGACAATTAGTGCTTGAGCAAGCAAGTTGCCACTTTTGAATGAGTCAATTAGGTCACTGGTCAACTTAAGTGACCAAGTTGACATAGACAGGTGTCCTGCTGGAACCAAAACTCCTGCAGCCCTGGGCAAATGGATGTCCTGGCACCAAGTAAACGACAGGGAAAGTTCTTAGTTGATCTTCCTAGTTTATGAATTACAATTGGGTAATGGTGTGACATCTAGCATCTTAGTGCTGATTATTGACAAATGGAAACCATACAATCAATGCCCCCTCTTTAAGTTTATTTTTTGGACTGCTTATCAGTGATCTAAGCAAACCATTTCACTGTAATGTACCCACACTGTCAGCTACCATGCAAAAAAAAAAGGGTCAAGTAATAACAATCAAACATTTATCGCATTTTCATAGTTATCTGTCATTCTAAGCAGCATGTGTAAGCATTTGGATTGTCTAAACAGTCTAATAGAAATTGATTCTATAGACCAACTGCATATTCTACTAGGCCCATCAAATGATGGTTTAGATTGGGCAATATGGTCAAAAATATGCTATCTATCTGACATTTATCTCACTTTAATAGTTAACCATCCATTTTACGGTGCATAATTGAGCTTTGGAATTGTTAAATAGAACTGATTCCTCAGATCTATAAGTAACGTATGTTAGTTCAATGGTTTAGATTGGTCTACTAAGCCTAATCAGACCTCACTTAACAGATGGTTAGGACTATCGACTGACTGTGATTGCTCAGTGACCTACGGACAGTAAATCAGATGAAACGCAACTGTGGGCACAACAATGGTCAAATGATCAATAGCAGAGACATGCAAGTAACAAACACAAAAGCACAAAATGGCATTCAGGAAATGCCCCCAAAATCAATTGAAATCAAAATATGAGAGATTTCAGTGGATTCCACGAATCTCACTGTCAAGAACCAAAGACCACAAAAACCCAATAGAAGAAAGTAATGAAGACAAATACCCAAATAGGCTTTGAGGAAATGAACTCAAAGTCAATGGCAAAGGATCGAAAGGTGGGCAATTTCAGAGTTTCCACGAACACCAGTCTCAGGAAACTAAAATCAAGAAAACCCCAACAACAAGACAGCATTGACTACAAAAACCCAAATGGGAAAACAGGATATACATCACAATAACTGAAACCAACTTAAAGATGAGATAATTTCAACAGATTCAACAAGCCCCAGTCTCAAGAAACTAAAAACAAGAAATCCCAACACGAGAAAGTAACAAAAATACCCAATATTTATCTACCCACGAAGTACAGTTAAAAAATCAATAGAAACCAACCCAAGAGACTAGACTTTTGAGCAAATTACAAGAGCCACAGTACAAGAAACTAAAAAATAAAAAGAACCCAATACATGAAATAACGAATGAAATCAAGACGTGTGAAGAGAAAGACATACCTGGAGATGAATGGGGGCCTTTTTCGGGAGAAGCGAGCAGGGGACAGAGATGCAGAAGAGAATCCAGCCATTTTAGATGCAGCCCCAGAAGATAATGAGAGTGATCTGAGGCCGATGGAGAATGAAGAGTGCCTTGCAAGGGCTCTTATTGCACAAGCACCTGCTGATGCTGCGGCCATTTTTGCTTCCTCCAAAGCCTTGGGTGAAGACTGAGGAGAATGATGGAAAAGTGCTGCTATGGGAGCAAACCTAAGGCTCCACACACGTGCGAGTTTGGAGAACGTGTGTTGGTCAAAGGCTCTTGGCTGGATGGGCCCCACTTGGATGTGGGCCACACCTCTAAAGAAGTTAAATCCAAATAGCAACTTCTGTTTTTTGAAGGAATTTTTTATTTGTATGGTCCATGGTGTGACTTGATTGTCTAAGGATTGCACCCTCGCCACGGTGTCCTTATCATGTCCTCACATATGTTGTGCCACTTAAACTAGTCCGAGGCCCTTTGAGTTTTCCCATATTGGGGAAGCCACTTCAAGGCTTGAAAGGAAGGAAATTAATTTTAAATTTTTTTTCTACAATGTTGGCAACGGTAGTAAAACATTAACCCTCCTTTATTCAAGCTAGGGGCTAGGAAATGAAATGCAATAAGTAGCGCAGAGCAGAAAAAGAAAAAAAAAACCTCACCAAATTGGATATGACAAATAGAAAATAATTAAGATAGTAAAATAAAGAGGATTTTATTGGAAAAATCCTCTTAAAGTTACTATAAACCAAAAAGAACTCTAAAAATATGATTCTACAATATTAGTCATACATTTCTTTTTTGGTTTAATTTTTTAAAATCTAACTTCGGCGGGGATATACCACCTTACCCAATTACATGAGCAGGGATATCCCCGCTCGATGCTTTTTTTTTTTTTGACTCCTACGCCAGTCCTTCTTCTTCCTTCTTCCTCATTTAGTTTTTCTCCCTCCAACTTTAACTCAAGCTCAAACGTAAACCCAATTACCTAATTCCAATTTACTACACTCACTCATTAAACTCAAACCATTAAACCCAAACCCAAACTCAAACTCAAGTCCTCCCCTCCCTTACAAACCAATCAACCAATATGATTATTTAATTATCTCATTTTCCTCTTTCCTCTTCCCTCTTCCCTCAAACTCATCAGAACCCATCATCATCATCTATCTCTACTCTACCTCCTTCTCTCATCTCCACCTTGGTTTTTTGGGAATAGTGCTTTTGATTAGTCATCTTCTTTTTTTTTCTTTTTTTTTTTAATCTTTGGGGTCTATGTTGGGGTTAGAGGAAGGAAGAGGAAGAAAAAGGAGAAGGAAAAAGAAAGAATGAGCAGTGATTAGCTAACCTAAACCAAGAGAAAAAAAAGGTAGAAAATGAAGGAAGAGGAAGAGAAAAAAAAGAGAGAGAAAGTGGATGTATGTGGTGAGTGGGGATATCCCCACTCATGTCAGATAACCTAAACCCACCAGCACTTTTCAGAAGAAACAAGAGTGAAAAAAAGAAGGAAGAGGAAGAGGGGAAAACAAAAACGAGAGCTAGGATATCCCCGCTCATGTACATGGATAGGTGGGGATATCCCCACCTATCCATGTACATGAGCGGGGATATCCCCACCCAACTCAGATTCCAAAAATTCTAACCCAAGAGGACGCCTGAGACTACTATGGTGGAATCATATCATTGACGTCCTTTTTGGTATAGTGTTACTCTAAGAGGACTTTTTCAGTGAAATCCTCTAAAATAAATAAAACAATGTAAAATGTAAATTTAAGGAGTTATTCTAAGAAAGATTTTTTTTTTCTTATGACCCAAGGTATCCCTCGCCAACCCACTCTTCAAACCTTTGGCCTCCAACCCAAGGGTTACCCTATTTTGACGAACAAAAACTATTTTTTAGGGGTACATATATGGCCACACACATATTATTTGAATAACGCAAAGAAGTGAGAGTCGAACTCAATACCTTAAGAAGCAAATTTAAGGCTCAAACCAACTAAGCCATGGCCTTTATGGGTATAAGAAAGAATTTTTAAATTTGAGAAAAATGTGGAGGGCCCTAACATTTCATAACAAAAGTGGAGGGCTTACTTCCTTTACAAAACTAAGGAAATCACCAATGGGTATATGATATGCTTATTGTATTTCTTTGGTCAAGTAAAGTACTGGATAAAACATTTAGGGTCCCTTGGGGCTGGTAACATATCTTCTATTAAAAAAATTTGGATACTCCGATCCAAACTCAACTAGGCTTTAGCATTCACATTACCTTATTCTAATTTTCATCATTAACTGAGTATAAACCTTGGGCTGATTATTTCTGTTTTCCTTGAGTTGATGATACAAAATCATTGTTCCCAAGGTCCCAGTTTTTTATTGAATTCAAATGCATTGTCTTCGAGTTTGTATTGTCAGTTAGGCTTATTGATTGAGGGTACATTTGACTATTAATACCCAATAGGTAATGATTCTAAACTAATGGGCCAATCCAAAACTAGTAATCATATCAATACATCATGCTTAAATACGACCATCAACTTAATTTTTCATTCATGAACGAGGGGTCGCTCAATATAAGAACATTTTAATGTACAACTAATGTGAGAATTTGGCTCAAAATAGATCAAAACTGAAAAACAAAATTTATGTAATTGATCTAAACATAGTTAGGACAAGGTTTTGATGATTGATGATGTTGATGAGGACGATGATGAAAAGGGGTAGCTCAATTGGTGTCACGCCCTGATCCAGGGAATAGGAGATTAGAATAGGCCCCTAGGGTGTGCATACGTAATTCCGTAGGAATTCGTGCCATGTAAAGACACACACGAATCACTACAATAGAGATTCCACATGAACGTGTGAGGAAGTTCCACAAGCACATATATTAAGTTTCAATAATAAAGCGAAAGCCTATAAAATACACCTGTAATGATCATAAACAATAATTAAAGAAACATCATCCATTTATAAATAAATCTAAAGTCTGTTGTTTAACCATCCACATCAATATGGCAACAAAATACTAAAACATATACATAATCCAAATAACATATCCACCCATCCTTGACTTGAAATAGCCATAAGTCCAAGCACGTCTAAACTAAACAACCTAAAAGAGAACCCATTGACGCTCTATGTAGGACGACTAATAGAATTTGTCGTCTTCATTCTACTCATCTACCACCCGAGGTACAGTGGAGGTTCCTCAGGGGCGCATCATTTACAGAACTGGAGATAAGTTCGGTACCTATAACACCAACGGTAGCACTGTTAACACGACGGTTAAGAAAATATATAGATATATTAGACTATCATGATACTTCAATAGAATTAGAGGACATATTGATTAAAAGAGAGCAATAATCATAAGCTAAGTATGTTGTGCATGAATTTAGCAAGAATAACGAATTACGAATAGAATATCGTAACATACTACTTAACATCTACGAGGCTATATTCTCTCTAAGAAGAATGTATAATATACAGAAGGGAATATCGCTAGGGGATTATAATAGCTTCCCAAAGATTGCCAACCTACTCCTTCATAAGCTACTATAACAATAACATAAGGAATACCCAAATTGGTCCCATCGAACCCAATAAAGGTACAAGCTAATTGGTGTCGACTGATAAGTTCTTAAAAATGCATATTTTCATATATATTTTGGATCATTTTAAAGACTTATTCACTTGAAAGAGCCTCATTTGGTGTGATATCATGGTTTCATGCATTTTAAGATCATTATAGTATTTTTCTGCATAATTTGTTTAAAAATCACACTTTTTGCTTCCATTCATAAAACCTAGCAATTTTGGAGTTCTATTTTTGGATAGTTTTGTGAAATTATTTTTCTCATGAAAGAAATCAAGTTTTCATCATCATTAGTTCATTCACATAAAATCAAGAAAAATGGTGTGCATTTTCATTAACATTTCATGAGAGATGAGCCTGCATTCATACATTTGTGATCTTAGGGTTATAATTATCTTTTCACATGAATTTACATTTGTTTTTGTAGGAAATTGATGACATAGGTCCTATTTTCAAGAATTAAGGCAAAGAAATCATTTTCAAAAGAATGGAGAGAAGAATTGAAAAGAGGAAAGAGATTGAAAGAAAACAATGCAAAGTTGGCTTCATGGTCTTACACACACATGCACATGTGTGGGGTATACTTGCAAAACATCCAAGATAGGGTCTATTTGATTGTTACACATTTCAAGCTATTTCTAAGAAAATAAAAAGAAAATCTCATCAAAGATAAACAAGAAAAGCCACATACGAGTTCTTGGAGAAGGAGAAGAATTGACAAAAAATATAAAAATATATATATGCAAGCTATTCCATGCCCAAAATAGGATTTGGATTAGATTTTGGTTGAGAAAAAGAAAGGGAAAAAAATCAAGAGAATTATCTTAGCATATCTCTTTGAGTTTGGAGCAAATAAGGAGTACCTTCTAAAAAACGCAAGTTGCCAATGCAAAGAGATAAAGGGGAAAGTTTTACACCTCATGTGGGCCAAGTTTGATTCCAAAGAGGATTCTTATCCTTAACTTATCTCTCAAGAGATCTCAATACAAGGTGGCAAAGACAAAAAAAGAAAGAAGAAGCAAAGAAGGACTTCCAAGTAAAAAAGAAAAGAAAAGAAAAAAAAAAGAGAAAAAACCAGCAATATGATTCATGCCCAAGCCTTGTATGGAGCCCATATTTTTTTATTATTTTTATTATTTTTTAAGATTGTATCATATCAAGTGAAGATGAAAACTTTAGGGGGTTGAAAAAGTATAAATAGGGCACTCCTCTCCCATAGTCTTCATGGAAAAATAACTCATTCTCTAGATTTCTACACTTCATCCTCTTCATCTCTTTCTCCCTTCATTCTAGTCCTCAAGGAGGCTTAGCCTTAAGGCCACACTACACTTTTGGGAATTTCAACTAAAAGAGGTTTTCTTCTTTTCCATCATAGCATGTAATTTTTTTCTTGATTTTTATTTGACAATCTCTTGTAAGGATTTTTACATGTTAGTATAATATTATTCTTCTTAAAATTTTTCTTTTTTTCTTATGGTTTGTGTGAATATTTTATTAACGTTTCTTGTGCTTGGATTGACGACCTAAGATATTAGGATCATATTTGAAGAAATCATGAACCCAGTTTAAAAGAAAATTTTGAGAAGAGAACTTTACTGCCTTTACTACATTTAAATTCCAACATTACTACATTTAAATTCCTATTTTACTACATTTAAATTTCTACACTTTCACTTTTTTTTCTGCACTTTATTTAAATCCTTCATACCTTATATTTTTGCACAGTTTTTTTTAGAATTGTTTCATTGCTGTAAGTTAGATTAGATTCATGCATATTTAATTTTTAGAATCATGTTTAATAGTGTTTGTCAGGGAACTTTAGAAATCAGATTGCATGTCTAAATTATCTGTGTTTTAAAATCATGAACAGTCAGTTCACAAATCAAGAAAAAAATTTGTAATTATCATGGTTTATCTGTGCACTTGTTTCTCTTCATAATTCTGTTTGTTGGTAGAAGTGAATCAGAATTTTAGGTTTAAGGCTAATACCAGTTCATATTTTTGTGAAGAAAATGGTTTCATAAAGGTTTATGTTACACGAATTTTTCACAACATGTTTATAACAGTTGAGTGCTTGTGTTTACAATAGTATGTAAAACCTAGAATCAGATTTGAATTACAATTGAAAACAATCCAAAAGTGGTTGGAATGACTGGATGAAATTTACAAACTGGAATTCAGATTTGAATTTAAATTGCAGTCAGTTGGATTTTGAATTCATGACAGTTTGATCGTCATAAAAAAATCTGTGTACATGGTGACATCTTCGATGTTGGATCAATTTTTAAAACCTAAAATTAGAACTAAGAAAATATGCAGGACTCAATTCAGAAGTTGTGATGGAAAAGTGCTAAATACAGATGATAAACAGTAACATATTATTGATTGTTCATGCATCATTGTGGACTATTTTGAGGATTAGTGGAAACATGATCAAAAATGATTTTCTATATTAAAATTGGCAAAAATTCAGTTCTGGAACCGAGTAAATTCAGCTGTGCAAATTTGATTTTTGAATGTTTAAAGGTAGCCCATCTAATTCATGCATCACACACATACACACGCCCCACTCATCCACTCATTCATGTAGTTTTTTTTTTTAGTTTGCATTCATACATCATATATTAGTTTAGGAAAGTTTAGTTTCAATTTTTTTTAAATTTTTAGAAAGCTTTTCATGTATGATAATTTAGGATAGATTCTTTCTTAGTTTAGAAAGTTGTGTTGTTGTATAGTTGTATTGTATGTTGTTGTTTTCATTTAAAGTTTTTTCTAAACTTAAATTTCTTTCTTGAATAGTATTTAGAAATCTTTTGTTTTTAGAAAGTGTAGATTCTTTACTTAATTTAGTTTCTAACTTAGGAAAGTTTTAGTTTCTTTGACTTTTGTTTAATTTGTTTCTAACATTGTTTAGTTTAGTAAGTTTCTAATTTTAGTTTTTTATATTTATGGTAAGTTTTAATGTGTGTTTTGTTTTGTAGAATTTTTATTTTTATTTTTAGGAAGTCTTAGCATTAGGAATTTTAATTTAGGAATTATTATTATAATTATATAATATTTGATATGTATATATTTGTTAGATTTTAAATTAGGATAGTTTTAGAATTTTATTTTGGCAGGTAACAAGTTGAAAACCTCTTTAAACATATCTCCCTGTAGATTCGACCCTGTATTTACAAGGATATTACTACATCACAGCTCTGCAGTTGACGTTGATAAACATCGACTCAACATATCAACACGATCCCGAATTCATATCATACATACTTATCATCAATTGTAACGATTGTCTCATATTCGTATATAGTCATTCATGCTTATCATTGATCACAACAATCATCTCATGTTTGTACATAATCTTTTATACAAAAAAGAGAGTATTAGTCTTGAGATCATATTTAGTCATAAAAATCAGAATTAAACAAAACAACTGATAATTAGACAATGCATACTTAAATGAGCTAATAGACCACAAACCCTATCGATTTTAGCGTCACCCATTTTGGCTCACAGGCACACACTCAATAGAAGCTCCAGCACCGATTTTGCCTCAAGGTTCACCAGGAAAAATAGGTACATGATTATATCATGTTAAGGGCAAGGTTACTTAACAATATGAATGTAATTAGATTGAGCAATTATTAAATATAGTTACTAACCAACCCTATACTAGATAATCTATGTTTTCGAGGTCATCCAATATAATGTATTCATAAAACATCTGGTGTCATTGTGTTACCAAAAATTTCGGTGTTACATTGTGTATGCAAAGAACACATCTTCTTATGCCAACACCCATGACGTAAAATCAGAAAACTATCCGAAAAATGGAAGGGGATGAGTGACAACTCTTCACTTTTCCTCCTTATCATTTGATCACCATTGGACTAATTTAATTGGGGAAAAATGTGCCATATCTAAAGTCCTACAAGGTCTTCGAAGTCCCTAATGTCCTAAGTTCACAGTGTTCTTACGGCTTAGCCGTATACAAGTTACGGCTTAGCCGAGTGGCATAAGTTTTCTCTTAATTTCACACGCATTTACGGCTCAGCCGTATGTTGTCCTACAGCTTAATCGTATGGAACCAGTGGCGAGGCGACGGTTTGGCTTCGGTTTAGCAGTAGCACTATCCACGGCTTAGCTGAGGGTTAGCCGTAGAAGAAAATAGGATTTGGCTGTTCTTTGTAAGGCTTGCCATAAAATGGCTTACGGCTTGGTCATGGGGTGGTTCCGTCTTAGCCGTAGTTCATTTCATGATATGACCGTGGGTTAGTCGTAGAACAAATGTAGAATTTGAGCTTTCTAAATTCTGAGCCATATAACAGTTACGGCTTAGCCGTGAGCTTCACCGTAAACTTTAGAATTTCTAGAAACTGTTTCTAAAGCATGAATTTATAGAACTCTTCAAATTTGTTTCAAATGTGATTTCTTATGTTCCAAATTATCATCATAGGTCATACATTGCACACATATTATCAACAATACATATTTATACTCATTATCACTTAATCCCACATATACATGTATTTAATCAAGGAGTAAAAGAGCTGTTAACATGCATTTAGAGTTATTACTTCAAAAATCAACAATTTAAACATACATGTAGTAATATATACTCTTATACTTGCCTTGTATTAGTGCTTGACCAAAACTAGCCTTTCCTTGGGTTTGAAGATGGAGAAAACCTCAATAGAAGGAAATCCTATTACAAGCAAAAGACATATAATGGGTAAATCTAGTGTAAGATATATGCATGTTGCTCATTGAAGTCTCCTTAACTCTTTTAAACTTAAAGGAATGGAGGGATGTTAAGGATTTTACCTTAAAGAGCCGTAGCTTGAAGAAGAGATAGAATTTGGTAATTCCTAGGAAGAATATGCACAGGAGGATGCAGATAGAGGAGATTGGAGTCTAATAGGAGCACATGCAATGCTTTAGGAGTTGGATTTCAGCTCAAATCTAAAGAGGAGAGTGAGGGCAGTGTGAAGATAAAGTAGCTCCAGCAAGAGGAAGACTTGAGAATAGGCAGAGGAACAATGGTTTCCTCTTTTAACTCAAATTTTTTAGGGATTTGCATGCAAGTCTATTTTCTTTAGGAAAGTTACAGTTTGAGTCAGATAGACTTCAATTAGGCCAAGATGGATCCGAATTAAGTTGGGCCAAATATAAAAGATAATTCACAAGATGAAATATACATGATGTAACTAATGAGGTGTCAATATAATGCAAATTATGTGACTCTAAATTACAAGAAGGTCCTTAACTACTTAGGTAAAGTTCGAATCCGACCTAACTATCTATCTAGGACCTAAACCCAAGGGGTTTTGAATTAAATTAGTCTAAATCAGTATTAATTAGTATAAAACAAGATTAATTATTATAAACCAAGATTAGTTTGGGTTAAGACCTTACATCCTCTCCCTCTTTAAGATTATTTGGTCCTCCGAATGCAACATACCTTAGATAACAGTTCTGGATATTTTTTTCAAACTTATTCCTCGAGCTCCCAAGTAGCTTCTTCTTGTCTATAGCTTCTTCTTGTCCGTGATGCTCCCATAGAATCTTAACCCATTTAATCATCTAAGTATGCAGCACTTGGTCTTTGGTGTCAACAACACGAAAGGGTCTTTCTTCATAGCTCACATCCGGCTTAACTTGGATGTCATTTAACTTGAGAGCATGTGAAGGGTTTGGAAGATACTTTCTAAGCATCGACACGTGAAACACTTTATAAACTCCTGCGAGTCGCTGGTGATTCCAACCTATAAGCAAAATCTCCAACCCTGCTCTGAACCTCAAAAGATCCTACATATCGTGGAGCTAACTTGCCTTTCTGTTCAAACATGATAGTACCTTTCATTGGAGAAATCTTCAAAAAACCTTGTTTTCCACTTGAAATTTACGGGGTCTATGGCGATTATCTACATAACTCTTCTAACAAGATCGTGCAACCTTCAATCTATCTTGAGCCTTTTGCACTTTTCCTGCCGTATTTGCAACAAGAAAAGGTCCATGGAGACTTCTAACTCTGACTTTTTCCCAACGGACCGGTGTACGGCACTTAAGACTATACAAAGCTTTGAATGGAGCCATTTCGATGCTCGCGTGATAACTATTGTTATACGTAAATTCACACAAGGAAAGGTGTTCATCCTACTCTTTTCCAAAGTCTAACACGCTAACTCGAAGCATGTCTTCAAGAGTTTGTATTGTACACTCTGATTCTCCATCGGTCTGAGGATGATAAGCAGTGCTAAAATTGAGTTTGGTACCCATGGAACTCTGAAAAGATTGCCAAAAGGTAGAAACAAATCTACTATCTCTATCGGAAACTATGGAGACTGGGGTACCGTGCAACCATGTAATCTCATTAATGAAGATCTTGGCCATCTCATGGAATTTCACCCCTTTCCTGATAGGAATAAAATGAGCTGACTGTGTTAATCGATCGACAATCACCCATATAGCATCATGATGTTTACTCGTCTGGGGCAGCCTTGAAACAAAATCCATTGAAATATTTTTCCCATTTCCACTTTGGAACATGCAAAGAATGCAACAAACTGGGAGGCTTTTTATGTTCAGCTTTCACACGTTGACAGGTAAAACATCTTGCCACAAAACCTATAATGTCTTTTTTCATGTTATTCCACCAGAACCTTCCATTAAGATTTTAGTACATCTTAGTACTCCCAGGGTGCATGGAATACCTTGCATGATGTGTTTTAATTATGAGTGCTTCTTTTAGATTTTGAATTGTTGGGACACATAGTCTATCTCTGAAATATAGCATATTATCTACCATCCTGAAACTGGTCTTTGCGATATATGATCATGAATCTTAACAAACTCTGGGCCTTCAAACTGTATCTCTTTCAAAGACAAACATCGCTACTAACATGACCTTGTCATCAACGAATTCGACTTCCACATCCAAATCTCGAAATTCTTCCACTAGAAACCACTCACCATACGTAGCTGCCATTTTAATAGTCGACTTCTTACTTAAAGCATCAACCACAACATTTCTTTTCCCTGGAAAGTACTTGATTGGGAAATCATAGTCCTTTATAAACTCTAGCATCTACACTGTCTCATGTTGAGATCCTGTTAAGAGAACGGGTATTAAAGACTGCGATTGTTACTATGGACTTCAAATCTCTCTCCATACAAGTAGTGTCTCCACAACTTCAAAGCAAAAACGACAACGGCCAGTTTTAGATCATATGTGGCATAATTCTTCTCATGTTCCCTTAACTATCGAGATCCATATGCTATCACCTTCCGATTTTGCATTAATACACATCCCAACTCGATTCTTAAGGCATCAGTATATATGACAAATCCACCATTACCTTTTGGTAGATATAAGATCAAAGCTTAGATTAATTTCTCTTTATTGGAAACTTGATTCACATTCATCCAACTAAACAAATGGTTCATTCTTCCAAATTAACTTCATCAATGGTGCTGCTATTCAGGAAAAGTCCTTTACAAACCTTCGATAGTAGCCCACTAAACTGATAAAACTTCTAACTTTGGCAACTATTTTAGGGCTTTGCCAACTAGTTATTGCCTCAATCTTAGTTGGGTTTACTGCAAGTCTATCCTTTGAAATTATATGCCCTAAGCAAGCAACTTGTTCCAACAAAAAATCATGCCTATCCAATTTGGTATACGACTGATGATCTCTCAACAACTGCAATGAAGTTCTCAAATGCTCAACATGTTCATCTCGAGTCTTAAAATACACCAATACATCACCAATAAAAATCACTACAAATTGATCGAGATAAGGTGAAAAGATTCTAATCATTAGGGCCATAAATAGAGTTGGGGCATTGGTCAACCCAAAAGTTATAACTAAGAATTTGTAATGCCCATATATTATCCTGAAAGCTGTTTTAGATGTATCTTGTTCTCTAACTTGTAACTGATGATATCCAAACCTTAAATCAATCTTTGAGAAATGTGTTACACCCTGTAATTGATCAAATAGTTCATCAATTTTAGGTAGTGGATATTTGTTTTTTTATTGTCACTTGATTCAACTGCCTGTAATTAATACACATTCTAAGGGTGCTATCTTTCTTCTTCACAAATAAAATTGGGACTCCCCATGGTGATGTTCCAGGACGAATAAACCCCTTATCTAGTAAATCTTATAATTATACCTTTAGGTCACGTAATTCTGCAAGTGCTATTCTATATGGAGCTCTAGATGTTAAAGTTGTACCGGTACTAATTCTATAGTAAAGTCTATTTCCCTAGCTGGAGGAAGATCTGATACTTCATCTGGAAATACATCTGAGAACTGACAAACTACTGAGAGCTCTTCTAACTTCTTGGGTGGCTTTTTCTCAATAATAAAAGCAATATACCCTTTACAACCACTATTGATTAATCTTTCTACTCGAAGTGCTGAGATTAACCTAGTATTCAAACTCCTTTTCTCACCTTGGAAGACAATACTCGAACCAGCTTTGTCTGCCTTTACGGTGATGGTCTTACGAAAACAATCCAAACAAGTCATGTACTTAGTCAACCAGTCCATGCCTAGGATTGTATCAAAATCATGCATCAATGACATGATGAATTCGGCTAAGAGAAGGATCTTTCCAATTAAAATTCTACGACTTGGGTAATATTTCTCACAAATCACCCTTTTGCCCATGAGGTGGTGACATTCAACACATATGGTAGCTGTGCTAGCAGCTCCAGTTTCCTACTAGAGAACTATGGTGTAATAAAAGAGTGCGAAGATCCCGAATCAAACAACACCTTAGTTTTTACATCACATATAGAAACCTTACTTACGACCACGTGATCTGCCACTTCTGCTTTTTTGTGAGTCAATGCATAAGAGCGGCCTTACCTTTGAGGTCGACCCTACTGTTCTTGCCTCTGCTACCCTTGCCTTTGTTGGTCTTGACCCTATCGTGCCTGCCATTGGCCTTGCCTCACCTGCTATTGCGGACGTGAAGGTATGGTCGGTGTTGCTCTAGGAGACTATTGATATTGCTCTTGTAGCGGCGCTTAATTGGAATTTTTTTTTTCTTGGGCATTTCGATAAACGATGGTCCATCGAGCTACAACCAAAACAAACTCCCGTAACTCTTTAACATCTACTTGTCTCGTGGCCCTTCCCGCATATGTCACAGACTAACCTTAACAATCCACTAGCAACTTCCTTCTGTTTCATGGAGTGCAATTGACTTCTTCCAGCTAGTGGAGCATTTCTCCTAGGTTCTCCCACAAATAGGCCCTTTTTAATCTCTTCAGCTGCACAAGCTTTCTTCGTAGAGTCATTATACTCCACTGGATGTTAGAAAGCTGTAGCATGCCCCTTAATGGCTAGGCTTAATCCTTTAAAAAATCTTTCAACTCTTTTCTCTTCGATGTCAATCAGGTCCAAAGCAAACTGAGAGAGCTGACTAAATACATGCACATACTCTGTAATCGTCATAGTATTTTGCTGTAGGGGTCAGGTATTCTGCCTTCTTCTTGTGACTCCTTTGTTCCGGTATAAACTTCTTCCTAAATTGTTTCATAAAAGCTTCCTAAACTGTGGCTTCTGGCATAGCCCTAATATGTTCGCGGATATTCTTCCACCATATATCCTCAACATCTCTGAACATAGATGCTGTATGGATTACTTATTGCTTCTACATACAAGTTAGCAAATAAAAAACATTCTCCATGTGTACAAACCATTCGTCAACTTGTAGCAGATCCTCTCTCTTCGTGAATTCTATAGCCCCTCTTTTCTAGAACTTCTCATATAGAGAGTTGGGATCACCGGCTTGATTTTGCCTTTCCAGAATAGTGGCTAGTTGTATCTGCATAGCTACATGGTTGGCATTACTCGCAACTAGTTGGTGTATCATCATCATAAATCGCTCGTCTGTATTGCATGTAGGATGGGGAGGTAGAGGCGATGGAGGATTCATGTCGTTTAACACGATATCATCATGATCGCTACCTCTAGAACTATTTTTCATGCCCGATCCGAAAGCTATTTATCTACAATTATAATAGTGGTTAGCCATCAGCAACACCTTAGAAAAGGAAGGCTATACCTCCTTATACTAAATCTAAGGTGCATCGTATCCTCCCCAAGTTTCTTAAGGGTTACTAAGTCTTTCAATTGACTTCTTATCTCTCTGACATCATTACTTACGTATGTCACGCCCCAATATCGGGAATAGGGGAGTAGAATGGGGCCCCGGAGTGTACATACGTAATCTCGTAGTAATCTGTGCCATGTGAAGACACGCATGAATCATTACAAGGGAGATTCCATAGGAACATGTGAGGAAGTTCCACAAGCACGTATATTAAGTTTCAACAATAAAGTGGAAGCTTGTGAAATACACTTATAATTATCATAAACAATAATAAAAGAAACATCATCCATTCATAAATAAATCTAAAGTCTGTTATTTAACCATCCACTTCAATTTGGCAACAAAATACAAAAACATATACATAATCCAAATAACATATCCATCCATCTCCGACTCGAAATAACCATAAGTCGAAGCATGTCTAAACTTAACAACCCAAAAGGAACCCATTGACGCTCTATGTACGACAACTAATAGAATACGTTGTCTTCGTTCCACTCATTTAACCCCCCAAGGTACCATCGAGGTTCCTTCCAGAAGAGCGTCATTCTCTGAACTGGCGATGGCTTCGGTACTTGTAACACTAAGGGTAGCACTGTTAACACGACGGTTAAGCAAATACGAAGATATATAACCATTATGATACATCAATAGAATTAGAGAACATATTAATTAAATAAAAACAATAATCGTAAGTTAGGCATATTGTATATGAAATTAGCATGAATAATGAATCATAAATAGAATATCATAATGTATTAGTTAGCATCCACGAGACTATATTCTCTCTAAAGAGAGCGTATAATAAAAAGGAAATATCGCTAGGAGATTAGTCTAGCTTCCCAAGGAGCACCAACCTACTCCTTCATAAGTTACTATAGCAATAACATAAGGGACACCTAAATTGATCCCGTCGAACCTAATAAGGGTACAAGTTAAGTGGTGCCAACTCAACATATCAAGACCATTCCGAATTGATATCATACATACTTATCATCAATCGTAACGATTGTCTCATATTCGTACATGGTCATTCATACTTATCATTGATCATAACGAGCATCTCATATTCATACATAATCTTTCATATAGAAAATGAAATATCGGTCTTGAGATCACATTCAGTCATAAAAATCAGAATAAAACAAAGCAACTTATAATCAGACAATGCATACTTAAATGAGCTAATAAAGCTCAAACCCTGTCAACCTTAGCTACACCCATTTTGGCTCACAGGCACACACTCAATAGAAGCTATAGCGCCGATTTTGCCTCAGGGTTCACCAGGAAGAATAGGCATATGATTAGATTATGTTGAGGGCAAGGTTACTTAACAATATGAATGCAATTAAATTGAGCAATTATCAAGGATAGTTACTAGCTGACCCTATACTACATAATCCGTGTTTTCGAGGTTATTTAATATGATGTATTCACAAAACGTCTAGTATCATTGTGTTACCAAAATCTCGGTATTATATTATGTACTCAAAGGATCCCTCTTCTCATGCCAACACCCATGACGTAACATCAAAAAACTATTCGGAAAATTGAAGGGGATCAGTGATAGCTCTTCAGTTTTCCTCTTTATCATTTGATCACTATTGGACTAATTTAATCAGGAAAAAAGGTGCTATATCTAAAGTCTTATAAAGTCTTGGAAGTCCCCAATGTCCTAAGTTCACAGTGTTCTTATGGCTTAGTCGTATACAGGTTACTATTTAGCCGAGTGGTATAAGTTTCCTCTTAATTTCACACGCATTTATGGTTGAGCTGTATGTTGGCCTACGGTCTAGCCGTATGGAACCTATGGCTAAGCTACAATTTGGGTACGGCTTAGCCATAGCACAATCCACTACTTAGCTGAGGGTTAGTCGTAGAAGAAAACAAGATTTGGGTTTTCTCTGGAAGGCTTATTGTAAAATGGCTTATGACTTAGTCACGGGGTGGTTACGACTTAGCCGTAATTCATTTCACGGCGTGGCAATGGGTTAGCCATAGAACAAATGTAGAATTTGAGCTCTCTGGATTTTGAGCCGTAAAACACTTACGGCTTAGCTGTGAACTTCACCATATGCTTTGGAATTTCTAGAAATTGTTTCTAAAGCATGAGTTCAGTACATAACTCTTCAAATTTAATTCAAATGTGATTTCTTATGCTCCAAATTTTCATCATAGGTCTTGCCCACATATCATCAACATTATATATTTATACTCATTATCACTTAATCTCACACATATATGTACTTAATCAAGGAGTGAAAGAGCTGTTAACTTGCATTTAGAGTGATTACTTCAAGAATCAATAATTTAAACATGCATGTAGTAATATATACTCTTATACTTGCCTTGTATCAGTGCTTGACCAAAACTAGCCTTTCCTTAGGTTTGAAAATGGAGAAAGCCAATGAGGGCTAGTCCACAGCACAGACATGATCATCTTCACTATAACAAGTAAAGCATACAAAGACTCTTACTCTTTCACATTGTCTCTATTATATGGTGTGGAAATGCCATGAGCAAGAGAACTCTCGCCTCTCTTCAACAAGATCTTGGGTTACAGATTACTTGAATATATAATATTTGCTTTTCTAGTTACCAAGAAAGCTCTTGTACAATTAATAAGATACCCTTGATCTAAAGTTTGGTCCCTAGCTAACCCAATGGACCAATCTAGTGAACCTAGAATACAAGACATAAACCCAATAATCTCCACCTTGACTTGAATTTCTTACTGTTAGAGCTGCCAGAGATGAAACCGATAATGTCTTCACATACCTTGTTGAATGGTACATCACTGCACTAGTGTCAGTGATGTAAGCCTATAAAGGATAAAGCGTCCCCACTGCACTATTTCCAAACAACTTAGATATAAGCCTATAAAATCAAATATTTACAATTGTATTCTCACCACGTCCCTACATGCCTGCATGCTTATCAACTAGAGCAACAATGCTCTGATATCATATAATATGTATGTCACAACCTGAGCCCAAGAGATCGGGGGTTAAGACTAACCTAACTGGTGACACACGTACTCCCGTGTCTATACATTTAGACCTTATCTAAATGCACACGCACAAGGGAATTTCATACGTGCCAATACATGTACGCGGAAGCTGTAGGTATCATTGCATACCAAAAGGAGACATACAAAATCAAAATAATATATACAAATGATTACATCATAATCAGAGTTATCTAAAATGAACATGATACAAAGTATAAAGATTTGAAATAAACCCAAAATCCATGGAGATCCCAAAATGAGGAAGACCTATATCCATGTATGGCACTGTAGCACTCCAATGGAGTGATCACGTTCACTCCTCTAACCCTGATGGGGCATCTGGGGTCTCCTTTGGAGTCTGGTTGACCGACGAGGGGTCGGTCGAGGGATCTGAGCCTACAACACCAAGAACAACTCATGAATACAACGATTCAATAAAGTATAAGCAACAATGAGTTAACAAATGTTGTATCTAATAGAATAAAGAGCAGCTGATAAATCATAGAGTTTCAATTCCACATACTAGGCAGTTGTATAGCAAATGAAGCATGCTATCAGAATCAATGTTTACATGTTACATGCATGACTAGCTGGCTACTACATTTGCCCTATACTCCCTTTTGGGGACATACATACTGAGAACACCATCGATCAGGCCAGGGTACAAATGAGTCTCGGGTTCCTGCGGTCCGGACGCCCCAAGACATAAACTCACTGCAGCAGTGCCATGTAAACTACGCCAAATTCAACCCCGTCGGATATCCTAAAGCTGAGACTGAGTAGTGCCTGACAGTATGGAATCAAACAAAGTCTAGAACTTGAGTAGATCATGTATATCATATCATATCAAACATATATCATACGTGCATACGTGCATACGGTCAATTCATGCATACGGTCAATTTATACATACATATGATACTCAAGTTTCTGAAAATATTCTGAAAACGTATTGAATAAATCAAACAGATCGAACTTACTATATCAATCAATAGGCATAACAAATACTAACCAAACCATATAGGAGAATGGAGGTCAATGATCGTTATACAAAATGTCATGCAACTCAATTCATTCGAATCAAGATCATTTACTAGCCAACCCTAATCTAGTTATCCATTGTTTCTAACCATGCATGATAAAGTAATTTTAAGTTATCCGATACACAATTATCTAGTGTTACATTATATTAAAAGAGTGTATCGAAGTCCCTTAAACTAACACCCATGGGGAGGTGCTTAACAACTGGATAACGTACATGAATGAATTGCAGCCCTTGAAATCATTCATGCAATTCTGTCATATTCCATTGGGCAAGTCAAGGTTACCTACCTTCTAACTCAGAAGCCTACAAGGTCTCTTCCAACACCTACCTTTCCGATGTTTCACAGGTCTTACGGCTCAGCCGAGGGTGTTCTACAGCCTAGCCGTAGACATCTTATGGCGTAGCCATAATTTGTACTGCGGCTTAGTCGTGATGCCCTTTTACTATTCATCCGCATTTCTGGCTTAACCTTATTTTGTTCTACGACTCAGCAGTATTTTGTTCTATGGCTTAGCCTTGCCTGGGTTACGGCTTAGCCGTAACACATTGCATGGCTTAGCCATGGCTGGACCGTAGAAGGTTTCCTAAATTTTTCAGTTCTTTGGAAGTCAAGCTGTAGCTTGACCTACAGTTAGGTCACGGATAGCCTACGGCTTAGCCGTAGTATATTCTACGGCTTAGCCGTAGCTTGACTGTGGAAGAAATCTAGGTTTTGCAATTCTATGGACTTTGAGCTGTAGGCAGTTACGGCTTAGCTGTACACTGCACGAGATCAGTTTTCTGAACTTATTACTGAATCAACTAAGAGTGTACAAAACTGAGCTAACACACTCAACAGAATAGAAATTGACACAACTAGGCTGTAATACATTCATTCACATGCAAGATTAGAAAATTAATCACAATCAATCATGTACCAATAGGTGTTCATCCAAATCATGCTTCTACTTGCCTCAAATGGGTTCTAACAAGCTCTTTGTTGTCCTTGGGCTCGAATTTGCCGCCTACACACTGTTTTAATCCCTCATGCATGTAGAAAAGGGAAGAAAGAGAGAGACATGAGTGCATGTAGCAGTAACTAACGTGGAGATGAAGAAGAAGAAGATCAAAACCCAAAGCTCACCTTAACCCACACAAAGAGATGACGAAGACCTTGGTTGCACAAACTCTCCTTTCTCTTATCCTTAGCTGGATTAAGAAGGAGAAAGAAGATGAAGAAGGAAAGAAAAGATTGAATGTTGAGAGTAAGAAAAGAAATGAAGGTAGGTGGACATATATATAAGGATAAGAATGAAAAAATTAAAAGAAAGTCCAATAGGTTATCCTAATTACAGTTCGAATCAAATGACGATCCAATGGAAACAAAGCCTACGAGTCAATTACGAAAGTTAAAAAGCTCGACGAGAGACACATGTTGATGCCAAGATGATGCATGAATGACGACGTCTTACAAAATCGAAAATTACGAAAAAAGGCTCATATCTACCTAACCCGATTAAACTCAACCTAACTACTTATCCAGAACCCGGAACGAAACCCAAACAAAAGCAAAACATAATTTACTGCTAATTTGTCATTAATTAGTCGATAAACTTGATTAAGTTGGGTCAGAGTGTCACACCAGTATAAATGAGTGGAGAATATCCATCTTTGTTTTCCTGATTTCTGAACCACACTGTAGATCTTTTCACCACGAGCACATTGGAAAAAATAGATTTGAAATCCGATTTCAAATGGCTTTAATATCACAGAAACAGCTTATCGCGCTCTCATTGGTCAAACTTCCCCATTAACCATCAAATTACTAATCTTCTTCCACTACTATGTAGATCTACTCAAGCATCTTAAATTCATTGTAGTATATTCCTACATAATTTGCTTAAAAATCACACTTTTTGCATACATTCATGAAACCTACCATTTTTAGAAATCTATTTTTGGAAAGTTTTGTAAAATTTATATTCTCATGAAATAAATTGAATTTTCATCACCATTAGTTCATTCACATAAAACCATGAAAAATAGTGTGCATTTTCATTGGCATTTCATGAAAGATGGGCCCACATTTTTGTATTTGTAAGCATAAGGTTAAAATTATCTTTTCACATGAATTTACATTTGTTTTGTAGAAAATTGATAATATGGGTCCCATTGTTAAAGAATTGAGGCAAAATAATTCATTTTAAAGAAAAAGGAGAGAAGAATTGAAGAGAGAAAAGAAGATAAAAGAAAAATGTAAAAATCGGCTTCATGGTCCCACACACATTTGCACATCTGTAGGGTACACTTGTAAAACATCCAAGATGGAGTCCATTTGATTGTTACACATTTTCAAGATAATTTGAAGAATATCTCATTAAAGATGAAGAAGGAAAGCCACATAGGAGTTATTATTTGAGAAAGAAGATTTAAAAAAATAAAAAATAAAAAATAAAAAAATTATATCCAACATATTCCACACCCAAATGATTATTTGGATTAGATTTTGGCTGCAAAAGAAAAGGAAATAAAATCTAAAGCATTATTCTAGAAGATCTCTTTGAGTTTGGAGCAAATAAGGAGTACTTTCTAAATAAAGCAAGTTGACAAAGTAAGAGATGAAGGAGGAAACTTCTACACTTCGTGTGGGCCAAGTTTGATTCCAAGAGAGGATTCTTATCCCTATTTATCTCTCCAAAGATCTCAATGCAAAGTGGTAAGAAAAAGAAAGAAAGAAGAAGCAAAAAAGGAGAACTCAAAAAAAGAAAGTCAATCTTGTTTTACTTTGGACAGCATACATTAAAATGGTCATAAATCTCAAACTGAGTATCTAATCTGAACAATCTATCTATCATTGAAAAGCTCTTTTCGAATAGATATCCGTAAGATCCAAGACTGGCCCAATCGGAGTTAAAACGACAAAGATATGACCTCGGGAAGTTTGCTATACATTTTTAGGCGGGATTGCAAAGATTTTGAAAAGCTTATCATGGAGCTTAATTTGTTTCTAATTTCATCAAATCAAGTTTGAAAGAGAGTAGGACTTGAAAAAGTATAAATAGGGCACTCATCTAGTATACTCTTCATGGAAGAATTACCCACCTCCCACCTTTATATTTCTACACTTCATCTCTCCCTCTCTTGTCTCTCCATCTTAAGTCATCAAGGAGGCTTAGCCCTAAAGCCACACCACTAACCTTAAAATGTCAACTAAAAGGAGGAATTCTCATCCATCCTAGTATGTAATTATTTGCTTTTTATTTTCAATCTTTTGTAAAACAATTTCGTACAAGTAAAATTTGTTTCTTTTCAATTTTTCTTATCTTTAATTTTGTGGTGTTCATCATTTTAGTCTTGTTTGTGATTGAGTTAATTTTCATTCTAGTTTAAATATTGGGGTAGAGTTGGAATCACAACTATTAACCAATTTTAGTATCATTTTCAATATACTTTGTCTCTTCGGATAAATATTATATTTGGAAGCAATGCAAGATGGAGTTAAAAAGATTTGAGCGAAAAAAAAATATTAGAGGCCAATTTTGAAATTTATTTCTACATGAAATGGAAATTTATTATTCTCACTTAGATTAATGACCTAAGATGAAAAATAGGGCCTAGGGACAACACTTTTAATCTTTTTGAGCAAAAGCAAAGATAAGAAATTGAAAAAACAACATTACCAACTTTGACTTTCTGCACTTTTATTTTTACTTGTTGCACTTTTATTTTAAATTTTCCTACATTTTTATTTTATTTTCTATACTTTTTCTTTCTAGTTGTGTTTTTAATGTTTTTTTTATTTTTTGCATAGTTTGATAGTTAGATTAGAGTTTATTGCATGTATTTTTATATCATAGGATTTGTCTATATTTAAGTTGCTTGAAATTAAGCATTCAGATCCAAATTTAATATTAAAATTGGGACTCAATATACAAACAGCATAACTTAAAAATTTCAGCATACATAAATAGTTTTTGGCAAAATGTTTGGAGTGGGTAGACTAGTTGAATCATAATATTTTTCTTCGAAACTTAGGAATATTAAAGTTTAAGATATAATCTTTCATTCTGCAGATTTTCAGGTCAAAATAATTTTGGAAGATTTGTGAACCAGAGACTTAAACTTTACCAATTAGTTAACTCGGATTAGAATTTCTATACAGATTTTGCAAAAGTTGTGATGTTCATGAATTCATAACTTTTTCGTTTTTTATCCTTTTTCACTTCTATTTTTTTTTTGTTAGTTTCTCACATTAGTATAATTTGAGTTCCAGTCATTAAACTTAGATTTATGATGCATTAGAATAGTTCAAATCATATATAAAATTTGCATCAGCATACTAGTTTTTTAGACTTCGAATTTTTTCGCATCTCATGACATGCATTGTATTACTAACTTTACTAACTTTCTAATTTTAAATTTGTTTCTAGTTTTATGTTTTTGATTGTTTTAGATAATTTCCAAAATTAAAAGATCTTTCTAAACTTGTTTTAATTGAAGATTTTAAATTGAAAGGTTTTCTAGTTTTGAAAATTTTAACTTAGAAAAGTTTTTAACTTTTGTTTAGTTAGTTTCTAACATTATTTAGTTTTTACTTTAGTAAGTTTCTAATTTTAGTTTTCTTTTATGGAAAGTTCTAATGTGCGTTTTATTTTGCAGCAACTTTAGTTTTGTCTAGGAATTTTTAGATTTAAGTTTTCTAATTTAGAAAATTTTATTTATTTGGATTGTAATTGTTTAATTTTTATTTTTATAAAGTAGGAATGGTTGTATTTATTAGTTTTTAAATTAGGCTAGTTTTAGAATTTTATTTAGGGTAGGTACAAGTTGAAAAAGAAACCTTAAAATCATTGCTCCCTGAGAATCGACCTGATCTCACCTGTTTTTACTATTACATTGTGGTTCTGCACTTGGAACTCACAAACATCCGATTCTGTTGACATCACTTTTGCATAAGCAGCTGGTGCCGCGCTGATGTCAACAACTATGCTGTTGGGTTGGACTCTGCAAATAGGTTTGGTTCAACCCGACCCGACCCAACCTTGGATTTGAACTAGTGGATTGGGCTTTGCCTGATGGGTTAGGCTGTCCTGACCCAAAAACAGACCTAGAGTAAACCTAGGCATGAAACTGGTCTCCTCCTTCCTCTTCTAAGGCATGTTTAGGAGAGGGGTAGTGAAAATGCAGTAGTTAGATCTCACCAAGTCCTAGAGGGGGGGTGAATAGGACTATTAAAAGTTTCTTTCCAAAAACTAGATTTTATTAGTGTGCAATCTGAAGGATTGATTAAGATTGAGAGTCCACAAGAAGATTAAAAAAGATGCTCAGAATTGTGTGTGCTAACAATGTATAGAAATGCAACTAGAATAAGGAAGATATGGCTTAAAAAGATGATCAACACAAGTTAAAAAGAATATAAGGCAATCACCACACACAACAAGCAATCAACACAATAATTTATAGTGGTTCGGTCCTAGAACTACATCCACTCTCAAGAGTAATCTCTCTTGGTTCCACTAAGTATGAGGTACTTATATTACAAACACCTCTAGCAACAATTTTTTTGATTCGGTGGTTTGTCTTCCACCAACTGGATTTTTGATCAGGTGGTTGATCCTTGATCTAGTCCACCAACTACAACAATTTTTTATGCGGTGGTTTGTCTTCCACCAAATACAGCAAAGAGAATTGAAATATTAAAGAACACCTAAACAAGGAATTGTATACCTTAGTTTTGAGTGGTGCTCTTGATGCTTGAAAGATTACCTCCAAGCTTTGACCTCTTGTTCTTGCTCCTTGGTGATGAAGATCTTCAGATGAGTGCTCAGCCAAGGGAAGAAGTTTTAAAAGGGTTTGGAAGGCTAAGATATTCTCTCAGATTTAATAAAGCCTTTCCTAAATGACCAACTACTCTTCTTGGAATAATAATGGCACTTTAAGTGTTGAAGAGTAGGTGGTTGTGGGAGCTTTAAAAGTGGTTTTACTAGAGGTACAAGGGCTCAGCTATACTGGTGATTTTCTCAGTAAAATAGGTCAGTGTTTGGAGCAAAGGAGAGGTCATCTTTAAATACAGATAAGCTCCAACGGATAGATCTACGGCTGAGAACAAAATGGTCTACGGCTTAACCGTATGCTCTGACAACATCCAACGGCTAGTTTGACCAGATTCAACGTTATTCTTTCTTACGGTTAAGCTTACGGCTTAGCCGTAAATCCTTATACGGTTTCGCCGTGAATACCTTTCGGTCTAGCCGTGGGTCAGGCGTAAGCTGAAATCTCCCAAAAATGCTCTCTGAAAAGTGACCCGTAAACCTTACGGCTTAGCCGTGAATCATACTACGGCTTAGTCGTGAAGGCCTTACGACTTGGCCGTAAGATCAACCGTAGGCATTATATGGCCAAGAGCACTCTTTGGACAGTGGCCCGTGGATTTTACGGCTTAGCCGTGAATCATACTATGGCTTAGCCGTAACCCTTTTTCAGTGCAGCCGTAGGGTCAGCCGTAGAACAAAAAGACTCAAAATGTATTCTCTGGATAGTGAGCCGTAGGTTCTACGGCTTAGCCGTGGTCCAAGCCATAGTACACAACCAAGGTTTTTTAGAAACCTTTTTTCCTATTCTAATTGTACGGGCACTAGGGGGTCACTGTTACCTTATCCCTTGGCACTCACAGAGGATCTTCTTGAATGATCTTGAACTTCTTTGAACTTGTTTAATCTTCGTTGATAGGTCTTTCTTGAATGGTCTTGAACTTCCTTGAACTTGCTTGAACTTCTTTGAACTTAGCTTGATCCTCAATGAACTTCAGAGATGAACTAGGTCTTTCTAGAACTGAACTACACTTTGGTCACGTAATTAACAATATGTTCTTACAGTGACACTAACAATCTCCCCCTTTGTCAATTTCGTGACAAAATTACATATAATGTAGAAGATACAACATTTTAGCTCAACAAACAAGATACAACAAGTATTACAATACGGAATACACCTTAACCAAACATTTCTACATAAGTCTGAAAGTTCAACACATTGAAGCTCCCCCTTTGAAGATGCTTAACCTGTAAAAATCTACAAACACAATCTACTAGAAAGGTGGGAGGTTAGAAAGCTCCCCCTGAAGACATGCATATAATTCTCCCCAATTTTGGCATAATATTGACAAAGAGATATACAAGAAGCACCACAGCCATAAAGCAGAAAGAAGAGCATGAAGACAAATAAGTGCACACAAAGATAAGCAACGGCGAAGTAAAGGCCATATGTTATTAGAAAATAAGGACAGTACAAGGCACAACCATTTCAAAAGAGTGCATCACCCATAATGATAAAACAGTCAATGCCCAAAATACAGTCAATGCCCAAAATACAAAAAGAAGGCAGTGCCAATCAGAGCAGACATCAATCAGATGGAGGAGAGGGGATGGAATCGCCAATCGTCTCTCCGGTAGCTCTTGGAGATCTTTGAAAGGTATTGAAAAGATTTCTTCAATAGCTTCTCCATCTTGGTTTGCTATTGTTCGAGCGCTGCCAGCTGAGCTTCAAAAGAGGCAGAGGAAGAAGCCGGGGGAGGAACCGGACCCGGGGAGGCAGTAGAGGGTGCTGTAGGAGGAGGCCCATCGGGTGAGTCTTCTTCATCCCCAGAGTCATGATAGCGGGGACCAGCCGCTTGTTGCTTTGAGAAGCGCATGTTTTGAATATTGACAGGTCCAAAGGTGGGGTGAGACTCAGGAGCTTCATTAGAAGGTAA
This sequence comes from Sextonia rubra, assembly GCA_037013555.1. NCBI lineage: Eukaryota > Viridiplantae > Streptophyta > Magnoliopsida > Laurales > Lauraceae > Sextonia > Sextonia rubra. The sequence continues at coordinate 1,067,950 of JASUAD010000007.1, forward strand.
ATTGACCCCATACTGAGAGGCAAGGTGAGTCATGAGATATCCAAATACGCAAGCATTGGTGCCTCTTCCTGGACAAAGCCAAAAACGAATGATGGTAGCACAAATCAGAGAGGGTAGGCACACTTCGACCCCCATATGAACATTGTAGAGGACATTAACCATGAAAGGGGTCAGGTCAGAGAAATTTCCCCTCCTAGGATAGATGTTACACATGAAGATAGCATGGAGGATCCGGAAGTGAGGAAGCAGGGAAGCTGCAGGAAGGAAGCCCTTGTCCTTCCACGGGATGGTCGCTCCACATAAGGCAAAAGTGGCTGCTTGTTTTTCCTCTTCGGAGAGAGAATCTTTGAGGACCGAAGGGAACACATCGGAAAGAGGAACACATAGAAGGGTAGAAATGATGGCAGGTGTGATGGTATTGGTGCCATCAGTGAAATCAATCTCAAATGACAGAGAGTCTAGCGAGGCTACCTTGATGGATGCATACATGGTGCGCACAATAGAGGGGAAGCCAGGACCACCCCATTTGAGAATGTTTTCCCACCCAACCGTAGTGAGGAGGGTATGCACACCATAAGCTTCAACTGCAAGGATGTTAACATTTCTCTCCACAGTAATTGGACGAGAGAAGAATGACCTATCTCGAGTGGGTTCCCATGGAACCAAAACTCGGGGAGAGGGAGGAGAGTTCTGACGAGGCCTGGAAGAGCTTCCCGAGGCTCGAGGCCTCTTACCGGCGGGGTAAGCGTTTTTGGTTCGTGGAGGCATAGTGAAAAATGAAGGAAGTCCAAACACCCAAAACACCAAAGATAGAAGGAAGGCCAAACAGAAAAAGCGAGCACAGTAAAACAAAAGAAAAAGGAGCGAGCAAACAAGAAGCGAAAGAGGAGAACGGTACAAAGGAGGGAGAAATTGCCAAAAATACCTTGAAGGAGAAGGCCGGAAGAGGAAGAACGAAGAAAGAAGAAAAGACAGAGACCTAGGGCAGAAGTCTGGAGCAGGCACAGAGTAAGAAAGAAATGAAGGGACGGAGTTAAGTACTCGACGGCGTGCAGAACGAGGGCGAAAAAAAACTATATGGCTTAGCCGTAGAGTATTTTACGGCTGAGCCGTAAACCCTGACGGTTGAACCGTAGGGTAAAAGTTTGCGTAAATACGGGTTAACCGTAGAGTCGTTTACGGCTTAGCCGTAAAATGACTTACGGTTTAGCCGTAGGTCCTGGGCAAAAGTAATTTTAATCCAAACAGCAAACACCAATAGATTTCCTTAAATTTTCAAATTTTAACACATTAAGAGGTTTGGTTAATATGTCTGCAAGTTGATGGTCGGTCTGAATATATTCAAGCTCAATGATCCTTTTTTAACCAATTCCCTAATAAAATGATGTCGGATATCAATGTGTTTGGTGCGAGAGTGCTGGACCGGATTTTTAGAAATATGTATGGCACTAGTGTTATCACAATACAAGCTCATTATTCCTTGCTTAATGTCATAGTCCATAAGCATCTGCTTCATCCACAAGAGTTGAGAACAGTAGCTTCCGGCAGCTATATATTCAGCCTCAGCAGTGGAAAGAGATATAGAATTTTGCTTTTTACTATGCCAAGCTACTAGACAATTTCCAACATAAAAACAGCAGCCACTTGTGGATTTTCTATCATCTAAGTTTCCTGCCCAATCAGCATCTGAGTATCCAGCAATGGAAGATGATGAGTCATGAGGATACCACAGACCATATTTAGTTGTATCTGCAACGTACTTAATGATTCTTTTTACAGCAGTCAGATGGGATTCTTTCGGATTTGCTTGATATCGTGCACATGCTCCCACACTAAATGTTATGTCTGGCCTACTTACAGTAAGGTATAGCAGGCTACCGATCATACTTCTATATAGGCTAGAGTCAACCCCTTTACCATTAGCATCTTTAGTAAGTTTGATGGTTGTACTCATGGGGGTTTTGACATGTTTCCCAGTCATTAGACCAAATCATTTTACCAATTCTTTTGCATACTTGGACTAGGTAATGAAGATACCATCACGTAATTGTTTGACTTGCAAACCTAAGAAGAAATTCAATTCGCCAACCATATTCATTTCGAATTCAGATTGCATTAGATTAGCGAACTGAGCAGTCAATTCATTACACGTGGAGCCAAAGATGATACCATCTACGTATATTTGCGCTATTAAAACTGACTTTCTTGTTTTTTGGATAAAAAGAGTTTTATCAACACTACCTCTTTGAAAATTATTGTCTAACAAGAATTTTGTCAACCTTTCATACCAAGCACGTGGAGCTTGCTTAAGACCATACAGAGCTTTCTTTAATCTAAACACATGATTAGGGAATTTTGTGTCTATAAAACCTTTAGGTTGTTCAACATACACTTCCTCATTCAAAATTCCATTTAGGAAAGCACTTTTAACATCCATTTGATACAATTTGAACTTTAGAAAACAAGCTATAGATAATAAAATCCTAATTGATTCTAAACGGGCAACTGGAGCAAAGGTCTCATCAAAGTCAATACCTTCAATTTGAGAATATCCCTGCGTTACCAACCTAGCTTTGTTCCTAACAATGATGCCATTTTCATCTAGTTTATTTTTGAAGATCCATTTAGTGCCTATCACATTTTTATCTTTTGGTCTTGGAACTAGGTACCAAACATCACTTCTTGTAAATTGATTCAATTCTTCTTGCATAGCTTTTATCCAATCATTGTCTAAAAAGGGTTCATCAACGCAGGTAGGTTCTAAAACAGAAGTAAAGCACAAGTGACTCATAATGTTCTCCAATTGTTTCCTAGTTTTTACACCTGTTAGAGGGTCACCAATAATCTGATCTATAGGATGATCTTTTACATTCACCAAATTTTCAGTGGAAGCAGGTACATCAGTTTTTACTGTGGATCGTGTGGGTTCAGACATTGAGGGCACTTCCACTTCATCAACATTATCAGATACTGTGGATTCATCATCTATAATAACATTTATTGACTTTTGGATGACTCCGGTTCTCATATTTAGAACACGATAGGCTCGACTCCGTGTTGAATAGCCTAAGAATATACCTTTATCACTTTTTGAGTCAAATTTACTTAGTTGTTCTCTATCCTTCAAAATGTAACATTTACTTCCAAAGACCTTAAAATATTTCACATTTGGTTTCTTCCCATGCCACAATTCATAAGCTGTCTGATTTGTACCAGTCCTAAGATAAACTCGGTTGATGATGTAGCAGCTGGTATTAACAGCTTCGGCCCACAAGTCTCTAGGAAGATTCTTACTATGAAGCATGACTGTGGCCATGTCTTGGAGAACTCGATTTTTCCTTTCAGCTACCCCATTTTGTTGTGGAGTTTTAGGTGCTGAATATTCATGATGAATCCCATATTTTTCACAGAATTTGTCAAATTGATCATTTTCAAGTTCTCCACCATGATCACTTCTGATTCGGGCTACTAAAGCCCCTTTTTCAATTTGAATTTGTTTTACAATCCTTTTAAATTCTTTAAAGGCTTCAGATTTTTCTCTCAAGAATGCAACCCAAGTGAATCTAGAGAAATCATCTACCATGACAAAAAAGTACCTTTTTTTACCTCGACTCTCTCTTTTAGTTGGTCCAACCAAGTCCATATGAATAAGTTCTAGAGGTCAAGAAGTTTTCATAGCATTCACCATTTTATGGGCACTTCTAATTTGTTTTCCTTGAAGGCACTCTCCACAGATCATCTTTTCTTGACTACTGATCTTGGGCAATCCTTCAACATATTTGTTTAGATGGGATAAGTCTCTGTAGTTTACATGCCCAAGTCTTTGATGCCACAACTTAGCTTCATCAATACTAGTTAATAAGTAAGAAGCGGAGGATGAAGTATTAGATTTTCCCACCATGTAACAATTATCGGTAGTTCTAAGACCTCTCAAGATTGTCTTTCCATTCCTTGAGATCTCATAACTATGACTACTAAAGTTCACAGCATAGTCTTTATCACAGATTTGCGATATGCTAAGTAAATTATGTTTCAAACTATCAACGTACAAAACATTCTCAAAAGGTGGTAGGTTTGGAACATTTAACGTTCCTTTCCCAATAATTTTTGTAGTACTGCCATCACCAAAAGTAACCGTGCCTCCATCGAATTCAATCATTTTAGACAAACATGATTTATCACCAGTCATATGTTTTGAGCATCCACTATCTAGATACCATCTTGATTGTTCTGCAGCTTTAAAAGCTGTGTGGACCACTAGATTCTTGTTTTTAGCTATCCACTTAAATGTACTAGTAGTGGGGATCACAATTGGCTTTTGGTGTTTCACTTGAAAAGTTTTATGTTGAGGAATAAGAATGTTTGCTCCATCCTTTTTGTATATTTCAAATTGTTTTCTTAACTTTTGGACTTCTTTTAACAGATTATCCATCTTTTGGTTCAAGGGGAACTTGTTTGTTTGAAACTCCAGCTTTTTGTTTTTAAGTTCCACTTTCTTATAGGTGTTTTTCTCAATTTTTTGACTAATGTTATAATGAATCTTTCTTAACTTGCACTCCATTTTGAAATGACCTCTTTTTCCACAATAATGACAGATGACATTTGATGAAACAGTATGAGTACTAGTAGATGCCTTATCCAAAGTGTTTTTAACACTAGTATCTTCCTTCTTTAAAGCACTTTTGACAAAAATAGTTCCGGAACTTGGTGACTGATTCGCATTTTTGTCATATCCAAGACCGGTCATATCCTTATAAGCTTTCCCAATTTTGAATAGTCTAATGTATTTCTCATCATTTTGGGTAAATCTGTACTCATACTTTTCTTTATATCGTTTCAGAATAGTTACTTCATAGTGGAGAGCATTATTTTCATCTTTTATTTTCAAAAGGGATTTTTCATTTTCTCTTAATGTTGATAATTGGGTTTTTACACTTTCAAGTTCTTTGACTAACTCCTCCTTTTCAGCATTAATACCATCAACCTTTTCTTTTAAATTCTTAATTTTGTTTTGTTAATTGTTTACAGTTTCAACGAGCATACAGGTTCCCTCATAAAGTAGTTCATAGGAATCCGTGGTGTTGTCATTATCCTCATCATCTGAATTTTCATATTCACTCACTGACTCACTTCCTGAGATTTCTTCATTCGATATTTTAATCATTTCCTCAGAGAGATTGAATGTTGCAGTGGTAGCCATCAGAACTGTATATTTGTCTGATTCATTTTGATGTGATTCATCTGAGTCAGAATCTGATTCAGATGAATCATCCCAAGTGGCTACAAGATTCTTCTTTTTGGATTTCCCTTTTAGTGGACAATCGGTGGATATGTGTCCAAATTTCTTACATCTGTAACACATGGGTTCCTTATGCTTACTTCTAAAGAGGGAACTTGACCGACCTTTGTATTTATCATTAATGTTTTCATTTTTATAATCTTTCACTCTTTTTTTCTTAAATTGTTTCAGAAATCTTTTAGCCAAAAGGGCCACATCTTCATCCTCGTCATTATTAGTTATTCCTATGTCATCTTTAGAGGAAGATGTGTTATGAAAGGTGATTAGTGCAATTGATTTCTTTTTGTCATTGTTAAATTTGAGTTCAAAGGTCTGAAGGGATCCCACTAAATCTTCAATTTTCATTTGTTCCGAATCCTTGTGTTCCTCTATGGAGGTTACCTTAGGATGGAATCTTTCCGGAAGTGATCTCAAGATTTTACTACAAATTTTACCTTCCGGAAGAGTTTCCCCCAGAGCCCACATTTCATTTACAATTTTCATGAGCTTAGTATGAAAGTCAGTAAACATTTCATTTTCTTCCATGCGAATGTTTTCAAACTGACTTGTGAGCATTTGAAGTTTAGATCTTTTGACAACAGAGGTACCCTCATAAGTCACTTCAAGGATTCTCCATGCCTGTTTTGCATTAGTGGTTGTCATGATCTTTTTAAACTCTTCTTGATTCATGGCACACACTATAGCATTGTAAGATCTAGCATTATTTTGTCTAAGAAGTAGCTGAGCAGGAGACCATCTAGCTGGATCCAATGGTCTAGTGGTTGTGACACCATTTATAGTCACATCTTCAGTGGGTTCCGTCCAACCTTTCTCTATAGCCTCCCAAACAACCCAGTCCATGGATTTCAAAAATACTGTCATCCGGGCTTTCCAGAAGGCATAATTTGTTCCATCAAAGAAAGGTGGACGGTTAATAAAGCTTCCTTTAGGATTCATGGTGAATCTGGCAAAAGATGGATTTACTTCAGGTTATTACACCCTTAAGAAGTAACCCTCTCTGATACCAATTGAAAATGCAGTAGCTAGATCTCACCAAGTCCTAGAGGGGGGGTGAATAGGACTATTAAAAGTTTCTTTCCAAAAACTAGATTTTATTAGTGTGCAATCTAAAGGATTGATTAAGATTGAGAGTCAACAAGAAGATTAAGAAAGATGCTCAGAATTGTGTGTGCTAACAATGTATAGAAATGCAACTAGAATAAGGAAGATATGGCTTAAAAAGATGATCAACATAAGTTAAAAAGAATATAAGGCAACCACCACACACAACAAGCAATCAACATAGTAATTTATAGTGGTTCAGTCCTAGACCTACATCCACTCTCAAGAGCAATCTCTCTTGGTTCCACTAAGTATGAGGTGCTTATATTACAAACACCTTTAGCAACAATTTTTTTGACTCGGTGGTTTGTCTTTCACCAACTGGATTTTTTATCAGGTGGTTGATCCTTGATCTAGTCCACCAACTACAACAATTTTTTATGCGGTGGTTTGTCTTCCACCAAATACAGCAAAGAGAATTGAAATATTAAAGAACACATAAACAAGGAATTGTATACCTTAGTTTTGAGTGGTGCTTTTGATGCTTGAAAGATTACCTCCAAGCTTTGACCTCTTGTTCTTGCTCCTTGGTGATGAAGATCTTCAGATGAGTGCTCAGCCAAGGGAAGAAGTTTTAAGAGGGTTTGGAAGGCTAAGATATTCTCTCAAATTTAATGAAGCCTTTCCTAAATGACCAACTACTCTTCTTGGAACAATAATGGCACTTTAAGTGTTGAATAGTAGGTGGTTGTGGGAGCTTTAAAAGTGGTTTTACTAGAGGTGCAAGGGCTCAGCTATACTGGTGATTTTCTCAGTAAAATAGGTTAGTGTTTGGAGCAAAGGAGAGGTCCTCTTTAAATACAGATAAGCTCCAATGGATAGATCTACGGCTGAGAACAAAATGGTCTACGGCTTAGCCGTATGCTCTGTCACAACCTGAGCCCAGAAATCGGGGCTAGCGAAAAGCAAAACCAGTGACACACGTACTCCCGTGCACGTGCATCCAAACCCAGTCCAGATGCACACACACAAGGGATCTAACACGTACGAAACAACGAACGCGGAAGCTGTAGATATCATAGCAAGCAACAAAGAAATAGCAGAAGACAAAACAAATGCGGAATTAAAAAGACAATGATAGATACAAACTCTATAACCAGATACAAATCTAAGTACATGACAAAATAGCGATATACAAAATAATACAAATATAAAAGTCTCAAGTGCCAAATACAAAATCTCCAAAAACCAAAACCCAAACAGATAGTCACGGAAGATATGTGTGTACGCACTCGGCAGAGGTGATCAGGCCCACTCTACCAAACCGGAGGGTGCCTCTAGGCTCTGCCCTGCAGCCTCTTCGACTGCCGGGGAGCTGGGCAAGGGATCTGTGCCTGCAACACCACAGACAACACAATGAATACAACAATCCAGCAAATATAAGTAAAAGGGACGAAACACTCATAGTATCAAATTGAATAATGACAGAATATTAATTACAGAGTTTCATCTTAGTAGGCTAAGCAAATCGTGCATAGAAGTAAAGCATGATAAGTGAATCAAAGCATAGAAATGCTGAACTAGGTGGCTACTACGTTAACCATATTCTCTCCAATAGAGAGCAGAGCAGAGCAGATAAGAACACCACTGACCGGGCCAAGGGTACAAGTGGGTCTCGGTTTCCTGGGTTCCGGGGTCCCAAGACAAAGCGACACTGCAGTGATACAAAGATACAGAGATCTAAGCCAGAGGTAACCCCGTCGGGCATCCTAGGGCTGAGGCTGAGTAAAGCCAGACTAATACCAATCAAATCAAATCCAAAAGAAGGGAGATTATCCGCTTTGGACTCACCGATGGCAAAGACCGGATCTTATCCTCACGTATTAATCTCTGGGCAGAGCCACCAGGGAATACCCAATGAATCAGAGATATACAAAGCCAGAGATATACAGAGAATAGCAGAAATACAGATCATAGCATAGATTAAGTCAAAGCACAGCATAGATCAAAGCATAGTGCGGAACGAAGAATAAAACAGATATACAGGACGAAAGCAAAATGACCTAGTAATGCATAAACAGAGATCAGCAGAATAGAGGGCAAAACTGTAAGCAATATGCAATGTATCTCAGATTAATACGGAATCAAGGTTAGTTACAAGCCAACCCTAATATAGTTGTTCACTGTCACTAACCGTGCATGTTGATGTAGTTTTAAGTTATTCGATGCACTGTTGTCATCAAAGTGTTGCAATGAAATCCTCACGTGCATTGAAGTCCCTTAAACCAACACCCATGGGGAGGTGCTTAACAGTAAATCAACGCTCACATGAATAAGTCACAGCCTAACAGACTATTCATGCGGTCCAAAGAGTCCATTGGGCAGGTCTACATGGGTGGTTAACCTGTATTTTAGCCCTACAAAGTCACACCATTATCCTAAGTTTTATTTCAGATTTTCCAGGTCTTACGGTTTAGCCATGGGTGACCTACGGCTTAGCCGTATACACCTTACGGCCTAGCCGTAACATGCACTACGGCTTAACCGTGGTTCCCTTCAATACACAGCAAAATTGGTCATCTTCCACCTCTGATCTGATACATTTCACGGCTGAGCTACGGTGGAGTCCACGGCTTAGCCATAGACCAATCCACGGCTTAGCCGTAGTTTCACTGTAAGGGTACTGAAATCAAAAAGTTTCGACTGATCAAGGGGATAATTCACGGCTGGGTCACGGCTAGCTTACGGCTCAGCCGTAGAACAATGTACAATTCAGCCGTAGCCTAGCCGTAGAACAAAATATGAAAATTCAAGTCTCTGGAATCTGAGCCGTACAAAGTTACGGCTTAGCCGTACAATACAGAACATGAAACTGAAGTGAGTACAGAAACTGAAATTTGATACAGAAACTTAGCAAAACAAGTTCCAGAGGTTCCAAAATCATAGAATTCGGTTGTAAAACACAACAGACATGTATAGGATGTAATAGATGAAATCCAAGCAGTCAAACAAAATACCCATATGTGTTATACAATCATGTACTTATACTTGCCTCAAAGCTTAGCCGAATCCACTGAGATCAAGCTCCAAATCAACTAAAACCCAAGTAAAGCAAAGCAAAACACAATCCATGAGCATCCAGAGTGACAGATGGGAGATCCAATTGGAGAAGAAGAAGGGAAGAACCCACTTACCCAAACCATAGATAGAGATGAGAGAGAAAGAACCCAACCAACTGAGAGTAAAAACCCAATCGACAAAGATGCAAGCTCCTAACACCACAAGACTGAAGAAGAGAATGAAGAGAAGAGAAGAGAAGAAGGGACGTGGAGCTATTGCATGCAGTTGTCGAATGAAAATGAGCAGGAGAGAGACACCTGGGCTCATGACTCTTATATAGTTTCTGAAGTTTAAGTCAAAGTCCAGTGAATTTTGGTTATTTACAAATCAAGTCACACAAGGATCCAACTTCTCCAATTGACTCCGAATGAGTCTGAGACAGTTACGGAAAACAACGAGCTCAACAACATACACGTGCTGACACCAAGATGATGCAAATATGATGCACTCAAAGGAAAAGCAAAATTACGAAAAAGGGCTTAGAACTACCTATCCCAGGTCAAAGGTTACTCAACTACCTATCCAAGACCCGAAACCAAATCCAAAAGGATTAATTAACAGAAAAGCACACTAATGAGCCACTAATCCGGCTCAAAGGGGATCGGAGTGTTACATGCTCTGAAAACATCCAACGGCTAATTTGACCAGATTCAACGTTATTCCTTTTTACGGTTAAGCTTACGGCTTAGCCTTAAATCCTTATACGGCTTAGTCGTGAATACCTTTCGGTCTAACCGTGGGTTAGCCGTAAGCTGAAATCTCCCAAAAATGCTATTTGGAAAGTGACCCGTAAACCTTACGGCTTGGCCGTGAAGGCCTTACGGCTTGGCCGTAAGATCAATCGTAGGCATTATATGGCCAAGAGCACTCTCTGGACAGTGGCCCGTGGATTTTACAGCTTAGCCGTGAATCATACTACGGTTGAGCCGTAACCCTTTTTCGGTGCAGCCGTAGGGTCAGCCGTAGAACAAAAAGACTCAAAATGCATTCTTTGGATAGTGAGCCGTAGGTTCTACAGCTTAGCCGTGGTCCAAGCCGTAGTACACAGCCAGAGTTTTTTAGAAACCCTTTTTCCTATTCTAATTATACGAGTATTAGGGGTCACTGTTACCTTATCCCTTGGCACTCACAGAGGATCTTCTTGAATGATCTTGAACTTCTTTGAACTTGCTTAATCTTCATTGATAGGTCTTTCTTGAATGGTCTTGAACTTCCTTGAACTTGCTTGAACTTCTTTGAACTTAGCTTGATCTTCAATGAACTTCAGAGATGAACTAGGTCTTTCTAGAACTGAACTACACTTTGGTCACGTAATTGACAACATGTTCTTACAGTGACACTAACAGGTAGGGTAAAGTAATGTAAAGTAAAACCAAAATCAAGAAAGAATAATATTTAATTGGGTTAAGACGACTTTTTATTTTTAGTTGTTTGATAGGGAATCTTTTTGACTTTTTGTATAATAAGTAGAGATTATTTTTTTGTAGTTTAGTTATGACTTTTTGACTTTTTTTGAATGAGGGAAATTTAATTTTTTTTAAAAAGGGAGAAATTTGAATTTTTAAAATTTAACTTTACTCTACTTTACTCTACCCATTTGCCAAACATGGCCTTAAGGTCTGCAATAGGGCAAAAGGCTCCTTGCCTTCTTCCCTTCCTCTTCAGGTGAGCAGGAAAGGGGTAGTAGCAATTGTGGCCAGAGGCACAGTTGCTCGGGAGGCAATCGGCGATGAAGAGTGATGGAGGGCAGTGCTCCAGCAGGCATCTATAAATTGCCGAAATCTAAAAACAAAGAAGGGGATCCTTTATTATCCTCCTTTGACTCTTATGCAGAAAGCAAATCAAAACAACAGCCAAGAACGCAATCAACCCTTTATAGTCCTCTATGAGCCAAAAAAACAGAGATCCCTCTGCTATCTTTTATCTGATCAGTGTGGCCCAAGAGACATCGTCCAATCGCTCTTTTTTTTTTCTTTATTTCAAAAACAAAGATCTGAACCTTAACAAGGATCTGATTTGTCAATCTTCGCAGGCATAAACTAGCCTAAAAAACCCAAGCTGTGAAATAGTGATCGTGGTGAATGCTGAGCGATCTCCACCTCACTCAGAAATCCGAGGATCTCCACCTCAGCTCTAATACCAATTATTGTGGCTATGATGCCACACGTTGTGCACATACATGAATCAGACAATAAACAAATAAGCAACCACACAAGAAGATACAAGGAGATTTACATGGTTCGCCCAAATAGGGCTACGTTCACAGGTATAGAGACGATCTTCTTCACTATAACAAGCAAAGCATATAAAAACTCTCACTCTCTTACATTATCTCTCCTATATGGTGTGGGAACACCACGGGCAACAAAACTTTCACCTCTCTTCAACAAGATCTAGGATTACATATGACATCAATATATAATCTCTGTTTTCTTGGCCACTAAGAAAGCCTCAGTACAATTATCAAGACACCCTTGATTTAAAGCTTGGTCTATAGCTAACCCAATAGACAAATCCGGTGAACCTGGAATACAAGACATAAGCCCAACGAGGAGAAAGTTGGCTTCTTGTTTCAAGGGTTGAGTTTCGCTGTCTCATGTCATCCTAGATTTTTGGAATGGCTATTCAAACAATCTTCTAAGGAAAGACAAAATAAAAAGGTGAGTTTGTAATTGTCTCCTCTTTCGCCTTCTTTGTTTTTGTTGTTTTGTAGGCATTTCTTTTTTCTTATTTCTATTGCTTGATCAGACAATATTTTGCATTTTCTTGTTTCTACTGCTTGATTTCTCTATTTTTAATGGATTTATTTTGTGGATTTCTCTCAATATTGGAGATATGCTGCTTGATTTCTCTTTTTTAGTGGATTTATTTTGTGGGTTTTTCTCAGTATTAGAGATGAGAGGTGGGTTATTTATCAATTTTCATAAGAAAGGAAAGGAAAGTTAAATTTTCTACAATTGACATAGAAAAGATAACAAATGCATCATTTTTTATACGGCCAAAATCTGTTCGTGAAATGCTCTAGTATGAAATCTACTCTCAGAATCGTATGGATCGTATGAATTGGCTGTTGTCAGTTACATTAGATAGTTTATTGTAGATGGATTACATCTCTTCACACTATGAATCATATGAATGTGCATCATATGAATGTGCCTTTTTAAAAAAAGATTTTCTTATTATTATAATCTAATAATATAGGAAAATGATTACATGCTTTTGTGGGGTTATCATATAGTGATTCAACACTATCACACTCAACTACCCTCTTAATGTATTTGGTAATGGCACTAGCCCAAATTCGTTCCTACTTGGTGGTCCTTAGTGCCTAGTGAGACTCATTAATGGAACCCTTGTAGTTTTGAAATGTCATGCCCCTTAGTTTTCTTTTTGAGAAGGAGAGACAGAGAATTTGGCTGAGTCATTTCAGCACAAAAAGTGTCGAGTAAGCTAAATCTGTAAACAAACTCAGCTTACATAGGAATTTGTTACTATTTTTTTTCTTATAAAGAGAAGGAGATGGCAACAAAATTATAGAAATTGAGGTTTAACTATGTATTTTATTACTATTATTATTCTTTTTAAAAAATCTTCTTAGACCATAATATGATGTTTATGATTATGCTATCAATGCTCATTTATAAATACAAGTGCTCTCTTGGGGAGTCATATCATGGACTAACTATTAGGAGCTTAAGGAAAAGAAAAGGAGGCACGAATTTTAACGTGATAATGATTATTACTTGTTTGGGGTTCTCTAGACTGTAAAGGGCAGTTGTAAAAACTCTCTTTGAGCTAGCTTTTGATGAGAGGAATGTATGTTAGTTGATGTATGTAAATATTTTATATCTATTTAAATGCAATATATTTTATCTTTTGCTAATATTAATGTGAAAAAAGTTTAGCAAATTCTAAATTCTAATAAAGTTTAACTCCACCCAAATGAAAATCCTGAGTCTGTCACTGCATTTCCTGGTGTCTACATGCTTTCTTCTTGTGGTGAGCAGGCTCTTATTTGATAAGGGTCCCAGCCTCCTTGGCTAGGAGAAAAAAACCCTTGACTTAAACCCTTGACTTTTCATTCAATTGACTATTGCTCTTAATTAGTATCCACTTCAATAGAATTCTGGTCCAATGGACCACCGATCATGGATTGGTCCCACTTAGAAAATAATCCCATTTGAAACATTTCGTAACTACAGTAATGGGTTTGTAGGTCCAACAGTAATTGCATCAAAATCTATTTACTCAATTCAATGGATATCACAACAATCACCAGTTAATAATTTTTCATGTATTAAAGCCAAATACACTTAACCATACACTTGGAAGTGAACACCTTTATTGGTCTGGAACCATTAGTAAGGCTAATGAAAGGCTTATATGAGTCCATGCTAATCCACTAAACATTTAGATTGTTATTATTGCACTGGACTAAATATGAATGAGAAGGCCCGTATCAAACTTTAACCCAAAATGTCATTTAAACATCATTTCTTGGAGTTTAAAACAATCACACATTATCAAATGTATCCATGTAACCATGAATACAAAGTCCTTACCCAATAAATTATTAGAACTCAAACAACCAAGGCTGAGGCCCAATTCACAACATATATCAATAACAGTATGTCGGATGGTTTGGACCTTAATTTAAATCAGTCCAACATCATGGACTCTAATTGAGTTTGATAAGAATTACTATTAAATGGTTCGGATAAAACCGAAAATCACAATTATCAAAACCTAATCAGCTCCAAACGTTATAACCATGCACCTAATTACCGTCTATGATATACATACAGTAATGGGTTTTAATCAGCCCGACCAGTTATCATCATTTTCAGGTTTCATAAATCAAATGACACTAATTTGCTCCTACACACGTAGGTAGATCCTAAAAACCAAAATTAGAGTTTTCGATCTGTAAATATTTCACTTTTATAAATTATAATTGTTAAGAAACTGGGTTTCAAGATCACATTTTATATAAAAAAATATTAAGAGGCAACATTCTAGCTATTGATTATCCAACTTTCAAGCTACTGCATATAAAATTGCAATGAAGGGTGGTTGTGTGTATCAGAGGTTTTTCCAATGATCAACTATAAGGGGGTCAACAAGTTCCCTATTAAAAAAAAAAATTCTAGCGAATTTTTCCCTGAATCCCCATTCACCCCGCACTCTTAAACTTGGCAAACAGGTTGGGTTGACCAAATTTGAGTCGGCTCAACTTGAACCCGAATTTGTAATTTCCAATCCTAAACTAACCTGTTTTTAAAACAGGTTCGAAACCTTTCGCTTGTACCCGTGGAGGGTCAACCCGACCCAACCCGCCTAACCTGAATTTGATGCGGGTTGGGTCGAGTTAACCCGACCTAACATAATATTTAATTCTCATTTTATGTATGATTTAACTTATTTTATGTGGCCCCATTGCATTTATAAGGCTGTCCTTATATCTAGATTCATTTAAAATGTTGCATTGAGCATGAATTTATAATTATCAATTTCAAGGTGTGAAAAATGGAGAATCTCTAAATTTTTTCTAACCCATTTATTGAGAATTTGAGATAATCCATTCAATTTTTGTTCAATTTTATAATTCTATATTTGAATATAAGTATAAGACTCACCAACGATATTGTATTTCTTTCATAACTATATTTTAGAGGTAAATTTATATAACAACATAAAAATGAAAAACACATATCAATATGTCAACTACAAAAACATCATATTTTCAAATAAAAAAAATAAGTTTTATATTCTAAGTATTAAAATTTTACGTAACTTCTCCACAAAAGATTAGGAGCATAAAGTTTATGATCCACATGAATAAGAAAAGTTACATGAAAATTGGAAAGTTATAGTAATTTAGTAAAATCTAAATGGGTCAAACGAGTTAAGGCTGGTTAGATGGGTCAATTTTAATCAGACCTGTTTTTATACAGGTTGGTAAATCCTAATCTTACCTAACCCGTATTTCAAATGGGTAGGATTAGGTGGGTCAAAAACGGGTTGGGTCGGGCTGAATTTTGCCAGCTCACTCACTCTCAAACTCCTCTCATCTATCTCAACCACCACCGATATTAAACCACCAAGGTCTTCCCTACCATTTCTTTCTAGTACTAGTGGGATGTTCGCGCATTGCACGTAGTTGTTAGTGTAGTGTGAGTATCAATGTCCTTGTGACATTCTACTATTATGAAAATGGTTAACGATTAGGTCCAAAACGAATATGAAATTGGCAATGAGTCAGCTTAGGCCAAGCATTTGAAACATTATTATGAATTCAGAAGTTGAACCTGATCTAGCTTGCATGTTTTTAATTGTTTCACCACCTTTAACAATGATCAAGCTGGCCTAGAGAGACGGAAAAAAGACCAACATGAATTCTTGAAGGATCATAAAAAAAAATTAAGCATTGAAAATATACATTTGATTTCTTTTTCCTGCCTTGTTATTAGGAACTTTCATTGTAAAATGCTCGACTCCAGCTTGTCCAGCATTAAACCTTTGACCAGTAACTGTTCCAGAACTCCCTACTTCATCGTGCATCATTTATTTTGCATTAGAATTCAATAAAATATTACACAAACCATATACTTTGATCAAGAGATAGTGAACATGAGGATAAAAAATAATATATTAATGCTACCTCTGCAAGAACATCATTAATTAATTGTTCAGCCTTGTTGAATTACTGTGGAGTGCCGATGAGTTCACTGGCCTAGTGAGAGTAGGATCAGCATCCATATCTCTGGTTACTTGAATCTTGGCTCCAGATTGAAGCTGAAGATATTTAATAGTCTCCCAACCCTTCCCACAAATAACACCAACTTCCATAAGAAACATCCGGACTCATGTATTCAAAAAATTGTTCCTGGCATACACATACAGATTGGGGGGAGAGTTTGCGGGGAGAGGCTTTCATAAATTTAAGTAACGACCTTTCCATTTGGAATATCAATTTCTTACTTGAACGCAAGCCATATGTAACAGGCATCCCAAATCACTGAACTGTAAGCTTCTGTGTAAGGTCTAGTATCCACAAATTGTAAAAACTAGTTTAGTAAAAATCCCAAAATTAAGTGCAGAAACAGATCAAACACCTATAAATCTGTCACGTGACCCACATCAAGTATTGTTATATTGAAGTGAAAAATAATGACAAACCAGAAGCCATGAAATTCAGTAATCATTCACACACACACTAGAAGAAGTGACTGAGGGTGTATCTAGAATGAATGTACCCCCAGCTCATAATGAGAATCAATATATCAGTGGAATCGACAGTGATCAATCACGATCCATCCGACACATTTGAGAGAGCAAACTTAGTTCACCTAATGGCAGAATTGAAGCCCGTCCACCCTAGGCAAACATCAAAATATCTACCACCATATCATCATCTGGTCCACCTTTATCACTCAGACCATGGAGGAACGCAAAAGGAAAAATGAAAAAAAAAAATAGAATACCTAAACAAAACAAGACGAAAAACAAAAAAAAAAAAAAGAGAGAGAGACAAAGAAAGCATCGTTATCAGTTGCTAGTACCTTAATGACAATAGAGGCATTGGTTCTCCTCCGTAACTGAATTCATCGCGGGCTACCATTGCATGTAGGCCAATTTCAATAACTATTGCTGATACCAATAATTCTGTGTAAGCTTTGTTTACTATATGAGAATGTGTGTGTTTTATAGATATGGAGTGAATCAGCTCCTCTCCTCATATGTTCATAAGGCTTAAGTGCAAGTAGGCTCGTGGTGTATATGTAAGAAAACTTAGGTTCCCATGTAAACAATTCCATTTGAGACATGAAGTATAACTGTAAAGAAAAGAGGAAGCTCTCCATAATTTTTGCATATGAATTGTGGCTTCTATAGTGCAATGAACTTTGTCTGAGTAAGATATGCGTTGATTTGCCTTTGGATGAGCCTTGTTGCATTTGCCAAGACTTTAATTCTTCTAGCATCTACTGTAGCCATCTGCCCTAGCTCTAAGGAACACATTTATTTTTGCAATCTTTAATATAGAGACGGGATCCAATGTGGTGGAATAATATTTAAATAGGGAATTTCTAGTTGATAATAGATAAAAGGGATATATTTTGTTCAATTTCTATCTTCACCTCTAGTTAGATTATGAATTTATGATCAAAAGTTAAGATTCTATGAGCTCCACACACATTAGTGGGCAACGAAGATCTTCATAATGATTGAAAAGGATATCATAGAACACAGCCATTTTTAAATATAAAAGCAGTAGAATGTTATTTATCTTATAGAATCCAAACTAAATCTCAAGATTTATGATACGAAATTATATAATATTCCTTCAAACCCATTCTATCATAAATTGTGATAGATGCCCATTAATGATCATAGGTACAATAAATAATTGTCGTGGCAACAGTTAAGATAGAGACATGAAAACCACAGTATCAAACTCATAGGACATATATTTGTATAGTACAGTAAATATTTTAGCATACTTGATACATTATAATAGAGAGTGTTATTCTAGATACCATAAAGAAGAAATTGATAATCATACATCAAAAAGCAGAACACCCCCCCTCATTTCCTGGAAGTAACTCATGATGGATCAGGAGCTAACCCAAACTTCAGAAAATTGAGATTTGAGTTATGGAAGCAGTTACAATGAGTTAAGATTACTTATTGTCATTGCAAGTATTTCATCCATTCAAATGTTATGTATGCAACTATTCATGTAATGATTGCCACAACATGTTTTCTATTTAATCTGAATGAAGATAGCAACATGTCAAGAATCATAAAGAGTGAGAGGCAGGGATATGAAAGAGTTACCCATTAGCATCAATGACATTTCTGGAAATCTTCATCTTCCTTGTTGACCCACTGTAAAGCTCCTCAAGGCTGCATGGCAGTTTGCTCTCCAGAGAGGGTGGTTTTTGCTGAACATCTCTGCTAGGCTCGATGCCTTCACTGTAAGATGGAAAACATTCTTCAGCCCACCAAATCCTCCAAAGAACCCACTATCTGGTTGATGCTTGACAGAATTTGCTCAACCCATTGAACTGAACTCAAAGGGCTACTCCCGAAGAATTCAACCACGATGTCCTCTGCAATGCAACGATTGAACTTGAAATCATTGTGTGAGATTTTGATCAAAGCATGATGCTTGAATGCAACAAGGACATGCAGTAGGGACACATATTTTAAGTATCCATTTACTATTATGAAGTATCCTATGGATGTTCTGCTTCAGGTGCACGAATATCGCATCTTTTACAAGTATTATTGTTATGTGCTTTTAGCCTGCATTTTAGATTCTTAGTATTCCAAATACAATGTTGTCCTGTTCTTCATTGTGGCTCAGGCATATAGGCCTTATTTCTCCTTTCCTCTAGGGAGGGTTCATGATTTCTGTGGGAGTCAATAGGTTCAAATGTCAGCATTGGAACCTATATTAGTTGGGGAGAAAACTGATACAAAAGAGCAAACTAATGAAACAGATCAACTAATCATCTATATCAACTTCAGAGGTAAAATGAGATGATGTATCAATCCATATTGGCAATGAGTGATAGGGAAAAATAGATGAAGGTAGAAAATCTGCTAGACTCATTTTCTTTTATATTTTTTAATCTTAACATTTAACTAATTTCCTAAAGAAGGGACAAAATGTTAAAGTATATGTTCAGGGAGGAAAAAGGAACAGTATTTAAACAAATGACCAATTACACTCATTTGACTCATCTGGCCTAAACGATAGTTTGAGCAAGCTTGGCATGTGTGATACAACACAATATTATTGAACTTGTTATTTCAACAAGAAATTTTTACAATACAATACGAACATACTCAAGATTCAATGTTTATGGAATCCAACTCCTAATTTGTTAGTGCAACTATGTTTTCTATTCCTAAATAGGAATCATTATATTGTAATGACCAAGTTATGAAGATGTTTTTTTTCTACTTCAAGCCTTTGATATGGACGTGTTTGTGTGAAAATTAATCAGTTAGTGAAGGCCTGCCTTCTGAACCAATTGAATTATTCTATGTGTATTTCACTATCTATGATTTTAGCACCTTTAAAGATTGTTGGTTTAACTTGAGAGTTCACATCCTCTTCTCAAGACTTGAACTATTGTGTCAATCTGAAAAAGCAACAAATATGACTACTGAGCTCCAAGATACACGCATTGAACTCATCTGTCGCGGCTCAAAAGTCAAGCCACATATAATTCAACTCGAGACGTGAGTTATGCTTGCGCTTTCTTGGTTGAGTTATTTCTTCAGGGATGAAAGGCAAGGAAAGAAATTCAGAAATGAAGTCACAAGAGCTTGAGATTGTTTCTCCGCTTTCATGTTTTCAAATTGTTCTTATGACGTACAGGGATGTGATGAAAACAAATTCGGAACAAATTGTGCCGAGATTTGAAGATGTTCTTCTTCTTCTTTTCTTTTTTTTTTTTTTTGAACGGTGACATGACTTGAACACAATCTCAATGTTGCAGTAATGAATACCTACCGCAGTTAAAGAGTAGTGGGAACTTGTAAGATCCTAATTATTGTATTCTCAACAAACTCACTATTGTAACTTATAGTTATTTGTCTACAAATTGCTCCAATGCAAAGCACATATCACTAAACTAAGCAAGTAAAAGCAGAATCTATATCAACAATTCAAACTCTAAAACCAAAAGAAAAATAAAATCAACCAAACATCATTACATTTTCATTCACTCATTCGCGTTTACAAGTAAAACTAGAACCTGTATCAACAATTCAAACTCTAAAAGAGAGAGAAAAAAAGCAGAAAAAAAAAGCACCCCCCCAACATTATTACATTTTCATTCTCTCACTGGGATTTAATCAAACAGTTACCGCGCACTCACAAAATTGCAAACTATTTACTTCTTCAAACTTCAATTTCACAAAATAATACCAAAATGGGTTTTATACCCAAACAATATCCATACTCCCACTCCACAACAGTAAAACCATGGCCCATCTATTCAAACCTCAAAATGCATTAATGAGAAAAAAAAAACCTCCAAAGAAGGGAAACAGTTGCAATCCACGCCACAAGAATGATGAGATCCAAACTTCTTGTTCACCACAGAGCTGTCGATGTTCAACAGTTTTCTTTTTTCTTTTTTCAACTGTGATAAGAAAACAAAGGGACACCTGTTAGAACACCATCTGCCTCACCAGCTGTATCCATGATTCATGTTACACGTTGCATCGGTTTCAAATCGATGAGATGAGAATAGATAGAGGAAAGAAAGAAATATCCGGACACCCGTTAGAATACTATCTTCCTCGCCAGTTGTAACGATGATCCATGTTACACGTTGCATAGGTTTCAAATCGATGACGTGAGAATAGAGAGAGGAAACAAAGAAATATTCGTACACATGAGAACGCCAGATTCCGTAGCAGCTGTATTAATGATCCGTGTTTCTATTTGCATAGGTGGGCCATGAGAATGTAAATAGTGTAGGAGCTGAAATGGGAGGAGAAGACTTTGCCTTTTTAATAAGGGTAATACAATAAAAATCCAATCTCTCAACGAGTTTTACTCTCCTTCCAACGTCAGCGCAGCTGGAGTCTTCTCTACCATTTCTTTCTGATAAAACAAATCCCATCATTTTCGTTTTCTCATTTCTTCTAGGATTACGGTTTCTTTCATTTTCTAATTAAAAATCCAACGGGTTCTCAGGTACGGATTCATGTTCGGAAGGGAATCAGCTCGCAAAGAGCTTGGAAACCTAATCGATGACCTAACCGTTGTACCAACGACACCACCACCGACGGCTTTTGGAATTTGGTTTTGGTTTTGGTTTTGGTTTTGCCTTTTTTTTTTTTCTCTTTCTGTATTCCTGATTATCCTCACGGTTCGTAATTCCTCTTCTCTTGATTCATTCAGTTCAAATGCAACTTTCATCTCTCCATTTTTTGATGACTGTTATCAGAAATCACATTTTGGGGTTTTGAGTGGACAAAAAGAGAATTCCCTATGTATGATTGCAGCCTATTCGTAGTTGAACATCGTGATATGTTGCAATTTCGAAAATTTTCAACCGGATGATCGAAGGTTTTTGAACCATGTTTATTTGAATTTGATGATTGGTGGTACAATCACTAGTTCTTATGATCTTGATTATTGTAGCCATATTTGCCTTTTGTGGGGTTTTGTTTAGATGCGTGGACCCCAACTTACAATGAAGACATTTTTGTAATTTGGATCTTTAATTTGGATTGTTAGCCTGTTAATTTTGTTACTTAATTATGCTAACTTGTGTTTGCAGAAGTCTAATGGTTTTTCTTAAAGCCATTTTTTTTAGTACTTAATGTTTAAGCTAATTGAAACATAGTGATATATATATTTTAAATTTAAATATAACTGACTGAACAGTTTTAAATGAACTGAACCAAACTGAAACGGTCTTCCACGGTTCGATTTTAATAGGCAACGGTTTGGCTATAGATTACAAAACTGCAAAACCGTATATAGCAATTCGGTTGCTGGATTAGGCTTAATTAGCACAAATCTGAACCATGTACACCCCTAGCACATAGTGGGTAAAGATGGGCTTGGACCACACACCGAGTACATTTATAATCTCGGCTATGTCAAATAAGTTTATATGGAATTGCTACATTATTCAATCCAATTCTTTGAATCAAATTGAAATACACATCAATTAAAGCCAAGGTGTTTAGAGCTAAATTAATTTTGACAATAACTATTGATTTTGACTGGGAATCATGTCTTTTCTCTATAACTTACCCACATCTTCCCCCCACTTCCACATGCTACCACTCAATTTCTTCCCACTTTCACTTTTCAAAACCATTTTATTTTCATCCGAAATCTCATAAATGCATACCCTTTGTATTCTCCTCTTTTCTTTCCTCCTCACTTCTCTTAGATTAAATAAAAGAGGTACTGTCATAATCCTCTTTTCTGATCTCTGTTAATATGTGTTTAGGGGATGATTTTAGGTGATATGAATTTCTTTTTAATTAATTCTTATGTATGTTGCATCAATTTTTATTGGTAAACATGCTTCGCATAGCAAGGGTTATTGTCCTAGACTTTATTAAAGAGATTCATGATCAATAATCAAGTCATGGAAAGTTCTATCATATAGTTGCAATTGTTTATTGAATGTATCAAGCCTAGATCGATTAGTTATAATATCCGGTGGGGACATTAGATTTGATCCCTCTCGTTCTTATGAGGTATACCAAAGATCAAGGCACAGGATCAATGATCAAGCCGTGTTATGGTTGGATGAGTCATACTCGGGCTTTGATCGTGAAGAAATTGCACATCCACCATTAGTTCATCACAGCAAGGGCATCCAACAGCTGGATTTCGCAGAATTTCATTTCTAAAGAAGAGAGGCCCCATGTGTGCAATCATCACAAAGGCCCCACACTTGGAAGTGCCATTGGGTGGAAATAAAAAAACTTTTGAAGTTTAGAGAGGCCCAAGTTAATTAAAAGAGTCCTAAAAGAATCAAGGAGCCCATGTTTTTTTTTAAAACATAAAGATATAAGTAATGAAGAAAAGGGGGGCCCACAACTTAAGTGATAAAACAATTTTTACCCTTGGGATTCATATGCACACCCCTTGTGCACGAATCCCAAGGCCATCTTGTGCAAGACCCTCATCTCTTAAATTTTCATTTATTTTCTTTTGTTCTTTTAAGTGTGATGATGTCATCAACTCTCCTTTGGTATTATTAAGGATTGCCTTTGTATGCTTTATGGTTATGTTATGTTTATGATATTGAATGAAAAGAAGACTTTTTCTTCTACCTTGAGCCTCTGGAGTTTACCTTCTCTTAAGATCTTCTCTAATGCCTCTGGATCGGAGTTTGGTAAGAGCCCAATAAAGGTATCTTCTATCTCTTTCACTTTTGTGTTTCTAAGAGCACTATTGATCATTGCCATCTAGATCTAGAGCCACTTTGTTATAAACATCAGATCTAAACTATCTCTTGTGCAAATCTGAACCTTATAGATCTAGAATTACCTTATTACCAAACATAAGATCTAAACCAACCTTGTCCAGATCTAAACCTTATTAGATCTAAACTTTATTACCATAGACCTTCCATCTAGACCATTATCCATAGCTGAACCTTATTAGGTCTAAACTTTATTTATCATAGGCCTCTCATCTAAACCATTGGATATACATTATTGGTTTTAAGCAACCTGAAAGTTCTATTTTCCATTAAAATCATACATTTTCCTTACTAAAAGGGTTTACTGTGGGATCTGTGAGATCACCTTGGACCTTAGATTTATTGTTTACTTGATATTCAATGTTCTATTTTAATTGGCCTACTTATAACTTGATTTTAATTGTTAATTCAAATTTGATCTCATCATATTAAAGTAGATCTCATATTGTCCTACATCAAGTTTGGTATCAAAGCTTAGGTTTGCCTAGGGAGTCATTTAGATTCATCATAAATTATTACTGCATTGCATTAGTAGTTTTGTTCATTTTAGTTGTCCATCTTGTATGCCCACACGGAGTGGTAAAGATATCCAACTTGAATAGCTCAAGATGAACCCAGAATAGGTGACTAAGATTGTCTAGGACATGTTGAGAGCCATCATGACCCACCTGACCGCTCTCTGGTAAGAGTCACAAATTAGAAAGGAGGTGCTCAATACCCACCTTGAGAATATTGAGAGATCGCGATAAGGTGATAATGCATTGTCGCGGTCGTAATAGGAACCATGAGAGGAACCATGATAGGAATAGAGGACATGAGTGTGATGATGATACTGACCTTGAGTTTGAGGTTAGAAACAACCATAGGGCCCGCAGTAGAGGACGAAACCCGAAAGATTGGGTTTTGAAGAGTGTTAAGGTAGAAGCCCCATCTTTTGACGGTCGGATCGACCTGAGAGCCTATTTCGATTAGGAATTTGACATAGACCACTACTTTGAGTAGTACGAGATGTCTGATGATAGAAGGGTCCAATTTGCTAAATTAAAACTGATGAGTCAAGCGCTATTGTATTAGGTTGATGTTGAGTGCGGTTTGCAGAACCGATGAAAGGCACCTATTGTGACCTAGGATGAGATGAAATTGCATTTGTGGGTTAAGTACCTACCCCAACCTATCTGGATAGACTTTTAAATCAAAGGTCTAACCTCTGACAAGGTAGTATGTCTGTGACTGAGTACATTAATAAGTTTGAAGAACTTAACTTATAGTGTAATGTTTAGGAAGACTTTCCAGGTCGAATGTCTAAATTTAGAATAGGTTTTCGTCAAGAGTTTCAGAGAAAGTTAATCATTTTTAAGACAGCTAGCCTAGAGGACATTTATGAGGTTGTGCTCAACCTTGAGGCTGCCATGAAAAAGTAAACAGGCTAAGCGTAGTGATTACCAGGGAATGGACTCTAAGTCTTATCCTTCAAGCAGTAAACCAGATTTTGGGAGTTAACCTCCTAGAAATCCTACCAATAAACCGCCCGCATTCAAGGACAACAAAAGGCAAAGGAATTGTTGGTGACAACTCTAAATGGAGCAACTCTGTTACCTGCCATAATTGCAATGGTCATGGGCACCTTGCCCTTGACTGCCCTTCCCGAAATCTCTACATTGAAGATGTAGAGGATGAGAATGACCCAATAATAGATGCCTACATCCTGGATTTTGTGACTAGTAATGATGATTGTGGTGATTCGAAGGATCAGGTATCTTTTCTTAGATTTGTTCCCTCTTATCATGAAGATCAAAATGCACAAGATAAAATGGAGGGTGAACTACTTCGTGTGATGGTAGTACGGTGAGCATTGACACTCCAAGAAAATGAGGACTGGCGTAGAATATCCATCTTTCACACCTAGGTCAAATGCAATGATAAGAGCTGTAAGGTCATTATAGACAGTGAGAGTTGTGCCAATGTAGTTTCTGCCAATAGTTTGTCCCACTTAGGCTTGACCCTAATACCCCCTCCCAAGCTATACCGTGTGTTATGGGTAGATTCTACATCTATTCCCGTCACTTACCGTTGCCTGGTCCCAATGCACATGTCCATGTATTAAGACCAATTGTGGTGTGATCTAGTCCTTATGGATGTGGGACATATTATCTTGGGGAGGCCTTGGATCTATGATTTGGATGTCACCAACTTTGGATGCACCAACATCTGCGTCTTTAACTTCAAAGAAAAGAATGTGAAGTTGTATCCATTACCCCCTAAAGATAAAACCGTCAAGAAAGAGAGTGAAGAGAAAGCCATCACTAGTGCTCCGAATTCTAAAATAAAGAGCTTACACATCTTGAGTGCTAGTGAAATCCAGGTTGATCTGGAGGAAATGACTAGCAAGGGCTCGGAGGATGACCCCATTGCCTATGCCATAGTAGTTATGGAAATTTCTAAAAAGCCAACTACTAGCATTCCATAAGAGGTGGAACTTGTCTTTCGGGAGTTTCATATGTCTTTCCTTAAGAATTACCAAATAAACTCCCACCAATGCGTGACATCCAACACGCAATTGATCTTGTTCCAGGGGCAACATTGCCTAATCTACCGCAGTACCGAATGAACCCTATGGAACATGCCGAACTAAAAAGATCGGTAGATTAACTCCTCGATAAGGGTTTCATTAGGAAGAGCCTAAGCCCTTATGCCATTCCTGCACTTCTTACTCCAAAGAAAGATGGGACTTGGAGAATGTGTGTGGACAGTTAGGCAATCAATAAGATCACTGTCAAGTATCGGTTCTTAATGCCCAGATTAGATGATATGCTCAATATGATGGCTGGTGCCATTATCTTTTTTAAGATAGATCTTAAAAGTGGCTACCACCAGATTTGCATTCGTCCTGGGGATGAATGGAAGACCACCTTTAAGAAAAAGGACGGATTGTATGAATGGCTAGTGATGTCATTCGGGTTGTCCAACACACCAAGTACTTTCATGTGCATCATGACACAAGTGTTGAGGCCATTCATGAGGAAATCCTAGTTGTCTACTTCGATGATATTCTCATTTATAGTAACACAAAGGAACAATACCTCTACCATTTGTGGCAAGTTTATAGTACTTTGCGTAAGGAACAATTGTATGCAAATCTAAAGAAGTGTACTTTCATGATAGAGAGTGTGATTTTCTTAGGGTTCATCGTTTCTGTAGCAAGGATGTCTACTAATCCTGAAAGGATGAGGGCAAGTTTATAGTACTTTGCATAAGGAATAATTGTACGCAAACCTAAAGAAGTGCACTTTCTTAATAGACAGTGTGATTTTTTTGGGTTTCATCGTTTCTGCAGCAGGGATGTCTACTGATCCTAAAAGGATGAGGGCAATTGTTGAATGGAAAATTCCATTAAACTTCCATGAGGTATGAAGCTTCCACAGATTAAGCACATTTTATCGTCGATTCATTAAGGGATTTAGTACCATCATTGCTCCAATTACCGATTGCATGAAAAAGGGAGAGTTTCATTGGAGCTCAGTTGCCGCAAAAGCCTTTTAGAAAATCAAAGCCAAGATGACTGAAGCACCTATCATGCGTTTGCCTGACTTTTCCAAGGTGTTTGAAGTGGCCTGTGATGTGTCTGGGGTCAGAATTAGAGGTGCTTTGAGTCAAGAGGGACACACAGTTGCTTATTTTAGTAAGAAGCTGAATGAAGCAAAACGAAGAAAGTACTTGAACTATAAGCGAGAAGTTTATGCAATAGTTCGATCATTGAAACATTGGCGCCATTATTTGCTAGCGAAGGAATTTGTTTTGTACTCAGATCATGAGGCATTGCAGTACTTAAACTCTTAATCTAAGTTGAAAGGGGAGCATGCCAAATGGGTTGAACTATTACAAGAGTACACTTTCATTTTAAAACATAAGGCAGGGGTGGAAAACAAACCGGTAGATGCGTTAACTCGTAGAGTTAATTTAATTCACTCCATTAATGTTGAAGTCACTGGGTTTGAGCGTTTGAGAGGTGACTACCCCTCCTGTTCAGATTTTGGGGATATGTTTGCTTTGCTTTCTGATAATCCTCTGTGGAGCATTGATCGGTTTACATTGAAAGATGGCTATGTCTTTCAAGGAAATCAGATTTGCATTCTCCGCACCTCCATAAGAGAATTTTTGATTTGGGAGCTTCACGCTGTTGGAGTGGGCGGTCACTTTGGTTGTGACAAGACCATCTTTCTTGTAAAGGGCCGTTTCTATTAAACGGGTCTCAAGCGAGACATCACCCTCACTATTGAAAATTGTCGCACTTGCCAACTGGTAAAGCAGCGTAAACAGAACATGTGGTTGTACACTCCATCGCCAGTTCCTCCACCATGGCAAGACCTTAGTATAGATTTTGTGCTTGGGCTTTCTAAGACAAATAAACAGTATGACTCCATACTAGTTGTTGTGGACCGCTTCTCTAAGATGGCCCACATTGTCCTTGCTCGAAGACTTTAGATGCTTTGTAAGTTGCGAAAATTTTCATGAAATGCATTGTTAGCCTGCATGGTGTCCCAAAAACCATTGTGTTTGACCAGCATGTTAAATTTACTAGTTACTTTTGGAAGACACTATGGAAAATCTTGGGAACAAAACTGCAATTCTCATTTGCGTACCATCCACAGACTAATAATCAAACAGAGGTAGTCAACCGAAGTCTGGGGAATTCTTTGAGATGTTTAGTTAGTCAGCATGTTAGGTCATAGGAGTCTGTCTTACTAGTAGCAGAGTTTGCATACAACAGTTCAGTTAATAGACCCATATGCATTAGCCCTTTCGAAGAAGTCAGTGGTTACAAGCCTAGGATCCCTATAGGCCTCATTCATTGTCATACATTCATCATCCGTCTGAGTCAGCTGATGCATTCATTCAACGCATTCATTCATTGCATAATGAGATCAAACAATGAATTAACTTGCAAAATGAAAGTTATAAAATATCTGCTGACTCACATCGTCGATTCCTTGAATTTCAAGTGGGTGATGATGTCATGGTCCGTAGAAGGCTAAAGCAGTTCCCACGAGGAATTGCCAAGAAATTACAGGCCCCTAGTACTGGCCCTTTCAAAGTTTTGAAAATGTTGGATCCTGATGCATATGTCTTAGATCTTCCACCTCATATGGGTATTAGTGCAACCTTCAATGTGGAGGATCTTGTTCCTTTTCGGGGGTCCTACAATGTCTCCAAACAACCCAACTTCTACCCCTTCACCTAGCCATGTGGACAATCTTTTTGGGCCAACTTCCTTCCAAAATCGTTTCCCACAACCAAACCCACCTCCACCACCTAAAGCTCAATGGATGGACATTGTAGAATATATACTCGATGATCAGTTGGTCTCCACTAGACAGGGAGGCATCTAGAAATTCCTTGTCAAATGGAAAGACAGACCGCAGCATAACAGCATGTCAATCATGTAAGACCAATTGCAGCACATCAATCCTAACATCCTTGGCCACTATGACAATTTTATCTCATAAGAGGTGAGATTTTCTTAGCCGAGGGGAATTGATGGGGACATCAGATCTAATCCCCCTCGTTCTTATAAGGTCTACCAAAGATCCAAAAGCAGGATCAATGATCAAGCCGCATTATGGTTGGATGATTCATACCCGGGCTTTGATTGTGAAAAAATTGCACATCCACCATTGGTTCATCACAGCGAGGGCATCCGACGGCTGGATTTCACGGAATCTCATTTCTAAAGAAGAGAGGCCCCACGTGCGCAATCATCTTGAAGGCCCCACACTGGGAAGTGCCATATGGGAGGAAATAAAAGAGCTTTTGAAGTTTAGAGGGGCCTAAGTTAATTAAAAGAGTCTTAGAAGAATAAAGGGACTTATGTTTTTTTTTTTTAAGACATAAAGACATAAGTAATGAAGAAAAGGGGACCCACAACTTAGGTGATAAAACAGTTTTTACCCGTGGGCAAGGATCAAAATAGCGGTAACAGATAGTGTCATGGCTAGATGCCAAAATACTACATAGCGATAGTGGGGCTACGTAGCGGCATAGCGGTGTGATTCAAAAAAATTATCAAAAAAATTTAAAAAAATTTCAGAAAATCCGGAAAATTGTAAAGAGTTAAAATATGTGTTTGTTTTGCAAAAAAACCTAAAATAAGGAGGCGTAGTGGTCCCCTAAATGCATGATGTCCTGTATCACTGCATAATTAAAAAATAATAGTATCAATCTTATTTTTCATATGGTATCAAGAATCAAGATTCAAAACTCAAAGTCAAGACTCAAAAGTCAAGAGTTTAAGACTTAAAGAGATTAGTCATTAGAGTTAGTGACTCAACAATCAACATTCAACACAATAAATCATTACTTCATAAATAACATTGTATTTAAAGAGTTGAGACATGAGAGTTAATATAAAGTTGAGATTTGAAAAATGATTAGAGGAATAGAGCCACAGATCTAAGAAATCACATAAAAAAATACCTTTTGAGATATGCCTTTTCACTCCAAATAAAATGAACGATCTAGATTCGTAAATTTTGATGTGTTTTTGGAACTTTTTTGCCTTTGTTTTGAAGAGGAGGGAGGTAGGACCAAAAAATAGTGGAAAGGGAAAGGGAAAGATAGAGACAGAAGTGAAAAGAAAGAAAGAATAGGCATCTAGGATTTTTAAAAGGGGCGGCTGCTACGCTTCGCTATGGGTGGGATTTTTAAAAGGGGTAGCTATTATGTAACGGCAGCTACATCCCGTTAAGGGTGTTAACTGTGCTAAAACCCTCGTAGCGTACGGTGTTGGTAGCTACAGCCAATATAGCGGCCGTTATACTTTGTAGCAGCCGCTATTTTGTTCCCTGCCCTTGGTATTCGTGCGCACACTCTTTGTGCATGAATCCCAAGGCCATCTTGCACAAGACCCTCCTTTCTCCTATTTTCATTTTTTTTTGTTCTTTTAAGTGTGATGATGTCATCACCTCTCCTTAGGGTACTATTAAGGATTGCCATTGTATTATTCATGGTTATGTTTTGTTTATGATATTGAATGAAAAGAAGACTTCTTCTTTTACCTTGAGCCTCTGGAGTTTGCTTTCTCTTAAGATCTTCTCTAATGCCTTTAGATCGGACTTTGGCGCGAGACCAATAAAGATATCTTCTATCTCTTTCACTTTTCTGTTCCAAGACCACTATTGATTATTGCCATCTAGATCTAGAGCCACCTTGTTATAAACATCAGATCTGAACTATCCCTTGTGCATATCTGAACCTTACAGATTTAGAATCACCTTGTTACTAAACATTAGATTTAAATTAACCCTGTCCAGATTTGAACCTTATTAGATTTGAACTTTATTACCATAGACCTTTCATCTAGACCATTGTCCAAATCTGAACCTTATTAGATCTGAACTTTATTACCATAGACCTTCCATCTAGACCATTGTCCAGATCTGAACCTTATTAGATTTGAAACTTATTTATCATAGGCCTCTCATCTAAACGATTGGATATACATTATTGGCCCTAAACAACCTAGAAGTTCTATCTTCCATTAAGATCCTATATTTTCCTTACTAAAAAGGTTTACTGCGGGATCTGTAAGATCACTTTGGACTTTAGATTTATTGTTTACTTGATATTCAATGTTCCATTTTAATTAGCATGCCTATAACTTGATTTTAATTGTTAATTCAGATTTGATCTTATCGTATTAGGGTAGATCTCATATTGTCCTGGATCAATACCACTCGTTAGTTTTTTTTTTTTTTGGTTTGGGGAATGTGGGAGTGCTTTAGGCCCAAGTCTATTTTTTAAAACTCATGTAACTTTGTGTCCAAGAATTTAGAACTTTAAGTTCACTAGGACATTTTTTCCCATGAAATACTAAAATATTACTATTTTGCAACTGTTAAAAAAAATGGATTTCAATGTGGTAGAACTGTTATAGTCCGGTCGACTTCCAGTGACTTTCTAGTGAACTTTTGGCTTTTTTTTAACATCATGACCACATATTCCTATTTCTTTCTCATTTGCTTGATGTTCCTATTTATTATATATACTTAAACATGATCTTGTTTCCTTCTTTTGTTTACCATCAAAATTCTTAATGTTCCTATGTCTAATATTCCTGTTTTAAGTATGTTCTTGTTTATGACACATCTTGTTGATGTTCCTATTTATTATGTACACTAATATATGATCCTGTTTTCTTCAATTTGTGCACAATTTGAATTCTTGATGTTTTGGTATCTTATGTTCTAGTTTCAAGCATGTTCCTATTTTTGACACATTTGCTTGATGTTCTTAATTATTATGTACACTAATGCATGGTTTTTTTTTCTTCAACTTGTGCACTATCAAAATTCTTAGTGTCCTTCCATCTCATGTTCCTATTTTAAGCATGTTCTTGTTTCTGACACATCGAATTGATGTTCCTAATTATCGTGTAAACTAATATATGATCTTATTTCCTTCAAGTTTTGCACTATTAGAATTCTTAATGTACTTGTATCTTATGTTCGTGTTTCAAGCATGCTCCTATTTTTGAGACAATTAATGTTCTTGTTCATTATATACACTAATATATGATTTAGTTTCTTTAATTTGTACACTATCAGAATTCTTAATATTCACGTAACTAATGTTCCTGTTTAAACATGTTCCTGCTTCTAGCACGTCTGATTGATGTTCCTATTTATCATTTACACTAATACATAATCCTGTTTCCTTCATTTGTATACTATCAGAAATCTTAATGTTCCTGTATCTCATGTTCTTGTTTCAAGGATGTTCTTGTTTTTAACACATCTAATTGATGTTCCTGTATATCATTCACACTAATATACAATCTTATTTTTTTAAATTTGCGCACAATCAAAATTCTTAATATTCTTGTATCTCATATTTCTATTTTAAGTATGTTCCTATTTCTGACACATTTACTTGATATTCCTGTTTATCATGTACACTAATACATGATCTTTTTTTTCTTCAATTTGTGTACTATTAAAATTCTTAATGTTCCTATATCTCATTTTCATGTTTCAAGCATGCTTCAGTTCTGATACATCTGATTGATGTTTTTGTTTATCATGTATATTAATATATAATCCTATTTCCTTCAATTTTTGCATTATCAGAATTTTTAATATTCTTATATCTCATATTCCTATTTCAAGCATGTTCTTAGTTCTAATAGATCTAATTGATGTTCTTGTTTATAACATACACTAATATGTGATTCTGTTTCTTCAAATTATGCACTATTAGAATTCTTAATGTTCCTGTATCTCCTGTTGCACTATTAGAATTCTTAATGTTCCTGTATCTCATGTTTCTGTTTCAAGCATATTCTTGTTTCTAATACATCTAATTGATGTTTCTATTTATCTTGTATATTAATATATGATTCTGTTTTCTTCAGTTTGTGCACTGTCATAATTCTTAATATTTATGTATCTTATGTTCCTATTTTAAGCCTGTCCTTGCTTTTGACACATCTAATTGATGTTCTTGTTTATCAAGTGCACTAATAAATATTCATGTTTCCTACAATTTGTGCATTGTCAGAATTCTTAATGTTTCTGTATCTCATGTTCCTGTTTTCGATACATCCAATTGATGTTATTGTTTTTCACGAACACTATGACATGATGCTGTTTTTTCTTCAATTTGTATATTATCAGAATTTTTAATGTTCCTATATTTCAAGTTCCTATTTTAAGCATATTTATATTTCTGACACATCTAATTGGTGTTCCTGTTTATCATGTATGTTAATACATGATTCTTTTTTCTTCAATTTGTGCACAACCAGAAGTCTTAATGTTCTTGTTTTAAGCATATTCATCTTTCAACACATCTGATTGATGTTCCTTTTTATCGTGTAAGCTAATACGGGATCCTTTCTCCTTTAATTTGTGCATTATCAGAATTCTTAATGTTCCTGTGTCTCATGTTCATGTTTTTGACACTTCTGATTGATATTTTTGTTTTTCATGTATAGTAATATATTATCTTATTTCCTTCATTTGTGCATTATCAGAATTCTTATTATTCCTATTCTTGTTTTTGACACATCTGATAGGTTTTCCTATTTATCATGTACACTAATACATGACCCTGTTTTCTTCAATTTTTGCATTATCAGAATTCTTAATGTTCTTATATCTCTTGTTCCCATTTTCAAACATGTTCTTATTTCTAACGCATGTGATTGATATTTCTATTTATTATGTATACTAATACATGATTCTGTTTTTTAAATTTACCCACCATTAGAATTCTTAATGTTCCTTTATCTCATATTCCTATTTTAAACATGTTCTTGTTTCAGACACATCGAATTAATATTCTTATTTCTCATGTACACTAATACATGATTCTATTTCCTTTAATTTGTGCACTATCTAAATTCTTAATGTTTTATATCTCATGTTTCTATTTCAAGCATGTTTCTATTCTAGACATTATCTGATTGATGCTTTTGTTTATCATGTACATTAATACATGATCATTTTTTCTTCAATTTGTACACTATCAGAATTCATAATGTTCCATTATCTTATGTTCCTATTTCAAGCATGTTTCTGTTTTTGACACATCTCAATGATATTCTTGTTTATCATGTATACTAAAATATGATCTTGTTTCCTTCAATTTGTATATAATCAGAATTCTTAATATTCCTGTATCAAGCATGTTTTTGTTTCTGATACATTTTATTAATGCTGTTGTTTATTATGTACACTAATACATGATCATGTTTCCTTCAATTTGTGCACATTTTGAATTCTTAAGGTTCTGGTATCTCATATTCAAGTTTTAAGCATATTTCAATTTTTGACACATTTGCTTGATGTTCTTGATTATCATGTACACTAATACATGATTTTTTTTCTTCAATTTGTGCACTATCATAATTCTTAGTGTCCCTCTAGCTCATGTTCCTGTTTCAAGCATGTTTTTACTTCTGACACATTTGATTGATGTCTTTTTTTATCATGTACACTAATATATGATCTTATTTTCTTCATTTGGGCATTATTAGAATTCTGAATGTTCCTATATCTTATGTTTCAGTTTCAAGCATGTTCTTGTTTCTGACACATTTAATTGATGTTCTTGTTTATCATGTATATTAATACACGATCTTGTTCAAGTTCGTTTATATTTCTGACACATTTGATTGATGTTCCATTTTATCGTGTAAACTAAAAGAAGATCTTGTTTCTCCTAATTTGTGCACAATAAAAATTCTTAATACTCCTATATCTCATGTTCCCGTTTCAAGTATATTCTTGTTTCTTGCACATTGGCTTGATGTTCTTATATATCTTTTACACTAACACATGACCTTTTTTTCTTCAATTTGTGCACTATCATAATTCTTATTGTTCATGTATCCCATGTTCCTGTTTTGAGCATGTTTATATTCCTGACACATCTTATTGATGTTTCTGTTTATCATGTATACTAATATATGATCATATTGACTTCAATGTGTATACTAATAGAATTCTTAATGTTCTTGTATTTCTTGTTCTTGTTTCAAGCATGTTTTTGTTTTTGACACATCTGATTGATATTCCTATTTATCATATATATTAATACATGATCCTGTTTCTTCAATTTGTGCATTGAAAATTCAGAATTATTAATGTTTCTATGTCTCATGTTCCTGATTCTTTAATTTGGGTACTGAAAATTTCAGAATTCTTAATGTCTCGATTCTTCAATTTGTGCATTGAAAAATTCAGAATTTTTAATGTTCATATGTCTTATGTTCCTGTTTCCAACACGCCTCGCTGGCCACCGGTCACCGGTATGTTACGATCCTAAATAATTATAATATTTTAATTTGACGTGTTCCATCAATCTTGGGGCTTTTGGTGTATTGACTGTCCTGGGACTTTTTGACGTATTGGTTAAGTTTATAATATTTGGTATCAGTGTCAACCTCCATGTCTCATGTTTGTGCGGCGGAAAGGGTTACTTAGAGTAGACTGAGAAACCCAAAAAAAAAAAAAAAATCGTGCCGGTCTCCATCCAGAAAAGTTGCCAGTTGATGGTCATTGGCAGATAATGGTCTCCAGAATAAAGGCCAGTGAATTAACCCTAAAATGATATAAGAAAACCCTATGGGTAGAATTACCATTATTATAAAATATGTAAAATAGAATGAACTTGAAGCATTAAATCTCATAATGTTATGAGATGTATTATCATAGGTAGATAACCACATTATAACTCACATGAAATAAGGAGATCATTTAGAAATAGAATCATATTAGATTAGGTTGCTTGGGGAGGAAGCAATTTTATTCTATTAATAAGACTCTCCTCCCCCTTTATTATGTATATAACTCTCATTCTAATAAAATTCTCTTTTTCCCTATTTCTCTTCTTCTTGTGTGGGCTTTAGTCTTGTAACACATTATCAACATGAAAGCTCTCACATGAAATAAGGATATCATTTAGAAATAGAGTTATGCTCTATTAGGTTGCTTAGGGAGGAAGCAATTTTATTCTACTTAATAAGACTCTCCTCCCCCTTTATTATGTACATAATTCTCATTCTAATAAAATTCTCTTTTTCCCTATTTCTCTTCTTCTTGTGTGGGCTTTAGTCTTATAACACATTATCAACACGAAAGCTCTCACATCCCTCTCTCCTTTCCTTTTTATTCTTCTCTCGTTTTTCCCTACTTGCACACGGGGGTCCATAATTCTTCCTGTGAGTTGGGTTGTGGTCTTCTAGATCCCTCTCATCTCTAATGGGGCTCGGGCAATTGGTTTGTAAGAAAGACAATGGGTTTCATGTTATGATGCAGTGTCATCATTCCCATTTGATTTTTCTCATTGCAAGGCATATTCAAGTTTTATGGCTGCCGAGGCAATCGTATTAAATCAAGAATTACATCATCAGCCTCTTTCCATGAGACCTTTTAGGAATTCCAATACAAACTCCTTGGGATTTTGTTAGGGCAACTATTTTGGACGGATCTGATAGAGAGGATCTAGACTTGAGTTCCCCTAAGAAGATTTTTCTGTTTCTCTGCATCTCTTCTAAGGAATAGAGAGGGCTACAGGAGTAGATTGAGAAAAAAAAAAGAAGGAAAAAAAGAAAAACTCACCGTTGCCAGTGAGGATCGTCCTTCGCCGCCGCCATCATCGAGTCACCAGTGGTCGCGCCATCTTTGAGAATAATTGCCAGCCCTCTCCACTTGCCATCTTTGTCCTCTGCTACCAGGGGGAAGCAAAGACAAGCCTTTTAGTATCTAGCTTGTGCATTACCGGTAACGAAGGGGAAGGCAATCAATTAAGGCCTAGGTTCCAACTGGGTTCAGGTTGGGTCAGGTCTACCTAACCCGAGAAGCAGTATAGCCCGGTCCAATTTAGGCAAAGAGGCCAATCCAGGTTGGGTTGGTTCAAAATTGACCTATCTACAGCAAGTCTAGCTCGCCAGAATTAGCACAGTTACTGACGTCGGTGTGACACCAGTCGTTGATGTAAGCATTACATCAGCAAAGTCGTACGGTCAAAGATAGATTTGACTGAATCGACGATAGAATCTTCTTTTTGCTATATCTTGATCATCTAAAGTTCGATCAGAGATTTGTTTACGCCTATAAACTTATCTTGAGCAAATTTACGTATTTGTGGAAAAAGATTAATAATTTGACAGTCCACGATGAGGTTTGACCAAACGGAGTGTAGAAAACTACTTTTGCAATGTTGGAGCCATCTGAACTTGGATTTTAGGTCTGTTTCTTCCAGCGTGTTCGTGGTGGCGAACACTACAGAATTAAAGAAAGACAATCTAATGGTCAAAAATAAAAAAGGGCTTTGATCAGCAATAACGGTCAGTACATCTAATTTTTCCTTTTTTGTTTAAATTATAGATATGTTATATTACATTTCACCGCATGCTTAATATAATTACTTCAGTAAAGTTATGACTAACTGGTTATGTAAAACTTTAGTTTTGAAAAATTTATTGTCGGAAACAATAGTTGCATATAATAGAACCAGAAGTACGTAGAACCAGAACTTCTATAAAGTTATTGGAACCCTATGTTTCATAAGATATTTAGAACCAGAAATTCTATATTGAATAAATAACTCAGACCTAATGTTCCATACATTAGTTTAATTTGGAACTAGAAGTTTTTAAGATTTGGAATATGAACCCGGAGATTCATATTCGTAATCAAACTAAAGCTTTGATTTTTAAATATTCAAAGTAGTATATATCAATCCGAAGGACATAAAATCAAACTTGAAGTTTTAACAGAACCAAAAGTTCTGATTCAAGCCTAAAGCTTTAATAGAACCAAAACTTATGAGCCTGAAGCCTTGACAGAACCAGAAATTTTGATTTATGCCTGAAGCAGTAACAAAACTAGAAGTTTTGATTCATAGGTTGATAACATAAAGTTCTAACTAAAGCTTAAAGTATTAATAGAACCAGAAGTTCCAATTCTTAAGTTAAAAACATGACATTCTAACTTTTAATTGGCCAATTTTTCATTATATTTTGTCATTAAATATTGAGAACCTGAAATTCTACTTTTTTTTATGACAGATGTTGTTAAATTGATCTCTATACAGTCGAAAAGCTTGGTGATGCCATCAAGTAGGGAAATAAGATGTCCCCAGATGACATAGCATAAGCTCTCATTCTCTACACCATTATATCTCTGAAGGACAAGTATGATCATTAGAAGATGCTCATACTACTAAATGCTTAAAAGAAATGCCAAATTAGTCAAATAGAATAAAATGTGGGAAACATAATTCCTCTAGAAGTGGTAGAAATAATCATTCCTCTAAAAGAGGTAAACATAATATTCCTTTAGAGATGAAGATAACCAACTGAGGAGAGATGATTAACAAGGTATTTTGATTCTAAATTAGGAGAGCCATCAAGCATGTATGGTCTAGAAGATCTACAATTATTATTATGTTTCAATAATGCGTTCAGTATTTAGATATTTTGTTTAATGTTGGAATTTATCCTTTTATTCCCCCGTATCTTGTGTCTGGATGTTATATTTGCTTTGAATGGTAAATGGTTTAGTTGTTTTCAATTTCATTTTTACTATGGGATTGAATAGTTATGTTCGTTTATTAATTTTTATGGTATGGACTATGGAATGTATGAAACTGAGGATAATATCCATTTGGTAGATAGTGCAACAAAATACATTATATTGAAAAATTAAAAGTTTTTCTTATAGTTGGTGTTTTAATTTATGCAAGGTATCAACTATAGCTGAACTTGTACAAATGATTGAATGCTTTGAAAGAATTCACATAATGTTACCAAATGGTACCCACATGTGCATTAAGGATACATTATTTTCCAGCAGTTCTAATAAAAACTTGCTTAGCTTTAAAGATATTAAGATGAATGGATACCATATAAAAAAACTATAAATGATGGTAACTAAAGATATTTGTGTATCATTATTAGTATTCGACAGTCAGTAGCTGACACTAGAAAAAATAAAGTGCATTCTCCTCAAGATTATATTACACGACAATCTCCTCTATTAAATCACATTCGATTATAAGCAAAACAATAAAGTCAAACAAAAAACTTAAACTAAGCTTGAAGCTTGGTGATCCTAAGACTTTAACGCTTTGGCTTGATAGGTTAGGTCACCTTGGGATTACTATGTTAAGGTAAATTATTGATAATGCTTTTGGCTTGATAGGTTAGATCTTTGTGCTTTACATTGATTCAAGAGAGAGATGGAACATAAATGAAATTGTCATCGATGACGCATTTGTATATGTGGTAGCTATACATTTATCAAAGGAAATGATGATTGGGATACAGAACTACGTACTAAAAATGAATGTCGACAAACAAAAGATAGGCAAATAAAAAAAAGGGTGCCATAATAGCAGAGTTAAGAGTCTCTTAATAAATGTGGTGTATTTGGACCTATAATACAAACTACAAAATGTATTAACCTTGCAGGTTTTAAATAGGTGTTTATAAGGAAAATGAATGAAATTACTAGATACAAGAAAAGACTAATGGTACAAGTTTTTCTGCAGAGACCTGGTATTGAAAACATACATAGACATATACACAAAAATTCCAGAAGGATTTGATTTTCCTAAAGAAACTCAAAGAGTACTTAATCAAATTAAGATGTTTATTGTATGGCTTGAAGCATTCTAAAAGAATATGGTACAATCGTTTTAGTGAATGTTTGTCTAAAGAAGGGTATGAAAACAAACTCACTTGCTTACGTACCTATATAAAATCCTTAAAATGATTCACAATAGTAACAGTTTATATTGATGACATAAATTTAATTGGGACTTCAGAAGAACTCGATAAAACTATTGACTATTTGAAGGAGAATTTTTTCTCGACATGCAAATCGAGAGAAGTTCTAATAGGATATTTCATTCTTTGTAAATATGCTTGCCGAATATAGTTTTGCACCAAACCCAAAGGCATTGGATTGGTATCAAACAAATCTACACTATTTACGTCGGTTTTATTCTTATGATTATAAAGATTCAAAGTTTGTAGGATATGCAGATTCTGGTTATCTCTTTTATTCTCATAAGGGTCGATCACAGATAGGTTATGTGTTTCTTGGAGGTAATGCCGCCATTTCTTGGTGTTTTTTACTAAACAAACTTTGGTAGCTACTTCTTCTAACCATACTGAGATTTAGCCCTCTATGAAGCTAGTAGGGAATGTGTGTGCCTAAATATTTAATTTAATATATTTATAGTTCTTATCAATTGCCTCTTAGTATAGGTACCCTAAGCGTTGTTTACAAAGACAATGATGCATGTATTCATCGGATTAAAAAAGGGTAAATTAAAAGTGACAAGATAAAGCACATCAAAGTTCTTCTTCACACATGAGCTTCAGAAGAATAATGAGATTGAAGTAAAGAAAGTTTGTTCAAGTAACAACCTGGCTGATTTGTTTACTAAGTCAATACCAAAATCAACATTCCAAAAGCTTATGCATGAGATTAGCATGTGCTGAGTCTATCATTAAAATATGTGAAGGTTGTTGTTATTAGGGGGAGGCATCCTGAAGTATCTACTCAGAATATCTATGCGCAGTACTCTTTTTCCTTATCTAGGTTTTATCCCACTGGGTTTTTCTAGTTAAGGTTTTAACGAAGTAGCATTATGCACGTCAACACCATTTCAATGATCATAAAGAATGTTGTATTCTTTTTCTTTTGCTTTGGTTTTTATCCCATTGGGTTTTTTCTTTGCAAGGTTTTAAAGAGACAACTATCATTGAATGACGATCATCCAAGGAAGACCGTTATGAGATGTATTATCATAGGTGGATGCCCACAGTGGAACTTACTTGAGATAAGGAGATACTTTGGGTTAGAGTTCTGTTATATTAGGTTGCTTGGAGTGAAAGCAATTTTATTCTATAAATAAGACTCTTCTCCCCCTTTATTATGCACACAACTCTCATTCTAATAAAATTCTCTCTCTCCCTATTTCGCTTCTTCTTGCATGGGCTTTAGTCTCGTAACATATAGCACTAGTGTGTTGTGATTTTGACATCACCCGTTGTGCACATCCATGAATTATATGTAATCATTACATCCGTATCTATGAATCACAAGATTAACAAGAACAAGCCACACATAAGAAGAGACACGAGATTTACATGGTTCACCCAAACAGGGCTACATCCACGGGCACAGAGACGATCATCTTTACTATCACAAGTAAAGCATACAGAGACTTTCGTTCTCTCACATCGTCTCACCTACGTGGTGTGGGAATAGCACGGGCAAGAGAGGTCTCACCTCTCTTCAGCACCTAAGATCTAGGGTTACAGACTACATACATATATAGTTTCCGCTTTCTTGTCCACCAAGAAAGCTCCGGTACAATTACCAAAATACCCTTGACCTTAAACCAGTTCCTGGCTAACCCAGTGGACTCATCTGGCTAAACCGGAATACAAGACATAAACCCAATAATCTTCACCTTGGCTTGAATTCCGCATAACTCGAACCACCAGGAGATAAAACCGGCAATGTCTTCACGTACCTTGCTGAATGGTACGTCACTGCACCAACGATATAGTATTCTTGAACATTTTGACATGCTGAACCAGCACATGAACTTTGAGCAAAGTTCATCTTCTCGTCAAACTCCACCTCGAATTTAAAGCTCGAAACCATTGACGAATCTGAGTGATATCGTGAATCACTCACCATCCTGCCCCATCTTCAACATCACTGTGAAGATCCAATCACTACAAACATGCAAGCAAAACAGATCGGGAATACAAGTCCAGATGACTTCACAATTGCAGAAACCTCTGCCTCCGAGCGGTAAAAAAACTCCATTTGATCGGGCCTCCGATCAATCAAACATATGTTTGACAACTGCTGACACATCAGCTCCTCCTTACTGCTTTTCTGGCTTTGCTCTGGCAAGATGAATAACATCACATGCGATCCAGAAAGCATGTGAACCCCAAACCAACAATTTCGTTGGAATCAGCAAACCCTTTGCAACTAGGCTGGCGACTCCTATTATTGGGTTTGTAACAACAACCAGGTCGAGTAGACCCGATTCAAGCCTGAATCCACATCTGTTTAGATCTCCTCTAGATTTCTGCATCAAGTTGTAGATCTTGTCAACACGAGCATGCTGGAAGAAACGGATCTGAAATCCGAGTTTGGATGGCTCTGATATCGCAGAAACAAGTTTCTACGCTTCTAATTGGTCAAACTCTTCGTTGACTGTCAAACAGCCAATCACCCTCTTCCACTGCGTAGATCTGCTCGAAACGAGTCCGTAGGCGCAAACGGATCTCCGATCGAACATCGGACGATCAAGATATCGCATAAACAATTTTAGCCGTTGAAACCAGTCAAATCTGCCTATTGACTGTACCTTTGCTGACGCTGGCTGACGTCAGCACTCTGCTCACTGGGCTGGACTCTGCGCACACGGGTCAGGTCTGACCCGACCCGAATTGGAACTGCACTCTACTGGATGCACTGCTAGGTTGGGTTTTGTGCATACGGGTCGGATCTTACCCGACCCGAACCTGACTTAGAATGCACCTGTTGCTGCCTGGGCTTCCCTATAATCGGGTCAGGTCTAACCCGATTTGGACCTGAACCTGGCCTGAGCTATTTATCTTTCTTCTGGGCTTTTCCTCCACGGGTCAAGTCAAACTAACCCAACCCGTACCCGGACCCACCTGGGTC
Source organism: Sextonia rubra (assembly GCA_037013555.1). Classification (NCBI taxonomy): domain Eukaryota; kingdom Viridiplantae; phylum Streptophyta; class Magnoliopsida; order Laurales; family Lauraceae; genus Sextonia; species Sextonia rubra. Next base: position 1,110,618 of record JASUAD010000007.1, read on the forward strand.
GTCTTTAACAAGACGCGCCTCTGTGTCTCTGTTCTGCGCAACTTTGCAACACGGTTGCAGACAGCGGCGATAGCGGAATGGTCCGGTTCTAGTGGAATGGTTCGGCGACAGGGACGGCGACAGCAATGGCGATCGGGGGCTGGCAGCGGCGACCGGCGACCGGTAAGTGCAGTTTTTTTTTTCTTTTGCAGTAGTGCTCTTCTACGGTGAAGGCCTGCTGCTGCGTTCCTCTACCTTCTCCGATCCTCTTCTTCCGGCGATGATAGATGGCAGAACGATGGATGACAGTAACAACTGAATCCCAGAACCCACTCTCTGGTTTGTCTTCTCTGATGCAAAACCGAAACAGGCATGATCTGATCTCCCCTGTTTCTGTGATGACAAACAGAATCCGATCTCGTACGCCGTTGATCACAACCGCAACAATCATTCCGAGATCTAAACACAGGTGAATCTTTTTTTTTTCTCCGATCCCAGCAAGACTGAAGAACCAAATCTCGTCTTCTTCTTCTCCGATGGTGGCTTAACCAGAGATCACGAATCTGATCTCTCTTCTTCTCTGTTTCGAAAACAGAGATCCGAACCCTTCGATAAGGATTCAATCAGTTGATCTTCATGCACACAACCTCCAAGCCACTGAGTGATCTCCACCTCGCTTAAAAACCGGAGGAACACCAACCTCGGCTCTGATACCAATTGTTGTGATTTTCTGACATCACCCGTTGTGCACATCCATGAATTATATATAATCATTACATCCTTATCCATGAATCACAAGATCAACAAGAACAAGCCACACACAAGAAGAGACACGAGATTTACATGGTTCACCTAAACATGGCTACATCCACAGGCACAAAGACAATCATCTTTACTATTACAAGTAAAGTACACAGAGATACACGTTCTCTCACATCGTCTCACCTACGTGGTGTGGAAACACCATGGGCAAGAGAGTTCTTACCTCTCTTCAGCGCAAGATCTAGGGTTACAGACTATACATATATAGAATCTCCGCTTTCTTGGCCACCAAGAAAGCCCCGGTACAGTTACCAAAATTCCCTTGACCTTAAACCAGTTCCTGACTAACCCAGTGGACTCATCCGGCTAAACCGGAATACAAGACATAAACCCAACATAGTGGACTCTTACAATTAAGAACTTAGGACGTGGACTTCTACCTAATTAAGGTTGAAGAATTGGACTTCCAATTAAATTACCCTTATTTGTAACTGTAACACTTACAATTTCCAAGATCTAGCTTACAACTTAAGACATGCTTTATAAGATATGATGATAGGAACAAATTTTTTTTTTTTATGTGCGTCCTCAAATTATGAAGAGGTATTCTATGAACTAGATCAATTGTGAGGATTGTGTTTGAGGGATTTTCACTCTCTTTTTTTGCGTATGTGTGAGAATATATATGAACAAGTCCATCAAACAACCTCCAATTTAGTGAAGTTTGAATTAAGGGAAGATAAGAAATGAATTTATAATGATGATCAACTTAGCTAGAAATTCAAATTCTAGGATAGTCAAGGTTTTATTTACATCGCTACCTTAAATTCTTCCACCCATGACATCATATTCTTCACACCTCACCTCCTTGATAGTCCTTCCTTCATGGTCATTTCACCATGAGTTCTTAAGTATTCTATGCAAACAAATAGGCTTATTTATTATGAAATGTTTTCCAAGGGTCTGTTTACAAACTTTATATCAGGTTTTTAGGAATTCATAGAGATGTGGGTTGTGCCACAGAAATATAAAAGAGGTGATGGATGGGTGAAGGTACTTTAAATGGGACCGTTACTTTGCTAAAATTCAATTTATTATGGTAATGGGTGGGAAATATTTCCTATCAAGTGGGGAAAATATTTAATGGGCATATGAATCATCACCTTTAATTGTTATGTTTCAACTCCTTTGGTAGGAACTAGGAAGGCATTGCTTTGAAATCTTATGAATCCAAATCAGAGAAAATGTTGCAACATGCAGGTCTCCTAGATCTACTCCTGGTCAACCCAATCCCTTTTCTTACTCTAAATGTGATCATCGCAACTAATCAAACTCTCCCTTAATCCTGACTCTGTTTAGTCTGCACTTGAAATTGGGTAATTCTTTTTGTTTCCTGAAAGTACATTTAGTTCACAGTTAAATGGTCTGTAGTTATATTCTATTCTATTTTTCCATGGATTCTATGACATTTTCCAATTTAGTTCAACAAATTCGAATTTCCATCATCAGATTCATCTTAGTTTGATGGAAAACAAAAACATAAATGCTTTTGGATGAGTTCAGGCCCAAGGTTTTAAATTCAGACTAGGACTGGATTTTAAAGTCAAAATAAATTATAGAAAGCCCAGCAAGTGATAGAAGGCCCAGCCTCGTCTGGCACGATTAAATATACAGGAGGGCTTCAGCCCCAGGCGGAACCAAGAATTTTAATTGGGGGGGCCAAAGTGAAAAAAAATCTGAAATATTACAAAATTTAATAATAAAATACACAATGAAAATTATTGAAGTTGTGCTCTGCATTCTATCATTAAGTTGAAATCATCTATTATTGCTGCAATATCAAAATTTTAGTGATTTCTTTTTCAATATATACAATCAAATAATCGAAAAGAAACTCGTCAAAAATGAATTTTTACTGTCTTTTGTCTCCAAAAATGAATTTTCTCTAATCGACTTTAATCTGATATTCAAAATCAAAATTAAATATTCAAAAATAAAAAAAATTCAATATGTATGTTGGATGTAGCTCCGATTAGGTTAAAATTTTTTAACTAGTAGAACATAAATATAAAGTGATTTTCAATGTGTTAGATTTCAAGTATAAGCTTTAAGTCTAAAAAGAAAAAAAAATGATGTATAGAAAATTAGTGCATTTGTTGTTTAAACATATAAAGTGAAAGAATGGTTGCTTTCTTCAACCCTCTTCGTATCTATGATGAAGTAAGAACTACAAACCCTTTCATAGCCTCCAAGCCCCAACAATTCAAGCTCTCCGCCTCTCTTTGATGAAACTGTCACATTTTCATTTCAAGTATGTGGTGCAATAATGATGCTTGATTTTGATAAATAACATCTAATCTAGCAGTAATGACTATGGTAGATTTGGGTAAATAGTATCTAATATATCCCTAGTTCTTTTTATTGCATTTTCTTTCTTGTTTCCATCTTTTGCATCCTTTTCTTTTTTCATTAGATTTTTTTTCTAGAACCAGCTATTATTTTGTTTTTTTTTTAACCCAAATTATATTTCTATAATTTGATAAATGATAATGTTGGAGGAGCCATTATCTACGAATTGTCATTAAAAGGTAGGGCCATCATATAGGAATTGGCATTAAAAGAAGGAGCCACCTTATAAGAATCCCTTAAAAAAGAGTGGCCAAAGGACACATGTAAAAGAAAATCTGCAATAGAAAAGGAGGGGGGGGGGGGGGGGGGGGGGGGTGGGTTTGTTGCGTGCATGGCCCCTGCTGGCCCCTAGTTCTGCCCTTGCTTGGGCCTGACATGATTGGGGCAAGCCACATGTTCTCTGTCCAAGAACATACATGCCATCCCGGGATTGCACCAGATGATGCCTTATGTTTCTAAAACTTGGCCGAGCTTTCTTATGCCTCAGCCCATATTGACATAGACCTTGAACCCAAGGGCGGACCTATATACATCTATGTCGGGGCAGACGCACCCGTTGAACCTTGGTCCGGTTCTAAGACTCAGGTCCATTGCTGCTTGAACCACTACAAGAAAGAAGGTTTTTAGCGATGAACAAAATTCGTCTCCAAATTAGTAGAATTCATCGCCAAAACATTTTAGCCACGAATTAAATATTCGTCCCCACGTTGTCACCAAAACCCTATTTGTGAATATGTTTAGGGATGAACACAAGTGTGTCCCCAAATGTTCAACCTCTAGGCATGTCCCCAAATGTTCAACCTCTAGGCATGATTTAGTCATTGCCCTATGTTGTTCGTCACCAAATGCCCTATCTTAAGGTCCCCAAACGTCTAACCTTTAGGTACGAATTTATACATCGCCCTATGGTGTTCGTCACCAAATGTCTAACCTTTAGGCACTAATTTGTTCATCTCTCTATGGTATTTGTCCCGCATTTGAAAAATGTTGTTGACCATTTGGCGATGATGGAATTTGTCACTGAAAATAGATAATTAGCGACAACACCTTGATCATCCCTTAAAGATATCTTGGGCCACAACAACAAGATCATCGCCATATTGGATATCCTAGTTTTGGTGACAATCATTATGTCATCGCCAATAATCGAAGCCTTTCTTTTTATTTTTGCCATTCATCAACAAGAATCTTCAATTGAAAATCATTTCAAGACAACCTCCAGTCTGATTACAAAGATTACAAATGGATTTTATTCCATAAGTGGCTCTAATTCATATTCAATGCTTGAATTTAAGCCTTTTTGTTGTTGCTCCAATTCCATGGAAAATAGATTTTTTGTAACCTATAAAACATAGTAGCTATCAATCCATTTTCACATTCCAATCAAACCCACAACCATTCACATGAACAGAACAAAATAAAAATGATGCATTCATCCAAATATCCATCCAAATATAAAAAGTAATACACAAAAAATGTTGAAACAGTAATCTGAATATCCATCCAAATACTAATAAAAAACACCCTCATAAAAAAGGAGACCATTCGCACTCCATCGTTAATCTGTGAACAAATTAAAAACTAAAAAAAAAATTAGCAGATCAAATATAACCTATAGAAATAAAGGAAAATTTAAAAAATCCACAAAATGAATGGGACTTACAAACAAAATCAAGTACCTTTCTCTCCCTCAGACTTTCTAAAATAGACTGGATAATAGAATCCATCAAGCAACACTAGAAATGCTTGAGCTAAAGCACAACTGTGACAACAAAAACTATGTTGCTATCCCATTTATGAAGTTTCTATTGTGCCTCAACCTGTCTATGATAAATTGCTTTATTTCTAAGATGTTGCATTAGATTTAAGCATATTTTCATTCTTAGAGACATGTTTAGGGGTACTGATGATCTTGACTAACAAAATCAGATTTTCATATCTGATTATTGAGTATTCTTGTGGTGAAATAGTCATTGATTAAGTAGTAATCTGAATCTGAATTGGTTGAAGTTGCATGCAGTAAACTGCCCATTTCTTAGTCTTTATATGGTTGATGTTTACACCGAGTCAGAACAGAAACTCACTAAATTCAGTTTGTATTTCTTGTTGGAAACAGTGCAGAAAACTTATTTGAAACAGGACACAGCATGGCTGAACTATGTATGAAACTGTGTGATAATTTTGTAGGCTGTTTGAACTAGTTGTAAAAATGATTTTCTGCACTCAAACAGAGAAGATTTAGATATGAAACTCAATTGAATCATAAACATTTAAAACTGATTTCTTAATTTATTTGTCATTCATATAGTTTGTGCATCTTACTCATGCACAGCTAGGAATTAGTAGGCATACAGGAAATCTGTTTTAAGCATTATTTTAGTCGATGTTTTAGAAATGTTTCATGCATCAATTGCTACCGAGTTCAGCAATAAACATTAGATTAGGACATATTTAGTTTCAGGTTTGCATTAGTGCTAGGTTGCATATTGAAGTAAAAAATTCCTGCACTAGTTTTTAGGTTGCATGTCACATATATTGCATAGTTTAAAAATTCTGCATTGTCTCATGTTTTGAATCATAATTAGGATTTGAAAGTTCCTTTCAGATCTGAATCCATTGTCCAATATCAAATGGAACCATAATTGTGAATTTAGATACCAACACAGTGTAAAATCAATACCACAGGCACCCTTTCCCATCTTGACTATGTATCTTCTTAAACTCTATGTAAATCTCATTCACATCTCCTTCATGAACAGATATATTAACATGGTTAATGTTTGGTAGATGTCTTACACAAGACCTCTTCCATATGAGAGGGTTGATGGGAGAGGTCAAGGGCCCTTTTACATGCCACATGGACCTTCTTGGCTTGCGAAAGACCTAGATAGTTTTCACCATTGTGGATCCTCTAGGCCAAGACCGGGATCACCCACTAAAGGAGGACTGAACCCAAAATTATAAGTCAATTGGGTTATACTATATTACATGTGTTCACATGATACTAGGTTGGATTATTCAATGGTCAGTTGGATATTGGAAACGTAATTTGGCTAGCAAAATACAAAGCTCTCTGGTCTCCACCACTCAACTATTAAATTCCATGAATATTTTTGATGGATCATATGAAGTGCGGTTTTTTAAATTTGCTTTGGGGTTGAAGTGTTTTTTCTTTTTTTAATTCAACAGAAGTTTTTTTTTTATTGGTTTCTAATTTGTTTTTCTAACATTATATAACCAATCAAAATACAAAATCTTAAAAAGGAAAACACCCTTAAATAGAAGTTGTTATAGTTTTTTTTCTATCAGTTTCTGATTTTTTTTTAACAATTTCATCCTACATTGCCTTGTATTTGGCAACTGATCTTTTTTTTTTCTTTCAATGCATTTATATTTTTTTTTGTTTTTTGATGTTGAGTGTGAGTTTATTTTTATTTTTGTAGCCTTTTTTTATTAGGTCCTGAATCGGTAGTTGGGTTTCTTATTATTCTAGTCAATGATACTCATTCAGACTGAATCAATAGTTGGATTTCAAATTAAAAATTCTTTAGAACTGGTTTTGGTTTTGGAATTCTCAATTAAGCTGCTTCACTCCACTTGTCATGCATCCAAAAACCTTTTCATCACCCTATCTTCCCTTTCAACAGTCTTCCTAGTGTACCCCACACTTAGGAGAACATACACAACACCCATCCACATGCAGAGCAACATAACAGAAACAACATATTTTTTGACTAGAACTTCCGTAGGCAATCACAAACAACATGATAATAGTAGATGACTACAAGAAAAAAGACCTCTACCTGCAATAGTAGCACTAGGAATCATTGCAGCTACAGGAGCTCCCATGTCAAAACCAATAATCTGTTTACTGTAACAAAAGAATAAGTACAAATTGAGTTACAAACATCCCATACCAAAACAATAGGAAAAATAGCAAAAAGGAAAAAGAAAGAAAAAAAAAGAATTCATAAGAGACAAGTGAAGAAAACTGGCATGCATGAACAACTAGCAATAGAAAAGAATGAAAGAAACCCATCATAAAACCAACAAAACAGCAAGCATGCCCATGTGACCGAGTAGAATTGACAGAACCCACTTTCAGTTTAGGAAGATGGGAGCATACTAAGTATTAACAAGAAGTAACATTTTTTCCTCCTTTTACTATACTCTTGCTTAGTGCTCACTCTCACTAGGAAATGCAAGAGTAAAAGATAAAGAGTGACAATAAGTTGGGTTTGGTTAATACGTCCTATAGTACCTAACACCATATGTCAATCAAAAGAAAAAGAGAATGAGACATCACTGATGGTTTTAAGTTTTTGTATACTAAAAGAATTATATGGCAGTAGTGATGTTTGTGATTTTGAATAAGAAATGCTAGATGAATGAAGCTTGTAAAAGATGTTTGAATCTGTACGTGGAAAGACAATGGTTTCTTTTGCCAGAGAATTACTGCCATCTTCATTCCAAATCTTAAAAAAAGAATAACTACGAGGCATTAAATCATTTTACCTTTGAATAACTACAAGGCATTAGATCTGAGCCCACCTTCTTGACTATTTCTCATCTACAGTGATGTCATTTTCAGTAGATAAGAATGCAATGACAGATAGAGCAAAAAATCATTTTACGTTTGGATTCATTTTCAATTTTTTAATTGCAGGAATAAAACTATTGTTACAACTTTAACATGAATTTTGCACACATCAAGGGAAAAAGAGGATAGACAGAAGAGGCATATGATGTACTAAAACACACACTATGGCACTCTTGAATAGACTTGATTGAGAATTGAGGTGCAAGTTACTCCGTTTGGAGATTTTAAAGTGGGATGGCACGGAGACCATTTAGCTCTTCTAAAGGTTCAAACTTTTCAAATTGACACAATTTAAATTCTTGATGACTCTTCAAGTGCTTTGACCAAGAGTTTCAACAAAGAGACACACTACAAATTCTGATATGTCTTGATGAAATGGGCTCTTAGATTTTTACTCTTTCAATTTATCATTGAATTGATACACCCCTAAACAAAAAGGGATACTTCCTAAGTGAACTATTAACTTAAAACAAATTGAAATAGCAAATATAAGTGGTTCAGGTAATATCTAAGCCTTTAGAATTTAGCAATATTACATAGGAAAGGTAAACTTTATTTATTTAGAAAATAACACAAGAGGAAGGTCAGAAAGCAATGATAGCCAACAATCAACATTAAATAGGCAACAATCAGCATCAAAATAACTGACTTTGCCTCAAACAATAGAAGATGAAAACTTTAGTTTTAGTCTTTAGTAGAAAATAAGATCATTGTGGAAATAAAATTTCAAGAAAATTGAACAGACTTTGATTATGGTACAGTTACAATCCCCAAGAACCTATTTATTATTCTCATTCTAGTTAGTTTTTTTATCTCTTATGTTCAGTGATTTTGAATTCTACCATTTTACATTCTACTTAGGCCCATATAACTGATAATCTGATGTGAATTTAATCAATCTACTTAAAACTGAAAGTACACGGTTGTCCTGTTGAGACAATGGCAAATATAGGTCGATCCCAGAGATAGCACTTTTAAACTTTTAATTAAAATTTTGATTTTTTTCAAAAGGAAAACAATAATAAAAGAGAAGTGTGATATGCAAATCAGAGACTAAATAAATTAATAACAATGATAAGAGACAGATCAGAACAGCTAGAATCCACTAAGTTATTTAAAATTCCAATTCATGTAATTAATTCACCCTTTTTTTATCTTAATGATTACTTAGATAAAAAACAAATCAATGTTTCTCATCCGGATGATTTGACTATTGCAAAACCTAATTTTAATTAAGAAAAACAAAATTAATACCCAAGACCTCCTTCACCTCATAAAAGAATGAACATCCTAAGTATCACATATCAAACTAAGCATAGACTATCAAAGATAACTACAGATCTAAACATAATCTATCAAAGTAAGTATAAATGATCAAAATTTATTCATTAAGAATATAAATCAGAGGTTTATCTTTGGCATGAAAACAGATCTATTATTATCTTTTAAAAGCACATTAATAAGAGACAATCATAAAAGAATAAAATAATAAATATAAACTAGAACATTAAAATACTTAACTTCATCTTTCGCTCCAAACAAAAACTCAGCCCACCATTGCAAAGAACCTCAAAAATAACTTCATCGATTTCTTCTTATTATACAATGGTCTCTTAGAATTCTCTCTTCTATATCCTAGTTTCTAGAACAAGGCTCCAGAATACCTTTAAAATAAAAACAGAAATTAATGGGGAGGAGAAGTGGAGAAGAGAAGGAGAGAGAGATCTAGGACTTCCAGATCTGGCTGGAAATGAGGAGGAGCCTCCCATGGTGGCCTCCTTTTATAGTTTTCTAGCTCCTCGGGTTCATTGAATCTGAACCTTTTTTTGGTGGATTGAGAGATAAGATTTGCTGCATGTTGATTGGGTCTATCTCCTTAGATGAGAGAGATTTTAGAGATAAGATGAGGTGGAAGCTTTTGGCATTCTTATCTGATTTTCATATGGGGTCCACAGAGGAATTTACAGTAGTTATACTTCAATGGTGTGGATGCAATTGCAACCCCACTTAAAAATGTACATGAAACTTCCTAGGCCCATAACTTTCTCATTTTAACTTCGATTTGTGCAATCTTGGGCTCCACGGATATCTATTCTAAAAGAACTTTTTAATGGTGGTTCATTTGCACTGATCCGATTTGAGGATTAAGAGTTATGGTGCTTTTAATATAGGCTATTATGAGAAAAATGTGATTAAATTTTGAATTCTAATTTTCAATGGACTCTATCTCTGCAGTGATTGTGATTTGTTGGCCAAGTTAAAAGAATATTTCTTAGTACAATAGGATAAGATAAGATCTTCTGGAAGCCTTGGCTAATCTTTAAGTGGGATCCACGGGCAGATGAACTCTAAGTATGTAGATCTTCAAACAATGGGACTCAAATCATCCTAGGGTTCTGTGGATCCTACAAATTTCATTTTCTGCACATTCTAATTAAACACATCAAATATTGAAGAACCCACATTGAAGCGGGACCCATCTAGACAGAGTTTTACTCCAACTAGGGTTTTTCGGAGAAAAATTACAGACATTCCTAATTAATGCATAAAATGTGCAAAAATTGTACAAATTCCAATTTCTAAGTGAAAATGCATGAAATGATAAAATTGAATGAATAATGATGTATTTCACCTATTTAGGTCCCTAATCCAATATAAAATGATGTCTAAATCATGCAAATTCATGGACGTAACACAACCCATTTCGAATCACTGCGCAACTCACACAGCATGAGTCCAGCCACTCATCTCTTCTACACATCTTGAGACCAACTCCAACCTGTTTAAACACCAACTTGAATGGATCCCCACACATCATGTAATGAGGCCTTCCACCAACATATGCTTGGAGGCCAATACCATAATAGGAGTTACAAAAAGATATTCCACCAACAAAAAAAAAACATAGAAAAATCCTAATCATACCTCAAATTGCACCAAAAAAATAACTACAAAAAAAAAGGCATTAGTCAACAAATCAATCCCATTCATTTATTTAGCAAGACCACAAGGTACACAAAGCCCAAAATCAAGTAATTTGAGAACCACAAATAAAAAGCATGCACCTTTCATCGATCCTTGTTGTACTAAACAATACCTAAGCCCAATTCCACCCCAACTCTAATCTAATCCACCCATTATTCTGGCCCACCAGTTATAATTATTTAAAACAAAAACTTCTTAGGCCCAACCAAAATAACAATAAGTAGTTAAGGCAAGCATGGTTTTCTTTAATTAAGTGAGTTAGTGTGTGTCATTGGTTCCTACACTATGAGAATGAATTTACTTACCAAGAATGCCTTGTCTAACTTCCAAACAGTGAGCCATTTAAGGGAGTAGGAGCAATTCATCTAATCTTTGATAGATGCATCATCATCATGGCCTTGAGCTTTTACATGTTTACTTATAACTGCTGGCTTTGAGTCAATCCCCTCAATGACTCAACCGTTGCCTGCTGGCTCCTCGTCAATCTCCTTAATGACTCAACCTCTGTGAGCAAGGCATCCATACTCGCATCGTTTACTCATGTCTCAGCAACAATAATTGTAAAGTAAGACGGCTTCGGACTGAACCCATATCCTTTCATGTACCATCTCTTCTCACCAAGCACTTGCCTTGCAAACAAGACCTCTTCAGATTCTGGTAGAGAGGCAGCCTTGCTCTGCTTTTCCATATCCACTTATCATTTTTAAAGTGATCAAATAGCTAGTAACAAACTTTATAGCTTCAAACAAATAGTTAAAACATCTACATGCAAACATCATTCTCAATACATACATGATGCACTGCATAAGTGGGGGATATCCAATCATTGGTAGACTTCCTCCAATGAGACTCCTTATAGAAGTTTGCAATTTTTAGCCCCTCCCCTCATTCTCAGCAGCCTGATTCAATTAGAATTTAAACGTTAGTGTATAATGTAAATATTACATACTGATAAGACAATTTCTGAAACTATGGAATAGATCACCACCTTAAACATCATGGAAGGAAATGATCTTGACCACATAGTATAATTATAAGGCAACCATTTCTGATTCTCAATATTCTCTCTAATTGTTTCTGAAAAATAATTTGATTAACTAACAACAATCAAATAATTTTAAGTGTGAACAATTCAAATTATAAGTAACCTATGTTACAAGAAATCAAGAACTCTTCCAACCAAGTCAATTAGCCACCTTCAGACCTCAGGATCCACATTTGTGTATAGCTTGCTATAAGGGTCCTCGACATCATCCACCAACTTGTTGTAATGCATCCATATTTATGGTGCCAATTCTTGTATCATTCTTGATATTTCTAGTCAATAGTATAGACTACATCTGGGTCCTCCTCATACTTCTCGATTTCAAACTTGTCCTGCACACATTATCAATTTTGTTGTTAAACATTATCACATAAAAAAATAAGACCATATGGAACTATTATGTACTCGGACAGACTACACAATGGATGCTCTAATCTAGGGGTCAATCTCGGACCAGTACATCACTCTCCTTGTATGTTGTTCAAAATTCAAGCAGTTAATACATGAGCAACGAATTTTACCATCTGAGTCCACACTACCCTTTACAAATTGAATAAATGACTTAACTCCATCTCGATACTCCTTACTCATTCTATTCCTGATTGGCATCCAACTCTTGTCCATGACTGGTTTGCTGCAAAAGTAATGTTAACATCAAATGACAAGCAACATGCAATCTAACCTTTAACTACACACTTCTGGATGTAATGTAACTATACATGTGTAGAATGTTTTGATGCCTGTATTTGGAAATTGGCATTATTATTTAAGGGACTTTTTGTTTTATCATAACATGGCATTGGTGAAATTTTGAAAGCATTGTTGAATGATTCAGTTATGAATGTTTTAACAACCATGTTCATAATGGCATAAACAATGAAAAGAAAAGAAAAAGGAGTAGGGAAGCTTAAAAAGGTATTTGAATGTTCACTTGGAGTTTAGTTTTAATTTCAAACTGATCGCATGTGGATGTTTCAGAAATGTTCTAGGTTTCAAAACTAGGAGTATGATTCCAACCTACTTGAGAGTATGATTCTCAAGTGACAGATACCCAATTGCTAGATAAGTATGATTCTCAAGTGACAGATACCCAATTGCTAGATAAGTTTACCTGTCACAACATGGCCTAGAGATTTCAAACATCCAAATAATCATCAAATACTAACAAAAACATCCATCAAACAACTCTAATTTCATTAATTAAGTGTTTCCTAAGGTTGCTCCAAAGCAGCCATTCAGGAGGAGTTCATACAATTGAACTAAACATATAAAATTGCATGCTTGATTAACAAAAAGATTATTGATGTAAAATTTAGCCTTCAAACTTCTTTTTTCTATTTCGGTGAAACATTTCAGAGATACATTTTGGAAAAATAAAAATATTATATACATATATATCATCATCACCATCATCAAAACCTTATCCCAACCATTTTAGGATCGACTACATGAATTCTGTTTCTCCATTGCATTCTATTTTGATCTAAATCCTTAGATAAGTTAAACTTCTTCAAATATATGCTTCAATGACCTCTATCAATGTTTTCTTGGGCCTACTCCAACCTCTTAATGAGCCATTCACCTGTATAGCCAAACTTTTTATCATTGGTGCCATTACCAGCTTATGCTCAACATCCTCAAACCATCTTATCCCCTATTGGTGGTACCCCTAAATGCTCTCAAAAGCGCTCATTTCTAAGTTTATCTTTCCTAATTTTATCACACATCCACCTAAGTATTCGCATCTTCGCCATATACACCTTATGCATATGCATGTTCTTAATTGGACAACATTCTACTCCATATGTCATAGCTGCTCTAATCACTGTACTGTAAAATTTGCCCTTCAAGGCATTCGTCTGTCACAAAACACTCTAGAATATATATATATACATATAATTATATACACACACACACTAGCAAAACACCCCATGCTGAGCACGAGCATGACTTACATTGGCTTGAGTTTCCACTCCATCATACTACTTTTGATATTTTTTATAAGTAATTATATATTGATATTATGTGATGTAGTGGTAAATTTAGTTATTTAAATAAATAAAAGATCATGGATTCCAAATCTCACAACAATACATTTTTGGCTTTATACCAAGGCTTAGTAAAAAAAATTCAAAATTGAAAAAAAAATTGATCAAATTTGAATCCAAGACCCTCGGCTTTAATGTATTATCATGTGTGATGTAGTGGTAAGTTTAGTTATTTAAATTAAAAAGGTCACATGTTTCTAATCTGACAACCTATACGTTTTTTGCTTTTTACCAAGGCTCAATAAAAAGTCAAAATTGATAAAAAAAGAAAAAAAGATCAAAATCGAATCCAACACCCTTGGCTTTAATATATTCTAATTAGTTTTATTGAACTTGATTTGATTATCTAAATAAGTTCAATTTTGAAAAGACTTAATTTCACTAAGTAGGCTAAGATAAATGGCCTTTTTAGCTTGACCTAGCCAATTGAGAACCCTAGCAATAAAATTAAGAAATGGGATAATGCGACATGTGCGTTGGATATGAAACTTTTGGTTAATTTTGGTGGCTTGAATAGTTGGATCTATATGATACCAATCAACTATTCAATGAACACTTCTTTAAAAAAAAGAAAAAAAAATAACAACAACAAAATAAAAACAATGAAAGCTACCTAAATAGGTGCAAGTCCATTGCTGGTCAGAGAAATAAAGATTAACCCAATTTATCTTTTTCACTTTTTCCTTAGCTTACATTTTTCCAACTTTTTTATTGACAAATCCTCCTATCCTCCTAAGTGCTACGTAAATTCATGCCCACTTTCTACTATCACCAATTAGCCAACTTATAACAGATGACATGTTTGGGTCGACCAAGCCAAGCTAATTCTCCTGTTAAGAGTCAGTTTTTAAACCATGTCCAAGATATAAAATGATCACCTAAACAAAATATTAATATGGAATTTGGAAAAAATAAGTTAAACCATGTTTTTTATGCAAAATAATCAGCACAATGGTTTATATATATATATTTTTTGGAAAGGTTAGATTCCATTAAAAAACAAAACTAAGCAAACAATACAAACAAAGAAAAGAAGCACTGGCAGAGCTAACAGAGCAGGCCTCAACTGGAAACCTCAAAACAAAGCAACTACCTGGATAGGAGAGATTCACATTCCTGACAGGTCAAGAATTTTGGGGGTTGGAAGTGCTTTTATCATCCTCTTCCCAAAATATCTCGGTGGGGATGACACAGCAGAGAAGGAGAAGCCATTTAAATCCTTCAGAAGTTGGCAAATTTTCCTAAACAAGAACCTCATTCGCCAGGGGGATCTTCGAGGAAGTTGGAGAGCGTCTGCAAACCACCCCTCGACCTCCACATACACCTAGGAATTTAGGTGGGGACCTACCTCTTTGAGAAGATCCATCATGACTTCCGGGCATTGTCCAACAGGGAGGATCCTGGCTGACAGAGGGCATTGAGAAGGTTGCCAAGCAATTCCTAGTGTGCAGTTCTGCCGTTGGAAAACAGAAATGCTCCAGCCATGTCCAATCTCAGGCTGCTTGCTTTGCCTAATGGGCTTGGCAGGAGGTGAAGGAGGCGGTGGGAGGTTCCACCACTAGTGATAGGGGGCGGGGAGATGAGGATAGAGGTAAAGGATCCTACTTTGAATCTGCCCCTGCACTTCAACAAGAATCCGGTCAGGCTGACAAGACTTACTTGCAAAGATCTTTCTATTTCTTTCTGCCCATATATTCCACAAAAAAGCTGGGAAGAGAAGATTGGCCAAGCATTTTAGAGGAGCAGAGTTTCCTTGAATACTGTTCGCAGCGTGCATCACTCTAGTTTGCATACAAGTAGGATAGGGAAGGTAAATTGCCACCTTTAGCAGTAGAGCAGACCAGACTCGTTGGGAGAACGGACAGTGAAGAGCTAGGTGCTCTACATCCTCCCGAGGCCCATTGCAGAGGGGGCAATTGAGAAGACATTGAATACCTCTCATCTGCAAAAGAGCTCTCGTTTTTAGCTTCCCTAACAGACACATCCAGGCACAAATTGAATGCTTAGGAATGTGACCCTTGAACCAAATATTTTCAGCCCAAGGAGCATCAGGGAGAATAGTGGAGGAGTCAATTAACTGGAAGGCAGAGGAGAGGGAGAAATTGCCATCTTTTTCTCTTAACCATACCACCTTGTCAGGAAAGGAGATCTTTGGATGAGGCAATTGCTGAATCGATCTTCTCAAGGCAGTTAGAGAAGTAGGCTTGGAATCAAGGCACCACCCTTCTTGGCTAATGAAATTCTTCACTAACACAGTGGTTTATATTTGGGTAAACTTGCAAGCACCAAACTAGCTACTATGTTCAATGATTTGAGCACACTGGACAGAGGGTCACACAGGCAGGCTCGACATGTTGAGTCATTCTTTAGAACTCCAAATCACAATCAAGAATCAACCAAACCCAATCAACTCAAACCAAAACTTTAGTTCTGTTTACGAAACTTCGAAACTAGAAATGTTGGATTTTATTTAATTCTCCGAGGAGTTAGATAGTTCAAATCTTATCAAACTGGTGCAGCCCATTCCATTTTATTTCTGAGCTTCTTGGTTAATTAATTAGGCAACTCCTTAAAAAAGAAAAGGGAAAGAAAAAGCATCATCACATAACTCTCTCAACTGTTTTATTGAAACTCTGGCATTGCTATGGGCATTTCAGCCAAAGCTTTTGTAAATGGCACAAGTTTCTCCACTCCTGGGAAAGGCGGTAGACAACCCAAACCTGTCAATTAGCTAGCTTACAGGGATGAGCCAAACCCAGTCCTCACGGTGTTTATCTCACGTCACACCCTTTGTTCACAAATCAACAACAGCCTACGACCCAATAGATGAGAATAGAACCACATCTGAATTCCTTGTGGTTATTCAAGGCTCAGGTGGGCCACCACCAGATTTGGTCGTTTTGTAGAGTGGGCCATCTGAATTCAATCAATTCTTGGTTATATGAGAGTAGTGAAGGCTTAACACATCAATTTTTTGGTGAGGACAACTTGATACAAAGATAGAGCAGTGACAAAATTATATTAATAGCAAAAAAAATCAGACTGTGCTCAACCACTAACCCAAACAATAACCAAAATGAAAAACATTCACCCTGTATAAAAAAAATAAAGAAAAAATTCCACAAAAGATGAGAAATGCATAAAAAAACATGGATATTGGGACAGCTCCCACCTCTGAAGAAATTTAAAAAAAAAGTCTTCTGGAAAATTCAAAACCTAGATCTTAGGTGAGGCCTCTCTTGGATGAATCTAGCACTACAAGAAAAATGACAATTAGCGACACTTTTATAGCGGCAATTTTTAAATTCTGCCGCTAAATGTCTTTAAGCAGCAGCACACTCTCCTATTTGCCACTGTAAGTTAAAAATTTACTCTCTACAGCAGCACAAAAAAATGTTTGCCGCTAAAGTTTTATTATATCATTATCCTATAGTGTATATAGCAGCAAACAGTATTGTATGCTGCTATAGTAGTGGAAAATTAATATATACAGCGGCAGACAATATTGTTTGCTGCTATAAAGATATGTAGTAGGTAAGTAGGTGTATATCATAGGTACGTAGGTATTGAGATTCTATCGCTAATGTCTTTATCAGTAGCATATTTGCTATTTGCCACTGTAAGTTAAAAAAAATACATCTCTCCAACAGCACAAAGTAATGTTTGCCGCTAAAGTTTCATAAATCATTATTTATTACTCATAAATACATAATATTAGTGTATATAGCATAATATATTAGTGTAATTGAAAAAGCTTATATATAACAGCATAATATATTATATGCTACTCAAGAGAGGTTTAGAGAATTATATATAGAGGGATAAATTATATAGTTAGAATTTTAACCAGTGGGTGCACTATTGATTTTTATCGGTGCACTATTGACTTATTTAATTAATTTTTTGCACTGAAAAAATAATATATGCAACAGCAGGCTAGAAATGGTCATTTACAAAAATAAAATAGCCCAATTTTAGGCTAGTGTATAAAAGTTTCCAATAGAATTGGACCTCGTGTTTTTCTTTGGATCGTTAATTAGGTTGCTCATACAATGAAATAATCTATTAAACAAATTCCATCGTCAGATGAAATGGAGCCAATTTCTTTCAACTATTAAACAATGGCCCTACATGACTGATCGCATAACTCTCTCTTGAAACCTGACTGTTTGAAGCGGATGAAGCGAGAGAGGAGTGACTGAGCATAACTCTCTCTTGAAACCTGACTGTCACACGATTTATTTGAAGCGGATGAAGCGAGAGAGGAGTGACTGAAGCATCCTGAAGCAAGCGACTGAAGCTCGCACAATTTCTGGCGAATTTCGCGAAATCCTTGCGCGTGGATTCTTTTGCGAGCCCTAATCTTTTGCGAAACCCTTGCCTCTGCGAAATTTCCCACTGAATCTCTTCTCGAAACCCTAATCCTCTCTCTGCAAAAGAGCTCCTGAAGCAAGAGAAGGGACTCTACCTTCTCCATTGGTAAGAATCTGTGATTTCACGTGATTTGATGTGCTATGTGGATTCATATGCAAGTGGATTTCGATTTGATTCATATGCGAGTGGATTTCCATCAGTGGACAGCAATTTTGCTTTACATCACAGTATATCAGAATCGTTGACATCAAGCATACGTTTTCTGAAATGTTTCTAGGGTTTTTTCATTTCGGTTTCCATTTTTTCGTTCTACCTTCAAGATCTGTTCATATGCATCTGTTTTTCTAGCATTTTCGTTTGATTTCTTTCCAGATCTATGTAAGTTTGTTGCGTTTTTTCTTTTTTAATGTTAGATCTAGGGTTTCTTTGTAGCTTTTCAAATTTGTGGTTTTTTTTCCTTCAGTTTCAAATTTGTTGTGTGCTCTGTTTTTTGAATTCTGATACCATTTTAGATTTTTGAATTGACTCAAGTTTTTTCATCAAATTGTATGCTTCTCTCTCTCTCACAGTAAGAACCTGATTCTAGTATTTTAAGTATTTGCTGCCTTTTGTTTTGCTGCCGACATTTGATGGTTGACATCACTACAGTAAGGACCTGATTCTAGCATTTTAAGTAGTTGCTGCCTTTTTTGTTTTCCTGCTAACATTTGATGGTTGACAACATTAGTTATAATGACAACTCGTGGCTTCTGATTATACTTGAACATTGGGATTAACTAAAGACACTTTCAATGTTTGCTTGCAGGCCTGCTTTCATTGTTTCACTCCTTGAGTTCCCTTTCTCCTGCAGGTGAGGATACCAGCCTCTTGATAGTATTCAATAGTGTCAATGATGGTCTCTTATAAAGACCTGCATTGCCAACCTAACCTTTTCAGCTTCTCTGAACTTGGCTTTGCTTCTTGATCCACCTCTATGTAACTGTCAAAAATAAAAAAAAATGGGTCTTACATTTTAGGATAGCTATAGATTAAAGAAAGGAAAAAGAAAAAAGAAAACACATTAAAGTGATAAAGAGTGTCCTGATTTAAATCAGTTCTAAAACCCCCAGATTTTGCAAGTCTGCTTCTACATCCACTCTCCCCAGTTCTAAAAATCCAGATTTTTATTTATTTTATTTTTGAATCTTTCTCACATCAAGAATGTAATATCCCAATTCATTTTCTTTAATCTCTCTCTCTCTCTCTCTGTGTGTGTGTGTGTGTGTGTGTGTGTGTGTGTGTGTGTGTGTGATTTCCTTTGTTGTTTTTGTTCTTTTCTCTTTCCAAATATCTACTGGTGTGGTGTTGGTGTTGGTGTTTTGTTGATTCAAATGTTAGTTTTGTAATTGAGTGAAGTGAAGGGAATGACTGCTTTCTTTTCTTTGCTGCTGTGGTGGAAACAAGATCAGATCCATTCTGTTTTTATTGTCTGTTCTTCTGTGGCCTCGTCGGACGCAGCGGTTTACCGATCTCTTCCTGGACTGGTCGCTTGATGGATTGGTTGCTCTGAAGTGAAAGACGAAACAGGAATCGGTCGATAAACCTCTGCATCCGGTGTTCCCCGCAGTCTGTTCTTCCCAGTTTTTCTGTTCTGTTAGGCACTGACACACTCTCAATTCATGTTTTTACTTGAAGTTCTGAACTATCTTGGGATTTTATCTCAAAATGGAGAAGATATCTTTGATTGATATGTTTGCTGGATGATTTGGATATGTTAGCATGAAAACTATTTGAATGACATCGGTATTGTCTAAACCAGGTTTTCCTCCTCACGGATGGGGGATCAGAACTTTACACTGATGTGAGAAGAAACTCCTTGGATGAGGCCATCAAACTGAGTGTGGCCTGTGGTTTGCAAGGGATAGTATCAGAAGTCAGAGCCATTTTTAGAAATCCAGGAGCAATATCCAAACTCAAAGAAGCTAATCTTTGCCTCCTAACCTACGGTCAATTGAAGTAAGTCTGCATTCTTTTTCCATTAGTAAACTTCAATTCAACCTTAAGTTTTCTATGTACCACCCTTCAAAAACTTGGGTTTGATTTGGGTGACATGGCCTTGTTACTGAGTTAAATTTAAATGTCAATTTTTGATATTTTGTTCCGTCCTATACATAAGCTGACCCATGATGGAAGGAGCCTATAGTTCAGTTGACAGGTGCTCATTGTTACAACCACAAGGTTTCAGGCCTTCTCATCTCACTTCATACTATTGGGTTGTATAGATGACAGGGCAATGCATTTTATGGAATATGGAATGTTTGATCTCCTACTGAAAAATATGGTGATATTTTCAAGCTACAATGATGTGAATATTATACAGCAAAGAAGCAAAATGACGCTCTTAGACAAACTTCTAAATTCTAATCAATATAGGAACTGATGTGCTTATATACTGAGATGAACTAAAAGAATGGGAACTTTGTTAATATAGGAGCTGATTTTCTTGCATATTGAGATCTCTATTGTATGCATATCAACCTACAGAAACATGTGAACCATTAAGAACTAGTGCTCAGACCAACAGTATTTGGTTCTGACAAAACAACCAACTGCATGAAAAAACTTAATGCAGCTTTTCAATGGCAAAACCCACCAATTCAACATGTTTCATAAACTCTTATTATTAGAATAATTCCACTATGAACGCAAAGTAAGAAAGTAACAAGTATATAAACCCTTAATGCAGCTTTTCAATTGCAAAGCCCACCAATTTAACATTTTTCATACACTCTTATTATCAGACTAATTCCAATATGAATGCAAAGTAAGAAAGTAACAAGTATATAAACTACAAAACAAGAAGCATACACATGTCTGTGACCCTCCTGATACATATACAAGCCTCATATAGTCTATCAAATGGGGCCTACATGTCTGTTCTAATCTGATATGGAGAGTAGAGTTGCAAGATGTCAGAAGATAGAGATATCTCTTTCATTAAGTTGCCCTGTTTAAATGCAAGATGCATGCGCTTATAACCACCACAGTTTGACCTACTCAATAACTAATACTTCCACCTCTAATATATACATGCCACAAACTCACCCACTGCTTACACTGCAACAAAAAATTGCACCACTGTAATCTTTTTTCAAATCTACCAGTAACATGTTCAGAAAATTAAAAAAAAAAAAGCTTTTCCAAGAAGAAAAATCTTTCACTAACATTGCTCTCCACATTGCATTTACTCATATTTATAAGCATAAGTTCAATGAAGACAAACAAAGCCTTGTTTAATGCATTTTTATGGTGAATAAGTTATGTTAGAAGCTATATAATGAAATTCTTTGGAAAAGCATACCTATATCATGTGATTTATTCAGTTTTTTACTATTTGGTATCCCTATTAGAATGCACTTACTATGAACTCTGAGGAGGTTACGGATGAAATAGTGTTTGATTGTGAATTGCAGAGAGAGATTAATGCAAGAATTAGCCAGTCGGAGAACTCACAGAGCAGCACAGCGCGAGATGCTATCTTCACCCAAGTGATGGGAGAAGATAGACGTGGTTGGGTTCGCACTTTTGGATTAGGTGTCACTCCCTCTGATATCTATGGTCCACGGGCATCACTTGCTGAAGCACGAAGGATAGCAGAGAATGAGAGAGCTCAAAGGATAGCAAGTGAGCAAATGGTAATTGCCTTGAAAGAGGAAATGACCGAGGTGCGAACCCAATTGAACCAAGTGATGGCATGGTTCCAGCGCTTCACTGGGAGTGGCCTTTCGTCTTCTTCATCTGAGGCTGTGCGTAGCATACCATAGTTTTAAAACTTAGATATATTTGTGTTTAATTCCCTTTAAAATTCATACTCAAATCACTATTTCTTTTGTAATAGGTTTATGGTGCTTCTCCCGATGACATTCAGCATGTCGGTTGATCTCTCCAGCATTTTTCAGAGGTTATCTCCCTCTCTACAATTGATGTCTTGTTTCATAACTATGATTATAACTGATTTGATGTCTCTTTTGAGAACTGGTGCATCATCTTCGTTTTCCCATCCAAACAAGAGGGTTGGATCTCTGTAGAGAGGTCTCTTCTCAGTATCTGCTTGGCAGTGTTAGGATTTTGTGATAACAGCTTAACCTTCTTATTACTAGGAAATGATCATTTCTAACTTAATTGGCAGATTTCTCCAACTATGTGTATTTGTTGCCTAAGAAGAACATGGCAGATTTCACCCTCTGCGTAGTTTCCCAAAAATTTTGAAGTGTCATTCTGTACCATTTTGTGGTTGACATGATTGATGCATTCTATAACAAGGTTAAGATAATCTTTAATCAGTGTTGTAGGCAGGATTATACATTTGATATTTTCTTATGGTTAATGCCATATGATTTCACCTATATTTTACATTGATTATCTGAGCAATGTACTCCTTACATTTGCCCTAGCACTGATGGTGCAACCACAAGAATAGCACCAGTAAGCTGATACTGACCTCTACCTGTCGGAGTAATTTCAAGTATTACAAATGGGCAATTATATAAAAGTTAAATGAATTTTTGACATCAGGGGTGCATCGTTGGAAACGGTGGAAGGATAATTGTGGTTTTTGGAACAATAGGTGCAGTGGGAAAACAGTAATGATTTGTACATGTACAACAATGCATAGGGATAAGAGTTAACATGTGTTTTCTTAGGATTCTTAGTTTCCCACTCATATGATTGATTGGCAAAAAAAAAAAAAAAAAAAGGTGTTTGAACACTTATTTTAGCGTGATGTGGTGACCTACTACCAATTCTATCTCGTTACAGAAGGCACTCATACTAGACTGTGATGATCATCCTAGCAACAGCCCCCATAATGCTTTTTGATCGGACTATCCTACCATTCTGGAAAATTTTGGGTTGTTATTCTCTTAATTCCCATTTGCTTATTTGTAAAATAAGACACTTTTAAACAAATTGTTGGAGTCATCCAATTGATGTGACTTTTGGGCTCTGGGTCACATCTGATATAGACAACATTGCTTGTGATCTGTTTTAAGTTAACTTTAGTTATTTGTGCTTGGCCAATAGCCTTTCCCTAGGTGATGTGCATCTAAATCTTCTGAAATGGAGATTTTTCTTATGCCTTGCAGGGTTCCTGAAGTCATTTCATTGCCCATCACCGGTGGTAACCTCAAGTGTCTGGAATGGATCAAAAACAGCACGAGGGGCTGAACTACAGGAGCTAATTGTCCCCGTCAAATAATGATTCCATCCATTATCAGTTTTAATAGAAGAGTAGTAGTTTTTCCTTTAGAAAATATTAAAATAATACTTGCTTGTCATACTCCTGAAGATTAGACAAATAACACTGGACTCTGTTGAGTACAATAAACTTTTTCCTTGAAAAGACTCCCTACTGTGCCTCAGTGAGAATGCAATGTATGTAGTAGTGATTTTTTTTTTCCATGGATCCACAAATGAACAACCACAAGAATCTCTTAAAGGTGTTATGGATGAGAGGCTTCAGTTGCTTAAAGGTGTAACAGAAGCTTTTAGGCCTGGTGTCCTAACTGCATTGATGGGTGTTAGTGGTGCTGGAAAGACCACACTCATGGATGTTCTTGCTGGACGAAAGACAGGAGGCTATATTGAAGGAGATATAAGGATCTCTGGATTCCCCAAAGTCCAAGATACCTTTGCGAGAATTTCTGGTTATTGTGAGCAAAATGATATCCACTCCCCCCAAGTCACTGTTAGAGAATCATTGACCTACTCTGCCTTCCTCCGCCTGCCAGAGGAGGTTACCAGTGACGAGAAGATGGTATGCTTATTGTTAGCAGTAGTTTGATTGCTGTTAGTTGCTTTAGTACTTGCAGTAGAATGTGATTATTATTAGCAGTAGTAATAGTAGTAATTACCCCAAGAAAAGATTGCATGGTATTTATTTTCAGTGACATTCTTGAATATTTATTCCTTGAGGAATGCCATAGCTGTAATGAAAGAAAGCTTTAGCACGGTGGCGACATGTTAATGGGTAAGATCTTTTGTTCTCAGATGTTTGTTGATGAAGTGATGGAACTATACTGTGCTAAAGTTGTTCTAAATTCTACATTGGCAATATGAAATATGCCATTAGGACTTGGATTTCCAAATCCTGCAAGCACTGTATTGGTGTCCAAATCCCAGGCTAGGTACATAATTTAAAATCTTAACACCCCAATGGAGTTTTGTGAAATTTTTTGAGCCCTTCATTGTCACAAGGGGAACATTGTCATCTTCCTGCAGTTTACATAGAACAGTGGCACTGATCCATGTGTAAAGGGTCCTTGTTAGTTATATGGAAATGGACCTCAAAATTTTGACCTATGAAGTTAAATTAGTTTTTCATCCTCTCCCTTATGAAAGCAAATCCCATTGTAAGCGAGAAGATTTGATGGTCTTCATTTTACCATTTGTAGGGATTATTTTTTTTTTATAAAAACCATTTTAGCGGCAGAAAAAAAATGCCGTTAAAACTGCTTAAAAAACCACTATCCAATAAAAAAACAAAACTTTTTAGTGGCACATTTTTATATTATTAGCGGCAGTTGCGTAACTGCCACTATTTCCTTATTATTAGTGGCAGACACTTCTCCACCGCAAAAAGGTGGTGAGAAATAGCGACAGAGGGTATTAGTGACAAAAATAGTGGCAAACAAATGTCTGCCGCAATAAAGTTTTAGTGGCAGATTTTATCTTTTAGCGGCAGAAAAAAACTGCCGCTATATGTCTCTTTTGTTGTAGTGTAGCACCAATCAAAAAAGAAACTTCAATCTAGTTCCTCCTCCTTGTCAACCAAAATAGAAAGATGATGAAGAGGTGCTGTGCCCAAACGTTTTATGTATTGGTTTTATTTATTTATTTTTTTTCTTTTGGGGACGACCACTTATTTGTCCCTAAACGTTTTAAACAAGTAACCCAGTTTAGTGCCAATATATAGCCGGGTGCCAAAGAATTTTGTGATTTGGCGATGAAATAGAGTTTGTTGCCCAATAAAAATATCCTTTAGCGACAAATTACAGTTTTCGTTAAAAAAAAAACTTTGGTGGGAATTTAGGCTTAGGGCGGGATTTCATTAGAGATGAAATTGGGAGACAAATTGTTGTGTCCGCAAAAGGTAATTTATAGCGACAAACAACTTTGGTTGTCGCTAAATTCCGTCACAAATTGTGCATTTTCTGGTAGTGATCCTCGCTTCCCTTTTACAGTTTTTTTAGTTGGATGTTAGGTTTGGCTAGGCCACATCATAATTGAAGTCTATTTGGTGAACAAGGGCCAGTTCTGGAATTCAAATGGACTTGCGCACGGTCTACAACTAGATTTCTTGGAAGCATAGTCGCAATTCTTGTTCTTTGTATTTTATAATAATGAAATATTTCAAACTTGAGATTTTCTAAGCATGTTACTTACTATGGTCCTGGGAAGATTGAAAATTAATTCGTTAGCAACTCATAAAATAAGATATTAGGTTGGAAACCTATTTTTTTCATTTTTTTAATTTTATTTGATATCTCCATAACATTTCCAACTGTGATGACGCTATGAGAATATTGTAAAATTTTTGGAAAGACATGGTTCCACATAATGTCCTAATAAGACCATATTATCTTAAAAAATTATCAACATTGCTTATTGTAATGCACCATTTTGACTCACCTGGGTGATGGTTCACTAGCATAAGGCAATGGTTCCACATAATGTCCTAATAAGACCATAATATCTTAAAAAGTTATCAACATTGCTTAATGTAATGCACCAATTTAACTCACCTGGGTGATGGTTCACTAGCATAAGGCATAGGTTTGCTTCCCATGTCTTGTGTTCAAGTTCCACCCCAAAGTTACCTAGTGCAAGTGTATTATGGGGTCACATTTGCAACCAATAAAAAAGTTCTTTCGAGTAAAAATACCAGGAGAGAAAAAAAAATGCCCTATTTGGATACTCATGTAACGACTTGAACCCAGTACCTGCATGATTCTGTGGGCTTTTGGCTCATGAGATCTCAATCCAATCTTTCCGCACGGTTTCAAAAGGCCCCATGTAGGGTTAATGCCAGGTCACATACATATACACCCAGGATGAGGACTTAATACATCATTGCATACCCAGTTCTTTAGAGTTTCTCCACCCTCAAAATTCAATTATTTTGTACTATCTTTATGTGTAATTTAATTAAAAACAACATGAATCCTTATTGTGCATAACCCTAATTATCTAAGCGCAGAAATCCTTATTTCCAGTTAACCTAGTTATCCAAGCCACTTAAACAGATGCGGACACCAATATTATTAAATATCCAAAAAAAAAATATCATGGTCTTTTGCCTAGAAATATTGCTAGAACTATCCCAAAACTGAAAATTATTACTAGAAATTTGTGATCATGCCAAATAAATATGGAAAGAATCAGAAAATTCTGTAACCATTTATTTTCCAAGAATCTAGTCAGTGGTCCAATGCAATCAGTTAATGTAAGGCCCTAAGCTCCTGATGTTTAACAATTGCTTATGAGTTTGGACAATGAACATTTTTCATCGATGGCCCACCAGCACGGTGTTCTTGGAATAATGCTCTAGGACAAAAATGAGACCCACACAACCGTCCGGACGGTCATGTTTGCGAGTTCACTTGAGCATTTGCAGCATGCCATGCCCATGCGTGCTTATGTATTCTTCATGATAGTGTTTCTTTGGCAAGGAAAGAAATAATTGCAAAGAGAAGAAATAATTGATCCTTCTAATCTTCCCTTGAATGGAGTGCACGTGCCATTTTGAAGCTGTCTATAGGTAGGCAATACAGCAAGCTTGTTAGGAACAGCCTCTTACCCGTGTGGGAAGAAGTGTTTGCTCTTAACAGCCTGAGTAGAAACCTTTCCTTACCGAGGTGTTCCTCCCTCATCAGAGGATTCTCCAACCTCACCTGAAGTGTCTCCCCTCACTTGACGGCTCCCTCATTAGAGGGTTAGGGGTCCTAACGCCCCCAAGACTAAAATACCCACCCCCCCCCCCCCCCCCCCCCCAAGAAACACACACACACACAACAAAAAAAAAAAAAAAAACCCAGCATGCTTGCTTAAAAAAGCTTCTTTTGAGTTGGGGTGGAGTGTCTATGCAATTACACAAATCAAAAGATGTTTATTAAAAAATGGGTCATTGGCATTGAAGAAATTCAAAATTCAAATAATTTCCATAACATCACTGTGGATTTCATTCAAGGAGAATAATTACATTTATAAACCAACCCCACCTAACCTTATCAAGAGGATATGAATAAACCACTTACAAAATAAAAAACTTCTAATAGCCCATGATATTCTCTAACATTCCCCCTCAATTAGATGGTCCTTTTAAAGAAAGGGTCTCTAATTATTAATAAAAATAAAATTAAACCATCAAATCTCTGAAACATAAATCATATTTTTTTGTAAATAAAAAATGATCTTAAGTCTTCTTCGTAATCGCCATCTGTCCATTGATCTATCACTGTAGCAACCCACTCCTTTTTTTAGTCTATCGGTAACGGTGGCAAATTTGTTGCGATTTATTTCTGAAGCTTTCGATCATGAAATAGTGCAATTTGATCGAGATCATGAGGCTTAAGTATTTAGATGAATAAATGAGGGAGATATGGTTGAATTTATTGAAATAAAAGAAAATTGACGGTGATCATCGCGGAAGATAGGACTGTGCCTAGCTTGATTGCAAGATCATCATTGGGCCTGGCTCTTTGATACTATGAAGAAATTCAAAATTCAAATAATTGCCATAACATCACGGTGGTTTTCATTCAAGAACCCTACTAGGACTGAAATAACCCCACCACCACAACACCACCCCCCCCCCCCCCCCCCAATAATATTGGCGATGATTCAATGGCTAAGATTCGGTTTCCTAATGATCACTAGCCTTATAAACATTTTTGACGCTTTTGATCATGATTTATTGTCTCATAAATAAAAAGAAAAAAAGAAAAAAAGGAACTACCTGTGGAATGATCAATTATTGAAAGTTTTTTACAAATTTCTTGAGATCTAATAGAATCAAGACTTAAAAATTAACCCCATAGCCGTGTTAAACCCTCCAAACATTATCAACGATTTGGATCTTGTGTTTGGAGCTCACAAAATTTTAAAAAAAATCCAATGGCTCGCGCTTTTCTACACAAATCTCGAGATTGGTGATGGTTCAATAGTTGAAATTTGGATAAATGGTTGTGTTTGAACTTTTGCCCATTCCTAATGGTTTGAATCTTCATTTACCATCTCAGATTTTAAGAAAAATAAAAAAAATATAGTAGGCGTGAAAACCACATTTTTACTATAGCTGTGCCTCCTATTTTGTCCCTCTTATTTTGAGGAGATGAGTTTTGGGGCATATAGTTTTAATAAGTTTTACCTTTATATGTCTAAAAATAGTCGAGGTTAAAATCACATGTCAAATGGTCTTATTTTTCTAAACTCTAAATATTTTAAACATTTAGACAATAAGAGGCAAAAAATAGTGCTTCTAAATGGGGCTTAAGTGATTATGAACAGTGAATTACGTTAATAACCCATTAACCAAGCATGGTTTTGTATACTTAAGAAGAACCAGCTAAAAAATATGTAGCACTGATGTGAGATAATCTCAAAATACAAGTCAATCCTTTTTATACCCTTTCACCTAACCTCTCTCATTGCCGAGACTTTCTCTCTCTTCCTTTTAATGATGTCAACCCATTTCCATCCCCATTCTGGAAGTCCTTGCTCTTACCAACTACGCTTTTGATTCTGGTCTATCACCCCACTTTGGTTCTGCTTCTGCTTCGCCTTCGCCTTTCGCTCTCTGCTCTTTGCTATATATTTTCTTCTACTTGTGATCTCTGCGCTCTGCTATCCAAGTGTGACTCTCTGTTACGAGGGTTAGAATGTCTTTGAGCCAGAGCACGAGACTGTCACGCCCCCAAAACTGGGCCGGATCCAAACCCGGTTTTAGGGGTGTGAGAATTGGGGCCAATTAAAATTTTTCTAAACATAAATAGCACGGGCCCCAATTCCGGGTGGATCGAAGTCCTTCGTGAGGTTATGCTTGGTGATCAAGTAACCATAATCACACGCAGAACTAAAATCCATACTCATCGTAGATGGACACCATATAACAACCATGTAACAGATCTCATTTTATAATAAAATCAAGGTCAAGTGCTTCGAAGCATAACAATTAAAGTTATAATTTCAAAACAAATAAATTTAATAAATAAACAAATGACCCAAACATGACTTTAGTACATAATTTAACATTCCGATCTCTGCACCAACTCTAGGACACCTCAGATGATGTAATCGGTGCCCCCACTCAATAACTCCGCCATCTGGCGGGATCCCCTACATCGCTTGACCTCCGGTTCGACACCGGTAAAGGGACCTAGACACCAAAAGTAGTGGGTCAGATTGATGTAATCTGGCAAGAGGGTAAACTGCAAGCAATGTATTAATCAACTGAATTAAACATAAGTATTCGTTATGACCCACAATATGTCAGATGCAAACCCCAATGGCATGAATGCACAGAAACGGGTATTCCCGCAATAAATATACAGAAACGGGTAATCCCGCATACAGATAACAGAAACGGGTAGTCCCGCAGATAATAACAGAATCGGGTATCCCCGCAGATAATAACAGAAACGAGTATCCCCGCAGATAATAACAGAATCAGGTAATCTCGCAGATAATAATAGAAGGCACAGCTATGTACTATAATCTATAGTACACGCTGACCCGATGGCATACGTCCACCTCCGAACTGCGGTCGGTCAGAGATATATATAAATGTGCATATTTACAAATACATATATATACATATGCAGAATGAATCATGATATGACACCCTTAATCCCAATATTCAAACCAATATCAATTTGGGTACGTAAACTTTTATAATTGAAAATGTATTATGTATACGTGTCAATTCTAGTTTTTCTGAGGGTAAGCACTAAACCCCCTAACGGTCATAGTTAATTAAATATACACATGAGCACCAACCCTCTTTCACAATGAAAATGTGAGTCCACGATGCTGATATCCTACTTTTGGTGCCTATCATGTAGTGCATCTCGAACCTCACATTCCCATTCTGCATTTTGTATAATTCTCATATGAATATTCAACTAACTTTCCTAAAAGACATAATTCATCTAATCCAATTATATATATTTAGTGAATTTTACAAATTGTGTAAAAGATGTTCAAATCCCAAATCCAAATTTAAATCAAATTATGATAACAAAGGGGAGGAAACTATTAAACTCTTAATTAACCTTGTTGTGTATAATAAAATACTTTATCATTTTACATAACACGAAGGATCTAAATCGCAGATTCAAATTCAACATTTAAACTCAATATAAAAATCCAAATTAGGAATTCAAATGCTTTTTAATTAAGACTTACTCACTCCCAAATAAATCTTAATTAAATTCGATTCAATCTAAATAAGTATTAATCATAAGTAATTAAACCTCAATTAAGTTTATAAACAATTCTAACTAAATTTATAATAATTCATGATTAAGAACCAAATAATAAAATCAATTCACTACTAATATATCAAACCATTAATTAAAACACAACTTCCTAAATCATTTTAAACAAATAACTTAAACCTTAATTACTTATTTAATTATTACTATGATTATTGTTATATATATATATTTTAAACAAAATAGGCCCCACATTAACCTGGGCCCGCCAACCATGGCCCGCCAGGCAGGCAGCCCAGCCCAGCCGGGCCAGGCAGCTGCCCAGCCGGCCCGGGCAGCAGGCCCAGGCCTGCCTGGCTGGCCAGGCGGCAGGCGCTGCTGCCTGGATAGCACAGGCAGCAGCATTGCTCTTTTTTTTTTTTTTTGAAAAACATATTTTTATATTATATAAAAAAAAGAAATCACACCTCCATTATTAATCCAAATCAAGGCACCAAATCAAAACAATGAAATCATATGAAAGTTTAAATCTAAACGAAGAAATCCTACTAAAAGCATATTATCCAACAAACAACAAAAAGATATTACAAATAACCAAAAGCCATTGTTTATAGTTATCCATTTGCCTAAATCTCCAAGCCAAAAGCAAATCTGAAGAGCAGAAGATCCAACCTTAGTTTCCCCTTGGAGAACTTCTAGGGCTTGGTTGCAGAAGAGAGGAAGAAGATGGAAGAATAGGGAAAACCCAAAGGGTTTATATTAAGAGGAAGATTTTTCTAAATTACAAAGAAAGGCTCCCTGCTTCTTAGTGAGTTTTATGAAATTTCAAAAAGAGTCCTCTGGCCCAAAAAGGGTCCATTAACTCAGGCCCCACTTGTGTTAAATCAATCTATCTGACCCTCTTAACCCAAATCAAACCCGACAAATGGTGTGACCCAATATAAAAAAAATTTGGGACATGACATCTCACCCCCCTTAAAGGACATTTGGTCCTCCAAATGACTAACATACCTCTGGAAGAAGGTGCGGATGCTGACGCTGCACTTCGTCTCTAAGCTCC
Organism: Sextonia rubra; assembly: GCA_037013555.1. Taxonomy (NCBI): domain Eukaryota; kingdom Viridiplantae; phylum Streptophyta; class Magnoliopsida; order Laurales; family Lauraceae; genus Sextonia; species Sextonia rubra. Next base: position 1,142,350 of record JASUAD010000007.1, read on the forward strand.
CACGTTGCTTCCTCTGGGCGATGATAACTCCATTGAACCTTCACCCAGTTGATGACACGGTTTCTCAACACCTGTTCCTTGGTATCGACAATCCCTACCGGCTGCTCAGTGTAAGTTGTATCATCCTACACTTGCAATGGCTCATATTGTAGCATGTGTGAAGGATCTGCTACATATTTTCTCAACATAGAAACATGGAAGACGTTATGAACACCCGACAACTCTGGTGGCAGTGCTAACCGATAAGCCACGTCATTAATCTTGCTGATAATCTGGAATGGTCCCACATATCTTTGGGAAAGCTTCCCTTTCTGCCCAAACCGCAATGTACCACGCGTAGGTGATACCTTCAAAAATACATGGTCACCAACCTCAAACTTCAACTCTCTCCTCCTTTTATCAGCATAACTTTTTTGAAGACTGCGGGCAACCTTTAACCTTTCTTGAATTTGTCTTATCTTGTCACTGGACTCTCCAACCACAGACGGTCCATGAAAACCACGAGCTCCAAAATTCGACCAACATATAGGGGTTCGACATCTCCTTCCGTACAAAGCTTCAAAAGGCGCCATGCCAATGCTAGAGTGGTAACTGTTGTTGTACGTGAATTCACATAGAGCCAAACTTTCATCCCAATTAGTCTTGAAATCCAAGACACATGCCCTTAGCATATCCTCCAATGTTTGGTTTGTCCGCTCTGTTTGTCCATCGGTTTGGGGATGATTGGCTGTACTAAAACTCAGCTTGGTTTCTAAGGCTTCCTGCAGTCTATCCTAGTCAGAGACAATAGAAACTCGTTCTCCATGCAATGTCATCACTTCCACCAATAGTGATCCTTCAGATCTTAATACATCTTGGTACCTCCTCGATGAATAGTATACCGAGTATAATGTGCCTCTACCACGATTTCATCCTTCAATTCTGAAAAATCAGGCACACAAATTCTATCTTTATAATACAAAATATTATCTTCAAACTTAAAATCAGGCCTCTCCTCCATATGATCTTTGATTCTTGTAATCGGGGGTCTAGTAACTGGTATTCTCTGATCCTCGGGAGTAATTCAGGTTCCTACAAGAATATACTAGCCAATACTGCTTGCTCACTGATAGACTGAAAGTAAACATCCATATCTTCCAAACATCGAATCTAGAAGTATTCTGCAATTAATCCTCCAGTGAACGCTGCTTTTCTACTTAGAGCATCTGCCACTACATTAGCCTTCCTAGGATGGTACTTCAACCCAAAATTGGAATTCCTAATATACTCCATCCATCTCCTCTGTCTCATATTCAAATCACCCTGTGTGAAGAGATATTGGAGGCTTTTATGGTCCGAATGCACTTCAAAAGTGGCTCCGTAAGGATAATGTCTCCATATCTTCAAACCAAAGGCCACTGTTGCTAGCTCCAAATTATGAGTTGCATACTTCTGTTTATGTTCCTTCAACTGTCGAGACCCATACGCTGCTACCCTCCTATGTTGCATGAGAACACAACCAAGTCCAACTCCGGATGCATCGGTAAAAATCACAAAACATCATTGCCGACAAGTATGGTCAGTATAGGAGCTATGGTCAACCTCCTTTTCAACTCCTGAAAATTATGCTCACAATCCTCATTTCACACAAAAGGAGCTTCTTTACGAGTCAATCGCGACAGTGGGGCTACTATTGAGGAAAATCCTTCCACGAATCTACGATAATAACCTGTGAGGCCTAGGAAACTTCGGATCTCCGACACTGTTTTTGGTCTATCCCACTTTACAACTGCTTCAATCTTCGCTGGGTCCACTGCTAAACCTTCCTTAAAGATGATGTGACCAAGAAATCCTACCTGTTCCAACCAAAATTCACATTTACTTGACTTAGCATACAATTGGTGTTCCCTCAATAACTGCAATGAAGTACGAAGATGCTGAGCATGCTCTTCCCGACTCTTCAAATATACAAGTACATCATCAATAAACACCACCACAAACTTATCTAAGTACTGTGCAAAAACCCTATTCATCATAGCTATAAAAGTTGCTGGCGCATTTGTCAACCCAAACGACATCACCAAAAATTCGTAGTGACCATATCTAGTTCTGAATGCAGTTTTTGGAATATCTTGATCTCGTACCCTCAACTGGTGATATCCTGACCTTAGATCAATTTTAGAAAAATATTGAGCACCTTGCAATTGATCAAACAATTCATCGATTCGCGGTAAAGGATACTTATTCTTGATGGTCACTTGATTTAGTTGTTTATAATCAATACACATTCTCCTAAAACTATCCTTTTTCTTTTACAAATAATACTGGAGCCCCCTAAGGAGAGACACTTGGTTTAATAAAACCCTTGTTCAGCAACTCCTATAATTGTTCCTTGAGTTCTCTCGACTCAGCTGGGGCCATTCTATAAGGGGCTCTGGAGATCGGAGCTGTGCCCAGCACAAGCTCAATTGCAAGGTCAATCTCACGGACCGGCGGCAATCCAAGAATATCATCGGGAAAACATCCAGAAACTCAGATACCACTGGTATCTCCTCCACCGCTTTAGTCCGTTTATCCTCCGTGATAAATGCAATATACCCCTCAGAACCTTTCATCAATAATTTCATAGCCTTAATGACCGAGACCACATGAGTAACAACCTTTTTCTTAGATCCCGCAAATAGCACCTCAGTGCCATTATCAGCCGTTAACTTCACTATCTTGGCATGACAATTCATAACTGCACTATGAGTAGCAAGCCAATTCATACCCAAAATGGCATCAAAGTCATCATCGTCAATAGTATCAAATTGGCCTTAAACACAACTCCACTTATCACCAATTTACAATTAGGGTAGTATTTCAAACAACTAACCTTTTTACCCATCGGGGTGGCCACAATTAAATCATACGGCAAATCAATTGCTTTAACACCAATTTTCAAGGCAAAACTAGGGGAAACATAGGAGTGCGTAGAACCGGGATCAAATAAAGTTTTAGCATGGGTATCACAAATAGAATTAGTACCTTCCACAATGTTCTCTGTAATATCAGCTTGCTCCTGGGTCATGGCATACACTCTGCCTGCCTGTTGTGGCCTTGATTGCTGTCTGTTAGGCCCCTGTGGTCGCTGAGGTCCTTTCTGAGGTCGGGGCTGCTGGGGAGGTCGGTACAACTGCATCTGCTGTGCGGCGCCTAGAACCGCTGCTGGGGGGGAGCTAGTGCTAACTGTCTTAGCGGCTGTGCTTGAATAGGAACCCCTTGCCTAGATGCCTGCCCATACTGCTGACCTTTCTTCTTAGGGCAATAATTGACCTGATGATTAGTGTCACCACAGTAAAAGCACCCCCCCGTCTGTCTCCAACACTTAGAAGTAGAGTGGTTATTGCCACAAATGCCACAAGACTCCCTCCTTTGCTTTTTGAATTGGTGTTGTGGGGTTGGAGACGGAGTAACTTTCTGCTTAGGTTGGCTCATAGGAGTCATGCGCCCAATCACCTCCTCTGCGCAATATGCCTTATCCAAATATGCCTGGTAAGTATTCAGAACTTGTGACTTGGCATGAAGGAGTATATCTGGTCGAAGGCCATCGAGGAACCGTCGAATTCTCTCACTTTCTGGAGTGATGAGGGTTGGTGCGAAACGAGAGAGACGAATAAACTGCAGCTCATACTCCCGAACAGACGGATTCCTTTGCTTCAATCTATTGAACTCTATTCGCTTCTAAATGCGAACATGCTCCGGTACGTACTTCTTGGGAAACAGATTACGAAAAGTAGTCTAGGCCACCTTTTTGGTAATCCCCTATATATTAGCGACTAAACGACCAATAATGCGGAAAGTAAAGAACTCCTATAACCTCTAAACATTTGCTAAAGTTCGAATACGATTATGAACGCCAAAAACCCCCCAACGTTCCCACTTAATGTTTCTAATCCTCACATTGGACCTACGTTTTAGTATCTTTTAGAACTTCTAGAACTTGACTGTCTCTGATACCATCTGTCACACCCTCAAAACTGGGCCGGATCCAAACCCGGTTCCAGGGGTGTGAGAATTGGGGCCAATTAAAATTTTTCTAAATATAAACAGCACAGGCCCCAATTCCGGGTGGATCGAAGTCCTTCGTGAGGTTATGCTTGGTGATCAAGCAACTATAATCACACGCGGAACTAAAATCCATACTCATCGCAGACAGACACCATATAACAACCATGTAATAGATCTCATTTTATAATAAAATCAAGGTCAAGTGCTTCGAAGCATAACAATTAAAGTTATAATTTCAAAACAAATAAATTTAATAAATAAACTAATGGCCCAAACATGACTTTAGTACATAATTTAACATTCCGATCTCTGCACCAACTCTAGGACACCTCAGATGATGTCATCGGTGCCCCCACTTAATAACTCCGCCATCTGGCGGGATCCCCTACATCGCTTGACCTTCGGTTCGACACTGGTAAAGGGACTTAGACACCAAAAGTAGTGGGTTAGATTGACGTAATCTGGCAAGAGGGTAAACTGCAAGCAATGTATTAATCAACTGAATTAAACATAAGTATTCGTTATGACCCACAATATATCAGATGCAAACCCCAATGGCATGAATGCACAGAAACGGGTATTCCCGCAATAAATATACAGAAACGGGTAATCCCGCATACAGATAACAGAATTGGGTATCCCCGCAGATAATAACAGAAACGAGTATCCCCGCAGATAATAACAGAAACGAGTATCCCCGCAGATAATAACAGAATCGGGTAATCTCACAGATAATAACAGAAGGCACAGCTATGTGCTATAATCCATAGTACACGCTGACCCGATGGCATACGTCCACCTCCGAACTGCAGTCGGTCAGAGATATATATAAATGTGCATATTTACAAATACATACATATACATATGCAGAATGAATCATGATATGACACCCTTAATCCCAATATTCAAACCAATATCAATTTGGGTACGTAAACTTTTATAATTGAAAATGTATTATGTATACATGTCAATTCTAGTTTTTCTGAGGGTAAGCACTAAACCCCCTAATGGTCATAATTAATTAAATATACACATGAGCACCAACCCTCTTTCACAATGAAAATGTGAGTCCACGATGCTGATATCCTACTTTTGGTGCCTATCATGTAGTGCATCTCGAACCTCACATTCCCATTCTGCATTTAGTATAATTCTCATATGAATATTCAACTAACTTTCCTAAAAGACATAATTCATCTAATCCAATTATATATATTTAGTGAATTTTACAAATTGTGTAAAAGATGTTCAAATCCCAAATCCAAATTTGAATCAAATTATGATAACAAAGGGGAGGAAACTATTAAACTCTTAATTAACCTTGTTGTGTATAGTAAAATACTTTATCATTTTACATAACACGAAGGATCTAAATCGCGGATTCAAATTCAACATTTAAACTCAATATAAAAATCCAAATTAGGAATTCAAATGCTTTTTAATCAAAACTTACTCACTCCCAAATAAATCTTAATTAAATTCGATTCAATCTAAATAAGTATTAATCATAAGTAATTGAACCTCAATTAAGTTTATAAACAATTCTAACTAAATTTATAATAATTCATGATTAAGAACCAAATAATAAAATCAATTCACTACTAATATATCAAACCATTAATTAAAGCACAACTTCCTAAATCATTTTAAACAAATAACTTAAACCTTAATTACTTATTTAATTATTACTATTATTATTGTTATATATATATATTTTTTAAACAAAATGGGCCCCACATCAACCTGGGCCCGCCAGCTATGGCCCGCCAGCGACTCGGGCCCGCCGGGCAGGCAGCCCAGCCCAGCCGGGCCAGGCCGCTGCCCAGCCAGCCCGGGCAGCAAGCCCAGGCAGCACATGCTGCCTGGCTGGCCAGGCAGTAGGCGCTGCTGCCTGCCCAGCGCAGGCAGCGGCACTGCTTTTTTTTTTTTTTTTGAAAAACATATTTTTATATTATATAAAAAAAAAGAAATCACACCTCCATTATTAATCCAAATCAAGGCACCAAATCAAAACAATGAAATCATATGAAAGTTTAAATCTAAACGAAGAAATCCTACTAAAAGCATATTATCCAACAAACAACAAAAAGATATTACAAATAACCAAAAGCCATTGTTTATAGTTATCCACTTGCCTGAATCTCCAAGCCAAAAGCAAATCTGAAGAGCAGAAGATCCAACCTTAATTTCCCCTTGGAGAACTTCTAGGGCTTTGTTGCAGAAGAGAGGAAGAAGATGGAAGAATGGAGAAAACCCTAAGGGTTTATATTAAGAGGAAGATTTTTCTAAATTACAAAGAAAGGCTCCCTGCTTCTTAGTGAGTTTTATGAAATTTCAAAAAGAGTCCTCTGGCCCAAAAAGGGTCCATTAACTCAGGCCTCACTTGTGTTAAATCAATCTATCTGACCCTCTTAACCCAACTCAAACCCGACAAACGGTGTGACCCAATATAAAAAAAATTCGGGACATGACACAGACTCCCTACTATCTAGGTTTTGCTCCCTGCATCTATGTCTGGGAGTTTGTCATAGTTTGTTAAGTACCTTCTCCCCAAACAGGATTTCTCTCTTTCATTTTATTTGGAAGGCTATGGATAAGTTGAACAAGGCCCTCCATGAAGAAGCAGAATGGACTGAAAATAAAGATGGAAGAACACCTAATCCTCAAAAAGACAAGCAGATGGAACAATGAAACCCCATTCGGCTTTGGTTTTAGGCTGAGTCACCACTTCAATGAAAATAAACAGCATCCTGATATGTCAAGGTTCGCAACACCTAATTGTAATGAAGATGATGGTGGAGAGATGTTCTTTTTCATCGTTTTAATGTGAATTATGGACTTAATTAGGTGAATTGCACTAAATTTTATTCATTCTCGTCATTTGAATCATTTTCACCTGGGAATATGAATTTTTACAATTTTTCACACATTTCCTGCATTCTTAGCATTTTATGCATTTTTTTATTTGAAGAGTCCCATTAGAGTAGATCTTTGTCTGGACGGGTCCTGCTCCAATGTGAGATCTTTAGTATTTGATGGATTTAATTAGAATGTGAAAAAAAAATATGGGATCCACATTGAAGAATGAAAGAAATTAACGCAAGTAGGACCCACACATCACATTTCATGCTTTTTCACTCGTGCCAAAAGGAGGGTTTCACTGACACAATATTTGTTGCAGAGGATTTTTGAAGAAGTATCTCCCAATTTGAATTTCAAAATTAGATTTAAATTTGAAAGAGATGAAGAATCCAAATTCAAAATGGAGTTCACGGCCAGCAAGAATAGGTGCCTTCTACTTGATAAAAACTCAAGCCACAAGATTATATAAGTAGGGTCCACTATGAAGACCCACTTGGGCATAAGATAGGAAGAAGCAATATGCTTAGGAAGCACATATGCATGTTTTTATCATGACTAGAAAAAAAGGTGCAGCCTACACATGGAGTTATATATTAGACACCTTTGATGATGAGTAGGCCATGATGATATAGATGGTGTGAAAAAGAATTGGAAGGCTATAGTTGTTTGAATGATGAGATGAGAAGGTGGATTATCAATGTTTTATACCGATTCATTGTTTAAACAAATTTTTAAATAAAGTGAAACTTTGCTGATAAGGATATTTTATAAGAGAAAGCTAATAAAAAAAGAAGGAAAGTGGCAACTCATATCCACGTCACTTTCTTGGTTGGGTTTGTGCTGAGTGTTTGCCAAAGAATTTGGAGATCTTAATCGTTCATTATCTATAAAGTTCAAGTCCAAGTAAGATAATAAATAAAGAAGGAAAGTGGCAACTTATGCTAGTCACGTACATCTCATGAACAACTTGTAGTTGCTGTCTTTTACTCTTCTAAAATACTGGCATATGGGAGACTTATCAAGACAGTCAATCTAAAAAGATTTGAATGGAGATTTGTTTTCAAAGGGAAATAAGAAAAAAATCAACAAGGAAAACTCATAGGTTACAAAGGAAAGCTTTAAATCAATGACAAAGCATAAGGTCTTAAAACACATATCACACATCCACAGCAACCATCTCCATTTCTCTCTCACATCCCTCGCTACCATCCATCTCCATGCTCTCTCTCTCTCTCTTTCTCTCTCTCTGCACTTCTCTCTCCTCTTTCTCCTTTCTTCTCTTCTCTCTCTAGTGTCGAAAAAATAGAGAATTAATTTGGATATTCTGGAGCCCTGTTCTAGAAGCTAGGCTAGAAGAAAGTATTGAGAGCTTGAAAGAATCATGGAAATATCAATAAAGTCTGCTTTCTTTGCAATGGAGAAGTAGATTTTCGGGTCGGAGCACAACGATGAAATTTAGTGATTTTACTTTCAATTTTTGTTTTTAATTTATCCTTTTTAATGTCTCAATAATATATGCTTAGAATAATAAATCTGTCATCGCTGAAAGTGCAACAACTAGATCTCACCAAGTCCTAGAGGGAGGGGGGTGAATAGGACTATTAAAAATTTCTTTCCATATATGAGGTTATATTAGTGTGCAATTTAAAGGATCAATCAATATTAAAAATCCACAATTATGATTAAAAAGGATGCTCAGAGTAGTGTGTGCTGACAATATGTAGATGTGCTACTAGAACAAGGAAGATATAGCTCAAGAAGATGACCAACACAAGTAAATAAGGCTATAAGGCATCCATCACACACAATAAGAAACAAACACAGAAATTTATAGTGGTTCGGTCACAAACCTACATCTACTCTCAAGAGGAATCTTTCTTGGTTCCACTGAATATGAGGTACTTACATAACAAAACCTCTTGCAACAAGTTTTGATCCAGTGGTTTGTATTGCACAACTGGATTTTTTTGATCAGGTAGTTGATCCTTGATCTATTCCACCAACTACAACAATTTTTGATGCGGTGGTATGTCTTCCACCATATACAGCAGAGAAAATTGAAATGAAGTAGAACACCCGAACAAAAATTGGATACCTTAGCTTTGAATGGTGCTCTTAAAGCTTGAAAGAATACCTCAAAGCTTTGACCTCTTGTGCTTGATCCTTAGTGATGAAGATCTTCAAATGAGTGCTCAGCCAAGGGAAGAAGTTTTATAAAGATTTGGAAGGCTAAGATTTCCTCAGATTGAATTTAAGTCTTTTCTAAATGCACAACTACTCTTCTTAGAACAATAATGGCACTTAAAGAGTTACAGAGAAGGTGGTTGTGGGAGGTTTTAGTATGGTTTTACTAATGGTGCAAGGGTTCAACTCTGTTGGACTATTTCTCAATTTCATGTTCTTCCTTGGAGGAAAAAAGAAGTTCTTTTAAATACAAAGAAGTTCCAACGGTTACATTTACGGCTAGGAAAAAGTGGCGTACGGCTTAGCCGTATGCTCTGAAAAAATCCAATGGCTAGTTTGATTAGGTTCAATGTTTTTCCTTCTTACAGTTAAGCTTATGGTTTAGTTGCGTGATAAGCCGTAACCACCTTACGGCTTAGCCGTGGTCATCCGTAAGTTAAAATTTGTCAATACTGCTTTTTGGAAAGTGGCTCGTAAACTTTACGGCTTAGTCATGAAACATTCTACAGCTTAGGTGTGAAGGTCTTATGGCTTAGCCGTAAGATCAATCATAGGCAATATATGGTCAACAGCTCTCTCTGGAAAATGGCACGTAAATTCCACGGTTTAGCCATGAATCATACAACGGCTTAGCCTTAGCCCTTTTATGGTGTAGACGTAGTGTTAGCAGTAGAACAAATGGTTTAAAATCTTCTCTTCGGAGAGTGAGCCGTAGGATTTACGGCTTAACCGTGATCCAAGCCGTAGTTTAAAAACAAATTGTTTAGAAATCTTTTTTCTATTCTATTTCTAAGGACATTAAGGGTCAGTGTTACCTTATCCTTTAGCACTCAATGATATCTTCTAGATGATGGATTTGATTGATCTTAATCTTCCTTGATCTTGCTTGATCTTCATTGATAAACCTTGATCTTCTTTGATCTTCCTTGATCTTCGTTGATGTACCTTGGTCTTTCTAGAACTAGATTAGACTTGGGTCACGGAATTGACAATACATTCTTACAATGACACTAACAATCGCGCTTTACGCAAACCTCTGTTTATGTTCATAATAAATTATTTTCTGATTATTTGTTATTATTTTGATAAATTATGCTTAGGCTTATATGCTTTTGATATTTTATTCTTAATTTGATAAATGATGTTTAATAATTTTTACTTTAATGAGGTAATGGAGATCTTGGGTTCTTTTTGTTAAAAGTTAGTTTTTAAAAAGAAAGATCCTCCGAGTCAAAAACATTGAGTTGTTTCTGGTCTAAGTTATTTTCAAGACTAAAGATTAAATTAAATTGCATAAATTGGTTATTAAATTCATTTAATGGATTCTTTGTTGCTTTGATCTACTTTTATCATCATTATCATCAGTTTATTTACTTAATAATTTTATTTTGATTTTTCATCCATATCTTAACTTGTTTTGATTCATATTTGTTTTATTGTTATTAAAAACAATCAGATTAAAAAAAAGAAATAAAAATTTCAAAAAGTGCTCCTTATGGGATCGACCTGTTTTATCATTGTCTCAAAAAGACAACTATGCACTTGTCATCGTCTCAAAAGGATAATTATACACTTACAATTTTAAGTAAATTAATTAAATTTATATCAAGAGATCCATGGTTTTGTGAGGTGGGTGAACTGTTGGGAAAAAAAAAAGGAAATAGAGTCCAAGATGTCCCAAGGACGGCAGACTTAAGCCGGGGGAAATTTGCAAAGCCAGCACTAGCTGCAAACATTGAAAAAGGTCGATTCGTGATCCACTTCCAGTCACAAAAGCAGATGGACAGGGTCTGGGCAAGGGGTTGTGGACCGTAAATGGCATGATTCGCGGACTCCAGCATGTAGTAGAAAATCTTGCTTATAATGATGTGGATGTTAACGCTTTGTCTTTTTGGGTTCAGATTCATAATTATCTGCTGTTGCGCTCTTTCAAACACTGTGTCTCAAACATTGGCAATGCTATTTGAGCAGTCCAGGAAATTTGCTTTGAGGATGATGAAGGATTTTCCTATGAAGATGTTGTCAGACGAAGGATGGAAATGGACGTCAAAAGCTTCTTCCCTCCTATTGTTCAATCAACAGGGGAAGGTAGATGGATCTATCTAAAAATATGAGTATCTCCTAGCTATATGCAAATATGGTGGTTTAATTACACACAGTGAAGAAGACTGTGGAAAGAGTTAGTAGTCTTGAGAATATTCCAAGTCATCTACAAGGATGGACCAAGGCTCCAATTCCTGGTATAGACCAAGGTAAATCACACTATTCTTTTGGCGGATGGATGTTTGCTCCCCGGTTCAGAAGGGAAGTTAATAGTGGGAGACGATCAACTAGTGAAAGCCCTTCTTGGAGGAAAAAAGCTGAGTCAAATCGGTGCTCATGGGGTGAGTCCTGGACCGAGTCACTTTGACTCATCCAATAGTGGGACAGTGTGAAGTTTAGCAATTCTCAAAACCTGTCTCAATGCAAGTCCAGCAGCAGTAGGCGTGAAACACGTAGCATAGGGCAGGCTAGAATGAGGGCAGATTATGATGATTTCTTGGAAAATAGAGAAGAAATAAACGCTCACTCAAATCTCGCAGAGAATCAAGGTGGTGTTTTGGACCTGGAAGCTTTAATGCATGTTCTCATTAATGCATCCCTGAACTGATCTGCCCAACGGCTAGATGCATCTAATGGATTAGAGCAATTCATCGGGACAGATTCAAAAGGTTTCCTTAAACCTGTTTTTTGAGGAGTTCGAGTTGTACCTCCTGGGTTTGAAAATTTTAAATGACAGATGGCGGGACAAAGATCTAAAAATATGGAAGCCCAGAGTCAAGATAACTGCCATACATTTGAATCTTCCCATTGCTTGAATAATGGGGTCCCACCTGGACTTCCAAATAAGTTTACGGGCCTAGGTGGATCTGATCTCATCACTACCGATTCACAAAGGCCTAGGCCTCAACAGGTTGAAGGCATGACGGGTACGATTGAAAGGCAGCGGGATTTGTCATTGGGTAAAAATTCCTCTCATCCTCTTTGAGGAACCTAAGACCCCTCCTCATAATGCACTCTGTCAATCACCATCAAGACGCAACCTTGAGGAGACATACAAAGAGGCCCCAAACTCTCTTATACTCAGATTGCTATAGATAACAGCGACAATCTTATGGACTCCGAGAAGAACGCTATTGTTGGTGTGGATCTTGAAAAAGTGCTCTCCGTAGCACTGAAAAAGCTTGCAATACAAATTCACCCCAAGTAAATCTCCTCAAACCCGACCTGGTGTCTCGAAGCATTAGAAAGAGATCCGTGACAAAACCAGAAGTGGCGAAGAGAGTGAAGACTTGCCAATGATGCCATTTGCTACTGGAATTTCAGAACAACTGGTAGCGTGCTCCTCTGGAACTATTCAATCTCGGAGAGAAACTGCTAAAGTAAAATCTTCTAAACCCTCTTGTAGTTATGCATCTAATATGCCTTTTTTTTACCATCAGTAATTTATGATAATAATTCTTCTAGCATTACAAGAAGAAATAAATCCAATTTCATCACCCAAAATGTCTCTGATAAAGGTGTTATCTGGAATTGTAGAGGTTCTAAGACCGCCTCAACAGTCCGGGAAATCAAAAGACTGTGTAGGGAAAACCAACCAAAACTTTTATTCTTATCAGAGACAAAAGTTAATGATGATGAAATTGACAAATTAGCCAGAAAATTGAAATTCTATAATAAAGAGATTGTTCTTGCTATAGGTAATGTTGGAGGCCTTGCTTTATTTTGGCAAGAGTCTTATGATCTAGTGGTTCTTGAGAAGATCAAATGGTTGATACATTCATCATCATCATCATTATCATCATCAAAGCCCTATCCTAACTATGTTGGGGTCGGCTACATGAATTCTATTTTTCTATTACATTCTATTTTGACTTAAATCTTTCGATAAGTGAAACTTCTTCAAATCTAAATTAATCACTTTCATCCATGTTTTCTTCGGCCTATCCCTACCTCTTAATGGGCCTTCCACCTATATATCCAAATTTTTTTTCATCGGTGACATTACTGACCTACGCTCAATATGCCCAAATCATCTTAAACGAGTTTCTCTAATCTTATCCCCTATTGGCGCTACCCATAAATGTTCTTGAAAACGCTCATTTCTAAGTGGTTGATACATTGCATTATCAAAAGTTGTATGAATTGGTACATTAAATGCATTCAGGGTCCTCCTTCTTACACTAAGGATAAACAAACCTTCTAGGAATCCTTGAGCAAATTAAGCACTAAGTTCAAGGGCCTGTGGATGATGAGAGTTCAATGAAAAGTTGAAAAAACACAAAAACTAAGGTGGTAAGAATTTTAATCCTAGCAAAGCTAAATATGCCTTGGGTTTCGTGGAGAATCTGAGCACGTTGGACCTTGGTTCTATTGGACCAAAGTTTACTTAGACAAATAAAAGAAAAGGCCTTGCCCTTGTCAAAGAGAGGCTTGATAAGGCAATTGGAAATATAGTTGGCGGAATTTATTTCCAGAGGTAACTTTTCTATTTTGACAGCTTGGGGCTGACCATGCTCCAATTCTTTTCATTAGCTATCCAAAAATTCCCAAGCTCCCACGCCCTTTTAGATTTCATAATATGTGGTTTGGGGATGATCATTGTGAAAAAACTATCTTGAACAAATGGCGAAGGGCTGGTAAAATTAATAAGGACAACATAGGTCAAACACTCCATCTTTTATGACAAGACCTCTTACAATGGAATAAAAATAATTTTGGAAAAGTTGAGAAGATGATTAAGGAAACTACATTGGAATTAGAAGGGATCAAGAAAAAGGAAATTAATAAAACTAACGTTGAAATTGAAATTATTATATATTAAGTTGGTCGAGTTCAATTGAGAAATCAACCTCCATTTGCTCAATTGATTTTGGCTATCTAGAATTTATTTTGACTATCTCTTGATATCTACAGAGAACCGTGATTCCTTCCTCTATTATTAATTTCTCTTTACAAATCCTATGATTCTTCCTTTCTTCAATCATTACACCTTTAATCAAACCCTAGGGTAGATTCCTACTTTCCATAAGACCTTTTTAAATTAGTCTCTTTCTTCTCTATAATGCAACTTCTCCATAACTCAACAAGGTTGTGTGGCCCATGAATTTTGCAGGTGTATGTTTCCTTTTTCCTCTTTATTTGGAAGTTGAGAGATATTATGGGTTTTGAGGAGAGCTTTCAATACTTGTGATGACCATTATATTCAACAGATGCGGGTCAATTTGGTTCATTCCTCTAAGTGAGGATTTTTACAAAACTGGTCCAGTAGGCACACTTTTTGAGTGGTGAGTCTCTTGATCAATTTGGTCCATTCCTCTATGCTAGGATTTCTACAAATTGGTCCAATAGGCACACTTTCCGAGTGGCGAGTCTCTTGATAAATTTTAGTTTACTCAAATTTATTTCTAATGTGTTTGTATGGTGATTATTTGTCTTGTTTTTATATACGAAAGAAATCGATTTAAATTAGTAATTCAGCCTCAGTTGATTTTGACCCTTGCTAATTTGTTTTGACCTAGCGAGCCACATCAACACAATTCTTATTTTCCATTAGGAAATGCCCCTATCATCAAGAAATTATTTTTTTAATACTTTAAAAGCATTCATCAGATCCAATTAAAACTGATGGTTTCAAATTGCTCTTCTATTCTAATAGAAATAAGGCCCATGCTTATATTAATAAAATAGTTAAAACTGGGAAAAAAAATCTACTCTTGGTATTTTTCAAAATTCTTAGAAGAAGATAAGATGAAAAGGAGCTTAGATATTTATGGTAAAAAGATGAAATTCATGTAGAAAATAATAGTGAGCAATATTATTATTAATAATAAGTATTTCAATTAATAAAAAAAATATTGATTTTGAGCAAAAGGTATACAGGAAACTGAAAAAGAATTAAATATGTATATTCATTTGTCAATGAGAATGACCAAAAAGGTATATAAAATACTACAAGAATAAAAAAGTAGTTATTCAAGCCAATGAAGAATTTAAAATAATTAAAAAAAAATATTCAAAAATAAATGTGCCTTTTCGTTATATTTCTAGATATAACAATTGGAAATCAATCCATCCAATGTTATTTTAAGCTTTACTTCATTAGACCTCATTTCGACGATATTTTTTTTTCTTTTTTGTTTTGTTTTACATGGTTATATTGGTAGAGCTATTGGTAGAGCTTAAGGTGTTTATGTTGCTCATGCATGGTAGCATATGGCTAAGCAACTTCATAGCCCAAAATTAAGGTAGGACCCTAATCAAAAAACTTTAGCAAATAAAAGATGAATAATGCATTAGAAAAATAAGTTGGAGAAATAAAATAGCCAATAATTCATCCCAAAAAACTTCATGATCAACCAAAAGAAAACATTCATTAGACCTAGATGTATAACCAATGTTGAAGCAAATGTAATTATTTATTTTTTATATATGCAAACTTTACAAAAATTTAATTTCATTTTACCTGAATTTGTATCTCATGTTTAGACTAAATATTATTTATAATTTTTACTATCTTTAATATTATAAATTATATATTGCCCCGTGCTAAGCATAGGCATGTTTTACTAGTTTAACTTAGTAGAAGACTTGATGCATATTTAGCCAGATAAGAAGAATTATGGCAGCGAAAATCTAGAGAACTATGGCTTAAAGAAGGTGATAGGAATGCAAAATTTTTTCACCCTAGTGCAATTGATAGAAGAAAAAATAATAGAATTGATAAATTGAAGACTATAGATTGAAAATGGCTAGACTCAAGGGAGGAAATTGAGGAAGCCTTTTGTGAGAATCTAAAAAACATCATGTCTACCTCTGGGCTTAGAGACTTGAGTGAGATTAAAGATCTAATTCAATGTATAGTGACCAGTGAAGAAAATATTTCTTTGATCTTTAGCCCATCTACAAATGAAAAAAAAGAGGCGACCTTCCAAATTGGGTCCCTTAAATCTCAAGGACCAAATGATTATCCGGCTAAGTTCTATCAACATATGTGAGGCTCGGTTGGTAATGATATCATTAACTTAGTGTAGGGGTTTTTCACCCATAAATATTCTCTCAAAAGAATTAATAAACTTTCTTAGTGTTTATGCCTAAAAAGAGTAATCCCTAGAATGTAAATGATTTTAGGCCCATTAGCTTGTGCAATGTTATCTATAAGGTAATTGCTAAGCTGGTGGCTAACAAACTAAAAAATGTCATAGGGAAGGTAGTTGGGAAGTTTCAAACTACCTTTTCAAAGGAAGATCTATTTCAGATAACTATATTGTTGCTCATGAAGTTATCCACTCATTTAAGAAAAAACTAAAATCTAAGTCTATGGAGCTAAAGTTTGATATGGCTAAAGCCTACCATAGAATGGAATGTGATTTTGTTAGGGACGTTGTTGTTGAGGCATTTGGATTTGATAGGGAAATCATTTAAATCATTATTGAATGTGTATTATTTGTTTCTTTCTCCATTCTCCTTAACGGGTCCCCTTTTGGTAATGTGAATCCCACAAGAGGATTAAGACAAGGAGACTTCTTTCTCCTCATATCTTCATCTTAGGACCCGAAGTTCTCTCATGTATGATTATTAGAGCATAAGACAAAGGGCTAATTAATGGTGTTAAGATGGCTAGGAATGCACCCAGTACCTCTCATTTGCTTTTTCCTTATGATAGTTTTCTTTTCATTAATGCTAAAATTAATGAGGTTAGAGAAATAAAATATATCCTTGAGGATTATTGTTTAATGTCAAGTCAACTTATCAACTTCTGTAAGTCTAAGGCTTATTTTAGCAAGGGTACTTTGGCCTTAAGAAGTAGAGAATTGACCAAAATTTTAGGAATTCGTCTCTTGAATGATAATGAGAAATACTTAGGTAATCCAATTGTTATGAACAAGAATAAGAATACTAACTTTCAACCCCTCATTTCAAAAGTTAGATGCAGAATAATGTTTTGGCAGGCCTAACTTCTTTCTCAAGTTGGGAGGAGAACTCTTATCAAGTCAGTTGCCTCCACTATCCCAGTGTATAGTATGTCGGTGCTCCAACTTTCATCTAAAACCACTAATAATATAGATAAAATGTTTAGGAAATTCTTTTGGGGGGAACACCCTTGCATAAAAAAAGGTGCAAACTATTAAATGGGAAAATATTTGTAAATCTATTGATGATTGGGGTCTTGGTATTAGAGATGTCAAAACTAATAATTTAGCCCTCTTAGTAAAAACTTGTTGGAGAATTATGGCTAATGAAAATTGACTCAGCTCCAAAATTCTTAAAGCTAAATACTGTCCAAACAAACTGTAACACCCCGACCCGATTTGATCCGGATTCTTTGGGAAGCAGATTTCAAGAAGGGCAATTCTTAGTTTTGGAAGGAGTTTGTGGAAGCCACTAATTTTATTAAAGATAAAATGGGGTGGATTATCAGAAATGAGGGAAGTATTTCGATTTGAAAATGTAATCGAATTCCCTATAAAGGTGGTCTTAAGAAACCTTTTTCTATTGTCACTAATGAAGATCTTGTTGTCAAGGATCTTTTTTACCAAAATAATAATTGGAATATCCACCTCATTAGAAAAACTTTTAGCAATAGCATGGATGCTCAAAGTGTTTTGAAAATTTATATTCCTCGGCATAATATAAATGATAGAAAGATCTAGCCATTTGCCAAGAATGGTGAGTTGACTACTAAATTTGATTATATTGCCATGATCGATGAAAGAGATAGTATTTCTAATCCTTCACTTCAATGTATTTCTAATCCTTCACTTCAATGGAAGAACTTTTGGCATCTTCCCCTACCTTAAAGGGCTAAACTTTTTGGGTGGAAATGTTTGCACAAAGCTATTCAAGTACGCAAGTTTCTTCATAGTAAATCCATTTCTTCTACTAATATATGTCCTATTTGCAATACAAATAAAGAGACTGTGGAACATGCACTCTTCCAATGTGGGTTATGCTAGAGCAACTTGATTTAGCTTTAGTTTTGGGTTTTTAGCTTCTCATATCACTAACATTAGTCTTGTTGAGTGGTGGAAATCTTTCATGGTGAGGTGTGAGTCAACAGCTCCTTCTGTTACTTGGTCTTATCAAGCCTTGGCAGTAGCCCTTTGGTGGGCCCTAGAAAACTAGAAATGACTATATTTAGATGAAAAGTGATTTATCCATTGAAGTCTCTAAGAGTTGTATTAAATTTAATAATTCATTCTGGCTGTAAAGCTAAAGAACTTCAATCAGTGGCGGCTGATCTTATCCAAGGCTTCAACTTGAGCTCCTCTCATGACATAGTCTATATATTTTTTTTAATGCAGCTTTTAGCACCTGTAATGGTAAGGCTGGGTTCGATTTTGCCTTTTGGTGTAATGGTTGTTGGTTGGGTGTAGGTGCAATCAATTGATCGAAAGTATGCTTATCAAAAGAAGCTGAGGCAAGGGCAATCCTTACAGCATTGATTAAAGCTAAAGATAGAGGGCTTTGTAAAGTCCATATTTTGTCAAATGCCTTAGAGGTGGTGCGAGCCATTAAAGGATCATATTATTGGTCCATTGAACCTATTTTGAAAGACATTACAACTTTTTCAATTCAGTTTGAATTGGTTAATTTTTCTTATATTCCTAAAATGTTGAATTTTGTAGTTCATAATCTTGCTACATTGTGGGGTTGGTGGGATATGGAATGTTGAGTTTTATGTTCCTTTATCCCCACTGTAATGTCTTTTTGTTGTTCCTTTGTTCTTTTGAATGAATCTTTTTATTTGCCAAAAAAATAAAATATCCTTTTTATACAAACCAGTCATAATAGCATGCATGAAAAATTAATTAACATGTGATAAAGAAGTTCAATGATACATGATACATGGGTCCCACTTGTAAATGCATCATTCAATGATGTTGTGGGGGCATTGCACAATTAAAAATTAGAATAGGGATATAAAATGAAACCTTTCCATAGAGCAGGACGGTCATGTTGGTATGGAGTGTCAAGAATAATGGATGAGAAGACTAAATTGTATGGGCACAATAGTGGCATTGTTGGGAATGATGTGTTATCAGGATAGGACAATATAGGAGCCCATAAAGCTTATTAGATAGGGCACTCAGAGCAATTGATGAGACTATAAATGAGTGGGAGCGGGCAAGTGAGTCCTTTCCGTGGGGGTGAAATTTTATGGTTCTGGAACAATAGAGAAAAGCAGTGTCCTAATGCGGGCCATATCCTTAACCCAGATCATTGATTTTGAAAGTTGGAAGTAGATCATGATCCAAAGATTTTCCCTAACAAAAATACATTTAGACTACAATCACTAGATTGAAAAAGTATGGTTAAGATTACCTTTCTTAGTGCCTATCTTTTAGTCTTCTTAATAAACTTTTTTATATAATGGCTACTAGTCAAGAGAGGTACTTTAAATTTGAAGGCCCAGAGATTAATTTTTAAACATGTGAGTGATACAATTTACCAAGGCGCCAACACCACTCAACCATAAGAGTGTTGGCAAAGTTTTTTTTATATTTATTTGGGAATATTTAAAAGGACTTCTCAACCACATTTTTCATCCATCTTGCATGGCTCATCTATGGATGAAAATAATTCAATCAAGGATAAGATAAGGATGTATAGATCAGAAAATTATTTGATAGATGATCAAGAGTTGCTAGTATGTTTGTATTGGCTAATTCATGGGCTGGACAAAACTTGGGTCCTTTGAGTTGTATTTTACATTTAGAATGGATTGTGGTTGGACGCATAATAACCTAAATTGAAGATAATGCAAATTGAAGTATTTTTCTAAGGGCAATATGGATTAAAAAGGTCATATCTCACAAATCGAGTATCGGATATGGGCAAGCTACCTACCATTGGAAACTCGTTTTGAGTAGATATTTGTAGAGTCCAAGATTGTATAAATCGAAACTAAAACCATAAAGTTATGGAGTCGAAAAGTTTGCTAATACATGCAAAAAATTCAAGTGTGCTGAGCGCCCATCTGACCGAGCTTGAGCGCCCAAGACAATAATTAGTGCGCTTAAGGGCCCATTTAACCATGCTCGAGCACATGGATAGTAAAAAGCCCATCAACTTGCAAGAAAACAATTTTTATTTGTGCTAGAATTACTTATTTTGTTTAACCTTGATTTATAACTCTAAGGCACGAATTTTGGGCTATGAAAAGAGGGTTCCTTCAACCCTAAGCACAACACAATACATAGAGATCTCCAAGTTTTGAATTGAGATTACCATTGGAGATATTGTCTAGAACTTCCATGAGAGATTAGGCTGAAAGTTTCAAGTTCTAAAGTTGATGCTTCTACTTTTTCGTAGGAGATTGGTAGCTTCTACATCCATATAGAAGATTATTTTCCAATCATAGAGATTGTTCATTGTGGAGATCAATGCACTAATAGCTAGGCACTGAGGGACTATTTGTCGTCGAAATCTAATACAACACTTTGTGTCGAGGGATTGACTGTAAAGTTGTGAGTATATCTTGAATCGTGGAACTTAGTGATTGATTTTGTTCACTTTAGACTAGTGATTTTTTTTTCTGTTTGGGTTTTCAAGTTAAATTGTGTGCTGTCTTCTTTGTGTGATTGATTGCTTTTATTTTTCCGCTGCATAGAAGTAATAATCGAAAAATAATCTAGAACAAATCCCTGGCACTTTAAACTTTCAGGAATAGTATTTAAATATTTCACGGTAAGTTTAAAAGCGTAAATTACTTGCTCAAAATATAGGACTTTTGAAAATAGAAGGCTAGCATTGTTGATAAGGTACCCGCTTCCATAACTCTCACCAAGTTTCGAACCCCGGTGAGAGCCTTTTACTTCCTGATGTCCTAGCTACTAGACCATCCAAGCAAAATTAAAAATAAAAAAAAAGATAGGACTTTTCATAAATATGCTAAAAGATAGGCAGGTGTGTGCAAACATGCCACTATCATTAATTTCTGTACTTATTTTGTTTTTATAACTGAAGTAGATAATCTTCTAGGACTAATTAAAATCGATTTATTTGTGCTGATAATTGATGGGATTAATCTGAATATCGTAAAACCTGAATTGGTAGTGTTCCTTGTGGATTGGCTCTATGATTGAGTTGGGACGAACCTCTTATAAGCATTTGAGGAAGTTGGAGCCCACCAATACCATTATTTAACCGATAAGGTTCCACAGCAGGAGTTGGATTACATTAGAAGTCCCCTCAGTTTCCTCCATTAAATGGGACAATGAATATAATAACATAACTAGGTGATTACACCAAGAATTCAATTATTTGCATGGTCAACATAATTTTTCTTTTTTAATGGATGGGCCATTTCATGTTTTCAGATGGGCCATTTCATGTTTTCATCATTGATTTGTACTATCATGATTTTCCTTCATAAAGTGGCGTCACCATATTTTTGTAATTCCCCAACACCCCCACCCAAAAAAAATAATAAAACCGCTTATATTTTCATAAAACTGTTTGCAGTTTTTATATATAGCACCTCCAAGGTTTTTTTTTAAATTTTTTTTGGGGTTTTTTAAAATGTAGCCCCTCCTAGGAAACATTTCTGGCTCGGCTCCTTCATTGGTCTATAGAACTCCGATTTGAGTATGATTTAAGCCATTGCCTATCTATGGAGAGCCATGCAATATGAGTGGATTGTTCATAGCACTGCTATAGAAACTAGTGACACTTGAAAGGAATCTGATATTCTTGCTAAATCATCATTAACAAAAAAAATAAAAAACCATAATCTTCATTCAAAAGAAAAACCAAAACAAAGGCAAAAAGAGAAACTCAAGTAATTTAGAAGCCCCCTTCGGGCCAGAGAGAACCCCATATTATTGCTAAATAAACTGGTGCTATTTTGCTGTGCATGATGACACAAGTTTTAGCACCCATTATCACCTCATTGACGCAAACACAAGATGATTTATACTTTAAGACATCATTAATTCAAAAGTATGTCACCGGAGAGTTTGGGTTGCTGATAGTTATCCAAGTACAATTCAAGTTTCTACCAAAAGGACAAGGCATGACTCAATAGGTTTTATCATAATGATTATGATTATTTATTACCCCTTCCGTAGTTTTTTTTAGTAGAACAGAAATTCATTGGGGGAGGTTGGTTGGTTCGTTGCAGTGAAGGTGATTAAATTACCAAAAAAATATGCAAATGACTTACATGTGGGTCGCTTTTCACTGTGTGAGCACACAATTTTATATTTTGAATTTATTAATAATCCAATGATTTCATTTTTTTTATCAAAATTTCCAAAATCTATGATGAGTTGAGAATTGAGAATTTACCTCATGGTCATTTTTTGCCTTCTACAGAAGATCAATGATTTAGATTGTAAAAATGGGGACCAGGAGATTTTGAGTTTGATTATTCTTTACAGCACCTCAAAATCTGTGCAGCAAAAATGGATGTAATTTGGCATCATGGCCTTTTTAACCTTAAAAAATATATAGATGCTTCCAATCAGAATTTTGGGCCTCCATGGGAGTTAAAAACTCAAAAAAAAAAAAAAAAAAAAAAAAAGACTTGCTATTGTGGTAAAATTTTAAGCATGACATTTACGTTACATTAACCCAATGGTTGTAAGTTTTTTTTTTTTTTAAAGACATTCCAACATCTATGATGAGTGAAGCTGTAAGAATTGAACCCTCAGTCATAATTTGCCGTATAAAGAGAATCAACAATTTGGACCATGAAAGTGTACGTGGCCAAAAAAATCTAGAATGGAGCATCTTTACTTTTGGGCCTTAAATATTTCAAAATAGTTGTTGAATCAACACTTGAAAATTGATCTCTTAGTCGTATTTGACCTTTCAAAGAGGATGAACAATCCCAATTATTAAAATGGATCCTACAAAAATGAAAAACAATAAAAAGGGTGGACCGCTCCTGTTCTTTTGCACCATAGCACTGCCTTGCTATATATGCAGAAATTTTCACACCACATGAGGTGTCACAACCCGAGCCCAAGAAATTGAGGATTTGGAAAAAACCTAATTAGTGACATACGTACTCCTATATATGTACCCCTAAACCTGCTCTAAGTGCACATATACAAGGAAACTATCACACGTGCAATTCTTGTACGAGAAAGCTGTAGATAGTATTAGTGTACAAATAGGCATAAAAAGATACAATAAACATAACCACTAGGGAAAATAGACATCATAAGAAATACATGAGAGGATATTCAATGAATACATTTACAATAGATAAAACAGTAGCATGCAGTAAATGGGAATGGAAGGAATGCAAGGCGCTCTCTAGAGCAGATCCATCACACCCACTCCTCGTCCCACTGGGGTCTCTAGAATCTCCTCCAAAGTCAGGTTGATCTTCGAGGGATCGAAAACTGACTCTGATCCTGGAACACAAAGAACAACGAGTGAGTACGACGACGACTCAACAAAGTATAAACAACATAAAGGTAACACGTGTTGTGTCTAAAAGAATCAGTAACAAGTAATCATATAAGATGTCAATTCTGTATGCTAGGCAAATCATGCAATGAGTAAAGCATGCCAAATGAGTCAATAACAGAAATACTGTACTAGGTGGCTACTAAATATGCCATATTCTCCTTATGAGGAGCAATCGGTAGTGAGAACACCATCGGCCAAATGAGTCTCGGTTTCTTGGGGTTCGGAATCCCTAAGACCGTAGCACACTATAACGGCAACAATCAGTAATACGCCGATTGTCAACCCCGTTAGGTATCGTAAGGCGGAGGCTGAGTAGAGCCAGAAAAACAAGATCAGTTATGTCATATGATGCACGTCAATCAATGTCAGTCGGTCGGGCAAGCGGTGCAGTACAGTACAGTCCATGTATCAGATCAGATCAGGTCATATCACAAGCAAGCAATACTGTGCGCGCATCACACGAGAATCAGTCACTAACACAAGTCTTGCAATACCATTTCAAGATTAAGATATCTGAAGTACCATAAAATATGTCAAGGCTTCTCAATGGGTAGCATCGAACATGAAAGTCAGCTGTTTCCACGGGGGATTAACCATGGACAGAGCCCTCAGGGAATATCTAATTGTTGCCCCAGCGCAGAACACGTACCATGTGAATAGGAGGTAGAACCGAAGTCAATATGCAATGCAAATAAGATTATTTTGCAGGAATCACGATATTTTACTAGCCAATCCTAACTTAATTATCCATTGTTACTAACCATGCATGATGATGTAGTTTTAAGTTATCCGGTACTCAGTTGTTCTTCCTTTGGTGTCTCATTGTATAAGTAAGAGTATCGAAGTCTTTTAAACCAACACCCATAGGGAGGTGCTCAACAAATGGATAACATTTATGAATGTATCTCAGCCCTCAAGACCATTTATGACGATATTCATATGTTCGGTTATTAATGTAGTTCATCTATAAGTCTGCAAGTAGTATAGAATGGGTCAGGAAGTCATGTAAATTTAATTTTCTACAAGTCTACAGGTGACTTACCCGATTGATCGGGTAAGTGTCAGACCGGTCGGACCCCATTCAGAACCAAAATCCGACTGATCGGGGTTCAGGACCAATCGGTCGGCCTTGAAACTCCCTGATACGCACAGAGTCGGTTCAAACGGACACAAGGTTAAGATAAAGGTAAGAAATCTAAGTCTTAAAGGCTCGCTAAGTTTGATATGATCTTTAACACACCCTAGTGAGGTCTTGCCCAATCTTCCAGCTTTGCCATATCAAATCCTAAGGTGTAACTATGTAAAGTCTAAGAGGAAGTCACGGTGCTCCTATAACAAGACCGTTTCTTATGTAGCCTAACAATTAGGCCACTAGGAGGTTTATGAAAGGTCTTTGGTTAGGCTTGAAACCATTTATATGAAGAACCTACATTACTGAAATGTGCACGACCCGACCGATTGGGTACAGGTCCGACCGATCGGACTTGCTTCCAAAACCTTAATTCGACCAGTCAGACTATTAGGACCGATCGGTCGGCCCTGATATGCCCGGCCATGAACCCATTATTCTAAAGCTTACAAAACCTTCTATTTCTCTTCGTAACAATGAAAGAAGAACCAAGAGGGCTGTAGAACATGCATAAACTAAGATATTTGAAGTAAATCACAATCATCACAAGTTACCAACATGTATTCAACCAATCGTTGTTTATGCTTGCCTTTACTGATGAAGAATCAAGCTTCACTCGTTTTTAGATTCAAATTGAGGAAACCCGGCGTGAGAAATCGGAGTTTGACACCGTCCACTAGCGAAGATGGCAGGGGAACGAAAGGGTGAGACGAAGAAGAAGAGTGGACGGAGGAAGAAGAAGAAAAGAAAAGATAAGAACGACAAGAGGTGGTGGTTGGTATATATATATTTTAGCCATTTGCAACCAGGTCCAAAAGTTATACAAATTACAATTCGAGTTAAATGAGTACTTAAACATTTCAAACGACTCCAGATGATTCCAAGTTAGTTACGGAAAGTAACAAGCATTACGAGAGACACACGATTACATCAAGATAACGTCGAAATGACAAACTCAATTAAAATAAAAAATTACGAAAAAGGGCCCCAAGTTACCTAATCCAGGTAAAACTCAACCTAACCACCTAACCAAGACTCCAAACCTAACCCAACAAGAATAAAACATAATGACCCAAGAAAACCCTCCAATAATACGCTAACAACAAGAGTAATTAACTACTAAACTGGCTAATTGGGGTCACGGTGTTAGATCCTCCCCCACTAAGACTCATTCCGTCCTCGGAATGATCACTCACCTACAGGGAGATCGAGAGAGTAGTGAGCCATCTGTTTTTTCAATTCTCATGTGGCTTTATCTGGATCGGCGTGATGTTGACCAACGTAGATGTCTCATCTGCAAGTGTTGTCTTCTCAAATCCACTATAGGAAGTAGCACTCGATGTCAGAAGCATACAGCTGAACTGCATATCAGCATACCGGATAACGTAGGAGGGTCGCGAACACAGCTACAAGCATCGACCTTTCCCCGAAGAAACTGATGTGCCAACCTGTAGGCTACCTTACTGTGCTTCTCAGACTGTCTAATGAACTCTAGGAGCCAGTCCACCTTTCTGGTCAAATCATATGATACTTTCCAATGATAAGACATCAGAAAATCTCATCACTACGTTGAAAGTTGAAAGGCTTCCTCTGCTTCTCAGCATAGCACTACTTAGTGATTACGTTCTGCACCTTTCCGTCATTTCTGTAATAATCTTCTCATTCTTACTTCTTCTCACCAAACAAACTACAACATCAAATCCATACAAAACACCATGCGGAGCACGAAGCAACCGTCTGTCACGATCAGAACAACAGACACTGGCGCACTATGAAGCTTGACAATCTCATCGACGATTTGTGGCCATCTATCCACTTCACCAGGAGCATTGACAAGATCCTGCAATGCAAAGGACGTTTTCCACTTTCCGTGAACCTATCTGTCAATGAAGTCAACTGTCGGTAACAGTCCTAGCTATCGAGATATAAATGAACAAAAGGTCCCTCCGAAAGAATAGTACTACTCCCATGACATTACTCATGTAATATAACTGCATCATGAATGTATATTAGTAGAGAATCAGGGTTAGATATGTATGTAAGTCAAAGAAAGATTGAGTTGCCAAAAGATAGGAAGCAAACATTGCTAAAGAGCAGACACACTGATACAAGGAGAAAAGAAATTTTGACCCTCATTGAGAAGTGGAACTCGATTGTCCGCGAAGAACCAGGAAACACTTCCAATCACAAATAAAGTAAAGAAGGAAGATTACAACTGCTTAAAGAGAAACAATCTGCCAAGCAGAACAAGGTAGAGGGAAACCAAGAAAAGCTCGAAACATCTAAAATAATAAACAACTAAACATATACGGTCCAATCGATGTCTCTCTGGATACTAGAAAGATTAACAAAGCATTCTACAATTCAGGGTACGGTTACGAGGAAGTTAATTGATGGCATTGAGATCGTGAGTAGAACACCTGTACTCATAGAATGGTGGCTTAACTCGAAAAAAGAGAAGGTCTTGATTGAGAGAGTGTTAACCACTGTACAGGGAAATTGAAGTCGGGAATTCGGAAGCATAGATAACATTAACAAAGGAAACAAGATTCATGAAAAGCGTCATGGGAAAAGGTAGGAGACGCTAAAGATCAAGTATCTGCGTTGAAGAAGTAGACTTTCAAAAAACGACCCAGGAACAAAGTCAAGGAAAATAAGATTCAAGCTGATGCTAGAGAGACAGAAAACGAGATCAGATACATTCTAACAGGCATGGAAAGGGAAAAGAAATGATCAGCTAGCTGAATATATAGTTAAGCAGTAGGGACAAAAAAAGGGACTTATCGGTTGCAAAAGATACCTCAAGGTAGTTGCACAAAACATAAAGTCCTTGAAGAGAGACAAGGGTCAAATGAGATTCAAAAAGGAAGAATCGTAGGAATCACAAGCATGGATAATGCACTAGGAGAGCCAAGTGTCAAGTATGGGACAGAGGGAAAACAAACAACAACTCTAAAGTCATCCCTTCGAGGTGTCAAAAATCAAGGCCTCTGATCAATCACCTTCATCCTCAGTCAACTCATCGGGGATCTAATAAGATTAAGAACTGCAAGCTTAAATCATATTTATCAAATAGGCCTTTACAATCATTCCTTAAGCATTCTATGGATTCAGTATCTTCAATAACAAGGTATATGTTCCTCATACTCGTGGGACTAGATCTATCTGATCACTCCTAAGACATATCTCGGTTTCAAATCCACAAAGTATTATCAATTGTCCCACTGTGTGCTCGCCCACTAAAAAAAATCAGGTTTCTCACATAATTGTATAGTCCGTTCACTCTAACCATGACTACCACAATATACCTTTCAGCATCAACATGATTAATCAACACTCTATACCTCAACATCGTCTACCCTAGATTGCAACACACCAAGAACTCATCATCCAAACATAGTGAGAGAAATATCCAACTAAATAGATTCACTCACTTCTAGTACTACAAGGTCAGTGCCAGTACATCTTAGTACTCAAAATATAGGAGTCTCAGGTCTCTACGATTGCCTCTATCAAGTAACGCCTAACTCACCAGCTATAGCTAAAGAAGAAAACGTAGAAGAAAATGGACATCAAGATCCTCCAACACAATTGAGGAGTTACCTCTAATAGGATGCGATGAAGGCATGAGGTCCTCGATGAAGCACATACCAGAAAATAACTTATTGGAGTGTGTTGACGTACTCATCGCGTTGCTCGAGCAATGTTTCTATACAGGCGTGGAAATACACTTCAAGTGTAACATAACTAATTCCCATCTAGGGGCTATACGGCTAATCAAAATGCGTCCTGAGTAATTCCTATACTCTGAATGCATACGGCAGGAGTCGCCTTCGTCTGCACACAATTGCATAGGCATCTAGAAGAAGACGCTTGATGCTTTCTTCTAAGGGCTACCAGTCTTGAGAAAATTCAGCTTCTTAGAGTAGATCCACCAGGGCCATTATCCGGACAACAAAAGGTATGCCTCTGAGGTGCGCTAACTCCCAGTGGAGAACGTCGAGGTAAGGCTCCAGAAAACCATCATTTGCCATGAGCTTTAATACACCGTGCTAGTAAGAAGTTCAGTCCATTCTTTCTTAACAAACACCTGTAAAAAAAAACTTTTTTAGAGATAACATACCGACCAACCCCGTCAACAAATTCGGCATTGAAGGCCAACTGTTGACATAACGTTTGCTCACCACATGCCTACATAGCTACATGCCTAGTAACAAAAGCAACAAAAACGGGGCTCTGATACCATACAATATGTATGTTACAACTGTTTGCAAATGATGCAGTGTAAACATTACAAGCTTTGGATTATAAATTTCCAGAATTTTCAAAGTACTTGAACCTCATCTCAGCTCAAATCAGTTTCGGAGACTCTTTGCCGGCTCTTTGGGAACCACTACGGGACTTGACACTTCCACACGTTGCAGCAAGCTCCTATTCAATGAAATGCTTTCAAGTATATCTAAAGACCATTCCTCAAAGATCCAGGGCATTTGGATGTCATTTGGACCCAAATTTGGTTCAAATGATCGTCTATTATGCTCTGCGGGTCCCTGTATAAAGTGATATCCCATGAAGACCAAGTTAGCTGAAACTCTTGGTGGAAGCTCAAATGATGCCCAAGACAGGTTCTGCAAAGTTTCGAGTTCAACAGACATCATCGAACCCAAAAGCCACAAGCATGTCAACTTGGGGTCAGTTCCCCCCAAGCCATGGGGTCACTAACCAAAGTCCTACTTTCTGATATCTAAAATTGATGAAATTTGGGCAAATACTCCAAGATATCCCTGATGTCAGTTCCTCCAAGTTTCGAACCAAACCGAAGTCATTTCGGCATCAAACAGCAGAGGCAAAGGCCTACTTTCATAAAAAGTCAATTGGAGAGTTGACCAACTTTTGAAAGTCAAAATAGGTTGAAACTTCTGTGAAATGCTCAAAATAGTGTCAAGAAGCATCCCTCCAAGTTTCGTGGTGATTGGACTTCGTTCGGACCCCAAACAGGTGAAAATAGGTCATAAATGCAAAAGTTCAAAAATGGGCCTTGTCCGTGACCATGGCTTGTTCATCAAGGGAGTTGACCAACTTCAGGTGGTCAAAACGAGCTGAAACTTTTATGACATGGTCAAAATAGTGTTAAGAGGCATCCCTCCAAGTTTCGTGGCGATTGAACTTCGTTCGGACCCCAAACAGGTGAAAATAGGTCACAAACACAAAAGTCCAAAAATGGGCCTTGTCCGTGACCGTGCCTGTTCATCAAGGGAGTTGACCAACTTCAAGTGGTCAAAACGAGCTGAAAATTTTATTAAGAGGCATCTCTCCAAGTTTCGTGGCGATTGGACTTTGTTCGGACCCCAAACAGGTGAAAATAGCTCACAAATGCAAAAGTCCAAAAATGGGCCTTGTCCGTAATCGCGGCCTGTTCATCAAGGGAGTTGACCAACTCCAGGTGGTCAAAACAAGCTGAAACTTTTATGACATGGTCAAAATAGTGTCAAGAGGCATCCCTCCCAGTTTCATGGTGATTGGACTTCGTTCGGACCCCAAACAGGTGAAAATAGGTCACAAATGCAAAAGTTCAAAAATGGGCCTTATCCTTGATTGCGGCCTGTTCATCAAGGGAGTTGACCAACTTCAGATGGTCAAAACGAGCTGAAACTTTTATGACATGGTTAGAATAGTGTCAAGAAGAATCCCTCCAAGTCTCGTGGCAATTGGACTTCGTTTGGGCCCCAAACAGGTGAAAATGGTTCGCAACTACAAAAACCCGAAATTGGGCCTTGTCCGTGACCACAGCTGCGGTCACGGACCCCCAAAGGACACTTCATGCGGTTTTTGGTGGTTTTTCTCCACTCCATTTCGAAATCAGACTTCCCACAACTCCCCTCAACTCCCAGGAACCACCAAAAACTACCTGGAACCTCTATAAAAAGAAGAGTTTGAAGGAAGCAAAGGGGACACATAGAAGAGAGAAAAAGAGAGAATCGAACGAACATAGAAGCATTGAAGCAAAGAAAAGCAGCAACCCCACAACCATTCCATTCTTTCTTTAGCTACCAAGGTGAGCAAAAAAGATTCAGAGAGGGAGAGGAGAATGGTGGGGTAACTATGAAACGAACTATGTTCATGCAATGGCGACAATTCGAGAGATGACGTTGTCATTTTTGTTTTACTCATTCGAGGGGCTTTCTTAGCCATTACAAACATTGTGAACAAGCCTCTTTGGGCCTCATTTTGTTCCTTGAAAATGATAGGTTCAGAATGACACAATTTTGGCTTTTTATGATACCCTCTTCGGACTTGAACAAAAGACAGTCCGTAAATAAGAATGATGAATTACAAAGTTTTCAATTGATTCCACAGTTAAATTTGATCTTCTCAATGGTTATCCAACACCCCAAGATGTCATGAAAGGGAGTTTCAACACTTGAAAAAGTTTGGAAGAGCAACCAACGTGAACAACACGAAAAACGGAGGCGAACAGTATCTTCACGACCACTGTTTGCCAGTGACCGTGATCCACGGTCACTGGCCTGGGGCAGTGACCGTGGGTCACGGTCACCCCCCATTTTTCCACTTTTTCGCATTTTTTTCTACTTTATGTACATTTTCTTGTAATTTCTAAATTGAGTTTACATTTATGACTTGAGGGAGGGGTTGTAAACTTTGTAAACTTGTGTAAATAACCTGCATCCCCGCGGTCAGGGCATTGAACCCATGTAAACAAAAGGGAATCTAATGATGAACTGTAATTGATTCCCATTCTTCTTAACACTTGAAGTACGTGAATATCGAACATTGAATCCGTTATACATTTCCACGTTACATTTTAAGCGCGATCAGAAGATTGGCGCTGTCTGTGGGAATTTCTTGCCCTAATTTGTGATTAAATTTGGTTAAAAACGCATGAAAAGTGTTGAAAATTGCTGAAAAGTGCTGCTGCTGTGCTGAAAAGTGCTGTGACCGCAGGAAAGTGTGTAAAATGTGCTGTGACCGCGGGAATTAATGGAAAATGGGCAATGACCATGGGTCACGGTCACTGACCTGTTTTATTGCTAAAAATGGCTTGTTTGGCCTTTGAAGACACCCATGCAAGACCTTGATGTCTACGATGGGTTTGGAAACATTAATGAAGAAATTTTGCACCTTGAAGTGCATTCTTTTATCATTCAAATGAAGGCATTAGGCACCTCGAAGTGCATACTTTTGCCATTTAATTGGGAGATTTAGTTGAGGGAACTTGCACCTTGATGTGCATGGACCAAATCACACCCTTTCATGCTTTACAAAAGTGATGATTCAATCCATGGGGCTTTGACCCAACTAAATATTTTATTAAATCAGTGATAAGACCAACGACATTGCAGTTATGCATTGTCCGGCGTCATGCACTGATGGATCCTATTTGATCATTGTGGTAGTGGTACAGGCTCAATCCTATAGGCCTTATTCCTTTGATTAGATCCAATCCTCTGTTGCTTATAAGATTGACACGGATGGCCCTGACATGTTACCAAAATTACGGTAGCCAGGTCTAGTCAGCTTAGCATGCTTTTAAGCCTGACTATATGGTCCCAAAATGCTTCCAAAATTCTGACAGCTAGGATAGTCAGCATAGCACAATGAGATGGGATTTATGCATATATCTAACCATTCCGGTTCAAAACCATGACTGGTTCAGATGGTATCTATAAACTATTCCGGCTAGCCCAAGAGGCGGCTATGCTGGTTATACCACTAATATAGTTCGTTGGGCTTCTTTTTACAGAGATACCATGGGTTCCCTAATCATCACTTTTGATGAGGCCAAGGAGAGGCTCTTTGAAATCTCCATGACCTAAAACAAACCAACTGCAAGAGCACCGAAAAAGGTTCGAATGGACTCTACTGCCCCTACGTCGAGAGTCTCAGTCTTCCAAGGACTCTATACTTTAATGGGCTCCATGACTTCGGCTGATCCAAATGGGTCATTAGTGACCCTTAAATCCATCAAAAAGGCTAAGATTCCCAAATCCTGGGTTTTCAAATGTGCCCAGAAGTTGTTTGGAGTTTTCAACAAGGTTCAGGAGGAACCAAATCACAAGTTGAAGTCAGAAGGCAGCAAGCTTCATATCACCAAGCCTCGTCTGGGGGCAAGGCAGGTCCAGTTCACGGATCATAAGTTAGTGACACTTGGCAAGTCACATTCAGTGACTGCTCAATGCTTAAAGTCATCACTTACTCAGCCCAAACAGTGGGTCATTACCAAGTAAACATCAGAGGACCTCTGGTAGTTCCCAACTCGTAAGAAGGCCCAGAAGGGTGCATCCATCCCAAGATACAGCACATGGTCACCTCGACCACACACTCCAAAATCCAATAAGGCCAAGAACAAACCCTTGGCCACACTTGAAGAGAATACATTTTACCCTCTGACTCAAAAAGAGGGATGGGGGTTTGGCAGGAGACATCTACCCTCCATCATTTTAGCACCGTCCCTACCATCTTCGCCCTAGGGCTTATCACATGGCGCTAAAGACAAAAAGCAAGCTGAGCGATTGGTTATCAATAATTCGACTGATCTCGCTTGTTTCAAGGATTTGCTCCAACTTAAGAAGAAGCAAAAGAAAAAGAACAAGAGGGCTGCTCTTGACATCCTTTCACTTTCCACTTCCGATTCCATGGATTGGGAACGAGTTGCTAACACTTCCAGGCCACTGGTTGCCAGGTTTAAAGATCAAGCCTTGGCAGTTCAGATGGCTTTGCAAATCAAGAAGAAAGCTTTAGCCCATTACAATAACGAAACTCAAAAGCTATCATAGCGCAAGATCACTCAAAAATGGGTGGTTAAAGAAGATGATCCGGACTTGACCTCGTCCTACATGGTCGGGTGAGGTTCAATTCGAAGAATTACTCGGAGTATAACTCGGACTCAATCACAGGGGTCTGATTCAGACTCCCATTCAAGTAGTACTTCTGAAGGATATGTCAAAATTGATTCTGATGATGATCCTATCACTATCTTGAATGCAAAAGATAGTCAATGCACTCCTCAAGCATTAACATCATCTTATCCCCGTCAGTACACTGTGTTTATGGCTGAGGGGAGTGGAGCTAGCAAAGATGAAAATGATGATGCTAGTGGAAGTAAAGATGTTGATGAAAAAGATGCTGGTAAAATGAAGATGACAATGTCAGTGATGTTGTCAAACAACAAGGAGCTATGATCGACCATTTAACTGCCCAATTGAAAATCTTAACAGATAAGCTAGGTGGTCCGGTTGAAGCTCAAATAAATTCTCTTTTTGTCAACAGAAGAGAATAAGCAATGATCATCAAGAACGCTACTAAAATTGACTTTTTCACAGCTCAATTTAAGTCCCTAACAAACAAGGTGATAGCTGCAGGTTTTATTGGTGGTGATCATTCATCAATCCTTGGTCATCATGCAAATTTTGAAAAACATGTAACCTTTAAAGAAGTTGAAGAGATACTAACAAAATCAAAAGTGGAGACCAGGATGAAGAAGAAAGGTATTACACCTAAGTATCCTCCGGAATTTGATCTGGTTCCATTTCCACCAGATTATAAACTTCTGACTTTCCAACCATACCTTGGGAAGGGGTCAGCATATCAGCATATTGTGCATTTCAAATCACTCCTAGGAAGCCTGCCAGAGTTAGATGTACTAAAAATAAGACTATTCGTCGGCACATTAAAAGGAGTCGCTTCGATTGGTACAAGCAGTTACCAGAATTCTCCTTCATGACATGGCCGATCACAGAAGAGAATTTCTTACTCCATTTTCAGGAGAAGGATGAGACAGTCACCTTTGCTATGCTCAGCAACACAAGGCAGAGAGATAACGAAAATGCACAGCCCTTTATCAATAGATGGAGAGCATTATCCTATAAATGCTTAGAACAACCATCTCAAAAGGCAATGATCGAAATGTGTAAAACCAATTTGCGACCAGAAATCAAGGCTATCATACTTAGTCATAAAACTAAGTCTTTGGCTCGATTGGTTGAAGTTGCCACTGATGCAGAACTGACTCTCAAAGAGATCAGTCAAAGTCAAAGCTATATTAAAGATGCCTTCTCTGAGAACTCTTATATAACTCAAGGGATTGCAGGGCGAGCTTGCCTACATTTGCCGGTTCATCTCAAACTTATCTGAGAAGCGTAGAGCATTATCCAGACTCATGAAGAAAGGAATTGCATTTGTGTGGGATAAAGCTTGTGAAAATATCAAATGGTGTCTCATAAACCCACTGATCTTTTCAGCTTCAATTCCAGATAAACCTCTCATCCTCTACATTCGAGCTCTTGATCACTCTTTGGGGGTATTGGCAGCTCAAAAGAAAAATGAGGAAACTACACCACTATATTATTTCCAATGAAATGTATTTGGTTTCCAACACCATTCTACTGAAGGCATTTGTGACAAAAGCTAGTGCACTGGGTAATCGTCTATCCAAATGATCTATTATTTTCTCTCAATATGAACTGCTGTAAAGGTAGTGAAAAGACAAGCTCTTGCTAACTTCCTAGTAGAACATCTACCTTCGGAGAATTCTGAATTTAGAGATAATTTTCTTGATGAACCTGTCTTCTTCATTGAACAAATATGGAAACCCGCTATTGATCTAAACTTACATTGGATCACACACTTTGATGGAGCTTCCAGGACAAATGAATTTGGAGATCTAGCTTTTTCTGTAGCCCAGAAAGATTCCACGTCCCTTACTCCTTCTCATCAGTCAAGTCATGTTTAAATAATGTGGTGGAGTATACGACATTAATAATGGTTCTCGAGCTAACCTTGGAATTTGGTATCACTATATGGAGATTAACAACTTGCAATCAAATAAATGAATCTCGAATATAAAGTGAAGAAACCGAACATGCTTCCTTTCTTCAACAAAGCTTATGAAATCAAGGAGAGATTTGTGCTAATCGAATTTCACTACATTCCAAGACATCAAAATGTCAAAATAGATGCTTCTTGAAGACTCACTCACTTGTCGTTTTGGGGTACCTAAACGTCTACATCATGACAATGGTCCTCAGTTCAACAAAGATAAATTCTACAGATTTCGTGACAAATGCAGAATCCAATGCTGTCCCTCTACGGCATATAATACTGTAGCTAATGGACTTGCTGAAACTTACAACAAGACTATTTGCAAAATTTTGAAGAAAATGGTTTCTGACAACAAAAGAATTAGAGTACCAAACTTTCTGAAGTATTGTGGGCATACAGAACTACTGTTCGTGGCCCGACCAAATCAATACCATATTCCTTCGTTTATGGCTATAAAGCTGTGATACCCTTAGCTATTCAACTTCCTCTTCGGGTAGTTGTGATGAACAAATACACTGGAGAAAAGACTGCCAAATTCAGACCTCAAGAGTTGGAAAACCTTGATGAAAAGAGGCTTGCTACTTGATAAAGCATCTAGCTCTATCAAGCTCATATGACTGGATCTTTCAACAAGAAGGTCAAAATACAGAGCTTACAAGAAAGGAGACTTAGCCCTTGCAGTCAAAAGGCAGATGTTCTTCACACACATGTCAAAAGGCAAATTTGAAGTCAAATGGGAAGGACCTTTTATTGTCAACAAGGTTTACTCCAATGGTGCACACGCGCTCCTCACATTCGAAGGAGACAGATGCATGATGTTTATCAATGGAAAACTTCTCAAGAAATACTATACTTGAATGTCATTGGTACACCCAAACCATGTACAATGTACCCAAACCATGTACAGTGTACATTCTCACTCATAACCAAAATCAAAATCCTCTGGTTTCAAGCCTCACAACCTATGACTCCTAATCAAAATCAAAATCCTCTGGTTTCGAGCTTCACAACCTATGACTCCTAACCAAAATCAAAATCCTCTGGTTTCAGGCCTCACAACCTATGACTTGTAACCAAAATCCCTCAGATTTGTATAAAATGATTGCGAGGATCAAGTCCTTCGACCCCTTGAGTCAAACCTTTGTTACTTAGACAATGTCCTTACAAGACCCCTTGTAACATCCTGCTATATAGATTAAGTCTTTTTGCAGACCCTATATAGCAAAACTCAGCTATGTTGAATAAGTCTTTTTGCAAACCCCATATAGCTAATCTTTAGTTGTATAGAACAAGTCTTTTTGCAAACCCTATATGACATCCTTCAGTTATATTAAACAAGTCTTTTTGTAGACCCTGTATAACCAAAATCTAAACAAAAACGAAAACCAAATCTTTGTCCTAAGGAATAAGTCAAGGATCCCAGGGAAAGCCTCACACATGAGCACCGGATAACATCCACTTTGTTTGACCCCTTTCGATACCAAAAGAATCAAGTCATGGACCCTAGAGAAAGCCTCACACATGGGCACCAGATAACGTCCACCTATATGACTCCCTTATTTTCTGTTTGTAGATCCAAAAGATCTCAAATCATACCTTCATACAAATCTGAGAAAATCAAACCAAACAAACCATCCATACAAACCACCATAAACATCCACACAAAATCAAAACCAAACACTTATACCGATGACAAAAATAGAAAGAAAAACCTTTTCCATTGATATCTATTTTTAAAGTTTGAATACAAGCAGTGAAATCAATGTACACATGGCCCTCAGGCCTAATAAAAAAAAAGTTGCAGCAGAGAATCTCAATCCAGGAACTTCTCCAGTTGCCCCTTTGCATTCAGTACTTCTGCCATGAGGATACGCCATTTGTAGCTTGCATAAGCTGGAATAGTAGTATTAATGTCAATCTCGTCCAGCTTAATATTCAATTTAATCTCCAAGGACTGAACGAAGTCATTCAGGGCTGTACGTTTCGCTTCTGTATGCGTGAAAAGATAATCTCGGCGACGAATTCTCTCTGAAACAGACTTCTATAAATTTTCCATGGTATTTTCCATGGAAGATAATTGATGCTGCAATACAATGATCTGTTGTTGAATATATGCACGTTGGTCCGCATGCACAGCCAATTCCTGTGTCAGCTTGGCCTCTTCCGCATTTATTACCTGTATCTCCTCCTCACCACTTTCAATCTCTGCAGTCAATTGAATTTTGTGCCTTAAGACCTTATCTTGGAAAGCTTTGGCATGATCAACACTCTTATCCCAAGAGTTTTTTTCTTCGAGTTTGTTAAAGAGGAGGACGAGGGCATCGCGAAGACCACTTAAGTTGGTACCAGAAAATATCAGCATATCTGCTAAAGCCTTGGCACCTTGAATCTTCTCTGAAGAAAGCTCTCCTTGAAAAACAGTAGCCAAAATTAATAGAAAATTGAGGCTTTGGGGTGTCCCCGAAGAAGCTGAGTTCTTCAGGGATAGAAAGGTTTGATTATCGCTCTTGTGAATTTGACTGGATTTGAGAACTTGGGCGATTATCCCTTTCTCTCTCGACATTTACTCCGCCCTCAGGAATCGCCAATGTTTTTTCACGAACAGGAGGTGAATCATGTGACCCTTGTGAAGATAAGGTAGTCGAAGGATCCCTAATGGCATGAGGTATGACTGTCACATGTAGTAAGCCTTTCCTGGTCTCTCCGCCTTCAACAGTAGAAGCCTCATCTGATATTTTTTGAACAGCAGGGTCTTCAATAACTTTTAAAGGCGATGATTGATCCACCTAAAGTGAACTCTCGGAGGCGTCACAGCCTTGGAAGGTGTGAAACTACCAGCAACTGGAAGCACACTACTAGTGATAGGTGTTACAAGAGTATCCTCTACC
Organism: Sextonia rubra; assembly: GCA_037013555.1. NCBI lineage: Eukaryota > Viridiplantae > Streptophyta > Magnoliopsida > Laurales > Lauraceae > Sextonia > Sextonia rubra. Next base: position 1,180,747 of record JASUAD010000007.1, read on the forward strand.
GGGAGATTTGCACCTTCTAAAATCATTGTTTGTTGAACAAAAGAGCCTGTTCTAATCACAACAGTATCCGCTATGGGAGCTTCTGTGACTGGAACCATAACACTATCCGCTTCTTTTTCTGCATCGCCAATCGGTTCAACATATTGTTCCATCTGAACATCCTCAGCCTCATCAGCCCTTGGCTCATTACTAACAGGCAAGGTGGTACCGGCTGGCGATAATCCCGCACCATCATTCATACTTTGGGTTAGTGAACCTAGTGATAAACTTTCTACAAAGCGTTGCAGATCACTCCCCAAAGGGCCGCCTGGTGATGCCTCTAAGTATCCATTATGAAGTGAGACATCATCCAAGTCAATCGAAGCTTCAGCATGCTCCTTCTTCACTTGCTCCTCGATAGGGGATCCGAAAGATCTCCTAGGAATGGTAGAAAGTGTTTTAGCAAGTGTATCAGAAACACCCTCTTCCACCCGACCACCTGAAAAAGGGGAATGAGCAGAAATTAGAGCACGAATGCTGAAATGCTAACCAGGCTAATGTGAAGTTTACCTTCAGCGACAACTGGAGTTTCTTCGATACCCCTTATGACTCTGGTCGCAGATTCCTTGACAATCTCAGAAGGAGGCTTCTGTTGTTTAATCTGGAAAGCAGCAGTACCAACGTCATCGATAAATTTCTCTGCACTGATGGATTCTGTCGGCATATCTGCTGCCACTGCTTTCTCAAATTCAGGCATCTGCGCTTAATTAAACATATCTTTTTCAAAATAAAACTCGATGTGAATATCACTATTAGTTCGCTCTCCGGTCGTAAGAGTATCAAAACTGCTTTCTCCTCTACTCCTCTCATCAGAGGCATAATCTTCAGCAACTCTGGCTACTTGCCTCGCATACTCTCCAGCAATTGAGGGTTGAGCTAATAAAATTGCCAAAAAAATATAAATGTTAAAGCAAGAGATACAGAATCAATGAAGATATGATTATAGACAACTATATGTATGTTACCAGTTTTTAGCCTCCGAGAACGACGTGCTGGATGACTTTCAGCTTTTCTCTTCCTGGAAGGTGTTTCTTTGCTAGCTGAGGCTCGGACTTAAGTCACCAATTTTGAGCGAGTGGCTCTGATTTTCTTATGCAAACCCAGATCCTTCGGAGGGTTCACAGGCATTATGATAGATGGCCTTGCTCTCATAGCCACTTCCGTAGATTGGACTCCCTCTACTGGACTTTAACTGACATGTGTCTCTGTTAATACAAGAGTATAAGCAGCAGTTTTTAATTGCTGAGCAAAATCTGCCTCAGCAGCTGCATGCATAGCGGATCGCTCTTTCTCAAACTGTCTGGTCTGTTCTCCCACTGATACCTTGGTTCTGACAGAACGGGAGGCAGATCCAAAATCCAACGCAGCCCTGCTCATTTCCCTAATTTCAGCAAGGCTAATGTTCCCCTGTAAATTTTCTTCTATGGCTCGTCGCATTCTCGTTGCGGGTACATTAGGCGGAGGCATGTAACTTTCATCTTCCTCACCTCTTAAACCACGGTGATCTCGACAGATATCGGATCCGGCTGTCAACCAATTCGCCATTGGTCCCCATCATGTAACCAACTTTCAAAATTCTCGAGGATGAAACGATCTTTTTCTCCCTTTTCTCCTTTTTCCTTCTTCTTAGAAGCAGGCAAAACACGACATTTAGCTCAAGGATTGCTTGTGTATGCCTGCACAATGGTGAGGGTACTGTTAGCAAACCACTGGGTGAGCCACTCGTATATCCAGGATTCGGAAGATGAGGATATCCAAAACGGGCCTCAGTGTCAAACGCCTGGTAGAATTCCCAAGCATTACGGGCATCCTGCAAGGAGCCGATAGTGCTTCGAATTCGGCCCGGTGCTCCCACGACGGCTTGATAGAAGTCGAATTGTCTGTAGAATCTGGAAGGTATATAAGGTTGAATATTGATGTATGTATTTTTCCTATACACCAGATCTGCAGGCCTTAAACTCAGAAGCCAGCTCTTTTCTTCATTTGACAAGCCGATATCCCGACCACTCTCCCCAACCTTGTTTATTGATGGCTCCACAGCATTCCTCATCTGAGTTGGAACTTCAATATTCGGTATAGTGTCCCGGAAAGCAACATAATTGTTAAAGTTGTGCAAATGTTGGTGCAAATCGGTCATGGAATAGTTGTTAATTAGGCAACTACCACCAACCACACCCTCCATGAAAATGTTCCCTGGTGCACCGCTATGTGAATGAAGATCATTGCAATGGTAGGTGAACCAGGTGTACAGTAGATATTCGGCATAAAATCGGTTGAACGGTTTTCCTTCCCTGATGGTGAATCCTGAAAGCTTCAATTCTGTCAGCATATAAGATACAAAAGCAGGACCCAAAGCGAGGCTATGTCCAAAGGCCATCTTGACGGCTGGATATATGCAACCAGGCCTAAGGTCATTTCCTGAGCTCGGAAAAAGAACTTCGGACAACCATGCTGTCAAGAATGAAGCAAGCCAACATTTTCTTTTCAAATCTGGATATTTGGCAAAAATATAAGGCTAAAAGTCCGTATCTTCATGAAAGACGATTGCCGGACCCTTCTCGGGATCTTCACTCGGGATTACCTTTTTCCACTTAAAAAACCCGCCTCTATTAATGAAGAAAGGATCAGTGATCCTCTTCACTTGATTGATCCATTGAAAGACTTTGCCTCAACTTCGGCTAGATGTCTGAATAGAATCTTCAAGTGCAAAAAGGAGGTAATATGGGGCTTGGAATTCGTCATCCATAGTGGCTAATTCTTCATCGGGTAAAACGGTCTCATCATAGATCTCGCCATAAGGTGCCAAACCAAAAATTTTCTTTATTTCCCATAGAGAAAATCCCAACTCCATGTTTGGAGTAATGAAAGTACCAGTCGCTGGGCAAAATAATTCCAGAATGGCCCTGCAGACATTCTTGTTCTCACATGGGACTCTTTGTGTGGTAGCATTTACAGCATCAAAAATCCCGACTGCTTTCAAATCTTCCGCATAATGATGCTTGATTGCAGTCACCCAGCCTGGCTAATCCCCGATGCAATTAAACCACCCGCGAGATTGATGCCTCTCACCGAGCCAAGCACTCTCGTCGCCTGAATGAATACCAAGCCCAATAGTCCTGAGCTGTGATATCGTAGTGCCTACTTCCAAATTCAAAGTGCACGGTTCGAGAGTCTCTATCTCAAACCTTGGATGTTCTATGAAGTAGTATGGAGGCGGACGCATGAATTTCCCAGTCTTAAAGTGGACATGATGTCTTATCCATGAAAAAGGATCATGCCTTGCTGGGATTGTTGAAGATAGCGACATGATAGTTGGATACCGTCGAATAGATCGAACAGTGGTTAATTCAAGCATGACCCCTGCCGGATTTGTGTAGCGGTACCGCATATGGTCAGTAGGTTGCTTTGCAGTCTCCTTTGTCGCATCTCCAAATATATATCGTGGTTTTGGGAAAACCACCTTGTCATTATTCTCCCAATTGGTATTATTTGCCAAGCACTAATACGAGTACCAATTTCTCGTTGATAAAACTTTAGTTCTCTGGAGCCACAGGTTGACATCAGATGCTTCATTTAGATCTTTTAGATCAGACTCCCTTGTGTTGGAAGCAGGTGGGTCTCGTGGATAGATTTTCAAAACTTTTGACCCACTTGACACAGGGATCAACTATCCAGAAGACCAAAAACCCAATCCAGGATGAATTACCCTCAATCTCGTGACCATGTACAGTAAATATCCTATCTAAAAGATAGAATCAAATAGCACTAAATATCCATAATAATCTATGACATGAAAGAAGTAGATCATCCATTTGGAGATCCGCAGTGCTCTAATGGAGAAGTTGCGACTCTACTTGATGATGAGAATCTTCAACACCTCTTAGCCTTCCACGTTATGACCCGAATTGGATTTCTTTTCTCAAGAAGATTGGTGGAATCTTCAGGAGAAATCCCAACTCGAAACTCCAAGGAACTAGAAGAGAGAAGGAGAGAGAAACTCGTGCAACTCTTGCACGAATAGGGTTTTGGGCGTGAGAGAGAGTCTTATTGGACGTCCAAGAGATTTTATAGACTTTCAAATCTCTCCCTTGTCTAATTGAAATAGAAGTCTTACTTCCAAAGCAATTAGCAACTTTCTCCTTTCCAAACTCTTCTTTCTAGAGTTTAAGTCGGATTAGTATTTTCCAATATCTTGAGCTAGCTTGAGGACCACTAGGGATTTCTTAAAAAGCTGGCTCCAACTGGAACACCGCGACCCCACATCTCATGTGCAATCCGGGCCCACAGTTAATTGCAAATAACACCACTATATAAATACAATTGCACTCCAGTCTTAGGAATAAATTACAATGAAGACCCTAAACTTCCCAATTACCACAGGTAGGCCCCTCTATCAATATCCGTGGATCAATTGGAATAAATCTGTCTCTTCCAATCTAAGTTCCACATCTTATTATCCTTGAGCCCCAATTAATCACAGTAATCATCAGTACCATCCAATTAACTCTTAATTGAGATGGGTGCGCACTTACTAATGATAAATCCATTAATTGGCACAAGGGGATAATAGAGATAGATTCCATCTTGATCATTCAATGTTCCCACAGTTCTACTACCACATACCCAAGACACCGAGGTGTTAACCTATAGTCGGCCTCACTCATTGGTAACTCAAAGCAAATGAATAGATAAAAACTTGAGTTCATCAATTTCTCAGGATTGAGAGCCTATTGCTAGGGAATTATGAGAGCATACCTTATTATTGAGACGGAATTCCATAAAGTGCATCTCATGGTCCTTCAATACATCCAATGTACCGGCACCGTGATCCAGAATCTTACATTCTGATGATCGAGACAAATCACACTATCTCATAGTGATCAAAGTGCTGCAACCTTATCAAATGAGATGCCTAGTTTCATTACTAGTTGTGAAGCTATTTAAGTATAAGATTTCTGACATATATCTCCCGCGTGTGGATCTTATCCATGCACATATATCACATCTAATATACTAAATGGGACCCGGTTCAACTCATGAACCATTATGTCATATGTATTGGTCATGTGCATGAAATAGTAAAATAATATTCATCTCATGGAAGTGAAGCATGATTTTATTGATAAATAAAGAAATTAATCAATTTATTACATCAACTGATGGATTGAGTCCACAAAATCTAACACCTTGCGGTCTTACCCTTGGTATGACTTTTAGGTGCTCCAGCAGTTGCAGTTGTGGGTGCTTTACCCTTTCTATCTGCAAAGCAAATCAAAAAAAAGGAAAAGATAAGTATCAGTAACAATGATATGGAACTTTTCAAAAAAAAAAAAAAATCGGCAGCATCTCCCCTTAGTATAAGGCCAAAAGGAGAAGACAATACTCAATTCTGAGACCAAGAATTGGCATCAAAGGCACACTTAAGTCTCAAAACCAAGGCTCTTGGTCAAACAGATGTTCAAGCATCTTAAGACCTTTTCAGGGGGCAGCAGGTTCGTGTTCAAGCACGAAAATGGCATCTGTGAATAGCATATAAGGCATGAACAAATGCAAGCATGTATGAAAGAACAATGTTTAAAAATGCATGACATGTTTCCAACAACACTGACAAAGTGTAACATCCATTTCAAGACTGAAAGATTTTTACATTCCTAATCTTAGCAAACGAGGCCCCGGGCGATGATTTGCTATGATGGGACCATTAGACATTCTTGTGGGATCTTCAGTTACTTTGCAAAGCCAATTTTAATGATCATCAACCATCGTCGATAATCGGAAGTGTTAGAAAAAAGCAGCGAAGAACAGATCATCTTTGGAAGTTGTAGTAGAAAAAGACAATGTAAAATGTCTTATTCAAAACTACATTCGACCGTGTGATCGGTAGATCTTCAAGGTTACATTCAACAGTCTGATTGGTGGTTCTTCATGTTTGGAAGTTGTAGTAGAAAAAGACAATGTAAAAAGTCTTATTCAAAACTACATTCGACCGTATGATCGGTAGATCTTCAAGGTTACATTTAACCATGTGATCGGTGGTTCTTCATGCTTGGAAGTTGTAGTAGAAAAAGACAATGTAAAACGTCTTACTCAAAGCTACATTCAACAGTGTGATCGGTGGTTCTTCATGTTTGGAAGTTATAGTAGAAAAAGACAATGTAAAATATCTTATTCAAAACTACATTCAATTGTGTGATCGGTAGATCTTCAAGGTTACATTCAACCGTGTGATCGGTGGTTTTTTCATGCTTGGAAGTTGTGATAGAAAAGGACAATGTAAAACAGTTCATTTAAGACTACATTCAATTTTGGGGTCAATGTGAGGATCTGCCCTATTTTCATCAGTCTCCTTCATTAGCCATTCATATTTGAGGTGGTCTATGCTTCTCATGCTTATGGAGGCTTAAGGGGAGTAACCTCCTTATCAAAGGCAGAAAGACTGCACCTTGTGGTCGTTCAGTTATTTCCATCGATCCCCCGCCGGTTTTCATCGTCAGCTGCTCATATTTGAGGTGGTTTATGCTTCTCATGCTTATTAGACTTAAGGGGAGTAACCTTCTCATCAAAAGCAGAGAGAATCCACCTTATGATGATTTAGTTATCTCAGTCAGCTTCCTATTGATCATCTCCATTAATCGCTCACATTCGAGGTGGTCCATACCTCTCATGTTTGGTGAGACTTAAGGGGAGTAACCTTCTCATCAAGAGCAAGAAGAATACCCCTAATGGTTACCCAATCTGAGGATTCAGGCTACAATTCCTACATAGACTATGATGGTCGAGCTTTTAGGGGCCATATCAGTGACTAAGCAAATCACCACAATCCAATCTTCTATAATTCCCACAGAGGCTATGATGATTCAATTTGTGCTCTCACTATGCTAAGAAATAAGAAGGTTGTTATCTCGAGTTCCTTTTTCACTTCTCACAGATCACAGAAGGCTAGGTGTGTGCTCAGTGGTGTTGATATTCAAACACAGGAGGATATTCCTTCACTAAGTTCAATAGTGAAAGATGAAGCTTAACCAAAGTGGTGGTGAACTCCATCACACTATGAACGAAAAGTGAAGTTCAAAGCATTCTAACACATCAAAAAGATTCATCAAATTAGACACACCAGGACCAAAGATTTAAGCGGTAATAGTAGACATTGAATTAAAAAGAAGTGGAATCTACGGTCACTGTTGTTTTGCCCCTTTTGGCTCTTTCATGGTTACTGATAACTTTACTCTCTTTACCAAAGTCACAGTAGTCATTTGGATTTAGTGGCTCGCTCTATCACTATTTGGTTTGAAGCGTTCTCGCTAATGACAAAGTCAATTCATATCAGTCACCATGTAAAGAGGTAACATCATATGAATAGCCTGTGATCAAGAGCATAGCCAATGGAAGTGCCTGATTGTATCGGATAATGCCCAGTCCCAGCTAAAACACAAGCGTCAGAAGGAGAAAAGGAGTTGCAGCCCCAATTCAATTTAGTTTACATGAATGACTTACGGTCATGAAGTAACCAAGACATACAGTGGTCTTTGACCGTGGGTTTAGCCAAAGCCAAGGCTGTGACTATGGGTGCTTTGTGAGCATAAGACTAACCAAGCCAAGACAGCAATGGCTGTGACCGAAACTGCATTTGAGCAATCCCAAATCTAATAAAACAGCACTACAGCAGAAGACAGGAAGTGAATTCAGCAGAATTTTTCAATTGGGCATTCCATCAAACAGGTGGTGGCCGTGACAAATCATTATGGGTTCGTATGGTCAATAGACTGGTGAGTTTGAGGTGATTTCACAAACATCACCTTACATTAGTTCTTGAGAAAAAAAAAAAAAAGAAAAAGAGAGAAAGAAAAGAATCGCATCAGGCCGTGACCGTGAACCCCCTCACATTATTCAGGCTATGACCGGGGGGTGTATTCAAATGATGCCCAACAGATGATGCCCAATTAGAAGATAAGCAATGGAATTGCCACTCAACATAAAGCATTAAGACCATTCTACTAGCAAAAAGAAATCCCAGGCTTGGATTCGACCGTGACAGAGTTTGAAGGAGTTGAAGTTTAGAAACTTACCGGCCATGGTGATGATCTTCAATTAGTAAATCCACAAGATAGAAGATGAAAGGAGAATAGAAAACTGAGATGATAGATGCCTCTGAGCCCTCGAAGGCTCGGTTTGTCTTTCCCCCTCAATTGATTCAAACTTGGAGTCCCGGTCTCCCTCCTTCTCCCAGTCGGTCTATCTCCCTCTTCTCAGTTGGTGCTATTTTTCCTTCCCCCACTCAGCTTGTCCCTCCTTCTCGGTTCAGTGTTCTCCTCTCCCAGTTGATGCTACCTCTTCTCCCCCAGTCGGTCTCTCTCTCTCTCTCCCGGTCTCTCTCTCTGATCGTTGGATTGAACAGCAGAATAGAAAAAAAAAAAAAAGGCAGAGACGTGGAGTTTTAAAAGCCCACGGTCTCCCCCCTGTTGCCCGCTTTGCTTACGGTCACAATGTGGTTGGGCATTGGGATCCATGGCTCGATAGCCTAGTCATGTCTCTCCACCTATGACACCATATGGGATCACCAATGGGGTCCATTGCTTGACGTGAACCATTTGGCCATGGAATTCACAACTCAGCGGCAGCGGGGTCCACAGCTCAACCAAGCCCACTAAAATTACAAAATCACTAGTCTAAATGTTAGAATCCATTGTCTAGTGGCCCTTGCCATTATGATTATTTGAACCCGAGACCTGGTACCTCACTTACTCCTCCCCGCATATACAAATTGTTGGTCAAATCCACAACCCATTCCTTTGCAATCATCTTGTCTTCGCGGTCACTGTGGTTTTGAGCAGTAAAACTAACTATCATGATCCATTTTTTTCTTTGAAATTCCCATGGTGGGTCCACTTGGGGTAATTCACAAAAGAAATAAATCTCTCACAAAATAAAATGATCCTATTTTTTAGAGTATTTTGAGGGAAATGATACAGAAAGAAAAGGGGCTGTGTTTCTTTCCAAATCAACTTTGGGTTTCAAACCAAAGTTTGATTTCAAACTAATATCCCAAATTGTTTTGAATCCAAACTCATAAAAGCCGATCTCTTTTAAATTACATCTCATTTTCTCAAAATTATATCTCATTTTGAATCATGTCAAGCCAAGTCAAAACCCAAACTTTGGTTTTTGAAAATAAACCAAAAATCCATGAAAATCCAAACCCAAATCCATTTTTACTAAAACTTTTGATTTTCTTAAAACCTCAGGGATTCTTTTTTATGGGTGTTCCCCACGTCCCCACAGAGATGCCACTCTGGATATCTGTAAAAAATAGGTCAAAAGAAAAATCAAATTCATTTCCAAAATCCAAACAAAATTCATAAACTTCTAAATTTTCTAAATACCTAAGGGATTCCTTTGTGGGTGTTCTCCACATTCCCCATGGAGATGCTACTTTTGATATCCTTGAAAACAGGGCAAAGAAATTCAGATTTCTTATGTTTTTTCAAAATTCCATCATCAAACCCTTCATGTTTTTATCAAAATTTTCAAATCCCAAGTTTAGGCCTACAACCTACCTTGGCAAACTGTCTTTTCATCAAATCATCCATCATTCCCACGGATTGGCTATTTCGAGGCACAATGATTATTATACTATAATCATTGTACCTCTAGGGGGCACTTGTTGGCCCATAAAAAATCTACAAATGATATAGTGCTGACATTACAAGCTTTGGATTATAAATTTCCAGAATTTTCAAAGCACTTGAACCTCATCTCAGCTCAAATCAGTTTCGGAGACTCTTTGCTAGCTCTTTGGGAACCACTACGGGACTTGACACTTCCACTCGTTGTAGCAAGCTCCTATTCAATGAAATGCTTTCAAGTATATCTAAAGACCATTCCTCAAAGATCCAGAGCATTTGGACGTCATTTGGATCCAAATTTGGTTCAGATGATCGTATACGATGCTCTACAGGTCCCTGTGCAGAGTGATATCTCATGAAAACCAAGTTAGCTGAAACTCTTGATGGAAGCTCAAATGATGCCCAAGACAGGTTTTACAAAATTTTGAGTTCAACAGACATCATCGAACCCAAATGCCACAAGCATGTCAACTTGGGGTCAGTTCCCCCCAAGCCTTGGGGTCACTAACCAAAGTCCTACTTTCTGATATCCAAAATTGATGAAATTTAGGCAAATACTCTAAGATATCCCTGATGTTAGTTCCTCTAAGTTTCGAACCAAACCGAAGTCATTTCGGCATCAAACAGCTGAGGCAAGGGCCCACTTTCATAAAAAGTCAACTGGAGAGTTGACTGACTTCTGAAAGTCAAAACAGGTTGAAACTTCTATGACATGCTCAAAATAGTGTCAAGAAGCATCCCTCCAAGTTTCCTCAAGATTGGACTTCGTTTGGACCCCAAACAGGTGAAAATAGGTCACAAATGCAAAAGTCCAAAAATGGGCCTTGTCCGTGACCGCGGCTTGTTCATCAAGGGAGTTGACCAACTTTAGGTGGTCAAAACGAGCTGAAAATTTTCTTACATGGTCAAAATAGTGTCAAGAGCTATCCCTCTAAGTTTTGTGGCGATTGGACTTCGTTCAGACCCCAAACAGGTGAAAATAGGTCACAAATGCAAAAGTCCAAAAATGGCCCTTGTCCGTGACCGCAGCCTGTTCATTAAGGGAGTTGACCAACTTTAGGTGGTCAAAACGAGCTGAAACTTTTATGACATGGTCAAAATAGTGTCAAGAGGTATCCCTCCAAGTTTCGAGGTGATTGGACTTCGTTTGGACCCCAAACAGGTGAAAATAGGTCACACATGCAAAAGTCCAAAAATGGGCCTTATCCTTAACCGTGGCCTGTTCATCAAGGGAGTTGACCAACTTCAGATGGTCAAAACGAGCTGAAACTTTTATGACATGGTCAAAATAGTGTCAAGAAGCATCCCTCCAAGTCTTGCAGCAATTGGACTTTGTTTGGGCCCCAAACAGGTGAAAACGGGTGGCAACTGCAAAAACCTGAAATTGGGCCTTGTCAGTGACCGCGGCTGCAGTCACGGACCCCCAAAGGACACTTCATGCGGTTTTTGGCGGTTTTTCTCCACTCCCTTTTGAAATCAAACTTCCCACAACTCCCAGGAACCACCAAAAACTACCTGGAACCTCTATAAAAAGAAGAGTGTTTGAAGGAAGCAAAGGGGACACATAGAAGAGAGAAAAAGAGAGAATTGAACGAATACAGAAGCATTGAAGCAAAGAAAAGCAGCAACCCCACGACCATTCCTTTCCTTCTTTAGCTACCAAGGTGAGCAAAAAGATTCAGAAAGAAAAAGGAGAAGGGTGGGGTAACTACGGAACGAACTATGTTCATGTAATGGCGACGATTAGAGGGATGACGTTGTCATCTTTGTTTTTCTCATTCGGGGGGGTTTCTTAGCCATTACAAACATTGTGAACAAGCCCCTTTGGGCCTCATTTTGTTCCTTGAAAATGATAGGTTCAGAATGACACAATTTTGGCTTTTTACGATACCTTCTTCGGACTTGAACAAAAGACCATCCGTAAATAAGAATGATGAATTACAAAGTTTTCAGTCGATTCCACATTCGAATTCGATCTTCTCAATGGTCATCCAACACCCCAAGATGTCATGAAAGGGAGTTTCAACACTTGACAAAGTTTGGAAGAGCAACTAGCGTGAACAGCATGAAAAACTATGGCGAACAGTGGCTTCACGGCCACTGTCTGCAATGACCGTGACCCATGGTCACTGGCCTGGGGCAGTGACTGCGGGTCACGGTAACCCCCCATTTTTTTCCCTTTTTCGCATTTTTTTCTACTTTATGTACATTTTCTTGTAATTTCTAAATTGAGATCACATCTACGACTTGAGGGAGGGGTTGTAAACTTTGTAAACTTGTGTAAACAACCTGCATCCCCGCGGTCAGGGCATTGAACCCATGTAAACAAAAGAGAATTCAATGATGAACTGTAATTGATTCTCATTCTTCTTAACGCTTGAAGTACGTAAATATCGGACATTGAATCCGTTATACATTTCCATGTTACATTTTAAGTGCGATCAACAACCCAAGCCCAAGAAATCGGGGATTAGGAGAAAAACTAATCAGTGACATATGTACTCCCGTATATCTACCCCTAAACCTGGTCTAAGTGCACATATACAAGGGAACTATCACACTTGCAATCTCTGTACGTGGAAGCTGTAGATAGTATCAGTGCACAAATGGGCAAAAAAAGATACAATAAATATAATCACTAGGGAAAATAGACATCACAAGAAATACATGAGAGAATATTCAATGAATACATAGACAATAGATAAAACACTAGAATGCAGTAAATGGGAATGGAAGGAATGTAAGGCGCTCTCTGGAGCGGATCCATCACACCCACTCCCCGTCGCACTGAGGTCTCTAGAATCTCCTCCGAAATCATGTTGATCTTCGAGGGATCGAAAACTGACTCTGATCTTGGAACACCAAGAACAATGAGTGAGTACGACGACGACTCAACAAATTATAAACAACATAAAGGTAACACGTGTTGTGTCTAAAAGAATCAGTAACAGGTAATCATATAAGATGTCAATTCCGTATACTAGGCAAATCTTGCAATGAGTAAAGCATGCCATACGAGTCAATAACAGAAATACTGTACTAGGTGGCTACTACATATGCCATATTCTCCTTATGAGGAGCAATCGGTAGTGAGAACACCATTGGCCAAATGAGTCTCGGTTTCTTGGGGTTCGGAATCCCTAAGACCATAGCACACTATAACGCCAACAATCAGTAATACGCCGAATGTCAACCCCGTTAGGTATCGTAAGGCGGAGGCTGAGTAGAGCCAGAAAAACAAGATCAGTTATGTCATATGATGCACGTCAATCAATGTCAGTCGGTCGGGCAAGCGGTGCAGTACAGTACAGTCCATGTATCAGATCAGATCAGGTCATATCACAAGCAAGCAATACTGTGCGGGCATCACACGAGAATCAGTCACTAAACATAAGTCTTGCAATACCATTTCAAGATTAAGATATCTGAAGTACCATAAAATATGTCAAGGCTTCTCAATGGGTAGCATCAAACATGTAAGTCAGTTGTTTCCGCCCGGGATTAACCATGGACGGAGCCCTCAGGGAATATCTAATTATTTCCCCAGCACAGAATGCGTACCATGTGAATAGGAGGCAGAACCGAAGTCAATATGCAATGCAAATAGGATTATTTTGCAGGAATCACGATCTTTTACTAGCCAACCCTAACTTAATTATCCATTGTTACTAACCATGCATGATGATGTAGTTTTAAGTTATCCGGTACTCGGTTGTTCTTCCTTTGGTGTCTCATTGTATAAGTAAGAGTATCGGAGTCCCTTAAACCAACACCCATGGGGAAGTGCTTAACAAATGGATAACATTTATGAGTGTATTTCAGCCCTCAAGACCATTCATGATGATATTCATATGTTAGGTCATTAGTGTAGTTCATCTATAGGTCTCCAAGTGGTATAGAACGGGTCAGGAAATTATGTACATTTAATTTCCTACAAGTCTATAGGTGACTTACTCGACTGGTCGGGTAAGTGTCCGACCGGTCGGACCCCATCCAGAACCAAAATCTGACAGATCGGGGTTCAGGACCGACCGGTCAACCCTAAAACTCCCTGACATGCACATAGTCAGTTCAAAACGGACGCAAGGCTAAGATAAAAGTAAGAAATCTAAGTCTTAAAGGCCCGCTAAGTCTGATATGGTCTTTAACACACCCTTGTGAGGTCTTGCCCGATCTTGCAGCTTTGCCGTATCAAATCCTTAGGTGTGACTATGTAAGGTCTAAGAGGAAGTCACGGTGCTCCTATAACAGGACCGTTTCTTATGTAGCCTAACAAGTAGGCCACTAGGAGGTTTATGAAAGGTCTCTGGTTAGACTTGAAACCATTTATATGAAGAACCTACATTACGAAGATGTGCAGACCTGACCGATCGGGTACTGGTCCAACCAATCGGACCTGCTCCCAGAACCTCAACCGATCAGACTATCAGGACCGATTGGTCGGCCCTAATACACCTGGCCACGAACCCGCTGTTCTAAAGCTTACAAAACCTTCTATTTCTCTTCGTAACAATGAAAGAAGAACTAAGAGGGCTGTAGAACATGCATAGACTAAGATATTTAAAGTAAATCATAATTATCACAAGTTACCAACGTGTATTCAACCAATCGTTGTTTATACTTGCCTTTACTGGTGAAGAATCAAGCTTTACTCGTTTCTAGACTCAAATGGAGGAAACCCGGCGCGAGAAATCGGAGCTTGACACTGGCCATTAGCGAAGATGGAAGGAGAACGAAAGAGGGAGGCGAAGAACAAAAGTGGACAAAGGAAGAAAAAGAAAAGAAGAAGATAAGAACAGAAAGAGGCGGTGGCTGGTATATATATATTTTAGCCATTTGCAACCAGGTCCAAAAGTTATACAAATTACAATTCGAGTCAAATGAGTACTTAAAAATTTCAAACGACTCCAGATGATTCCGAGTTAGTTACGGAAAGTAACAAGCATTACGAGAGACATACGATGACATCAAGATGACACCGAAATGAAAAACTCAATTAAAATAAAAAATTACGAAAAAGGGCCCCAAGGTACCTAATCCAGATAAAACTCAACCTAACTACCTAACCAAGACTCCAAACCTAATCCAATAATAATAAAACATAATGACCCAAGAAAATCCTCCAACAATACGCTAATAAAAAGAATAATTGACTACTAAGCCGGCTACTTGGGGTTAGGGTGTTACATGAGGTGTGAAGAATTCTGAGCCTTTTGACACATTTTTACATCTATTTTATGCCTCTTATGTCTAAATCAAATCAAATAAATGTGATTATGCATAATGATTAAACATATAAATCTTTTACATATGTAAATGACTATAAACAAATTACATCCAAAATAACAAAAAGAAAGAACATCGCAATTTACTATTCAAGTGGGAAAGAAGTCAATTCAAAAAATAGCCTTGGAATGAAGCTAAAACCAAACACTTTCAAAGCTAGCCACCATATGCGGCTAGCGACTTCTTTAGTATTTGCTTTTAAGAAACATTAGGGGTCGTTTGTTTGCAATAAAAGTGATTCATATATGTAGATGACCCGCATGTGAGTCACTTGCTTATGCGAAACTCACATGTGGTTTATAATCCACTGTTTGTTACTATCATAACATTTCACATATAAATCTATGAAAATGTTGTACATTGTTTGAAGATATTTTCACATATAAATCTATGAAAATGTTGTACATTGTTTGAAGATATCTCAACTTCCAATCAATATATATATTTATCAGTAACACAACTTATATCAGGAAAGAAAAGAGCAATATAAAGTAACAAGAAATATTGAACAAAGGTACAAAAGCCTTGTACAAAACCTCAAAGAAGAAGAAGATACAAAGATGATCGTTTGAAACTTGGAAATGTGGCAATGTTTGAGCTTCCCAAGAGGATGATTGGTTTGATTTTACCAATGGGTCCCACAAAAAGAAAACCATAAAAGGCGGACTAGGAATTTCATTTATATGTTATCTAATGGCTATAATGTATTGATGATATCTCAACATCCATGCAACATCAACGGTTTAAAATTGGACATGTGGCCATTCTTGAGCTTCCCAAGAGGATGATAGGTTTTGATTTTACAAATGGGTCCCAAAAAAATTTTAAAAAATCATAAAAGTCAGACTGGGAATGTCATTTACAATATATTAATGCAACGGCTGTAGTGTTTTGATGATATCTCAACATCCAAGCAGCATCAACGGTTAAAAATTGGACATATGTTGTTCTTAAGCTTCCCAAGAAGATGATCAATTCTGATTTTACAAATGGATCAAAAAAAATCATAAAAGGCAGATTGATTGTGTCATTTAGAATAGATTAATCCAATGACTATAATTGTTTGATGATATATCAACATTCAAGTAACATCAACGGTTGAAAATCGGATAGATGGCCATGTTTAAGTTTCTAAAGAGGATGATCAGTTCCGATTTTACAAGTGGCGGCCGAAAATAGAAAAATAGCAAAAGGCAGACTACTCATATGTGGCACCGTAGCACTGCCTGGTAACAGTGCAGTATGAAATTGTTTCACACCTCGTGAGGTGTAAAAATTTTGGGCAAAAAAAAAGACTACTTTTCACACCATTTCTATATGTACTTTACACACCTCATACGTAAATTAGTTGAAATAAATGTGAATGTACGTAACCATTACGCATCCACACCATTTACATATATAAATGAAAGTAAACAAACAACCCCTAGGGCTTCCTTAGGACCACATTTTACAATTTTAAATTCAATAGAATTTGGGAAATTGTGATTTTTATGAGTCACTCTTTTCTAGCCAAAGTGGCTGAATCTGAAACATAATTTAAAGAGGATCTAGAAGGGTTGTGTCTGTTCAAGACACTCTAACAAGGATCTAGAAGAGTTGTATCTATTCAAGACAAGTTCAAATGTTAAATTTGGAAAATATTTCAACAATCTCCCACCATTTTCAAAATTTTGAAAAATAACAGATCTAAAAACAATTTCATTCAAGTAATATGTATATATTATGGTATCTTGTGATTTGAATCACAACTTAGTGAAAGTTCATTACAACAGATCTGAAGAGTAAGTTAGACTAAGCTTTGAACCATATTTTCTTTTTGACAAGTTGCATAAACAATCACACACACTATATGCACTATGAGGCTCATACTTATTTGACACTTAAATGGCCATGTGTCTACATCCATGCATAAGTGTTTTAAGAGCCAAGCCTTTAGCTCCTAGAAGCGGCACCACTTCACACTCACATAAGTAGACTGACTCTATCAAGGATGCCCTCTACAACAAAATTCACTTTTGCCAATACACAACAAAGCGTTGGAAGAAGTCAACAAACGTTGGCAAGATACTTTACCAACCCAAAAAAATGCGTTGGAAAGGTGTCAGTAAAAGTATGTGGGGAGTACCATTTGCCAACGCAAAAAAAAAAAAAAAAAAACGTTGGAAAACTTTGATCTTTACCACCACAAAATAGTGTTGACAAAATTAGTGATAATTGGTTGGTAAAGTAACTTTTGCCAACACAAATTAAAAACAATAGCAAAAGTTGATCTCTACCAACACAAATGGGTGTTAAGAAAAGTAGGAAAATAAGTTGGTAAGTTCAACTTTTGCCAATGCAAAACAAAATGTTTCCAAAAGTTGAACTTTACCAACGCACTATAGTGTTGGCAAAAGTAGGAAAAGAAATTGGCAAAACAACTTTGCCAACACAAAAATGAGTTGGCACATAGATGCGTGAGCCACACATAATTTGTGTTGGCAAACATAATATCAAGATTTTTCCCTAATTTTGGAAAAAATGTTTCGGCAACCTATTTACACCTGTATAGATCCCATCGCAACACATTAGTAATACAGTAAATACAAATCCAAAATATGAAATATTGCATATAAATAAAACATTTATGTTCAAATAGTCAACATACACTTCAAAACATTCATCCCACTAAATAAGCAACAAATGTTTTCAAATATCTAAAAAAAAGATCGAAAAATATCAAAGTACGTTTATCAAAATAGATAACCATCTGCTACAAAACCGAATGCTAACCAAGAGAAGCCGCATCATGCCCTCTAGCCAATGTGGTATCACCACTACCGCTCTCTAGACAAAATGTAGTCAAGCTAGCTGGAACTATCCCTATTTTTTTAGCCACTATTAGCAAAAAGTTATGAACTACTGACATTTGACTCTAATATTTACTAACATATTGGCATAGAGCAATCAACTCAGTATTAGATGCTCGAGACTGTGTAAAAGATGAATAGGTGTTGTGAATCTCATATCCCAAATTGTAGGTCGACCTTTTTCCAAGCACCTCTTCAGTAACTTGCATCTCAATCTGTGGATCTAGAACATCTGACTGTGACTGTGAGGTAATCCTTTCCACCATTGTAGCCTATCAATTTTAAATGCATTAACCTATAACAAAGGTATAAAAATGCAGTTTTTAGTGTTTATCGCAAATAAGTTAGGTAAATGTAAGGATGTTGCTCAACAATCTCATTTATCCACACACCCCCCTTTTTATGACATTTTTAGGTGTCTGCGAATCTGTCACAACCCGAGCCCAGGGACCGGGGGTCAGAGGAAGTCTAATCGATGACACACGTACTCCCGTGCATGCACACCTAGACCCCGTCCAAGCATACACACACAAGGGATCATTCACACGTGCAAACAACTGTACGCGGAAGCTGTACGTATCAAGGCATATAGCAACACTCCAAGAGACATAGGAGATCACAAAACAACATTAAACTGATGACAAGAATAATTACAAGAACGTATGACAATATAGCGGGCTTACAACAATCAAAATCAAAATACAGGTATCACTCAAGGCCCACGTTACAAGTACAGAAAAATCCCCTCAATAGACTCGGACTCAAATGAATGGGGAGAACAAAATGATGCAAGCCGTACTCTGGAGGATGGATCAAGTCCACTCCTCTAGGCCGGAGGGGGCCTCGCGAGCCTCTCCTGGAGTCGGGTCGACCGACGCAGGATCGGGAGAGGGATCTGAGCCTGCAACACACAAAGACAACTCATAAGTACAACGACTTAGCAAAATATAAGCCATAAGAAGATAACACGAATTGTGTCTAATCATGAGTAATAGTCACAGTGCAGGATCCATAGAAATCATGTTCGTACACTAAGCAAATATGCAAACGAATAAGCATGCTAACAGAATCATAAACAGATAACAGTCAAAGTGGCTACTACATTGGCCATTTTCTCCCTTACGAGAGCAGTCGGAATGAGAACACCAGCGACCGGGCCAGGGTACGCATGGGTCTCTAGTTCCCGGGGTCCGGAGTCCCAGGACAGAACACTCTGCAGAGGCAAACACATAAACTAAACCAAAGTTAACCCCGTTGGGTATCCTAAGGCTGAGGCTCAGTAGTATCATATAACAATCACAATCAAATCAGATGATGCACCTCAATCAATCAATCATATCATATCACTTACAGATCTCACATATCACATCACGCGAACAGTAGGAAGTGCATCACATAAACTAATACGGATACTGATACTGAATGCAGTTAAGTAAAAACGGAAGGTACTGAATGCAATTAAGCAATACTTAATCTCTGACTCAAGTGCTAATCACAATAAGCACTGATGCAAGTACTCCAGTGGAGCAACAGTAAAGCACAATACATAATAATAGAATGGTCCCGCCCGGGCTTCGCTCTGGGGTTGCTGCATTTCCCACAGAATCGAGAGGTCCAGCGCAGAACACATAAGAGGGCATAACCGAAAGCAATATGCTGTACAAATCAGAATACTTGTACGAATCAAGGTCAATTACAAGCCAATCCTACACTACTTATCCAGCGTTTCTAACCGTGCATGTTGATGTAGTTTTAAGTTGTCCGATGCACCATTGTCTAGTGTTGCAGTGTCTGGAATGTGCACCGAAGTCCCTTAAACCAACACCCATGGGGAGGTGCTAAACAACTGGATAACAGTCATGAATGATTCGCAGCCCTCGAGGTCATTCATGTCATTCAAACATTCCATTGGGCATGTTCAGGGTAGCTACATTCTAACATGAAAGTCATATACAGTCTGTTACTTAAACCTAGTCCTTTTCATTCAATTCTCAGGGTCTCACGGTGTAGCCGTAGGTGACCTTACGGCTTAGCCGAGGCATCTTACGGCTTAGCCGTAATATACACTGCGGCTGAGCCGAGGCTCCCCAAAATGTCCATCCGGATTTACGGCTCGACCGTATTTTACTCTACGGCGCAGCCGTATCCTGGTCCAGGGCTTAGCCGTAAGACAATGTACGGCTTAGATCAGGCTGGGCCGTAGAAGAATGGCGATTTGCCAACTCTCAGTTATTTTCAGATCTCAGTCTGTATTGTTCTACGGTTAAGGTTACGGCTGGGTCTCGGCTTAGCCGTAAGCCATTTCACGGCTTAGCCGTAGCACATTTCACGGTATAGCCGTGAGTGCACGGACTCATTTTTCTGGAATCGTGACAGTCATACTGAAAGTGAACAAAACAACTGAAAACAAGGAGATAACAGCAAAATGAGCTCAATAGGGCTGTCTAACACTGGAAAATACAATGAAACATAAAGACACAACAATCAAATCCATATCAATCAGTGTTCATACTACTTGGGCTTATACTTGCCTCACAGATGGAAATCACTTCGTTGCTTGGCTCAGTCCACCGGGAAACACACACGAATTGACTCCTCTCTCCTCACGCAACAGAAACAGAGAAGGAGAAGGAGTGAGAGAGAAGAGCTGAACGTGAGAGAGACAACTGAGAGAGAGTGAGCTGAGAGAACGAGAGACGATCGAGAGAAACAAGAGGGTAGGTGGGATATTTAAAGGTAACAATGAGTCCAAATTACATATAGGTCCAAACAGCTTACACAAATATCAGTTTGAGTCAAATGATGATCCAACAAGAGCAAACGGAATCATTCGGATCCAAGACAGTTACGAAGATCGACAAGCTCAACGAAATACACGCGATGACGTCAGAATGACGTAAAACTGACAAAGTCAATCAAAAGTCAAAATTACGAAAAAGGGCTCGAACTACCTAAACCAAGTCAACTCAACCCAACGATCTCTCCAAGACTCAAAGCCAAAGAAAAACAAAATCAAAACACTCTTAACGCTCAAATCACACGCAATTACTCGCTAATTCGGATCAACTCGGGTCGGAGTGTTACATCCTCCCCCACTTAGACATCATTCCGTCCTCGGAATGAACGCGTACCTGAGCAAAAAGGTAAGGATACTGACGCGCCATCTGATCTTCTAATTCCCACGTGGCTTCATCAGGTCCATGATGTTCCCAGAGTACCTTGACCCATCGAATAGTCCTCGTACGCAAGAGCTGTTCTCTGGTCCCAACAATACGGAGCGGACGCTCAACGTATGACGCATTAGGTTGCATCTGAATATCATCGTATCGAATCACATGCGTCGGGTCTCGAACATACTTGCGAAGCATTGATACATGGAACACGTCGTGTACTCCAGAAAACTCCACGGGTAGAATCAATCTGTACGCTAGATCGCCAATCCGGCTTTTGATCTCAAATGGACCCACATATCTTGGAGTTAACTTGCCTTTTTGACCGAACCGTATCGTACCTTTCATCGGTGAGACCTTCAAGAATACCCAATCTCCAACCTGAAATGGTAATGTTCTTCTTCGTGTATCTGCATAGCTCTTTTGTCTCGATCGGGCAATCTTCAAATTGTCAATGACCTTCTGAACTTTCTCTATAGTCTCAGCAATGATCGTCGGTCCGTGGAAACTCCTTGTTCCAACTTCTTCCCAGCAAACAGGGCTTCTACATTTCCGTCCATACAGAGCTTCATAGGGTGCCATTCCAATACTCTCGTGGAAACTGTTGTTATACGCAAACTCGCACAACGAGAGATGCAGATCCCATTCTTTCTCAAAATTCAATACACTGGCCCGTAACATGTCTTCGAGCGTCTGAATAGTTCGTTCTGACTGTCCATCAGTCTGCGGGTGATACGCCGTACTGAAGCTCAACTTCGTTCCCATGGCTTCCTGAAATGCTCTCCAAAACGAAGAAACAAAGCGGCTATCTCGATCAGACACAATCGATACAGGCGTACCGTGTAGTCTCACGATCTCATCAACGAACTTCTTCGCCATCTCGGAAAATGTCATGCCTTTCTTGAATGGAAGAAAATGGGCTGTCTTCGTCAGTCTGTCCACTATCACCCAAATGGCACTATTCTTCTTGCTCGTCAGAGGTAAGCCTGAAACAAAGTCCATCGTAATGTGCTCCCATTTCCACTGGGGAATATGCAATGGATGTAAGGAACCTGGAGGTTTCTGATGGTCAGCTTTCACCTTTTGGCAAGTCAAACATCTGGCAACAAACCCAGCAATTTCTCTCTTCATATTATTCCACCAGAATCTGTCCTTAAGAGCTCGGTACATCTTCGTACTTCCAGGGTGCATAGAATAACGAGCATGGTGTGCTTCTGTCATCAAACTCTCCTTCAAAGCATCTACTGCTGGCACACATAGCCTGCTCCTGAAATACAAGACATTACCCTCCAAACGAAAGTCTGGTCGATTTGCAATGCTATCCCGGATTCGCTTCAACATCGCATCTTCAAACTGCTGGTCCTTAATACACTGAATGATGTCAGGCTGAAAGCTCACTGTACTGGCAAGTGTCAAACAGTTCTCCACCAATTGCAGTTCCACTGGCTGAGCATGCCTCACAAAATAAAGGCTATCCAAGGCCTGAAGAATCTCCGATTTCCTACTCAAGGCATCTGCAACAACATTGCCTTTCCTTGGATGGTATTTGATGGGGAAATCAAAATCCTTGATCAACTCAAGCCACCTTCGTTGCCTCATATTCAACTCAGACTGCGTGAAGAGATACTGTAGACTATGATGATCTGAATGCACTTCAAATGTCACGCCATACAAATAATGTCTCCACATCTTCAACGCAAAAATGATGGCTGCCAACTCTAAATCATGCGTGGCATAGTTCTTCTCATGCTCCTGAAGTTGCCTCGAGCCATAGGCAATTACTTTGCCATGTTGCATCAAAACACATCCCAAACCGACTCGAGAAGCATCAGAGTAGATCATAAATCCTTCATGCCCATCCAGTAACGTCAAGACTGGAGCCGAAGTAAGCTTCTCCTTCAACATACGAAACTGGTGCTCACATTCGTCCGTCCACAGAAAAGGAACATTCTTCCTGGTCAATCGAGTCAACGGTGCAGAAATCTTGGCGAAATCTTGAATAAATCGACGATAATAGCCAGCCAATCCAAGAAAACTCCGTATCTCCGTCACTGTCTTTGGGCTGGGCCAATTCATCACTGCCTCAACTTTCGTCTGATCCACTGCCAACCCATCTCGTGAAATGGTATGACCAAGAAAAGCTACCTGCTCGAGCCAAAAATCACACTTCGACAATTTGGCATATAAGCGATGTTCCTTCAACAACTGCAAGGCTCAACGTAGATGTTCCTCATGCTCCTCTGGGGTCTTCGAATACACTAAAATATCATCAATAAAGACCACCACGAATCGATCCAGGAAAGGAGCAAAGATCCGATTCATCAAGGCCATAAAGGCAGCAGGTGCATTGGTTAATCCAAATGGCATCACGAGAAACTCAAAATGTCCATACCGCGTCCTGAAAGCAGTCTTCGCGATATCTTCTTCCTTCACCCGGAGTTGATGATACCCCGATCTTAGATCAATCTTGGAAAAGTAGGCGGCACCTTGAAGTTGGTCAAACAACTCATCAATACGCGGCAATGGGTATTTATTCTTGATCGTGACTTTATTCAATCGCCGGTAATCTATGCACATCCGTAAGGTACCGTCCTTCTTCTTCACAAACAGCACTGGAGCTCCCCACGGTGACATACTCAGCCGTACGAAACCCTTCTCCAAAAGATCTTGCAATTGCGTCTTCAATTCAAGTAGCTCAGCAGGGGCCATACGATAAGGAGCTAAACTAATAGGTGCTGTACCGGGTACTAGATCAATCGCAAACTCTACATCTCGGACCGGGGTAACTCGGGTACTTCCTCCGGAAATACATCCGGGAACTCACGTACGACCGGAATCTCGCCTAACTGCTTCACCTCCTTCTTCTCCGAGACGAAAGCAAGAAAACCCGCACAACCTCTGCGTATCAAATGATCCGCCTTGCATGCGGAGATGACACGCCTCGGGCATCTCTCCTGATTGCCCTCGAAACGAAACCCCTTCTCAAAATCGAAGTAAATCGTCCTGTTGTAACAGTTAACACAGGCACGATATCGCGCTAGCCAGTCCATTCCAAGGATTACATCGAAATCCAACATGGACAACAAGATCAAATCAACTGGCAGCTGGCGACCTTCAATCACCACGTCGCACTGAGGGTAGTATACACTACACTCCACTCTCTTGCCCACCGGAGTGGACACCACCAGCAAATAGGGTAGCGGCTGAGGGGGTTGCGGTAACTGTTCCGCAAAACGAGGTGCAACATACGAACGCGTAGACCCCGAATCAAATAGTGCATGTGCTTCAGCTCGGGCAATGAGAACTTTACCTTCCACCATTTTCGCATCTTCTGGATGATCATGGGAGGCTGCATACACACGAGCAGTCTGACGCTGTGGCTTCTGGCTCTGGCGAGATGGCTGGGGGCTATTCGAAGCTACAGAACTCAGAGACTTGGATGACCCCATAGACCGAGATGACTGGAAGGTCCTGGCTTTAGGGCACTGAGCTATCTTATTCTCCATAGATCCACAACTCAAACAAGCTCCGAACTTCTTCCAACACTTCTCCGTCGGATGTCCTAGTCCACAAAACTCGCATCTGCTCCCCGAGAAACTCGAAGTGCCTTGCTTCCCTTTCCATTTCTTCTGAATTTGTCCCTAAGACCCCACTGGTGCACTCCTCTTGAAGTCCATAGCTCTCTCTGCTAGGTGGTTGGCTTCCGCAGCATGTGCTCTGTCGACCGCATCGTCAAAAGTAGCTGGTCTCTGGAAAACTGTCACAAAATTCGCATATCTAGGATGCAGACCAGAAATGAAACGATTCACCTTCTTCTCCTCAGTGTTAATCATGTCCTCGGCAAAATGGGACAACTGGATGAATCGGTGAATATACTCCGAGACGGTCAGCTGCTGCTGCTGTAAGGCCAGAAACTCAACCTCCTTCACGCGCCGAACATGAGCAGGGATGAACTTCCTTCTAAACTGTTTCTGGAATGTCTCCCACACCGTTTCACTAGGCATGGTCAGATAGGCTGCACTGACACTCTTCCACCACGTCTTTGTTCCCTCTCGGAACATCGATGCCGTAAGCATAACCTTCTACCGGTCATCACAGACAATGGTCGAGAAGAGATCTCCGATATGCTCCAGCCACTGATCAGCCTTCAACGCATCTTCATTACCATAGAATTCTGTGGCTCCACGTTTCCTGAATTTATCGTACAACGCATTTGGATCGCTCTCCTTAGGCTGGAAAACCACTTGCTGCTCTACAGGCCGCTGAACTGGCGCTTGACTCTGTCGGTCGACTAACGAAACGACCTGTGCCTGCAAAGAATGGATCGCCTGCAGCATGGTCAAGAAACGCTCGTCAAAATTCACAAATGGCTGAGGAGCGGCTGATCCACTCTCATTATCTCCTTGATTGTTGTTGTCGTGTGTTCCAGATCCCAATGCCATAGCCTGCAAAATACAAAAGTCAATCCGCTATCACACTAGGGAACTCACACAGACTCACAAGACAAGGGGCCCAAACACAACAGTCCAAAACTGGACTACGGAATCTCACCACGTCCTATATGCCTACATGCTTACAGACTATGATAGAGACAATGCTCTGAGAGACAATGCTCTGATACCATACAATACGTATGTCACAACCCGAGCCCAGGGACCGGGGGTCAGAGGAAGTCTAACTGATGACACACGTACTCCCGTGCATGCACACCTAGACCCCGTCCAAGCATACACACACAAGGGATCATTCACACGTGCAAACAACTGTACGCGGAAGCTGTACGTATCAAGGCATATAGCAACACTCCAAGAGACATAGGAGATCACAAAACAACATTAAACTGATGACAAGAATAATTACAAGAACGTATGACAATATAGCGGGCTTACAACAATCAAAATCAAAATACAGGTATCACTCAAGGCCCACGTTACAAGTACAGAAAAATCCCCTCAATAGACTCGGACTCAAATGAATGGGGAGAACAAAATGATGCAAGCCGTACTCTGGAGGATGGATCAAGTCCACTCCTCTAGGCCGGAGGGGGCCTCGCGAGCCTCTCCTGGAGTCGGGTCGACCGACGCAGGATCGGGAGAGGGATCTGAGCCTGCAACACACAAAGACAACTCATAAGTACAACGACTTAGCAAAATATAAGCCATAAGAAGATAACACGAATTGTGTCTAATCATGAGTAATAGTCACAGTGCAGGATCCATAGAAATCATGTTCGTACACTAAGCAAATATGCAAACGAATAAGCATGCTAACAGAATCATAAACAGATAACAGTCAAAGTGGCTACTACATTGGCCATTTTCTCCCTTACGAGAGCAGTCGGAATGAGAACACCAGCGACCGGGCCAGGGTACGCATGGGTCTCTAGTTCCCGGGGTCCGGAGTCCCAGGACAGAACACTCTGCAGAGGCAAACACATAAACTAAACCAAAGTTAACCCCGTTGGGTATCCTAAGGCTGAGGCTCAGTAGTACCATATAACAATCACAATCAAATCAGATGATGCACCTCAATCAATCAATCATATCATATCACTTACAGATCTCACATATCACATCACGCGAACAGTAGGAAGTGCATCACATAAACTAATACGGATACTGATACTGAATGCAGTTAAGTAAAAACGGAAGGTACTGAATGCAATTAAGCAATACTTAATCTCTGACTCAAGTGCTAATCACAATAAGCACTGATGCAAGTACTCCAGTGGAGCAACAGTAAAGCACAATACATAATAATAGAATGGTCCCGCCCGGGCTTCGCTCTGGGGTTGCTGCATTTCCCACAGAATCGAGAGGTCCAGCGCAGAACACATAAGAGGGCATAACCGAAAGCAATATGCTGTACAAATCAGAATACTTGTACGAATCAAGGTCAATTACAAGCCAATCCTACACTACTTATCCAGCGTTTCTAACCGTGCATGTTGATGTAGTTTTAAGTTGTCCGATGCACCATTGTCTAGTGTTGCAGTGTCTGGAATGTGCACCGAAGTCCCTTAAACCAACACCCATGGGGAGGTGCTAAACAACTGGATAACAGTCATGAATGATTCGCAGCCCTCGAGGTCATTCATGTCATTCAAACATTCCATTGGGCATGTTCAGGGTAGCTACATTCTAACATGAAAGTCATATACAGTCTGTTACTTAAACCTAGTCCTTTTCATTCAATTCTCAGGGTCTCACGGTGTAGCCGTAGGTGACCTTACGGCTTAGCCGAGGCATCTTACGGCTTAGCCGTAATATACACTGCGGCTGAGCCGAGGCTCCCCAAAATGTCCATCCGGATTTACGGCTCGACCGTATTTTACTCTACGGCGTAGCCGTATCCTGGTCCACGGCTTAGCCGTAAGACAATGTACGGCTTAGATGAGGCTGGGCCGTAGAAGAATGGAGATTTGCCAACTCTCAGTTATTTTCAGATGTCAGTCTGTATTGTTCTACGGTTAAGGTTACGGCTGGGTCTCGGCTTAGCCGTAAGCCATTTCACGGCTTAGCCGTAGCACATTTCACGGTGTAGCCGTGAGTGCACGGACTCATTTTTCTGGAATCATGACAGTCATACTGAAAGTGAACAAAACAACTGAAAACAAGGAGATAACAGCAAAATGAGCTCAATAGGGCTGTCTAACACTGGAAAATACAATGAAACATAAAGACACAACAATCAAATCCATATCAATCAGTGTTCATACTACTTGGGCTTATACTTGCCTCACAGATGGAAATCACTTCGTTGCTTGGCTCAGTCCACCGGGAAACACACACGAATTGGCTCCTCTCTCCTCACGCAACAGAAACAGAGAAGGAGAAGGAGTGAGAGAGAAGAGCTGAACGTGAGAGAGACAACTGAGAGAGAGTGAGCTGAGAGAACGAGAGACGATCGAGAGAAACAAGAGGGTAGGTGGGATATTTAAAGGTAACAATGAGTCCAAATTACATATAGGTCCAAACAGCTTACACAAATATCAGTTTGAGTCAAATGATGATCCAACAAGAGCAAACGGAATCATTCGGATCCAAGACAGTTACAAAGATCGACAAGCTCAACGAAATACACGCGATGACGTCAGAATGACGCAAAACTGACAAAGTCAATCAAAAGTCAAAATTACGAAAAAGGGCTCGAACTACCTAAACCAAGTCAACTCAACCCAACGATCTCTCCAAGACTCAAAGCCAAAGAAAAACAAAATCAAAACACTCTTAACGCTCAAATCACACGCAATTACTCGCTAATTCGGATCAACTCGGGTCGGAGTGTTACAGAATCTATTCGGCATAGACTGTTGTACACCACTCTCCTTTGTCTATTGTTTCATTTGATAAATCAATTATACTAATTAAACACTAAATTTTATAATAATACTGTAACAGTTTCTAAGCATGCACTCACAGCAATATCGGCTTAGGATGAAAATGATCTAGAGTTGTTCGTATGATTATATTTCAGGGCAGCTCGAACAGTCTTCCCATTCTCTGACTTTTTCTGTAAGGGAAATATAACCAATTAATAGGATGTGTACATAAAATGAGAATTAGAAGTAAAAGATTGACAATTTTTGTACATTTATGTAAATTATAAATAGTAGTTCTAGGCAATATACCTTCCACTTGTCATTATTCTCCCACATATTTTCGATCATCCACATCCAGTCATTTGGTTTACAAGGAGGATCTTTCATACTGTTGAGGTCGGTCACTCCTTCCTCTTTAAGCACAAGGTACCACTTGTGTAAGATGCTTTTCCAATACTTTAATAATTTTTTGCACCTTTTGTCAATGATACTCCTCACTAACTCATTGTTTGTGTAGTCCCCAATGTCAAAGGTTTGCTGTAATTGGAAACAACAAAATTACCCTAACTAAAATCATAAATATCATGTTTGGAATGTATACATTATAGAAATTACTGAAGCTCTCTGAATAATGACTCCTTTAACCCACGATCAAGTTTTGCAAACTTAATATCCACACACAAACCCCGGAATGCGCCCCGTCCACGTATTCTAGAAGATTCCGGGTCCAATATTGTTAAGACAATAATTTAATTTAAATTAGTTTACAAAAAAAAAAAATAAAAGTAAGGATAATTCATTTCGTTATGTGTATATAAAGCCATATATTTCTTACCAACGCTACTACCAACAGTAGGTGGACTAGTCATCTGGTCAGGCGGGGTGGGTTATGGGACTTGATTAATTGTCGCCACCACAGGCACGCTTTCTACACTACTAGCCTCTATCAGTGATGGTTGTCTCGAAGATGAACCATGGGCGTGCCCTCCACATGATTGACCCTTGCCTCTCTTCTTTGACCACGGGGCCATATGTCTAACTTGGCATAGCAGAAAAAAAAGTATTAATACATGAGTCAATAATTGGAAACAACTTGATATATTTGGAAACAACTTCATACATATGCAGATGTGATTATAAACAAAAAACAATAAACATATTTGAGACACACATTACCTTTGACGCGTAAGACCCAGGAGACTTGTCATCCTCATAACCACATGTATCTTCGCTAGAAGAACTTTGCCCTTCCTCACCCTTAGGCGGTACATATTCCTCATCATCATCATTCGCCACTGACCTAATTCTCTTTCCCTCCGTTTTGCCTTGACTCTTGGTCTACCTAATCAAATCGAGCATCAAATCTACCACTCTATTTAACCCTAACTCATGAAGCTTCTTTGAATTCTCCTCCATAGTTTGCTTTATCTTCTTTTCCAAAGCATTCATCTTAACTTTCTTTACCCACCTGGGCATCGTAAATGATTTGCTGCCTTTGGGCATCTTTTTTTTTTTTTTTGCAACTATATATGAACATGTTATTTAATAAAATGAAATATGACATAAATCAATAATATGAAATGAAATATGAAACAATATTGAGCCATTTAAGCCAAAAACCACTATTAAATCATAACACATGTCCATACAGAAAAGTAAAAAACAAAAACTACATATCAGAATCCGTATCAAGATCTATATCAGGATTGGGCAATCTCTCCATCTCATCGTTTTCGTCATCTACATACTCCGCCAAGGTGTCATCCTTGTTACTCTCATCATTTATATGCTTCGGCCTTAGTTTATTGATATAAATGATCTTAGGATCCCTGTCATCCCTATGGTAAGGATGATCCGTGTCTTCATCATAGATTAAGACACCAGTGGTGGATTTATCCTATTGAAATGCATTAGCATCATCCCACTTTAGAACATCTCATATTCCACGGTGCCTAACCCGTTCTACAAGTCTCTAATTTTTGCCTTTGCTGATATCATTGACATAGAATACTTGACTCACAATACTTAGCAGGACAAATGGATAATCTTTATACCAATGCCTTGTAACATCAATAGACGTGACATGTTTATCATTGTAAACTCTACTTCTATGGCTAGTGTTGTATCATTTACAGTGGAACAAAACTACTCTACTCCCATGCAAATATCTCAACTCCCATATTTTGCAAGGTATCCATAGAAATCAATCTGCTTCCTTTTATGGTCCCCTTCCACGACCAACCCACTATTTTGGCACCTACGACAGTTTTCATAGTCTCTAGTATGGAATCGGATGCCATTAGAGATACATCCATAATAAAAATCAATAATAGGATCGAGACCATTTGCTAGTGACCAATGTTCTTCAATTGCTTTTGCTGATCCTTGAGTTCGCAAATCATTCATTTGCATGATCAACATATGGAAAGTGCACTAAGTTAATATCAATTGTGGTTTACTTCATTATAACTGAGTGGTTTTCAATTCTTTAATATATCTTACCTGTTTTTTGAACCAATTTGGAAATTCTTTTTGCTGTAACCGAGCTATGTCATGTCCTTGTGGATTTTGCACAATACTCTTGTGTTTTGTACTCAAGGAAATTTTGTTTCATTAGTAACTTAAAGCTGTGTAAAAATAAATGAGTATAAGAGCGATATGTACATGTAATTAGACCAAATTACATACTCTAGATAAGGTTGGACCTCGTCTGTATTGTATAACACAAACCAGTGCGCCACTTCCTTTTCCTTCTATGAAGGGTTGGAAGCCTTTGAGATCGATGAGAAAAGACGGACATGTTATGAGAAAATCTCCATCCCAGAGCTACATTTGCAACCATCGTCATTCCGTTCTGATTTATCAAACCCTTTTAGGTACATTGAACAAAATGCAAGGCACTCATTAACAATATATGAGTCGGTTATTGAACCTTCTGGACGTGCTCTGTTGGTGACATACCCTTTTAGAGTCCCGAGAAACGTTCAAACAAACAGCAATTATATTTTAATTACATATGGAAGAGAATTGCACTAATGAACAACTAATTCACCATAAGAAGGTAACATTTACCTCTCGATCGGGTACATCCAATGGTATTGCACCGATCCAGCAAGCATAGCCTCACGCAGCAAGTGAATAGCTAGATGGACCATCACATCAAAGAAAACTGAAGGGAAGATCCTGTCCAGCTTACAGATTATGAGTGCTATTCTTTCATGTAATTTTTCCAAATCACTCAGCCTTAATGTCTTCAAGCAAAGTTCCTGAAAGAAGTTGCCCAACTCAAATAGTGTCGTACATATCTCCTTGTTCACAAAACCGCACAAGCCTATAGGAAGAAGGTGTTAAAGGAGGACATACAGTCATGACTATTCAAACCTAATAACTTGCCAGTTTTTGAACTGACATACCTCGAGATGTTAGCTACATAACTATCTGGGTAACAGATTGATTTCAAGAATTCACAAAAAACATCTATCTGTTTCAGGTTCAGCGTGTAGATTACCGAAGGCTTCACAATAAATCCATCTTCATTCCTTTTTAGGTGCAATTCTGGCCTCATGTACATATTTTCCAAATCATCACGGGCTTTATAAGTATCCTTGTTCTTCCCGTCTATGTCCATCAGAATTTCATAGCAGTTTTCACATATGTTCTTCTTAATATGCATGCATCAAGGTTGTGCCGAAGATTCAATGACTTTTAGTATGGTAGCTCCCAAAGAATGCTTCTTTTTTTTCCAACCTATTTGTTGAGGGTCACGGGGTTTTTTCTTGTTGGAAGGATCCTTCCCGAACTTGACTTCCCGCAGATGATTTGCCTCCACCTGAGCCACTACCTTTTCCACCAATAACTCCAAGGATCTTGTCTGAAACTTACAATGACTGTCAAACCTTTTGTCCTTCCTCCAAGGATGGTTCTCAGGCAAGTAAGCTCGATGGCCCACCCACCCAAGCTTATCTATCAACCTGTGAGACATTGGATTATTTTTGCAAACGGGATAAGCATAGTAGCCTTTTGTTCCCCACCCAGACATGTCACTAAATGCAAGGAAGTCATTTATGGTCCACAAGACAACTGCATGCATCCAAAATGTTTTTTCAGTCGAAGCATCATAAGTTAGAACCCCCCATCTCCCATAGATCCTTCAACTCATCAATCAACGGCCTTAGGTAGACATCAATGTCCTTTCCAAGTTGATTCGTCCCTGAAATAAGTAAAGACAACATGAAAAATGGGTCCTTCATAGCCTTCCAGGGTGGCAGATTATAGGGCATAAGTATTACCGGCCACATGCTGTAAAAAATGCTCAAGTTCCAAAAAGGGTTGAACCCATCAGTGGCCAAGCCCAACCTTGCATTGCGGATCTCTTCAACAAACTTAGGATAACGTTGATCAAACTCCCTCCACTGCTTACAGTCAGTTGGATGACTTGCTAATCCTTCATTGAGACGCTTACCACAATACCATCTCATGTCATTCGCTATCATCCAGGACATTTACAATCTTCGTAACCTCGGTGCCAATAGGAACCATCGTAGTATCTTGTGAGGAATCTTCTTGCCCCGACTGTTGACCCATAAAATTTTGCAAATAATGCAGCGAAGGCATTACAAGCTTTGGATTATAAAATTCTAAAGTTTTCAAAGCACTTGGACCTTATTTCAGCTGAAATCAGCTTCAGAGACTCTTGGCTAGTTCCTTGGGAATCACTGCGGGACCTGGCACTTCCACATGTTGAAGCAAGCTCTTATTCAACGAAATACTTTCAAGTACATTTAAAGACTACTCCTCAAGGATTCAGCACATTTGGACATCATTTGGATCCAAACTTGGTCCAGATGATCATATACTATGCTCTGTGGGTCCCTGTGTAGAGTGACATCTCATGAGGATCAAATTAGCTGAAACTCTCAGAAGAAGCTCAAATGATGCCCAGGATAGACCCTACAAAATTTTGGGTTGAACAAACATCATCGAACCCAAAAGCCGCAAGCATGTCAACTTGGGGTCAATCCCCCCCAAGCCATGGGGTTATTGACCAAAGTCCTACTTCCTGATATCCAAAATTGATGAAATTTGGGCGAGAATCTTCAGTTATGCTCAGAAGATATTTTGCAAATTCTCAAGTAAAAAGGACTCTGTTTGGTCAAAATTTCACTGCATGTCAGCTTAGACGACAGTGACACCAAGTTATGGATGTCACTAGCTAAAATCTTACTTTCAGGAGGCCAAAGCTGATGAAATTCTGAAAAATACTCAAAGAATGCTCAAAGTTACTCTTCCAAATTTTCAAGTCAATTAGATGTTGTTCAGGTAGAAAACAAGCTGACTACCTACAGTGTAAGGTGAATAGTGACTTAATACATGCAATGAATAGGCCACTGCTCGAAATCCTACCTCCTCAAATCCAAATTGCATGAAATTTGAGTGAATGCTCCAAGATATCCCTGATGTCAGTTCTTCCAAGTTTCGAACCAAACCGAAGTTATTTGGGCCTCACACAGCTGAAACAAGGGCTCACTTTCATAAAAAGTCGACTGGAGAGTTGACCGACCTTCGAAAGTCAAAACAGGTTGAAACTTTTATGACATGCTCAAAATAGTGTCCAGAAGCAACCCTAGAAGTTTCATGGCGATCAGACATCGTTTGGGCCCTAAACTGGCGAAAACGGGTCACATATACAAAAGTCCAAAAACGGGCCTTGTTTGTGACCGCGGCCCAATCAATGAAGGAGTTGACCAACTTCAGATAGTCAAAGTGAGCCAAAAATTTTATGACACACTGAAAATAGTGTCAAGAAGTATCCCACTAAGTTTCATAGTGATTGGACTTTGTTTGGGCCCCAAACAAGTGAAAACGGGTCACAAATGCAAAAACCCAAAATTGGGCCTTGGGAGTGACTGGCGCCTGTTCATCAAGGGAGTTGACCAACTTTAGGTGGTCAAAATGTACTGAAACTTCTATGACACACTCAAACTAGTGTCAAGAAGCATCCTTCCAAGTTCCGTCAAGATTGGACTTCGTTCGGACCCCAAACAGGTGAAAATGGGTCACGAATGCAAAAGTCCAAAAATGGGCCTTGGGAGTGACAGCGGCCTGTTCATGAAGGAAGTTGACCAACTTTAGGTGGTCAAAATGAGTTAAAACTTCTATGACACACTCAAGATAGTATCAAGAAGTATCCTTCCAAGTTTTGTCAAAATTGGATTTCGTTCGGACCTCAAACAGATGAAAATGGGTCACAAATGCAAAAGTCCAAAAATGAGCCATGGGAGTGACCGCGGCCCAATCAATGAAGGAGTTGACCAACTTTAGTTGGTCAAAATGAGCTAAAATTTCTATGACACACTCAAAATAGTGTCAAGAAGTATCCTTCCAAGTTTCGTCAAGATTAGACTTCATTCAGACCCCAAACAGGTGAAAATGGGTCACGAATGCAAAAGTCCAAAAATGGGCCTTGGGAGTGACAGCGGCCTGTTCATGAAGGAAGTTGACCAACTTCGGGTGGTCAAAACGAGTTAAAACTTCTATGAAACACTCAAGATAGTGTCAAGATGCATCCTACAATCTTTTGTCAAAATTGGATTTCGTTCGGACCTCAAACAGATGATAATGGTTCACAAATGCAAAAGTCCAAAAATGGGCCTTAAGAGTGACCGCGGCTTGTTCATGAAGGGAGTTGACCAACTTCAGATGGTCAAAATGAGTGGAAACTTCTATGGCACACTCAAAATAGTGTCAAGAACCATTCTTCCGAGTTTCATCAAGATTGGACTTTGTTCGGACTCCAAACAGGTGAAAATGGGTCACCAATGCAAAAGTCCAAAAATGGGCCTTGGGAGTGACCGCGGCCTGTTCATGAAGGCAGTTGACCAACTTCAGATGGTCAAAACGAGTTGAAACTTCTATAAATACTCAAAATAGTGTCAAGAGGTATCCCTCCAAGTTTCATGAAGATTGGATTTCGTTCGGACCCTAAACAGGTAAAAATGGATCACAAATGCAAAAGTCCAAAAATGGGCCTTGGGAGTGACCGCGGCTTGTTCATGAAGGGAGTTGACCAACTTTAGGTAGTCAAAACAAGTTAAAACTTTAATGACATGGTCAAAATAGTGTCAAGAAGCATCCTTCCAGGTTTTGTGGCGATTGGACTTCGTTTGGGCCCCAAACAGGTAAAAACGGGTCGTAAATGTAAAACCGGAAATTGGGCCTTGTCCGTAACTACGGCTGTGGTCACGGACCCTCAAAGGGCACTTCCTGTGGTTTTGGACGGTTCTTCTCCACTTCCTTTCAAAGTGTAACCTCCCACAACCTCCCTTAACTCCCTGGAACTGCCAAAAACTGCTGGGGAAGTCTATAAAAGGCTAAGATTTGAAAAGAAAATAGAGGAGAACAGAGACACACAGACAAAGAATTTTAAGAACACAAAAGGCACTCAAAAGCATTCAAGCAAGAGGACAGTAGCATTCCACGACCTTTTCCCGTCCTTTTCTCAATTATCAAGGTGAGCAAGAAGGTTCAGAGGAAGAGAAGAACGGAGGGGTGACTAAAGAACAAACTATGTTCATGCAGTAACGACTATTGAAGGATAACGTTGTCTACTTTGTTTTTCTCATTCGAGGGTATTTCTTGGCCATCACAAAGGTTGTGAACAAGCACCTTTGGGCCTCATTTTGTTTCTTGAAAGCTATAGGTTTAGAATGACATAACTTTGGCTTGCTGCGATACCTTCTTCGGACACAAAAGACAGTCCGTAAACATGAATGATGAATTACAAAGTTTTCAGTCAATTCCATAGTCGAATTCAATCTTCTCGATGATTATTCAACACCCCAAGATGTCATAAAATGGAGTTTCAACACTTGAAAAAAGTTTGGAAGAAAAACCAGCACGAACAACATGAAAAACGGAGGCAAACAGTGACCTCACAGTCACTGTTTGCCAGTGACTGTAACCCACGATCACTAGTAGGTGTTAGTGACCGTGAGTGACGGTCACCCCCTTTTTCCTTCTTTTTTTTTCTCATTTTCCTACTCTACGTATATTTTTCTTGTAATTTCCAAATTGAGATCACATCTAAGACTTGAGGGAGGGGTTGTAAATTTTGTAAACTTATGTAAACAACCTGTATCCCCATGGTCAAGGCATTAGAACCCATGTAAACAAAAGGAAACTTAATGATGAACTGTAATTAATTCCCATTCTTCTTAACGCTTGAAGTGCATGAATGTTGGACACTGAATCCATTACACATTTCCACGCCATTTTTAAGCGTGATCACCGACCATCATTGACCTTGTACCTAGACTCCTCACATACAGGGCATCTTTCTAATTTAGCAGTCTCCTTCCAAAATAGTGGACAATCGTTTTTACATGCATCGATGAGCTCATACCCCATATCTCAAGTCACAAAGTAGCTTCTTGCACTCATACATTGATCCGGGAACTATATTTTCCTTCGGTATAAACTTCTTGAATGCCTCCAACATCTTGTTAAAAGACTTATTGCTCCAACCATATTCTACCTTCACCTATAGCATCTGAATGATGAACGATAATAGAATATCTGACTCTCTGCAACCCGAGTACAAGCCTTGTTGAGAGGCTTCCAAAATTTTCTCAAAGTTCTGTACATTCTCCTGCTCTAGGGTATCATCATCCATGTAAGTCCCCCATATAATGGTCCTTTATCAATTCATCAAAATCATGATGGTCCTCATTGAATTCATCCACAATCTCATCTGGCTCACCAAGTAGTGGAATCTCCCCATGATCTAACCAAATGGTGTAGGATTTCCTCATCCCATATCTGAGCAGATGACGTTTTACACTACCATATAGGTCTGTAAAATGGTTGTAATAATTCGCACATAGGCACTTAATCTCTCCAGTCCCAGCTAAATGTGTTTTTGCAAATTTAATAAATGAATCAACCCCATCCATATGATGCTTATTAAATTTATCTCTAAAAAATATCCAACTTCTGTCCATATCTTATCACATGCAAGTTCATTATTAGGTCATCGGGGCAGGGAAATCTTCTTATTTGGAGGCATATTGGTACCATAAAATGACATATTCAAAAAATTCAATGCTAACTAAATGAATTTAAATTGCTAGAGATAAGAATAAAGAAGCATTTTCTATGGAAAGGGGTTAGTATGACAGCCAGCTCTAATTTTAAATTTGGTCTCCACTTTTAGAATGTTTGACAAGGAGCTGCATTTCTTAGAAGTCACCAAAATTCAATTCTCCCATCAAATGAGTGGCCCCTTAATCCCAGCCATTCTAATGTGATTATTCATAAATTGGTTCGCATTAATGATTGGAACACATGATACGACCATCTAATGCACACCTGATTCAATGAAAATTTTATTTGATTTTTACAATCATGATGCTCAGGTTTATGAGTGAACACCATTTTCTCGAGTGGATTTTTTTAACAAAACCTAAGTGGATTTTTTTTAACACAAACACTTTTGATCTATGAGAAATTAAAGACAAACCATGATGTGTTCTTATTAAATTTATTTTTTTTAAATTTATTGATTGGTTAATTTGATGGTATGCCAATTACCAATTAGAGTGAAATTTTATCAAGGCAAAATAGAGAGAGGGAGAATCATTTTGAATAGTTTGGATTTTATGTAAGTGAAACCAATTGTGGGGTTCATAAAGTGACAAGATTATGAATTTACATGCATGTATGTCTTGAGTACTTAGCTATATGTATAGAGTACTTAGCATTAAAAAAGAGAAAAAAAAATCTAAAAAAGGGCGTTTGCCCTTTCCCCTTTTTCATTTCATCATTCGCACTAAACAGAGCAGTGGCACCTAGAAACAAAAAAAACAAAGGAGGGAAACAAGAAGGGCAAGGAGAATAAGAGAGGAAGAGGAAGAAGAGAAGGAAGAGGAGAGGAGCCTGGAAGCAGGAAGCAATGAGCGAGACTACTCTAACTCAGTAAGGGTAGATAGCCAACACTTCAAATAAGGTTCCCTTCTTCCCACCTCCTCCCTCCATCTCTCTCTCTATGCATCTTTTAATTTTTTTTATTTTTCTTTGGTTCTTCTTTTTTTAATCAAGTGGCCCAGACCTGGATTGTTTTGGTCTGATTTCTGCAACCCAATTGATCAAAACCCTTTCATCAAGTTTTGGCCAATAGAAGTTGTGAACCCACATGGAAAAGAAACTTTTAAAAATAATTGAAAATGAAGCAAACCTGCAAATCAACTAGTGTTTCTTCAAACCTTTCCCACGGTGATGTTGAGAGAAAAGAAAAAAAATGAAGAGATGAAATGTGTAGTGGAAGACAAGAAGATAGATAGAGATGAGCAGTTTTAGGGATTTTTTCCTATTTTCACGCTAATTCAACATTTTATTGGAAAAAAATTCCTTAATTATTTCTTTCCTTAGCATTAACAAAAATCTATGTTTGGTAAGTGCAAATCGATATTGATTTTTTCTTTTTGATGAAAATTCTCATTGATTTTGAACGCTCTAGCTTGTTCAATTTATTGAAGTGGTCCCATCAATTAAATCATATGCACACTTCTAATTATTCTTTCAATGGCATAGATTACATATGGGCTACATTTTAATTTTGCAAAGAAAGGAAACTAAGAAAATAAAATAAAATTACAAGCCAACCTGCTTTAAATTTGAATCAATGGGGATGTCGATGACCACAAATATGTCCTCTAAAAAAACTTAGATGACATTGTTGGGGTATGTTTATTTTGTTTGATTTTTTTTTTGGCTATGATTGGGTGTGGTTTTGTCATGACTTGAGCCCAAAAAATCGGGGATTAAGTTTAAACCCAATCAGTAATACACGTACTCTCGTGCATACACACCCAGATCCGGTCCAAATGCACACACACAAGGGAAAATCACATGTACAACGGCATTATACACGAAAGATGTCAGTATCATCACATAATTCAAGTGACACACGAAAAAAAAAAAAACATTATTTACAAGATATAACATGAAAAAGACTAAGTTTTTACAAGAGTGAGAAGGAAGTGTCTATATGATACAAAGTGCAGGGAGATATACTCTAATACTCCAATACATAACAAAAGGTATCTAACACATCAAAATGAGGCCTATCCTAAGCCATGCCGCTCTCTAGAGTGGATCGATCATATCCACTCATCAAGTCTTTAAGGGGTCTCTATGATCACCTCTACAGTCTTGCTGACCGACGAGGGATTGGAAGTGGGATCTGAGCTTGCAACACCAAGGACAACCAGTGAATACAACGATTCAGCAAAGCATAAGCCACATTAAAGTAACACGCATTGTATCTACAAGATTCATTAACTGCAGATTATACATAGAGTTTCAATTTAGTATACTAAGCAAATCATGCATTTGAAGAAAGCATGATATCAGAATCAATGAACAAATATATTTTACTAGATAGCTACTACATCTGCCATATCCTCCCTCTAGGGATCTATGCGTTGAGAACAGCATCGACTAGGCCAGGGTACGAATATGTATCTAGTTCCTGGGGTTCGGAAGCCCCAAGATAAGAGCACACTGCAGTAGCAACAAACATGCTATGCCAAAGTCAACCCCGCCGGGTATCATAAAGTTGAAGCTAAGTAGAGCCAGACTGTGTCAATCATGTCATATAATGCAAGTAAAATCAATTCAAGTCCAACTTGTACATATATCTCACAAAATAACCACAATAAGCTTAATCACAAATAACATGATCTTTCAAGTCAAATCAAATGTAAGTCAAAGCAATAGCAAGAGAATAGAAGGCAATAATCAGAATCAACATGCTATGCAATTCGATTCATTTTCACGGGATCATGATGGTTTACTAGCCAACTCTAATCTAGTTGTCCGTTGTTTCTAACTGTACATGATAATGTAGTTTTAAGTTATTCGATGCATAGTTATTCATCTTTTGGATATTACATTGTATCGAGAATGTATATCGACGTCCCTTAAACCAACACCTATGTAGAGGTGCTTAACAACTAGCAACACACATGAATAAGTCACAGCCCTCAAGACCATTCAGGATATTCATCTATTCCATTGGATAAGTTAAAGGGGTACTAGAATCCAACATGAAAGCCCTACAAGATCTCTTAATAATACCTACCTTTTCCTTAATTTTCAGTGGCCTCACAGCTTAGCCGTTGGTGACTTACGACTTAGCCGTAGGCATCTTACGGCTTAGCCGTATTATGTACTATGGCTCAGCCGTGGTTCCCCAGAATTTCTTCCGCAAATACGGCTAGCCACGGTTGAATCGTGCATTCTCTTACGGCTAGACCGTGAATGTTCTACAGTTTAGCCATGGGTTGGATACGGCTTCGCCGTGGCTAGACCGTAGAAGGATTTGTTGTTTTTCCTACTCTCGGACATCAAGCTGTAGCTTGACTTATGGTTAGATCACCGCCAGCTTACGACTCAGCTGCAGTACATCCTACGGTTTAGCCATAGATTGGCTGTAGTGTAATTAACAGCTTTGCTGCTCTCGGGAGTTTAAGCTGTGAATTTAATTTGGCTTAGCCGTAGGCTTCAGAAATACTGCAATTGGAGAACTTCACGTACAGTTTAGAACTAAATGTATTTTAAATAATTAGAAACAAGAGTATATAAACATATACAAAAAGGGCTGTAAAACATAAGAATCATGAAAGATTGAGAAGAATAATATCAATCATCGTCTACCAAATGTGTTCATCCATAAGGTGCTTATACTTGCCTTCACTTGAATTTTTCTAGTTAATATGCAACCCTAGTAGCCATACGTGCAAAAAGGAAGAAAAGATGAGTGCATGCAGTGTATCAAGAGGACTCTAAACTCAAGGATGTTGTCATAAACCAATTCTTACCTCAAACCACATAAAGAGATGAATCGATAGAAAGGGGTACAATAAGGATCCTCTTTTCTTTGCTTTGATAGCAAAAGAAAAGACGTAAAGAAGAGAATGGAAGGATGGGGAAGAAAGGATGCATTTTGAGAGAGAGAGGATGAGAGAAAGAGTGAGTCGGTGGATTCATTTTATATATGATCGCACTTGAAAAATGAGCAAAAATGTATAATGGATTTGAGTCCAACATTCACGCACCTCAAGCGTTAAGAAGAATGAGAATTAACTACAGTTCATCATTAAGTTCTCTTTTGTTTACATGGGTTCAAAAGCCTTGACCACGGGGATGCAAGTAGTCTACATAAGTTTAAAAAAGTTTACAACCCTCCCTCAAGTCTTAGATGTGATTTCAATTTGAAAATACCAGAAAATGTACAGAAGAATGGAAAACATAAAAAAAAAGTGAAAAAATATGGGGTGACCATGACTACTGGTCACCGGCCCCATGCCAATGACCGTCAATCACAATCACTGGTGGCCCCAGTGACCATGGCTCACGGCCACTGGCTTCTTGCCAGTGACCGTGGCCTACGGTCACTGGCAGGCAGTGGCTGAAAAGCCACTGTTTTGCCTACTATTTCTTCTTTCTAACTTCTTTGAAGTGCTAGAACTCCTTTTCATGACTCTTGGGGCATTGAATAACTATCAA
This sequence comes from Sextonia rubra, assembly GCA_037013555.1. Classification (NCBI taxonomy): domain Eukaryota; kingdom Viridiplantae; phylum Streptophyta; class Magnoliopsida; order Laurales; family Lauraceae; genus Sextonia; species Sextonia rubra. The sequence goes on from JASUAD010000007.1 coordinate 1,222,604, forward strand.
GAAGATCAAATTCAACTATGGAATTGATCGAAACCTTTGTAATTCATCATTATTGTTTACGGACTGTTTTTTGTTCAAGTCCGAAAAGGGCACCATATGAAGCAAAGTTGTATCATTCTGAACCTATAACTTTCAAGGAACAGAATGAAGCATAAAGAGGCTTATTCACAACTCTTGTGATGGCCAAGAAACCCTCTGAATGAGAAAAACAAAGGGAACGAAGTCATCTTTTTAAATATTCACCAATGCATGAACATAGTTTACTCTTAAGCAACCCCATCTTCTTCTCCTTCTCTGAACCTTCTTTCTCACCTTGAGTGACTGAGAAAAGAAGAAGAAAAAAATTTTCCAAGTGTTGAAGTTTGCCTTCCTTCTGAACTTTTCCTTTGAGATTGTATGTATTCAACCTTTTTCGCCTCCTTTGTTCAAATATTACCATTTTTATAGAGTATCCAGGTGGTTTTTGGCAGTTCCAGGGGGTTAAGAGGAGTTGTGGGAAGTTAAACCTCAGAAAGAAGTGGAGATAAACCACCCAAAATTGCAGGAAGTGCTCTTTGGAGGTCCGTGATAGTAGCCACGGTCATGGACAAGGCCCAATTTTGGGCATTTGCATTTGTGACCCATTTTCGCCTGTTTGGAGTCCGAACGATGTCCGATCTTCACGAAACCTGGAGGGATGCTTCTTGGCACTATTTTGAATATATCATAAAAGTTTCAGCTCATTTTGACCATCTGAAGTTGGTCAACTCCCTCGTTGATCTGGCCGCGGTTACGGACAAGACCTATTTTTGGACTTTTGCATTTGTGACCTGTTTTTGCCTGTTTGAGGCCCGAACGATGTCCGGTCTTCACCAAACTTAGAGGAATCATTCTTGACACTATTTTGAGTGTGCTATAGAAGTTTCAACCCGTTTTGAGCTTCTGAAGTTGGTCAACTCCCCCCATTGACTTTTCATGAAAATAGGCCCTTGTTTCAGCTGTTTAAGGCCCAAATGACCTTGTTTTGGTTTGAAACTTGGAGGAATTGATGTCAGAGGCATCTTGGAGTGTTCATCCAAATTTCATACAATTTTGATTTAGGGAAGTAGGATTTCGATCAGTAACCCATTTATTGCATGTTTTAATCATTATTCACTTCGCACTGTAGGTAGTTAGTTTGTTTTCTACCCGAACGGTGTCCAATCGACTTGAAATTTTAGGAGAGTGAATTTGAACATATTTTGAGTATTTGTTCCAAATTTCATTAGCTCTAACCCCCTGGAAGTAGGATTTTGGCTAGTGACCTCCATGGCTTGGGTCATTGTCTTCTAAGTTGACATGTAGTAGAAGTAGGATCAAACGAAGTCCTTTTGACTTGGAAATTTGCAGAATAGCTTTTGAACATGACTGAAGCTTTGTTTCCAAGTTTCATAAATTTTGGACATTGGGAAGTAAGACTTTGGTCAGTGACCACATAGAGCTTAATGGATGACTCTTTGAGCTGAGTTTGAGTCCAAGTGATATCCAAATGCTCTGAATCTTTGAAGGATAGTCTTTAAATGTACTCAAATGCATTCCACTGAATTTAAGCTTGCTTCAACATGTAGAAGTGTCAGGTTCCATAATGAACCCCAAAGAGCTAGCAAACGGTCACTGAAGCTTAGTTTGAGCTGAGATGAAGCCCATATGCTTTGAAACTTTAAAACATTACTTTCAAGCATGCCTTAGAGTTACCATGTAACTTCCATCCACTTTGGTGATCCAGAACCTTGAGTGTGTTCAATAACTCCTAGTTTTTGAACCAATGAATCCTAAATTTGGTAGTTGATCAGTTGAGTGATGAAACAAAGTCCATTAACTCTAAAGTTTGAAATGCTGCATTCTAAGCTCATATGAAGTCTTCCAAATGGATTAAGCCAACTTTGAACATCTGGATGTAGTGCTTGACTTGTCATTCCACAATCCCAAGGTTTATGTATCTTTGGTTTGGAATTTGCTTGTAATATCTTCGCTGCAGTATTTGTTTTTTTTTTTTTTTTTTGGTCAACAAGTGCCCCCTCGAGGTGCAATGATTATAGTGCAATAATCATTGCGCCTCGAAACAGCCAATTTGTGGGAATGATGAATGGCTTCATGAAAATACAATTTGTCACGACAGGTTGTAGACCAAAACTTGGAATTTTGAAAATTTTGATAAAAAACCATGAAGGGTTTGATATGCGAATTCCCAATTACCTTACCCTATTTCACAAATATCAAAAAGTAGCATTGCTGTGGGGACTATGGGGAACACCCCTTAGAGGATCTCTGAGGTATTTAGAAAATTCAGAAGTTTTTGAATTTTGTTTGGATTTTAGAAATGGATTTGATGTTCTCATGATCTATTTATCACAGACATCCAAAGTGGCATCTCCGTGGGGACTGTGGGGAACACCCACAGAAGAATTCCTGAGGTTTCAAGAAAAATCAAAGTTAGAATTTTCATGGATTTTTTTTTCATTTATTTTCAAAAGATCAAAGTTTAGTTTTGACTTGACTTGGCATAAGTTAAAATGGAAATTTGAAGGGGTCTTGATTCAAAGTAATTGAAGCAATGGTTCAAAATCAAGGTTTAACCCAAGGAAATTTTGAAATTGGGGTTGAGTTGAAAAGAAGATTCCCTTTGTTTTATAACTTCCCAAAAAATACCCCAAAAAAATAGGATCGTTTTATTGTGGGAAATTTATTTCTTTTGTAAAAATCCAAAATGGACCCATCATGTTTTGTAGGAATTTTGAATAATCACAGTTGAGAGAGCAGGCCACCAAGTGGTGGGTCCCATTGTTTAAAATCACAGTGACAATGGATGAAGAAGGCCGAACTCATCTAAGCTTGATTAAGGCTTAGAACCCACTAATTTTAACCACTAATTTTAACCGAGTTGTGTCTTAGTGGTTGTGGGCTTAAGAAGAGCCAGGTAAGGGGTCTCACTAGTTCAAAACCATAGTGACTGCAAGGGGTAAACCATAGTCTTAGTGGGCTTGGCTAAGCCGTGAACCCCATTGATGATCCCGCTTAGTGACCCTGGGTGAAGAGGCAATGACTAGGCCATTAATCAATGGGTCCCAATGCCCAGGTACGTTGTGACCGTGAGCAACGGAACTAAGAGTGGTGACCGTAGGCTTTCAAAAAAAAAAAAAAAAAAAAAAACCCTCGTCTCTTTCCTTTCACTTTGTTGCGTGAGCCAACTGAGAGAGAGAGAGAGACCACGACTCCAAGTTGAATCAATTGAGAGAGAGAGAGAGAGAGACAGACCGAGACTCCAAGAACTCGAAGGCATCTATCATCTCAGTTTTCTTCTTTCATCTTCCATCTTGTAGATTCATTGATTGAAGATAATCACCATGGCTGGTAAGTTTCTAAATTTCAACTTCTTCAAATTCTATCATGGCCGAATGTGGAGTTTGCCCTTTTCCCCTCTTTTTTTTTTTTTTTTTGTTTCTTGCTTTTGGGTTTGCATGTGTCGACTGATGCATCTCCTTTGCTTAATGGGTATTCATTGGAGCAAAACTCCAATTTTTAGTGGCTGCCCTGTTCTACTCATGACGAGTGAAATTTGGGTTCAGCCCTTTCTCCCCTTTTTTGTTTCTGATGTTGGAGCCATGATTTAATGTTCTGCCGTGGGGCTATGCCCAACTTAAGCACTGGCCGGGCAGATGCCACGGTCATAGCCACTCACAGTTTGTACAAGTTTTCACGGTCACAACCTGTATGTCAAAATGCTTGACTGGTTTTTCTTTTTTTATGCTCTCAGCTTGCCTTCTAACATAAGGGCCTTGTTTGAGCTCCATTCTTGGCAAGTTGCTTGAGTTGGGCATCATCTAGCAACCCATTGTCACAGATATCACTGTCCATGGAAAGTCTACAGTCACAGTCCATTTAAAAAAAAATGATCGAAAGGAAGATTGAATTCTGTTTTCTCTGTTTCTTTTCTCCCCTCTTTTTTTTATTGCTGATCAATGTGCTTGACCTGGAGATGTCTCAGACACCATTGTAAGTATACAGAATTTGAATGCCCGAGTGACTTGTCTGCACATGCTCACAGTCGCTAGTAGTACAGTCAAGGGAGTCTACAGTCACTGCCATCTTGTGATATTTCTTTTTCTTCTCTCTCTTTTCTTTTCGTTCTATGCTCGCATTCTCTAATTTAATCTAAGTGTTCCTCTCATACTCTACTTGGAAATTGGTACAAACATCAACTCTAAAATTCCCAACGTAGTTCACTAAGTTGGAAGTTGGCCTACAGGAAACCAACTATCCACGTTGGAACACCATTTTGTGCAGGTTTATTGTCACTACCAATAGTGGTCATAGAAGACCATGATTACCGCCATTTTGTGACTGTTTGCTCTCTTTCTCTCTCTCTCTCTCTCTCTCTCTCTCTCTCTCTCTCTCTCTCTCTCTCTCTCTCTCTTTGTTTGTTGTTGTTTCTGACAATCTCCATGTAAGGTTTTCTCCTTGAATACCATTTTGAGTTCAGGATAAGATCAAGAGTAGAATCCTTGGAATTTTGACTTGTCCAGGGACTGTCCACTGTCAGCAGTTCATGTTCATAGTCAAAGTGACTGAATGACCATGAACTATCCTTCCTTCGTTTTCCCTCTTTCTTTTTTTTTTTTTTTTGTTTTGTTTTGTTTTTTGCTTCTTAAAATAGGGTTATATTGCCAGGGTGAATTATCCATGACCTCCTTGATACACCCAATGTTTGTACAAGAGGCTTTGCATTTTGGAAATTTTAAAAAGAATTCACTTCCCAACAGATTTAAGATGAGCAAGCTCCATCTGGGGAATGTGTGATTTTTGATATGGCTCTCAAGTTTGACCCTCTCACTTTGCACTTAGCAAAACATACTCACCTGTTTTGCTCAAACACTGACACAGCCTGAATACATACTTAGCCTTTCCGAATTATGGGAAGTGCAAAGGTTCAAGAGATGACAACCTGCTAAATTCTTAGCATACTGTAGAGATGACAACCTGCTGATTTCTTAGCATCGTGTAAGTACAAGTTAAATCACTATAACTTCTATGGGGGTTATACGGGATCGGGTTGCAGTAATTTGTTCGGCCACTGGCATGATACAAACAGACTCAACCACTATGGTTTCTATAGGAACCTTTTCATGATTCATCAAACCGAATAGCCGCAAGGGGCATTCTTTTTGCTTTTGATGAGAAGGTTACTTCCCTTAGGTCTCAATAAACATGAGAAGTATAAATCACTCCAGATATGAGCAGTTAATGAAAGAACCACAAAAAATAGGATGATCCTCCGGTTGAATAGTGAATGTAGCTTTGAATAAGCTGTTGTCTTACATGGTCATTTTTTGCTGCAACTTCCAAGGTTGACTCACTCTTCTTTGCCTCTTTCTGATAATGACTCAAAATGTACCATCTGGGCGAATTTTAAATGTTGTCATTCATCTTTGTGGGAGGCCAATAAATACAATATCACCTTCTGATCATTGATGATGGTTAATGGTCATTAAATTTAACTTTGCCAAGCAGTGCTCCCCTCATTAGCTTTACACACATTGAAAATAGTGTATTGTTGATTCCACAAGAATGTCTGATGGTCCCATCACAGCAAATCATCGCTCAGGATTTTGTTTGCTGAGATTTATGAGAAATACTATCATGGCAATGTGATAATCCTTTAGCCTGAAGGTTGGTGTTGCACTTTGTTTATCTTACTAAAAACATGTCATGCACTATCAATTATTTTTTTCTTATACATGTTTTACGCCTTATATGTTGTATATAATTGCCATCATGTGTTGCTTGTATCGTGCATGCATTTCTAGCATTGGATATTACAACTTTCGTGCTTGTACACTGATTCATTTTCTCCTGAAAGGTCTTAAGGTGCTTGAATACCTGTTTGGATCGGGAGCCTCAGTTTTGGGATTTAAGTGTGTCTTGATGCCAATTCTTGATCTCAGAACTGGGTACTATCTTCTCTTTTTGGCCTTTTGTTAAGGGGAGATGCTATCGAAATTTCTGCAGAATTCCATATCATTGTTGCTGATATTTTTTTCTTCTTCTTTTCATTTTTTTGTTTTGCAGATAGAAAAGGTAAGGCACCTACGACTGTAACCGCTAGGGCATCAAAAAGTCGTGCAAAAGGTAAGACCGCTAGGGACTCCAATCCAAAGGATCCGAATGAAGCATTCAATGTTAACTTGTGGCTTCAAATAACCAAAGCTCTATTAAAAAGAAATTGGTATACATGCTGGTGCTTGGCAAATAATACCAATTGAGAGAATAATGACAAGGTGATCTTTCACAAACCCCGGTATATATTTGGAGATGCCACAAAGGAGATTGCAAAGCAACCTACTGATAATATGCAATACCATCACACAAACCCAACATGGATTGTACGTGAACTAACCACTGTTCGGTCCATCCGACGGCATCCAACTGTAATGTCGCTAACTCCAATGATCCCGGCAAGGAATGATCCTTTTTTGTGGATAAGGCTCATTTCAAAACTGGCAAATTCATGCGTCAGCCTCCATATTTCTTCACAGAATATCCAAGGTCTAAAATAGAGGCCATAGAACTGTGCACTTTGAATCTGGAAGTAGGCACTGTGATTTCACAACTCAGGACCGTCAGGCTTGGTATTCACACGGGAGACGGGAGTGCTTGGCTTGGCGAGAGACATCAATTTCGCGGATGGTTTAATTGAATTAGGGATTGGCCAGGCTGAGTGACTGCAATCAAACATCTTTATTCAGAAGATTTGAAAGCAATTGTGATTTTTGATGCTGTAAATGCCACCACACATAGAGTCCCATGTGAGAACAAGAACGTCTGTAGGGCCATTCTGGAAATGTTTTGCCCAGCGACTGGTACCTTCATTACTCCGAACATGGAATTAGGATTTTCCTTATGGGAAATAAAGAAGATTTTTGGTTTAGCACCATGTGGCGAAATCTATGATGAAACCGTTTTACTTGATGAAGAATTAGCCACCATGGACGACAAATTCTGAGCTGCATATTATCTCCTCTTTGCACTTGAAGATTCAATTCAAACGACTAGATGCAGTAGAGGTAAAGTTGTCCAATGGATGAGTCAAGTGAAAAAAAATTACTGATCCTTTCTTCACAAATGGAGGCGGATACTTTAAATGGAAAGAGGTAATTTCGAGCGAGGACCCCGAGTAGGACCCGACAACTGTCTATCATGCGGATATGGACTTTCAACCTTATATTTTTGCCAAGTATCCAAATTTGAAAAGAAAATGTTGGCTTGCTACATTCTTGGCAGCATGGTCATCCGAAGTTCTCTTTCCAAGTTTTGGAAATGACCTTAGGCCTGGTTGCATATATCCAGCACTCAGAATGGCCTTTGGACTTACCTTGGGTCCCGCCTTTATATCATATATGCTGACTGAGTTGAAGCTATCAGGATTTACTGTCAGAGAGGGGAGGCCTTTCAATCGATTTTATGCTGAGTATTTGTTGTACACCTGGTTCACCTATCATTGCAACGGTCTTCATTCACACAACAGTGCACCAGGAAGCATTTTCATGGAGGGTGTAGTTGGCGGTAGTTGTCTGATTAACAACTATTCCATGATTGATTTACGCCAACATTTTCGTAACTTTAACAATTATGTTGCCTCTCATGACGTTGTACCCAATATTGAAGTTCCAATTCAGATGAGGAATGCTGTGGAACCATCAATTGACAAAGTCGGAGAGGGTGGACGAGATTTTGGCTCATCAGATGAAGAGAAAAGTTGGTTTCTGAGCTTAAGGCCTATGGATTTGGTATATAGGAAAAATACATATATCAATATTTAACCTTATATACCTGCCAAATTTTGCAGGCAATTTGAATTTTATCAAGCTGTCGTGAGAGCACTGAGCCGGATTCGAGGCATTACCGGTTCCTTGCAAGATGCCTAAAATACTTGGGAATTCTACCGGGTGCTTGATACTGGGGTTCGTTTTGGCTATCCCCGTCTTCGGAATCCTGGATACATGAGTGGCTTCGCTCAATGGTTTGCCAAAAACACCCTCGCCATTGCGCAGGCATACACAAGCAATCCCGGGGTTAAATGTCATGTTTTGCCCACTTTTAAAAAGAAAGAAAAAAGAGAGAAAGATCGTTTTATCACAGAAAATTTTGAAAATTGGCTATATGATGGGGATCAATGGCGAATTGGCTTGGTGGCCGGATCAAATATTTGCCGAGCTCACCGTTCTTTAAGAGGTGAGGAATATGAGAGATTCATGCCTCCGCGTAATGTATTTACAGCGAGAATGCAATGAACTATATATGAAAATTTATAGGAGAGCATGAGTCTGGCTGAGATCAGGCAAATAGGCAGAGTTGCTTTGGATTTTGGACCTGCTTCCCGTTTTGTCAGAACTAAGGTTTCAGTAGAAGAGTAGACAAGGCAGTTTGAAGAAGAACGGTCTATTATGCATGCAGCTGCTGAGGCAGATCTTGCTCAGCGATTAAAAACTGCTGCTGATGCTCCCACATCGACAGAGGCACATGTCGGTCAAAGTCTAGCAAAGAGAGTCCAGTCCGCTGAAGCAACTACGAGGGCAAGGTCACCTGTTATAATACCTTTGAAACCTCCGGCAGACCCAATTTTGCATAAGAAGCTCAGAACCACTCGTTCAAAATTGATAACCTGAGCCCCGAGCCTCAGTTAGCAAAGAAATGCCTTCCAAGAAGAGAAAAGCTGAAAGTCCTCAAACTCCTCATTCTCAAAGGCTAATAACAGCTGGTAACTTATATATATTTCTTTGTAATCATCTCCTCATTGATCCTTTACCTTTTGTTTTGACATTTATATTTCTTGCTTGCCATTTTATTAGCTCAAACCTCAACTGCAGATGTTGTTGAAGATTATGCTTCTGATGAAAGAGGTAGGGAAGAGAGCAGCTTTAACACTTCCTCAACCGGAAAGTGAACCGATAGTGATATCAACATCGAGTTCGACTTTAAGAAAGATCTATTTGATCAAACAATGATTCCTGAATCAGAATGCATCATTGCAGAGAAGTCGAGCAATGATGTTGGTGATGCTACTACTAACGATGCTGCTATTCAAACTGGACAATAGAGGATTCCTTCTGAGATTATTGAAGAACATACGGCTGAAGCCTTAATAGGGATGAGGGAAACCCCAGTTATTGTTGAAGGTAATCTTTGTCTTAATTTGTTTAGGATTTTAACATAGTATTCCAATATCTAATCTGATTTTATTCCTTCCCCCTTTTTTTGTTTTAGATGTTCGGGCAGGAGAGGATATTCCTGATATACTTCCTATCGTTTCAAGGAGATCTTTTAGGTCACCCATTGAGGAGCTAGTGGAGAAGGAGCATGCCGAAGCTTCAATTAACCTGGATGATATCTCAATCCATAGTGGATATTTGGACACATCACTAGGCAGCCCCCTGGGGAGCGATCTGCAGCCCTTCGTGGAGAGTTTATTTTCAGATTCACTGACCAAAAGTATTAACAATGGTCTAGAATTATCACTAGTTAGTAATGATCCAAGGGTTGATGAAGCTGTGGATATTCAGACAGAGTCACATACTAAACATATTGGTGAAAGAGAAAGAGAAACAAACACTGTCATGATTCCGGCCGAAGAAGCCCTTATAGCAGAACCTATCAAAACAGGCCCTTCTGTTCAGCGAACATCGATTTTAGAAGCTGCAAATCTCTTGGAAGAAGATACTCCTGTAACATCCGTCATTAGCAGTGCGCCTCCAGTCACTAGTAGCTTTACACCTCCCAAAGCTTTGATGCCTCGCGTTCAAAAGATATCCGATGAGGCTTCTACTGCTAAAGGTGGAGGATCCCGGAAAGCATTATTGCATGTGACAGTCACACCACATACAAATAGGGATCCTTCAGCTACTTTGTCTTCACAAGGGTCACATGATTCGGCATCTGTTCGTGAAGTAGCATTGGCTATTCCTGGGGATGTGGATATAAATGTCGAGAGAGAAAAGGATAATCGCTCAGGTTCTCAGACTCAATCAAATTCACAAGAGTGAGAATCAAACCTTTCTATCCCTAAAGAACCCAGTTTATTCGAGTATACACCAAAGCCCCAATCTGCCATTAATTTTGCCACAAAGATGGCGATTTGCAGCATTTTGGCCATTGTTTTCTCAGGAAAGCTTTCTTCTTAGAAGATTCAAGGTGCCAAAGCTTTCGCTGATATGTTGATATCTTCTGGTACATATTTGAGTGGCCTTCGTGATGCCTTTTTCCTCTTCTTCAACAAACTCGAAGAAAAGGACTCTTGGGACAAAAATGTTGATCATTCCAAAGCTTTTTAGGATGAAGTCCTAAGGCATAAAATTCAACTGGCTGCGGAGATTGAAAGCACTGAGGAGGAAGTACAGGTAATGAATGCGGAGCAGGCCAAGATGACACAGGAGTTGACTGCGCGTGTGGCCGAACATGAAAATATACAACAGCAGATCATCGTATTGCAACAGCAGCGAGCTTCCATGGAGAATACCATTGAAAACTTGCAGAAGTCTATTTCAGAGGGCATTCGTCACAGGGATGATCTTCTTGCTTATGCAGAAGCGAAGCGTACAGCCTTGGATGATTTTGTTTAGTCTTTGGAGGTTGAATCGAATATCAAGCTGGACAAGATTGACATTAATACTGCTATACCCGCTCATGTAAGCTACAAGGGATGTGTCCTAATGAACGGTGTACCAAACGCAAATGGACAACTGGAGAAGTTCCTGGACTAAGATTCTCTACTGCAGTTCCTATCGGATTTCTTCCTTGCTTTTTTCTTTCATTCTAATTAGCCCTGGGGACCATGTATACATTGACTTCATTCTCTGTATTTGAACTTTCAATGAATATTAATGGAAAAACTTTTCTTTTTCTCCATTTTGTCATTGGTATGGGTGTTTGGTTTGATTTGTGGATGTTTAATGTGGTTTGTGTGGATGGTTTATTTGGCTTGGCTTTTTAAGACTTGTATAAGGGTGTGACTTGCGACCTTTTTTAGATCCACAAATCGAAAATAAGGGAGTAATATAGGTGGATATTATCTTGTGCCCATATGTGAGGCTTTCTTCAGGCTCCATGACTTGATCCTTTTGGTGTCAAAAGGGGTCAAACAAAGTGGATGTTATCCAGTGCCCATGTGTGAGGCTTTCCCCGGGATCCTTGACTTATTCCTTAGGAAAAAGATTTTGTTTTGGTTTTTTATTTAGATTTTGATTATACAGGGTCTGCAAAAAGACATATTCTATATCACCGAAGGTAGTCGTATAAGTCTGCAAAAAGACTTGCTTTATACAACTAAGGATTAACTATATGGGGTCTGCAAAAGGACTTACTCCACACAACTGAGTTTTGCTATATAAGGTCTACAAAAAGACTTAATTTATATAGTATGATGTTACAAGGGGTTTTGTAAGGACGTTATCCAAATAACGAAGGTTTGACTAGAAGGGTCGAAGGACTTGCTCCTTTTAGTCAATTTATACAAGTCTGAGGGATTTTGGTTTTGGTTAGGAGTCACAGGTTATGAGGTTCGAAACCAGAGGATTTTGATTTTGGTTAAGAGTGAGAGTGTACACTGTACATTTTTTGGGTACATTGTACATAATTTAGGTATATCAATGACATTCAAGTATAATATTTCTTGAGAAGTTTTCCATTGATAGGCATCATGCATCCATCTCCTTCAAGTGTGAAAAGTGCGTAGGCGCCATTGGAGTAGACTTTATCAATGACAAATGGTCCTTTCCACTTAGGTTCAAATTTGCCTTTTGACAAGGATGTGAAGAATATGGGCCTCTTAACTGCAAGGACTAAGTCTCCTTTCTTGTAAGTTCTGTATTTGACCTTCTTGTTAAAATATCCAGCTATACGAGCTTGATATAACTCGAAACTTTGTCGAGTGGCAAGCCTTTTCTTGTCAAGGCTTTCCAGCTCTTGGAGTCTAAGTTTAGCATTTTTTTCTTCAGTATAGTTGTTTATCATAACTACCCGAAGAGAAGGAAGTTGTATTTCCTAGGGCATTACGGCCTCACAGCCATAGACCAAGGAATACGGTGTTGATTTAGTTGGACTACGAACTGTAGTTCTGTAAGCCCATAATGCTTCAGGAAGTTTGGTACTCCAACCTTTTTTGTTGTGAGAGACCATTTTCTTCAAAATCTTGCAAGTAGTCTTGTTGAAAGCTTCAGCAAGTCCATTAGCTGCAAGGTTATATGCTGTAGATGGACAGCATTGAACCCCATACTTGTCACAAAATCTGTAAAATTTATCGTTATTAAATTGAGGACCATTGTCATGATATAGGCGTCTGCGCACTCCAAAATGACAAATGATATGAGTTTTCAAGAAACGAGGACTGTATCTGTCTTGGCTTCTGCAAGGGGTATTGCTTCTGCCCATTTGGAGAAGTAATTCGTCGCAACCAAAATGAATTGATGGCCACGTTCTGATGGTGGACTGATTTTCGCAACGATGTCCATTCCGCCAAGATTCAAACGGCCAAGAGGTAAATGTAGGATGTAGATATTCAGGAGGTTGGTGAATGTAATCACCATGAATTTGGCATTCATTACATCTTTTAGCAAAATTGATGGCATCAGATGTCATAGTAGGCCAATAGTAGCCTAGCCTTTGTATTTGATCATGAAGCTTTAGCCCAGCCTAGTGAGCACCACATAGGCTAGAATGGACTTCTTTGAGGACGTGCTCTGCTTCTTTTGGTGATAAGCAACGAAGAAGAATTCCATCATATGATTTATGATAAAGAGTCTTTGAAGGTGAATCGAGGTGAAATTTTAGAGCTTGTCTTTGAATACTAGTTCTGTCTTTAGTATTCTCTGATAGTACACCATGAAGAATATAATCAATAAAAGGATCTCTCCAGTCTCTGTACGGACTTTGGAAAGATGAAATCCGATTATTTATCACAGTAAAACTATCGGCCATTGCCTTATGGGTGTAAAGTGGAGGTAGAAGTCTTCTCTCGATTACTTTTAATACCATTTTGTCATTTTCAAGAATTGATATTGAAGCTGCCAAACTTGCTAATGCATCTACTTTGACGTTCTGATGTCTCGGAACATAATGAAACTCAATTAGACTAAATCTTTTCTTGAGTTCACAAGCTTTGTTAAAGAAAGAAACTAGATCAGGTTTCTTCTCTTCATACGCATGATTCATTTGCTTGATCACGAGTTGTGAATCCCCATAGACTCCAAGCATATTGATACCTGATTCTATGGCTAACTCCAGACCCATAATCAATGTGGTATATTTAGTTACATTGTTTGAACATAGTTTGATTAATGAGAAAAAGTGAGGAATGTAGAATTTTTCCGGGCTACAGAAAATAATTCCAACTCCTGAAACCGGTTCTCCCAATTCATTAGTTCTGGAAGCTCCATCAAAGTGCAAAGTCCAATGCAAATCTAGATCGATGGTAGGTTTCCATAATTGCTTAGCGAAAAAGACCGGTTCATTAGGGAGATTATCTGTGACTTCGGAATCTCCCAAGAACGAATGTTTTGCCAAAAAATCAGCAAGAGCTTGCCCTTTTATAACCTTCGCAGGGGTTTATCTGATATCATATTGAGAGAGAAAAATCGACCATTTGGCCAAGCATTCGCTCAGGGCCCCGGCTTTTGTTACCAGTATCTTTAATGGATTGATGTTAGAAACTAGGTACACTACATTGGAGAGAATGTAGTGACGCAGCTTTTGTATTGCAAACATCAATGCAAGACATTCTTTTTCTATTGGGTGATAATTGTGTTTAGCACCAACCAACATCCTTGACAAATAGTAAAGAGCCACCTCTCTCCCTTCATCATTCTTTTGAGCTAACAATATCCCTAGAGAGTGATCGAGAGCTTGTGTATAGAGAATGCAAGGTTTGCCTAGAATTGGAGCTGAAAGAACTGGCGAATTAGTAAGATATCATTTGATATCCTAAAAAGCATCTTCGCAAGTTTTATCCCATACAAAATCTACTCCTTTCTTCATTAGTTTGGAAAATGGTTTGCATTTGCCAGATAATTTTGAAATGAACCGACAAATATAGGCGAGTCTGCCTCGCAATCCTTTTAATTCTTTCAGAGTTCTTGGAGAAGGCATTTCCAATATTGCTTTGATTTTAACTGGATCTAGTTTGATATCACCTTTTCGAACCACAAATCCTAGAAACTTTCCAGAAAAAACTCCAAAGAAACATTTCAAAGGATTCATCCGAAGATTAAACTTCTGCAGTCTTTCGAAAACCGTGCGAGGGTCATCTAGATGATCTGACTTCTGCTTGCTCTTGACTGCCAAGTCATCAACATAGCAATCAACAGACTTATGTTGTATGTCCTTGAAGATTTTCATCATTGCTCTTTGGTACATGGCCCCAGCATTTTTTAGGCCAAAAGGCATGGCGGTATAGCAGTATATGCCAAAGGGAGTTCTGAAGAAAGTATGTTTCTCATCCTCTTTTAACATTTTGATTTGATTCTATCCTGAGAATCCATCCATGAATGACATTCCTTCATACCCAAAAGTATTATCAATCATGATTTCTGGTATAGGCAATGGGAAGCTATCCTTAGGGCAGGCTTTATTCAGATCTCTAAAGTCAATGCAGACTTTAATCTATCCATTTTTTTTTTGTAACCGGTACTATGTTGGCCAACCAGTCGGGGTATTGTTCTTTGTGGATGAAACTGACATCTCTGAGCTTTTAGACTTCTTTTTCTATTTTATCCATGATTTTGGGTTTTGTCCTCGTTGGTCTTACTTTACAGGTTTAGCATCATCTGTTATATTCAGCTTGTGTACCGAAATCTTTGGATCTAGACCTGGCATTTCTGCGTAGGTCTATGCAAAGAAATCCATGAACTCTTGTAAAAAAACTCACATACATATTAAGTTCGTTTCCTTTGATTTGAGAACTTACAAAAGTAGGTCGGGGGTTTTCTAGAGTCCCTAAGTTTATTTCTTACACTTGGTCCTCAGTTGGAGGCTCAGGAGGAGGCACTTTCACAACATTATCAGAAGTTTCCAACTCCATGAAGCCTTTTGGAGTTTCATTTGGGTTTTAAGCCAAGGCCTGATCCTTTTCCACGGATTCGATTTTTTAGGCTCTTTAGCTTTTCCATCAAGGGTTAAGCATTCCTAGCGGACATGTTGGGATGGGCTTATTTCTTCATTGAGTTTAGGTGGCTAGTATTCAGTGATTTGTGACATGACATCATCATCATCACTTGCCCCCTTAGGATGTTGAAAAGTGGCCCAATCAGCATGTTCTTGAATGATAAGAGTTTCATAAGAGTCAATCAGATTCATACTCTTTGATAAAGGCCACGGGTCTTACTCTGACATTTTGGTTCAGTTTAGGAATGGTACTATAAGGAACATATCATATGCAATGACGTAGCTATTCAATTTTGCATTCCATTTCAAGATCGTCCTTCATTTCTGGGGTGAAGAAGTCCAAAGGAATCTGTATCCCATTTGCATTCAATCCAAGGCCCGTGGGATTTTTACGATTATACCCCATATTTTCATCATGTTACGGACCACAGGACTGTATCTATCAAGCCGTATTTTCCCATCATTAGTGATTTTGTCAATAGGATTTGAAAGAGAAGCATCTTCAGCCCGATGGAAATGATTGGATTATTATGTTGCTTAGATGGAGGCGCTAAGAAGCACGATCCTTCAAAATCATAAATATGAGATGGAGTGGAACATGGTAAAAGTGGAGGATCCCAGCCTGCTATAAAGTGCACAGAGACATCCATCATTTCGATGTCCTCAGAGTTTGACTCAGAATCTGAACCTTTGATCATTGAAACGACATGTATCGGACGCGTCCATCTAGACCTCCCATGCAGATGATGGAGCGCTACTTCAAGAGATGAAATAATTCGAGAAATTTTATCAAAGGTTTGAAACTCCATTGCCATAGTAAAGCTACGGAGAGCTGGCTGGAAACCTATCTAGCATAAATGAATCCATGTAGAGAAATGTGGAGGATTCTCACATCTTTCAACCAAACAGAGCCATCTATCTATATATTTGTAGGATAGTTCTCCTCTTTGTTGTGATGTCAGCACGAGCTAACGGAAAGTAATAGGAGAACCAAGCCTTATAGGTGACATTCCTCTGGTGGGAGGAGGTACATCATTGCTTTCTTGATCAGAATCTGAGCTGCCGACTAAGGAAACTGCATTTGTCTAACACAAAAGCTTTTGATGTCCTGCTTCCTTTTTTCTTGATGATTTTGTGAATATGACCAGAGGTTGATTTGATTGTTTGATTTCAAATTTTACCTTGATCACCAAAGGAGCTTTGGTTTCTACACACTTTGCCACAGACTCCTTCGTAGGCTGCAACTTTCTGAGAGGATTGGATTGCTCACCAGTTCCTGGACAGGCTCTTTTTTCTACTGAAATAGTGAAAGGTTCTGCGAGATTATCATCCACTGGAGGGCTTTTTGTATCCGACTTAGACTTTACAGGTCTTTCTTAATACATGACTGCATTAATGAAGTAGACTTCTTTTCTTTTGAATGGTTTTTCATCCACAAAGACCCGATGCACTTTACCTTCATCATCAATATATTCGAGACATTGATGGAGAATGGAAGGTACTATGGCATAATCATGAAGCCATCTCCTTCCCAAGAGGATATTATAGCAAGCACGAGTCTTAACCACGTGCAGCGTAGCTTCTGAGGTTAATTCTCCCAACTGGAATCGAATTCGAATTTTACCGATCGGGTCCTAAACTCCCCCGTCATAACCTTGAATAGAAGTCTTTGTAGCAAATAACTTGCTTATTGAGATGCCAAGTTCTTGAAGAGCCGTAATTGTGATGAGGTTCAGAGCTAACCCTGGGTCGACCTGAACTCTCGGAACAGGAATGTCTTTGATATAGGCTCTAAAATAAAGTGGCCTCGTATGTTTCATATCACCTAAGAGGAGATCATCTTTAGTGAAAGATATAGTAGCTTTAGAAGCATTGTGAATTAAAAGACATTTCATGCACTGCTTTTGATGCTTTTTTATTTTGCTTTCAGGTAGTTCTTTTCTATCTAATGAAGTTGCGCTACATGAGTCTGATAGTCTGTATTCAAAGCTTGTAGAGTTCGTATGAAGTTATTACGAGTCTCCTTAAACATCTGCAAGAGATCGAAAATATGAAGTCGTGCAGGTATGTGTTTGAGGTGTTCAACAACTTCATACGTGAATGACTCTGGTGGCCTTACATTAACATTTGCCTTTGAAGAAATTACATTTACATTAGTGTTGTCCCTTGAAGGGTTTACATAAGAAGGAGAAGAAGAAAAGGGTCTATCATAGTTGACCATGTAGTTGTGACCGGAACGAGTGCCGTCGTTAACCACGTTACTTCAGTCGATTTCTGGACAAGTATCCCTTTTTATGGCATTAACTTCTTCGGGTTCAAAAAGTTGACTGATATTTTCCAAGCCTGCTTCTTGATTTATATTATCAAGAATGGCTTGAGATGCTTGGGGCTCATTAGTAGCACTCAAAATTACCAGGGTGGGGGCTAATAATATCTCTTTTTCAGAGTCGGAGACATTATCTCAACTCTGAAATTGAGAGACTTCCTGTGGTGCGGTAATGTTGTTAATATTGAGGTCATCATGTTCCCATGGTGATATGGGTTCATTAGTTGAATTAGACATGGCCAACTGAGTGCTTAGTTTAGAATCCGCATCCAAAGAAGTCAACTCCGGGTTTGATCGGGGAAGAACAACTAGTGCAGGGGTTATTGTGTATAGAGAAGAAGGCGCTGCCTGCTGTTGTTGTGCTTCATCAGGATCAATAAGTGGTAAAGGGTCTGGGTGAATTTCCGGGAGTAGTGGAAAAGGAGGAGGGTCATTCGACCAGCCACTCGTGCTTGGTCTGTGTATATCATACAAGGCCACCGAGAGCATGTTAAGACCATACTTGATGTTGAGTATACCAGTTTCAAGATCAAAGGTTTGTTCAAAACCTTCAACTTCGTCGGAAGGGTACTCGTTAACAAAGTAGTCATCAATCCACGACCATCTTCAAAGTCTAAGTAATCTAACCAATCCCCTTCGTCATCTGAGTTTGGGGGTGCGCCGTCCCATGATATCCAATTACAACTAGATATCAATGGTTCCTCCTCATCTTTTGGGATTGGCATGATGTAGTTAGCTAGAGTGAAGTGACCTTTAGCCAATTTGGGAAGTTCTTCTGAGATCAAGGCTTCAATTACCTTTTCCTCGCTCTGCTTAGCTTGTTTTTCTTGTTTAACTAAGCGATTTTGGGTAGTTTTTTGAAAATTTTTGAGTTGCTTTTTAACTTTTCTTCTTTCCGTAGGTGTGGGTTTAGTTTTCACCTTCTCCCAGCCTTCATCACTTACTAAGTCTGGGTGAACCCACATTTCTTCCTCTGAAGAGGTTTTGATTGGTATTAATCCCCGTTCATTATGTATCACATTGATGACCCGGAATTCAATAGTTGGTGGTTTTGATGGAGTAGGTACTGCCATGGGTGCAAATTGCCCGCAAGAAATCATATTGACTGGAGCAGCATTATATTTTCGGTCGAATGTTATTACTCTATTTTTTCACATTTCATTGATTTTTTCTTTCAGGATGAAGTAGTCTTTAAGAGGATGAGATACCATCCGGTGATATGCACAATAATTTGGGTCATTGACGCAACCCGCTTGCTCTAGTTCTTTCATTGGTGGAAGTTCAAGTTTGTTATTTTTCATCAATGTTTGAAAGATTATTTCAATATCTTCATCGAAAAGGTATTTAGCTTTCTTTCTCTTTTCATATTCTTCCTTTTTAGTTTGCTCTATTTTGACATTCTGTGGCTTTTGAGGAGGTGGTTTGGAGGTTTGCACATTGAATACTTCTTTTTTCTTTTTCGAACTCAGAGCGGTTGATTTTAGAGCAGAAGATGACGATGATTCCGCTTTTCGAGAATTCACCTTCTTTTGACTGATTTCTTTGCAAGTCAGTTCTACATCAGTAGCTACCGCAACCAATCGGGCCAAAGACTTAGTTTTATGACTAAGTGTAATAGCCTTGATTTCTAGCCGCAAATTAGTTTTGCACATTTCAATGGTAACCCTTTGAGATGGTTGTTCTAGGCATCTATAAGACTGTCACAACCCAAGCCCAGAAATCGGGGGTTAGTTAAAACCTAACCCGTGACACACGTACTCCCATGCAAGCATACCTAAACCTTGTCTAAGTATACGCACATAAGAGATATTCACACGTGCATGGCAGGTGTACGCGGAAGTTGTACGTATCATTACATGACAAAAGGAAACACGAATAGGAACAAGAACTGCAAGAAAACTGTTATTAATTACAGAATATACAAACAAAATGGGAAATAGTTTCTTAGAGACAATTACAAGATAAGGTGTAAATGAAAACCAAAACCCTGGTACAGAACGAATGCCAGTCCCATAGACACAAAATGGGGGATTGATGTCATGCAAGATTGCTCTCCATGGGAGGGATCAAATCCACTCCGCTAGCCCTGATTGGGCCTCCCGGATCTCTCCTGAAGTCTGGCCAAATGACGAGGGGTCGGAAGAGGAATATGGGCCTACAACACCAAGACCAACCAATAAGTACGACGACTCAACAAAGCATAAGCAATAATAAGTTAACACGCACTGTGTCTATTTGAATCATTCAGTAATAGATAAGAATGCATAGAGGTCATGTGCATATACTAGGCAAATGTGCATATGAATAAGACATGCTATTAGAATCATAAATAAATATACTGGCTAGGTGGCTACTACATTTGCTATATTCTCCCTATCGAGAGCAAGCAGGACGAGAACACCATCAACCAGGCCAAGGTAAGAATGGGTCTTTGGTTCCCGGGGTCCGGAATCCCAGGATAGGAGCACACTACAGAGGCAACAAACAGGCTATGCCAAAGTCAACCCCATCGGGTATCTTGAGGCTGAGGCTGAGTAGAGACAGACAGACAAGATCAGTCATGTCATATGATGCACATCAATTGATGTCAGTCGATCAGTCAGGTAGTGTAGTACAGTACAGTACATATATCAAATCAGATCATGTCATATCACAAGCAAGTAACGTAGTATGTGCATCACACGAGAATCAATCACTAAACTCAAGTCTTGCAATACCATTTCAAGCGAACAATTATTAGTCAAAACAAGACTAAGAGCATGGAAGGCAATAATCGAAATCAATATGCAATGCAAGTTAAGTTATTACATGAATCAAGATTGTTTACTAGCCAACCCTAAGCTAGTTGTCCAATGTTTTTAACCGTGCATGATGACGTAGTTTTAAGTTATTCGATACACAGTTATTCATGCCATGGGTGTTGCACTATATCAATAAATGTGTATCAAAGTCCCTTAAACCAACACCCATGGGGAGGTGTTTAACAATTGGACAACACACATGAATGTATCACAGCCCTTAAGACCATTCATGCTTTTAAGGTAGTCCGTTCGGCAAGTTATGTGGTTGAAAAGTCCAGGTGAATGTCCTATAAGGTCTTATCAGTAACCCTATCTTTTCTCCACTTCATTTAAAGAGCAAAGAGACCAACCAATAGAATAAAAAAAAGGTCTTGTAGGTGCTAATGAAGCAAAAAAAGAGGAATGAGCAAGATTAGGATTCAGTTGGACAATGAATCTCCCGAAGCAAAAGTGTTTTAGGGCTGACCGGTCGGCTCTGAAGCCCAATCGGTCAGATTTCGGTTATGAAAGTGTCCAATCGGTTGAACCCCAGCCCAATCGGTCGGGTAACAGAATCCTGTACAGAACAAAATAACTGGACTGCGGTCTTTACACTCATGAAAACGACATGTATCTCGTTTATATAATTGAAAAAGGCTATCAAAACACAACACACTTGAGAGAAAGAGTAAAAGAACACAACAATCAACATGTACCAACATGTGTTCATCCATACTGTGCTTATACTTGCCTTAAACGAGTTTTGTCCTTAACTTAGTTGTTCTTTGGCCCAATTGATCTCGAGGATGCAATCGTAGCACCATGCATGCAACGGATGAGCAAAAGAAAAAAGAGTGCATGCAGTGCAATCACAGCCTAAACGCCTAACAGAGACCATGACTCAACTTCTCACCTTAAATGAACCAGGAAGATGGTGCGAGGGTCTCGTCCACGACGAAGAGACAAGGAAGAAGAAAGCGAAGACGAGTGCAATGAACGAGAGAGATGTCGAGTAGAGAAAAGAAAGAACTTGCTTCTTACCGGTGAACCCAAAGAGATGACAGAATTTCTCCTTTTCTTTCCATTGATCGCAAGGAAGAAGAAAAAAAGGAAGACTCCAAGAGCAGAAAAGAAAAGAAAACGAGAGAGATAGAGCTAGCGTTGAGCATTGGGAAGGAGAGAGATGAAAAGTTGAGAGAGAGGGTCAGTGGCTTCTTCCCTTATATGAGATAAGGATGTAAGATTTGTATAAAAGTCCAACAGTTCGGGGTAATTACAGTTTGAGTCAATTAATAGTCCAATGGAGACAAACGACCTCGTTTGCGTACGAGACAATTACGGAAGTTGACAAGCTCGACGAAAGACACGTGTTGACACTAAGATGATGCATGAATGACAAACTCGAACAAAGTCTAAAATTACGAAAAATGGCTCATGACTACTTAACCTAGGTTAAACTTAACCCAACTACCTATCGATGACCCAAAACGTATCTAAAAAAACACAACATCAAGATAAAACTAATGCGCTAGCAAATAACCCAAAACCATATTAATTAGTCATTAAACCGGATTAAGCCGGGCCTGAGTGTTACATCCTCCCTTGCTGAAGAATCATTCCATCCTCGGAATGAACGCATGCCTGTGCGAAGAGATGGGGATACTGTCGTGCCATCTGCTCCTCGAATTCCCACGTGGCTTCGTCCAGTCCATGATGTTCCCACAACACTTTGACCGATCGAATTGTTCTGGTACGCAAGATCTATTATCTGGTTCCCACGATATGAAGCGGATGCTCGATGTATGTCGCATTTGGCTAGATTTGCACATCGTTGTATTGAAGGATGTGAGAAAGGTCACAAACATATTTCCAAAGCATCGACACGTGAAAGACATCATGTACTCCGGAAACTCAACTGGAAGGGCTAATCAATAAGCCAAATCAACAATTCGACTCTTAATCTCAAATAAGCCTACGTATCGTGGAGCCAACTTGCCTTTCTGACCGAAACATATCGTACCCTTAATCAGCGAGCCTTTCAAGAAAACCCAATCGCCAACCTGAAATTCTAGTGCTCTTCTACGGGTATCTGCATAACTTTTCTATCTCGAACGAGTGGTCTTCAAATTCTCAATGGCCTTCTGTACCTTTTCTGTCGTTTCAGCAATGATAGTCAGTCCATGAAAACTTATGGTTCCAACTTCTTCCTAGCACACTGGACTTCTACATTAGCGTCCATACAAGGCTTCATATGGCGCCATTCCAATACTCTCATGGTAGCTATTATTGTAGGCAAATTCGCATAGTGAGAGATGCAAGTCCCATTCCTTTTCAAAACTTAGAACACTAGCCCGTAGCATGTCCTCCAACGTCTGAATCGTCCGTTCCGATTGCCCATCCGTCTGCGGGTGATATGCCATACTAAAACTAAACTTAGTTCCCATGGCTTCTTGAAACGCTTTCCAGAATGACGAAACAAAACGGCTATCATGGTCAGAAACGATAGACACGGGCGTCCCATGCAACCTGGCATTCTCATCAACGAACTTCTTCGCCATCTCTGAAAATGTCATGCCCTTCCGAAACAGAACAAAATGGGCTGACTTTGTCAATCTGTCCACGATCACCCAAATGGCGTTATTCTTCTTGCTTGTTGGAGGTAACCTTAAAATAAAATCCATAGTAATGTATTCCTATTTCCACTGAGGGATATACAACGGATGCAACGAACCAAGAGGCCTCTGATGGTCAGCTTTCACCTTCTGACAGGTTAGGCATTTGGCGACGAACCCCGCGATTTCTATCTTTATGTTGTTCCACCAAAACCGGTCCCTTAAGGCTCGGTACATCTTCGTACTTCCAGGGTGCATCGTATAACGTGCATAATGAGCTTCTATCATCAAGCTCTCCTTCAAGCCATCAATTGCCGGAGCGCACAATCGGTTCCGAAAATACAGGACTCCATCTTCTAATCGAAAATTGGGTCGATCTTGAATATGCTCTTTGATTCGCACCAAGTTCTAATCTTCGAACTAACGATCCTTAATTTGTTGAATCACTTCAGGCTGGAAAACAAGAGTACTAGCCAGCATCATGTAGTTATCTACTAATCTGACTTCGACTGGTTTTTGATGTATAAACAAATGAAAGCTTTCCAAAGCATTAAGCATCTCTGACTTTCTACTCAGCGCATCTGCCACCACATTTCCTTTACCCGGATGGTACTTGATGGGGAAATCATAATCTTTAATAAATTCAAGCCATCTGCACTGCCTCATATTCAACTCATGCTGTATGAACAAATATTGTAAACTGTGATGATCCGAGTGTACCTCAAAGTTCACGCCATACAGGTAATGTCGCCACAGTTTCAAAGCAAATACGATGGCTGCCAACTCCAAGTCATGCGTGGTGTAGTTCTTTTCATGCTCCTTAAGTTGCCTCGAACCATAAGCAATAACCTTACCATGTTGCATTAAGACACATCCCAATCTGACTCTAAAAGCATCAGAATAAATCATAAACCCTTCATTTCCATTAGGCAGAGTCAGATTGATGCAGTTGTAAACTTTTCCTTCAATGTTCGAAAATTGGCTTCACATTCCTCAGTCCAGTGAAAAGGTACATTCTTCCGAGTTAGCTTGGTCAACGGAGCGGATATCTTAACAAAGTCCTAAACAAAGTGACGGTAATACCCAGCAAGTCCAAGAAAACTCCTAATCTTTGTCACAGATTCGGACTGGGCCAATTAACGACTGCCTCAACTTTTGCTGGGTCAACTGCCAATCCTTCTCGTGAAATGATATGTCCAAGAAATGTCACCTGCTTTAGCCAAAAATCACATTTCAACAACTTGGCATATAATCGATGTTCTCGCAACAGTTGCAAGGCTTTCCTCAAATGACCTGTATGCTCCTCCGCTGTCTTAGAGTACACCAGGATGTCATTAATAAAAACGACAATGAATTGACCCAAGAATGGAGCAAAGATCCTATTCATCAAAGCCATAAAAGCAACAGGTGCATTGGTTAATCCAAAAGGCATCACGAGTAATTCATAATATCCATACCGTGTCCTGAAGGCAGTTTTGGGGATGCCATCTTCCTTCACCCTTAATTGGTGATACCCAGATCTCAAATCAATCTTAGAAAACTATGCGGCACCTTGAAGTTGATCAAACAACTCATCAACACGCGGCAGGAGATACTTATTCTTTATGGTCAGCTTATTCAACTGCCGGTAATTAATACATATCCAAAAGTTGCCATCTTTCTTCTTGACAATTAGTACCGGCGCTCCCCACGGTGACACACTTGGGTGGATGAAGCCCTTATCTAAAAGCTCCTGCAATTGCTTCTTCAATTCCAGTAACTCTGTTGGGGCCATTCGATATGGAGATTTACTGATCGGTGCAATGCCGGGAATAATATCAATGGCGAATTCTACTTCTCACGGAGGGGGTAACTCCAGGACATCATCTCGAAACACATCCGGAAAGTCATGCATCACCAGAATCTCTCCAAGTTGCTTCGAACTCTTCGTCTCGGAAATAAAGGCAATGAAGCCTTCACACCATTTGCGTATCAAGTGATCCGCCTTACATGCAAAGATAACACATCTGGGGCATTTTTTCTGATTGCCTTCAAAACGAAACCCATTCCCGAGATCAAAATAGCTCGTCCTGTTGTAACAGTTCACACAGGCACGATACCTCGCTAACCAATCCATTCCAAGAATCACATCGAAGTCCAACATCAACAACAAGATTAGGTCAACTGGAAGTTGACGCCCTTCGATTCACACATCGCACTAGGAGTAATATATGCTACACTCCACTCTCTTGCCAACGGGAGTGGACACCACCAACACATATGGTAGTGGTGAAAGCGGCTACCGTAACTGCACAACAAAATGAGGTGCTACGTACGAGCACGTAGACACCAAATCAAATAATGCGAGCGCTTCTGCTTGAGAAATCAGAACCGTACCTTCCACTACATTCGCATCCTCCACACTTTCATGAGTGGTAGCATATACACGTGCGGTCTGGCACTACAGCTTCTGGCCTTGGCGAGGTTGATGGGGTGTACTTGGGGTTGTGGAAATAGTAGGCCTGGATTGTCGAGAAAACTTGGACTTCAGGCATTGAGCCACTTTATTCTCCATAGAACCATAACCTAGACAGGCTCCTGATTTCCTCCAGCATTGCTCTATCTGGTGTCCTCGGCCACAATACTCACATTTGATTCCAGTTGAACTGGAAGTTCCTTGTCTTCCTTTCAGTTTCTTATGTACTTGCCCCTTGGACCCAAACGGTGCATTTCTCTTGAGGTTTGCAGCTCTTTCTGTTTGCAAATTGGCCTCGGCGGCATACGCTCTGTCCAACAGGTCATCAAAGGTAACTGGTCTTTGGAAGGCTGTGACATGGTTCGTGTATCTAGGGTTCAGGCCATTGATGAAGCGATTCACTTTCTTTTCTTTTGTCTTAATCATGTCCTCTGCAAAATGGGACAGCTACATGAACTGATGTACATATTCAACAACCATCATTTGCTATTACTGTAGGGACAAGAACTCAACTTCCTTTGCCCATTGCATATGGGCTGGAATGAACTTCCTTCTTAATTGTTTCTTAAATGTCTCTCACACTGTCGCATGGGGCATATCTTTATGAAAATCATTTACACTCTTCCACCACGTCTTGGCCACATCCCGGAACATTGACGCTATAAGCATAACCTTCTGTCTGTTGGTGCAGACAACGGTATCAAAAAGATCCCCAGTATGCTCTAACCATTGCTCTACTTTCAACGCATCCTCATTTCCATAAAATTCCATGGCTCCGCGTTTCCAGAATTTGTCATGTAATGCATTAGGGTCGCTTTCTTAGGTTGGAAGACCACATGTTGTTCTACATGCGGTTGAGCTGATGCTTGACTTTGCCAGTCTACTAGGGAGACTACCTGTGCCTGCAGAGAATGGATTACCTGCAACATCGCAAGGAAGTGATCTTCCTAATTAGGAGGCTGCTGTGGAGCTACCGAACCACTCTCATTGTCTCCATGGTTGTTATTGGTACTGGAACCGGATGCCATAACTTGCAGAACTTAAGAGTTAATCTGTAACATAAAACGTACCCCACTACATAACCCAAACAAATCAACTATCAGATTAGAAGGTCAAAATTTTGAACGTGTAACCTCACCACATCCTAGATGCCTACATGCTTAGGAACTAGAACAAACAATGCTCTGATACCATACAATACTTCTGTCACAACACGAGCCTAGTTAAAACCTAACCTGTGACACATACTCCCGTACATGCATACCTAAACCTCGTCTAAGTATACGCACACAAGGGATGTTCACACGTGCATGCTAGGTGTATGTGGAAGCTGTACGTATCATTGCATGAAAAAAGGAAACACGAATGGGAACAAAAACTGCAAGAAAATTGTTATTAATTAAAGAATATACAAACAAAATGGGAAACAGTTTCTTAGAGACAATTACAAGATAAGGTGTGCATGAAAACCAAAACCCTGGTACAGAATGAATGCTGGTCCCATTGACACAAAATGGGGGATTGATGTCATGCAAGATCGCTCTCTATGGGAGTGATCAAATCCACTCCTCTAACCCTGATTGGGCCTCCCGGATCTCTCCTGGAGTCTGGCTGACTGACAAGGGGTCAGTAGAGGAATTTGAGCCTACAACACCAAGAACAACCAATGAGTACGACGACTCAACAAAGCATAAGCAAACAAAAAGTTAACACGCGCTGTGTCTATTTGAATCATTTAGTAATAGATAAAAATGCATAGAGGTCATGTGCATATACTAGGCAAATCGTGCATATGAATAAGACATGCTATTAGAATCATAAACAGTTATATTGGCTAGGTGGCTACTACATTTGCCATATTCTCCCTATCGAGAGCAAACAGGACGAGAACACCATTGACCAAGCCAGGGTACAAATGGGTCTCTGGTTCCCGGAGTCTGGAATCCCAGGAGAGGAGCACTCTGCAGAGGTAACAAATAGGTTACACCAAAGTCAACCCTATCGGGTATCCTGCAGCTAAGGCTGAGTAGAGCCAAACAGACAAGATCAGTCATGTCATATGATGCACGTCAATCGATGTCAGTCGGTCAGTCAGGCAGTGCAGTACAGTACAGTACATAAATCAGATCAGATCATGTCATATCATAAGCAAGTAATACAGTACGTGCATCACACAAGAATCAATCATTAAACTCAAGTCTTGCAACACCATTTCAAGCGAATAATTACTAGTCAAAACAAGACTAAGAGCATGGAAAGCAATAATCGAAATCAATAGACAATGCAAATCAAGTTATTACTGTGAATCAAAATTATTTACTAAACAACCCTAAGCTAGTTGTCCAATGTTTCTAACCGTGTATGATGATGTAGTTTTAAGTTATTCAATACACAGTTGTTCATGTTGTGGGCGTTGCACTGTATCAATAAATGTGTATCAAAGTCCCTTAAACCAACACCCATGGGGAGGTCCTTAACAATTGGACAACACACATGAATATGTCACAGCCCTCAACACCATTCATGCTTTTAAAGTAATCCGTTGGGCAAGTTATGTGCTGAAAAGTTCCGGTGAAGGTCCTATAAGGTCTTATTAGTAACCTTATCATTTCTCCACTTCATTAAAAAAGCAAAGAGACCAACCAATAGCATAAAAAAAGGTCCTCTAGGTGCTACGGAAGCAAAAGAAAAGGAATGAACAAGATTAGGATTCAGTTGGACACTGAATCTCCCGGAGCAAAAGTGCTTCAAGGCTAACTAGTCGGCTCTGAAGCCCGATCGGTCGGATTTCGGTTCTGAAAGTGTCCGATCGGTCGGACCCTAGGCCCGATCGGTTGGGTAACAGAATCCTGTACAGAACTAAACA
Organism: Sextonia rubra; assembly: GCA_037013555.1. Classification (NCBI taxonomy): domain Eukaryota; kingdom Viridiplantae; phylum Streptophyta; class Magnoliopsida; order Laurales; family Lauraceae; genus Sextonia; species Sextonia rubra. The sequence goes on from JASUAD010000007.1 coordinate 1,250,808, forward strand.
ACTGGACTACGGTCTTTACACTCACGAAAATGACATGTATCTCATTTATAAAATTCAAAAGGGCTGTCAAAACACAACATACTTGAGAGAAAGAGTAAAAGAACACAACAATCAACATGTACCAACATGTGTTCATCCATACTGTGCTTATACTTGCCTTAAACGAGCTTTGTCCTTAACTTAGTTGTTCTTTGGCCCAATTGATCTCGAGGATCCAATCATAGCACCATGCATGCCAAGGATGAGCAAAAGAAAAAAGAGTGCTTGTAGTGCAATCACAGCCTAACGCCTAACGGAGACCATGACTCAACTTCTTACCTTAAACGAACCGAGAAGATGGTGCGAGGGTCTCGTCCACGACGAAGAGACAAGGAAAAAGAAAGCGAAGATGAGTTCAGTGAATGGAAGAGACATCGAGAGAGAAAAGAAAGAACTCGCTTTTTATCGGCGAACCTAAAGAGATGATAGAATTTCCCCTTTTCTTTCCATTGATCGCAAGGAAGAAGAAGAAAAGGAAGACTCCAAGAGCAGAGGAGAGAAGAGAACGAGAGAGAGAGAGCTGGCATTGAGCGTTGGGAAGGAGAGAGATGAAAATAAGAGAGAGAGGGTCGGTGGCTTCTTCCCTAATATGAGATAAGGATGCACGATTTGTGTAAAAGTCCAACAATTTGGGGTAATTACAATTTAAGTCAATTAAAGGTCCAACGAGACAAACGACCTCGTTTGTGTACGAAACAGTTATAGAAGTCGACAAGCTCGATGAAAGACACGTGTCAACACCAAGATGATGCATGAATGACAAACTCGAATAAAGTCTAAAATTACAAAAAAGGGCTCATGACTACTTAAACCAGGTTAAACTCAACCCAACTACCTATCGGTGATCCAAAACGAATCTCAAAAGAACACAACATCAAGCATAAAACTAATGCGCTAGAAAATAACCCAAAACCACATAATTAGTCATTAAACCTAATTAAGCCAGGCCGGAGTGTTACAAAGACAATGCTCTCCATCTATTGATAAAGCCTTGTGCAGTTTGGTTTTCTCCTTGCTTTGTGCTACTAAGCATAGTGAAGGTACCTATCTGATCTTCTTCCTGAAAATGAAGTAAAAATTTCTCTTCCGTGACTGGCCATGTTGTGAAAAAGAGTTCTGGTAATTGTTTATACTAGTCAAAAGCAACTCCTTTTAATATGCTTACGAACAACCTTATTTTTAATGCATCCAACTCTGGCAGGCTCCCAAAGAGTGATTTGAAATGCACTATATGTTGATAGGCTAACCCTTTCCCAAGGTAAGGCTGGAAAGTCGGAAGTTTATAATCTGACGGAAATGGAACCAGATCAAATTCTGGAGGATATTTAGGCGTGATACCTTTCTTTTTCATCCTGTTTTCCACCTTTGATTTGGTTAATATTTCTTCAACTTCTTTAAAGGTTACATGCTTTTCAGGATCTGCATGAAGACCAAGGATTGATGAATGATCGCCACCAGCAGAACCTACATCTATCACTTTATCTGTTAGGGACTTAATTTGAACTGTGAGCAGGTTGATTTTGGTGGCATTTCTCCTGATCATAGCCTGCTATCTCTTGTCAGCGAATAGGGGATTAACTGGAGCTTCAGTCGAACCACCTAACTTCTCTGTCAAAATCTTTAACTGAGTAGTTAGGTGATCAATTTTAACTCTTTGCTGTTTAACGACATCATTGACGTCATCTTCTTGATTTTCACTAGCATTTTCTTCGCCGGCATCTTTACTCTCACTGTCACCCTCATTTTCGTCATTACTAGTTCCACTCCGTTCAGCTATAAATTCAGTGTACTGACGAGGGTATGAAGACGTAGGAATAGTAGATTGACTATCTTTCGTGTCCAGGATAGTAATTGGGTCTTTGTCGGAATCTGTTTCAACATGTCCTTCAGAGGTTTTGCTTGAATGAGAATTAGAGTCAGATTCTTGTGACTGAGTCCAAGCCATGCTCTGAGTGACCCTTCTGGTTGGGCCTGGTCCAACCATACATGATGAGGTCAGGTCTAGCTCATCTTCTTTAACCACCCATTTTTGAGTGATTACATGCCAGGACTACTTCCGAATGTGGCTTTTGTAGAGAGCCAAATCTGTCACGCCCCGAACCCGAGAATTGGGGATTTGATGTGGTTCCGAGGAATGACACACGTACCCGTGACAATTCGTGCCATGATTAAACACGTACGAACTGTCACAAGGGTGATCCCACAGGTACATGTGAGGGATGCTCACTAACACGTATCATTAACATAGATATTCAAGCGGAAACCTGGAGATTTCACCTGTAATTATATCATGAGCATTCTTAGGACATCCATTCAGTTTCATACATTAAATAAACAAGTCTGTTAATTAACCCATCTGTGCGCATAAGACATGGGGATCCATAATAATACAAAATTTATCAATGGAAGGTGAACCCTAAGTCCAATCCCAAAATGTTCCCTGTTGCGCACTATTGAGGAGAATCAAGAGAAGATGTCCTCCTCACTCCACTCGTCCACGTCCCGAGGTAGCATTGGGGTTGCCACCGGGAGTGTGCTGATTGCCTAATTGGCATCGGGTTCTACACCTGTAACACCATGGTAATTCTAGTTAACACGACGGTTAAGCAAAGATAAGGATACATGAGCTTAGCATGATAGATCAAAGGAAATAAGTAATATACTGATTAAAAGAGATCAATATCAAAATCTAAGCGCTGATGCATATGAGTTAGCATGAATAGTGAATCATGAAATACAGAATATATCATACCAAAATGGCAACCACATTCGCTATCTCCTCTCTAAAAGAGAGTAACTGATCCTTGGGATACCAATAGCGACTGGGCCAGGGTCAACTAGTTGCCCGTGAGAGCGTCGACTCACTCTCCTGATACTACTGCCGTAGGCAACTGATAACACATCCCATGGGGTCCCGTCGAACCTCCTATGGGGAATAACGCATCCCATGGGGTCCCGTCGAACCTCCTATGAGGAATAACAAGCTCAGTGGCGCCAACTCTTAACATGTTGGGAATAATCTGGGATCTTTACTTATATATACCAATCTGTTTATACTGATAAGAGAAAGTAATTCATTCTTGGAACAACATCAAACATAGATTTGTCCTCAAGTAACTAATTATCAATAATGCAACTGGTATAGACCCTTATATAGAGATCAAGGTTACCACCAATATGAATGCAATTAGATTATAAGGTTATCAAAGACAATTACTAGCCAATCCTATATAAGATAATCCGGGTTTCCAAGGTCAGTCAATACGGTGTATTCATAAGATATTCGGTGTCCCGGCATTACCATTATTGGTGTTACCTCATGTATATATATAGGACACTTCACCTTATGCCAACACCCATGACGTGGCATTGAAAATGAACCGGAGAATTATGACGAAAAAGGGGTGACAGCTCAACACTCCTTCTCCTTTATATTAATCACCATTGGGCTAGTTTGGGGGTAGCAAGGATCCAACTCTATGGTCCTATAAAGTATTTGGTTGAACCTACAACCTATGGTAATGTGTAGATGGAACAACCTATAGTAATGTGTGGATAGATATCTCGGTCTCTTTCTAAGATTTAAGGGAGCAACCCATCATTAGGCTATCCCATAGACTATAAAAAGTTCATAATCTAGCGTAGAAATTGGTTTTGGAACACCTTGCTAAAAGTTACAGGTTTGACTTACCCGACCGATTGGGTGTTTGTCCGACCGGTCGGACCGCTTCCAAAAAAGTAATTCGACCGGTCGAGTTGAATGGCCGACTGGTCGGACTACCAGGAAGGCAATTTGACCGATCTGGTTTCGGGACCGACCAGTCGACCCTGAAGCACTCTGTTACGGGAGGGTTTCTATTCCACCGGTTTCTTTCTTCCAATATCTATTTTTCCTGTAATAAGACCACTCCAAAAGCTTCCGTTCTACACCCTTGGTTTCCCTAAAGACCATTAACCTCTTTATTCATGCAAAATCACCATTTGATCCATACATTTGCCATAGAGCTATAAATTTGGGTAAAACCATACAATCCATCAAGAATCAAAGGAATAAAGCCATACATGCAAGAATATGTATCCTTATACTTGCCTGGTGCTTGGTGCTTCACTTAACCCGATTTGCCCCTTGATTAGATGAAGAATAAGGCTTTACACATGGAGAATCTAACATATGCACAAGGGAAACGAAATGAGATGCATGCATGCCAAATCCTTGAGTTTCCATGCCCCCAAACGGACTCAACAGCTGTAATAGAAATGGGTTTTTCCTTACCTCAAGCCTTCTACAACTAGAAGGTGAACATGGTGCCTTCATGCCAACGAAGAGAAAGGAGAAAATGAAGAAAAAGAAGGAAGAAGCTCAGCTTGATGCACGTGAGCTTCAATCACTGAAGAAGTGGAGGCAAGATGAAGAAGATGACGATGGAAGAAGGAGAAGAAAGGGCCAGTGCTGCAATTTGAGGGAGGTAGAAGAGGAATAGGGATCGATAGGGTTTTGGGGATTTTTATAAGAATGAAGTTTCTGGAATTTACAAGGAAGCCCTCTTGGTTTCTAGACATTTCCGGTTTAAGTCAATTCGGGTTTGAATGGGCCGGAATGAGTCCAAATGGATTTGGGCCAAACATAGAAGATGTTCAACAAGATGAAACTCACCCAATGCAACCAATATGGTACATAAATAATGCCAAATCATGAAAATACTAAATACAAAGGTCTTGGACTACCTAATAAAGTATGAACCCGACCTGACTACCTATCCATGACCCAAACCTCTGGAGACTTGGGCTCAATTAACCTAATAACATCTTAATTAAAGTAAAATCAACTTAATTGCTATAAATCATAATTATCTAGAGTTGGGGCGTTACAAAATCCTTTTCCTTAATTTGATTGGCCAATCTAGCTGTCAAGGCTTAATCTTTGAATCTGGCAATTAGTGGCTTAGAAGTGCTAGCGAGTTGATTCCAATCCATAGGGTTGGAGTGGGAAATGAAAGAACGTCGACGGTACTTCTTTTATTTTTCTTCTTCTGCTCCTTCTTTTGTCGAAGTGAATATTTGAAATGAACAAGATCAGTCAAATCATTGATGACCAACTGTTCAGCTTGCTTTTTATTTTTAGTACCGTATGATAGATGTTGGGGTGAAGACAGTGTGGATGGTACTACAATGATTGAAGGTAGATGTCTCCTTCCGAAGCTCCGCCCCTTTTTTTCAGTCAAAGGGTAGAAGGTATTCTCTTCGAGTGACGCCAAGGATTTGTTCTCAGCCTTCTTGGAATTTTGTGTACGTGGCTATGGTGACTGCGTGTTGCCGCTTGGGATGATAGTATGTTTTTGGACCCTTTTGCGAGTCATGAACTGCCAAAAGTCCCTTGTCACAGCCCCTTGTTTGGGCTAAACAGATGATGTCTTTGGAGCTTGGGTAGCTGAGTGATGCAACTTGTCAAGTGCTATTGATTCGTGATCCGCGTACCAGACCTGTCTTGCCCCCAGTTGAGGCTTGATGACACGAAGATTGCTGCCTCCTAACTTTGGTTTGTATTCTAGGTCCTCCTGACCCTTGTGGAAGACTCCAAATGGGTTCTGAGCATATTTGGAAACCCAAGGTTGAGGAGTCTTAGCTTTCTTAATGATTTTTGGGGTCACTGATGACCCATTCTGAGCTGAAGTGATGGAGCCCTTTGGAGTAGAGAGCCTTTGGAAAATGGAGACTCTTGATGTAGGAGTAACAGTATCCGTTTAAGCTCTTTTTTGTGCTCTTACAAATGACTTTTTCTATGTCATGGAGATTTTGAAAAGCCTCTCCTTGGCTTCGTCAAAGGTGATGATTAAGGAACCCATGATATTCTGCAAAAAGCAAATCCACAGGATTATATTAGTGTGACAACCAACATGGCCGCTTCTTTGGCTAGCCAGAATGGTTTATAGATGCCATCTGAACCAACATAGTTTTGGACCGAAACGGTTAGATAGAGGCACAAGTCCTATCTCATTGTGATGTGCTAACTGTCCTAGCTTCAGAATTTCTGCAGCATTTCGGAATCATATAATCAGACTTAAAAGCATGCTAAGCTGACTAGACCTAGTTACCGTAATTTTGGCAGTATTTCAGGGCCATCTGTGTCAGTCTTATAAGCAAGAGAGGTTTGGATCTAATCAAAGGGATATGTCCTACAGAATCGAGCCTGCACCACTACCACAATGATTATACAGGATCCATCAGTGCATGACATTGGACAGTGCATAACTGCAATGTCATTGGTCTTATCAATGATTTAATAAGACATTTATTTAGGTCAAAGCCCCTTGGACTGAATCATCACTTTTCTAAAGCATGACAAGGTGTGATTTGGTCTGTACCATCAAGGTGCAAATTCCATCAATGAAGTCCTCTAATTAAATGGCAAAAATTTGCACTTCGAGGTGCTGCCTTCATTTGCATGATAAAAGGATGCACTTCAAGGTGCAAAATTCCTTCAATAATGTTTCCAAATCCATCGTAAACATCAAGGTCTTGCATGGGTGTCTTCAAAGGTCAAACAAGCCATTTTTAGCAATAAAACAGGTCAGTGACCGTGACCCACGGTCACTGCCCATTTTCCATTGTGTCCTGCGGTCATAGCACCTTTTACATACTTTCCCACGGTCACAGGCTTTTAGCAGCACTTTTCACCACAACAGCAGCACTTTTCAGCATAACAGCAGCACTTTTCAATAATTTTCAACACTTTTCATGCTTTTTTAACAAAATTTGATCATAAATTAAGGTAAGAAAATTCCCATAGACAGCGACAATCTTTTGATTGTGCTTGAAAAATGAGCAACAATGTATAACGGATTCAAGTCCAACATTCACGCACCTCAAGCCTTAAGAAGAATGCGAATTAACTACAGTTCATCATTAAGTTCCCCTTTGTTTACATAGGTTCAAATGTCCTGACCGCGGGGATGCAGGTAGTCTACATAAGTTTAAAAAAGTTTACAACCCCTCCTTCAAGTCGTAGATGTGATCTAAATTTGAAAAATACCAAGAAATGTACACAAGAATGGAAAACATAAAAAAAAAGTGAAAAAAATATGGGGTGACTGTAAGTCATGGTCACTGGGGCCTGCCAGTGGCCGTGGCCCACAGTCACAGGCAGGCAGTGGCTGAAAAGCCACTGTTTTGCCTGTTGTTTCTTCTTTCTAACTTCTTTAAAGTGCTAGAACTCATTTTCATGACTCTTGGAGCATTGAATAACCATCAAGAAGATTGAATTTAAGCATGGAATCGATCGAAACCTTTGTATTTCATCATTATTTTTTACAGACTGTTTTTTGTTCAAGTCCAAAAAGGGTACCATATGAAGCCAAAGTTGTGTCATTTTAAACCTATAACTTTCAAGGAATAGAATGAAGCATAAAGAGGCTTGTTCACAACTCTTGTGATAGCCAAGAAACCCTCTGAATGATAAAAACAAAGGGAACGAAGTCATCCTTTTAAATATTCGTCGATCCATGAACATAGTTTGCTCTTAAGCAACCCCATCTTCTTCTCCTTCTCTAAACCTTCTTTCTCACCTTGAGTGAATGAGAAAAGAAAAAGAAAAGAATTGTCCATGTGTTGAAGTTTGCCTTCCTTCTGAACTTTTCCTTCGAGATTGTATGTATTCGACCTCTTCCCCCTTTTTTGTTCAAATATTTCCCTTTTTATAGAGTCTCTAGGTGGGTTTTGCCAGTTCCAGAGGGTTAAGAGGAGTTGTGGGAAGCTAAACCTCGGAAATAAATGAAAAGAAACCACCCAAAACCACAGGAAGTGCTCTCTAGAGGTCCGTGACCACAGCCACGGTCACGGACACCGCCTAATTTTGGGCTTTTGTATTTGTGACCCGTTTTCGCCTGTTTAGGGCCCGAATGATGTCCAATCTTCACAAAACTTGGGAGATGCTTCTTGGCACTATTTTGACTATGTCATAGAAGTTTTGGCTCATTTTGACCATCTGAAGTTGGTCAACTCCCTCGTTGATCTGGCCATGATCACGGACAAGGCTCATTTTTGGACTTTTGCATTTGTGACTCGTTTTCGCCTGTTTGAGGCCCGAACGATATCCGATCTTCACGAAACTCGGAGGGATGATTCTTAACACTATTTTGAGTGTGTCATTGATGTTTCAACCCATTTTGACCTTCTAAAGTTGGTCAACTTCCCCATTGATTTTTCATGAAATTAGGCCCTTGTTTCAGCTATTTGAGGCCCAAATGACCTTGTTTTGGTTTGAAACTTGGAGGGATTGACGTCAGAGGCATCTTGGAGTGTTCATCAAAATTTCATATAGTTTGGATTTAGAGAAGTAGGATTTCGAACAATAACCCATTTATTGCATGTTTTAATCACTATTCACTTCACACTGTAGGTAGTCAGCTTGTTTTCTACCCGAACGGTGTCCAATCGACTTGAAATTTTGGGAGAGTGACTTTGAACATACTTTTGAGTATTTGTTCCAAATTTCATCAACTCTAACCTCCTGGAAGCAGGATTTTGCTAGTGACCTCCATGGCTTGGAGGTCATTGTCTTCTAAGTTGACATGCAATGGAAGTAGGATCAAACGAAGTCTTTTGACTTGAAAATTTGCAGAATAGCTTTTGAGCATAACTGAAGCTTTCTGTCCAAGTTTCATCAATTTTGGACATCAGGAAGTAAGACTTTGGTCAGTGACCCCATATAGCTTAATGGATGACTCTTTGAACTAAGTTCGGTCCAAATGATGTCCAAATGCTCTGAATCTTTGAAAGATAATCTTTAAATGTACTGTAACACTCCGATCCCCTTTGAGCCGGATTAGTGGCTCATTAGTGTGTGTTTTGTTTTGTTTATTTCTTTTGGACTTGTTTTGGGTCATGGATAGGTAGTTGAGCAACCTTTGACCTGGAATAGGTAGTTCTAAGCCCTTTTTCGTAATTTTGCTTTTGTTTTGCTCATATCATCTTTGCATCATCTTGGTGTCAGCACGCGTATTTCGTTGAGCTCGACAATTTCCGTAACTGTGTCAGATCCGTTTGGAGTCAATTGGGGAAGATGGACCTTCGCGTGACTTAATCTGTAAATTGCTTAAACCCATTAGACCTTGTTTTAAAACTACAAATCTATAAATATAAGTCAGCTCACAGGTGTCTTTCTCCTTGCCCATTTGTCTCGATCGATTGCATGCAAGATTAGGAGCAGCTCCACGTTCATTCATCTCTCTCTCTCTCTCTCCTCTTTCCTTCTCTTGCTCGATTGAGGATTGGATCCCTTGTGTGATTTGGGTTCTTTCCCTCTCCTCTCTGTTGCTTGAGGTAAGTGGGTTCTTTGTGTTTCTTCTCCAAATTGGATCTCTCATTCTATGATTGCTTTGTCTTCATCTCATGCATGGTGTATCTCTTTGATTTGCTTTGATTTTAGTTGCTTTGGGAGCTTGAGTCAGTGGATTTGGTAGAGATTTGAGGCAAGTATAAGTACAGACTTTTATAACACACATGGGTGCTCTATTTGAATGCTTTGACTTCCATCTTCTTTAGTGTATCTGATGTTTTACAGCCACATTTGGTAAAATGGAACCTCTGTAACTCATCTTGTGCAGTTTCTGTGTCAAAAATTTTGTTTCTGTACTCAGCCCGAATTCATCTCTGTATTGTACGGCTAAGCCGTGAACTTCTACGGCTTGATTTCCAGAGACTCGAAATTTGAGTTTTGTTCTACGGCTAGGCTACGGCTAAGCCGTAATTTGTTCTACGGCTGAGCCGTAGGCTAGCCGTGACCCAACCCGTACCTCAGCCGTGAATTAAATCTCTGATCAGTCGAAACTTTTCTGATATCAGTACTCCTACGGTGAGGCTACGGCTAAGCCGTGGAATGCTACGGCTAAGCCGTGGATTGGTCTACGGCTAAGCCGTATACTGACTGTAGCTCAGCCGAAAAGGGCATCAGATCAGAGGTGAAAGATGATCCGTTTAGCTGTGTTTTGAATGGAACCAAGGTGAAGCCGTAGTGCATAGTACGACGAGCGCGTAAGATGTCTTCGGCTCAACCATAGGTCCCTCATAGCTAAACCGTTAGGCATGGCAATTCTGAAACATAACTTAGGATGATGGTGAGACTTATAGGGCTCAAATACAGGTTGACCACTCATGTAAACCGGCCCAATGGATTCTTGGAACGCATGAATAGTCTGTTAGGCTGTGACTTATTCATGTGAGTGTTGTTTTACTGTTAAGCACCTCCCCATGGGTGTTGGTTTAAGGGACGTCGGTGCACGCAAAGATTTCGCAACACTTTGATGGCAACGGTGCATTGACTAACTTAAAACTACATCAACATGCACGGTTAGTGACAGTGAACAACTAGCTTAGGACTGGCTTGTAATGAACCTTGATTCCGTATTAATCTGAGATGCATTGCATATTGGTTATGGTTTTGCCCTCTGTTCTGTTAATTTATGTTATGCATTCCTCAGTCATTTTGCTTTCGTTCTGTATATCTGTATTATTCTTCGTTCGGCACTAAGTTCTGATCTATGCTGTGCTTTGATTTAATCTTTGTTCTAATTGGTAATTCGACTATGCTTTGTATATTCTCTGGCCTTGTATATTTTGGGTATTCCCTGGTGGCTCTGCCCAGAGGTTAATACGTGAGGATAAGATCCGGTCTTTGTCATCGGTGAGTCCAAAGCGGATAATCTCCCTTTCTATGGATTTGATTTGATTGGTATTAGTCTGGCTCTACTCAGCCTCAGCCCTAGGATGCCCGACGGGGTTACCTCTGGCTTAGATCTCTGTATCTCTGTATTCACTGCAGTGTCGCTTTGTCTTGGGACCCCGGAACCCAGGAACCTGAGACCCACTTGTACCCTGGCCCGGTCAGTGGTGTTCTCCTCTGCTCTGCTTTGCTCTGCTCTCTATTGGAGAGAACATGGTTAACGTAGTAGCCACTTAGTCAGTATTTCTATGTTGATTCACATATCATGTTTTACTTCTATGCACGATTGGCTTAGTTTCCTAATATGGAACTCTGTATTTAATCTTCTGTCATTATTATATTCACTTTGATACTATGAGTGTTACACCCCTGTTACTTATATTTGCTGGATCGTTGTATTCATTTGTGTTGTCTGTGGTGTTGCAGGCACAGATACCTTGCCCAGCTCCCCGGCGGTCGAGGAGGCTGCAGGGGCGAGTGTAGAGGCACCCTCCGGTCTGGCAGAGTGGGCCTGATCACTTCTGCCAAGTGCGTGCATGCATACTCGTGGATTTTGTTTTGAGTTTTGGTTTCAGGGGATTTGTATTTGGACTTTGGACTTTGGACTTGTATTCTGTGTATTTTGTATATATTGTTTTGGTGTGTATTTGGTTTTATATCAGTGTATTCGTCCTTGTCTTTTCTGTTTCGTATTTGCTTTGGCTTCCGCTATTTCCCCTTGTTGCTTGCTATGATATGTACAGCTTCCGCGTACGCTTAATTCGCACTTGTTAGATCCCTTGTGTGCGTGCATCTGGACTGGGTTTGGGTGCACGTGCACGGGAGTACGTGTGTCACAGGTTTAGCTTTTCGCTAACCCCCGAATTCTGGGCTCGGGTCGTGACATGTACTTGAAAGCATTCCACTAAATTTGAGCTTGCTTAACATGTAGAATTGTCAGGTCCCATAGTGACCCCCAAAGAGTTGGCAAACGGTCACTGAAACTTGGATTGAGCTGAGATGAAGCCCAAATGCTTTGAAACTTTGAAACATCACTCTTAAGCATGTCTTATAGTTACCATGTCACTTCCATCCACTTTGGTGATCTAAAACCTTGAGTGTGTTAAGTAACTCCTACCTTTTGAACCAATGAATTCTGAATTTGGTATTTAGTAAGTTGAGTGATGAAACGAAGTCCATTAACTCTGAAGTTTGAAATGTTGCATTCTGAGCTCGTATGAAGTCTTCCAAATGGATTACACCAACTTTAAACATTTGGATGTAGTGCTTAACTTGCCATTCCACAATCTCAAGGTTTATATATCCTTGGTTTGGAATTTGCTTATAATGTCTTCGCTGCAATATTTGTAATTTTTTTTTTGGGTCAACAATATATATATAACATTTATTGAAACTTTATAAGAAAGGCCAAATGGTTTAAGGAAATCACGATTTGAGTTAACTAAACATCCAACGGAAACAAACGAAGTCGTTTGCATGCGAGTCAATTATAGAAATCAACAAGCTTGACGAGATGCACATGATGACGCCAAGATGATACATGAATGACGAAATCTTACAAAATAAAAAGTTATGAAAAAGGGCTTGTGTCTACCTAATCCATGTTAAACTCAACCCAACTACCTATCCATGACCCCAAACGTAACTCAAAAAGATAAAATGAAATTCACTAAACTAATTAACTAGAAAAATGACCAAAAAGAACATTAATCAGTCACTAAACTGAATTAATTAGGGTGGAGTGTTAGAGGTCTTGTATCTATCAAAATTAAGCTTCTAGTGTCATCGTTCACACCTTCAATGTTTTTTTTTCGTTTTTGTTCTCACCTTCAATAATTTGGTGAGGAATTTTGTTTATCGTGAAAAACATTCCTTCTTGTGTTGCATGACAATGATAGATTGCAAAGATGATCCAAAGCTTTAAGACTTTTTAATGTACATATCACTTATTCAAACTACTGATTTTTTATATACTATGTTAATGACATGTTTGTGATGGTTGCTAAGAAAAAAGAGGCTAGGAAAAGACGGTCGATAATTGATGTCTATGGATGCTTGTGGGAAGCTAAAAATCTGATGAAAAATAATGTAACCATTAATGTTTGTTAGACGAGGATGCCAACTACCAAGGCACTTGTAGATGCCTAAGATTTGCTTTTCTAGAGTTTAGTCATTGAATCATTTGGAAAGGGGAGCAGCTATACAAGAAACAAGCAAACATATTTCCTATATGATATGTGTGTGTTCTATGTAAATTAGATGGATTTCATGTGGTCGAAACATTTGCTTATGATGTTCTTTTACATTTATAAATCTTTTTGCAGAAAAAACATTTCATAACTTTAATTGACTATGTTTAAATTTTAAATAGTTGGATGACTTAGCTAGAATGACTTCTTTATTGGAAGGATATATAGATTCTTGTATTTTGATATGCTATATTACAATTTTTAAAATTATAGATTTCTAAATTTGGGTTTTTTTCTTAAGTTTTTAGGTTAAACAAAACAAGTGTCCAAAACTAAACCATTATTTATGTTAATAATTTTCCCACAAAAGAGTAAGTCATTTTTCCCAAGTGTTGAGTACCGTGGGATATAATCAATTTCTTAAATGTACATGTGGTTTTACATGCCTAAATGGTGTAGGATATAATCACTTGGAAATATTGAAGAGAAAGTCGAGAGAGAAAATAGAAATTTGTAGGTGACGTTTCTCTGCGAGGAAAAGAGATCTTGATTGGCTGAAGTTTAGGGTTAAAAAATGACTACTACTTTTTGTTTATGAGGTTGTTTTTGGGGCAAATTTCTCACATCATTTTTTTGACATTTGCTAACGTATCCCGTATTATATTGGCAAAGGTATACGTTATCTCCACCTTTCACCAATGCATTTTTTTATTCATTGGAATAAGTATCTCATTTACCAACACATGTTATTTGGTTGACAAAATTACCCATTACAAGGACCTTTTCCAACACATTATTTCGTATGTTAGTAAAAGGTAACATTTACCAATGCATTTTTTTTTTTTTACGTTGGCAAAATGATACTTTCACCAATGCAAATAATAATGCGTTGGAAAAAGTAATCCTCCCTTCTAACTTTTTTCCAACTCATTCTCATTTGTGTTGGTAAAAGGTAAACTTTACCAACGCATATTTTATCACATTGGCAAAAGGTACGTTCATCAACGCAAATAATACTTCATTAGCAAAAGTACTCCTCCCCTTGTGACTTTTTCCAATACATTCTCATTTCTGTTGGTAAATGGTAATGTTTACCAATAGATATTTTATTGTGTTGGCAAAAAGATATTTTTACCAATGCACATAATAGTGCGTTGGTAAAAGTATTTTTCCTTTTGACTTTTCCCAACACATCATCATTTGTGTTGGCAAAAGGTACCCTTGACCAGTGTATTTTAGGTTGTGTTCATAAAAGTGTTCGTAAAGATGCGATTTGTTGTAGTGGCCCCTGCATTTTGAGCATTCCGACTATGAACCGTGTCACAACCCGAGCCCAGGGACCGGGGGTCAGAGAAAATCTAACCAATGACACACGTACTCCCGTGCATGCACACCTGGACCCCGTCCAAGCATACACACACAAGGGATCATTCACACGTGCAAACAACTGTACGCGGAAGCTGTACGTATCAAGGCATACCACAATATACCAAAAGACATAGGAGATTACAAAACGATATACACTGATGATAAGACAAATACATGAACGTATGACAATAGAGCGGGCTTACAACAATCCAAAAATCAAAATACAGGTATTACTCAAGGCCCACTTCACAAGTACAGAAAATCCCCTCAATAGACGCCAACACAAAGAATGGGGAAAACAAAATGATGCAAACCGTACTCTGGAGGATGGATCAAGTCCACTCCTCTAGGCCGGAGGGGGCCTCGCGAGCCTCTCCTGCAGTCGGGTCGACCGACGCAGGTTCGGAAGAGGGATCTGAGCCTGCAACACACAAGACAAACACATAAGTATGACGACTTAGCAAAGTATAAGCCAACAAGATGATAACACGAATCGTGTCTAATACTGAATAATACTGAACAATAGTCATGATGCAATATCCATAGAAACCATGATCGTATACTAAGCAAGTGTGCAAATGCATAATGAATAAGCATGCTATCAGAATCACAAACAGATAACACTCAAAGTGGCAACTACATTGGCCATTTTCTCCCTTACGAGAGCGGACGGAATGAGAACACCAGCGACCGGGCCAGGGCACGCATGGGTCTCTAGTTCCCGGGGTCCGGAGTCCCAGGACGGAAACACTCTGCAGAGGCAAACACATAAACTACACCAAAGTCAACCCCGTCGGGTATCCTAAGGCTGAGGCTCAGTAGTGCCAATACCAATCACAATCAAATAGCTGATGCACCTCGATCACTTATTACTTATCACTTATCACTTATCACTTATCACTTATCACTTATCACTTATCATACTGAACGAACAATAGGAAGTGCACCACATAACTGATACTGAATGCAAATACTGCATGCACATAATACGGATACTGATACGGATACTGAAGCTGATACGAAATGCAAATCATAAGGACACTAACTGATACTGAATGTACATAAACAAGTACAAGAAGTGCTGACACTAAGTAGCAATCACAATCACTGACTCATAACTGATGCAAGTACTCCAGTGGAGCAACGGTAAACATAATACACAATAATAGAATGGTTCCGCCCGGGCTTCGCTCTGGGGTTGCTGCATTTCCCACAGAATCGAGAGGTCCAGCGCAGAACACATAAGAGGGCATAACCGAAATCAATATGCTGTACAATTCAGAATGCTTATACGAATCAAGGTCAATTACAAACCAATCCTACACTAATTATCCAGTGCTTCTAACCGTGCATGTTGATGTAGTTTTAAGATGTTCGATGCACCATTGTCTAGTGTTGCAGTGTCTGGAGTGTGCACCGAAGTCCCTTAAACCAACACCCATGGGGAGGTGCTAAACATCTGGATAACCAGCATGAATGATTCACAGCCCATGAGATCATTCACGTCATTCAAACATTCCATTGGGCATGTCCAGGTTAGCTACATTCTAACATGAAAGTCCTATACGGTCGTTTGCTTAAACCTAGTCCCTTTTCATTCAATTCTCAGGGTCTCACGGTGTAGCCGTAGGTAACCTTACGGCTTAGCCGTGGCATCTTACGGCTTAGCCGTAATATGCACTGCGGCTGAGCTGAGGTTCCCCAGATATCCACCCGGATTTACGGCTCAACCGTATTTTGCTCTACGGCTCAGCCGTATCCTGGTCCACGGCTTAGCCGTAAGACAATGTACGGCTTAGATCAGGCTGGGCCGTAGAAGAATGTCAAATTGCCAACATCCAGTTATTTTCAGCTAACAGTCTGTACTGTTCTACGGTTTGGTTTACGGTTGGGTCTCGGCTTAGCCGTAAGCCATTTTACGGCTTAGCCGTAGCACATTTCACGGCTTAGCCGTGAGTGCACGGACTCATTTTCCTGAACTTGTTACAGTCATACAGAAAGTGTGCGAAATGGCTGGAAACCGAAAGATAACAGTGAAATGAACTGAATGGGGCTGTCTAATACTGAGAAACACAATAAAGAACAAGAACACAACAATCAAATCACTATCAATCGATGTTCATACAACTTGGGCTTATACTTGCCTCACGGACGAAATCCACACGCTGATTGGCTCAGTCCACCGGGATCACACACACTAACTAGCTCCTTTCTTCCTCCCTCAAGCACAGAAACAGAAATGGAGAAGGAGAGAAAGAGAGCTGTCGAGAGAGAGAGAGAGACGAACAGAGAGCGAGAGAGACGATCGAGAGGGAGATGGAGTTGGTAGGGATATTTTATAACTTAAGTTGAGCCAAATTTGCAAACAAGTCCAATTAGCTTATCCAATTATCAGTTGAGTCAAATGACAGTCCAACGAGAGCAAACGAACTCATTCGAATTCAAGACAGTTACGACAATCGACAAGCTCGACGGAATACACGCGCTGACGTCAAAATGACGCAAAACTGACAAGGTCAATCAAAAGCCAAAATTACGAAAAAGGGCTCAAACTAACTAGACCAAGTCAAACTCAACCCAAACGATCTCTCTACAACTCAAACCAAACAGAAACAAAATCAAAACACTCTTCGCGATAAAACACACACAATTACCCACTAAACCGGGTCAACTCGGGTCGGAGTGTTACATCCTCCCCCACTTGGACATCATTCCGTCCTCGGAATGAAAGCGTACCTGAGCAAACAGATAAGGATACTGACGCGCCATCTGATCTTCTAATTCCCACGTGGCTTCATCAGGTCCATGATGTTCCCAAAGTACCTTAACCCATCGAATAGTCCTCGTACGCAAGAGCTGTTCTCTGGTCCCAACAATACGGAGCGGACGCTCAACGTATGACGCATTAGGTTGCATCTGAATGTCATCGTATCGAATCACGTGCGTCGGGTCTCGAACATACTTGCGAAGCATAGACACATGAAAAACATCGTGTACTCCAGAAAACTCCACGGGTAGAATCAATCTGTACGCTAGATCACCAATCCGACTCTTGATCTCAAATGGACCCACATATCTTGGCGCTAACTTGCCTTTTTGACCGAATCGTACCGTACCTTTCATCGGTGAGACCTTCAAGAATACCCAATCTCCAACCTGAAATGTCAAGGTTCTTCTTCTCGTATCTGCATAGCTCTTCTGTCTCGATCGGGCAATCTTCAAATTGTCAATAACTTTCTGAACTTTCTCTGTAGTCTCAGCAATGATTGTCGGTCCGTGGAAACTCCTTGTTCCAACTTCTTCCCAGCAAACAGGACTCCTACATTTCCGTCCATACAGAGCTTCATAGGGTGCCATTCCAATACTCTCGTGGAAACTATTATTATACGCAAACTCGCACAACGAGAGATGCAAATCCCATTCTTTCTCGAAATTCAGCACACTGGCCCGTAACATGTCCTCGAGCGTCTGAATAGTTCGTTCTGACTGTCCATCAGTCTGCGGGTGATACGCCGTACTGAAGCTCAACTTCGTTCCCATGGCTTCCTGAAATGCTCTCCAAAATGAAAAAACAAAGCGGCTATCTCGATCTGACACAATCGACACGGGCGTACCATGTAGTCTCACGATCTCATCAACGAACTTCTTCGCCATCTCGGAAAATGTCATGCCTTTCTTGAATGGAAGAAAATGAGCTGTCTTCGTCAATCTGTCCACGATCACCCAAATGGCACTGTTCTTCTTGCTCGTCAGAGGCAAACCCGAAACAAAGTCCATCGTAATGTGCTCCCATTTCCACTGGGGAATGTGCAAAGGATGTAAGGAACCTGGAGGTCTCTGATGGTCAGCTTTCACCTTTTGGCAAGTCAAACATCTGGCAACAAACCCAGCAATTTCTCTCTTCATGTTGTTCCACCAGAATCGGTCCTTGAGAGCTCGGTACATCTTCGTACTTCCAGGATGCATAGAATAACGTGCATGGTGTGCTTCTGTCATCAAACTCTCTTTCAAGGCATCTACTGCTGGCACACATAATCTGCTCCTGAAATACAAAACATCACCCTCCAAACGAAAGTCTGGTCGATCTGCAATGCTATCTCGGATTCGCTTCAACATCGCATCTTCACACTGCTGGTCTTTAATCCGCTGAATAATATCAGGCTGAAAGCTCACTGTACTGGCAAGTGTCAAACCATTCTCCACTAATTGCAGTTCCACTGGCTGAGCATGCCTCACAAAATAAAGGCTGTCCAAAGCCTGAAGAATCTCCGACTTCCTACTCAAGGCATCTGCAACAACATTGCCTTTCCCTGGATGATATTTGATGGGGAAATCAAAATCCTTGATCAACTCAAGCCACCTTCGCTGTCTCATATTCAACTCGGACTGCGTGAAGAGGTACTGTAGACTATGGTGATCTGAATGCACTTCAAATGTCACGCCATACAAATAGTGTCTCCACATCTTCAACGCAAAAACGATGGCTGCCAACTCTAAATCGTGCGTAGCATAGTTCTTCTCGTGCTCCCGAAGTTGTCTCGAGCCATAGGCAATCACTTTGCCATGTTGCATCAAAACGCATCCCAAACCGACTCGAGAAGCATCTGAATAGATCATAAATCCTTCATGCCCATCTGGTAACGTCAAAACTGGAGCCGAAGTAAGCTTCTCCTTCCACATCTGGAAATGGTGCTCACACTCGTCCGTCCACAGAAAAGGAACATTCTTCCTGGTCAATCGAGTCAACGGGGCTGAAATCTTGGCAAAATCTTGAATAAAGCGACGATAATATCCAGCTAATCCAAGAAAACTCCGTATCTCCGTCACAGTCCTTGGGCTGGGCCAATTCATCACTGCCTCTACTTTCATCTGATCCACTGCCAACCCATCTCGTGAAATGGTATGACCAAGAAAAGCTACCTGCTCGAGCCAGAAATCACACTTCGACAATTTGGCATATAAACGATGTTCTTTCAACAACAGTAAGGCTCGACGTAGATGTTCCTCATGCTCCTCTGGGGTCTTCGAATATACCAAAATATCATCAATAAAGACCACCACAAATCGATCCAGAAAAGGAGCGAAGATCCTGTTCATCAAAGCCATAAAGGCAGCAGGTGCATTGGTTAATCCAAATGGCATCACGAGGAACTCAAAATGTCCATACCGTGTCCTGAAAGCAGTCTTCACAATATCTTCTTCCTTCACCCGAAGTTGATGATACCCCGATCTCAGATCAATCTTGGAAAAATAGGCAGCACCTTGAAGTTGATCAAACAACTCATCAATACGCGGCAATGGGTATTTGTTCTTGATCGTGACTTTGTTCAACCGCCGGTAATCTATACACATCCGTAAGGTACCGTCCTTCTTCTTCACAAACAGCACTGGAGCTCCCCACGGCGACACACTCGGCCGTACGAAACCCTTCTCCAACAGATCTTGCAATTGCGTCTTCAATTCGAGTAACTCAGCAGGGGCCATACGGTAAGGAGCTAAACTAATGGGTGCTGTACCGGGCACTAGATCGATCGCGAACTCTACATCTCGGACAGGGGGCAACTCGGGTACTTCCTCCGGAAATACATCCGGGAACTCACGTACTACCGGAATATCACTCAACTGCTTCACCTCCTTCTTCTCCGAGACAAAGGCAAGAAATCCTGCACAACCTCTGCGTATCAAACGATCCGCCTTGCATGCGGAGATGACACGCCTCGGGCATCTCTCCTGATTGCCCTCGAAACGAAACCCCTTCGCAAAATCGAAGTAAATCGACCTGTTGTAACAGTTAACACAGGCACGATACCGCGCTAGCCAGTCCATTCCAAGGATCACATCGAAATCCAACATGGACAACAGAATCAAATCAACTGGCAGCTGGCGACCTTCAATCACTACGTCGCACTGAGAGTAGTATACACTACACTCCACTCTCTTGCCCACAGGAGTGGACACTACTAACACATAGGGTAGCGGCTGAGGGGGTTGCGGTAACTGTTCCGCAAAACGAGGGGCAACATAGGAACGCGTAGATCCCGAATCAAATAGTGTATGTGCTTCAGCTCGGGCAATGAGAACTTTACCTTCCACCACTTTTGCATCTTCTGCATGATCATGAGAGGCTGCATACACACGAGCAGTCTGACGCTGGGGCTTCTGACTCTGGCGAGACGGATGGGGGCTGTTCGAAGCTGCTGAACTGAGAGACTTGGATGACCCCATAGATCTAGATGACTGGAGAGGCCTAGCTGTCGGGCACTGAGCTATCTTATGCTCCCTCGATCCGCAACTCAAACAAGCTCCGGACTTCTTCCAACATCTCTCCGTCGGATGTCCCAATCCACAAAACTCGCATCTGCTCCCAGAGAAACTCGAAGTGCCTTGCTTCCCTTTCCATTTCTTCTGACTCTGTCCCCTGGAACTCACGGGTGCACTCCTCTTAAAGTCCATGGCTCTCTCTGCTAGGTGGTTGGCTTCCGCAGCGTGTGCTCTGTCGACCGCATCATCGAAAGTAGCTGGTCTCTGAAAGGCAGTCACAAAATTCGCATATCTCGGATGTAGACCAGAAATAAAACGATTCACCTTCTTCTCCTCGGTATTGATCATGTCCTCAGCAAAATGGGACAACTGGGTAAAGCGGTGAATGTACTCCGAGACGGTAAGCTGCTGCTGCTGTAAGGCCAGAAACTCAACCTCCTTCACACGTCGAACATGAGCAGGAATGAACTTCCTTCTAAACTGTTTCTGGAACGTCTCCCACACTGTTTCACTCGGCATGGTCAGATAGGCTGCACTAACGCTCTTCCACCAGGTCTTAGCCATCTCTCGAAACATCGAGGCCGTAAGCATAACCTTCTGCCGGTCGTCACAGACGATGGTAGAGAAGAGATCTCCAGTATGCTCTAGCCACTGATCAGCTTTCAACGCATCTTCATTGCCGTAGAATTCTGTGGCTCCACGTTTCCTAAATTTGTCGTATAACGCATTCGGATCGCTCTCCTTAGGCGGAAAGACCACTTGCTGCTCTGCAGGCCGAACTGGCGTTTGGCTCTGTCGGTCTACGATCGAAACAACCTGCGCTTGCAAAGAATGGATCGCCTGTAGCATAGTCAAGAAGCGCTCGTCGAAATTCACAAGTGGCTGTGGGGCGGCTGACCCACTCTCGTTATCTCCCTGATCATTGTTATTGTGTGTTCCCGATCCCGATGCCATAGCCTGCAAAACACAAAAGTCAATCTGCTAACACACTAGGGAACGCACACAGACTCACAAGACAAGGGGACCCACACAACAGTCCAGAACTGGACTACGAAATCTCACCACGTCCTATATGCCTACATGCTGACACACTAAGATAGAGACAATGCCCTGAGAGACAAAGCTCTGAGAGACAATGCTCTGATACCATACAATACGTATGTCACAACCCGAGCCCAGGGACCGGGGGTCAGAGAAAATCTAACCAATGACACACGTACTCCCGTGCATGCACACCTGGACCCCGTCCAAGCATACACACACAAGGGATCATTCACACGTGCAAACAACTGTACGCGGAAGCTGAACGTATCAAGGCATACCACAATATACCAAAAGACATAGGAGATTACAAAACGATATACACTGATGATAAGACAAATACATGAACGTATGACAATAGAGCGGGCTTACAACAATCCAAAAATCAAAATACAGGTATTACTCAAGGCCCACTTCACAAGTACAGAAAATCCCCTCAATAGACGCCAACACAAAGAATGGGGAAAACAAAATGATGCAAACCGTACTCTGGAGGATGGATCAAGTCCACTCCTCTAGGCCGGAGGGGGCCTCGCGAGCCTCTCCTGCAGTCGGGTCGACCGACGCAGGTTCGGAAGAGGGATCTGAGCCTGCAACACACAAGACAAACACATAAGTATGACGACTTAGCAAAGTATAAGCCAACAAGATGATAACACGAATCGTGTCTAATACTGAATAATACTGAACAATAGTCATGATGCAATATCCATAGAAACCATGATCGTATACTAAGCAAGTGTGCAAATGCATAATGAATAAGCATGCTATCAGAATCACAAACAGATAACACTCAAAGTGGCAACTACATTGGCCATTTTCTCCCTTACGAGAGCGGACGGAATGAGAACACCAGCGACCGGGCCAGGGCACGCATGGGTCTCTAGTTCCCGGGGTCCGGAGTCCCAGGACGGAAACACTCTGCAGAGGCAAACACATAAACTACACCAAAGTCAACCCCGTCGGGTATCCTAAGGCTGAGGCTCAGTAGTGCCAATACCAATCACAATCAAATAGCTGATGCACCTCGATCACTTATTACTTATCACTTATCACTTATCACTTATCACTTATCACTTATCACTTATCATACTGAACGAACAATAGGAAGTGCACCACATAACTGATACTGAATGCAAATACTGCATGCACATAATACGGATACTGATACGGATACTGAAGCTGATACGAAATGCAAATCATAAGGACACTAACTGATACTGAATGTACATAAACAAGTACAAGAAGTGCTGACACTAAGTAGCAATCACAATCACTGACTCATAACTGATGCAAGTACTCCAGTGGAGCAACGGTAAACATAATACACAATAATAGAATGGTTCCGCCCGGGCTTCGCTCTGGGGTTGCTGCATTTCCCACAGAATCGAGAGGTCCAGCGCAGAACACATAAGAGGGCATAACCGAAATCAATATGCTGTACAATTCAGAATGCTTATACGAATCAAGGTCAATTACAAACCAATCCTACACTAATTATCCAGTGCTTCTAACCGTGCATGTTGATGTAGTTTTAAGATGTTCGATGCACCATTGTCTAGTGTTGCAGTGTCTGGAGTGTGCACCGAAGTCCCTTAAACCAACACCCATGGGGAGGTGCTAAACATCTGGATAACCAGCATGAATGATTCACAGCCCATGAGATCATTCACGTCATTCAAACATTCCATTGGGCATGTCCAGGTTAGCTACATTCTAACATGAAAGTCCTATACGGTCGTTTGCTTAAACCTAGTCCCTTTTCATTCAATTCTCAGGGTCTCACGGTGTAGCCGTAGGTAACCTTACGGCTTAGCCGTGGCATCTTACGGCTTAGCCGTAATATGCACTGCGGCTGAGCTGAGGTTCCCCAGATATCCACCCGGATTTACGGCTCAACCGTATTTTGCTCTACGGCTCAGCCGTATCCTGGTCCACGGCTTAGCCGTAAGACAATGTACGGCTTAGATCAGGCTGGGCCGTAGAAGAATGTCAAATTGCCAACATCCAGTTATTTTCAGCTAACAGTCTGTACTGTTCTACGGTTTGGTTTACGGTTGGGTCTCGGCTTAGCCGTAAGCCATTTTACGGCTTAGCCGTAGCACATTTCACGGCTTAGCCGTGAGTGCACGGACTCATTTTCCTGAACTTGTTACAGTCATACAGAAAGTGTGCGAAATGGCTGGAAACCGAAAGATAACAGTGAAATGAACTGAATGGGGCTGTCTAATACTGAGAAACACAATAAAGAACAAGAACACAACAATCAAATCACTATCAATCGATGTTCATACAACTTGGGCTTATACTTGCCTCACGGACGAAATCCACACGCTGATTGGCTCAGTCCACCGGGATCACACACACTAACTAGCTCCTTTCTTCCTCCCTCAAGCACAGAAACAGAAATGGAGAAGGAGAGAAAGAGAGCTGTCGAGAGAGAGAGAGAGACGAACAGAGAGCGAGAGAGACGATCGAGAGGGAGATGGAGTTGGTAGGGATATTTTATAACTTAAGTTGAGCCAAATTTGCAAACAAGTCCAATTAGCTTATCCAATTATCAGTTGAGTCAAATGACAGTCCAACGAGAGCAAACGAACTCATTCGAATTCAAGACAGTTACGACAATCGACAAGCTCGACGGAATACACGCGCTGACGTCAAAATGACGCAAAACTGACAAGGTCAATCAAAAGCCAAAATTACGAAAAAGGGCTCAAACTAACTAGACCAAGTCAAACTCAACCCAAACGATCTCTCTACAACTCAAACCAAACAGAAACAAAATCAAAACACTCTTCGCGATAAAACACACACAATTACCCACTAAACCGGGTCAACTCGGGTCGGAGTGTTACAAACCGTCTATAGGTCTGTTAAGAATTACTCAACCTCCTTTTGTTTACTCAAGTACCAAGCACTAAACGACCTCGAGATGCTTATGAATATGGTGCTTACAATCAAACTGATAATGTACTTTGACTCATTGAACTCAAGACTTGACGTTGTATCAAGCATTAAGTTGAGTTTCCATTATTGGTGATTAAGTTCAATAGGCTTAAAACCCATCCCCCTTCATGTTATGTTCACCAAGTCTCTTGCTAACCCTTTCGTTCAACTAAATTTTGACTTGACCTTACAAAATTGATTGTGATTACACCATTTGAGATCAAGTCCCTCACGTAACTGTGCCTTAGTCTAATATGCCTGGACTTGCCGTTAAATACATGACTATAAGCTCTTGTAAGTGCTACTTCACTATCACAATGAATATAAACTGGTGCTATAGGCTTTGGCCACAAAGGAATTTCATAACTCCTTGCTTGTAGAAGCAAGTGCTACAAATTTAGCTGCCATGGTAGAATCCGTTATGCATGTTTGTTCCTTAGAACCCCAAGAAATTGCATCACCTCCAAGCATAAATACCGGCCCACTAGTTGATGCATAATCTTCTTTATCCGTAATCCAACTAACATCAGAGTATCCTTCTAGCACCAAAGGATAACCCACATAGTTAATACCAAAATTCACTGTTTTCTTTATGTACTTTAGGATTCTTCTAACCTCATGCCAATGCATTTCACTTGGATTACTTGTAAATCTATTGAGTTTGCCAACCGCATATGTTATATCCGATCTAGTACATGTCATTGCATAATAAGACACCCAATTATTATTGCGTACTCCAACTAAGCCACTGGATTCCCAACATTCTTTGTAAATTTCATGTTGGAGTCAAATGTAGTTGAGGCGGGATTACATTTCAAATGATTGAACTTATTCAATATCTTCTCTATATATTAAGATTGAGAAAGATTTATGCCTTCGTTGTCTCTAATGATTCTTATACCAAGAATGACATCCGCCTCACCCCATGTCTTTCATAGCAAATCTATTAGACAAAAACTCTTTGATAATTTTAACTTGTTCTAAATCGGTCCCAAAAATTAACATGTCATCCACGTAGAGAGAAATTATGACACCCTTGTCACTGTTGAACTTGCTATAAACACATTTATCCTATTCATTGATCTGAATCCATTAGCAAGTACAACCTCATCAAACTTTTGATGCCATTGCTTAGGTGCTTGTTTTAAACCGTATAGGGATTTTACTAGTTTACACACCTTTTTCTCTTGTTCTTGTACAGCAAAGCCTTCTGGCTGTTCCATGTACACTTTCTCATCTAAGTCACCATTTAGGAATGTTATTTTCACATCCATTTGATGAATTACCAATTTGTAAATTGAGGCTTGCATGATGAACACTCTTATGGTAGCTGTTCTCGCAACCAGAGAATATGTGTCAAAGTAATTAATACCATGCTTTTGTGTAAAGCCCTTTGCCACCAACCTTACTTTGAATTTGTCTATGGTTTCATGCACTTTCATTTTCTTCTTGAAAATCCATTTGCGTCCAATTGTTTTGGAACCAGGTAGAAGGTCAACCAATTTCTATGTTTTGTACCCATGATGGAATCCATCTCATCATTGATTGCTTCCTTCCAAAAAGGAGCGTCATGAGCCTTCATTGCTTCTTTAAATGTTCTGAGGTTTGCTTCCATGTTGAAACAATATGAAATTTGCCTACTAACCGAATCTCTAGTTCCTTCCACTAGAAACAAAAAGAAATCCAAATCGTAGGTCTTAACTTTCCTTGGTCTTTTGCTACGTCGAAGTTCGACAACTTCTTCACTATTGCTTTCCATCAGCTCTTTTCCTTTGTCATTTTCATCATTTGTACTATTTTTCTTCAGAACACTATCTTTGATCCGTGGTGTAGAGGGAAATTAATTTTCTTCAACGATAGCATCTCTAGACTCAATAATAGTGTTTACTGAACTTGAGCTATTAAGTTCTATTACCATGAACCTATATGCATTACTATTATGCACATATCCTAAAAATATACACTTAAGTCCTCTTTTACCTAATTTCTTTCATTTAGGTTCCGGACCCCAAACTCTAAGATAATTTAGATTCGGTTTCCGTTTATTCCAAAGTTCATATGGGGTGATATTGCTCCTTTTATTAGGAATTCGGCTTAGAAAATGGCAAGCCGTTAGTATAGCTTCACCCCAATAACCTTGGCTCAACCAAGAGTAGAAAAGTATCATGCCCCGATTCCGTTAGTATAGCTTTTCCTAAATGAATATTTGTCTCCTTGTGCACAAAGTTCAACAAATTTCCTCTAGGATATAATAAAATTTTTAGTTTATTCGTCTTGCACCCCAAAAACCATCCTAAAGAGTCTATTTATAGAATTTGTATGAAATTGTAGTTATGACAGTTTTCCTATAAAAAAAAAACCACCCTAACAAGGATCTAGAAGGGTTGTGTCTATTCAAGACACCCTAACAAGGATCTAGAAGGGTAGTGTCTATTAAAGGCACCCTAACAAGGATTTAGAAGGATTGTGTCTATTCAAGATAAGTTCAAAATATTAAATTTGGAAAATGTTTCAACATACGGGTAGGTGATTTTTTAGTACTACCCAATATTGGTTGCCCCCAAGGACATGGATGGTCTGATTAGGCATAAATGGGGTACCTTTCAAATGCTGATCAGGTTGTCCTATTGTCAGGATATCACATGATACACGTTCCCAGCAAGTAAGGTCGTAAATGGGTTGTCAATTCTTCAATCACCTGAAGGTTCCGACCCATTGATAATACGACTTGTATCCTTATTTAGGAACCGATAAGTGAATAAGTTTGAGTCTGGGTCTGGATCCTATTTTTAGACTCGTGACCTAAATGATTCCGAGTCTGATTCGACCTTATCCTAGCCCATGGACTTGAGACTCGACATATTACCCCAATTTTAAAATTTTTTTTTCTAGAAGTTAGCTTTTCTCTAAAGCATTTTCTACATAGACCCAGATTAGGACTCATTTGCTTTACTCTAAAGCATTTTCAACATAGACCCAAATTAGGACCCAAACCCGTCTCATAAATGGTTCCGATTCCGATTCCGGTTCCGGGTCCATCTACTCCTTAACGATTCCAATTCCGGTTCTAGATCCATGAAACTGATTCTAATTCATTTCCGGTTCCAGGTCCACCATGGACCCGGACTAGAACCGTCCCGTTTACAACCCTACCAACAAGCCTCTAACTAGTACCATTCACTGAGTGGGCCCTCATCATCCAAGTTAACAACTGTTTCACCTAGCAATGTGATGCCCGCCACCCCCCCCCCCCCCCCTGTAACCATAAATTTAGGGAATTGAGATTATATGAGTAATTGCCCTGTGGCGACAGTGAGTGGACCACACATAGTAAAGTGGCAGATCATTTGTGGTCCCCCAGTGCATGACATGCTTCCCGACGAGGATGTGGCAGATCATTAGTGGTCTACCCTTGGTCACCATCTTAGAAATACTCAAAGGATCTGGATTCAATTTTAGCACCCCGTTTGAGTGAAATGGGGACTTTATTAATACTCTGGAAAAGTTGTAGCAGGGACTCAATTAACTCAGGGAGCCAGGGACTAGGGCTCAGGGCTCTTTCATCTAACAAATAAGTGCTACTTATACTACTTTACTTATATTGCCATTCTACAAGCATTTGTAGCACTAATAAAATCTTGGAACTGCTGATAAAGTCTTCCCGCTTTATTGCACATAGATTTTTCATGAATCAGAGGGAAGAAAAAGTTGTATTCATTTGAAAATCTAATATCTTTTGGAAACATTAAATATTCTAAATTGATTTTAAAATGGTAGTTGAATTATTTAAAATTTGTATTTGTTAAAAAAAGAAATATTTCTTATTTATATCCTCAAAAGAATAAAAACTTAAAGATAGTATATGGTTACAAGCAGTTAGTCACAAGGAATAATGCATGATTTTTATTCCTCTCATCCATAAGATTAGATCTCCTTTAATTAAAGGTGCCACAAAAAATCCTACACAACTTCCATGTAGCGTACTAGGGTTGTAAATGGGTCCTAGATTCTCCGATTATCCGAAGGTTCAGACCCATTAACAACTAGGTTTGGGTCCTTATTTAGGCCCCGATAAGTAAATGGGTTTAGGTCTGGATTCTATTTCTAGACTTATGACTTAAATGGTTTCGGATTTAGTTCCACATTAGTTCCGGCCTGTAGACTCGAGACCCGACATATTACTCCAACTTTTTAAAATTTTATTTTAAAAGTTTACTTTTCTCTAAACCATTCTCTATACAAACCCAAACCCGAACTTGCCCTATACACAATTTTGGTTCTGGTCCACATCTCCTAACGGTTCCGTTTCTAGGTCCACCATGGACCCAAACCAGAACCGACCCATTCACAACCCGACAGGGTACCCATAAATATGATCTCTAATTAAAGGCATGAAATAATATATATTTTTTATTTTCATCTGTGGATTCAAATGGGCCATTTCCTTTGCATGGAATTAGAAGCAATGTATTCGATATTTGCAAGTTTTGGAGACTTGGGCCCCTTACTCAGTCGGGCCTAATGATCACACTAAATCCATTAGAGTCTGGATCCTCTAAGGCTTTTCCCTATGGGGAGAGTTATTAAATTTCTTTCAACTAACCATTGTTACTAAAACCTCAAAGAGATCGTAGAAGCTGCGGAAATACTTTTCAACAATCCCCATCGGGTGGACCCGCTCCTTAATACTCTCCGTAGGTAGAAGTCGGTGCACTGTTTGCAATTTTCTTTTTTTTAAGCTGAGTCGTTCCTCTTGAGATTTGAACTCACGACCAATTGGTTCTAATGCCATATTAAATTTCTTTTATCTATTAAATTTTTTCAGCTAACCATTACTACCAAAACCTCAAGGTGTTAGTAGAGGCGGCAGAAATACTTTTCAATATTTCCCATCAGGTGGAGCCCACTCCTTAATACTCCCCCTCAAGTAGAACATAGTCTGCACACTTTTGGTGACACGTATATTTTTTAGTGTCTAATCGCTAAAACCTCAAGACGTTAGTAAAGACAATAGAAATACTTTTCAACATTCTTTAGCAGGTGGAGACCACTCCTTAATACTCCCCCTCAAGTGAAATCTGGTCAACGCACTTTTGGCAAAACACATTTGTTTATAGCCGAGTCGTTCATCCTAAGATTTGAATTTATGACCAGTTGCCTCTGATATCACACTAAATTTCCTAAGCTAACCACAAATAAGAGTGAGTAGACAACCACGGTCCCCCATATCACGAAAGGAAGCTTGCGATTCATATGGGAAAGGTGGCTGCCCAGCCAAGGTAGCTATCCACCAGTGATGTGTTGAACCATGATTAGTCCGCTCATGCTCACGTAGGGCAAAATCCTCCAAGGATCCTAATTTAATCTGTAACGCCTTACCTCAAACGTATGTATGATATTGTCTGTTTTGACCTATGGGTCTCATGGTTTTGTTTCTGAAGGGCCTCAGCCAACAAAAATTTCTTATCTTGGGAAGGCCCCAAGCATGATATTGTCCTATTCAACTGTCATCAGAGTATACAGTGGAAGTTTTTTTTGTATCACTGGCCAAACAAGCAACCAATTACACTAATAAGTAAGACAAATTCTAAGGCATAAGGCCTCATGCAAGATAAGAGTATAAGCTTTACATATAGGCCTAATCACTTTTCGCTCTATAGTTCCATGGAGTCCCACAGTCCATTAATAGCACGTAATAAAGGATTACAAATGGGGTCCACCTTTGCTTCTGTAACACATTTTTTGGTCAAATTGGCTACACGTTTCTGCACCCTTTATTCATTTTCAATCTAATGGCTAAAGAAGTTGTTGGGAAAAGTGAAGGAACGGAAATTACCTATGATCGACGGTCAACTACGATGAACACAAGCAATCACACCATCAAGCAATCACACACACATGAACACGATAATTTTACGTAGTTCGACAACCTTACCTATGTCCATAGAGGATAGAACTCATCTATCATGATCCCATCTTAATCCCCTTAGGATCTAGGGTTACAATACATCAATAATATATAGTTCTCGCTTTCTTGACTAATAAGAAAATTCATACATAATGACTAAAATACCTCTATTCCTAAACCTCGGTTCTGGTGAAAGCAGATGACTGATCTGACTAAACCCCAATACAAAGACAAAACCCAATAGAAGTCCTTATCCCCCACACCCTGAAAATGACAACGGCACGTCCATGTTCTCTCCAGTTAGACCAAACAATAAAAGAAGGATGAAGACGACTTTCTTCATGGAAAATGAAACTTCAATGCCAGATGTTGCACCAAAAGGACCTCATCAAACTATGTTGGCCATTGATCAAATCAGCCGTCCATATATTTACACTCCGCTCTCATTTCTCTGATCAAATGGCTGCTATTAGTACTTGTAACTTTGATAACATTTTTGATATAGAACTTGATAAATCCACTTCTATTGGTTTCAGCCTAGCATTTTGTTGGTGATGCCGTTAAAGGTTGCTGCAGAAGTTCCATCATTGTGGTCGCAGGACTTTTATTTAATTCTCTACCTGCCGCATTAAGACGAAACAATAGCATGCATCTGTCACTGGCACGTGGCAAACAAGTCATGTGCCTTTTTATTTCTATATTCACCACCTTGAGGGTCCCATTAGACAACCACTAAATAAGTGACACTGAAATTATACTCTTTCAAAAAGTGAATGATCATTCAAGGTTTGAACCCAATATAGAAATTTTTGCTTGTTTGTGGAGTTCAAGTGTCCGGACTATATCCAGGATTTCAGTGGCGACTAGCTCCAACCATTTCAATTCTGATCATCCCAATTACATTTGCCTCTAATATCATCAATTTTCTCTCTTTCATCAATTTTCTCTCTTTCTTTCGTGAAGTTAAATGGTGCCTGCATCCTCTCTCACAGTTGATATATGGTGACCGTGATTAGACGGATGAGATCCATCACACCACGGCAAACACCTGTCATAATTATATATATGTCTTCTATCCAATTCATCAAAGTGTTTTTTATAATATGATTGGCCATGATTGGTCTGCTCGTAATAACTGTGGGTCAATAATGAGAGAAAATACAAATCTTAAATAGTGTCCATTCTCCTATGCAAATTTTTGTATCGATGGAAATGAAAAAGTGGTTCCCACCTCATAAAGGATATGGTGCCGGTAGGGATGTAAGAGCATCTACAACCGACTAATCAAAAGTTTCCTTTAGCTAAAATAGTGATCTTGAAAAAAAAAAAGGTTTCAAATTTGGCTATTTTACATTATTCCATTTTAGCTAGCTAACATTAAAAAATTTTTTATTGAGTTAATTTTGTCATGTGGTATGTAAATTAAAATATAATGATTAGAGTACATATTTAAATTTAAATAAAAATTTGATATTTAAATGAGATAGAGAAATAATAGATAGCATTGTTGGAGTGTTTAGTTGAAAAAATGGCTAGCTAAAATAAAATTATGGCTTTTTAGTTAAAATTTAACTAAATAATACATAACCTTGATAACCTTGATACAGATGCTCTAAATGTTTGATAGTAATGATGTCTGCATGATCACACCAAATCCATAAAATGGGACTCGCCCACAAGATGGAAAATGAGGGGGTCTCAATTCCCAACATCCTCCCCTGTCTAAGAGTTGGATGGGCCACCATTGATTGAACCACATTGGCAGTGATTGAATCCAAACAAAGTGAAATTCTGCCTTCACCCAAATTTTGTAATTTTGAGCGACTTGAATTTCACAAAAAATCCAACCGACAAACCCCATTTCATGATGGTCGGTGAGCCACCAGGTACACAATTTCAACCCAACTGGCTAGCCGCTCCACAGGTCTCCAGGCCCCGAGTTAGGAGGAAAACTACCATAAATGCCGGCCTACCAATTCTTCCAACCCTCTCTAAATATTAGCCATGGAAATTAATTGCCCAACACGCTCACTCACTTCTGACCGTGAAAGAGGCCAAGACCCTCTTGTTCTTTCACTCTCTGAAAAGGTCATGGCCTTGTTTTGTCTTCCGGTAGTACTCTCCTCTCCTGTAACTTTGTTTGCAATACAAGGTTAGGTTTGCAGGGTAGACAGACAGCTACCGCTAAGGTCGTACATGATTAGAAGCTGCTACCTGTACCAGCTTCGAACCTTCTTATTTCAGTGTCTGCCTCCCACATCCTTTGATCTGTCTCCTTCTTGTGTAAATTTGGCACATGTTTAGGTAAATCCCACCTACCCATGAAGGGATTTTATAGGGTTTGGGATGTCTGGCATCAATGATCAGACAATCTCATAACTCATATGGATTACTTGTCAATTTACCTAATAAATGTTTTGAGGAATTTTTGTTGGTTTTAAACATTCAATGAGTAAAATCTTTATTATCTTCGTAATTCTAAGCCTCCTTAGTACCGTGGGGGCCACCTGCCATATTTCTCTGCATCACTTGTGTTGTATTTCATTGTCATCACACCAATAATAGCTACCATGGGTAGCATCTTTCTTAAAATGTCTTGGTGTGGTGCCTCCCTCGGCATAAATAATATGGATCAAGCTCTCGTGGTAGCACTGACGGTGAGAGACTTGGTGAGTGTGAGTGAGGTGGGGTGTGAGCAGTTACCGAAACAGAAATGATAAATTTATTACAATCAAGTTTATTAGGCGGAATTCGTTAGCATTGATTGATTGAGAGATATAAGTCATGAGTTGGATTTTTTTTTCAGGTAAAGAAATAGGTTGGGCCCATTAATGCTAAAGGAATGAGGAATAAAGTGTTAAGACCTTGTGACCAGTGGCAGCTACACCACTTAAGAATTTGTTTCTTTTTTATAGACTAACCAACGGGGCTAGGATTTAAGATAACTAGCACATAGGAAAAAGAGAGCCTACCCAAGTGATAAGGAAGCCCACACATATATAATGAAGAGTCCATAAAAGTGAAAATATAGGAAGAGGAGCATATACAAAGATCAATTTCTAAGTTCCCAGTTGTCATATAGGGTTGCCAACCAACTAATAAGCAACCCTATAATTTTATGAAAAAAAAAAAGGCAAATCCATTTTCAAGAATGGGTCTGTTTACAAATGGTGTCGGCAATTGTGTTTAACGTATACAACTGCATGTGTTAAGCATTTTTGAATTATTCATTTTATGAATCATGAGGAAAAACTGGAAGGAATTAATGAGGAAAGCCTACAAAGGAATCTAATGTTAAGTGAAAATCATGAGGAAAAACTGAAAGCAATTCATGAGGAAAGCCTACAGAGGAATCTAAGTATAGCTAATAAAAATGTGATTGGAGAGGAATTCCAAAAAGTGAACTAGGAGAAGAATGAAATCTTGTGTCTTACAGTGTTGTGAATTAGTAGAACGCTAGGTGCCTTTTTTTCGCCTTTCTGAGCGGGGAATGGAACAGCCTCTTAAAAAAAATCATGGTCACTCTATCTTGTGTTTATCCGTTGAGTAGGAACAATCATTGGGACGGTGGAAGCATAGGTGTCGAATTGTATAAAAGGGCGGGTAGCCTTTGTGGCTGCCCTAATGATGTTCTTAGGAAGGTGTTATTTAGTAGGTGATTGGGTTATTTTGGGTACAATGCTCTACCTTTTTGTACTTTACTTTTTACTTTTCTTCATTTTCTTGCATTTGTTTCCTTCTATTTTTCTAATGAATTTCTGTTACCAATGAAAAATAAAATAAAATAAAATAAAATAAAAATCATGGAGAGCATTCCACAGCACTGAGGATATCTTGTGAGTCCTTAAACCTCTACAATTCATAAATTATTAGTTCCTTTGGTCAAAACTTGATTGACCAAAGTCACTCTTGTTAAGTTTTTTTTTTTTTTTTTTGACGTGGAAACCCCAAGCTACCACTTAATTATTGTAGGGGTGATGGTAAAACTCAAGATATATGATGCCACACATAAACATCATGTATTGGTTAATTGGTTAAGGCACTTAAAAAGTATACAAACCATAGACCTCTTTTCAACTTTGATTGAGATTGAGGTAAACATTTTCAATCTAATGCTTTTAGTCATCATCATAATCAAAGTCTTATCCCAATCATGTTGGAGTCCTGTTTCTCCATTTCATTCTATTTTGAGCCAAATCCTTAGATAAGTTAAACTTCTTCAAATCTGATTTAATGGCATCCATCAACGTTTTCTTCGACCTACCCCTACATCTTGATAGGTCTTCTACTTGGATAGCTAAACTTCTTTTCATCGGTGCCATTACCGGCCTACCTATTGTTTTTAGTAGAAAGGAAAATTCATTAAAATAAGAAACTACCAAAGAGCAAATGGATCAACATTTACCCATATGGGAGCCTGACCCCAACCCTAGGTGTCTTTTAACACTTTGATTCAAGAGCATTGAATTTCAAAGATGATTTAAGTGCACATCTGTTTTTATAAATATATAAATTTAATAAATTTAAATGGTCAAGTCAATGTCAAGTCAAAGTAAATCACAATTCATAGGGACTATACCTAGGCATAGGCCCAACCTGAGCACAACCCATTTATTAACCAAGTTGAAGATGCTAATCCTTATCCACCCCAAAATTTTACAAAAGAACACATTCCCTTAATATAATGATCCTTTTTTGGGTTGATTGCGGGTTTCATTATAATTAATACTACCAACAAAGGCCCGTACTTAGCTTAAGCCCTATAATAAAAGAGTCACATTTCAAATTTTGTTGTATTATTTGCAATTAAATATTGTATTCTATTAATGTAACATAAAATAATTTATAAATTAATTTAGTGCATTTGCTAAATCGGTGGAGATAATTGAATATCATATTAATGTAACATAGAATAATTTATAAATTAATTTAGTGCATTTGGTAAATCAGTGGAGATAATTGAACAATATAAGTATAATTTTGGAGAAGATAATTGAGAAAGTGTGAATCTAATATTTTTTCCAGGTTTGAATATTAAATGGTTCTTATCACACCTTAGGGGATTTATCCAGCTCCACCTAGGAGCGAAGGGATTAATCTGGCCAAAAGTGCAATTATCCTATAAAAAAAAGTATAATAGCTAGAAGCCACAATATATATCACCTAGAAATGGAAAGATAAAATATATTTTTTCAATAAACACAACAAAGTACAAATATTTGATCCTATCTAAAATTTTAGAATCATTCACAAAATTATAATAGCACTATAACATTGTTAAAAATGTATAAGTAATCTACTCAAATTATGACAGGAGAAAAACTGGAGAAAAGTACTGTAAACATAAAATAAATAAATAAATAAAGAATTGAGAAGTTTTATAAGAAAAAGCCTCAATTATAAAGTGTGCTTGCATATTGAGTTTGAGTATAGGAATAGAGCCTCAATTATAAAGTGTGCTTGTATGAGTGAGTTTGAGTCTACTACAAAGCCCCAGATTAATGAAATTTATCTTTATTTATTTTTCCTTCATAATATTTTTATTAAAAAAAGAGAAAAATTTGTATAATAGAATCTACTAAAATGTTTCTCATAAATATCAACACACACTACAAGAAGCATTTATTGATAGAAAAAAAAAAAGAAAAAAAAAAGCAAACACTAGCAGGAGCATTCCATGAATACTTTGTAGTAGCTGCTCCTTTGCATTACGGAATACCAACATCTAAAGGTTGCTGAACTTGAGCCATATCAGGCGAGAGATTTTAGGGGTGATGCAGAAACGATGGATAGAGAGAGATTTTAGTGGGAGGAGAGATTTTGAGGGAAGATTTTGAATTGATGAGGAAGAGGTTTGAATACCATTCAAATAGAGAAATTTTTTGGGAATAAATGGAATAGATGAGAGAGAGGAGGGTAAAGGGAGTGATTTTATGGGATGATGCAAAAACGGAGGGGGGAGAGGGAGAGATTTTAAAAAAACCATTTCTTGATATTTTTAAAAGATGACATTGTGCTCTTAAAAAAAAGAAAAAAAATATTACTGATGTGGCACCATCCAAAGGCCTTCATTCTTATAGCTTTATATATATAATATAAATATTATATATTTGAAAAAAACTGCATTTCTTTATAAAAAAAATAGGGTATATTTTTTCTTCCTAATACTTAGAATAGATCTTTGAAGGAAGTTACCAAACCCAGCATGGAGATATCAGTATTTTCAATAAGGGTGCTCTTCCAAAGGCTAGGAAAAGAAAAAGAGGATGAAGATGAAGATGAAGATGGAAAGGGGTCCCTGTTGACACATGTTACAGTAAGGGAAATGTTGAAGTACTCCCTGACCTATGTGATTACCCCATTAGTTGCGGCATCATATGTTGGTGGGATGGTGGGCCATGGAACCACCACTTGATGTCTGGTGCGAGTAGTCGATGCACCATTTCCACGTCTCAAGCACTCAATGCTTTGTACCAGTCTTCTACCACCCCCTGGTTCTTGGATTCCTCTTCCTCTAGCCTTGCACGCAAGTTAGCCAGTTCTGGCACAAAAACTCCCCCTACCTTAGACAAGGAAAACCCAATAAAAAAAATAGAACAAAGAAAAGAGAGAGAGAGAGAGAGAGAGAGAGAGAGAGAGAAAGGAAAAGAAAGAAAAAAGATAAAGCAAGCAAGGAGGGGATTGCAAGGAATGTCACAAAGAAGGAAGGCAGGAGAAAATAACAATGGAGATCTTATGGTTTCTAGGATTAGGAGGGCTAACAGTCAAGATCATGGAACAAAAACCCTTTATACTTCTTCCCTTCTCTCTCTCGTTCCAAATAAACCTCTTCTCTTTCTCAACAATAGTTGCCGCTGCTGCTACAGTTCCATCTCTTTCTCCTCTCAGCAGGGCCATGAAATCCACTTCCCAGGCCTCTCTCAATGTGGGTTTTCTTAAAATGGAATTTTCATTCACCCCATATCGCCCGAGACCCTTGTCGGGAAAGGCGGCGGTGAAGAGAAATCCGGTAACTCTCTTCCTCCTTCCCCTTCGATTTCGCCAAGATCAAGAAAACCCAACAATCCTGTCTTTAGCACCAACCAAACAAAACCCACTTCTGCAAGTTTTCTGTTTGGCAAACCCAAAACAAAACAACAGAAAACCCAGATCCGCAACGAGCAGCAGTCCGAACCAACCCTCTCTGTCCAGATTCAATCTGAGCACGATTCTCTCGCCAAACAAGCACCAAACTACCAAAACTTGGCTCTGATACTACTTGTTAGGAAATGCGGCGGTGAAGAGAAATCCGGCAACTCTCTTCCTCCTTATTGTCCGATATCGATCAAGTCCTTATTGTCCGGTAACTTTCTGATACCACTTATAGGGAAATAAACCTAGGATCTGCGATTAACCACGGCACACAAATCACACAATCTTAAGCAAACAATCAAGCAACTATGAAGAAGATGACACACAAGCAATTACGTGATTAACCATGACACACACAAGCAGACGGATCATTGGAAAATGGATTGATGGGTCTTCAATGATATCATCTAGCGGAAATACAGGAAGACCTCAATAGAGATGATTTTCTCTAAAAAGGTAGTCTAGTTTAGGTTAAAGTAAGTCGGTTTAAGCATCAGGTCATACCTAACCCACATGTACTGTGCCCAACCTACAAAAACAAGTTAGAACAAAACAGTTGCAGGTTTGACGGAAAGAACACTTGGATGGAGACAAAAGGAAGGATTCACAAGGTACTAGTGAGATCCAGATTCGGAGAGGTCTTTAGTTTTGTCTTGACGGATCGAAGTTAGGTTCATTGTATTGCAAGGATACATGCATTTAGCAACAAATAGAGAGCACTTCGGATGTTCAAGATGGTGGTGTTGAGGTCAAAGGAGGCAGCTGTGGGAAGTCTCAAGTCGGTTCGGACTTGATCAACGCTAGACAATACTAAGATTGTCTATGCATCCAAGCTAGGGGTGCAGGTGCCATGCTTGGTAGTAGCGTATGTGGAGGCATACCTTTCAGTGAGATATGTGAAGTGCCGGTGCAACATGTTAGAATGTTGAAGAGAGAAGACTGCGCTATCGGTGTAGTGACATACCTTTCAGCAAGGTGTGTGAAGACATTACCGGGTATCTCAAGGTGGCTCTAAGGATTTGCAGAATCCAAGCCAAGGTGGAGATTGTTGAGTTTTGTCTTGTATTTCGATTTAGCTGGAACGTTCGTCTAGTTTAGCCAGAATCAAGGCTCAGGGTTAGAGATATTTTAGTCATTATGTATGGGTTTTTTTGTTCGCCAAGAAAATGAAAACTATATATTGATGTATTGTAACCCTAGATCCTGAGGGGGTTGAGATGGGAGCATGGTAGATGAGTTCTCTCCTTCGTAGACATAGGCACGGTTACCAAACCACGTAAAATTGCTATGTTCATGTATGTGATTACTTGATGATGTGATTGCTTGTGTATTCATCGTGACTGATTCGTTGATCGCAGGTATTTCCGTTGCACCGCTTTGCCCAACAACCCTAATCCAGGGTTTTGGAGCTGAAGAGAATGGTGGTTTCTGCGAGCAGTTTGGAGAAGCAGAGCAAAGGAAATACGGTGCCCATGAGCTAGACCATAGGTTCTGGATCTCCAAATAGTTGAGATTTCTACTGGATCTTTGTATTTCATTCCTTTCTCTCACCAAGAAGTTAAAAGATTGCAGCTTTCACACCGGATCAAGAAAATTAGCAAAGTGAAGCATAAAGTAAATGCCTGTATTGATTTAAAATTTAAAAACTGTATATATTGAGATAGTGATAAATCAAATTGTATGGGTTGACTAGAAATATGAAATCATAAATATTTCTAAGATTGAGAGGAGTTGAAGAAAATGAGAAAATAGGAGATACTGACGTGGTATTCTAAAAAAATAATAATAATAAGGGATGCTGATGTGGCACCCTCCAGAGACCTCCATTCTTAGAGTTTTAATATATATATATATAATAGTTGAATCGTGTTGGAATTGAATTGGCCATTCACATATTAAGAATTGAATCAATTTAGACATAGCCCATTTGGTTCAAGAATGTCAATCCCAGCAAAACCCACAAAGGTATATGAAACCCTAGAACATTGAGTAGAAATGGAAGGTCAAGTTAGTAACTGAACCTCTAATTGGCTGTCAAACTGTAGCATAATTCCCACACTTAGAAATGGTTTATCAAAAGTGCTATTTTTTTCACCAAAGAGGGCCATTTTTCTGAGATTAATGGATCTTAACAAAAAGGACTATCATTTAGTTAGCTATAAAAGTTAGGATCTAAAAATATCTCTCAAAACTATAGAGACTTGTCGATAATTAGGATGAAAGGCAGGGGTGGTCATAAAACAAATTTCCCTTTTAAAATGCCACAGGCACTAATTAGAAATAACAACCACTATTAGTTTAAAACCTAAACACAGGGCGTTTAATGTTGAAAAAAACCATTAAAATTGAGAAAATTTAATTTCGTTTTACAGCGTTCTGCCTAAGAATAACCATCAAAACACCTCCGGCACACACTTTGTAAGGTTTAGGATAGGACTAGGGGATCAAAAGATCTCCTCCACATATCTATATATGATGATGAAGGCTTGAACCACCATTTTAACTACTTAATCAATCGATAATAAGATTTTACTATTCAAACTGAGTGCGAGTCAATCCATTGATCTTGTCCCACTTCAATGGGTGGCAACCCTGGGCAGCTACCACTGTGTATTGGCACAGGATACTCATTTCTAAAACAGAAGTTGCATTATATGTAACGTAGAAAACGACGTGTGGTTATTGTTTAAATAACTAAAATCATTTTCAAAACAAACTTTTTTTTTATTGAAACAATGATTACAAGTCCACCTAGCAGAATACAGCTGTAGTCCAAACGATCCTGTGGGCCCATTTCGGCTTCACTAGCATGCTTAAAAGGGCTTATCATATCATCTCATGAGCGGCCACAAAAAATTCACTAGAAAAGTCTAGCACAGCCATTTATTTTGCATGTGCTTTTTTTAAGTTGTGGCATTCATCAATATATCAAAATGCAACCGTTTCAAATATTTTATCGTTCTTATCTGACCATTCATCGAGTGTATAGGTGATTGCAATGGCCCTCACAAGATAGGTTAGATACCCAGTGGAGCCCAATCAGTATGACGGTATTTTAATTGCCTCTTTCTAGCTTTGTTCTTGGATTAGGCATAGGCAAATGGATTTTCTTGGTTAGCTAGTTAAGCAGTTCCTAACATGGCCCACTAGGCAAATACCGGCAAACTCTGTTTTGAGGTAAGGCCTATGCTTACAATTCTAGCTAATCCCAATCAAAACTGACCTGACTATTGTCTTCAAAACAATCAGCCAACCCAGTGATTCATAATTCAAGGTCTAAGTTGACCCTTCTTTACTGTTTGATCAAGGTAGAATTCCAGCTAAATTAATAAAGATAAAAAATAAAAAAAAATCCACTCGTTGAATTATTGTTTTGGATGGTGAAAAGCTTTGAGTTGTCATCCATTGTGGCTAAAATAATGACTTTAGGGGATGGAATTTCTTTGATTTTGTCAGCAAAGAAGTGATTTGTGGGCAGGTATGGATGTATGAGTGGCCCTATTATTCGACTGACTAGATTTGCTTGCTTGCATGCACTCTCCTCTTGGAAGTATGTAGCACTTCTGAGTAAGCAATCTAATTAAGCATAGTGTCCAGATGCAGTTGACATAGAATAAATTAATATAATTCAGAGAATGTGCAGAGGCATTTGTAAAAATCCTTCAAATGATGTTACATATCTAACGGGCTTGTTTGTGGAATGGTCATTAAGTGTAGTACAGGGGAAAAAAAAAAACCCACATGGCAAGAGATGGAATTTAAAAATCCTTCAAATGATGTTACATATCTACTGGGCTTGTTTGTGGAATGGCCATTAAGTGTAGTACAGGGAAAAAAAAAAAAAACCCACATGGCAAGAGATGGAATTTTTTGAAAATGCCTTCACATTAGGAATTCAATAGTAAAGATGGGTTTATCAAAGAAGTACCAAAGAAATAAAGTGAAAATGTTGATGAGACCCTCAAGATTTAATTTATTAAGGAGATTAGTGGATAACCATTCTTAACCAAGGAGAATATAATGGAAGGTCCATAGCGATCTCCACTGTGATCTTTAACTTTTAACTCCTTTTATAAAAGGCATTCCAAATAAATCCTGGAACCTCAATTCCGGTTGAGCAGTTGAGCACAAAGTAGGACAGAAGATTAAATGGGTAAAATAATTTAAATTATAAGGGATATTGGTGAACAGGAAACAATAGACCCTGGAGTTTGGTCGAATGCAGATTTATGAAATGGGAATAAAGAGTTATAAATATTGATTTATGAGGGATTTCATTATAGGCAAAAAGGTAGGGTGTATTTCACTCTCGGCCACTAGGCCAAGACAACAAAAAAAAAAGGGTAGGTTGTATATGTGAAAAACAATACATTATGAGAGGGAAGAAGATAAAAAAAAAAAAAAAAAAAAAAGGACGGGAGGAAGCTCAAATCTCGCTAGGAAATCTTAAGTGTTACCGGAATATTCCAAATTTTGTCGGATATCCTCACTTGAAATAAAACTAAAAACTTAAGCCTTATTTTGAAATTTTATTTTGTTTATTTTGATTTAAACTATGGCCAACACTTAAACCATATTTTAAAAATTTCCAAATAGAAAACCCTTTTTCTGCTGCTGCTGAGAGAACAAGTATCATCATATTGGGTTTCTGCCAAAAAAAATTCATCATATTGAGAGAGAGAGAGAGAGAGAGAGAGAGAGAGAGAGAGAGAGAGAGAGATAGTCTCCCTGCCGCTGCTTTGCTTTGCCCTTGTCCCTTGCTGGTATAACAAGTTGTAGAATTGAAAAGAGCCATCATGGCTTTGAGTATACTCTACCCTACATCGATCCCCCTGTTTTTGTTTAAATAAGAAGGTGATTCTCAAGTTGGAGCACATATACATAACAATATTACTGAGTTTTTCGATAAAATTGGTGTACAACAGGCAACTCCTACTTTCTCTATCACTTTTATTCCTAATTGTGACCGTGCAGACTGGCATGAGCTATGGTTCAAATTCTAAAAGTGACAAGATTTCCACATCTTCCAAACAAATTATTAAAAATTGTCATTCTTAATGGTTTTTAAAATGTTTTAGACAAGTGAGATATGATAGGCGAGAATTCTGACGATGACGAACAACATAAAGTTGCAAATGGCACAGGACATTCCAGGCAGGCCAAAGTTTCAAGAACATCGGCAGGCAAGGTCCATGATCCGTCTCAGTTGCCAACAAGATAAGACACTACAAGTCCCCTCTTTGAATTACAACCAGCAAATCACTTCCATGGAGAAGAGAATCAGATGGCGGAGACAAAATAAGAGAGTACATTGGCTTGAATGGCCCAGTTCAAGGATGGTCTGATTGAACTGAGGCAAGGAAAGCAATCAGTTGTTCGTACAACAACCACGAACTGGAAAGTTTGCTGTGGGATCAGGCAAGTGGGTGGTGCTTATTACCGTTCAATCTGGATCAGGCGGTGATTAATTAGCATACGTCCAGTGTTGGAAAGGAAAATAATAATAACTTCTCCATCCCACCCAACACCTAATCAAATCACTTGAAACAACCAAATGGTGTGATAATTGGGAACACGCATTTGAGTTGTAAAGTTCTAACACTGCTGGCCAGCATTTTTGTTTGAAAGTTCTTTTGAGAGCTTCTCTTAAGCAGAAACTGAGAATACTAATACAACATACATGCATGAAATGCTCCTTATTCAGCAAGAGCTCTTGTAAACAAGTTATCAATGAACCTTCAATTGTAGGTCCATCTGGAAAAATAGAAACACAACTACCCCTCTCTACTGATCATGCAGCACAATCTCACACGAAACAAACTCTTAAATTTTTCTTTTTTTTTTTTAGAGGGGAAAAAAACCCACAAGAAAATCTCTTCCACCCCACATTCAAAACCATTGAATTATTTTACCCTAAAACCTCCAATCCATGATAAATCATCATCAATCAGCCACAACCCAAGCCATGTCATTCTCAAATATCCAATGACAGACCTCAATCTCCCCTGGGTTACCCCCCAGTGCTACAAAAGCACCATGCCCTCGCCCCCACATTGATGTGTCAATGTGGCAAATTGCAACCCCTCTGTTGATCCTCTCCTTCGTCTTCGCATCCAAAATCTCTGCCTCATAAACCTTCACCTTAGGAACAGAGTGACAGAAATACACCATGTACGGAAACAAGCTCTCATGACAAGAAACAGACTTTGTCACTCTCCCACCATTCAACCCCACAACTCTCCCGATCTCTATATCTCCCTTGGACCCCGCCATATTCTCAGTGCTCTCAACCGTTACGTTACGACCGAGAACCGAAACGGCAAAATCAATCATGTCTTCTATGGACGTTACACACCTCTTTGTCTCTCCTTTACTGGCTTCCCTCTCGCATTCCTTCAGAGTCCTCTCCAGAATGGATCCCATGGTCGAATTCTCCTCCGACCCATGGAAGATCTCCTTCAATTCCTGCAACCGATTCACCGAAAACGGAATCTTTGCAGCGAGAGAACGGGGCAGGAACGAGCGTTTCGGCATCTTGTCGCGGATATCGGGCATGGGCATTACACTCCCCTGCTTCAGCATCGATTCTCTGAAGAACCTT
The DNA here is from genome assembly GCA_037013555.1 of Sextonia rubra. Lineage (NCBI taxonomy): Eukaryota > Viridiplantae > Streptophyta > Magnoliopsida > Laurales > Lauraceae > Sextonia > Sextonia rubra. The sequence continues at coordinate 1,295,012 of JASUAD010000007.1, forward strand.
CCGGGTTCGACCCAGCGACTCACTCCCGATTTCCCCATCTGGGTCATCTCCATTTCTTCAGAACTCGCCGTCCGGTTCGTGTAACGGGCGAACGTAACGCCCGTTTTGGCGTAGTCCTTGAACGTGTTGTTCACCCCATAGCCCTTGAAATCGGTCTTCTCCTTGTAGCCCTTGAACGAGTCCGACCCTTCGTTGAACGATTTGCCGTAATTGGAGAAGTGGGTCACCGAGTTCGACCCTTTTTGGTAGGTTGTGAACGAGTCGTCGCCCACATTGGACTGGTCTCGATAGCTGGCGAAGCTCTCTGTGGCGCCATTGCCGCCATCGCCATAGCTTCTGAAATTGTTCTGGGGCACGTTGCCATTGGCGCCGTAGGACGTGAAGTTATCAACGGCGCCATTTCCGGCCTCGCCGTACCCCACGAAGGTGGACCCCACCACGTTCGAATCGCGGCCGTAGCTCGTGAATCGCAGCGCCTCGCCATTGGCCCTCTTGCCGTAGCTCTTGAAACTCTGGTCGCCGGCGTTCGACTCGTCCGAGTAACTCGTGAACCCCAGAGTCCGGCCGTTGGCGTCCGAGTCGTAGGTGGCGAACCGCAGGTTCGGGGCGTTGACGCCGTGGTCGTAGTTGGAGAAACCAGCGGAGCCGCCGGTGGCGCTATCGGAGTACGAGCCAAAGGACTCGTCGGCGACGTTGCCGTCGGGGGCGTAGTTGGCGAACTCGGAGTCGTGGCCGACGGAATCGTGGCCGTAGCGGCCGAATCGGTTGAGCGGGAGGTTGACCGAGTCGGAGTAGTTCTTGAACGAGTTGGACTCGCCGAGCGCGCCCGTGCCGTAGTTCGAGAAATTGCGGCCGCTCTCGTATCGCGAGAACTTGGCGTTGCCGTCGAATTTGGCGAGGGAGGGGTTCGGGTCGGGGAAGCAGAAGAGGCGGGCCGATTCGCAGAAGGTCTGGAGGTGAGAGGAGAGGGCTTTCTGATCGGCGAGTTTTTGGAGGATCGCCGAGTTGGTGGTGGTGAGAGGGGAGGCTTTGGAGATCAAGAAATCTGGTTTTGGACGGTTGAATGGGATCTGACGGTTCCAGTAACGGATTAGGGACGATTTGGGGGAGAGGGGGTCATCCTTAACGGCGTTAACGTTAACAGAGAGGAATGGGAGAATGAGAAGAAGAAAGAGAGGGAGAAGAGAGGGGAGTAGTTTGAACATGGTTGTGTTGTGTTTTTTGTTTGTTTGTGGGGGAGTGCAGAATGCTGGGGGAAGTGTGTTGGAAATGTGGAGGGTGGGGGTGGGAAGTGTGCAGCATAAATAAGGGGAGGGAAAGGAGGGAATGGGTTCTCAACATTTTTACCCCTTTTTTTAAGAATATATATTTTTTACTTTTTTTATTTATTGGTTTTTTTTTTTTTGGTTGTTCAACTTCTGGGATTTTTGTCTGGATTTTGTGGAACTTTGGAAAGAGTTGGAGGGGTGTGGTGATTTGGTGCTGATTTTGAACTTGGAGAATGACAATGACATCATGGAGCTTTTTGTGATGTCATGGCATCTTGTGTTTTTGACCCACATGGAGAGTAGGGCATTTTTTATTCATCCAATCCATTCAAATGAATTTCTATAGAGATTTCATTGAATGTTAGATATTGATATATATTGCTTTATTAATTAAAGCGAGATTTGGAGTACTGATTTTTCATTACAAGGCATATGATTTGAATGGATTGGATATAAAACTAAATGGGCCTCACTAATGTACTGGAGGGTTAATGTGGTAATTCGCTTGAGATCATTTCTCTCAACATGATTGAGCTGTTTTAATTTGCAGACATGGTTTGGAACCATTGCTTTTTTCAAACCTGTTTCTAATTCAACACTCCACGTTGCAAATTACATAGTTATCAGGTCTCAAGTGAGTAGTGACGACTACTTACCCAAAAAAGTGAGTGAGGTGAGGACAACTACACTACTTCGTGGGCTCCTCCTAGTTAAAAATTGCTTGGACTGGTCATGATGGACAAGACCCAACCATGGGGCTGGATTTAGGCTTTACTTCGGGCAAATTAACCAACCTTGAACTACCTGGGCCAAGCTAGAACTTGTGTATACTTGACGGCTCAACTAGCGCAAAATGATCAAGATTATGCCTGTAAATGCATGTGATCTAAGATCGAACGGCCTAGATTGGTACAAATGGGTCCCAAGATAGACAAGGCTTGTGATTCGGTGAAGGTCAGTGCCGGCTTTACCACAGGGCCAAAAAAGCCTTTGTTTCAAGCCCCCACAAAATAAGCCCCAAAATAGCAACTACTATCATTTTTTTCCAATTTAAAAAGAAGACCCCATAATAACAACTGATATATTTTCAAATTTCAAAAGAAGACCCCATAATAACAACTGATATCTTTTCAAATTCCAAAATAAGCAACTATAATCCTTTTATTTATTCCAAAAATAAAGGCCTTTTTTTTCATATTAAAAACATTGTTATCTCTTTACATTAAAAAAATGTCCTTTTATTTCTCCCCAAAATATAAGGCTTCATCTTTTCACATTAAAAAAAAAAACTGTTAATCTTTTCACATTTCAAAAAAGCAACTGCTATTTTTTTCTATCGTTGTTTTCCATAATTAATGTCTTCTTTTGTTTCTAAATATGATTTAAATAAAATGTTTACAATAATATTAAAAAAATAGAAAAGGTATCAATTAGGATTATCATTTTAAGCCTCAAATTGATTCGAGCGGACCCTGGTGAAGGTGACAGCATTTGATGGCCATGTTAACGGGTCTTCTAAATTTACTGTTGAATCAATTGGATTCATTATGACCACATTTCATTTAACTGGAGAATTCGAACAAAATTTTCTTTTTCTGGGTGAGACTGAATCTCTCCAATGTTTCAATAAATTTTCATCCATATTAGCCAACTGTTGGAACTTTTGACTTATCCATGTTTTTGACAAATCCCTTGAGAAGAGGTTTTCAAGATGCTGAAGTAGAGCAAGGGAAAGATACAAGGCTTATCCGCAATTCCAAGAGCTTTTTGGAGGGAAGGGAAGATGAAGGGAAAAGGGAAAAAAAAAAGGAAGAAGAGGAGAATAAATGTTAAAATAAATAAATAGAGAGTTAGAGGAAGGAGGCCCACTCATATATAAATATTCAAATGGCCCAGAATCAGTGTCCCACTCGTACTAGTAATGCCTAAAGAATCACTTCGATCAGAGTCATATCCACCGTCAAATTGACCAATGTCATAAGATAGTAAATAAACTGAAAGTAAATTATAATCATGCTTTGGAATATCAGTCCATTTTACATCATTCTAGCTGAACTGAAATTTCACATAAACATTTTATAATTTGGAATGGTAAGATTCAGGTTGACTTTTTTAATTTTCAATTAGGCTTTACAGTACTAAGCCGATCGATACTGGACCTGCTACTGCTACCTGTGCGTAATAATTAGATTCGGAAGACAGCCAAACTCTGTTAATTGCCACTTTACATTGTAGTTGAAGGAGGGTGGGGTTGCACAGTGTGTTGGTTTCAAAACGAGCTACACATCTTGTTTTGGGGCAAACAGTGTGCTGTAGCAGCTGAAACACTTCAAATTATTAGTCCAGTTAGGAAGTGCATGAAAAGCTTCCACACTAGTTAGGTAGAGCTCACACATATCTCACTTCTAATACCCAACTAAGTTCAAATTGCCACAGCCCGAAACAATGCACTCACTGAAGGTGGGTCAATCCAAACCATAAAAAACAGTGGAACTTGTGTCCCCAAAGATCAAAAGGATTCTGATGTTTGGCCCATCTGGGGTGTGCCATGTGTAAAAGGAGGGTGTCATGAGCAATGTGGATGCACGGGGTGGAGCATCTTTGACGATGGGTAATATCAAGAAAAAAGTTACTTATGGCAGGCCTTTGAATAAAGGGGATTACTTTGGCAGTTCGGATCATTTTGAGGTTGGGAGATTTTTGTTGCTGGGTCTAGAGAATCACTTCCAGAAGAATCTCTGTTATTTTGTCTAATAAAGAGACCGACATGGGTCGAAGAATGCTGTCGTTAAATGACAAATGGAAGCTGAAATCAATGCCAGTTTCCTTTTGTCATATACCGTGTTGCAACCATTGCCATTGAATTAGTTTAATGGACCACTAGTTTTGTTAAGTATTTTTGCCACTGGAGGATTTCAACAGTCAGATCAGTGGGCCACATATCAACATCTCATGGTCTACGTGCAGAAAGTTACTCAATTAAAAAATGAGCCTAGAACCAATTTCAGGTTATGATTTATAAATGGGTTTGAATCAGAAACCCAATTTTAGTTTCTATTACTAAATGATTCCACTTCTGGATCAATAGTATTTCAACCCTGTACTGTAGGCCTCTAACGCGGCCTGTGCATGTGCGGTTTTCAGATATGGCTCTTGACTTTTTATTGGCTGATGTCAAAAACTTTATGTAATAACGCAATGTTGGTTCTGAAGATATTAGAATTTATTATTTATGTAAGGTAGACTTTTGTTATTGGTTTGACTGATATCTCTATTTTAAATAAAATAAAAAAGGAGTTGGAGCTCGTTCAAAATAACAAAGGCGTTGGTGCTAGTTCTTAAACTAAAAAAGGCTGTTTTTCATGAATAATTATTTAGAATGCCCGAGATTTATTTTGGATTGTGATTTGATTACTACTTTTATACAGCGAAAAAGTAAAAGCAATCAATCGGATAAAGTAGACACAGTTTAACATGAACACTTAAATGAAAAAAAATCATATGTTTAAAGTGGACAACATCAATCACAAACTTCTGCAATACAAGATATACTCACGACCCTACAGTTAATTCTTTAACACAAGGCATTGTAGTTGTTTTTGATAGATTTTCATAGCACGTAATCCTTCAGTGACCTGTTATTAGTGCCTTGATGTCGACAACGAACGAATCTTTATACAAGAGAACAATCTTTTACAAGGAAATAAAAGCAACAAATCTCCTTTGAAGAAGTAAAAACATCAACTCTAAAATTTGAAGCTTTCAGCCCAATTTCTCATGAAAACTTTAGACAATATCTTTAATGGCAATATCACTTCAGAATATATAGATCTCTAAGTATTGTGTTGTGTTGTACATAAAGTTGAGGGGAACACTCTTTTTTTAGCCTATAATTTGTGTCTTAAGGTTAGAAAACAAACCCGAACAAATCAGATGATTCAGGCACAAATAGAAAATGTTTTCATGCAAGTCGGTGGGCTTCTGCCGTCCTTGCACTCAAGCATGGTTAAATGGGAGTTCAAGCGTGCTAGCCACTGTCTTGAGTACTCAAACCTGGTCAAACGGGTGCTCAGGCGTACTTGAATTTTTTGCGCATATAAGCAAGCTCTCTAATGCCATAACTTTGTCGTTTTAGCTCTGATTTATATAATCTTGAACTCTATGGATATTTACTCAAAACGAGCTTTCCAATGGTAAGTAGTTTGCCTATATTTGATGTTCAATTTTTAAGATATAACACTTTTAGTCCATATTTTCCTAAGAAAAGTACTTCAATTTGTATTATCTTCAATTCAGCTTATCTGGCGCACAACCACAATTCATTCTAAATATAAAATGCAACTCAATAGACCCAAATTTTATCAAACTCATAAATAAGCCAATATACAAATACTAACACACACGTTATCAAGATCTTTAGCTTCTATTTTGAAGCCAGTAATGGAACGGAAACCCTATATGATGCATATTAGGAAATTTTTTATTGAATGACGCACGATTTTGCATAAACGAGGAACAAGAGAAAGGAATTCCATTTCTTTACAATACAGATTGAAAATACATTGTTGTGTTAAAGGAATGATAGATATATTGATTTGGTATACTATAGTTTTCTCAAGTATTTTTGCCTTCAACAGTAAGATTAATGGGACAGATATCAACATCTCATAGTCTATGTGTAGAAAGTTTTTCACCTAAAAAATGGGTCTAGGACCAATTTTAGATTATGACTCATAAATGGGTTTGAATCTGAAACCAGTTTTAGTTCCCATTATTAGATGGTTCAAAGGAGTTGAAGCTGGCTTTGGAGCTAAATTAGATCCTTTGATCGAAATTGAGTACAAAAACAAGCAAATACATTTCGAGTTGGAACTAGAACTATCATTACAAAATAGTTTTGATTTTGAGTACAGTATAGCTCTGACCAAGATCCAATCCGCTTGCATCCCTTGCTTGAGAGCACTAAAATAGCAAATTTCCCCATCTAATGTGGTTCCTATCTGTAGTGGACATGCGGAAGCAATCAACATCATCACATAGATAAAGAATAAGAAGACCATACAATCATGACACACAGATTTTACGTGGTTCACTATAAAGGTTACTTCTACTAGTTATGAGCATCTTGCTTGATTTCACTATGAAAGATATTGGCAATTCGTTACAAGGACTCCCTCCCTTTTAATACTTAGCTCATCAATCTTTATAGGTCTTAATCTTGCTCTCACAGCACCCTGTCATACGTGATATGTCAACACCACAGGGAAGAGAGCTCACACTTCTCTACACTCTGTATGGCCCTACGTGGTTTACACCACGGGGAAGAGATCTGCCACATTTCATACACAAAGTTTAGGATCACATTACATGAAGTTATAATGTATGCTTTCTTGGCCACAAAGAAAGCCTCGGTACAAAGACCAAATTACCCTTGACTATAATGTAACACTTCGACCCAACTTAATCTGGTTTAGCGATTAATTAGTGATGAATTGGTTGCTAATTATGTTTTGCCTTTGTTTTTGCTTTATTCCGAGTTATGGATAGGTAGTTGGGTTGAGTTTGACCTGATTTAGGTAGGCATGAGCTCTTTTTTGTCATTTTAGTTTTTGTAAGATGTCGTCATTCATGCATTATCTTGGCATCAACGCGTGTCTTTTGTTATGCTCATTAATTCTCGTAACCATGTCGTTCGCTAAAGAGGTCGTTTGTTTCCGTTGGACCCTTATCCGACTTGAACTGTAAATTGTCTTAATGTTTAGACTTTTCGATAATTTCCTTTCATCCTTATCTTATAAGTTCCACCGACTCTCTCCCTTATCAGTTCTTCACGTTGATTTCTCTTCTCTTTTTGATTCTCCTTTCTTCTTGTCGATCAAGCCAAGGAAAGGATCTTGTGCACGCTTCTTCTACATCATCATTGTGTGTATAATTAAGGTAAGCTTTAGTTACTTGGTTCTCTTCTTCTTCTCCTTCTTCTTCATGTCAGTTATCGTTATATGCACTCATGTCCTTCTCTTGCTTTCTTCTTTTGCATGCATGGGTGTTGAATCAGTAGTTAGAAGCGTGAATTTGAGCCCAAGGACAACAAAGAGCTTGTTAGAACTCATTTGAGGCAAGTATAAGCATGATTTGTATGAACCATGTTGGTATGTGTTTGATTTTGATTAATTCTCGTAATCTTGCATGTGAATTATGGTTACAACCCAACTTGTGTTAGTTTCCATCTGTTTTATATGATTTTGCCATCTTTGTACACATGCAGTTGTCTCTGTAACAGATTCAGAAAATAACCATGTGTAGTCTACGATTACACTGTAACTGTACTACGGCTTAGAGTCCAAAATCTTGTAAAACCTAGATTTCCTCTACGGCCAGGACACGGCTAAGCCGTATAATGTGCTACGGTTAAGCCGTAGTTCAGCCGTGACTCAGTCGTAGATTAGTACAGGGTAGAATTTTCTGGATTAACTGGGAGTTAGCATTTTCATAGACCTTCTACGGCCCAGCCATGTCTAAGCCGTCAAATGTGTTACGGCTAAGCTGCAGAGCAGAACACCGCTGAGCCGTAGAACAAAATATGGTTAAATCGTAATTGCGGATGAACAGTCAGGGGAACCGGGACTGAGCCGCAGTGCATATTACGGCTAAGTCGTAAGATGCCTACAGCTAAGCTGTATGTTCACCTACGGCTAAGCCGTACCACCCTTGAGAAATGAATAAAAGGATAGGATTAAAGAAGAAACCTGATATGGCCTCCATGCTAGAATATAGATAACCTGCACTTGCCCAATGGAATGTAAGAATGGCATGAATGATCTCAAGGGCTGCAAATCATTCATGTATGTTATTCAGACGTAAAGCACCTTCCCATGGGTGTTGGTTTAAGGAACTTCGGTGCACATTCAAGACATAATGCAACACTACACAATGGTGTATCGGATAACCTAAAACTACATCATCATGTACGCTTAGTAACTCTGGATAACTAGATTAGGGTTGGCTAGTAAAAGATTGTAACTCTTGTAAAAGAATCTGATTTGCATTGCATCTTAGCTTCTTGTCCTTGCCCTCTGATACGCGATCTGCGCTGCGCCAACGATTGGATATTTCCTGACTCTGTCTATGGTTAATCCCGGGCAGAACAACGGTCTTGCATGTTCAATACTACCCGTTTGATTCATGTGAGTTGATAAGCCTTCATCTCTTTTGCTATCTTACTCCCGCATGCTCGGTTTGGCAACCATTATATCTTTGGATCGGGTAAGTTTGATTTGTTTATTATGTTCGATTAGTGTGATCAGTTTAACTCGAATGACCTCTTGATTTGTCTGATCTATGCCTGACAAGACATGCACGTCACATTCTAATAAGATATACATGTTATGATATGCACGTTATGATAAGATATATACGTTTGGCAAGACATGCACATCACGTTTTTCTATGATTGACTCTATATGGTCTGGCACTATTCAGCCTCAGCCTTAGGATACCCGATGGGATTGAATTTGGTGTAGTTTATATGGCCTCGCTGAAGTGAGTTTATGTCTTGGGGATTCCGGATCCCAGGAAACTGAGACCCATCTGTCCCATAGTATTCTCAGCACAGATATAAGATCCCTTTTTTGGAACATATGGCAAATGTAGTAGCCACCTAGTTGTGTACACATCTCGTATACATTGATTCTGATAGCATACTTTATTTATTGCACAATTTGCCTAGTGTACGAAATTGAAATTCTGTGGATTATTCGTTATTGATTATTCTACTAGATACAACATTTGTTAACTTATCATTGCTTATACTTTGCTGAATCGTCGTATTCATGAGTTGTCCTTGGTGTTGCAAGCTTAGACCCCTCGACCGAGTCCTCGTCGGTCATTCAGATTGCAAGGAAGACCTCAGCTGTCCCTTCAGAGTTAGCGGAGTGACTGTAAGCACTCCATCAAAGCGTGATAGTACTATACATACATGCACGTCGTCTTTTTTCCATGCAATTAGTTTTATTCCTGTTCTGTATATTTATGATTGGATTCAGTTTATATATTGCGACCTTTATGTAATCAGTTAGACACCATTCATTTGGTTTTCTTGTATTTTAGGGTTACGGTTTGATACCTACAGCTTCCGCATACATATATGGCACGTGTGAGTTTCCCTTGTGCGTGTGCATTAAGACTAGGTCTCGGTGCATATGCATGAAAGTACATGTGTCACTGGTTAGATTTTCACTGACTCCTTATCTGCTGGCTCGGGTTGTGACACCTAACCTGGTCATTAGCTAGACCAATGAACCAATCCGGCTGAACCAGAATACAAGACATAAACCTAATAATCTCCACCTTTGGCGTGGTTTTTGCAAATCTTTGAACCACATTGGAAATACTTATCTATGTCTTTCTATGCCTTACTGAAGGTACATCATTGCATTAATGTTGCAAAAAATTCTTCTTATCATACTCCACCTTAAACCAAATGTTCAAATCCATTAACGAGTCCATGTGATGTTGATATTTGAATCACTTATAAATTGCCCCAATTTTAGCATATCAAATTCTAATATCTTCTATTTGCCTTGTAAATCTTATCACCACAAGCACACTGAAAGAAACAGATTCGAAATCCGACTCCAGATGGTTTCAATATCGTAGAAACAATTTTCTGCTCTCCAATTGGCCAAACATTCATTTTGGCCGTTGAATTGCCCACCTTTTTCCACATACGCGTAGATCTCATCACAATGAGTCCGTAGGCACAAACAGATCTCTGATCGGACATCGGACAATCAAGACATTGCAGAAACAATCTTAGCTATTGAATCTGGTCAAACTGCCTTTGACCTTAGTCTGCTGATGTATATTGATGTCATTCTACACCTCCTGTATTGGGCCGGACTTCTGCACACGGGTTAGGTTTAACTCGACCCAGGATTGACCTCCTTTGCTGTGCTGGGATTCTATGCATAATGGGTTCAGGTCGACGGACCCGAACCGAAAACTAACTTGACTGCTAGGCTTGTACACAATGGGTCAAGTTAAATGGACCTAACCCGAACCAAACTAAGCTCGACCTGGGATAGATCCCAAGCTCTTCTCCTTCCTTCTCTCATCCCTGTTCTGCAACAGGGAACTGTAAGCCCTCTGCCCTCTTCCTTGGATGAGGCAGACGGGGACTGGCGATGTCCGGGGAGCAGCAACGATTCGGAGAGCAGCAAAGATCCAGATCCGACGAGGCAGTGATCCGGCGAATAGGAGCGATCCGGATCCAGCGAGGCAGCGACCTGGCAGGCACCAGCAGGACGGCGGATTTGGTTGTAGATGGACAATCTTCTCCGTCTTAGGTGACAATGGCAGTGGTAGCAGTGATTGACACCTCAAACTCTCGGCGGCGACTCCAGACTGAAATTCGAGCTTTGAAACCCAAGCACCCTTTCCTCGCTATCTTCTCTGTGCACAGCCAAATCACACCCAAATCTTTTCTATTGATCTGTGGACAACCAATCAGAGATCAAACCACTTCGATCTCTTATTCCGATTTTTGCAACAAGAAATCCCAAGAGCCCTTAGTTATCTCTGATTTTCTTTTCTCAATCATGGCAAGCTGTAAGGCAGCAGCGCCGTGCCCTCCTTCTCCTGTCACGGCCAGCGATCTGCTAATCTTCTTCTTCCTTCATAGATCCGATTTGATCCGTTAATTGCAAAACCCCGAGCGATCTCCATTTGGCTCTGATACCACTTGTAGTGCACATGTGGAAGCAATCAACATTATCACACACACAAACAACAAGACCATGCAATCATGACACACAGATTTTATGTGGTTCACTATAAAGGCTGCCTCCGCGAGTTATGATTATCTTACTTGATTTTACTATGAAAAATACTGGCAATTCGTTACAAGGACTCCCTCTCCTCTAAGATTTAGCTCTTCTATATTTATATATCTTAATCTTGCTCTCATAGTATCCTGCCATATGTGGTGTGTCAACACTACGGGAAAAATAACTCACACCTCTTTACATCCTACATGACCCTACGTGGTTTACGTCACAGGGAAAAGATCTGCCACATCTTCTACCCATAGTTTAGGATCACATTATATGAATGTATAATGTATGTTTTCTTGGCCATAAAAAAGGCTCTGGTACAAAGACCAAATTACCCTTAATCCTAACTTACTCATTAGTTAGACTAATGAACCAATCCAACTAAACTAGAATACGAGATATAAACCAAACACTATCATAAGTGGTTTTTAACTGTGAATAGACGGCCAAAAATTTCCTTCACAGGAACATCTTAACACTACGTTGAATGCCGAGAAATCGAAGAAGGGTGTGTACGACCCACAACCCTTTTCTTGGCTCTGCCTGTAGACTTGCTGAGGCTAAGGAATATTAAACTCATCAGAATTATAGAGCACTTTCTAGCAATTTGCAGATCGTCCATTATGCAGTCGATGACGTTTAGATAATATCACTAATATCACCAGGTTCTGGCCCACAATCATGTGGAGAAAAGTGGCTGTCCACGATACCCTTTGGGGTACATCTATACTGGTTTCTATTGGAGAAAATAGTGGGACCCACTGTATCATATAAAGATAAATGGATGCAGGTTTGTTGTATATCCGGTTTCTATTGGAGAAAATGGTCGGACCCACCATATTTAACCGGGCCTCCATTGATATTTTGATCAATTGAGAGGCCCACCGAATCTTTCATTTTACAATATAATAATCTTAACAACGTTTTTTTTTTCCCAAGCCCATGACCACAAACATTTCAATAAAGGTTCGGAGGCTTTCATCAATTTAGAGATTTGATAGGGGCTTTTACAAAATTGGAGAAATTATAGGGAGTATATTTGTAAAATCACAAATTGTGCTGACTGACGAGTCCTGCATGAGTTTTTAGTATTAGTGTGTGACGTGAAAAGCCTATCAAATCACCAGATCTAGAAATGCGTGTGGTGGGTGATATATCGTCGAGTGCCCCATCGTCAGTGTCCAGGGGTTCTTTCCTTTCTACCAAATGTGGGGACCTAAGGACCCGATTGGCCAATCAAATCAAAATAAAAGGACGCGGGGACATTGACATGAGGAAGCACCAAATTAATTCGCCCCCATTGCTGCAAAAAGGACTGTACTCATCCTTTCAAATGTGAGTCCCATATTTCATCAAAGCAACCAAACTCCGGTCATCTAACACAACCAAACGCCATCATTTTCAGTGAAATTAACATGATTAAAGACCGTCGATAGCATGATCACCATGACTCAAATTTATGGAGCTAATCTACCATATTAGTGTTGCTGTTTTGTCCAACGATCTCTATCTTACATTGATAGGTGATCACTAGTAGATAAATCGATCAGTAGCTTTCGGATGACAAGATAAATAGCACCTCTTATTAGAGGGTCCACTAATAAAATAATTATTGAATAGTTATCAAAAGAAAAAAAAACAAAAATAAATAACTCAAGTACAGTTTTTTGGTTAGAAATTAAGTACAAAGTTAGAGTTGTTTAGTGGGGTTGGTACCGTGCAATATCTACTTTGCAATGTGAAACATGTGATTCTTCAGTGTCAATGAGGTAATTGGAGTTATTAGGTGTATTTTCTTCCCAAGAATACTTGAAAATGGATTATAAATCATACAACCAGGACTTCTAGTAGAACAATTTCCTTTTTTGAGACATCTCATTCAGATATTATGACGATGATTTTGAAAATCAAACAAATGAGTTTATCCCCATAATATAGCAACAAGATCTCAAGATGACATGTTCAAAAAACATATAGTTCATTTAGTTTCTGCATATACTATTGATAAATATATATATATGAAGCCAATTGATAAATCATATAAATGGAGGCAATTGATTTTGACCATCAAAATTTATTTTGACTTTGAGCAACATCAACTTCATCATGCCATCTAACCCTATTAAATTCCTTGGTTAATCTCTATTATAATAATATGTAAATTAAAATCAAATTTCTTTACTCAATGCCTATCCCCAATGTAATAGTCATTCACCAATTAACTTCTATTTCACTAATTAACTCATTCATTGTAAAAGCAAGAAAGCCCTTCCACCTTCTCAAAATGCTCAACCATCTCTCTACAATCCCTTTCCTCACAATGCAGGACAACTACAAATGAGTAGTTTTCCCACTTGTCCCCCTGCTCTTCCATGTTTTGTACATTTATAAGTGATTGATATTTCTTTGGAAAGGCCACTCCCTACCACAAACACACGCACACAGGCAAAACCAATGGGACCCAGATGAGATATCTAAATCTATAAAAATTAAAAGATTGTGAATGAATGTCGTATGATAAATCAAACAATTGGAGACAATTGATTTTGACCATGAGCAACATTAGCTTCCTTGTGTCATATAAACCTACTAAATCACTTGTTTAATCTCTATTAACATAATATATACAACAAAACCAAATTTCTCGACTCGATGCCTATCACCAATGTAAAAGTATTCACCAATTAACTTCTAATTCATTATTTAACTCATTGTAAAAGCAAGAAAACCTTATCACCTTCCCAAAATGCTCGACCATCTCTCTATAATCCCTCCCCTCACAATGCATGACAACTACAAATTAGAAGTTTTCCCTCTTCTCCTCCTGCTCCTCCATGTTTTGTACATTTGCAAGTGATTGAAACTTATTTGAAAAGACCTCTCTCTACCCACCCCCCCCCCCCCCCCCCCCCCCCCCACACACGCACACAAAACCAATGGGACCCATATGAGATCTCTAAATCTATAAAAATTAAAAGATAATGCTTGATTATCATATGATAAATCATATAATTAGAGGCAATTGATTTTGACCATGAGTGGCATCAACTTCCTCATGCCATGTAAACCTATTAAATCCCTTGTTTAATCTCTATTATTATAATATGTACAATAAAATCAAATTTCTTGACTCAATGCCTATCCCCAATGTAAAAATCATTCACCAATTAACTTCTAATTCATTAATCGTAAAAGCAAGAAAGCCCTCTCACATTCCCAAAATATTCAACTATCTCTCTATAATCCTTCTCCTCACAATCCATGTCAAATACAAATAAGCAATTTTCCCTATTCTATCCTCTCGTTCTTCCTTGTTTTGTACATTTGTAAGCACTTGAAACTTCTTTGAAAAGACCGCTCTCTATCCACAAACACACACACAAACAAAACCAATGGGACTCACATGAGATCTCTAAATCTATGAAAATCAAAAGATAACACTTGATTATCGTATGATAAATCATACAATTGGAGGCAATTGATTTTGACCATCAGAATTTATTTTGATCATGAACAACATTAGCTTTCACATGCCATGTAAACCTACTGAATCCCTTGTTTAATCTTTATTAATATAATATGTACAATAAGATTAAATTTCTTGACTCAAAGCCTCATCCCAATTTAAAAGCCATTCACCAATTAACTTCTAATTCATTAATTTACTGATTCATTTGTAAAAGAAAGAAAGCCCTCTCACCTTCCCAAAATGCTCAACCATCTCGCTATAATCCCTCTCCTCACAATGCATGACAACTATAGATGAGCAGTTGTCCCTCTTTTCCTCTCGCTCTTCCATGTTTTGTATGTCTGTAAGTAATTGAAACTGCTTTGGAAGACCACTCACTTCCCCCCGCCCCACCCAAAAAAACCAACTAGACCTAGATGGGATCTCTAAATCTATGAAAATTAAAAGATAATGCTTGATTATCATATGATAAATCATACAATTGGTGGCAATTGATTTTGACCATGAGCAACATCAACTTCCTCATGCAATGTAAATCTATTGAATCCCTTGTTTAATCTCTATTAATATAATATATACAATAAAATCAAATTTCTTGACTCAATGCCTATCCGCAATGTAGAAGTCATTTACAAATTAACTTCTAATTCATTAATTAACTCATTCATTGTAAAAGTAAGAAAGCCCTCTCACCTTCCCAAAATGCTCAACCATCTTTCTATAATCTGTCCCCTCACAATGCACGACAACTAGATAAACAGTTTTTCCTCTTCTACTCCTGCTCTTTTGTATTTTGTACATTTTTAAGTGATTGAAAGTGCTTTGAAAGACCTTTCTCTCCCGACAAACACACACACAAAAAAAAAAAAAAAAATCAAAGAGACCTACATGAGAACTTTAAATCTATGAGAAAAGATATTGCCGGAATATTGCATTCAAATTTAGTTATTTTAAAGGCCAGTGAAGCATCAAATAGGAAATTAGTTTCTTGTCAGAGGTGTTTTAGATGTGGCCTCAACATCATGTAGGTTGATCAAATATGGAAAAGTGGGTCAAGCTAGAAGCAAACTTATGGCGCCTTACCCTTTAACTGAAGAGCTAAACACCAAAGCACTGGTTATAGGTTGTTACTTTGCCTACTTTTATAAGGGCCCATTTGGTTGCTGGAATTTGGAGAATTCATGTCTGTTGGGATTTGGGATATTGGAATTCAGGACGCTACTAAATTCATCCTGAAATCTAATCCCCTATTTGATTCATCATGAAATTCGAGCCTTAGAACTCAATCCACCAAGAATTCTTGATATTCATTATTTGACAAGTTATTAGGATTCTGTTGGAGATCAAATGAGTTAGTCATTTCATTGTGCTACTTAATTAAAAATTAATAAGGAGTAATTATTATAAAAGAAAATAATGTGGTTTCTTAAATTTCAGTCGTGCTTAACCCATCCTCCACAACATATTAAACACTGTATTTCAGAGATGACAGCATTCAAGCATGTGGCTAATTCAACAATTTGATCCATCTAAATGTGAAAAAAATTATAATCCAAATAGAGAAACAAAAGGGTAGAAATCCTATTTCCACACTACCAAATGGTAATTGCATATCAATTTCCATGGACAAAATCAGCAAAAGATAGGACTCATAAATCCAATGGAAACATGAATGATCAGGTCCATAGACAAAAGATCCAATCCATTTATACTAACTTCACCCAATTCAATCTAACTCAAGGAACTAGCTTCACCCAATTCTTTGACCCTCCTAGAGTTCAAAAGGTGATATCAATAGAAAGGCTATAGAAGAGGAAATGCATTTAAAGGGGAAAAAAATTAGTCCCCATTTAGGAACACAGCTAAGTACCAACAAGAGTAGCAATTACCAACCCTATCCACTGTGTGTTTGGGGAAGCACAAGCACGACAAAATGGTACTAAATATGCTGCTTATAAATTTCTGATTTAGCTCATCAAATCAAGACAACAAGTCTTTTATATTACATTTGGAATATATTACCATTTTGATATGATAAAATATCCATCCTAATTCCAGACTTGGGAAGTATGATTTTTAAGGGCTGAAATAAAGTGGCCCAAATAAGAAAAAGTGCAGTATTCTGCAGCATATTTGTGAATAGTCTAGTTTTTAGGAGTCCATAGCTTTTTCGTTTCTTAATACTTTTCAGTCCTCTCTTTTTTTTTTTTAAATAGTTTCTCATGCCTTAGGACTTTAAAATCCATAAGTTATATTTAGATTTACGGTGTCATAGGTCAGTCGAATAGAACCATGAAAAAGGGGTTGTACACTAATTTTCATACTTAGAAAATCTTCAGCTTATGTCATAAAGTCATAGATTGTTAGGAATGTGTCTTTTATGCATTAATTCATACATATCATGCACTTTTGAATTGTTTTGAACATTGATTTAGGTTCTAAAATAATTTTGATTTATTTATTTTTATTGTTGAAAGAATACTATCTTATTTTCTTTTTGCTCTCTATGGATCGACCTAGTAGTCAATCAAATTTATTACTATATTGGAAGCGCTATACTTGGAGTTTCGCAAATAAATTTGTGGTGCCTTTTCCAGGGAGCGCTTAGTAAGGTCATTTTCTAACTTTCTTGGAATAGGTTAGTTTGCATTTTTAGAATTACTAGGTGTATGCATAAATGGATTACCAACCAAATTGGAATTAGGATTTTGCATGGAATGTTAGAAGCTCACATGTTTTTTAATTAACTTTGAAAGGGTATTAGTTTTCCAAAATTTTCTTTTCCTTTTTTTTTGAAAATTAGTTTAGGAAAACTCTTTAAGAAGACGGTGCAGCAAGGCTAAAAACTACAATTTTTTGTTGAGCTCAATGTCCGAAGAAATGCCTTTGTCCATGGAAGGGCAACTACTTGTCTGTTCAGGGAATTGGTCCTTCAAATGGGTCGAGACTTAGCTTCATAAGTGTGGGTTGCTAGTCTAGGTGTAACTCTTTGAAAGTGCAATAACTAGATCTCATCGAGTCCTAGAGGGGAGGGGGGGTGAATAGCACTATTAAAAATTTTCTTTCTAGATATTAGATTATATTAGTGTGCAATTTAAAGGCTCAATCAATATTAAGAATCCACAAGTATGATCAACAAGGGTGCTCCGAGTTGCGTTGTGCTGACAATGTATAAATATGCTACTAGAACAAGGAAGATATAGCTAAAAAAGATGATCAACACAAGTAAATAAGGCTATAAGGCATCCATCACACACAATAATAAACAAACATAGAAATTTATAGTGGTTCGGTCCTTGACTTACATCCACTTTCTAGAGGAATCTCTCTTGGTTCCACTGAATATGAGGTACTTACATAACAAACACCTCTTGCAACAATTTTTGATCCGGTGGTTTGTCTTCCACCAACTGGATTTTTGATTAGGTCGTTGATCCTTGATCTATTCCACCAACTACAACAATTTTTTATGCGGTGGTTTGTCTTCCACCATATACAGCAGAGAAAATTGAAATAAAGTAGAACACCCAAACACAAACTGTATACCTTAGCTTTGAGTGGTGCTCTTGAAGCTTGAAAGAATACCTCCAAGCTTTGACCTCTTATGCTTGATCTTTGGTGATGAAGATCTTCAGATGAATGCTCAGCCAAGGGAAGAGGTTTTATAAAGGTTTGGAAGGATGAAATTTCCTCAGATTGAATGTAAGCCTTTTCTAAATGCACAACTACTCTTCTTAGGACAATAATCGCACTTTAAAAGTTGTAGAGAAGGTGGTTGTGGGAGCTTTTAGAATGGTTTTACTAATGGTGCAAAGGCTCAACTTTATTAGAGTATTTCTCGATTTTTTGATCTATCGTTTTGGAGGAAATGAGCGGTTTTTTTAAATATAAAGAAGCTCCAATGGTTAGATCTACGACTAGGAAAAAGTGACCTACGGCTTATCCGTATGCTCTGACAACATCCAACGGCTAGTTTGACCTAGATTCAACGTGTTTCCTTTTTACGGTGAAGCTTACTGCTTAGCCGTAAATCTTTACACGGCTTAGCTGTGAGCACCTTACGGCTTAGCCATAGGCCAGTCATAAGCTAAAATTTCCCAATATTGCTCTCTAGAAAGTGGCCCGTAAAATTTACGGCTTAGTTGTGAATCATACTACGGCTTAGCCATGAAGGCCTTACTTAGTCGTAAGATCAACTGTAGGGAATATATGGCCACCAGTTCTCTCTGAAAAATGGCCCGTAAATTTTATGGTTTAGCAGTAAACCATGCTACGGCTTAGCCATACCCCTTTTTCGGTGCAGCCGTAGAGTTAGTTGTAGAACAAATGGTTTGAAATCATCTCTCTGGAGAGTGAGCCATAGAATTTACGGCTTAGGCGTGATCCAAGCCGTAGGTCAAAAACAGAGTGTTTAGAAACCCTTTTCCATTCTTTTTCTAGGGACATTAAAGGTCAATGTTACATGTTACCTTATCCCTTGGCACTCAAAGGAGATCTTTTAGATGATGGACTTAATTGATCTTGATCTTCCTTGATTTTCATTGATAAACCTTGAGCTTCCTTGATCTAGCTTGATTTTGATCTTCATAGATGTAACTTGATCTTTCTAGAGCTAGACTAGACTTGGGTCACGTAATTGACAACACACTCTTACAATGACACTAATACTCTTGACTTCCGATTATGAGGAATAGAGATTTCTTTCTTGTAGGTTGGACCATGGTGTTGCATTCAATTAAAACCTATTGCCATATATCAATCTTGTAGGTTTTTGTTAATGATGCTAAACATCACACCATGGTTATTAGTACCTATTGAGAGTTTTGTTCATAATATTTCTAATTGCTTGTGATTAGGTCAGATATGGACAGGAGTTAGATATTACATTTTTAGAACCAATTTAGTGTGGCGTACACGGCCGGGGTGAACTCATTTATTGATTTTGCAAAGGCAAATTTGAACGGGGCAGCGGTCATTAGGTGCCAATGTAATGATTGCTATAACCATCGGAGGCATGACTATGGAATTGTGAGAAGTTATTTGCACATTCATGGAATGATGGTCTCATACCAACAGTGGATGTCTCCCAGGAAACCTATAGTTCAATCCGATGATTCGGATGAGAGCGAGGATAAATCGGAAGATAATCAGGATCAATACGATGAGTTGATAGAGGATCATCAGAGAGGAACTTAATTGGAGGAAGACACTCCAGAGAGGGATAATGCGCAGGATTTTTAAAGATTGTTGCAGGCTTCCCAGCGTGGCCTGTACCCAGAATGCAAGAGCTCAGATACTTTGTTAGTGTTTGTTATCGGGATATTGCATGTGAAGGTCGAAAGTGGGTGTAGCAATAAGTCGTTCGACAAGGTCCTGCAGATTTTTAAGGACTTTTTACCCGAAGGTCATATGGTGTCAGCCTTAGTTTACGAGGCGAAGAAATTATTACTTGACTTGGGCATGGGATACAAGAACATAGATGCCTGCAAACATGATTGTGTATTGTATTGGAAGGAAAATGCTCAATTGGATAAATGTCTAGAATGTCAATAGCCTAGGTACAAGGTAAATGATAGCAAGCGAAAGAAGATCCCTCATAAGTTGTTCCATTACTTCCCATTGACACCGAGGTTGCGCAGATTGTATATGTCAAGGAAGACAGCCATAGATATAAGATGGCACAGTGAGAAGCGCATTAATGATGGGATAGCGAGGCATCCGGTTGACTCCGTGAATGGAAAGAATTTAATAAGAAATATCCAAAGTTTGCTTGAAAGACATGTAATGTGAGGTTGGGGTTGGCCACTGATGGATTCCACCCTTTTGGTAACATGAGCATCTCATATAGCATGTAGCCTGTCATACTTATGCCTTATAATTTGCCACCATGGATGTGCATGAAGGAGCCATTTTTATGATGTCATTACTTATTCCCAGACCAAGCTCACCGGGAAACGAAACCGATGTATATCTGAGGCCCTTGGTTGATGAGTTGAAGGACTTGTGGGATAATGGTGTATCCACTTTTGATGCCTCCACTAAACAAACCTTTCAGATGCATGCGGCTGTGATGTGAACTATAAATGACTTTTCTGCATATGGTAACTTGTCTGGGTGGAGCACAAGAGGTTATAACGCTTGCCCCTTGTGTAACGACAGCTCGTTAGGGGTGAAGTCAAAAGATAAGATTGCGTATATTGGCCATCGAAAATACTTGGAACCGAACCACCAATGGTGTAGAAGTAAGGCATTCAATGGTCAGCCTGAGCATGAAAAGAATTCTTTGAATTTACCGGTGTAAAAGGTATTATACAAGCTAGAAGAACTAGCGCCGGTCAAGTTTAGCAAGAATAAGAAAAGACCGCATGACTCTGGAGAGTTGAATTGGACAAAGAAAAGCATCCTATTTGAATGGCCCTAATGGAGGTGCAAGAAACTTCGACACAACCTTGATCCTATACACATTGAGAAGAACATTTGTGTAGCTTTGGTTGGAACAATTTTGGCCATAAAGGGTAAAAACAAGGACACGGAGAAAGCGCTAAGGATCCGAAAAATATGGGCATCGGACCAGAGTTGCATCTAGTGGAGAGAGGCGATGGAACCAGCGTGAAGCCGCATGCCTTTTACACTTTGGAATCAAAACAGAGAGATGAATTTTATGAATTCTTGAAGTCGATCAAATATCCAGACGGTTATACGGTGAACCTCTCAAGGTGTGTAAGCTCAAAAATAGTAAATTATTTGGTTTAAAGAGCCATATTGCCACATCCTTATCCAACGCATCCTTCCTATTGGTATGCGTGGCTTTCTGAATAAGGATCTTTGTACAACATTGTTTGAGTTAAGCTTTTTTCCCAAGACCTTTGCTCTAAAACACAGAGACACGATGATTTGAAAAAATTGGAGGAGCATATAGTTTTAATATTATGCAAGCTGGAGAGGATTTTTCCTCTTAATTTCTTTGATGTAATGATTCATCTGTTGATTCAATTACTGCGCGAGACCATGCTTGGTGGACCGGTGCGATATCGGTGGATGTACCCGATAGAAAGGTAATAGTTAATGACCATTGATTAATTATTTATTTATTAGTGCAATTGCCTTGCATTAAAAATCATAATTGTTATCATTGGTTGTTTAAAGGTTTCTGAAGACCCTAAAAGGGTACGCTCGCAATCGAGCTCGGCCAGAAGCTTCGATCGCCGAGGCTTACATTGTCAAAGATTGTCTTACTTTTTGTTCAATGTATTTAAGGCAGATTGATTGAGTTGAACGTTATGATGATAATGGCGAACGTGGCTCGGGGATGTCAATATTCATACAAATTGTCCGTCCAATTGGATTGATGGCAAGGGCGCATGATCCTTTGCAGGAAAAGCATGACATGGCTCATTGGTTTGTACTGAATAATATCCCTGAGGTGGAGCTGTATCTACAGTATGTGCTTCAATCTAACCATATTTATGCATTGCTTGTTAACTCTTTGATTTATTCTCTACTTTTACTTATTCACTAAAAGTTGCCTTGAGTAGGGTATATAAGAATTTAGTATAAAATCAGCACGGTGGAGAAATCGGCTGTGTATAGCGAAAAGAATTTGCCAAATGGTTCAAACAACATGTAAGACATATAAAACATTACATTTTAATTGATATATATTATTAGATTACACTTCAAATGACATTAGCGTAATACATTTGTCTTAATCTAGTTATGTAGATGAATCAATTGCGAACTAATGGGTCAGCTGAAGCTACTGATGAGATTTGGTCATTAGCAAATGGCCCTAGATCACTAGTGAATTTGTATTAGGGGTGTGATTGCAATGGTGTTCAATATCACACTAAAGACCGTGAGAATTGGCGTAGAAGTCAGAGTAGTGGCTTGGTTGTGAACGGGGAATACGAAGGAGAGAAACATCACTACTCTAGATACATCCACACAATCTGGAATTTTCCTATTTGCACGGGGTAAAGTGGTTTTATTTGAATGTGAATGGTACAACACTTTGACCAAGCACAAGATAAACATTGAAGAACATGTTACAAGCATCGATATCATAGGTCGTTGGTGTAAGGATGATCCATTTGTCCTACCAAGTCAGGTGACATAAGTCTTCTACGTCAATGACACCATTGGCGGAAAAATTTGGAGAGTTGTAGAATGGGTCAAGCCTTGGGGAGTATGGGATGTATCCGTGGGATGATGACGATGATGATGATGCCCCTAATGATTCATTTTAGCAGGACCAAATGACTTTTGTTATCCCAGTCCTTGTTGATGGTACTAGTGTCCAATACTCTAGGGATGATATATATCCTGAGATTGTTCTCAGTGATGAGTCATAAGACGATGAGGGCCAAGATGAGGATGAAACATTGGTGGAGTGTAACAATCCGCTCCGCACCATCGAGGTATTGTCCGCTTTGGACTTCCCAGGAGGTCACCTATCCTGAAATTGCTCTGACTCGAGCACGCTTAACTTTATAGTTTTTATGGAAGTCCTCACGGTTTTGTCCCCAAAAGGCGCCTCGATAGTTTAGAACAAATTATTACTTATATTCTTTCATTCACATGTACTTTGGGACTGGGTCGTTACAGGCCCACCAGCTTCCGCCGGATATGTCCCCATATCCACATATCAAAACTTGTCTAAGCAATGTTGAACCGAAGACGGCCTCATAAGGGATGTGGGACTTCGTTCCTCCTCCTTCGTTCCTCCCCCCCCATCGAGAGGGAGACAGGATCCGAGAGGTCCTCTCCCACCACTCAGAGGAGAGCCATCCCTTGTTCTGATACCATCTGTAACAATCCGCTCACACTATCGAGGTATTGTCTGCTTTGGACTTCCCAGGAGGTCACCCATCCTGAAATTGCTCTGACTTGAGCACGCTTAACTTTATAGTTTCTATGGAAGTCCTCACGGTTTTGTCCGCAAAAGGCGCCTCGATAGTTTAGAACAGATTATTACTTATATTCTTTCATTCACATGTACCTTGGGACTGGGTCGTTACACAGAGTACAAAGATGAAGAAGACAATGATGTACTTAGTCAGTTTGCCTCTGACATGGAATATGACATGTAGTGTTTGTTTCAGGTTTTGCACATATAACGATTAAGTAAATTAATAAATATCTTACCTTACAAAATGATGTTGTTTGAAATTTCGTTTTCTCTTGTGATTTGTTCATATATGGATAAAACATTTCTATATTTTACGTTTTATGCTTATTTATATATATCATAGTTGCAAACGATGGCAAACGAAGGGAAAAAATCAGTCAAATCAGGAGAGCTGTCCCGTCACGTGTGTCACAACTTGAGCCCAGGAGTTCGGGGTTAGCAAAAGCCAAACAGATGACACACGTACTCCCGTGCCTATTCATGTAGACCTGGTCTAAATGCACACTCACAAGGGAAGGTTCACACTTGCCAAATATGTACGCGGAAGCTGTAGATATCAAAATATTACACTAAATAATATAATAACAGAGTACGAAAACAGAACTAACATATATAAATAAAGGTTTTTACAAAATGAAGCAAAATAAAAATGTACAAATCATGATAGGATCCAATCATGACAAATCGCAAAATGATGAAGACTCAAATGTAATGTTGTCCATGGTGCTCTTCGATGGAGTGTCTACGTCCACTCCTCTAGTCCGGATGGGACCTTGGGGGCCTCACTTGGAAT
Organism: Sextonia rubra; assembly: GCA_037013555.1. Classification (NCBI taxonomy): domain Eukaryota; kingdom Viridiplantae; phylum Streptophyta; class Magnoliopsida; order Laurales; family Lauraceae; genus Sextonia; species Sextonia rubra. Next base: position 1,319,280 of record JASUAD010000007.1, read on the forward strand.
CTAGTCGACCAACGAGGGGTCGGTCTGAGTATATGAGCCTGCAAAAAGGCAAACTTGCAATGAAGTCCAATGCAAGAAACTATTTACAGTTTGAGTCAAATTCGGGTCCAATGGAATTAGACGATATCTTTTGCAAACGACATAGTTACAAAAGTTAACGAGCTCCACGTAAAACACATGTTGACACCAAGATGATGCAAAAAAGACAATGCCTGATAAAAGCTAAAATTACAAAAAAGGGTTTGGTCTACCTAAACTAGGTCAAACTCAACTCAACTACCTATCCAGGATCCGCAACGAAAGCAAAACAAAAGCAAAACATACCGAACAACTAAAGCAACATTAATTAGTCACTAAACGAGGTCAAGCTAGGTCGGAGTGTTACACCGTGCAAGCATTCAATTATTTATTAAAGAGAAAAAAGACAATTAAGTAGAATGTAGATAAACTTGCATCTCTAGGGCTCTCGTTGATTGCACGTGTTATATTTGGTTCGGCTAAAGGGACAAACGAGAACAGAAAGAAAAAGGTTAGTGGAAATGATAATGATGAGAACTACAGTCCCCCACAAGATGATGACGTAAATGACGAGACATCTTCTTCAGAATCGGATGTCTATGACATGCCCTTTAAAATATTAGTTTTTGATAGTGACACTCATCCTAAAATGATTTTCATTTCCATTGAATATAAATTGTTGAGATTCACTTTACTAATATTATTGATTTTTGCTAATAATTATTTAATTTGCTTGTCACTTTGCTCTAAGCTAGATTGCAGATATGCCTTAGGAGAAGAGGGTTAGGCATGCTCAGAGTATCGCAGCTACACTTGGGTTAGCTCATGCAGAGAGTATAGCCGAGGCTGTAACACAGCCTTTGCCGATACAGCCTTTGACCACATAGCCCTCGCCGATGCAGCCGTCTACCACATATCCTTCACCGACCCAGCCTCCTACCACACAACCATCACCGAGGGTACCTCCGCCGTCCCTGCCTCTGTCGAGTCTTCATACAGTTGGTAGTAGTGTTAGTGAGAAAATTATGACCTTTTAAAATCCTGAATTCACCTCAATTTAATGATTTGTGTTTACTAACTCATTTAGCACTGTCATCTTAACAGCATCAGCCCTAGTCTTGGAGGTTCGGAGTCGTGTAAGGGGCCTTATGCGTGGGAAGAAGACGGCAAAGCTGAGGAAAGAGTTGGGTCATAACGTCCCAGTTCCGATCCCCAACTCGAGCCATAGGCTAGAGGTGGAACATGCACCATCACTGGTTAACCATCTTAAGTTAGCCATTAGAGAGATGGCCCTAGTTCGACCCCATAGATAGAAGAAGCTTGATAGTGGGATCAAGCTTGTTAGTTTAGGTAAACTATAATAAGAATTATCAACCAAACTGATCATAGTTGTATTTGTCATTACAATATATGGATTATATTTTATTATTACTAATCATTATATGGCTCTCTCTTAATTGCAGCAAATATTTGTTATCAGGGACTATGAGGGTGATATGCAACTTAGGGTGGACATTGACAGCCAGTGTGGGATTTTGTATAGGAGTTGGAAATACGAGCTGCATAGCCACTATCTCGAGCTGTTGGAGTAGGGAGTTCGCCGACCCCAGGACCACCCGGCAGATGGCTGTGATCCAACTGACTGGCAGTTGATGATCTTGCAGTGTTTGGAATCACCACAGTGAAGGGTAACATTTAGATGTTATATACAACAATTAATTATATTCCAACGTAATTTTATTAGTTATGATTTGTTGAAAAAAGCTATCGTATTATTACTCTTCTATGTAGGCGAACTTGAACAAGGCTCAAGAGAGTCGAGTCGAGCTGCCATACAATCATAGTAGTGGATCTAGGTCATTTGCATCGAAGATGTCTCTGATGGTACTAATTACATTCATATGAAGAAACTTGATTAAGTTTATTAATTTATCAATATGTAGGTTCATATCTAATACAAGTTAATTTCAATGACAGATGACACAGAATGCCGATCAGGTGCCGCTTATTACTCAGTTCTTCTACGACACCCACTATAGGTAGAAGAGTAATTCATGGCTAAATGATGTGGCTCGGCAGAGATATGTATGTTTGCTCTTCGATTCAATTTTGATAAATAATGCCACAAAAGCATTCTAAATCCCTTATTGATTTAAATGGAAGGAGGCCTTGGTGCAGCGGATTGAGGAGTAGTTGCAGCCCTCTGTCACCGCTCCGATGACTGAGGAACAAATTGCTGTTGATGCGCTTGGGAAGAGGTTGGGTTACTTAAATGAGTATGGTATATACATGAGGACCTCTTCATCTTTCACATAGTCTCAAGCGCAGCATCCTGAGGTGATCGCCCTGCGCGAGCAGTTAGCCGAGCAGGTTAGGAGGCAAGCTGAGCAGGACAGGCGGCAGGCTGAGTAGGACAGGAGGAAAACTACACTCAAGGCCCTCGTTCAACAGCTGGCAGCTACGGCGGGATAGATCCAACGATTTGCTTCAACATCTCTAGATAAAAACGTATGATTTCCAAGACTTAGGCTCGAAAACTGCCCATCAGGGGGATAAAAATGGGAAACAGTCTCGGAAAAATAAAAAATCAGTATGAGCACTTTGCTTGAGGGTAGAGTAACTTGTTGGAACTGAAAGTCCATAAATCGGACTCTCGGTTAGAGAAATGAAAGCAAAAACCTATAATTTCCAAGACTTAGACTCAAGTGAAAGCAAAAAGTTCATAAGTAACTTTTATGAACTGACGGTCGGCAAATCGGACTCCCGATTAGAGAATTAGAAGGAAAAACCTGCAATTTCCAAGACTTAGGTTTGAAAACTGCCCACCGGGGGGTCAAAAAGGGAAACGGCCCCAGAAAAATTGAAAACCGACATGAGCTCTTTACTCGAGGGCAGACTAACTTGTAGGAACTTATGGTCCACAAATCGGACTCCCGGTTAGAGAATTGGTAGCAAAAACCTACGATTCCCCAAGACTTAGGCTCGAAAACCACCCACCAGGGGTTTAAAAACGGGAAACGACCCCAGAAAAATCGAAAACTGTTACGAGCTCTTTGCTCGAGGGTAGATTAACTTGTAGGAACTGACGGTCTACAAATCGAACTCTCGATTTGAGAATTAGAAGAATAAACCTATGATTTTCCAAGTTTTAGACTCGAAAAACGCCCATCGAGGGGTCAAAAACGGGAAACGACCCTGGAAAAATCGAAAACTGACATGATCACTTCGCTAGATGATAGAGTAACTTGTAGGAACTGACAATTCAGAAGCTGGACTCCTAGTTAGGGAATTAGACCTAAAAACGTTGGATTCTGAACACTTAGGTTCGAATATAGGTCGTCGGAGGTCCAAAACGAGGAACGGCCATCGGCGGCCTGGAAACTGACATGAGTACCTTGCTCGAGGCAAAAGTATCTTGTACAAATTGACGGCTCGTGAATTGGACTCCCGGTTAATGAATTAAACGCAATAACTACTTAATTCTCAATACTTAGGCCGGAAAACAAGCCGCCGAAAAACTTAGAAAAACATTATATATACATGTTTATCTTACATTTGTAATTTAATTCATTGAAATGGTTCTAATGTTATTTTGTCATTACAGATTGATGGACGATTAGGGTTCGGTTGTAGACTTGGAAGGGTGTTTTATTTACATTTTAGTCTATTTGTATTTGTATATTAGATATTTATGTGGGATTGTATATTGTAATATTTGTTAAATGAGATGAATGGCTTGACAAAAAATGGTAATGGTTGTTTGTTTATTTAGCAATTCTTGTATGAATGGATTTCTTAAGTTAAATACAGGTACATAAATAGGTTTATATTTGATACAGGTGTATAAACAGGTTTATTGGAAGATTATAATGAAAAAATAATTATTATATTTTAAAAAAATAATCTTTTGCCAATGAAAAAAGATATTTCCTGGCATTTTTTAACGTCGCCAAAAGTAAAATAATGTTTAAAAAAAATCATTTGCCAACGTTTTAAAATGTCAACAATATAATATTGTAATTTAATATATAGGGATAAATCTTACCAAAGTTTTTTAATGTTGGTAAAATGAGAAACAATAAAATATAAAAATGAATGATTTTACTAACATTAGAAAATGTCGGGAAAAGTAAAGTAAAAAATAAAAAAACTAGAATTAATTTCGCGACATTTTCTTAACGTCAGCAAAATGGAATTTTAAAATTTTGTGTATTTTTTACCTACATTTTAAAATGTCAATAAAATGAGATTTTAAAATTAAAAAAAATATGAAAATTAAAATGAAAAAATGAATGAGTTTGCCGACGTGAAGTAATTATCGGTAAAAGTGTAAATTACAATAGAAAATAAATGGAATGGCTTTTACCGACATTTTTTTATCGTCTGTAAATATCCGATTTAAAATGTAAAAAGTAGAAAAAATTGTTGCCAATGTTAAAACATTGTTGGTAAAATAAATTGAAAATGAAATGAATTTTACCAACGATTTCTTAGCGTTAATAAATTTCCAATTTAAAATGCGAAAAATAAAAAAAAATTTTACCGACATAAAAAAATCATTTGTAAAAGTAAAATTAAAATTAAATGAATTTTGCTGATGATTTCTTAGCTTCGGTAAACGTCCAATTTAAATAATAAAAAATACAAGAAATTTTTACAAACGTTAAAAAATCATTAGTAAAAGTAAAATTAAAATTAAATGAATTTTACCAAGATTTCTTAGCGTCGGTAAATGTCCAATTTAAAATGTAAATTACAAAAATTTTTTATCGATGTTGAAAAATTGTTGGTGAAAGAAAAACTGAAATTAAATGAATTTTGCTGACATTTTTAACATCGGTAAATGTCCAATTTCTCATCGGTAAATATTATTTTCGTTGACGAAATTTTTTTCCGTCGGTAAAATATTTTGCTGACCTTTTTTTTGCGACGTTTGTGTGACGAAAATATTTTCGTCGGTAAAGTTATATACCGACGTTTTCTTATCTTTTGGCGATGAAAAAATTTGTAGCTAAAAATGTGAATTCTTGTAGTGATTCTTCATCCACTATCATATGCCTACACAAGCATTTCCATATTATCCTTCTATTTAATAAATTTCATTGACAATCATATACCCATACAAGCATTTCCATATTATCCTTCTATTTAATCCATTCAAAATCACAATCATTATGATATAAACAAATATTCCAATATTTATCCATCCACATGGTGCATGCTTCAATGAAGAGTGCATTGCATTTCAACAAGGAAGTATAGATCAAAAAAGCTAAATGTTGAAAGGTTAAGTTCAAAACATTAGAGGATAGAATTAACCAATCTTATACCTTACAACACAAAATAATAAGTTTTAAAATAATTGCTAAAACATTAACAATCTAATCTCCATCTTCATAGTCTGTGAATTGAAACTTAATGACCACTGTTGGATGAGTTATGAAGGAAATGCATTTCATATCATTGCTGCTTCATTTGGTCATTATAGGTGAAAAATAAGTTGGCCATAGAAATGTTCATAGCAAGATATTCAATTGCATGCATATATGCTTGCGGAGGTATAAATGGGTATGATGTCATTGTTGTTGTGACCTTGTTCATCAATATATGTACGAGTTCGTGTGTGTTTATCATTTCCGCAATTGCATTAACAACAATTGCCAATGTGTCCCTTATTTCATCACCTATTGTCGTCTTACATTTTTTAGTGGCATTTCTGTTACTCATCAGAGTTGGTGAAGGTATACTTGCATTATTTGACTCTTCATTCATTTGAGCCAAGCTACTATCATCCATATCATCCAAGCCTCTACATGATAACCCATATGTTGCATTGAGAAATTCTTCTTTTGTCATCATAGCCTTAGCATCTATAGTGTTGCATTCAACACCAATTATTGCAATGTTACCTTCAGTGACATCATCTCCAATAAGGTCTGTATCTTCTCAAATAAATTGACATGCATAGTTCGGTACTTGCTCAATTTGCTTTTTGCCTATACAAAGTCAATTGTATTAGAAACTCATTATTAAAATATATTGAGCAATAATATAGTAAATGAATGTAATACTTTGATATACCTATATCAAAATCTTCCCATACATTGTTTGGCGTAGTTCCCATCTTCTTTGTGTCATCCTATCCGAACGCAGACATATTTAGGAGTTGCTTAACCTCTTTATTCAAGCCCTTCAAGTTTTCAACTTATTCTTTGCATTATATATGTTTGGGTCTCGTCCAGTATCTTCCTTTGTTTTTGTTGTTACTTTATCGTAGCATGCTTTTGTGAAATTCTTTTTGTAAGGTCCCAATCCCAACTAATCTCGGTTTATGTTAATTAATCGTATTTTGTCCTAATTAAGATTCTCTTAGGCTAATTTAACTCAAATTATTTTGGGCTTAGGTCATGAATAGGTAGTTGGGTCGGGTTCAAACCTTATCTAGGTAGTTAAGGGCCATCCTATAATGTAGAGCTTTGTATTAAATTGATACCTTATTAGTTGCATCTTGTGTATTTCATCTTGAGGATCATCTTTCATGTTCGGTCTAGTTTAATCCGGATCCATCTTGGCCTAATTGAGGTTCATTTGACCTAAACTGTAATTTTACCATAGATATTGGACTCGCGTGCAAAGTTCAAGATAGTTTAATTAAAGCGGGACGACCATCGTCCCTCCCTTTTCTCTCTTCCATCATCTACTCTCTTCACTGCTGGAGCATCATTCCCCTTCATCTTCCTTAGCACCTTCTCCACCTTTCAAGCCTGAAGGCTTTGCATGTAAAAGGGATAGCCTCCACTCACCTCTTCTTCAACCTTTTGTGCATCTCTTTGATTGAAACCATCATATTCACCATTTTTTTCAAGTTATAGCCCTCTAAGGTGAAATCTTTATCTCCATTTCAATTCTTTGGGTTTACTATAGTCAAGGAGACTCAAAAGAACAACATGCATGCATATTATATTAGATTTACCCATTGCATGTCTTTCATGTAGAGAACTCATCTTTTATCAAGACTTTCTCTAACTGTACACTAAGGAGAAGTTGATAGGCTCAAGCACTATATTAAAGGCAAGTAGTAGAGTATATATATTACTACATGTATGTCTAACTTGTTGATTCATGAACTAATCACTCTAATTTCAAGTTACAGCTCATTCACCTTTGGTTAAGTATACATGTGTGGGATTAAGTGAATTTGAGTATGACTATGTGATAAAGGCGATATGTGAACATTGTAAAACCCATACCTATGATTTGAGGTAAAAAGAAGCTCATTAGAACCCATAATTTGAGAGTTCTATACTGAACTCAAGCTTCAGGAATCATTTTCAAAAGTTCTAAAGCTTACGGCGAAGCCACGACTAAGCTGTAAGTATTTACTGCTCAGAATCAAGAGAGTACAAAAAACCCACATTTAAACTATGGTTGACCCTCAGCTAAGCCGTGGAATGAACTACGGCTAACCCGTAATCATCTCGTGACCAAGCCGTAAGTCATTTTACGGCGAGCCTTCCCGAGAGCTCAAAATTCTATCTTTCTTCTATGGCTGGCCCTTAGTTAAGCTGTGCTCTATGCTACGGCTAAGCCATAGCCCAGCCGTAGCCTAGCTGTAGGCTTAACACGGCTAAGATGTAGGCTAATATACGGCTAATCTGTAAATGTGTATGAAATTAAGGGAAAAACTAAGCTACTCGGCTAAGCCATGACGAGTATACGGCTAAGTTGTAAGAACATTGTAAACTTAGGATAGTAGGGATTTCAAATGACCTAGTAGGGCTTTAAATATGAAACATTTTCCCCAATTAAGTTAACTTAATGGTGATCAGATGATAAAGAGGATGAGTGTAGAGCTGTCACTTTTCCCCTTCGACTTTCCCGATGAATTCCCGATGTCACATCATGGTTGCTAGCATAAGAAGAGATGTCCTTTGCATACACAATGTAACCCCAAGATTTGTTAATACATAGACATCAAATGTTTTATGAATACATCTAGCATAGGAATGGCTAGCAAATCTCTTTGATACTTTCTCAATTTAAATGCATTCATATTGTTAAGAAACCTTACCATCAACATGATCTAATCATGTACCTAATCATTCTGGTGAACCTTGAGGCAATCGAACCGGAGCTTCTATTGAGTGTGTGTCAGTGAGCCGAGTGAGTGTAACTAAAGTTGAGAGGGTTCGAGCTTAATTACTCATTTCAGTATGCATTGTTTAATTATTAGTTACCTTACTAATTTCAATTTATATGATTGAATACGATCTCAAGACCGATATTTCCTTATGTGTGACATATAAGTATGACTGATATACATGAACATGAGATAATCACTAAGGTTGATCACAAGTACGAAGAATATGAATTCAAATCGGTTTTCATATGTAAAGTTGACACCACTTAGCTTATACCCTTATTAGGTTCGACGGGACCAATTCGGGTATTCTTTATGTTTTTATTGAAGTAGTTTATGGAAGAGTTAGTTGGCACTCCTCGGGAAACTAGTTTGATCTCCTAACATAATTTACATATGTATGTTATATGCTTTCTTTAGATGATACACTCTCTTTTGGGAGAATATAGCCTTGTGGATGCCAACTAGTATGTTATGATACTTTATCCATGATTCGTTAGACATGCTTACTCATGCACAACTTGCTTAGTTCACGGTTATTGCTTTCCTCTAATCAATATATTCCTTAATTAATTTGATATATCATGATGGTCTTATATATCTTTATATTTGATCAACCATTGTGGTAACAATGCTACTCTTGGTGTTATAGGTATTGAACCCAATCCTAGCATGACTGTTAATGCGTTCCCTTAGGGTACCTCACCTGTATCTAAGGGTATAAAAGAGTGGAATGAAGGCGACAAATATTATTAGTCATCTTACGAAAGGTGACAAAAAGGGGGTTTGATTAGGTTGACAAGTTTAGTGATGTTGAGACTTGGATTGATGGACATGTGCTTTGAGATTGCATAACTGAACATGTTTAATTGATGTGTGAATTTGTGTTATAGGAATGGATAATTAAAAGACTTTAAGTTTATTTCATGATTGTATAATATTCTTTCTATGATTGCTTATAATCATTACAGGTATATTTCACAGGTTTCTGCATTATGATTAAAATTAAATCTATGTGTTGGTCGATTTTCCTTACATGTTCCTGTAGAATCTCCCTTGTAGTGATTCATGCGTGTCTTTACATGGCACGAATTACTAGGGATTACATATCCATGCCCTGGGGGCCCATTCTAATCCCTAATTCATGGGATTAGGGTGTAACATACGTAAGTAATGGTATCAGAGAGATTACGAAATCAATTAAAAGACTTACCAATTCTAGGAAACGTGATGAGGTCACGATAGGTCCGATTAGCAGTTGAATTTTGTATAAAGACTTATAACCTACCTTTTACTAATATATTGTTTATGACTAATTACTGTTATAATTGCAGACAAATGGCATCTAGGTCCGACACGAACAACAATTCGGGCGGTAATGGCCATGAAGATGTCGAACTGGACGGTTTACATCCTCCACCATCACCACCTCCTCATCTCGCTTACAATATGAAAGAGCGATTTATGATGCTAGTACATCAACTTGCTGCCAGCAATGCCAATCAGGCAACCATGCAATTACAACTAGCCACCCTTCTAAAAAGGCAGAACCAGCCCAGTGATCTTAATTCCTTATATGAGAAGTTCCGGAAGAGAGAGGCTATGGAATTCACGGGACGAGAGGACCCATTACAAGCTGATGAATGGTTCGTACACATGGAGAATGTTTTTGATTCGCTGACCCGTACACAAAGGCAACAAGTGGACCTTATAGTATTCATGTTCAGAGATATTGCGGACACATGGTGGAAGAGTATCCACGACCAAATTAGGGCTATGCCAGACGCTACCGTGTGGGAAGCTTTTAAGAGGCAATTTAGGAAGAAGTTTATCCCAGAGCTTGTGACCTGTAAGAAGAAGGTAGAGTTCTTCACCCTACAACAGAACTCCATGACAGTTGCAGAGTATGTGCATGTATTCAGTTGGCTCTCTTGGTTTGCCTTGGACTTGATTGACACTGAGAAGAAAAGAGTTGAGAGGTTCCTTGAAGGATTGAGACCTGCTATTAAGGGACACATTATGGCTTTCTAGCGTCCAGTGCAGTATGATGACACTGTGGAGAGAGCCTATGCGGCTAAAGAAATTGAGAAGAGCTTATTTTTGGGAGAGTTTAGGAGAAGTGTGATCGCACTCGAAAGAATGTGGAAATGTGTAATGGATTCGAGTCCGATATTCATGTACTTCAAGTGTAAAGAAGAATGAGAATTAACTGTAGTTCATCATTAATTTCTCTTTTGTTTACATAGGTTTAAATACTCTAACCGTGGGGATGCAATTTATTTATATGTTTTGAAAAGTTTACAATCTCTCCCTCAAGTCTCAAATGTGATCTAAATTTAGAAAGTACAAGAAAATACATTAAAAGTGTGAAAACAATGCAAAAAAGGAAGAAATTGGTGGAGTGACCATAGGTCACAGTCACTGGCCCCAATGCAAGTGACCGTGGCCCATGGTCGCTGGTAGACAGTGGCTAAAAGGCCAATATTTTGCCTTTTGTATTACACCATTTCATCTTTGTAACTTCTTCAAAGTGAAACGAGTTTTTATGATCTTTAGCGTGTTGAATGACCATTGAGAGGATTAAATTCAACCGTAGAATCGATCGAAACCTTTGTTGATCATCATTGTTGTTTACGGACCATTTTTGTACAAGTCCGAAAAGGGTACTGTATGAAGCCAAAGTTGTGTCATTTTGAACCTATGATTTTCAAGAGACAAAATGAAGCCTAAAGAGGCTTGTTCATAAGTTCTATGATGGCTAGAAAACCCCCCAAGTGAGAAAAACAAAAGAACCAATGTCATCCTTTGAAGGCTTGCCAGTATTTGAACATACGTCTCTTTTAAATAATACCAATACTCCCTTTTCTTCTCTGAACTATATCTCACCTTGAGTGACTGATAAAAAGAAGAAGAAGTGGGTTGAAATGCTTGGGATGCCTTGCTTGAAGCTTTTAGTAGAAAATCTCTTACATATTCTCTGTGTCTCTATTTTTTCAAGTGTTACCCACTTTTATAGACTGCACAAGTGGTTTTAGGGAGTTTTAGGAAGTTGAAGAGAGGTTATGAGATGTTGAACTTTGAAAAGAAGTGGGGGAAACTGCTTGAAACTATGAGAACTACTCGATGGAAGTCAGTGACCGCAGCCGCGGTCACTCCTAGGTCCTATTTTTTGGACATTTATGTATGTGACTTGTTTTCATCTATTTGGGGTCCAAATGATGTCCGATCTTCATAAATTTTGGGCAATGCTTTTTAACACCATTTTGAGTTTGTCATAGAAATTTCAATTTGTATTGACCTTCTGAAGTGGGTAACTCCCCGTTGACTTTTTCATGAAAATGGACACTTGTTTTATTGCTTGAGGCCCAAATGACCTCGATTTGATTTGAAACTTGGAGGAAATGATATCGGGAGTATCTTGGAGTGTCCATCCAAATTTCATGCATTTTGGATTTGGGGAACTAGGACTTCGAATAGTAACCTATTTGTTGCATATTCTAAGTCACTATTCATCCCACACTGTAGGTAGTTAACTTGTTTTATACCCGAATGTTATTCAATTGACTTGAAACTTTGGAGAATTAAATTTGAACACATTTTGAGTCTTCATTCCAAATTTCATCAGCTTTGGCCTTTTGGAAGTAGGATTGACCTCCATGGCTTGGGGGTCACTGTCTTCTAAGCTGACATGCAATAAAAGTATGATCAAACGAAGTCCTTTTGACTCAAAAATTTGTAGAATATCTTTTGAACATGACTGAAGCTTTGTGCCCAAATTGCATCAATTTCGGATGTTGGGAAGTGAGACTTTGGTCAGTGACGCCTTGGTTTGGGGGTCACCGACCCAAGGTTAACATGTTTGAAAACTTTGGGTCAAATGATGTCCGTTTGACCTGAAATTTTGCAGAGCTTCCTTTGAACACAATTTGAGCTTCTTTCAGGAGTTTCAGCTGATTTTCTCTTCATGAGGTGTGCATTTTCGCAGTGACCCACAAAGAGTTGGTTTTGAGCTGAGATGAAATCCAAATTCTTTAAAACTTTGAAACATCATTCTCCAACCTGCTTTAGAATTACCAGAGGCTTGGATTTGTTTGGTGCTTCTTAGATTTGAAGTTGAACATTAAGCTTGATGGTTGAAGTCCACCAACTTTGAAACTTGAATTACTCCATTCCGAACTCATCTGAAGTCTTCTAAGTTGGGTGTAGCAGTTATAATTTTTTATGGGTTAACAAGTGCCTTTTCGAGGTGCAATGATTAAAATATAACAATCATTATGCCTTGAAATAACCAACCTATGGGAATGAGAAATGGCTTGATGAAAAAGGTTTTGTCAAGGTAGGTTGTAGGCTTAGACTTAAAATTTTGAAAGTTTTGATAAAAACTATAAAAGGTTTGATAATGGAATTGGTAAAAACACAAAAAATCTAAACTTTTTTGCCCTCTTTTCAGATATATCAAAAGTAGTATCTCTGTGGTGATTATGGGGAACACCCACAAAAGGAAATCCTTGAGGTTTCAAGAGAATTCTAAATTTATGAATTTTGCTTGGATATTGGAAAAGGATTTGATATCCAAAATAGCATCTCCATGGGGACTGTAGGGAACACCCATAAAAAGAAATCCCTGAGGTTTTAAAAAAAAAAATCAAAGGTTTGGTTTAAAATGAATTTGGGTTTGAATTTTCATGGATTTTTGGTTCATTATATAAAAAATAAAAGGTTAGGTTTTGACTTAGCTTGACAAAAGTTGAGATGAAATGAAAGTTTAAAAAAAAATTGGCTTATGTGGGTTTGGATTTCAAATAATTTGAGAATCTAGTTTTGACCCAAAGTAATTTTGAACTTTGAGTTGATTTGGAAAGAAACCCCACCTCCCTTTTTTTGTATAATTTCCTCAAAAATACCCTAAAAATAGGATCACTTTATTGTGGGAAATTTATTTCTTTTGTAAAATACCCTTTGTGGGCCTACCATGTGTTGTGGGAATTTTGAATGGTTATATTTGAAAGCATGAGTCACCATGTAGTGGGTCCTATTGCTTAAAATCACAGTGACTGCTGGGGGTAGACAGTTGAAGCAACGCAGGGGAAGAAGATTAGCCAACGGGCTAATCTCCAAGCCAAAAGGCTTAGGGATAAATTGTCTAGGTGTCTCACCAAAGACAAATAACTCTCTCAACTGAGAACTAATGCCCAAAGTTTTATTCAATATAAAAGTCTATCTCTCTTGAAGAGATTACAACCTTATTTATAACTAAAACATTCTCTAAAAAAGGAAAGAACTAATTATAAACAAATAAGAAGTCCTAAATCAATTACAACTGGACTTGCCAAATATCAAGCAATTACTATTAATATAATCTACTATAAGTCTACTGTGTTTTGGGCCTGTGGGTGTAGACTTTCAAACGGAGCCCATTATTATGGCCTGCATCAGCTCTCCCCGGCTTGGAAAAACTCGACTCTGGCGAGTTGCTAGCTTGGTACTGCTCATATAAATCTGGATTAATCTTTTGAAAATCTGTAGCCGTAATCCAGGTAGCTTCAGAAAATGGTTTGCCTTTCCACTTAACAAGAAACTTGTGAAATCCTCCATTCTTGGTTGAAATGATCTGATCATCAAAAACATCTTCAATTTCGTCTGGAGGGAATTGATGAAGAGGAATGCGAAGAGCTTGTTCTTCAAAGGATTCATCATTGTGGTGCCCATGATATAATGTCAAATCGAATTCGACATTAAACGTGGAGCTGATATTCATGTCTGCAGGAAGGTCTAGAATATATGCATTGGAACTGATTTTCTTTAGAATCTTGAAAGGACCTGCACTTCGTGGATGGAGCTTCTTGTATTTACCTGTAGGAAATCGTTCGGGCTTCAAATGAATCATTACCAGATCAGCTTCGGTAAACTCAACATGGCGTTTGTGAGAATCCGCATGCCTTTTATATGCTTTATTACTTGTAGCGATTTGCCGGCGAACTTCATCATGAACATCTTTCATATGTTGGGCAAACTGTTCAGCATCCGGACTAGATCTAGAGTCAACTGGTAAAGGACTTAAATCAATAGGAAGACGTGGCGTTACACCAGTGACAACTTCAAATGGTGATCTCCTCGTTGTTCTGTTGACAGAATTATTATAGGCAAACTCTGCCATAGGTAAAATAAGATCCCATGAAGCAACATGTTCTCCAATAAGGCATCGAAGAAGATTTCCTAAACTCCGATTGACAACTTCTGTTTGACCATCAGTTTGTGGATGATAGACACTTGAGTATTGGAGTTTAGTGCGCATCATGTGCCATAAAGTCTTCCAGAAGAAACTCATGAACTTTGTATCTCTGTCAGATACTATTGTCTTGGGAAGGCCATGCAAACGAACAACTTCTTTAAAGAAAAGAATGGCAATCTTCTTGGCATCTGCTGTGTGAGAACAAGGAATAAAATGTGCCATTTTGGAGAAACGATCAATAACAACAAAGACAGAATTTACTTTTCGCGCTGTTTTTGGTAAGCCCAAAACAAAATCCATACTCAAATCTTGCCAAGGTGCATGTGGAATAGGAAGAGGCTGATACAAACCTGTATTCTTCTTTTGACCTTTTGCAAGTTGACATACTCTGCATAATTCACAAATTCGGGCAACATCTGTTTTTAAGCGTGGCCAAAAGAAACGATCTTCCACAAGGGCCAATGTTTTATCATGCCCAAAATGTCCACTACATCCGCCACTATGCAACTCACGTATCATAAATTCATGGATAGATGTAGCAGGCAGACATAATTGATTTCCACGAAAGAGATATCCATCATGAAGAGAAAACTTTGGATGTTCTGAACCTTCACCATTTAGAAGGGCTGTATAAATGTGACCAAAGTCATTATCAGCTGCATATTCTCTGCGTGTTTCTTCAAAGCTAGGAACATTGACGGAAATTGTCGTAAGAATGTGAGTTCGACGACTTAATGCATCTGCAACTTTATTTTCTGTGCAAGATTTATGACGCAGAACAAAAGAAAACTCCTGTAGGTATGCACTCCATTTAACACGATTGGCGCTCATTTTCTTTTGAGAATTCAGGTGTTGCAAGGCTTCATGGTCAGAGTATAAGACAAATTCTTTTCCAATGAGATAATGACGCCAATAACGAAGAGCTTGAACGACTGCATAATATTCCAGATCATAAACAGTGTACTTCTTACGGGAGTCATTTAATTTCTCACTGAAATAAGCAACTGGATGACCGTCTTGACTTAAGACTCCCCCAATACCTACATGGGAAGCATCACAACTAACTTCGAAGACTTTGTCAAAGTCCGGAAGTTTTAGAACTGGTGCCTCAGTCATTTTCTTCTTAATTTGCTCAAATGCTCGAGAGGCAGCATTGGTCCAAGTGAACTCTCCTTTTTTCATGCAATCAGTTATAGGAGCCATGATTGTACTGAAATTACAAATGAATCTCCTGTAAAAGGTAGCCAAACCATGAAAGCTGCGTACCTCATGTATAGAAGTGGGAATAGGCCAATCAAAGATTGCTTTGACTTTAGCTGGATCAGGTTCAACTCCGCGGGCCGAGACAACAAAGCCCAAAAATACGACTGTAGAATTCAAAAATGTACACTTCTTCAAATTAATGTAAAACTTTTCTCTTCGAAGTGCACGCATGACATACCTCAGATGATCGAGATGATCTTCCTTTGATTTGCTGAAGATTAAAATATCATCAAAATATACCACAACAAATTTGCCAAGAAAAGGTCGTAGAAGCTGAGTCATTACTCTCATAAAAGTGCTGGGAGCATTCGTTAGACCGAACGACATGACTAACCATTAGTATAGTCCATCTTTAGTTTTGAATGCTATTTTCCATTCATCTCCGGGCCGAATACGGAGTTGGTGATATCTGCTCCTGAGATCAATCTTGGAAAAGACAGAAGATCCAGACATCATATCAAGCATGTCATCCACTCGGGGAATCGGAAACCGATATTTGATGGTAATTTTATTAATTGCTCGGCTATCAACACACATTCGCCAAGAACCATCTTTCTTCGGTGTTAAGAGGGCTAGAACTGCACATGGACTCATGCTTTCTCGGATATAAACCTTCTGGAGTAAATCTTCAACCTGTCTGCGCAATTCAGCATGTTCGGCGGGACTCATGCGATAAGCAGGTAAGTTAGGAAGGATAGATCCAGGGACTAAATCAATGGCATGCTGGATGTCCCGCATAGGAGGTAACTCATTAGGAAGCTCTGCAGGAATCAAATCTTGAAAATCATGGAGCAATGACTTGATTTCTGGTGGCATAGAATCCTGTTGTTTATTATCAGCTTCTTGGGTTTCTTTAGGCACAAGAGCATAAACAACTCCTTGGTCTTTGCTTTCCATTTCAAACTTCCTCATAGAGAGAACATGAGGGTTTGATGGGGTGGTAGAACCCGTTGGAGAAGATGTTAATGGTGGCAATGGAAGAAGATCCACCACTTGTCCCTTCCATTTAAAAGAATGAATGTGCCTTTTCTGATCAGTATGCACCTCTCGATCATATAGCCAAGGTCGGCCAAGTAAAATGTGAGCAATATTCATAGGAATAATATCGCACCATATATCATCTTCATATGTGCCAATTTTAAAATGAACTAAACAATGATGGGTCACAGGGATTGAATGATCATCTACCCAAGCGACCTTGTAAGGCTTTGGGTGCTTTTCAATAGGCAAATTGAGCTTAGTGATCACTTCCTGTGAAACAACATTCATAGCACTACCTCCATCAACAATTAAATTGCATAACTTACCTTTGCATCTCACGCGTGTCCTGAAGATTGAAGTACGTCGCCA
This sequence comes from Sextonia rubra, assembly GCA_037013555.1. NCBI lineage: Eukaryota > Viridiplantae > Streptophyta > Magnoliopsida > Laurales > Lauraceae > Sextonia > Sextonia rubra. Next base: position 1,336,283 of record JASUAD010000007.1, read on the forward strand.
ATCAGCTTCTTCTTGTTCATTGGTGAGGAGAAGCCGACGTATAATAAGAACATGACCACCTTCTTCTGCACCGGTAGCGGCATGAGGAGAAGGATCAGATTGAGCCTCTAGCTGTGGATCTGGCTGAGCTTCTGATTGGAAATGGTCAGGAGGAGGCTCCATCTCAAGATGCTCATCATAATCTTCAGACGAATAAGGATCTTCATCGCAATAATAAAGATTACGAACTTGAGGGCATGCATTAGCAAAATGTCCTGGTTGTCCACATTGATAACAACCATCAGTTCGTCGATCTTGACGAGGAGGTCCACGATTCCGCATATCTTGCTCCTGTGGCACTGTCCCCTTTTGATTTGGAGCAAAAGGACGCTGATTAGGGTGATTGTGCTGCGGTTTTGGAGGTGGACAAAAACCCGCTGGTGGAGCACGATTATATTGAGAATTATTTTGATTGGGTGGATAACCTTTACTATTCTGAAAGGCGGGGGTTCGACGAGTCGTTGATTCCCTGACTTGAGAACCAAATCGTCTCAAAGTGGAGGACCGCAATTCTAGCTCAACCCGTTTTGCCTTGTTATAAATATCATCAACAGTTTCAAAATCATGCATAAGGACTTCACGTCTTATTTCTTCTCGCAGACCTGTTCTGTACCGATTGACTAGCGTGAAATCATCATCTTGAATTTTACACCGGATAACATAGTCATTGAACTTCTCTGTATACTCATCCAGTGAGAAGGTGCCTTGCTTGAAAACAAAATATTCTTGCTGAATGAGACTTAAATAATTGGAAGGCAAGTATTTACCTTCCAGCTTTTCACGCATATCATCCCACTTGGTAATAGCAGGGCGTCCCATGACAAGATTATTATGCTCAACGCTGTGCCACCAAATACGTGCTGACCTTTTAAGTTTGACTTTGACAAAGGCAACACGGTGTGCATCATCCATGTGATACCAAGAGAAATAATCTTAGAGGGAATTGAGCCAGTCAATGAAAGCCTTTGGATTGAGTCGGCCAGAGAAATCCGATATATCAATTTTGACTTGCTTTGTGATATCATCAAATTTTGGTGCAGCAGGTGCGTCTGCAGGGTCTTTTTCAGTAAGAAGACGCTGAATGAAATCATGCATAGATTCTTGCGGGCTTGTTTCTGCTGGTCGGCCGGAATTTTGTTGGTTTCCAGCGCTAGAGGATGCTTCGGCGGCAGGAGGCCTTTGTGAACCGCGGGACAGTTCTTCCAACGCATGTACTCTTTCAGTCAACTCTATTAACATAGCATCTTGGAGATGATCAGAAAATCTGCCCCGATATGACTGACCGCTACGGGTTGACATTGATTATAGAAAGCAAGGGAAACAAAAAAAAAATTTTTTTTTTTTGGAGTGGGCCTGGGCTGAACAGTTGGAGCGGGCCTAGGCGGAACAGGGCAGCTGCGGTGGGCCGGGGCTGAACAGGGGAGCTACTGTGGGCCTGGGCTGAATCCGGCAGGCAGGTCAGATCTGACCCGGACTGAAGCAAAGTGGGCTGGACTGTGGCGGGTGTCGGGTCAGCAGTTTAGGCCCAAACTGGTACGGCCCAACTACTAAAATATCTTCCTCTTGCTACAGTAACGAGAAGAAGGATAAAAGGAAAGAGGAGCCCTGTTGCAGAAACGGACCTGTTGCAGAAAATAGAAAAGAAAGAGAGAAAGAAGGGATGGATCTTCTGCCGGCGAGGGAGAGAGAACTACCGCGGGGTGATGGCGGTCTTCTGCCGGCGAGGGAGAGAGAGAGAACTACAGCGGGTGCCCGCGAGGCGATGGCGGTCTTCTGCCGGCGAGGGAGAGAGAGGGCGGACTTCCGTTGTTCGCAGGCTGTCGCGTCCCTTTTTTTTTTTGGTTCGTTTCTTCGCTGGGGGTGGGGATGGTGGACAGCAACCGCGGGGTGGTGTCTGGTTTGGGTACCGGGAAAGAGAGGGGAAGAGATGGGTTTTCGGATCTCTGCTCCGGGTGTGGACAGCAACCGAGCGGTGGGGTTTGCGGATCTCTGCTCTGGGTGTGGACAGGAACTGAGTGGTGGGGTTTGCGGGTGAGGGGTCCACGGAGTGAGGTGAGGGCCTGTAGGGGTTGTGGTGGAGGGTGGTGGTGATGTGGGAGAGGGCGAGGGTTGTCGGTGGGTGGAAAGGGCGGATAGGATGGCGTAGGACGGGGAGAGGAGGATGATGGGAGGCGATGGGGAAGAAGGGTACAGACGATGAGGATGCTGGGACAGGTGGCTCTGTTTCTATGCTTGGTTGGGGATTTGCTGAGCAGCGAGGATCGGAGGGGGTGAGGTCGGTGGCAGGGGAGGAGATGGGTGTCAACGGGGTGGGAAAATTTGGGTGTTCGGTGGGACAGAGGTTATGTCGAAAAGGTGTGGTTTCTATGACAGAGGAGGGTTTGGGTTTCTGGTGGAGAGAAGGGTTGGTTTGGTGCAGGTGTTGGCTGTGTGCAAGAACGATGAAGACTGATGATGGTGGATGATGACAACGATGACTGGTGGATACCAACCGAACGGAAAAAGGAGACAGTTACCTCGAATCGGCGATCAGACGGCGGTCCGAGCGTGGATCTTCGGCTCTGATACCAATTGAAGCAGCGCAGGGGAAGAAGATTAGCCAACGGGCTAATCTCCAAGCCAAAAGGCTTAGGGATAAATTGTCTAGGTATCTCACCAAAGACAAATAACTCTCTCAACTGTGAACCAATGCCCAAAGCTTTATTCAATATAAAAGTCTATCTCTCTTGAAGAGATTACAACCTTATTTATAACTAAAACATTCTCTAAAAAAGGAAAGAACTAATTATAAACAAATAAGAAGTCCTAAATCAATTACAACTGGACTTGCCAAATATCAAGCAATTACTATTAATATAATCTACTATAAGTCTACTGTGTTTTGGGCCTGCGGGTGTAGACTTTCAAACGGGGCCCATTATTATGGCCTGCATCAACAGTGGTCTTGGTAGTACTTGGCCAAGGCTTAGATTGCACTTATTGAAACAGTTTATGTCTGTGGGAAAGAGGAGGAAGCAACAGTGGCTTTAAACTTGAGGAGGGCTAGGTAGTGGGTTTCAGCAGTGTTGGTGGTGACAATGGGCTAAGGGGTGGAGCTGTGGACCCCATTGCCCCACACAGCAGCCCGTGGGAAATGGAGAAGACAGTGACCGTGGGCTCCAACATTTTAGACACGTAATGCCCATGAGAAAATTTGCCTTTAAGCTACAGGTCTCACAGCTAGAACAGTTGTGATCGTGAACAAAAAAGATATCACACCGTGCGTCCCACTATTCATCTCTATTTGTGAGCAAAGAGAAGACCAGTGGTGACTGTGGAAAAGAGAAGCAGTTGTGTTTATACACAATTATGCATCCTGGGTTATTGTGAGAGGATGGCTCCATTCCAATCAGTGGGCTCCACTACTTAGGCCAACAGTAGCCGTGGGAATGAGGGAGTAAGCCAAGCAGTGGGCTCCACTAAAGCCAAGCAGTGGGCTCCACTCTTCAAATCATCAGTGCCTGTCAGCTTAGCTGAGAGAGTCTCTGGATTTGAGCTATAAAACATAGACCCTCGTTCTCTTTTTTTTTTACTCTGCTTGTTCGATCCAACTGAGAGAGAGAGAGAGAGGGACCAAGACTTCAAGAACTCGAAGGCACTCTATCCTCTCGGTTCTTCTCCTTCCATATTACGGGTTTTCTTCTTCCATCTTGCAATTCATCTTCCATCTTGTAGACTCGTCGACTGGTGCATCTCCTCTGGTTAATGAGTTTACATTGGGACAAAACTCCAATTCACAGTGGTTGCCCTGTTCTACTCATGACGAGTGGAATTTGGGCTCAGCCCTTTCTCTCTCTCTCTCTCTCTCTCTCTCTCTCTCTTTCATGTCTCTAGATTGTATTTGATGTATGAATGGTGTCTGCACAGCCAAGACGCCATATGGGCAAATTCACACTCATGGTTATGTTCGCACTCTGACTTGTGGTGGGTACAGTTGAGATATTCAGGGCAGTATGAATCAACACTAGGGATGGTGGGATACTGTTCAATAAAAACATAGATAATGGGTGGCTCATTGATATAGAATTAAGGGAAAAGAGTGACTAGAAAGAGAAACCAAGACACTCGCTTCTACAACGAGAACTGACTTGGAACCATGATCCCTGCACCGATTTATGTACGGGTCATGGGAAACCTATTCAATGGTATGCTCACCTGTGAGCCAGTACTTTTTGTCTTGACTTGAACTCGATTGACTTGTATGAGTGGAGCTGGTAGACCAATCCTACTAGTACTACAAAAGTGAAGGGTAAATATATACTTTGAACCTTATCCAAGCTGACCTAGCTAACATTTCAGGCTCCATTTCAACTTATCAAAGGCTTTAGAAATGTCTAGCTTAAGACATAGCGAGCCTCCTGTGAGTTTGAGCTTAAGGCGTTGCACCAACTCGGACCTAAAGCTATATGATCATGAATAGATCTTCCTCAGATGAATGCAGCTTGATTTGGAGATACCAAAGAGGGGAGCAAAGGGGCTAGGCGGGAAGCCATGATCTTGGTTATAATTTTGAAGGAGAAGTTCAGTAAGCTTATGGGCCGATAGTCATTGAAGGAGTTGGGTCGCCAGATTTGGGAATAAGAGCTAGGAATAAGGTCTTCCAGGATTTTCGAATCTTTCTGAATGAGAAGAAGTTCTGGATGGTAGCAATAACCGAGTTTCTTATGATTTCCCAACATTTAGTAAAGAATGCTCCAGTGAAACTGTCATGTCCCGAATTTTTTATATTGGGCCACACCGTTTGTCGGGTTTGAGTTGGGTTAAGAGGGTCAGATAGATTGATTTAACACAAGTAGGGCCTGAGTTAATGGACCCTTTTGGGCCAGAGGACTTTTTTTGAAATTTCTTAAAAACCTACTAGAAAGCAGGAGGCCCTTCTTTGTAATTTAGAAAAACCCCCTCTTTTATATAAACTCTATTCTTAGGGTTTTCCCCCATTCCCCAACCCTCTTCTTTTCTTCTTCAACCAAAGCCCTAAAGGCTCTCTAAAGGGGAAACCAAGGTGGGCTCTTCCAAGCTTTGATCTTCAGATCTATTTTGGCTTCAAGATCCAGGCAAGTGGATAGCTAAAACAATGATTTTTGGTTCTTACAATATGTTTTTGTTGCTTGTTAATTTACACACTTTGTGCATGACTTCTTCTTGTTGGGTTAATGGATTTTAGAGGGTAATAGTGTGGTTTGATTTTCTTCCAAAAATCATAAAGGAGATTGATGATGTTAAAAAAAAAGAAAAATCTATCTGTGTGCGGCCGCTGCCTGGCAGCAACTGCCGCTGGGCAGCTGCAGCGCTGCCTGGCAGTAGGCCAGGCTGGCTGGGCCGCCTGCCTGGTCTGGGCCCGGCTTGGTTGGCCTGGGCCGGGTGCGAGTCTGGGCCCGTCAGCCCATTCTTTTAAAAAAAAATATATATTATTAAATATATATATTTGTACATAATATTACTAAATAAATAATTAGGTTAGAATATTCTTATAAAGGATTAAAAGGTTAAGTTTTTATTAATGGTTTAGTATTTTAATGGAGATTAGGTTTTATTAAATTAATTTTAATTTGATGTTATTAGAAACGTATCTTGGATTATTTATAAACTTAATTGAGAATTATGAAATTTTGATTAGTGTTCACTTAGGTTGATTGAAATAAACTGAAAATGTATATGGTAGCGATTAAACAGTAAATAGAATGTATTTATAATTTTAAATTGGAATCTTAATTAAGTTAGATTTCAAATTGGGATCCGAAATTTGTACCTTCTGTTTTGTATAAAATGATAATGTGTATTTGTACACAATGATGATATAAAGGAATTAATTATTTTCTTTCCCCTTTTGATCGTAACTTGATTTAACTTTGGATTTAGAAATTGAACATCTTTTACCTAATTTGTAAAACACACTAATTATATATAATTGGATTAGATGAATTATGTCCTTTAGGAATGTTAGTTGAATGTTCACATGAGAATTAGACTAAATGCAGAATGGGAATGTGAGGTTCGAGATGCACCACATGATAGGCACCAAAAGTAGTATATCGGCATCGTGGACTCATATTTCCATTGTGATAGAGAGTTAGTTCTCATGTGTATATTTATCTAACTTGACCGTTGGTGGATTAGTGCTTACCCTCAATAATTTGAATTGACACACGTTCATAATACACTTTTAAATTTAAGTACTCAAAATGGTATTGGATTGAATGTTGGGATTAAGGGTTTCATATCATGGTTCGTTTTGCATCTGTATACGTATGTATTTGTAAGTATGTATATTTGTATATATATATCTAACCGACTGCAGTTCGGAGGTGGACCTACGCCATCGGGTCAGCGTGTACTGTGGATAATAGTATGCAGCTGTGCCTTCTGTTATTATTTGCGGGATTACCCGTTTCTGTTATTATTTGCGGGATTACCCGTTTCTGGTATTATTTGCGGGATTACCCGTTTCTGTTATCTGTATGCGGGATTACCGTTTCTGCTTATTTATCTGCGGGGATACCCGTTTCTGCGCATTCATGCCATTGGGGTTTGCATCTGATTTATTTTGGTTCATAATGAATATATCATTTAATTCAGTTGATTAATCCATTATTGCAGCTTACCCTCTTGCCAGATTATGTCAATCTGACCCACTACTTTTGCTGTCTAGGTTCCGTTACCGGTGCCGAACCGGAGGGTCAGGCTACGCAGGAAATTCCGCTTGATGGCGGAGTTGTTGAGTGGAGCACCGATGACATCACCTGAGGTGTCCCAGTGCGGTGCAGAGTTCGAAAACTTTAGATTATGTAATAAGGCCATTTTTGGGCCATTAGTTTATTTAATTAAATTTATTTGTTTTGACATTATAACTTTAATTGTTATGCTTCGGAGCACTTGACCTTGATTTTATTATTAATAAGATTTGTTACATGGTTGTTATGTGATATCTGTCTGCGATGAGTATGGATTTAGTTCCGCGTGTGATTATGGTTGCTTGATCACCAAGCATAGCCTCACGAAGGACTTCGATCCACCCGAAATTAGGGCTCGTATTGTATATGTTAGAAAAATTTTAATTAGCCCCAATTCTCACACCCCTGGAACCGGGTTTGGATCCGGCCCGGTTTTGGGGGTGTAACAGAAACCGTCTGGCCTAGGGCTGCTGTGCTGCTTTATAGCAAAGACGGCATCTTTCGTTTCATCAGAGGGCGTCATGAAATAAGTAATGAAAGGGAAGCCCCGGGTTAAACCGCGTTCGTTGTTGCCTATATAGCTTTTAGAGGTCTAGAAAGCTACAAACAACTACATCAACAAGCCTTATTCCTGAAGTTCAATATTCTATAAGCTCCTATTAGTGTAGCCGCAAAACTCTATAGGCTAATCCAATAGTCAATCAAACGCTGATACTTGGAACTTTCGTTGCAAAGCAAAACTACTATCAAACAAACTCACCTATTGGAAAGCTCCTCCTTAATTGTTGTAGGCACTAGGCTCCAATCTGACTCGAAGAATTGTCTTAGAGAAAAGCAAAATTTTATTCTCTCTCACTCTCTGTCTCTCTCTCTGTGTGTGTAACACTCCGACTCAACGTAATCTAGTTTGGCGACTAATTAATGACGAATTAGTGGTAAATTGTGTTCTAACTTTGTTTTGGTTTCGTTCTGGGTCATGGATAGGTAGTTCAGTTGAGTTTAACTTGGTTTAGGTAGACATGAGCCCTTTTTCATAATTTTAGATTTTATAAGATGTTGTCATTCATGCATCATTTTCACATCAACACGTGTCTTTCGTCGAGCTCGTTAACTTCCGTAACTGACTTGTATGTGAACGACATCATTTGTTTCTGTTGGACCGTCATTTGACTTGAATCGTAAATTGTGTAAACGTTTGGACTTTCTTTTAATTTTTATTCATCCTTATCTTATATAAGCCTCCTGCGCCGACCTTCTTCAGTTTTCAACGTTCTTCTTCTCTATTTTCTTTCTCCCTTTCGGTTTCTTCTCCTGTGTCATGATCAAGTCTAAGAAAAGGAGGGGGATTTGTGCACTCATCGTGTTTGACATCTTCTCGCGTGTTCTAGGTAAGAGTGGGTTCTTGATTTCTTCCAAGAGTTTTGAATTCTTTTCCCTCTCCCTTGCATGCACCCACGTTTCTCTCTTTCTTCCTTCTTTTGCATGCATGGGGGTTAAACAGTGTGTAGTCGGTGATTTTGAGCCCAAGGACAACTGTTTGCCTGTTTAAACTCATTTGAGGCAAGTAGAAGCATGATTTGGATGAATACCTATTGGTACATGATTGATTGCCATTAATTCTTTAATCATGAATGTGAATGAATGTATTACAGCCCAGTTGTGTCAATTTCTATTCTGTTGAGTGTGTTAGCTAAGTTTTGTACACTCTTAGTTGATTTAGTAACAAGTTCAGAAAACTGATCTCGTGCAGTGTACGGCTAAGCCGTAACTGCTTACAGCTCAATGTCTTAAGAGCTGAAAAACCCAAGTTTCTTCTACGGTAAGGTTACGGCTAAGTCGTAGGCTAGCCGTGACCTAATTGTAAGTCAAGCTACGGCTTGATTTCCAGAGAGCTAAAAAATTGAGCGAACCTTCTACAGTCCAGCCACGGCTAAGTCGTGTAATGCGTTACGGCTAAGCCGTAACCCTAGCAAGGCTAAGCCGGAGGAAAAACTACGGTTGAGCCATAGAACAAAATACGGTTAAGTCGTAAATGCGAAGGAATGTAAGGGGAATCATGGCTGAGCCGCAGGACATATTACGGCTATGCCATAAGATGTCTACGGCTAAGCCGTAGGTCACCCACGGCTGAGCCGCCAGACCAGTAAGAATTTAGAAAGTTAGGAATTAAAGAGACTTTGTAGGGCCTTTAAGTAGAAGGTAAGTGACCTGAATACTGCCCAATGGAATATGATAGAAATGGTATGAATGATCTCGAGGGCTGCGACTCATTCATGTATGTTATCCAGTTGTTAAGCACCTCCCCATGGGTGTTGGGTTAAGGGACTCCGGTACACCTTTACGATACAATGCAAAACTAAATAACTGTGTATCGGATAACTTAAAATTATATCATCATGCACGGTTAGAAACACTGGATAACGAGATTAGGGTTGGTTAGTAAATGATCTTGATTCAGATAAATTGAATTGCATGACATCTTGAATGGACGAATTGTGACCTCCATTCTTCTATATGTTCGCATCGTGTTTGCATGCCCTTTTGATATGGGGAGTTCGAATCGCTTGATCTGTTTGATATGTTTCTGTTAACTTGAGGTATGTATGTATGAATGGACTATATGCATGTATGCACGTATGACATATGCTCGATATGATATGCATGATCTACTCAAATCTAGTATATGATTGACTCCACATTGTCAGACACTACTCAGCCTCAGCCTTAGGATACCCGATGGGGTTGAATTTGGTTAGTTTATATGGCACCGCTGCAGTGAGTTTATGTCTTGGGGCTTCTGGACCCCAGGAACCCGAGACCCATTCGTACCCTGGCCTGGTTGATGGTGTTCTCAGTAGCATATTTCATTTATTGCACAACTGCCTAGTATACGAATTTGGAACTCTATGATTTATCTGTTGGTGCTTATTCTGTTAGATACAATATGCGTTAACTTGCCGTTGCTTATGTTTTGCTGAATTGTTGTATTCACATATTGTCCTTGGTGTTGCAGGCTCAGATCTCTTGACCGACCCTTCGTCGGTCAACCAGACTCTTAGGGAGACCATAGAAGCCCCATCAGGGTTAGAGGAGTGGATGTGATCACACCATCGGAGCGCGACAGTGTCATACGTGCATATAGGTCTTCCTTATTTTGGGATCTCAGAGGATTTTGTGTTTATTCATGATCTTTGTATGTTGTCTTTTGACCCATTTTGTATGACTTTGAACTTTATGTAACATTTGTATATATTATTTTGATTTTGTATGTTTCCTTTTGTTATGCAATGATACTACAGCTTCCACGTACATATATTGGCACGTGTGAAATTCCCTTGTGCATGTGCATTTAGACCGGGTCTGAGTGAATATGCATGGGAGTACGTGTGTCATTGGTTCGGCTTAGATCAACCCCCGATCTCCTGGGCTTGGGTTATGACATACGCATTGTATGGTATCCGAGCATTGTTGCTCTAGTTGATAAGCATGTAGGCCTGTGGGAACGTGGTGATGACACGATTTTAAATACTTGACTTAGAGTCTTATATTGTGTTCTGTTGGGGATATATTGTAAGGAATGTCTTGTATTTGAATATTGACCTTTTTTATTTTACAGGATATGGGTTCTAGCTTAAGTACCAATAATAACCATGGAGATAATGAAAGTGGATCCGTTCTTCCACAACAGTCACAAAATGTGGACTATCGATTTCTTGCGATGTTACAAGTGTTCCACTCTTTGCAAGCACATGTTGTCTCCTTAGTTGACAGATAGAGTTAGGCATCAGTTCCACCTCATGTGGAGCAGCAGGTGGTTTTCCAATCGAAGGAAAGCGACCCTAATGCGCTTTATGACAAGTTTCGGAAAAGAGGAGCCACCGAATTCTATGGGAGTGAAGATGCACTGAAGGCGAAATAGTGGATAGAGCACACGGAGGATTTATTTTAGATTGTGGTGTGCACTAATAGACAGAAGGTGGGACAATGGCTTCAATGTCTCTCGATGTCGCGAAGACCTGGTGGAAGAGTGTGAAGAAGTCCTATAAGGACCTATCGAATGCAACTGTTTGGGAGACATTCAAAAAACAATTTAAAAGGAAATTCATTCCGACTCATGTGCACAGAGCCGCCAAAGAGGTCGAATTTTTAACTTTGTGTAAGCAGCAGATGACCGTGGCGGAGTATGTACATAAGTTCACACAGTTGTCACACTTTACTGAGGATATGATTAATACCGAAGAAAAGAAAGTTAATCGGTTTATTGATGGTTTAAATCCCAAGTATAAGAATTATGTGATAGCCTTCCAGCGGCCAGCTACTTTTGATGATGCAGTGGACTGTGTTTATGCTGTAGAGGCCAACATTCAAGAGGAAAGATCTGTTTATTCCAAGAGGCATGCCCGATTTGGTGCAAAGGGGTAAGCACAGAAAAAGATGAAAGGCAAGCAAAGCACTTCCAATCCGGCCGGTGTAACGTGTGAACACTGTGGCAAGAGCCACAAGTCGGAGCAATGTTGGAGGAAGACAGGAGCTTGTTTTATTTGTGGCTCCATGGATCACTTGATGGCTAACTGTCCGAGATATAAGTCTTCTCAACCCTAACAATCCAAGCCAATCACCTCAATAGTTTCAGGTAGAGCTAATGTTTCTACAGCTCCGAGCAAACCTTAGCAAACTCGTCGAGGCCAGAAACCACAACGCCAGACTGCTCGCGTTTATGCGGCTACCCATGTGAGTGCCGAGGAGGCAAATGGAGTGGAAGGTATTATCTTGATTTTGCAAGCTGAAGCTGTAGCATTGTTTGATTCAGTTTATACGCGTTCGTACATAGCACGTCATTTTGCTGAGTAGTTACAGCAGCCGCCTAAGCCGCTATCGTATGTGTTGGTGGTGTCCACTCCTGTTGGTAAGAGGGTGGAGTGTAGTGTATACTACCCCCAATGCGATCTGGTGATCGAAGGGCGTCAACTTCCAGTTGACCTAATTCTGCTATCGATGCTGGACTTCGACGTGATCCTTAGAATGGATTGGCTCGGGCGATATCGTGCCTATGTCAATTGTTACAACAGGACGAATTTTTTCGATCTAGGCAATGGATTCCGTTTTGAGGGCAGTCAGAAGAAATGCCCAAGGCGCGTTATCTCCACATGTAAAGTGGATCGCATGATACGCAAGGAGTGTGAAGGCTTTATTACCTTTATTTCAAAAAAGAAAGATTTGAAGCAGCTGGGAGAGATTTCGGTGGTGTGTGATTTTCCAGATGTCTTTCCTGATGATGTGCCCAAGTTACCCCCGGTGCAAGAAGTAAAATTTGCTATCGACCTTATTCTAGGCACGGCACCGATCAGTAAAGCTCCATATCGTATGGCTCCAGCAGAATTGTTGGAATTGAAGAAGCAACTGCAAGATCTTTTGGATAAGAGTTTCATACGCCCGAGTGTGTCACCTTGGGGAGCACCAGTTTTGTTTGTCAAGAAGAAAGACAGCACCTTTCGAATGGCATTGATTACCGGTAGTTGAATAGGGTGACAATAAAGAACAAGTATCCCTTACCAAGGATTGATGAGTTGTTTGATCAACTTCAAGGTGCAGTGCATTTCTCTAAGATTGATTTGAGGTCTAGATATCACCAGCTAAGGGTAAAAGAAGAAGATATTCCTAAAACTGCCTTCAGGACACGGTATGGACATTATGAATTCCTCGTGATGCCTTTTGGGTTAACTAATGCACCTGTAGCTTTTATGGCTTTGATGAATCGGATTTTTGCTCCTTTCTTGATCAGTTCGTTGTTGTGTTTATCGATGACATTTTGGTGTACTCCAAGATAGTAGGGGAGCATAAGGACCATTTAAAGAAAGCCTTAACTTTGTCGAGAGAACACCGACTGTATGCCAAGTTATCGAAATGTGATTTTTGGCTTGAGTAGGTAGCATTTTTGGGTCACATCATTTCACGAGAAGGATTGGCAGTTGATCCAGCTAAAGTGGAGGCAGTGGTAAATTGGCCAAGTCCAAAATCTGTGATAGAAATTTAGAGTTTTCATGGATTGGTAGGTTACTATCGCAGATTTGTTCAAGACTTAGCTAAGATATCCATTCCTTTGACTAAGTTGACTCGAAAGAATGTATCTTTTGATTGGACCGAAGAGTGTGAAATGAGTTTCCGGACTTTGAAGGAAAAATTGACTACTGCTCCAGTCTTGGCCTTACCGGATGGTGATGAAGGATTTGTCATCTACTTTGATGCTTCACGAATTGGATTGGGATGTGTTTTGATACAGCATGGTAGGGTGATTGCGTATGGGTCGAGGTAACTCCGAGAGCATGAGAAGAACTATGCCACACATGATTTAGAGCTGGCAGCGATCGTGTTTGCTTTGAAGCTTTGGAGACATTATCTGTACAGTGTGAAATTTGAAGTTCATTCAGATCATCATAGTTTACAATACTTGTTCACACAACAGGAATTGAACATGAGGCAACGCAGATGGCTTGAATTTATTAAGGATTATGATTTTTCGATCAAGTATCAGCCGGGGAAATGTAATGTGGTGGCAGATGCACTTAGTCAGAAATCAGAGACTGTAAATGTGATGGATAGTTTCCTTTTGATGATGCATGGAAAACCGATTGAAGTGAGATTGGCAGACAACTATGTGATGCTGGCAAGTACTCTGGTCTTCCAACCTGAAGTGATTCCTCAAATTAAGGACAAGGAATTTGAAGATTTAATTTTGAAGCGAATTTGTGATCATATTGGAGATCGACCTGATTTTCGACTGGAGGATGGTGTATTGTACTTTTGGAACTGATTATGTGTACCAGCCATTGATGACTTGAAGGAGAAGTTGATGATAGAGGCACACTATGCTCGCTATGCGATGCACCCAGGAAGTACGAAGATGTATTGAAATATCAAAGATCGATTTTGGCGGAACAATATGAAAAGAGAAATTATAGGGTTCGTCGCTAGGTGCTTGACTTGTCAGAAGGTGAAAGTAGATCATCAGAGACCTCCAGGTTCATTGCACCCTTTGCATGTACCACAGTGGAAGGGGAGCATATTACCATGGACTTCGTTTCGGGGTTATCTTCGATGAGTAGAAAGAACAACGCCATTTGGGTGATCGTGGACAGGTTAACGAAGTCAACCCATTTCATTCCGTTCAAGAAGGGTATGACCTTTTTCGAAATGGTGAAGAAATTTGTGGATGAGATTGTCAGGCTTTATGGTATGCCCGTTCGATTGTGTCTAATCGGGACAGTCATTTTGTATCGTCGTTCTGGAAAGCATTCCAAGAAGCCATTGGTAAAAAGTTGAGTTTCAGCACAGCATATCACCCACAGATAGACGGACAATCGGAATGGACGATTCAGACTTTGGAGGACATGCTACGGGCTAGTATATTGAGCTTTGAGAAGGAATGGGATGCACATCTCTCGCTGTGTGAATTTGCGTATAACAATAGTTTCCATGCGAGTATTGGAATGGCTCCATTCGAAGCCTTGTGTGGGCGCAAATGCTGAAGTCCTGTATGCTAGGAAGAAGTTGGAACTCGAAGTTTCCACGGGCGGACAATTATTGCCGAAACGACGGAGAAGGCACAAAAGGCTATAGAGAACTTAAAGGTTGCTCGGTCGAGACAGAAAAGCTATGCAGACACTCGCAGAAGACCCTTGGAACTTCATATTGGAGACTGGGTATTTATGAAGGTCTCGCCGATGAAGGGTACGATCTGTTTCGGCCAGAAAGGTAAGTTAGCTCTGAGATATGTCGGACCGTTTGAGATTAAGAGCAGGATTGGTGATTTGGCATACAGGTTAGCTCTTCCAGTGGAGTTTTCTAGAGTGCATGATGTATTCCATGTATCGATGCTCCGCAAGTATGTTCGAACCTTACCCATGTCATTTGGTACGATGATGTGCAGATACAACCGAATGCGACATATGTTGAGCATCTGCTCCGTATCGTGGAAACCGGAGAGAAAATATTGCATACCAGAATGATTCGATGGGTCAAAGTGCTATGGGAGCATCACAGTCCGGACGAAGCCACTTGGGAATTGGAAGAGCAGATGGCGCGACAGTATCCCAACCTTTCCATGCAGGTACGTGTACATTCCGAGGACAGAATGATTTCTAAGTAGGGTAGGATGTAATACTCTGACCCAAATTAATTTAGTTTGGCAACTAATTAATGATGACTTACTGGTAAATTGTGTTTTGACTTTGTTTTGGTTTCGTTTCGGGTCATGGATAGGTAGTTCGGTTAAGTTTAACCTGATTTAGGTAGACATGAATCCTTTTTTGTAATTTTAGATTTTATAAGATGTTGTCATTCATGCATCATCTTGGCGCCAACACGTGTCTTTCGTCTAACTCGTTAACTTTCGTAACTGACTCATATGTGAATGACGTCATTTGTTTCTGTTGGACCGTCATTTGACTTGAATTGTAAATTGTGTAAACATTTGGACTTTCTTGCAATTTTTTTTCATCCTTATCTTATATAAGCCTCATGCACTGACCTTCTTCAATTTTCAATGTTCTTCTTCTCTGTTTTCTTTCTCCCTTTCGGTTTCTTCTCCTATTTCATGATCACGTCTAAGAAAAAGGAGGGGGATTTGTGCACTCATCATGTTTGACATCTTCTCGCGTGTTCTAAGTAAGAGTGGTTTCTTGATTTCTTCCAAGAGTCTTGAATTCTTTTCCCTTTCCCTTGCATGCACTCATGTTTCTCTCTTTCTTCCTTCTTTTGCATGCATGGGGGTTAAACAGTGTGTAGTCGGCGATTTTGAGCCCAAGGACAACTGTTTGCGTGTTTAAACTCATCTGAGGCAAGTAGAAGCATGATTTGGATGAACACCTATTGGTACATGATTGATTGTGATTAATTCTCTAATCTTGCATGTAAATGAATGTATTACAGCCCAGTTGTGTCAATTTCTATTTTGTTGAGTGTGTTAGCTCAGTTTTGTATACTCTCAGTTGATTCAGTAACAAGTTCAGAAAACTGATCTCGTGCAATGTACGGCTAAGCCGTAACTACTTATGGCTCAATGTCTCGAAAGTTAAAAAAACCTAGGTTTCTTTTACGGTAAGGCTACTGCTAAGCCGTAGAATTTGTTATGGCTAAGCCGTAGGCTAGCTGTGACCCAACCGTAGGTGAAGGTATGGCTTGATTTCCAGAGAGCTGAAAAATTGAGTGGACCTTCTACGGTCCAGCCACGGCTAAGCTGTGTAATGCGTTACGGCTAAGCCGTAACCCTAGCAAGGCTAAGCCGTAGAACAAAATAAGGTTAAGCCGTAAATGCGGAGGAACAGTAAGGAGAATCACAGTTAAGCCGCAGCACATATTATGGCTACATTGTAAGATGTCTACGGCTAAGCTGTAGGTCACCCACGGCTAAGCCGCAAGACCAGTAAGAATTAAGAAAGTTAGGAGTTAAAGAGACTTTGTAGGCCCTTTAAGTAGAAGGTAAGTGACCTGAACACTGCCCAATGGAATATGGTAGAAATGGCATGAATGATCTCGAGGGTTGTGACTGATTCATGTATGTTATCCAGTTGTTAAGCACCTCCCCATGGGTATTGGTTTAAGGGACTCCGGTACACCTTTACAATACAATGCAACACTAGACAACTGTATATCGAATAACTTAACGTTACATCATCATACACGGTTAAAAACACTGGACAACGAGATTAGGGTTGGCTAGTAAATGATCTTGATTCGGGTAAATTGAATTGCATGACATCTTGAATGGACGAATTGTGACTTCCAATCTTCTGTATGTTCGCATCATGTTTGCATGCCCTTTTGATATGGTAAGTTTAAATCGCTTGATCTGTTTGATATGTTTCTGTTAACCTGAGGTATGCACTTATGAATGGATTGTATGCACGTATACACATATGACATATGCTCGATATGATATGCATGATCTACTCAAATTCTAGTATATGATTGACTCCACATTATCAGGCACTACTATAAGGATCTGGATCCCACTAACCTTAATCTTCGTTAATTAATCTTGTTTTATGTTTATTAAGCCTTGTTGAGGTTAGTTTAATGTGAAACTATTGGGTTTGGGCTTTGGATAAGTAGTTGGGCAAAGTTCGGACCATACTTAAGTAGTCAAAGACCTTTTTGTAAATTGCCCCTATCTCTTATGGACGCCTCGTCCATTGCCTTTTGTGTCATTTTTTGTGTAGACCATTTTCTGTGTTGGGCCGACTTGAATTGGGTTCATCTTGAGCCAACTAAGGTCACATGACCTAAACTGTAATTATCTTTAAGAAAGGGGTTTACATGCAAGGTGGGAAATTCAGTCATTTAAAAGAGTTCAACGTCCTTTCTCTTTCTTTTTTGATCGTCTGGGTTGCTAGAGCCACTCTTTCGCTCTCTTCACCCCTCCTCACCTCACGAATAGAGCTGGAAACGGGGATCCAGAGCTTGCATGCAAGGGTGACAGCCTCCATTTCTCCTCTTCTTCTTCCTTTGGGCATCTCTCTCTCTTAGCACCCTAAGAGAACCCACTTTCCTTTGGAAGTTTTCCTTAAACACAAAACAAGAAAGAGTTAGCGAGGGCTAACACTGGTAAAAGGCAAGTACTTGAGCTCATATGTGTTGCATGTGTGATTAAGTTACTGATTTTTGGGCTGGTTCTTTCAATTCTCAAATTCCAGTCCATTTTTCATGGTTTTAATTGGTACAATTATGGTATGGATTGAGTTAGGAGGTCAATATGCAATAGAAGGGTGTGTGGGTATTAAACACCTTCAAGGGCAATATCATTGAGCCATAGGAATGCCCCACTTATTCAGGTTCTGTATTGTTTGCATTGAAATCGAGCTACAGAATTGATTCAGGTTCTGAAGCTTACAGTGAAACTACGGTTAAGGCGTACATGTTTACGGCTCAAAGTCCCGAGAGCAATAAAACTAGCTTTTGTACTGCGGCTTACTCACGGCTGCATCGTGAAATGCACTACCCGTACCCAAGCCGTAGGTCTTCCTACGGCGAGCTTTCCAGAGAGCTCCAGAAACCCACTCACTTCTATGGCTTGCACATGGATGCACCGTCAAATGCCTTACGTCTAAGCCGTAACCTTACCGTAACCTAGCCATAGGCTTAACTCGGCTAAGCAGTAGTCCAATATACGGTTAAGCCGTAAATGCGCCTGAAATTTAAAGAGTCCAATGAACCACTCGGTTAATCCGTAACCTTGAATACGGCTAAGCCGTAAGGACCCAATGAACATAGGATGTTAGGAACCCTCAATGACTTGTAAGGCCTTAGTGGGCACCTTCCACACCACTACACCGGACCAATGTAATCACATGCTAGAGAGAACGAATGATTTCTGGATAATCTCCCAATGGAAAGTCATGGATGTTGGCATAAGAAAGGGGTGTCATGTATGTATACGAGTAATACTGAGACACAGTAATACAATGATACTGGACGTCTTATGAGTACATCGTGTTGAATGTCCTTGGGGATCATGGGTTTCATAAGATAGGGTGTTTAGTGATTCTCGGATACTTACTCAATCTGGATGCATTCATATTGCTATGATAGGTTACCTCCGACATGTTTGTTATTAGATCCACTTCCTCTAGCAAACCCCAAGGCAATTCAGACCTGAGCTTCTAATGAGTGCGTGTCTGACAAGCCAGAGCTTCTACTGAGTGTGTGCTTGCTAGCCAAGGGTATAGCCGAGGTTCGGGCCTTTGTAGCCCATATGTATGTGTTTCGTTTAATTATTCGTTGCTTCCATGATTAACTATTCCTTATGTATGTTATGACTAGTATGATTGATTCTGAGTCGGCACCACTTAGCTTGTGCCCTTTGGGTATATGTATGTCACTACTGCAGTAGTTTATGGAGGAGTTGTCGACGCTTCTCAGGAAGCTAGCTTGATCCCCTAGCGACCCATATGTATGTTCCCTTTTGGGAGAATAGAGCATCGTGGTTGGCATTCAGTATGATGTTTAATTGTAATTCCTCATCCATTGTCATTCACGCACCATATGTCTAGCAAACTATTATTGCTCCCTTTAAACAGTGTATAATTTTAAGTTCAATTGATGTACTATGTTATACTTGCTTCATATGCATCAGTACTTGCTTAACCATCGTGTTAACAGTGTTACCCTTGGTATTGTAGGTACAGAACCCGGTCCCAACTCTGGTGTTGATATGCCCCCGGAGAGTACCCCAACAGTACCTCGGGGTATAGACGATTGAAAGGATGACGATATCTTTTATTAGTCATCCCACGGAGTGCGTCAATTCCGGAGATGTCACAATCACATTTTGGTTTGTTCTTTAGGAGGAGCAATGGGACTTTCTATACCTAATTCCTTTCAGTACAATGTCGAATTGTGAAAAAAAAAATGTGTAATTGAAGACTTAGGTACTGTTATGTATATATATATATATACATCTATGAATGACGAAGGATATGTGCATTTAACTTGCTCTTGATATTTACTGAGCATTTCGCAGGATTTCGGTTATGATGAGTTATATTCGTACGTGTGTTGGCATACTTCACACGTTCCTGTGGAATCTCCCTTGTAGGAATTTGTGCAAGATTCTTCAGGGCACAGATTTCTATGGGATTACGTATCCACGCCCTGGGGCCCACTCAAATCCCCAAATTCCCGGGATCGGGGCATGACAACTATTCAGCCTCAGCCTTAGGATACCTAAGGGGGTTTAATTTGGCGTAGTTTATATGGCACCACTGCAGTGAGTTTATGTCTTGGGGCTTCCGGACCATAAGAACCTGAGACCCATTCGTACTCTGGCCCGGTTGATGGTGTTCTTAGTATGTATGAAAGATCCCTTTTGGGAGTATATGGCAAATGTAGTAGCCACCTAGTTATGTTCATCTTATGTAAGCCTTGATTCTGACAGCATATTTCATTTATTGCACAACTGCCTAGTATACGAATTTGGAACTCTATGATTTATCTGTTGGTGCTTATTCTGTTAGATACAATATGTTGCTTATACTTTGCTGAATCGTTGTATTCACATGTTATCCTTGGTGTTGCAGGCTCAGATCTCTCGACCTACCCTTCGTCGGTCAACCAGACTCTAAGGGAGACCACAGATGCCCCATCGGGGTTAGAGGAGTGGATGTGATCACTCCATCAGAGTGCGACAATGTCATGCGTGCATAAAGGTCTTCCTCATTTTGGGATCTCAGAGGATTTTGGGCTTATTCATGATCTTTGTATTTTGTCTTTTAACCCATTTTGTATGACTCTGAACTTCATGTAACATTTGTATATATTATTTTGATTTTGTATGTTTCTTTTTGTTATACAATAATACATACAACTTCCGTGTACATGTATTGACACGTGTGAAATTCCCTTGTGCGTATGCATTTAGACCGAGTCGAGTGTATATGCACGGGAGTACATGTGTCATCAGTTAGGCTTAGACTAACCCCCGATCTCCTGGGCTCGGGTTGTGACACACACACTCTCTCTCTTTTTGCTATGTTTCTGATGTTGGAGCCATTGTTTAATGCTTTGCCGTGGGGCTATGTCCAAGTTGAGCACTGGCCGGGCAGGTGTCACCATCATAGCCACTCACAGTTTTGTGCAAGTCTTCATGGTCACAACCTGTATGTCAAAATGCTTGACTGATTTTTTTCATTTTCTATTATGCTTCCATGCTCCTCTTTCATGCTTTTGATGAATGAATTATGGCTGAGTATTCCATTGTGGAGGATTTTTTTTTTTTTTTTTTTTTTGCCCAAGTTAGTCACTACCCATGCAATTCCCACGGTCACAACTAGTCAGTCTGGGTGCGTCCCATCCTCACGGCTGTTTGTGCCTTTTTTTTTTTTTTTTGTTTCATGCTCTTAGCTTGCCTCTTAAGGGTTTTGTTTGAGCTTTATTTATTGTGATCTCCATAGGTTGAGGATCCATGAAAATATTCCACATTTGAACACCACTTGTGCTGCTAACAGTAGTCATGGAGGGCCACAGTTACTATCATCTTGTGATTTTCCTTTCTCTTTCTCTCTCTTCTCTTTTTTTTGTTCTGTGCTTGCACTCTTTAATTTAAGCTAAGAGTTCTTCTCATGCTCTACTTGGAAATTGGCATAAACACAAACTTCAAAATTCCAAGCGTAGCTTACAAAGTTGAGAGTCGGCTCACAGAAAATGCACTATTCTAACTCTGGTTCTCAACTTGATGGAATTTAGAATGCAAGAGTGATATTATGGCTTCTGTCTTGGTGACTGATATGAGTTGGAATTGTCATTAGTGGGATGCTTCAAACCAAACATTAAGGGTGCCTCAAATCAAACAGTCACTGTGTTCGAGTGCACAGGCCATGATGAAGCCATAATTACGACCAGTTGGCTGATTTTTTTTTATTTCCACGATGCAAAAGTACTGCCATAGCTCCTTCCATAATGCTTTTCCCAAACCTAGTCTTGCTCAAGCAAGTCCCCAACTACTTACACTATCTGGAGAGACTTCATGATTAATGGTAGTGTAGTCTGGGCACTTCTCACAGTCACAATCGCTTTGTGACTGTTTGTGTTCTTCACTTGTTTTGTTTGGGTGTTCAATTCCTTCAATCAGTGGTCATCCAAGATAGCTTGGAAATATCATCCAATCTCATGTCATCGAACTAGGCTGAGTTGTATGAGGTTCCACTCCATTGAATTTTATGAGTACGGTCATGGTCACAACTCATTGACTGAATTTGGTGTGGATGCTTGCTTTGGTTTTGTGTGTTCTTTGCAACACAAGGTTAAATTGCTGATCTGAACTACATAAAACCTATTTGAAGAAGCATATGAGGCTTTGAACTTTGAAAAGTTTGTAGAGAAAAACTATCTTTCAACAAACTTGAAGTGAACAAACTCCATCTATTTTATTGAAGCCCCAACATGGTCTTGGAACACACTTGGCTTTTTGTGATTTGTGGGAAATATAGGGGATTGAGGAGTGACATCCATTCGATCTTTGGCATACACAAGTTGAGCCATCATAGCTTTTGTGGGAATCATAGGGGATTGAGTTGTGGTAGTTTGCTTGATTACTGGCATGACATAATACAGTCTTAACTACCATGGTTTCTATAGGAATTGTTTCATGATTCATCAAATTGAATAGCCACAAGAGGCATTCTTTCTGCTTTTGATGAGAAGGTGACTCTCCTTAGGTCTCAATAATCATGAGAAGTATGGAATAATATGAAAGTCCTTCCTGCTTTTTGTTTTTACTTGGTCTTTCATTTTTCTTCCTTTGTCTTTAGTAATTAATTTGTTACAAAATATTTTGCTATGTTTTTAACTTGGTACAACTTTTTTGCCTTAAATAATATTTTCTAGCGGAAAAAATAAAAGTTGAAGCAATTACAATATTTGCAACATTAATACAAACATTCAAGCAATCACAATATTTGCAACATTACAAATATTCATACAATTTTTAAATACTCTACTCAACTCAAAAAGACCATCTAGTTAAGTAACTCAGTTGACTTGTGCACCGAAATTGTTCAACTTGTGTCATCCTTGATTCATCAAGTCTCTGGGACTCGGCAAACTCAGAGTGAGTTCAAATTGGTCCTTTTTTTTTTTTGGTATTCTAGCCTTAGTGGTGTTGGGGCCCCTAACCTTTTGGTGAGGGAGCCCTCAGGTGAGGGATGGCACCTTAGGAGAGATTAAAAATTTTTTTGGTGAGGGAAGAGGACCTCTAATGAGGTAACAATCCTCAGGTGAGGAAAAGTTCTAACAAGGTTTGAATCCTCGCCGAGCTGGTAAGAACCTAACCTCTTACTACCACTAAGGTAAGAGGCAATTCTTAAATTGTTCTTTAAACAATGGATGAATACAAAATTAGCACAGACAAGCCATTGAGTGACATGCGAGGCGCTCTCTAGAAATGGGCCCTAGGAAAAAAAAATGGTGGTGCCACTATAGGGCTTAAGACTGAAAAAGGCATACACTCTAAATGACTACTCCAATTTGCACTGCTAAAGGTTGGGGATGTTCGGACAAAATAGAAATATCCTTCATCTATCCATGCGACATTATTTTTATAATGCTCTCATAAGTCATAACTACTACTGTTTTAATGCTTACAAATCACTTAAGAGTACATACATTACAATATTCAAACCAGGACCATTTTTTTTAGGGCTTAACAGTCGATAGAAAACTGGTACTATGTTTCGCTTCCGGGTTCAGGTTGATGATTTCGATGAAATGAGTCAATGAGCGATGAATATCTTAGAGGAAGATAATATAATCAGTTCTTTGTATGCATATTATATCCTAATCTAAACAAAACATGTTACTGAAATAAATAAACTAAGTTTTCCCAGTTGCCTCCAGTTGGTTTGGAAGTTCTAAATAGGCGTTTTGTTAGTGAGACACAATAACAATTTTATTGTTTAAAGGAGTTTTGGAGGCTAATCTATAGATTTTGTGCTGTAGGCCCATGTGCCATTTCCCATCTTAATAAAAAAGCCATCTGATTGACTATTATAGGGCTTGTGTTGGAGATATCTGCAACTTTCCAGCACTAGAAAGAGACCTTTTGATTCTTTATAACCAGTTTGAAATTGAATCATGTTCTATGTGAGAGAGAGAGAGAGAGAGAGAGAGAGAAAGAGATTACTTGAATATAAAATTACAAATGATGAATTTTTCAAAATGAAACCCTAATTTAATTCCCAAAATAAAAAAAAAATGTTCAAACATTCTCCCAAGATGATTCATCAAGAATGATATTCATGACACTCATAAAGTGACATGAACTTGTTTTTATATCATGTATGCAAACGTGTGTTTGATGCTAAGAAAAAAGGGCTTTAATTTTATGAGAAGTGTTATCCTGTAACTACTACAAAAACTTTTTGTGGGGTTAACTTGTGGGTCCTATTTTTGGGATGGAACTAAGAGGATGAAAAGATCTATTTGGGATCACCCTAAATATCAAGTTTGGCCCCAATCACATATCCCTTACTTCTTCATCCGTGGCTGACAAATTCAATCCATTCGGATTTGTGTATAGTTGATCAAACTGTTCAGTAAATTTAAATTTAATCAAAACTTGGGACATGTGACTATCATGGGGTTTATGTACATTATATGATTTGGATTGAGTGATAGATGAGCTCCACCTAAACTTCACACAAAACAGGGGGTGAGAACTAGTTCTTATATGATTATTTTAAAAATATATATATACATATATGATGATGCTTTTAGAGGGAGAGAGAGCATTGTGTGTTTAAGAAGCTTGGTATTTCCAAATTCCTAGGTTTTGAGAGAGAGTGAGAGAAGGTGGGAGAGAAAGAGAGAGAGAGAGAGAGAGATGTGTATTTAAGAAGCTTGGTGTTTCCAAGTTGCTTGGTGAGTTTCTTGGATCTTTTATAAGTTGCCCGTTGTGTGTTTTTCTGCTCTTGTTTAATGTATTCTCTTTACTAAATAAAATAATAATAACAATAATAATAATAATACGCTTGGTGTTTTAATTTCATAATAAAGTGGATAGGATGATGGCTTTTCCTTATTAAAAATCTTAAGTTGTTTTTGCTTTGCAAATGAATAAAGAAGAAGGCCCATGTGACCATACTAGTAACGGTCTGAGAGCAAGGTGGCCCACAAAACCTGTCGGCAGCACCTCTTTACTGTTTGGGATATTGGTTTGGTCGTCTGATCTTTAATTATTATTATTATTATTATTTCATATAATGCCATTGCAATGAATGTTCCAATTTAATACTATAGTTAGTACATCGTGCTAGCACGTGCAATGCACGTGAGAGATAGGATATTAGGTCCTGCTGCTTCTGCAGTGGCAGTGCTGATGTGTTCAATACTTCACATCCTGCTAAAAAAAATAAAATAAAAAATAAAAAATAAAAAAGAAAGAAAAAAAATAAAAAAAAAACCTTCAAATCCATTTCCCAACTAACGGTACTTTAATGTCCCTCATTAACAAACCTACCAATGTAACTAATTTATAAGATGAGGACTCAAGCAGAGCTCTCATATGTTGCCCGAGGTCCACTTCGTTCACCGAAGAGCCAGATGACGTCCTAATTTCATTAGCTGAGGTAAAAAAAATTTAGTGACCATTAAGTGCTTACATTGGGATGAAAGATATCAAACATGAAGCACTTTCTTATATATACCCATAAAGTTAATCTTAGAGAGAACAATAACTAAAAGTAATGTTGCAAATGTCGTTATTTGGTTAATATCAATGGGAAGGAAGATTGGGAGAATTTCGAAATTTCCTTGTTTTTCTTTGGATATTATTGGGAAAATATTATTAAAATGAAAAATAATTTTATATTCAAATTATATGAATATAAAAATCATTTGAATATCTAAAAAGAAACTATAAAAGGCTATCTTCCCTGAATTATAGAGGGTAAAGGCAGCTAGGGCAGGTTACGCTTCTACTTCCCTAGTTCCATGCAAAAAATAATAGATACAATTAATTAATTAAATTAACCTATAATGCTTACAATTGCCTGCTAGTTTAGTAAGACGTTTACGAATATGGCATTATTTTCATTAGGAAAACTTGGACTGATATTAACTTGATAGTTGATACTATTTCCAAATAATCAAAGTATAATCAGAAATGATAATCAACAACACTTTTGTGATATTTCTTTGATATCTACATAAAATTCTGCGTTTTTAAGACCATAATTTTTAGCCTAATTTCTTTTTCAATTTGTATATTGGGCCAAGACATTTCCAAGATATAGGTATTTGTAAGAAAAGGTGAGACAACAACTGGATGGGACCTGAGAATGCACTGTTTTGGATTGGATTAGGGTCTGTCCAGTAGCTTTCCCACTCTGGGCCCTAGGCCCAATATACAACTATGGCCATGTCTAGGATTAAAAAATTAGTCTGGCATAGCATGAATTATTGAAATACAGCCAGGCTTTTGTGTTTTTCTACATTTCTGCATCTGCGCCTGAATATCAATCCCGACTAAAAACAAACACAAGGCGTATTGAAATAGCTCAGCCCAGTTAGAGGGCTAGTGCTGAGTTCTAGCTTTTGTTGCTTGTGAGTTTGCTCAAATCAGCGTCTCTTTCTTCATCTTCCTAATTGGGCTAGGATCCAAAACTGCAGAGCTCGAGGCACCTTACCCAGGATTGACAGAGATTAAAAAATAAAAATGCCATATGCAAAACTGCAGAAGATAGATGAACCTATTAGGATAGGAAGGTGAAACTACTAGGATTCCTAGGTCTACTATGGTGGGCGGAACACGCATTTGGTATTTTGGTTACATGGGTATATATAACTATATGTCGTGTTTGTTGTTACACATTTCCATTAGTAGTACGGGTGCACCAATATCTTCTCCTGTGGTCTTGTCGACGCATGATATATGAGACATCAATTCACAGATTTTAGTATTGGCATTGCATGCTAGAGCCTAGAGTAGATGGGCCAAAACCTAGAATTGGTTAAGGTCATGTAGAAGAGGCTGAACGTATATAATATTCCCAATGGAATATGCATGATCTTTTTTTCTTTCCCTTAACTTTAATTTTTGGTTCACTGCCCCACAGCTTTTCTGTGTTTTTCACCTACTTTCTTCCATTCATGTACATATAGAAATTATTGATATTCCCTACTAGCCTATTATTCTTTTAGAAACAAGGGACATTCTTCTTTGAAGCATGGTCAATATAGTCATAACCAGGCCATTTTGGCTTGTCTTTTTTTTTTTTTTTTTTTTGCTAGGAAGGAGGTATCTGGGCCGCTTGGAGCACCCAACTAGTCCCCTCCTGAGGGACCTGCACCCACCCCCATGACATGGGGCATCAACCCCAATGAGTGCAGGGGATACCAACAAGGGAGTCGAACCCAGGACCTATGGGAGCAGACTGTTGGGTTTTGTCTTGTATTCCGGTTTAGCCGGATCGGTTGTCTAGGTTAGCTAGAACTGGAGTTCAGGGTTAGGGGTATTTTAGTCATTATGTATAGGTTTTCTTTGTAGCTAAGCAAAGGGGTTTATATATATATTGATGTACTATTACCCAAGATCCTTAGGGAATTAAGATGGGACCATAATAGATTAGTTCTTTTCTCCATGGACGTAGGCAATGTTACCGAACTACGTAAAATTGCTGTGTTCATGTGTGTGATTGATTAATGGTTTAATTGCTTGTGTTCATCATGATTGATCAATTGATCGCAGGTATTTCTGATCGGTTATCTAGATTAGCCAAAATCGAAGTTCAAGGTTAAGGGTATTTTAGTCATTATGTATGGGTTTTCTTAGTGGCCAAGAAAACGGGATCTATATATTAATGTGATGTGTAACCTTAAACCCTAAGAAGGTGAAGTTGTGATTAATACAGCAGAGAGAGAAAGGAATAGAGTATGTTTTTCTTCATGAACGTAGGCAAGGTTGTCAAACCACGTAATTGCTTGTGTGTCATCTTCTTTGTGATTGCTTGAGATTGTATGAATTGTGCGTGACGTGGTTGATCGCAGATCATGGGTGTATTTTCCAACAAGTGGTATCAGAGCCTAGGATTTGGCAGTTTGGTGCTTGTGTGGAGAGACGAGCCTAGGTGTGGATTGTACTCGGATTAAATCTAGACCAAGAAGGTTAGGTCGGTTGGTGCTTACAGAGAATCTGGGTTTTGTGTTATTCTGTTTTGGGTTTACTAAACAGGAAACTTGTAGAAGAGGGTTCTTAGGGTTTCTACAGTGATCAAATTATGGAGAGGGGTGCCGTTGGAGTTCTTGCCAATCACTGCTAAGAAAGTAGTCACCACTACTGTTGCCATTTGTCGCCTAAGACGGTGAGCCCAAATAGAGTTTTTTCATCCCTGTTTTAGCACCGCCCACCGCCGCTGCTGAGATCGCTAGACAGTGTGCATAGCCTACACTGCGACCCGCCAGATCTCCTTTGCAACCGCCGCCCGTTGTTGCGAGTCCGCTAGTGAGGAAGGGAGACGGGGACCTGCGCTTTTTTTTTTTCTCGTTGTAGAACCAAAAATCGAAGAAGGAAGGTGGACTTTTGGGCCTAGTCAAATAGGTGCAGGTCAGGTTGGACCTGACTAGTCTGCAGCAGATCCAC
The DNA here is from genome assembly GCA_037013555.1 of Sextonia rubra. Lineage (NCBI taxonomy): Eukaryota > Viridiplantae > Streptophyta > Magnoliopsida > Laurales > Lauraceae > Sextonia > Sextonia rubra. Next base: position 1,364,159 of record JASUAD010000007.1, read on the forward strand.
CAACAAGAAGCAGAACAGCAAGCCCACCGAACGTCAGCAGGGCTGACGTTAGTATAGTTAAACAAGAGGTTTGACCAGATCAACGACCAGAATTGTTTTGCAAAGTGTTAACTAGAAGGAGGAATTCTCATCCATCCTAGTATTTAATTTTTTGCTTTTTATTTTCAGTCTTTTGTAAAACAATGTCATACTAGTAAATTTTGTTTCTTTTCAATTTTTCTTATCTTTGATTTTGTGGTGTTTATAATTTTAGTCTTGCTTGTGATTGGGTTAATTTTCATTTTTATTTAAATATTGGGATAGAATTGGAATCACAATTAGTAACCCATTTTAGTAACCTTTTTAATATACTTTGTTTCTTTGGATACATTGTATGTTTGGAGGCAATGCAAGATGGAGTTAAAGAGGTTTGAGTAAAGAAAGATTAGAGACTAATTCTGAAATTTATTTCTATATTGAATGGAGATTTGTTATTCTCACTTGGATTGACTACCCAAGATGAAGAATATGACCCTAGGACAACACTTCTAATCTTTTTGAGCCTAAGTTAAGATAAGAAATTGAAAGAACAATCTACCGCCTTTAACTTCTATTGTTTACTGCCTTTGACTTTCTGTTATCACCGCCTTTGACTTCCTGTACTTTTATTTTATTTTCTGCAGTTTTGTTATTTTTCTTATTATGTTCATATTGATTTTAAGTTTTATTTTTGCATAGTTTGATTATTGGATTAGAATTCATTGCATGTATTTTCATATCATAAGATTTTGTGCATATTTAAGTTGCTGAAAATTAAGCATTCAGATCTGAATCTAATGATTAAATTCAGACTCAATATACAAACAGCATAACTTAAAACAGTTTCAGCAAACTGCAGAAATAGTTTTTGGTACAATGTGCGAAGTGGATAGACCAGTCAAATTATAATATTTTTCTTTGAAACTTGAGAAAATTAAAGTTTAGGATGTGGTCTTTCATTCCCCAGAATTTTAGATCAAAATAATTTTGGAAGGTTTGTGAGTCAGAGGCTTAAACTTTACCAATCAGTCAACTTGGATCATAATTTCTGTACAGAATTTTGTAAAGTTGTCATATTCATGCATTCATAACTTTTTCGTTTTACATCCTTTTTCACTTCTATTTTTTTTAGTTTTTTGCATTAGTAGAGCATATTTTCCAGCCATGAAACTTAGATTTAGCATGCATTAGAATAGTTCAATCATCTATAAAATTTGCATCAGCATACTAGTTTTTCAGACTTAGAATTTTTCAGCATCTCATGGCATGCATTGCATTACCAACTTTACTAACTTTCTAATTTTAATTTTGTTTCTAGTTTTATATTTTGATTGTTTTAGATAATTTCCAGAATTAAAATATCTTTCTAAACTTGTTTTAATTGAAGATTTTAAATTGGAAAGTTTATTAGTTTTGGAAATTCTAACTTAGAAAAGTTTTTAACTTTTGTTTATTTTATTTCTAACAATGTTTAGTTTAGTTAGTTTCTAATTTTAGTTTTTATTTTTGGAAGTTCTAACGTGTGTTTTGTTTTGCAGAGACTTTAGTTTTATTTTAGGAATTTTTAGATTTAGGAAAGTTTTTTTTTCTTTTCATTGGTTTGTAATTAATTTGATTTTGGTAAGTAGGATGCTTGTATTTGTTAGATTTTAAATTAAGCTAGTTTTAGATTTTAATCTTAATGCAAGTCAAGTTGAAAAAGGAACCTTAAAATATATAGCTCCCTGTGCATTCGACCCCGTACTTACCGGGATATTACTACATCGCGGTTCTGCACTTGGAACTCACGATCAAGTTTTTGGCGCCATTGCCGGGAGCGCCATTTAAGGTAACTTTTCTAACTTTCCTTATTTATATTGCTCTGTGGGTATGGTCTAATTTGAGCATCTTTCTAGAAATAGAAGGACATACATGGAATGCTGAACTGCCCTTAATTGGAATAGAAAAGTGCATGGAATGTTAGAAAGCTCACATCACTACTATTTTTAGAAACTTTCCAAAATTGGAAAAAGTTACTGTTTTCAACTTGTCATAACTTCTTTTGAAAAAAAAAAATTACACCAAAGTGATCTAATCGCTGTCCTTAATCTTCTTGATATCTAAGAAAGCCTTTGCTCTTGTAGTGCGCAATAGCATGTCTATTCAGGAAACTGGTCCTTCAAACAGGTCCATCTATGACTACTACTTCCTGGTGGCGAACCTGGCCGAGTTGGTTTCATAGGACCAAATTGGAGAACTAGAGGAAACTTTTCAACCTTAAGGAGTTACTTAGATGTTTTTTGTATAACTTAGGTTTTTATCATTTTTCAAAAATTCAAAAAAAAAAAAAAAACAACTGATTCCAAAAAAATGGATTGGTGGGAATCCACAAACATGAGGAGACTTAACAATGGGCAAACTAATGGGAATGAAATCAATACTAATGACCCACTGAAGTCTTGGCGTGTTTTGTGTGAACAAGAAAGAATTGCAAAGTTACATCAAAGAAAATTTTCAATTGGATCTTATGAATGGGAATGGGCCAATCACTATGATCATTGTTACAATGAGGAATTTATGGAAAAGTTTAATGGAATGATTAGATTAGATCATCAACCAATAAGGGTCCCACGTGATTACCCATACCCCATGCAATCATTCACTCCTATGGATGTGGGAATTCAATGGCGAGTTGAATCAAATTCAAATCAATGGCATTACCCCAAAGAAATGGGTAACATTTGTGGTCCACATTGGGATGATCAATCACTGAACAATTGGCGAAATGGGCCCAATATGGATCATGTCTCTTATCCCTAAGAATTTATTCAGGACGGGTCGTATGACTACCCCTCACAGGATACATCATATGTGTAACACTCCGACCCAGTTTGACCTTGCTTAGCGCCTAATTAATCTTGTTTTCGTTGTTACTTGTGTTTTGCTTGTGTTTTGGGTTCGTTGCGGGTCATAGATAGGTAGTTGGGTTGAGTTTGACCTGGATTAGGTAGACCAAGCCCTTTTTCGTAGTTTTAGCTTTTCTTAGACATGGTCATTTTTGCATCATCTTGATGTCAACACGTGCCTTTCGTTGAGCTCGTTAACTCTTGTAACTACATCATTTGCAACCGATGTCGTATGATTCCATTGGACTCGGATTTGACTCGAAATGTAATTTGTCTTAACCTTAGGCTTGTATGTAAACTTGCATTTTTGGTTATATATATCAGGGAGGTCCGGCCATTCCATAGACTCACGTTCTCTCTATTTTCTCACTGTTCACGTGGAATTCTCTCTCTCCCTCCTGACTTCTCTCCTCCATCGATCAAGCTAATTTGAGGGATTTTTGGTTAATTCATTCCCTGGTGTGTTGATTGAGGTGAGCTAAGGTTTCTTCCATTTCCATCATCTCCTTCTTTTACTTCTTCTCCTTCTTGTTTCCATGAGTGCATGATCTGTTTTGATATTCTTTCTCTTTCTCATGCATGCATGTTGCAGTGGATGGTGTTTGGTTGTGTATGAGCCCAAGGACAGCAAGTTATGTAATTAAACCCCATTAAGGCAAGTATAACCATAATCTGTGAGAACCCATGTTGGTATTTGTTTGATTTTGATTAATTCACATGAGTTTGCACGGAAAACGTGTTTACAGCCCAATTTGTTAGTATTCCCTCTTTCTTTGTTGGATATTTGCACTTCTGATGTCATTACAGGTTTTCTGCACTTGATTTAGAATTTGACTCCGTGCATTGTACGGCTAAGCCGTATATCACCTACGGCTTAAAGTCCAGAGAGGGTGGAAACCCAGTTTTCTTCTACGGCTAGGATACGACTAAGCAGTATATTGCCTTACGGCTAAGTCGTACCTCAGTCGTGACCTAGCCGTAGATCAGTACGAGGTGCCTTCTTCTGGATTAACTAAAAGCAAGAAATTGACAGTTCCTCCTACGGCTCAACCACGGCTAAGCCGTAGAACACACACGGCTAAGCCGTAGAACAAAATACGAGTGAACCGCACTTGCGAATCAACAGTTAAGGGAATTGCGGGGGAGCCGCAGTGCATATTACAGCTACGCCGTAAGATGCCTACGGCTAAGCCATACGTTCACCTACGGTTAAGCCGTATCACCCCTGGAAAAATGAATAACAAGAATAGGCGTAAGAAAAAGACCTATACGGCTTTCATGATAGAATGTAGAACACCTAGACTTGCCCAATGGAATATGATACAATGCGTGAATGATCTCGAGGGCTGCGAATCATTCATGTTCGTTATCCAGCTGTTAAGCACCTCCCCATGGGTGTTGGTTTAAGGGACTTCGGTGCACCAGCCAATACAATGCAACACTAGACAACGGTGCATCGAATAACTTAAAACTACATCATCATGCACGGTTAAAAACACTGGATAATTATATTAGAATTGGCTAGTAAATGACTTTGGCTCACTATACTTACAGTTGCTTGCATGACATGTTGTTTGTCAACTATTGATCTCCGCTCTATTGCATGATTACTTGTTTCAGATACTTCACATAGTTGTTTTTTTTACCTTGAGTATGCATGGATAATTCACGTATAAGACATGTTCTAAGATATGCACGTATGATATGATTGTCACGATCTACTCAGAGTTTTCATGATTGACTCTATATGGTCATGTACTACTTAGCCTCAGCCTTAGGATCTCGACAGGGTGAATTTGGTATAGTTTTCATGGCCTTGCTGCAGTAAGGAAACGTGTTGGGGAACCGGACCCCAGGAAACCGAAACCCATTGTACCCTGGCCCGGACAATGGTGTTCTTTGCATGATATAAGATCCCTCTTTTGGGAGCATATGGCAATGTAGTCGCTAACTAGTTATGTACACAGCATGTATACATTGATTCACTTGGCATGTTTCTTTCTTGCATGACAGCTTAGTATACGAATGTGCCCTATTTAATTTATATGATGTTCTTTATTCTATTAGACACAGCGTGCGTTAACTTGTTATGGTTATACTTCGCTGAATCGTTGTATTCACAGTTGTTTTTGGTGTTGCAGGCTCAGATACCCTTGCCGACCCCTCGCCGGTCAGCCAGAATCCAGCTGAGACCCCTGAGGCCCCATCCAGCCTAGAGGAGTGGATGTGATCACTCCTTTGGAGAGCGGCTTGGTCATGCCTGGCATAAGAATCTTCCTTTTTGAGGATAGTCATACTTGTATTTGTCATGACTTGTACATATTATTTTGTTCAGTTCGGTTTTCGTATTCTCTTCTTGTACTGTTAGTTTGATGTTTCTGATATTTACAGCTTCCGCGTATATGTTTTGCACGTATGAATGTTCCCTTGTGCGTGTGCATTTAGACCAGGTCTACGTGTACAGGCATGGGAGTACGTGTGTCATCGGTTTGGCTTTTGCTAACCCCCGAACCCTAGTCTTGGGTTGTGACATACGTATTGTTTGGTATCAGAGCATTCCTTGCTCTAGATGATAAGCATGTAGGCATGTGGGAAAGTGGTGAGGATATGATTATTTCTTTTTGATTTTTCTAGATTGTTGAGGAGTGTTGGGCGAGATTGTTTTGTGTTTGCGTCTGATTCTGTTCCATGTTACAGGATGGCGTCAGGTTTAGGCTCTCAACACAATGCCGTAAACAATGAAAGTGGTTCAGCACCATCACCACAGGCACAAAACACAGATGAACGCATCCTCATGTTATTTCAGTCCATGCAAGCTCAATCACAGTCAATGCAGAATTTACAGGCACAAGTTGCAACCATATTAGATAGACAAAGTCAAGCCCTAACTCCGTCGCATGTAGACCAGCAGGTGGTCTTTCAGCCGAGAGAGAACTGCCCGAATGCCCTATACGATAAATTTCGCAAGCGAGGAGCCATTGAGTTCTATGGGACAGAAGAGCCATTGAAGGCAGAACAGTGGCTAGAACAGACAGAGGACGTATTTGAGACTGTAGTGTGCACGAACCGGCAGAGGATCGGATTAGCAGCCTCCATGTTCAGAGACGTCGCGAAGATGTGGTGGAAGAGTGTGAAGGACTCATACAGAGATCTGCCTAGTGCGACAGTTTGGGGGACATTCAAGCAATAGTTCCGGAGGAAGTTTATCCTGGCTCATGTGTTTCGAGCCAAGGAAGTTGAGTTCTTAGCCCTCCGACAGCAGTAGATGACCGTGGCAGAATATGTGAACAAGTTTACTCAGTTGTCGCATTTTGTGCCAGATATGATTAGCACCGAAGAGAGGAAGGTGAATCGGTTCGTCGAAGGTCTGCATCTCCGGTACATGTACCACGTGACTGCTTTTCAGCGTCCGGCTACGTTTGATGATGCAGTGGATAGGGCCTATTCTGCTGAGGCCATCCACCAAGCCGCGAGTGCCGATGAGCCTAAACGACAGCCGCCATTCAGTGCATGAGGACAAGTACAGAAGAAGATGAAAGGCCAACAGAGTATTTCCAGTTCTGCCAGTGTGACCTGTGAGCACTGTGGCAAAGGCCATAAGTCTGAAGTTTGTTGGAGGAAGGCAGGTGCTTGTTTCATCTGTGGTTCGAGGGAGCATATGATGGCCAGTTGTCCTCGGTATAAGGCTTCTCAGCCTCCACCATCTAACACTACCTCTGGTGCAGCTTCTGGCAGATCCAGTGCGCCCCCAGCTCTGAGCAGATCCCAGACATCTTGTCTAGGCCCAAGACAGCCTCGTCAGACAGCTCATGCATATGCCGCTACCCATGAGAGTGCTGAGGATCCACAGGTGGTTGAAGGTACTGTTCTGATTTCGCAAGCTGAAGCGTTAGCATTGTTCGATTCGGGGTCTAAGCATTGTTCGATTTGGGGTCTACGCGGTCATACGTAGCACCTCATTTTGCTGAGCGGTTGCAGTAACCATCGAAGCCGTTGCCATATGTGTTGGTTGTATCCACCCCAGTTGGCAAGCGAGTGGAGTGTAGTGTATACTACCCCCATTGCGTCATGCGGATTGCAGGTCATCAGTTACCTGTTGATTTGATCCTTTTGTCGATGCTGGATTTTGATGTGATCCTTGGTATGGATTGGCTCGCTCGATATCATGCCTGTGTTAACTGTTACAACAGGACGATCTTCTTTGACTTAGGCAAGGGCTTCCGTTTCGAGGCAGTCAGCAGAGATGCCCCAGGCATGTGATTTCCGCATGTAAGGCAGATCGCTTGATCCGCAAAGGGTGTGAAGGCTTCATTGCCTTTATCTCGGCGAGGACAGAGACGAAGCAGCTAGGTGAGATTCAGGTGGTCTGTGACTTTCCCGGTGTTTTCCCGGACGATGTGCCAGACCTACCCCCGGTTCGAGACGTGGAGTTCGCCATTGAGCTTGTTCCCGGCACGGCACCGATCAGTGAAGCTCCGTATCGCATGGCCCCAGCCGAATTGTCAGAGTTGAAGAAGCAATTGCAGTAGCTTTTGGACAAGGGTTTCATTTGCCCGAGTGTCTCACCTTGGGGAGCACCAGTCTTGTTTGTCAAGAAGAAGGATGGCACTTTTCGGATGTGCATAGACTACCGACAGCTGAACAAAGTGACTATCAAGAACAAGTATCCCCTACCCAGGATTGATGAGTTGTTTGATCAACTTCAGGGTGCAGCTTATTTCTCGAAGATTAATTTGAGATCTGGATACCACCAGTTGAGGGTCAAGGAAGATGACATTCCTAAAACTGCCTTCAAGACTCGTTATGGCCATTATGAATTCCTCGTGATGCCTTTTGAACTAACCAATGTACCTGCAGCATTTATGGCGTTGATGAATAAGATCTTTGCTCCTTTCTTGGACCAATTCGTAGTTGTTTTCATTAATGATATTTTGATATACTCGAAGTCAGCAGAGGAGCATAGGGAGCACTTGAGGAAAGCCTTGTCTTTGTTGAGAGAACATCGCTTGTTTGCCAAGTTGTCAAAGTGTGATTTTTGGCTTGAGCAGGTTGCATTTTTGGGTCATATCATTTCACGAGAGGGATTGGCAGTTGATCCATCTAAAATAGAGGCAGTGGTGAGTTGGCCTAGCCCTAAGACAGTGACAGAAGTTCGAAGTTTCCTTGGTCTAGCAGGTTACTATCGTCGCTTTGTCCAGGATTTTGCTAAGATCTCTTCTCCTTTGACGAAATTGACCAGGAAGAACGTGTCATTCTATTGGACTGAGGAATGTGAAGCCAGTTTCCGGACTTTGAAAGAGAAGTTGACTACAGCCCCAGTGTTGACCTTGCCAGACGGTAGTGAAGGGTTCGTGATATATTTTGACGCTTCTCGAGTTGGTTTAGGTTGTGTGTTGATGCAGCACGAGAAGGTAATTGCATATGGATCGAGACAGCTGCGAGAACATGAGAAGAATTACGCCACCCATGATTTAGAATTGGCAGCTATCGTGTTTGCTTTGAAGCTGTGGAGACATTATCTATATGGTGTGAGATTTGAGGTCCATTCCGATCACCACAGTTTGCAGTACCTATTCACGCAGCAGGAGCTGAACATGAGATAACGCAGATGGCTTGAGCTTATCAAAGATTATGACTTCCCGATTAAATATCAACCAGGCAAGGGGAATGTGGTGGCAGATGCACTCAGCAGGAAAGTGGAGTCTGTGCAGATGTTGAGCAGTTTCCTTTTGGAGCTCCATGGTCTCCCTGTTGAAGTGAAACTAGTGGATGAGTATGTGACTTTGGCTAGTACACTAGTGATTCAACCTGAGATGATTCAGCAGATGAAAGACAGGCAATTCGAAGATCTCACTTTGAAGCACGTTCGAGACCACATTGGAGACAGACCCGATTTCAGATTAGAGGACGGTGTGCTCTACTTTCGGAATAGGTTGTGCGTGCCAGCAGTTGATGACTGCAAGGAGAAACTGATGTATGAAGCACACTATGCTCGATATGCGATGCATCCAGGCAGCACGAAGATGTATCGGAATCTCAAAGATCGCTTCTGGTGGAACAATATGAAGAGAGAAGTAGCAGGGTTTGTTGCCCGATGCTTGACATGCCAGAAGGTGAAAGCAGATCATCAGAGACCTCCAGGCTCGTTGCATCCCTTGCATATACTGCAGTGGAAATGAGAACACATCACCATGGACTTCGTTTTAGGATTACCTCCGACGAGTAAGAAGAACAACGCCATTTGGGTGATTGTAGATCGATTGACGAAATCAGCCCATTTCATCCCTTTTCGGAAGGGTATGATGTTTTCAGAGATGGCGAGGAAGTTCGTGGATGAGATCGTCAGGCTCCATGGTACCCCAGTGTCAATTGTATCCGATTGTGACAGCCGTTTCGTTTCTTCATTCTGAAGAGCATTCCAGGAGGCTATGGGTACGAAGTTGAACTTCAGCACGGTATATCACCCACAGACGGATGGACAATCAGAGCGAACTATTCAGACTTTGGAGGACATGTTACGAGCCAGTGTATTGAGTTATGAGAAGGAATGGGATCTCCATTTACCGTTGTGCGAATTCGCCTACAATAACAACTTCCACGAGAGTATTGGGATGGCGCCATATGAAGCATTGTACGGTCGCAAATGTAGAAGCTCAGTATGTTGGGAAGAAGTTGGAACACGGAGTTTTCATGGACCGACGATCATCGCCAAGACTACGGAGAAGGTACAAAAAGCAGTTGAGAACTTGAAAGTTGCTCGGTTGAGACAGAAGAGTTATGCAGACACTCGCAGACAGCCATTAGAGTTTCAAGTTGGTGAATGGGTTTTTCTGAAAGTCTCACTGATGAAGGGTACGATTCGTTTTGGCCAGAAAGGCAAGTTAGTTCCACGATATGTCGGACCGTTTGAGATCAAGAGTCGGATTGGTGCTTTGGCCTACCGATTAGCTTTTCCCGAGATGTTTTCAGGAGTACATGATGTTTTCCACGTTTCAATGCTTCGGAAATATGTCCACAATCCTTCCCATGTCATTCGTTACGACGATGTGCAGATCCAGCCGAATGCCGCATACGTTGAGCGACCGTTCTGTATCGTTGAAACCCGAGAGCAGATACCCGCACTAGAACAATTCGATGGGTCAAGGTGCTGTGGGAGCACCATAGTCCCGATGAGGCTACATGGGAATTAGAGGAGTAGATGGCGCGACAATATCCTGATCTGTTTATGCAGGTATGAGTGAGAGAGTGAGTGAGCATTCTAAGGACGGAATGATTCTCAAGTAGGGGAGGATATAATACTCCGACCTAGCTTGACCTCGTTTAGCGCCTAATTAATCTTGTTTTCATTGTTACTTGTGTTTTACTTGTGTTTTGGGTTCGTTGCGGGTCATGGATAGGTAGTTGGGTTGAGTTTGACCTGGATTAGGTAGACCAAGCCCTTTTTTGTAATTTTAGCTTTTCTTAGACATGGTCATTTTTGCATCATCTTGATGTCAACACATGTCTTTCGTTGAGCTCGTTAACTCTCGTAACTACGTCATTTGCAACCGATGTCGTATGATTCCATTGGACTAGGATTTGACTCGAAATGTAATTTGTCTTAACCTTGGGCTTGTATGTAAACTTGCATTTTTGGTTATATATATCAGGGAGGTCCGGCCATTCCATAGACTCACGTTTTCTCTCTTCTCTCACTGTTCACGTGGAATTCTCTCTCTCCCTCCTGACTTCTCTCCTCCATCGATCAAGCTAATTTGAGGGATTTTTGGTTAATTCATTCCCTGGTGTGTTGATTGAGGTGAGCTAAGGTTTCTTCCATTTCCCTTGTCTCCTTCTTCTACTTCTTCTCCTTCTTGTTTCCATGAGTGCATGATGTGTCTTGATATTCTTTCTCTTTCTCATGCATGCATGTTGCAGTGGATCATGTTTGGTTATGTATGAGCCCAAGGACAGCAAGTTATGTAATTGAATCCCATTAAGGCAAGTATAACCATAATCTGTGAGAACCCATATTGGTATTCGTTTGATTTTGGTTAATTCACATGAGTTTGCATGGAAAACGTGTTTACAGCCCAATTTGTTAGTATTCCCTCTTTCTTTGTTGGATATTTGCACTTCTGATGTCATTACAGGTTTTCTGCACTTGATTCAGAATTTGACCCCGTGCATTGTATGGCTAAGCCGTATGTCACCTACGGCTTAAAGTCCAGAGAGGGTGGAAACCCAGTTTTCTTCTATGGCCAGTACACGCCTAAGCCGTATATTGCCTTACAGCTAAGCCGTACCTCAACCATGACCAAGCCGTAGATCAGTACAGGGTGCCTTCTTCTGGATTAACTGAAAGCAAACAATTGACAGTTCCTCCTACGGCTCAGCCACGGCTAAGCCGTAGAACAAAATACGGGTGAACCGCACTTGCGGATCAACAGTAAAGGGAACCGCGGGCAAGCCGTAGTGCATATTACGGCTACGCCGTAAGATGCCTACGGCTAAGCCGTACGTTCACCTACGGTTAAGCCGTATCACCCCTGGAAAAATGAATAACAAGAATAGGCGTAAGAAAAAGACCTATATGGCCTTCATGATAGAATATAGAACACCTAGACTTGCCCAATAGAATATGATACAATGCGTGAATGATCTCGAGGGCTGCGAATCATTCATGTTCGTTATCCAGCTGTTAAGCACCTCCCCATGGGTGTTGGTTTAAGGGACTTCGGTGCACCAGCCAATACAATGCAACACTAGACAACGGTGCATCGAATAACTTAAAACTACATCATCATGCACGGTTAAAAACACTGGATAATTATATTAGAATTGGCTAGTAAATGACTTTGGCTCACTATACTAATAGTTGCTTGCATGACATGTTGTTTGTCAACTGTTGATCTCCGCTCTATCGCATGATTACTTGTTTCAGATACTTCACATAGTTGTTTCTTTACCTTGAGTATGCATGGATAATTCACGTATAAGACATGTTCTAAGATATGCACGTATGATATGATTGTCACGATCTACTCAGGGTTTTCATGATTGACTCTATATGGTCAGGTACTACTTAGCCTCAGCCTTAGGATCCCGACGGGGTGAATTTGGTATAGTTTTCATGGCCTTGCTGCAGTAAGAAAATGTCTTAGGGAACCGAACCCCATGAAACTGAGACCCATTGTATCCTGGCCCGGACAATGGTATTCTTTGCACGATATAAGATCCCTCTTTTGGGAGCATATGGCAATGTAGTCGCTAACTAGTTATATACACAGCATGTATACATTGATTCACATGGCATGTTTCTTTCTTGCATGACAGCCTAGTATACGAATGTGCCCTATTTAATTTACATGATGTTCTTTATTCTATTAGACACAGCGTGCGTTAACTTGTTATGGTTATACTCCGCTGAATCGTTGTATTCACAGTTGTTTTTGGTGTTGCAGGCTCAGATACCCCTGCCGACCCCTCGCCGGTCGGCCAGAATCCAGCTGAGACCCCTGAGGCCCCATCCGGCCTAGAGGAGTGGATGTGATCACTCCCTTGGAGAGCGGCTTGGTCATGCATGGCATAAGAATCTTCCTTTTTGAGGATAGTCATACTTGTATTTGTCATGACTTGTACATATTATTTTGTTCAGTTCGGTTTTCGTATTCTCTTTTTGTATTGTTAGTTTGATGTTTCTAATATTTACAGCTTCCGCGTACATGTTTTGCACGTGTGAATGTTCCCTTGTGTGTGTGCATTTAGAACAGGTCTACGTGTACAGGAACGGGAGTACGTGTGTCATCGGTTTGGCTTTTGCTAACCCCCGAACCCTTGGCTCAGGTTGTGACAATATGTACCCCCTTCTTTTCCCAGTCATATGTGTCTCATAATTTCCTATCGCCTAAATGGCCATATGAACCACCACCACTCCTGAAGAATTCTTTGGAGGATACTTTAGCCAAATTGGTTGAGTTCACACAAAATGCCATGCAAACCATACAAAAAAGATGAACAACACATGAAAAGCCTAATGACTTTGATTAATCAAATAGGGCTTGAAATGAGAAAACGAAATGCTACCCTTGGAATTGAAGATGATCCTACATTCATTGAAGATCTTGTCGATGTGGATCACACAAACACACAGTGGATATCCAAGGGTATACATGAGAACATAGATGATAGTGTGATGAATGAACCAATTGATGAATCACATGAGCCTGTGTGCCCCACTTTTACTCAATATTGCCCATTCCACTTCATCAAAGAAGAATCTATGCTCTTTTACATAAATCCTTTCTATGATTCAAATTCCTCTGATGAATTTGTCATTGCAATCTTTCACAAATTTGATATTCCTACAATTGAGGAAACCGCAAATGAACCTATTAAGCCTAAAAAAAAAAAAGATTACAATTGGGAGGATGACCTCATTTTTCATATTTCTGAGTTGGATAATTTGGAATCCTTGGAATCATGTACTGACTTCTTCATGAAATCTGATGACCCAACCCTCAGAGAAATTTCCCTTGCATTTCTTGACCTTTAATGTTATTCAAAGAAACTTGTAAAATTGGAAAATAGTGGTCCCATTCAGACTCCCAAGTCTGATAATTTGGAATCCTTTGAGCTCGTGCCTAAGCAGACCATGAAATCAATTCAAATGAATTTATGGCACGGGAGGACCTAGGGCCACCCAGTTCCTCATTACATCCTCTCCTATCTTTTGAAGATCTATTGTTAAGGGAAGAGGAAGAAATTTTCTTTATGGTCCCCTCTTCACACTGTCTACAGGAATATGCAGTCCTCATGTTCATTGAGCCCACTACCCACATTGTTTCATCTCTTTCTGTGCTTCTTGTAAACTGTGTGGAGGAAAATTTCATTTGGGATTTAGGTGGAGTCATGGTTTCGAATCTGGTAGTGTAGTTTTTTCTTTTCTTTTTAGCATAGATATTTTCTTTTAGAATAGCTTCTTGTCTTTTTGTTCATGTTTTTTTGTTTTGTCTAACCTTGGACAGGAAGCAGGTTAGACATATCTTCAGGTGACTTTTTCTCTCTATTACAGTTCTGCATTGCATGCATAAACATCAAGGACGATGTTCATCTTAGGTTGGGGGTGGGAACAAGCACACTTGTCTAATTTTAGACAAATTTTTTTTTTGATTTTTCTGTCAATTTTATCAATTTAGTAAGTTTTTAATCATTTTAGTTTTTTTTAACAAAAATTTAGGACCTTTATTTTTTGTTAGCATTTATTTAAAGAAAGTTTTCAAAATAATTGAAGCAATTTGAAGATATATAGAAATTTGAACATTTTTTACTCAAACCTCTTTAACTCTATCTTGCATTGCCTCTAAACATACAATGTATCCAAACAAACAAAGTATATTAAAAAGGTTACTAAGATGGGTTACTAGTTGTGATTCCAATTCTATTACAATATTTAAACAATAATGAAAATTAACCAAATCACAAACAAGACTAAAATTATAAACACCACAAAATCAAAGACAAGAACAATTGAAAAGAAACAAATTTTACTAGCATAAAATTGTTTTACAAAAGATTGAAAATAAAAAGCAAACAATTACATACTAGGATGGATGAGAATTCCTCCTTCTAGTTGACATTTCAAGGTTGGTGGTGTGGCTTTAGGGCTAAGCCTCCTTGCTGACTTAAGATGGAGAGACAAGAGAGGGAGAGATGGAGTGCAAAAATCTAGAGGTGAGAGGCGGGTAATTCTTTCATGAAGGATATGAAAAAGGGATGCCCTATTTATACTTTTTCAAGTCCTATTTATTCTCAAACTTTAAAATCTTAAAAATAATTAAAAAATTGAAAGAAAATAGGCTCTGGGCGTGACATATCTTTTGGGATTTTTTTCCTTTTTTTTTTCCTTACTTGCTTTGATTGAAAGTTTCTTTTGGATGCTTCTTTCCTTCTTTGTCTTTGTCACCTTGCATTGAGATCTTTTAAGAGATGAAGTAAGGATAAGAATCCTCTTTTCGATTCAAACTTGGCCCACATGAGGTGTAGAGCTTCCCTTTTTATTTCTTTGCATTGTCAACTTTCTTTTTTTTGGAAAGTTCTCCTTGTTGGCTTCAAACTTGAAGAGATCTTCTAGATAATTCTCCCTTGATTTTTCCTTTATTTTTTCAATCAAAATCTGCTCCAAAACATGTGTTGGACGTGGAATAGCTTTCTTGGATATTTATTTTTATTTTTTTTCAATTAAATCTTCTCCTTCTCCAAAAAGAACTCCTATGTGCCTTTCCTTATCCATCATTGATGAGATATTTTTCAAATTCTTTTCAAAATCTCTTAAAAATATGTAACAAATAAATGGACCCCATCTTGGATGTTTTACAAGTGTACCCTACACATATGTATGTGTGTGTGCGACCGTGAAGCTGACTTTTTGCAATTTTCTTCCAATTTCTTTTTCTCTTTATTTTTTCTCTCATTTCTTTTGAAAATCAATTCCTTGCCTCAATTCTTTATAAATGAGACTCATATTATCAATTTCCTACAAAACAAATGTCAATTCATGTGAAAAGGCAATTTTACCCCTAGATTACAAATGCATGAATGCGGACCCATTTCTCATGAAATGATAATAAAAATGCACACCATTTTTCATGAGTTTATATGAATGAACTAATGATGATTAAAACTCAATTTATTTCATGAGAAAAATTATTTTCACAAAACTTTCCAAATATGGCAACTTTATGAATATATGCAAAAAGTGTGATTTTTAAACAATTTATGCAGGAATGCATTACAATGAATTTAAAATGCTTGAGACCACTAAATCACACTCAATGAGGCTCTTTTAAGTTAATAAGTCCTTAAAATAGTTCAAAATGTGTATGAAACTATGCATTTTTAGAGACTCATCATGAAGTATGCATCGGATACGGCTAGGTGCTCCTACAATAGCTCGGTAGAGTCAAACTACTTGAGAAACCTAGTTGTACATAAGGTAGGATGTTGATATAGGCATTCTTCCTGTACACCAAGTTTGCAGGTCTTAAGCTAAAAATCCAACTCTTTTCTTCATCCGAAAGGTCAACCTCTCGACCACCCTCGACTTTGTCAATCAGTGGCTCCATTGCATTTCTCGTGCTAGTCGGAACTTTAATGTTTGGTACAGAGGTGCGAAAGGTGACATAATTATTAAAATTACGCAAATGCTGGCATGATTCAATCATAGTTGTCAAGCAGCTTCCGCCCACCGCGCATTCCGTATAAATACTCTTCGGTGCACTACTGTGCAAATGAAGCCCGTTGTAGTGGTACGGAAACTAGGTGTATAATAAATACTCGGCGTAATATTGGTTGAAAGCTTTCCCCTCTCTAACTGTGAAAGTTGATAGCTTTAACTCGATTAACATGTATGCCACAAAAGCTGGACCGAGAGCAAGCCTATGTCCAAAAGCCATTATGAGCACGGGGTATATGCCACTAGGCTTGATTTTTCTTTTAGCACTTGTAAAAGGAACATCAGATAGCCAAGCTATTAAGAATGCGCAAGCCAGCACTTCATCTTCAAGTCTAGATAATTAGCAACAATATATAGCATGAAATCGCGCTTTTCATGATAAACAATCTTTGGCTGCTTCTTAGGATTCTAGTAGTGGATAAGCTCCCTCCACTTGCAGTATCCCTCATTTGAAAAGAAGTGGCTTGTAGTGGCTTTCATCCGCTTCATCCACAAAGCAATTTTACCCCGGCTTTGACTGTTTGTTTGAATTGAACCTTCGAGAACAAAAAGGAGATAGCAAGCATCCTGAAATTCATCATCCATGGTGGCCAATTCGTCATTGGATGGGATGGTCTCATCAAAATGCTCGCCATAGGGTGATAAGCCAAAGATTTTCTTTATCTCCCATGGAGAAAATCCTAACTCGATGTTTAGAGTAATGAAGGTGTTGGTGGCAGGACAAAACAATTCGAGAATGGCCCTGCATATGTTCTTGTTTTCACACGGCACTCTCTGTGTAGTAAAATTTGTTAATGTCATTGTAAGAATGTGTTGTCAATTACGTGACCCAAGTCTAGTCTAGCTCTAGAAAGATCAACTTACATCTATAAAGATCAAGATCAAGTTAGATCAAGGAAGCTCAAGGTCTATCAATGAAGATCAAGCAAGTTCAAGGAAGATTAATATCAATCAAATCCATCATCTAGAAGACCTTCTATGAGTGCCAAGGGATAAGGTAACATTGACTCTTAATGTCGGTAGAGATAGAGTGGGAAAAGGGTTTCTAAACACCCTATTTTTGAACTGCGGCTTGGACCATGGCTAAGCCGAAGATTCTACAGCTCACTTTCTAGAGAGAAAATTTTGAATCATTTGTTCTACGGCTGACCCTACGGGTGCACCGTAAAAGGGCTACGGCTAAGTCGTAGTATGATTCACGGCTAAGCCGTAAAGTTTATGGGCTACTTTACAGAGAACAATTTTGGGAGATTTTAGCTTAGGGTTGACCTACAGCTAAGCCGTATAAGTATTTACAGCTAAGCCATGAGAAAAAAAATATTGAATATGGGTCAAACTAGCTATTGGATGTTGTTAGAGATTACAGCTAAGCCATAGGCCATCTTTTCCTAGTCGTAGATCTGACCGTTGGAGCTTTTCTATATTTAAAGAGGACCTCTCCTTTGTTCTAGAGACATATATCAAACTGTGAAAACCTCCAACATAGCTGAGCTTTTGCACCATTAGTAAAATCGTACCAAAAAGCTCCCATAACCACCTTCTTTACAACTCTTAAAGTATCATTATTTTCCTAAGAAGAGTAGTTGTGCATTAAGGAAAGGTCTACATTCAATCTGAGAAAATCTCAGCCTCCCAAACCTTTTTAAAACCTCTTTCCTTGGTTGAGTACTCATCTGAAGATCTTCATCACCAAGGATCAAGCATAAGAGGTCAAAGCTTGGAGGTAGTCTTTCAAGCTTCAAGAGCATCACTCAAAACTAAGGTATACAGTTCCTTGTTTGGGTATTCTGCTTTATTTCAATTTTCTTTGCTGTATATGGTGGAAGACAAACCACCACATCAAAATTTGTTGTAGTTGGTGGATTAGATCAAGGATCAACCACCTGATCAAAAACCCAGTTGGTGGAAGACAAACCACCGGATCAAAAAATTATTGCAAGAGGTGTTTGTTATGTAAGTACCTCATATTCAGTGGAACCAAGAGAGATTGCTCTTGAGAGTGGATGTAGGTCTGGGACCGAACCACTATAAATTTCTGTTGTGTGTGGTGGATGCCTTATAGCCTTATTTACTTGTGTTGATAATCTTTTTGAGTTATATCTTCTTTGTTCTAGTAGCATTTCTACACACTATCAGCACACAACTCTGAGCATCTTTCTTGATCTTACTTGTGGCCTGTTAATTTTAAATTAAGTCTTTAAATTGCACACTAATAAAACTCATATCTGGAAAGAAATTTGTTAAAGTCCTATTCACCCCCCTTAAGGCTTGGTGAGATCTAGCTGTTGCATTTTTAATTGGTATCAGAGCGGGTTATTTCTTAAGGGTGTAATAAGCTGAAGTATATCCTTTTTGCTAGATTCACCATGAATCCTGATGGAAGCTCAACTACCCGGCCTCCTTTCTTTGATGGAACAAACTACGCCTTCTGGAAAGCTCGTATGACAGCATTTTTTGAAATCCATGGACTGGGCTGTTTGGGAGGCTGTAGAGAAAGGCTGGATGGAACCCACTGAAGAAGTGACTATAAATGGTGTCAGAGCCATTAGACCATTGGATCTAGCAAGATGGTCTGCTACTCAACTACTTCTTAAACAAAACAATGCTAGAGCTTACAATGCTATAGTGTGTGCCATGAATCAAGAATAGTTTAAAAAGATCATGACAACCACTAATGCAAAACAGGCCTGGAGAATCCTTGAAGTTACTTATGAGGGTACCTCTATTGTTAAAAGATCTAAACTTTAGATGCTCACAAGTCAATTTGAAAACATTCGTATGGAAGAAAATAAAATATTTACAGACTTTCATACAAAGCTCATGAAAATTGTAAATGAAATATGGGCTCTAGGGGAAACTCTTCCGGAAGGTAAAATCTGTAGTAAAATCTTGAGATCACTTCCGGAAAGATTCCATCCCAAGACAACCTCTATAGAAGAATACAAGGATTTAGAACAAATGAAAATTGAAGATTTAGTAGTATCCCTTCAGACCTTTAAACTAAAATTTAATAATGAAAAAAAGAAATCAATTGCGCTAATCACTTCTCATAACACATCTTCTTCTAAAGATATCATAGGAATAACTAGTGATGATGAGGATGAAGATGTGGCTCTTTTGGCTAAAAGATTTTTGAAACAATTTAAGAAAAATAGAGTGAAAGATTATAAAAATGAAAACATTAATGATAAACACAAAGGTTGGTCAAGTTCCCTCTCTAGAAGTAAGCATAAGGAGCCCATATGTTACAGGTGTAAGAAATTTGGACACATATCCACCGATTGTCCACTAAAAGGAAAATCCAAAAAGAAGAATCTAATAGCCACTTGGGATGATTCATCTGAATTAGATTCTAACTCATATGAGTCACATCAAAATGAATCAGACAAATATACAGTTCTAATGGCTACCACTACAACTTTCAACTTCCCTGAGGAAATGATTAAATCTGAAACATCACATGAAGAAATCTCAGGAAGTGAGTCAGAGAGTGAATATGAAAATTCAGGTGATGAGGATAATGACAACACCACGGATTCGTATGAACTACTTTATGAGGGAACGTGTAGACTGGTTGGAACTGTAAGTAAACAAAAAAACAAAATTAAGAACTTAAAAGAAAAGGTTGATAGTATTAATGCTGAAAAGGAGGAATTAATCAAAGAACTTGAAAGAGTAAAAGCCCAGTTATCAATCGAAAGAGAAAATGAATCAAATTAAGAGAAAACGAAAAAACACTTTGGAAAATAAAAGATGAAAATAATGTTCTCCACAATGAAGTGGTTGTTCTGAAACGATATAAAGAAAAGTATTAGTATAGATTTACCCAAAATGATGAGAAGTACATTAGACTATTCAAACTTAGAAAATCTTATAAAGATACAACCGGTCTTGGATATGACAAAAATATTAATCAATCTCCAAGTTCTGGAACTGTTTTTGTCAAAAGTGCTCTAGAAAAGGAAGATACCAATGTAAAAAACAATTTGGATAGAGCGTCTACCAGTACTCATACTGTTTCATCTAATGTCATTTGTCATTATTGTGGAAAAAGGGGTCATTTCAGAATGGAGTGCAAGTTGAGAAAAATTCATCATAACATTAGTCTAACAAATGAGGAAAACACTTCAAAGAAAGTGGAACTTGAAAACAAAATGCTGAAGTCTCACAAAAACAAGTTCCCCTTGAACCAAAAGTTGAATAATCTATTAAAAAAAGTCCAGCAGTTAAGAAAACAATTTGAAATATACAAAAGAGATGGAGCAAAAATTGGAGTAAACATTATTTTTCCCCAACATAAAACATTTCAAGTGAAACATCAAAAGCCAATTGGGATCCCCACTACTAGTGCACCTAAGTGGATGCCTAAAAACAAGAACCTAGTGGTTTACATAGCCTTTAAAGTTGCAGATCAATCAAGATGGTATCTGGATAGTGGATGCTCAAAACATATGATTGGTGATAAATCATGTTTGTCTAAATGATTGAATTTGATGGAGGCACGGTTACTTTTGGAGATGGCAGTACTGCCAAAATTATTGGTAAGGGAACTTTAAATGTTCCAAACCTACCACCTTTTGAGAATGTTTTATGTGTTGATGGGTTGAAACATAATTTACTTAACATATCTCAAATTTGTGATAAAGACTATACTGTGAACTTTAGTAGTCATAGTTGTGAGATCTCAAGGAATGAAAAGATAATCTTGAGAGGTCTCAAAACTACCGACAATTGTTATGTGGTTGGAAAATCAAATACTTCATCCTCCACTTCTTGCTTACTGACTAACACTGATGAAGCTAAGTTATGGCATCAAAGAGTTGGGCATGTAAACTACAGGGACTTATCCCATCTAAACAAATATATTGAAGGACTGCCCAAGATCAGTAGCCAAGAAAAGATGATCTATGGAGAATGCCTTCAAGGAAAACAAATTAGAAGTGCCCATAAAATGGTGAATGCTATGAAAACTTCTCGACCTCTAGAACTTATTCATATGGACCTGGTTGGACCAACAAAAAGAGAGAGTCAAGGTAAGAAAAGGTACTTTCTTGTTATGGTAGATGATTACTCCAGATTCACTTGGGTTGCATTCTTGAGAGAAAAATCTGAAGCCTTTGGAGAATTTAAAAGGATAGTAAAACAAATTCAAATTGAAAAAGGCACTTCAGTAGCTCGAATCCGAAGTGATCATGGGAGAGAATTTGAAAATGATCAATTTGACAAATTCTGTAAGAAATATGGCATTCATCATGAATATTCAGCACCTAAAACTCCACAACAAAATGGGGTAGCTAAAAGAAAGAATCGAGTTTTTTAAGATGCGGCAATAGTCATGCTTCATAGTAAGAATCTTCCTAGAGACTTGTGGGCCGAAGCTATTAATACCAATTGCTACATCATCAACCAAGTCTATCTTAGGACTGGTACAAATCAGATAGCTTATGAACTGTGGCATGGGAAGAAACCAAATGTCAAATATTTTAAGGTCTTTGGAAGTAAATGTTACATTCTGAAGGACAGAGAATAGTTGAGTAAATTTGACTCGAAAAGTGATGATGGTATATTCTTAGGCTATTCGACATGGAGTTGAGCCTATTGTGTTCTAAATATAAGAACCGGAGACATCCAAGAGTCAATAAATGTTATTATAGATAATGAATCCATAGTTTCTGATGATGTTGATGAAGTGCAAGTTCCCTTAGTAACTGAACCCACATGAACCACAGTAAAAACTGATGTTCCTACTTCCACTGAAAATTTGGTAAATATAAAAGATCATCCTATAGAGCAAATTATTGGTGATTCTTTAATAGTTGTAAAAACTAGGAAACAATTGGAGAACATTATGAGTCACCAGTGCTTTACTTCTATTGTAGAACCGTCATGTGTTGATGAAGCCTTTTCAGACAGTGATTGCATAAAAGCAATGCAAGAAGAGTTGAACTAATTTAGAAGAAGTGATGTTTGGTACCTAGCTCCAAGACCAAAGGATAAAAATGTGATAGGTACTAAATGGATCTTCAAAAATAAACTTGATGAAAATGGCGTCATTGTTAGGAACAAAGCAAGGTTGGTAGCACAGGGATACTCTCAAATTGAAGGTATTGACTTTGATGAGACCTTTGCTCTAGTTGCCCGTTTAGAATCAATTAGGATTTTGTTATCTATAGCTTGCTTTTTAAAGTTCAAATTGTATCAAATGGATGTTAAAAGTGCCTTTCTAAATGGAATTTTGAATGAGGAAGTGTATGTTGAACAACCTAAAGGTTTTATAGACACAAAATTCCCTAATCATGTGTTTAGATAAAAGAAAACTCTGTATGGTCTTAAGCAAGCTCCACATGCTTGGTATGAAAGATTGACCAAATTCTTGTTAGATAATGATTTTCAAAGAGGTTATGTTGATAAAAGCTCTTTTCATCCAAAAGACAAGAGAGTTAGTTTTAATAGTGCAAATATATGTAGATGATATCATATTTGGCTCTACGTGTAATGAATTAACTGCCCAGTTCGCAAATCTAATGCAATCTAAATTTGAAATGAGTATGGTTGGTGAACTGAATTTCTTCTTAGGCCTGCAAGTCAAACAATTACGTGATGGTATCTTCATTTCCCAGTCCAAGTATGCAAAGGAATTGGTAAAACGATTTGGACTAATGGCTGGGAAACATGTCAAAACCCCCATGAGTACAACTATCAAACTTACTAAGGATGCTAATGATAACGGGGTGGACTCAAGCTTTATATAGAAGTATGATTGGTAGCTTGCTATACCTAATTGTAAGTAGGCCATACATAGCCTTTAGTGTGGGAGCTTGTGCATGATATCAATCAGATTCGAAAGAATCCCATCTGACTGCTGTAAAAAGAATGATCAAGTATATTGCAGATATAACTGAATATGGTCCGTGGTATCCTCATGACTCATCATCTTCCATTGTTAGATACTCAGATGCTGATTGGGCAGGAAACTTAGATGATAGAAAATCCACAAGTGGCGGCTGTTTTTATGTTGGAAATTGTCTAGTAGCTTGGCATAGTAAAAAGCAAAATCCCATATCTATTTCCACTATGGAGGCTGAATATATCGCCGCTGGAAACTGCTGTTCTCAACTCTTGTGGATGAAGTAGATGCTTATGGACTATGGCATTAAACAAGAAACAATGAGCTTGTATTGTGATAACACTAGTGCCATACATATTTCTAAAAATCCGGTCCAGCACTTTCGCACAAAACATATTGATATCCGACATCATTTCATTAGGGAATTGGTCGAAGAAGAAACCATTGTGCTAGAATATATTCAGACTGAACATCAACTTGCAGACATCTTAACAAAACCCCTAGATGTGTTAAAATTTGAAAATATGAGGAAATCTATTGGTGTTTGTTGTTTGGTTTAATTTGCACTTTGGCCGGGACCTACAGCTAAGCCGTAATTCATTTCACGGCTAAGCCATAAAATTCTACGGCTAACCCATATTTGTGCATACTTTACCCTATGGCTGAACTGTCAGGGTTTACGGCTAGGCCGTAAAATACTCTATAGCTAAGCCATACATTGATATTTTTGCCCTCGTTCTCCACACCGAATTCACATTTAAGGATGTACCCTTCCATTTCTTTCTTCCTCATTCTGTGTGGGACGCTTCTTCTGCCCTAGGGTCTCTCTCTTTTCTCCGTTCTTTCTCCTCTGCCTCTCTTCCTCAAGGTATACTCTCTCTCCTTGCCTCCACCGTTCTGATCTCCGTTTCCTCTTCCCTTATTTTTGTTTTTCTATGCTCGGTTCATCTGTATTGATTGTGTGCTTCTCCTTTTTGGGTTTTTGGCTTACATTCCTTTTTGTGGTTGGGTTTCCTCTTATTATCTATCTACTCTGTCACTATGCCTCCATGGACCAAAAATGCTTACCCCGCCGGTAAGAGGCCTAGATCCTCTGGAAGCTCCTCCAGACCTCGACAGAATTCACCACCCTCTCCCAGAGTTCTAGTTCCATGGGAACCCACTAGAGATAGGTCTTTTTCCTCTTGTCCCATTACTGTGGAGCGAAGTGTTAATATCCTTGCAGTTGAAAAATATGGAGTTCATACCCTCCTCTCCACGGTTGGGTAGGAAAATATTCTCAAATGGGGTGGTCCTGCCTTCCCATCTATCGTGCGGACCATGTATGCATCTATCAAGAAAGCATCTATAGACTCTCTATCTTTTGAGATTGAATTCACTGATGGCACCAATGTCATCACTCCTGCCATCCTTTCTGCCCTTCTATGTGTTCCTCTCTCTGATGTGCCTCCTTCGGTCATCAAGGACTCTTTTTCTCCAAAGAGGAAAAACAAACTGCCACTTTAGCTTTATGTGGAGAGACCATTCCTTGGAAGGACAAGGGCTTCCTCCCTGCAACTTCCTTACTTCCTCACTACCAGATTTTGCATGCCATCTTCATGTGTAATATCTATCCTAGGAAGGGCAATTTCTCTTACCTAGCCCCTTTCATGGTTAATGTCCTTTATTGTGTCCATACGGGGGTCAAAGTCTGCCTTCCATCTCTTATTTGTGCTTCCATCATTCGTTTCTGGCTATGTCCGGGTAAAGGCACCAATGCTTGCGTGTTTGGGTGTCTTATGACTCGCCTTGCCTCTTATTGTGGGGTAAATTTACCATCTGATGAAGCTCCTGAGTCTCACACCACCTTTGGGATCATCAATATTCAAAACATGCACTTCTCCAAGCAACAAGTGGCTGGTCCCCACTATCATGATTCTGGGGATGAAGAAGACTCACCGGACAGGCTTCCTCCTACAGCTCCCTCTACTGCCTCACCTGTTTCAGTTCCTCCTCTGACTTCTTCCTTTGCTTCTTTTGAAGCTCGGCTGACAGCACTTGAACAACGACAAACAAAGATGGAGAAGCTATTGAAGAAATCTTTCCAATACCTCTCAAAGATCTTCAAAAGCTACTGGAGAGACGATGTGGCGATTCCTTCCCCCTCTCCTCCTTCCGATTGATGTTCTGTTTTCTGTCCTGTGTTTTGTTGGCACTGCATTCTTTATGTATTGTGAAAATTGCATGTGCTTCACCTTATGGATATGGTACTGGGATTAGTTACATCTTTTGTATTTGTGGGTGATGTACTCTTTCTGTTTTTTCGGAACCTGTTTGTGCCTTGTTTGGCGCCTGTTTTCTCATATAATGTGGACATTACTTTGAAGTTGCTTCTCTCTGTGTGCATTTGTTTTTCTTCATGCCCTTCTATATATTTCATGCCTATGATGATTCTTGTGCTTTCCTATCTCTTTGTCAATATTGTGCCAAAAAAGGGGAGAATTATATGCATACCTTCAGGGGGAGCTTTCTAACCTCCCACCTTTCTAGTAGATTATGTTTAAAGACCTTTGCAGGTCAAGTATCATCAAAGGGGAGCCTCAATATGTTGAACTTTCAGGACTTATGTAGACCTGTCTGGTTAAGGTGTATTCAGTCTTGTAACACTTATTGTATCTTTTTGTTGAGTTAAAATGTCGTATCTTCTTCACTATGTGTATTTTTGTCACGAAATTGACAAAGGGGGAGATTGTTAATGTCATTATAAGAATGTGTTCTCAAT
Organism: Sextonia rubra; assembly: GCA_037013555.1. NCBI lineage: Eukaryota > Viridiplantae > Streptophyta > Magnoliopsida > Laurales > Lauraceae > Sextonia > Sextonia rubra. The sequence continues at coordinate 1,389,883 of JASUAD010000007.1, forward strand.
TACGTGACCCAAGTCTATTCTAGCTCTAGAAAGATCAAGTTACATCTATAAAGATCAAGATCAAGCTAGATCAAGGAAGCACAAGGTCTATCAATGAAGATCAAGCAAGTTCAAGGAAGATCAAGATTAATCAAGGCCATTATCTAGAAGACCTTCTATGAGTGCCAAGGGATAAGGTATCACTGACTCTTAATGTCCATAGAAATAGAATGGGAAAAGGGTTTCTAAACACCCTGTTTCTGAACTATGGCTTGGACCACGGCTAAGACGAAGATTCTACGGCTCACTCTCCAGAGAGAAAATTTTGAATCATTTGTTCTACGGCTGACCCCATGGGTGCACCATAAAAGGGCTACGGCTAAGCCGTAGTATGATTCACGGCTAAATCGTAAAGTTTACGGGCCACTTTCCAAAGAGCAGTTTTGGGAGATTTTAGCTTACGGCTGACCTACGGCTAAGCCATATAAGTATTTACGGCTAAGCCGTAAGAAAAAAAAATGTTGAATAGGGGTCAAACTAGCCATTGGATGTTGTCAGAGATTACAGCTAAGCAGTAGGCCATCTTTTTCCTAGCCGTAGATCTGACCGTTAGAGTTTTTCTATATTTAAAGAGGACCTCTCCTTTGTTCCAGAGACATATATCAAACTGAGAAAACCTCCAACATAGCTGAGCTTTTGCACCATTAGTAAAACCATACCAAAAAGTTACCACAACCACCTTCTTTACAACTCTTAAAGTGCCATTATTGTCCTAAGAAGAGTAGTTATACATTTAGGAAAGGCCTACATTCAATCTGAGAAAATCTTAGCCTCCCAAACCTTTTTAAAACCTCTATCCTTGGCTGAGCACTCATCTAAAGATCTTTATCACCAAGGATCAGGCACAAAAGGTCAAAGCTTGGAGGTAGTCTTTCAAGCTTCAAGAGCACCACTCAAAACTAAAGTATACAGTTCCTTGTTTGGGTGTTCTACTTTATTTCAATTTTCTTTACTATATATGGTGGAAGACAAACCACCACATCAAAATTTGTTGTAGTTGGTGGATTAGATCAAGGATCAACCGCCTGATCGAAAACCAAGTTAGTGGAAGACAAATCACCGGATCAAAAAATTATTGCAAGAGGTGTTTGTTATGTAAGTACATCATATTCAGTGGAACCAAGAGAGATTGCTCTTGAGAGTGGATGTAGGTCTGGGACCGAACCACTATAAATTTCTGTTGTGTGTGGTGGATGCCTTATAGCCTTATTTACTTGTGTTGATAATCTTTTTGAGTTATATTTCCTTTGTTCTAGTAGCATTTCTACACACGATTAGCACACACAACTTTTAGCATCTTTCTTGATCTTACTTGTGGTTTGTTAATTTTAAATTAAGCCTTTAAATTACACATTAATAAAACTCACATATGGAAAGAAATTTGTTAAAGTCCTATTCACCCTCTCCCCCCCACTCTAGGACTTGGTGAGATCTAGTTGTTGCATTTTCAGCGTTTACAGCTTCAAAAATGTAAGCTACTCTCAAAGTATCTTCGCAATCATGCTTGATCAAAGTCGTTTACTTCTGCCATTCTCTGACGCAGTTAAACCACCTATGAGGCTAATGACTTTCAATAACCCAAGTGTTTCCATCTTTGGTGTGGATGCCAAGTCCAATTGTTCTCAACTAGGAGATTACAGTACCATTTCAAGATTCAGGGTATATAGGTCCAGGGCTTCCATCTTAGTTCTTGGAATCTCCGGGAAATAATTTTAGTGCTACCAATGAATTTACCAGTCTTGAAATGGGCATGATGCTTTATCCGTGAAAATGGATCTGTCCTTGCAAGGATAGTCGGAGTCATTGTCATTACCTTTGGATATCTCTTCACAGATCAAGCAATGATTAGCTTATAAAAAACTCCAACCGTGTCCACATAACGGTGAAGTACACTCTCATTTGGCTGTTTCATTAGCTTATAAAAAACTCTAACCGTGTCCACATAAAGGTATAGTACACTCTCATTCGGCTGTTTCATCCCCTTGTAGGATCTCCAAATATGTAACGGGGCTTGTCAAAGCTCACTTGGTTATTATTCTCCCAAATGGTGTTATTAGCTATGCACCAAGAAGTATACCGGTTTAGCACCGTCAGGGCTTTAGTCCCTTGATTTCTCAAAGTGGTGGCAAACACTTCGTTTGAGTCTCTTGCATCAAGGTTACTTGTAGCTATGCCCTTAGAACAACTCTTTGATCTACCGAAAATTGAGCTCGTGGGTGCTTTGCCTTTTCTATTTGGAAAGCAAAAAAAAAAAAAAAAAGAACATCATTAACAGCAGAAATAGCTAAGGCATAAAATTCCATCGAAATTTCAGCAGTATCTCCTAGTAAAAGACCAAAAGGAGAAAATAATACTCAGTTCTGAGACCAAGACTTGGCATCAAGGCACACTTAAGTCCCGGAACTTAAGTTTCCCGTCCAAACAGTTGTTCGAGCACCTTAAGACCTTTTTAGAGGGCAATATGATTTGTGTTCAAGCACAAAAGATTCAGCATCAAAATGCATGAAATGCATGCACAATGCAAAGTATGACAGCAATTATATACATCACAAAGCGCATACAAGTTTAACATGCATGAAAATGTAGCATGTGAAGGCAGACAACATGTTTTCAAGGAACGTTGAAGTGTGTTGTTTAGATAACAGAACTTCAACAACAATCAATAGTGAAGGGTCACGTTTCAAGTTTGTAATAGAATTGTCTGGCGGCTTCCATTGTAAGAAAATTAAGACCGGTAAATAAGCAAATCAACTGTAGAATTCATGAGATTAATTGAGATTAAAAGTCAAGTTGATAATCCTGCCAGAGTTCACAAAAGTTTGTAATATTCTCTACATGCCAAAGTTTCACAAGTTGGTTTTAGAATAGTCGCTCATTATTCCATGTGATGAGATTCAAGTCAAGCTAGATGCAACATGAAGAAGTGACCGTCGTCACTTCATTAGCTTATGGGATCAGGTATTGCATTCGAGTGATAGGTACAAATAAAGTATTCCAGTCATTTCTGAGTTTATTTCATTTGGAGGATCGAATGATTTTTAAAGTTGTAGAGAATGTGACACCCATCACAACATTATCATATTTATTTCTAATTAAACCTATTTTTTTAACTAATCATGTTTGGATGCCTAATTATACTAAATTAGTTTAGTTTTGTCTTATTATGTCTAGTGGTCAAGTTTGGGTTATGGATAAATAGCTTGGGCCGTGTTTGACTAAACCTTGGTAGGATTTATATGTGGCCATTTTGGGAATTTACTAGCCACATATAAATCCTACCAAGGTTTGGATAATTTACTAGGTCATTTTGGGGGTTTCCACTATGAGGAGTTTTTGCCATCTTGGAGTGTTTAGGAAAAGCCCTTTGAGCTCTTAAAGGCCAAGCAAGTGACTGAAATGCATATTTAAGGGCTTGTATGCGTAGTATCTAATCTCCATTTCAATAACTCTCTTATGTAGGGTGTAAAAGTTCGAGGATTTCTACTATATAGAGCTAAGGAAAGAGGCATCTCGAGTTTAAGCACAATCAAAGGCAAGTATAAGCAGAATCTTATAAATGCATGATATTGGTATGATGATTTGGATGAATTATATTCTATTTATGGTTACATTCAGCCCTCCTTATATATTTAACTTATCAAATTGAATGGATATGTTGTTAATGAATTGATGAATGAGGAGGATAGAATGGAAATGGAATTATAGTAATAAGATGATGATGAAAGTCTTGGAAACTATAATCAATGTAGGATACAAGGTTATTTGAGTGGAACATGAAGTTCCGTACAGGTACAAAGAGATGAAATAGAGAAATGAATTCAAATATTCTAAAGTTAATTCATGTTAAGTCTGATCAATCAGACGTGACACCGATTGATCAAGTTAGCACTCGTGCTCCAAGTTTGATTAATCAGACCTGTGTTTGAACAATCGGGTTGAGACTTTTGTTTTGGGTCTTGAAACCTATTTAACTATTTTCTTTATAAAAAAACCGTCTATAATTAACCTACTAAAATTAACTAAAAGTTAATTATAGTATAACCCGTTGACCCATAAAAATACAAATATTGCAATAAGACATCATAAACAAAATTCCAAACCAAGGGCACATAAACCTTAGGATTGTGGAATGCCAAGTCAAATACTACATCAAGATATTCAGAGCTAATATAACTCACTCAGAAAACTTCAGATGTGCTCAAAGTGCAGCAGTTCGAATTTCAGGGTTAGTGGACTTCAATTGGTTACTCAACTCACCAAACACCAAATTTAGGGTTCATTGCCTCAAAACCTAGGGGTCACCAAACACATAAGAGCTTTTGGATTACCAAAGTGGTTGAAAATCACTTGGCAACTCCAAAGCATATTTAGGAATGATGCTTTAAAGTTTCAAAGTATTTGGACTTCATTTCAGCTCAAACTCAAGCTTTAGTAACCGTCTACTAGTTCTTTGGGGTCACTGTGATAATTGACACTTCTATATGTCAAAATTAGCTAAAACTCCTGGGGAAAGTTCAAATTATATTCAGGAGTAGCTCTACAAAATTTTAAGTTAAATAGGCATTGTTTGACCCAAAGTCCAACAAACATGTCAACTTTGGGTCAATGACCTTAAGATCACTAACCAAAGTCCTGCTTCCAGGTGACCAAAGTTGATGAAATTCAGATGCAAAGCTCAAATCATGTTCAGAAATGACTCAACAAATTTTCAACCAAGGGGACTTCATTTAACCCTATTGTAGCTCCATGTTAGCTTAGGAGCCAGTGACCTTAACCACCCCCCCTCCTAAAAAAAAAAAGAAAAAACTTAGGGTCACTGGCCAAAATCACTTCTAGGAGGCCAAAGCTGATGAAAATTAGATTAGAGACTCAAAATGTGCTCAAGGTCCACTCCTCAAAGTTTCAAATCAATTGAATATCATTCTGGTAGAAAACAAGTTGATTGCCTGCAATGAGAAAGGGACATTGACTTAGAACATGCAACAGATGGGCCACTGGACAAAATCCTACTTCCACAAACCCAAATCATATGAAATTTGGATAATACTCCAAGATACTCCTGACATCAATACCTCCAAGTTTCAAGTCAATCTGAGCTCATTTGAGTCTCAAATAGTTGATACAAGGGCTCATTTTTATGAAAAGTCAAAAGGAGAGTTGACCAACCTTGAAAGGTCAAAACATGTTGAAATTTCTATGACACTCCAAAAATGGTGTTAAAAAACACCCTTCTAAGTTCGTGAGGATTGGACATCGTTCGGAGCCCAAACTAATAAAAATGGGTCACATGGGCAAAAAAACCAAAATTTGGCCCACGATCATTAACAGCTGTAAGGTGGTTCCTGACGGTTCTAAGTGGCTTTTTCCACTTTATTTTGAATTACAACTTCCCATAACTCCCCCAACTACCACTGAAGTATATAAAAGGCACACATGGGCTTGGGAGAAGGGGTTTGAATGAAGATTTGAAGGGTTCAAGCAATGTTTCCAAGATTCAAATGAAGATTCGAAGATTACAAGCAAGATCACAAAGCTCCCTAACATCCCAAACAACCATCAAACTTCAAAGCTCCCTCTGTTCCTCTTACTCTCACCAACTTAAGGTGAGGAATGGTTCAAGGGAGGAAGTATACATATTTGTTACTTGGAGAAGATGAGTTTCAAAGCCATTAAGTGCGAGGAAACTTCGATGAAAGAAACTACATTTTCTTTAGTTCTCTCACTTGAAGAGGCTTTATGCCTTCTTTAAGGTTGTGACAAAGTCTCTTTAGGTTTTATTTTTCTCCTTGAAAATCATAGGATCAAAATGATACAACTTTGGCCACGTTGCTTATACAGAAGCACCCTTTCCGAATGTGCACAAAAGGGATTCGTAACATTGAAGTAGTGACTACCAAAGATTGTAGCGATTCTACGGTCAAATTCAATACTCTTAGTAATCATCTAATGCTCTTAAAGTCAGAAGACACAAGTTTCAGTGCTTTGAAGGCACTACGAGGCAAACTTAGATGAAATAGGGACAAACAGTGGCCAAAGCAGCCACTGTCTAAGGTCATAGTGACCATAAGCCATGCTCACTAACCCTCTGTCTTCATTTTTTCTACATTTTGCACATCTTTTCATGTAATTCCTTAATTTTTTAAGTTTGGATCACATTTGAGACCAGAGGGAGGGGTTGTAATTTTCTAAAACTTGTAAGCAACCTGCATCCCCAAGGTCAGATCATTAAACCCATAAATTAAAGGGAATTCAACAATGATCTGGAGTTATTTTCTCATTCTTCTATGTGTTTGAGTGTGTGAATGTGAATAAGCCATGCTCACTGACCCCCTGTCTTCATTTTTTCTACATTTTGCACATTTTTTTATGTAATTCCTTAATTTTTTTCAATTTAGATTACATCTGAGACCAGAGGGAGGCTCTGTAATCATCTAAAACTTGTAAACAACCTGCGTCCTTAAGGTCAGAGCATTAAACCCATGTAATTAAAAGGAATTTAACAATGATCCGAAGTTATTTTCTCATTCTTCTATGTGGTTGAGTGTGTGAATGTTGGATTTGATTCCATTGTATTCATCATTATTTTTCTTGCATGATCATAACCTTTAACCAACTAGGATCGTTAGGTGTCAAAGACCTTGTAGGGCCCTAGCAATGGAACCATAGCCTTTAACATTGACCAATGAATTATAGAACGTATGAGTGATCTTAAAAGCTAAAAGACCTCATGTGTATCAACTAGTTGGTCTAACACTTAACCATTGGTGTGGGTTTAGGGGATACTAATGTACAACTCATATACAATGTAGCATCATTGATAGCCATACACTGGGTAACCTAAAATTACATCTAAATGGACAGTTAGAGACGATGGATAGTTAGACTAGGGTTGGTTAGTAAAATTTCTTGAATTATCAATCAAATTGTTTTTATCAAAACCTGCTTGTTTACTCATACTAAAATGAACTGAATGACAGAGAACCTAAGGGTACATGAATTAGAAATTAAGTAAGTTTGGAATTAAACCAAATTAAGTATATAATTATGAACTAAGTTTGGCCACTATAATGGATAATAGGAGTGTCTGGAACTTCTATCAGGTAACCAGATTGTACCAAGGTCTGGGACACTAGTTATATCCCACATAATTTGTCTAGCTCTCATAGTTAGTAGACTTAACCAAAGTATAAGCCACCTAATAAGTTACATATCAATTGTGATTCATAAAGCATGATTTATTCATTATTGCAAAAATGTGCTTAGAGGGCTTGAATTTCCCTCTCTAAATCAATTGTCCTATAAATCTATTGATATAGTGTAGATTACTTTATATCTGCATCTGCTTATATTTTGCAGAATTGTCATATTCATAGCTATTCCATTGATGTTATAGGCTCGGAGGCCAATTTTGGACTTGTAAAGACCCGGAGATAGAGGGAAGAACTCAAGAGGTTCCTCCAGACCTAGAGAATGGTCAACTGAGGACATCACCTAGTCCTTAGTTTAGGAGTGTATAATATAAGTTTACAATGTTGGTTTATTTTGGGAATAGAACTTGCATCATACCATTTCACTCATTTTAGTTGATTTTCATTGAAGAAAGGTATTGCCTTGCATATAGTAGATTGTACTGATGCTATACATGGATTTTGTAGCCAGTGTCTTCATAACGTACACTTGTACACATTGAATAGACATGGCATGTTAGTTATAAGATCATGTAGAGGGTTTTGGTTCTTTATAGTATAATGTATAAAAATCTTAATTCTTGTATATAAACAAAAATGTTTTTAAATTAAGGACTATTCAAACTATGAGATCACATGGAATATGAATTGTATAGGTGATAAGTACAAACTTCCACATTGAATACTTCGTGACAGATGTCATTGAGTGACCTCATACGCATTAAGATTGTAAGTATTCCTTGTAGATTCTAATCTAATATGGAGTCGGGATGTAATTTTATGGGAGTGTATGTGTCACACCTCGAGTGCTACCCTAATTAAGAAAAGCCTGGGCCCAGGCTGTGATAAGGGGCAAGGGAAAAGCAAAGCGGCAACAACCAGCAGAATCTCTCTCTCTCTCTCTCTCTCTCTCTCTCTCTCTCTCTCTCTCTCTCTCTCAATTTGTTGATTGTTGATTTTTTTTTGGAAGAACCCCAATATGATGATACTTACTCTCTCCTCAGCAACATAGAAAGGGTTTATGGTTGGGAAATTTTCAAACTTTGCCTCAAGTTTTGCCCATATTTTAATCAAAATAAAAATATTGAGTTTTCAAAACAGGGTTTTAAATTTTTTTATTTTTATTTCAATTTTAGACATCCGACAATTGGCGATATTGCGGTGACATTTGAGATTTTCTAGCAATTTGAGCTTCCTCCCTTCCTCTTTCATCTCGGTCCATCTTATAATGGATCATATTTGTCATATACACCCAACCTTTTTGCCTATTATGAAATCCCTCGCAAGTCAATATTTATTATAACTCTTTATTCCTTTTTTAATGAATGTGCAAATGCCTCCAGCTGCCAAATTGTTTTCGAACAAAATCCAGGGCCTTCATTTTCCTGTACACCAATATGCCTTATAATTTATTTTTAAATGGTTTTGCCCATTTAATCCTCTGTCTTACTTGTGTGCTCACTGTTTAACAAGAATTGAGGTTCCAGGGTTTATTTGGAATGCCCTTTATAAAAAGGACAAAAAGTAAAAGATCAAAGTGAAAATCACTATGGACCTTCCATTATATTCTCCTTTGTTAAGAATGGTTATCCACTAATCTCTTTAATAAATTAAATCTTGATGGTCTCATCAACATTTTCACTTTGTTTCTTTGGTACGTCTTTGATGAATCCATCTTTACTATTGAATTCCTAATGTGAAGGCATTTTTCAAAAAATTCCATCTCCTGCCATGTGGTTTTTTTTTTCCATTTTCCTCCGTGTTCTACATTTAATGGCCATTCCACAAACAAGTCCACTAGATATGTAACATCATTTGAAGGATTTCTAGAGATGCCTCCGCACATTCTCTGAATTATATCAATCTATTCTATTTCAACTGTAACTGGACACCATGTTTAATTAGATTGCTACCTCAAAAGTGAGTTGCAAGAACTGTCTTACCAGCTTTGAACCTCGTCTGAAACCTTTTCTCACCTGAGGATTTGTTACTTCACCCAAGGTCATCTTTCCTCATCAAAGGGTTCTCTAACCTCTCTAGAGTTGCCTTCCCTCAGCTGAGGGCTCCATCACCAAAGGATTAGAGGCCTAGCCCCCTTAAGATTGGGATACAGCAAAAAAAAAAAAAAAGACAGAAACTCAAAAGTGAGTTGCATGCTTACAAGAGGAGAGTGCATGCAAGCAAGCAAATCTAGTGAGTCGAATAATAAACCCACTCATACATCCATACCTGCCCACAAATCACATCTTTGCTGACAAAATCAAAGAAATTCCATGCCCGAAAATCATTATTTTAGCCACAATGGATGACAACTCAATGTTTTTAACCATGCAAAAAAAAAAAAAATTCCAACGGCTGGTATTTTTTTAATCTTTATTAATTTAGCTGGAATTCTACCTTGATCAAACAGTAAACAAGGGTCAACTTAGACCTTGAATTTTGAATCACTGGGTTGGCTGATTGTTTTGAGTGCAATAATCAGATCAGCTTTGATTCGGATTAGCTAGTATTGTAAGCAAAGGCCTTACCTCAAAACAGAGTTTGACGGGGTCAACATTCGAGTTAAACTTTGCTTGGTGGGCCTTCAGGAATCGCTGAACTCGGTCACCATTTTTCGACCTCTCTTCTCACAAGAAAATCCATTTAACCTTTTGCCTAATCCAAGAACAAAGATAGAAAAAGCAACTAAAGTAGTCTTGCTGATTGGGCTCCACTGGCAAGCCAACCTATCTTGTGGGGCCCATTGCAATCACATATAAACTCGATGAATGGTCAGATAAGAATGTTACAATGTTTGAAACGGTTGTATTTTGATATATTGATAATTACCACAATATAAAAAAGCACATGCAAAATAAATGGTTGTGAAAGAATTTTCTAGCCAATTTTTGGTGGCCCCTCATGAGATGTTATGATAATCAACTAATGCTGACATTTTAATATATATGGAAAAGTCCTTTTAACCATGCCACTGAAGCCCAAGTGAGCCCACAAGATCATTTGGACTACAGCTGTATTCTGCTGGGTGGACATGTGTTCATTTTTTCATGAAAAAAAACTGGTTTTTTACGATAAATATAATCCAACTTCTCTTTTAGAAATCCCCTCTGTACATTAAGGTGAGTACTGCATCTCAATACACATAGTGGAGCCTTGCTTATAATCCATCCGTGCGGGTCATAAAGAAAGGACCACTCCTCCTCTGCCTCCGTGTCTTGTAAATTTGACACCCATACCTATAGATTAGGCCGTTAGATTGACTTTCACTCAATTTGGACCGTGAAATCTTATTTTTCATTGATTAAGTAGTTAGGATGGTAATTCAAGCCTCCATCACCATATATAGATATGTGGGGGGAGATCTTTTGAGCCCTTAGTCCTATCCCAAACCTGGGGGCCATAAGAAAGTGTGTGCTGGGGTGTTTTGATAGTTAATCTTCGACAAAATGGTGTTAAACGGAGTTAAATTTCCCCAATTTTAATGGGTTTTTTTTTTAAGATTAAGCGCCCTGTGTTTTACTCTTAAACTAATAGTGGTATTTTAAAAGATAAGTTTGTTTTATGACCCCGCCTTTCAACCTAATTATCCACAAGTCTATTGTTTTGAGAGATATTTCTAGATCCTAACGTTATATCCAATTAAATGATAGTCCTTTGGTTAAGATCCATTAATCTAAGAAAAATGCCCCTCTTTGGTGAAAAAAATTAGCACTTTTGATAAACCATTTGCAAGTGTGGTAATTATGTACAGTTTGACAGCCAGTTAAAGGTTCAATTACTGACTTGACCTTCCATTTCTAGTCAATGGTTTAGGGTTTTGTATCCTTTTTGGATTTGGCTCGGATTGACATTCTTGAACCAAATGGGTTATGTTTTAATTGATTACATTCTTACTATTTGAATGGCCAATTCAATTCCAACTCAATTAATTATAAAGAAACCTGCAATCAACCCAAAACTGGACCTATTAGATTATGGGATTGTGATGACTTTTTTATAATTTTGGAGTGGATAAGGATTAGCACCTTCAACCCGGTTAATAAATGGGTTGAGCTCAGGTTGGGCCTATTCATATTACCTATGTTAGGATCCATATGAATTATGATTTACTTTGACTTGACATATTCAAATTATTAAATTTATTGTTTGAAGCTATTGGTTCTATCTAAAGCTGATCTATTTATTAATTAAGTTGAAAATGTACACCTCAATCTCAACCAAAGTTAGAAGAGTAACTTTGGTCAATTAAGTTTTGGCCTAAGAAACTAATAATTTATGAATTGTAGAGGTCAAGGACTAAAGAGATAATTCTCAGTCCTGTGGAGAGCTCTTCATAATTAGGTCACAAAGGTTAACTTCCCTTTCACACAATTCGACATAAAAGTAGGGGCCCCTGTCTCAAGCTTCAAGCGTCCCAATGATTATTCTTTCTTCTCAACGGATAAATGCTATAAAAGGTGACCACAAATAAAAATAGCTTCTTCCTCTCCCCACTCAAAATAGGGGAAAACGCACCTAACATTCTACTTATTCACAGCGCTATAAAACACAAGATTTCATTGTTCTCCTCTTTCTCATCTTCTCAAGCTAACAGTCTGTGTTCAACGAGCCCTCTTAGTTCACCTTTGTAATGTTAGATTTTGTGGACTCAATCCATCAGTTGATGCAATAAATTGATTAATTTCTTTATTTATCAATAATATCATGTTTTACTTTCATGAGATGAATGTTATTTTACTACTTCATGCACATGACCAATACATATGACATAATGGTTCATGAGTTGAACTGGATCCCATTAGTATATTAGATGTGATATATGTGCATGGATGAGATCCGCATGCGGGAGATATATGTCACAAATCTTATACTTAAATAGCTTCACAACTAGTAATGAGACTGGGCATCTCATTTGATAAGGTTGCAGCACTTTGATTACTATAAGATAGTGTGATTTGTCTCAATCATCAGAATGTAAGATTATGGATCACGGTGCTGGTACATTGGATGTATTGAAGGACCATAAGATGCACCTTATGGAATTCTATCTTAATAATAAGGGATGCTCTCATAATTTCCTAGCAATAGGCTCTCAATCCTGAGACCTTGATGAACTCAAGTTTCTATCTACTCAGTTGCTTTAAGTCACCAATGAGTGAGGCCGACCGTAGGTTAACACCTCGGTGTCTTGGGTATGTGGTAGTAGAACTCTGGGAACGTTGAATGATCAAGATGGAATCTATCTCTATTATCCCCTTGTGCCAATTAATGGAAACGTCATTAGTAAGTGCGCACCCATCTCCATTAAGAGTTAATTGAATGGTACTGATGATTACTGTGATTAATTGGGGCTCAAGGATAATAAGACGTGGAACTTAATTGGAAGAGACATATTTATTCCAATTGATCCACGGATATTGATAGAGGGGCCTACTTGTGGTAATTGGGAAGTTTAGGGTCTTCATTGTAATTTATTCCTAAGACTGGAATGCAATTGCATTTATATAGTGGTGTTATTTGCAATTAACTGTGGGCTCGGATTGCACATGAGATGTGGGGTCACGGTGTTCCAGTTGGAGCCAGCTTTCTAAGGAATCCCTAGTGGTCCCCACGCTAGCCCAAGTTATTGGAAAATACTAATCCGACTTGAACTTTAGAAAGAAGGTTTTAGAAAAGAGAAAGTTGCTAATTGCTTTGGAAGTAAGACTTCTATTTCAATTAAGTAAGGAAGAGATTTAAGAATATATAAAAACATCTCTTGGACGTCCAATGAGACTCTCTCACACCCAAAAACCCTGTTCGTGCATGAGTTGCACGAGTTTCTCTCTCCTTCTCTCTTCTAGTTCCTTGGAGTTTCGAGTTGGGATTTCTCCTGAAGATTCCAACAATCTTCTTGAGAAAAGAAATCCAATTCGGGTCATAGCGTAGAAGGCTAAGAGGTGTTAAAGATTCTCATCATCAAGCAGAGTCGTAACTTCTCCATTAGAGCACTATAGATCTCCAAAGGTATGATCTACTTCTTGCATGTCGTAGATTATTATGGATGTTTAGTGCTATTTGATTCTGTCTTTTAGATAGAATATTTACTGTACATGGTCACGAGATTGAGGGTAATACATCCTAAATTGGGTTTTTTGGTCTTATGGATAGTTAATCCCTGTGTCAAGTGGGTCAAAAGTTTTGAACATCTATCAACGAGACCCATCTACTTCCAACATGTAATTCATCTCCAATCCACATTTTCTTTTTTTACTATACATTTAGATTCCTTTGTCTGCTTTCCTCATGATTTCCCGTTTGTTTTTACTTATGATTTTTACTAAACATTTAGATTCATAAAATGAATAATTCAAACATACTTAACACGTGTAGTTGTTTATGTTAAACATGATTGCGAACACCATTTGCAAACAAACTCAATATCAAACAACATGGGGTAGCCTTTTTTTTCCCATAAATATGAGGTTGCTTATTAGTTGGTTGGTAACCCTATATGTCACCTGGCTACTTAGATATTGATTCTTAAATATACCACTTTTCTCACATTTGTGGACTATAATTCTATTTATGTCAGCTTGTGAACTTCTCTTTACAAATGTGTGGGCTTTCATACCACTTACGGCGGCTATACTTTCCATATGTATGGACTATTTTAGATCTTAGGCCCCTTCAGTTAAGCTAAAAAAAAAAAAAAGAAAAAACACACGCACAAATTCTTGAGTGGTGTAACCGCCTCTGTTCACAGGGTCTTAACACATTATTCCTCATTCCTTTAGCATTGATGGGCCCTGTCATGTCCCGAATTTTTTTATATTGGGTCACACCGTTTGTCCGGTTTGAGTTGGGTTAAGAGGGTCAGATAGATTGATTTAATACAATTGGGCCTGAGTTAATGGACCCTTTAGGCCAGAGGACTCTTTTTGAAATTTCGAAAAACTTACTAGGAAGCAAGGGGCCCTCCCTTGTAATTTAGAAAAACTCTCTCTATATAAACACTACTCTTAGGGTTTTTCCCATTCTCCAACTCTCTTCCTTTATTCTTCAAACAAAACCCTAGAACCTCTCTAGAGGGAAAACCAAGGTGGGATCTTCCAACCTTTGATTTTCAAATCTGTTTTGGCTTCAAGATCCAGGTAAGTGGATAACCGTAAACAATGCCTTTTGGTTACTAGCAATGTCTTTTGGTTATTCGTTGCATAACATGTGTTAGATATATTTTCTTCGATTTGGTTTAACTTTTTGAGTAGGGATTAATGATATAGGTTTGTAACAATAATATAATTTGTTTTATATTTGGATTTGCCGGCAACCAGAAATATAAAAAGAAAAAAAAAAGATGCAGCAGCAGCGCTGCTGCCTGGCACGCCAGGCAGTAGGCGCTGCTTGGGCTGCTGCAGCGCCTGCTGTTGTGCAGGCCGTGTGGCCTGCTGGCGGACCCGGCCTGCTGGCGGGCCGCGGTTGGGCCCAGTTGCGGCTGGGCCAGTTTGATGGGCTGGTTTAATATTAAATATATATATAATATTAAATAAATAATCGAGTTATGATATTATTTATGAAGAGTTTAAATTATTATATTTTGATTAATGGTTTAGTATACTAGTGGAGATTAGATCATGTTAAATTAATTTTAATTCGATGTTATTAGAAATTTAGTTAGGATTGGTTATAAATTTAATTGGAAATTATGTAATTGTGATTAATACCTTATTTAGTTTTGTTAGAAATTAACTAAGATGCAATTGGGGATGAATAAATCTTATGTAGATTGTATTTATGCTTCTAATTTGGATTTTTAATTTGAGTTTGATTTCAAACTGGGGCCCGAGAATTATACCTTTAGTTTTGTATAAATTAATAAGGTGTGTTTATACACAACAATGATAATTAAGGAATTAATTATTCCTTTTCCCCCTTTGATCATAACTTGATTTAAATTTGGATTTGTAATTTAAACATCTTTTACCCAATTAGTAAAACATACTAAACATACCTAATTGGATGAGATAAATCATGTCCTTTTTAGAAAACTTAGCCGGATGCTCACATGAGAATTGGATTAAGTGTAGAATAGAAATGTGAGGTTCGGGATGCACTACATGATAGGCACCAAAAGTAGTATAACGATATCATGGACTCACATTCCCTTGTGATAGAGAATTGGTTCTCATGTGTATATTTAACCAGTTATGACCATTAGGTGGTTAGTGCTTACCCTTAGAAAACTTGAATTAATACTCATTCATAATACATTTTCAATTATAAAAGTCTAAGTACTCAAATTGTTAGCGGTTCGATTATTGGGATTAAAGGTGTCATATCATGATTCATTCTGCATCTGTATACATAAGTATTTGTAAATATGCACATTTATATACATATATATCTGACCGACTGCAGTTCGAGGTAGATGTACGCCATCGGGTCAGCGTGTACTATGGATTATAGTATACAGCTGTGCCTTCTGTTATTATCTGCGGGAATACCCGTTTCTGTTATTATCTGCGGGAATACCCATTTTTGTTATTATCTGCGGGACTACCCAATTCTGTTATTATTTGCGGGATTATCCGTTTCTATTATCTGTATGCGGGATTACCCGTTTCTGTATATTTATCCGCGGGAATACCCATTTCTGTGCATTTATGCCATTGGGGTTTGCATCTGATTTATTTTGATTCGAAATGAATATAGTATTTAATTCAGTTGATTAATCCATTGCTAGCAGTTTACCCTCTTGCCAAATTATGTCAATCTGACCCACTACTTTTGGGTGTCTAGGTTCCGTTACCGGTGCCGAACCGGAGGGTCAAGCGACGCAGGAAATTCCGCCAGATGGCGGAGTTATTGAGTGGAGCACCGATGACATCATCTGAGGTGTCCTAGTGTGGTGTAGAGATCGAAAATCTTAGGTTTTGTAGTAAGGCCATGTTTGAGGCCATCAGTTTACAAATTTTAAGTTTAATTGTTTTGGAATTATAATCTTAATTGTTATGTTTCGAAGCACTTGACATTGGTTTCGTTATTTATGAGACTTATTACATGGTTATTATATGACATTCATTTGCGATGAGTATGGATTTCAGTTCCGCGTGTGATTATGGTTGCCTGATCACCAAGCATAGCCTCACGAAGGACTTCGATTCACCCGGAATTGGGGCCCGTACTGTTTATGTTAGAAAAAAATTTTAATTGGCCCCAATTCTCACACCCTTGGAACCAGGTTTGGATCTGCCCCAGTTTTGGGGGCGTGACAGGCCCTATGTATTTCTTTACCTAAAAAAAATCTACCCGTCACTTATGCCTCCTAATCAGCCAATGCTAAATAAATGCCCCCTAACAAAATCAATTGTCATAAATTTGCCATTTTTGTTAAGGTCACTACTCACAGCCTATTTCACTAACACTCACCAAGTCTCACCATCGGCGCCACCTCCCGAGCCTGATCCGTATTATTTATGCAGGAGGGAGATGCCACATCAAGACATTTTAAGAAAGAAATTAGCCATGGTTGTTATTATTGATGTGATGACATTGCAATTCGACATAAGTGATGCGGAGAAAAATGGGAGAGTGGCCCACAGTACTAAGGAGGATTAATTGAATTGAATTACACATATAATAAAGATTTTACTGATTGAATGTTTAAAACCAACAAAAAAATCCTCAAAACATTTATTAGGTAAACTGACAAACAATCCATTTAAGTAATGAGAGCGTTTGATCCTTGATTCCAAAATCCCAATTCTTAAGCCTATAAAACCCATCCATGGTTCGGTGGGATTTACCTAAACATGTGCCAAATTTTTATCATAGGATGTAGGAGTAGAGATTCTTTTCGGTACCTATGCTCGATGATTAGTAAGGATGGAGAGATTGACGAAGATGTGGAGCATAAAATAAAAGCTGGATGGCTGAAGTGGAAATTAGATTCTAGAGTGCTTTGTGACAGACGATGCCAACGAAATTGAAGAGCAAATTTTACAGGACAGTGGTTAGACCAACTATAATATATGAAGCAGAATGTTGGCCAATTAAAAAGACGCATATTCATAAGATTGATGTAGCGAAAATAAGAATGCTTAGATGGATGTGCGGTAAAATTAGGAAAGATAAAATTAGAAGTGAGCTCTTTCGAGAGCATTTAGGGGTAATACCAATAGAGGATAAAATTAGAGAAACCCATTTAAGATGGTTTGGGCATATTGAGCGTATGCCAGTAATGGCACCAATGAGAAAAAGTTTGGCTATACAGGTCGATGGCTTATCAAGAAGTAGGGGTAGGCCGAAGAAAATATTGATGTAAGTCATTAATTCAAATTTAAATAAGTTTAATTTATCGAAGGATTTGGCTTAAAATAGAACGTAATGCATAAATAGAATTCATGTAGTCGACCCTAACATAATTGGTATAAGGCTTTGATGATGATAATGATAATAATGTAAAAGTAAGAGCCAGAGAGTGTAATAAGAAAGTACGAAGGTGGTACAGGTAGCTGCTTCTACTCTTGTATGACCCTCGCTGTAACCCTGCAAACCTACGCTTGCATAGCAAATAAAGTTAAAAAGGCAGGGGAGTACTACCGGAAGACAAACAGGGCTATGCCCTTTTCACGGAGCAAAAAAACAAGGAGGCCTTAGCCCTTTTCAGACCCTGTATTAGGCAATTAATTCTTATGGCTAATATCTGAGAGGAAAGGTAGAAGTGGCAGGCTAGCATTTATGGCAGTCGCTTTTGGTAGTTTTACTCCGAAGTCCAGGGTACAGCCCTGTGGAGCTGCAGGCTCAGTTGGGTTGAAATTGTGTACATGGTGGCTTACCGCCCATCATGAAATAGGGTTTGTCCTTTTGCTTATTTATGAAATTCAAACCGTTTAAAATTACGGAGGGTGAAAGTCAAATTTCACTTTGATTGGATTTGATCAATTTCAATGTGGTTCAATCAATGGTGGCCCATCAACTATTAGTTAGTCATGGGAGGATGTTGGGAAATGAGACCCCTCATTTTCCATCTTGCCGGCGAGTCCTGTTTTATGGATTTGGTTTGATCATGCAAACACCGTAACTATGAAACATTTACAACCCTATTGGCGCCCATATCCTTTATGAGGTGGGAACCACTTTTCCCTCCTACTGTGGAAACAAAAATCTGCACAACATGGGGAAGAAAAAGGAAAAAAAAAATGAAAGCCCTAACGGTAGGAGGAGGATGGACCCTATTTAGAATTTGGATCCTCTGTCACCGTTTACCGACGGTAACGGTTAACCGTGAGTAGATCAATCACAATTAACCACGTTACCAAAAACACTTTGATAGTTAGATGGAAAATAGATACACGTGATTATGACAAGTGTATACATTGATTTGTTCTTTTTTTGGGTGAAAAAAATTGATTAAATTAGAGTCAAATGTAACTGGGATGTGGTGGGCTTGATTGGTCTCTTCATAGTTAACGTAGGTCAATTGTAAGAGCGGATCCAGACTCCACCATTTATCATCATAAAAGTAAAAGGAAATTGACGAAATTAGAGTCAAATGTAATTGGGATGATCAGAATTGAAATGGCTATAGCGCCACTCAAATCCTAGATACAGTCTTTGTAATTGCTTTAAATCCGGTCCCCGTAATTATGGTTATTTTTGCCTAGTTATTCATATTTTACTTTAATTACCACTAATCTAGTTTAATTTGTAGGTTTTTATGCTAATCGGGTTGGTTAGGTAGAGGGTATACACTAAACGTGCTTAAGTAAATTAGATGGACCCCATGATTATTGTTATCATCCACCATCTCGTCTTCATGACATGTCATCTCATCAATCCACATGGGGACCCCACTGACCCCATTAAGCCTAAGTTGTTCTTCAAAAGAACCCATTTAGACCCATCTTGTAAATTAACTAGACACAAAGACCTAAATGCAATTTCTAAAGGATCCCTAGGTATAAAAGATCCTTATCCCATGCAAAAGCTCTCGTGTATCTCCTAGACAAATCCCTACACCCACCTCATTTTTCCTTAATTCGACCATTTCCAAACCTTGAGTGAAGCCACCAGCCACTATTTAAGACCATTTCCATCATCTCCACCACTCCTTCCACATCCTGGTGTTTAGTTAGAGGGAAAAGACCCATTAGAGCTACAAGAAAGAGAAAATCCCACCATTAGAGACCTCCATCTCCATTAGAAGCTCCACCAACGTCTTCTCCATCTTCCCTTCAAGGCTCTTCCTTCCTCATCCAAGCCTAAGAGAGTGGGAGAGAAGCCACCACCTCCATTAAAAACCTTCTTCTCCATCATCTCTTGTAGCCATTAGTGTTTGTTTGAGAGGAAAGAGTCACCTTAAAGCTTACCAAAGAGAAAAAAGAGTCTTGTCTCCTTCTCTACACATTTTTCAATATATAGAGCTTTATTTTTTCTTGAGATTTGTGCCAATCATTGAGTGAGAATCTCATTTCATAGCATTTTTCATCATTAATCTCATCTTTTTTCATGTATACATGTTTAAAACTTTGGTGTGAGCAAAAAATTGGGAATTTTTGTCATTTCAAACTTGGATTAAGGATTAATCACTGGTTTAAGGCAAGTATAACGAATATTAGGCTGTGTATGTTCATTTATTGATTCTACAAGCGATATCTTGGTTATTAAAGATTTATAGGTCTTTATTGCTTTTTATTAATGAAAATGTCATGAAAATGGAATGAAATGAATGGTTTCTTAATGGAATGGTGATTCTGGGGAAACTCCAAAAATGGAAGTTTCGGTGGATTGAATGCAATGAGAAGAGGTGATATATGGTGTGAATGGATATTTCATGGAAGATTACTATAGTTAGGATCTATGAAAATGTGTGGAAGAAGTGTGGAAACCAGGAAATGTTAAGTTCAAGAATTTGCATTAATTATGCATCATTTTAAGGTGGATTAGGGAATTAATTAGGTTCAATGCATCATTATTTATTAAATTTCATCATTTCATGCATTTTCACATAGAAATTGGAATTTGCACAATTTTTACACATTTTCTACTTGAATTAAGAATGTTTGCAATTTTTCTCCAAAGAGTCCTACTTAGAACTTTGTCCGAACGTGTCCCATTTCAATGTGAGCTCTTCAATATTGTACTGGTTGAATTATAATGTGTAGGAAATGACATTTGTAGGACTTATAGAACCCTAGAGATGATTTCGGTCCCAATGCTCAAAGAACCACACCCTTAGAGTTCATCTGCTTGTGGACCCTACCTGAAGATCAGCTAAAGCTTCCAAAAGCTCTTATCTCATCCTATTGTATCAAGGAATATTCTTCTGACTTAGCTAATAAGTTACAATTATTTCAGAGATAAAGTTCATTGCAAATTAGAATTCAAAATTTAATCTCGTTTTTCTCATGACATCTTAGCCAAGATTTCACAAATCAAAGCTAAAATGAGAAAATTATGGGCCTGAAATGTTTCATGTATATTTTTAGGCAAGATTGCAATTGCATTTACACCGTTGAACTATAGATGCTGCACATCCCTTTATAAAACTCATCTGAAGATCATATAAGAATTCCAAAAGCTTTTGCCTCATCTTATCTCTAAGATCTTTCTCATCTCAAGTAAAAACCCAATCAACAAATAGTAAATCTTTTCTCTCGATTCACTAAAAAGAGGTACAGATTTAATGACCTGAGGAGCCAAAAAACTACAAAAGGAGGCCACCATGTGAGGCTCCTCCTCATTCCCAATGTGATCTAGAAGTCCTCGATCTCTCTTTCCCTCTTTTCTCAATTTCTGATTTTATTTTAAAGGTATTTTGAATCCTTATTCCAGAAAGTAGGATCTAGAAGAGAGATTTTTGAGAGACCATTGTAAAAGGAGAATATATCAATAAAGTTACTTTTGAAGTTCTTTGGAATGGTGGGCTGAGTTTCTGATTAGAGCGAAAGATGAAGTTAAGTATTTTAATATTCTAATTTATATTTGTCATGCCTTGAACCCGAGAATTGAGGTTAGGTTGATGAGTCTTTAAAAATGCATATTTTCATACATAATTTGATGCATTTTAAGGACTTATTAAGCCAAAGGAGCCTCATTTAGTGTGATATCATGGTTTCAAGTACTTTAAATTCATTATAGTGCATTCCTACATAATTTGCTTAAAAATCACACTTTTTGCTTACATTCATAAAACCTGCCATTTTTGGAAAGTTTTGTGAGAATTTATATTCTCATGAAATAAATTAAATTTTCATCATCATTAGTTCATTCACATAAAATCATGAAGAATGGTGTGCATTTTTATTGTGATTTCATGAAAGATGGGCCTACAATCATGCATTTGTGATCTTAGGGGTAAAATTATCTTTTCACATGAATTCACATTTGTTTTGTAGGAAATTCATTTTATAGGTCCTATTTGTAAAGAATTGAGGTAAGGAATTGATTTTCAAGAGAAAAGAGAGAAGAATTGAAAAGAAAAGGAAATTGGAAGAAAAAAATGCAAAAGTTGGCTTTATGGTCCCATACACACATGCATATGTGTGGGGGTACACTTGTAAAACATCCAAGATATGGTCTATTTATTTGTTGCACATTTTCAAGAGATTTTGAAGAAAATTTGAAGAATATCTCATCAAAGATGGACAAGGAAAGCCACATAAGAGTTTCTTTTTGAGAAGGAAAAAATTTAATTGAAAAAAAATGAAAAAAAAAATCCAAGCAAGCATTCCATGTCGAAAAGAGGATTTTATTTAGATTTTTGGCTGAAAGAGAACAGAAAAAAATTAAGAGAGATTATCTAGTAGATCTTTTCAAGTTTCGAGCCAATAAGGAAAATTTTCAAAAAAAGGAAAGTTGATAATGCAAAGAGATAAAAATAGGAAGTTCTACACCTCATGTAGGCCAAGTTTGATTCCAAGAGAGGATTCTTATCCGTACTTTATCTTTCAAAAGATCTCAATGCAAGGTGGCAAAGATAAAAAAAAAGGAAAGATGCATTCAAGAGAGACTTTCAAACAAAGCAAGCAAGGAAAGAAAAGAAAAATAAAAAGAAAAAAAAATTCGAAAAGATATGTCATGCCCAAGCCATTGTTTGGGACCCTTTTTCTTTTTTTTTTTTATTATTTTTAAGATTTTAAAGTTTGTGAAGGATTAGGACTTGAAAAAGTATAAATAGGGTGCCCCTCTCTCATATTCTTCATGGAAAAAGAGCTCATTCTTTATATCTCTACACTTTATCTTCTTCATCTCTCTTTCCCTTCATCTTGGTCCTCAAGGAGGCTTAGTCCTAAGGCCTCACTACAACCTTGAGAGTTTCAACTAGAAGAGGTTTTCTTCTTTTCCATCCTAGCATGTATTGTTCTTGATTTTATTAGACAATCTCTTGTAAGGATTTTTTACATGTTAGTAAAATATTATTCTTCATAAAATTTTTCTTCTTTTCTTATGGTTTGTGTGGATATTTTTATTAATGCTTCTTGTCCTTGGATTGACGACCCAAGATGTTGGGATCATATTTGAAGAAATCATGAACCCAATTTAAAAGAAAGTTTTGAGAAGATAACTTCACTGCCTTTACTGCCTTTACTACATTTAAATTCTTGTTTACTACATTTACTTTTCTTTTCATCTCTACATTTAATTTTCAGCAAATTACATTTATATTTATTGTTGACTACATTTAAATTTCATTGTTCTTTTTTCTTTATTTTCTTTTTTTATGTTATGTCGCATGATTTATGGTTAGGATTAATTTTTATAAGCAAGCATTCATATCATGTGTTAGTTTAGTTTCTGGAAATTGGAATCATAGATCTGGAATTCGTGATTTTTTTTTTGGAAATAAAAGGGATAAATTATGGATTTAAAAAGATAGCAAATAAATTAGCAAACAATCATTGTTTTGGACAATAATGGCAATTTGAAACATGACATAGAAAGATTATTTTACCTTGAAATTTGGAGGAACTATTGCTGGATGAGTTAACTTTGTGCCATAAAGATTTAAGAGAAAAAGGAATAAGGAAGGTTGGGTTTTCAATTATTCAAACACTCGCCAGTCAGAAATTCTTTACACAGAAAATCTGCACAAGGTAGATTTTTGGTCTGAAAGTTTGGAATTAATAGGCATATCAAATCAGTGAAATTTGTTGTAAAATTGGATGAATTGAACCTTGATGAGTGAACTTTAAAATCCCAGAATTTCATATTCAAAAGATTATGGTAAGTTCAATTTCCAAAAGCCTAAACTAAGACTAACTACCAAGCTGCATATTAGAATTTTTATTTTTGGTAACCATTATTCACGCATTTTTTTTGTATTTTAGAATATTTTTTTTAAATTCACTTTTTTTTAGGTTCATACATTAGTAGAGCATGATTTCCAGCCATTAAATCTGGTTTAGGATTGCATTAGAGTAGGATCATATTTTATTTAAATTTTGCATATCATATTAGGAAAGTTTGCATTAGTTGTTTTCATGGCATGCATTGTTTTGCATTGTTGATTTGTTTTAATTTTTTTTAACTTTCTAATTTAAGTTTTTATTTTATTGGAAGTTCTAACCTGTGTGTTACTTTGTAATAACTTAGTTTTGTTTTAGGAAGTTTTTGATTTAGGAGTTTTAGTTTTAGAAAGTTTCTTTTATTATAATTAATTTAATTTTAGAAAGTAGGAATGGTGGCTGTAATTTTTAGCTTTTAGGCTAGTTTTAGATTTTTAATTAGGACAAGTACAAGTTAGAAACATCTTAAACATACTGCTCAATGTGGAACAACCTGGTCTTACCAATTTATTGCTACATCGCGGTTCTACACTTCGAACTCATAATCAAGTTTTTGGCGCCGTTGCCGGGGAGCGTCATTTAAGGTAACTTTTCTAACTTTCCCTATTTACATAGTTTTGTGGGTGTGATTTAATTTTGTGTCATCTTTCTAGAAATAGGAGTACATGCATGGAATAATGAGCCGCCCTAATTTGGAATAGGAAAGTGTATGGATTGTTAGAAAATACGCATCACTCTGATTTTTAGAAACTTCCTAAAATTGGAAAAAGTTATTGTTTTCAACTTTTCATAACTTCTTTTGGAAGAAAGTATACCAAAAGTGATCTAATCGCTGTCCTTGATCTTCTTAGTGTCCAAGAAAGCCTTTGCCCCTGTAGTGCACGACAGCTTGCCTATTCAGGAAACTGGTCCTTCAAACGGGTCCATCTATAACTCTACCACTTCCTGGTGGCTAACCTGGCCGAGTTGGTTTCATAGGACCGGATTGGAGAACTAAAGGAAACTTTTCAACCTTCAGGAGTTACTTAGATGATTTTTGTATAACTTAGGTTTTTATCATTTTTCAAAAATAAATAAATAAATAAATAAATAAATAAAATAAAACAAGTGATTCCAAAAATGAATTGGTGGGGATCCACAAACATGAGGGGACTTAACAATGGACAAACTAATGAGACTGAAATTAATGTTGATGGCCCACCAAAATCCTAGCATGTCTTATGCGAACAAGATAAAATTGCAAAGTTACATAAAAAAATTGTTCAGTTGGATTTTATGAACATAAGTAGGCCAATCACTATGATCATCATTACAATAAGGTTTGCGTGGAGGATTTTAATAGAATGATTAGCTCAAATCATCAACCAATAAGGGTTCCACGTGATTATCTATACCCCACACAATCATTCACTCATTCTGATATGGATATGGGAATTCCATGGCTGGCCGAATCAAATTCAAATCAAGGGCATTACCATAATGAAATGGGTAACATGCGTAGTCCAAATTGGGATGATCAACCACTGGACAATTGGTGAAATGGGCCCGATATGGATCTTCTCTCTTGTCCTCAAGAATTTACTTTGGACGTGTCGTATGACTATTTCTCATAGGATACATCATATGTAACCCCTTCTTCTCCCTGGTCATATGCACCACATGATTCCCTACCGCTTGAATCGTGATATGAACCACCACCACCATTGAAGAAGTCTTTAGAGGATACTTTAGCCAAATTGGTTGAGTTCACACAAAACACCATGCAAACTATACAAAATAATGAAAAATGCATGAAAAGCCTAATGGCTTCGATTAACCAAACAGAGCTTAAAATGAGAAAACGAAACGCCACTCTTGGAATTGAAGATGATCCTACATTCATTGATGATCTTGTAGATATGGATCACACAAATACATAGTGGATATCCAAGGGTGTACATGAGAACATGGATGATTGTGTGATGCATGAACCAATTGATGAATCACATGAGCCCGTGTGCCCCACTTTTCCTCAGTATTGCTTATTCCACTTCATCAAAGAGGAATCTATGGCCTTTTACATAAATCCTTTTTATGATTCAGATTCCTCTAATGAATTTGGCATTGCAGTCTTTCACAAATTCGATGTACCCATGATTGATGAAACCGCAAACGAACTTAATGAGCCCCCAAATGAAGATTACAATTGGGAGGATGACCCCATTTTTCAGGTTTCTGAGTCGGATAATCTGGAATCTTCGGAATCATGTAATAACTTCTTCATGAAATCTAATGATCCTACCCTTAGAGAAATTGCCCTCGCATTTCATGGCCGTTAATGTTATTCAAAGAAACTTGTGGAATTGGAGAATAGTGATCCCATTCAGACTCCCAAGTCTGATAATTTGGAATCCTTTGAGCTTGTGTCTGAACGAAATGCTAAAATTGAATTGATGAAATTTGTGGCACGGGAGGACCGAGGGCTGCCCAGTTGCTCATTGTGTCCTCTCCCATCTTTCAAAAATCCATTTTTAAGGGAGGCGGAAGAAATTTTTTTTGTGATCCCTTCTTCACACAGCCTACAGAAATATGTAGTCCACATGGTTTCATCTCTTTCTGTGCTTCTTATAAACTGTGTGGAGGAAAATTTCATTTGGGATCCGGGTGGACTCATAGTTTCAAATCCAGTAGTGCAGGTTTTTTTCCTTTTCTTTTTAGCGTAAATATTTCCTTTTAGAGTAGCTTTTTGTCTTTTTGTTTATGTTTTTCTGTTTTGTGTAACCATGGAAAGGGAGCAAGTCAGACACATCTTCAAGTGACTTTTTCTCTTTACCTTCATTTACATTTATGTTTCCTTATGTTACTTTTATAGTTTTACATTGCATGTATAAACATTGAGGACAATGTTCATCCTAGGTTGGGGGGTGGGAACAAGCACGCTTATCTAATTTTAGAAATTTTTTTTATTTTTCTGTCACTTTTATTATTTTAGTCAGTTTTTAATCATTTTAGTTAGTTTTTTAAAAAAAATTAGGACCTTTAGTTTTTGTTAGCATTTATTTAAAAGAAGTTTTCAAAGGAATTGAAGCAATTTGACAATATATAGAAATATGGAATTTTCATACTTTTGAAGGAAGTAAAAAGGAAGTTTGCATTTTCTAAATGAGGAAACTTATCAGAAGATTACCAAAACTTGCTTTTCCCATACACACACATATACATTTTTTGACATTTTAGATAGGAAGCTTTAATGCTATTTTTGGAATTTTTCTATAGAATACAATGTGAAATTGAAATTTAGTTTGTAGAATAGTTTTGTTTCTTGGTTCATTATTGGTGAATTGTATATATTAGAACCGAGCTGAATTAATTTGAGCAAAAATGATAACTGCCAGTTAGTGTTTACTTTTGATTTGAAAAAAAAAAGAGAGAGAGTGAAAAAAAAGAAGATATAATGAGCAGTTTGTGACTAGTTTGGGTTTATAGTGTTTTTAACTCGAGCTAGTAAGCGCAGAGGGATATTTTCATATCTAGTGCCCTAAAGTCATCTAGTTTGGGAGTCATTGGCTTAACGCTCGCTACATGGGTTAATTAGAAAGCTTAAGTTACCTAAACATTGCACAGTCAAAAAAATATGAAAAAAAAGAGAAAAATAAATTATGGCCTAATGAGTGTCCATAGAAATTTTCAAGGGATATGTGCAGAAAAGCATAAGGACTAAGTTTGCTCCTTAGATCCTAACTTTTGTTATATCATATGAATTTGGAAGTTTCTACTTTGGAAAAAAATAAGTGAGTGAGGAGTGTCCGTAAGAGTTTGCTAGTAAGTATTTGCGGGGAAGGACAAGGACCAGCTTTACTCTCTGAATTATAACTTTTCTTATATTGTATGAACTTGGGAACCCTTGCGTTGCAAAAAGACAGTGAGAGAAAAGAAGCCAATCGAAGTAAATAGTAAAGTGACAGCTATCCTAGTAACTTTGAGAGGAAATTTCTTTTTGGTAAATTTCAGGGAATTAGACTATTTGAAGGAAAATTCTATTTTTGCAGCATTATTATGGAATATTTGAAATCTGTTTTTGATGCATACAATTTCCCACAGTGCATGCAAGTTGGTTTGAATTTGAGAAAGTTTCTGAAAATAGAATTGTGGACCAGACTTTGAAAAGTTTGAAAGTTTGATTATTTTAGATTTTGAAAATATCCGATATGATTAAATTTTCTTTTGGGAAATTTCTTTTCTCTTTTACTTTTGTTTATTTTGCTTTTTATAAAAAAAGAATTTTGTGGGTATATTCACTACCAACCCTCACGAGGCACAACTCGTCCACTAGGAGAACCTAGGGGTTTAAGAGCTTGCTGCATATGCTAAATGCAGTCGAGAGTACTAGCGAAAGTGGCGTTGCATTCATATTTACTTTAACTACATTACATTAGCTTTACAGTTAGATAAGGTCAGGATGGAAGCCTCATATTTTTAGCATTTTTTGCTAGGGACTAGTAAAACGCTAGTTGGGGGGGTGTGATGAGTCTTTAAAAATGCATATTTCTATACACATTTTGATCCATTTTAAGGATTTATTAAGCAAAAGGAGCCTCATTTAGTGTGATATCATGATTTCAAGCATTTTAAAATCATTATAGTGCATTCCTGCATAATTTGCTTAAAAATCACACTTTTTGCTTACATTCATAAAACCTGCCATTTTTGGAAAGCCTATTTTAGGAAAGTTTTGTGAAAGTTTATATTCTAATGAAATAAATTGAATTTTCATCATCATTAGTTCATTCATATAAAATTATGAAGAATGGTGTGCATTTTCATTGTCATTTCATGAGAGATGGGCCTATAGTCATGCATTTGTGATCTTATGGGTCAAATTATCTTTTCACATGAATTTACATTTGTTTTATAGAAAATTCATAATATGGGCCCCATTTATAAAGAATTGAGGCAAGGAATTGATTTTTAAGAGAAATGAGAGAAGAATTGAAAAGAAAAGGAAATTGGAAGAAAAAAATGCAAAAGTTGGCTTCAAGGTCCCACACACACATGCATATGTGTAGGGTACACTTGTAAAACATCCAAGATGGGGTCCATTTATTTGTTGCACATTTTTAAGAGATTTTGAAAAAAATTTAAAAAATATCTCATAAAAAATGGACAAGGAAAGCTACATAAGAGTTCTTTTTAGAGAAGGAATAAATTTAATTGAAAAAATGAAAAAAAAATCCAAGCAAGCATTCCATATCCAAAAGAGGATTTTATTCAGATTTTTGGCTGAAAGAAAAGAGGAAAAAAATCAAGGGAGAATTCTCTAGAAGATCTCTTCAAGTTTGGGGCCAATAAGGAGAACTTTCCAAAAAAGGAAAGCTGACAATACAAAGAGATAAAAAGAGGAAGTTCTACACCTCATGTGGGCCAAGTTTAATTCCAAGAGAGGATTCTTATCCCTACTTCATCTCTCAAAAGATCTCAATGCAAGGTGGCAAAGACAAAGAAGGAAAGAAGCATTCAAGAGAGACTTCCAAACAAGGCAAATGAGGAAAGAAAAGATAAATAAAAAGGGAAAAAAATGCCAAAAGATATGTCACGCCCAAGCCATTGTTTGGGATCCTTTTTCTTTCATTTTTTATTATTTTTAAGATTTTAAAATTTACGAAGGAGTAGGATTTGAAAAGTATAAATATGGTACCCCTCTCCCATATTCTTCATGGAAAAAGAGCTCATTCTCTAGATCTCTACACTTCATTTTCTTCATCTCTCTTTCCCTTCATCTTAGTCCTCAAGGAGGCTTAGGCCCAAGGCCACACTACACCCTTGGAAATTTTAACTAGAAGAGGTTTTCTTCTTTTCCATCCAAGCATATATTGCTCTTGTTTTTATTTTACAATATCTTGTAAGGATTTTGTACATGTTAGTGTAATGTTATTCTTCATAAAATTTTTCTTCTTTTCTTTTGGTTTGTGTGGATATTTTTATTAATGCCTCTTGTCCTTGGATTGACGACCCAAGATACTAGGATCATATTTGAAGAAATCATGAACCCAATTTAAAAGAAAATTTTGAGAAGATAACTTTTCCGCCTTTATTGCCTTTACTGCCTTTACTACATTTAAATTCTTGTTTACTACATTTACTTTTCTTGTCATCTCTACATTTAATTTTCAGCAAATTACATATATTTATTGTTGACTACATTTAAATTTCATTGTTCTTTTTTCGTTATTTGTTTTTTTTATGTTATGTTGCATGATTTATGGCTAGGATTAATTTTTAGAAGCATGCATTCATATCATGTGTTAGTTTAGTTTCTAGAAATTGGAATTGTAGATCTGGAATTTGTGATTTTTTTTTGGAAATAAAAGGGATAAATTTTGGATTTAAAAAGACAGCAAATTAAATAGCAAACAGTCACTGTTTTGGTCCAAATAATGGCAATTTGAAACATGACATAGAAAGATTATTTTCCCTTGAAGTTTGGAGGAACTATTGCTTGATGAGTTAACTTTGTGCCATAAAAATTTAAGAGAAAATGGATTAAGGAAGGTTGGGTTTTCAATGATTCAAACACTTGCCAGTCAGAAATTCTGTACATAGAAAATCTGCACAAGGCAGATTTTTGGTCTGAAAGTTTGGAATTAATAGATCAAACCAGTGTATTTTGCTATAAAAATTGGATGAATTGAACCTTGATGAGTGAACTTTAAAATCCCAGAGTTTTAGATTCAGAAGATTATTGTAAGTTCAATTTTCAGAAGCTTAAACTAAGACTGATTGCCAAACTGCATATTAGAATTTTTTTTTTGGGTAACCATTATTCATGCATATTTTTTTTCATTTTAGAATATTTTTTTTAAATTCACTTTCTTTTAGGTTCATGCATCAGTAGAGCATGATTTCTAGCTATGAAATCTAGTTTAGGATTGCATTAGAGTAGGATCATATTTTATTTAAATTTTGCATCTCATATTAGAAAAGTTTGCATTAGTTGTTTTCATGGCACGCATTGTTTTGTATTGTTTATTGGTTTTATTTTTTTAACTTTCTAATTTTATTTTTTATTTTATTGGAAGTTCTAACCTGTGTGTTATTTTGTAGTAACTTAGTTTTTTTTAGAAAGTTTTACATTTAAGAGTTTTAGTTTTAGTAAGTTTCTTTTATTGTAATTAATTTAATTTTGGAAAGTAGGAATGATGGTTGTAATTTTTAGCTTTTAGGTTAGTTTTAGATTTTTAATTAGGACAGGTATAGGTTAGAAACATCTTAAACACACTGCTCCCTGTGGATCAACATGGTCTCACCAGTTTATTACTATATCGTGGTTTTGCACTTAGAACTCACGATCAAGGGTGAATCCCAAGACACGTCACACGTAATCCCATACCAATTAGTGCCATGGCAAGACACGTATGAACTGCTACAAGGGAAACTCTATAGTACATGTGAGGAAGATTTATATACACATATCAATCATGTTGCACAATTAAACAAAAACCTTGAGAATTCACCTATAATTCATAATAAGTAATAATAATAACAACATTGATTTATAACCATAAATAAAAGTCCATTAGTTTTAAAACCATCCACACACACACATTAATTACTAAAATACATGTCATATGCAGAAATAAGAAATAGCATGTCCATCAATCTCTGACTTTAAAATAACAATGAGAAAGATGGCATGATCCACTTTATAACCACCAAAGAAATCCGATGAGGCGTTACGTCGGATGTCTAGAAGAAGACATCATTTTCGTTCTACTCATTTATACCTCGAGCTACTGTTGGGGTTTCTTATGGGGCCGTGTTAACTGCCGCATTGGCATTGGGTTCTATACTTGTAATACTAAGGGTAGCACTGTTAACATGATGGTTAAACAAATAGAGAGTGCGAAAGACTATCATGATGTATCAATAGAATTAGAACATATAGATTAAAAGAGAGCAATAATTTTAAACTAGGGATGTTGTGCATGAAATTAGCATGAATAATGAATTATAAACAAAAATATCATAATATACTAGTAGACATCCACATAGCTATCTTCTCTCTGTGGAGAGCATATCATACTGTGGGAAATCACTAATGGTTGGGCCAAGACCAGCTAGCTACCCTAAAAGTGCCGCCCAACTCTTCAAATAATGTAATGCACATATTTGGTTCCATCGAACTTCATATGGGCACAAACTAAGTGGTGCCGACTCAATGCATTACGAATGATCAGAGTTTATACTTTCTTATCATACATTGCGATCTACTCATTCTTATACAAAACATGTACAGGTCTTGAGATAGTATTCAGTCATAAAATCGGAATTAGATGAAGTAACTATTATTCAACAATGCATACTTAAATGAGCTATTGGAGCTCAAACCCTCTCAACCCTAGTTACCCCTATTTTGGCTCATGGGCTCACACTCAGTAGAAGCTCTATATCCGATCTTACCTCAAGGTTCATCGAGAATAATGTGTATATGATTCGATTATATTGAGGACAATGTTTACTTAGCAATATGAATGCATTTGGATTGAGTAATTAACAAGGATATTTACTAGCCAACCCTATGCTAGATAATCCGTGTTTCCGTGGTCATTCAATATGGTGCATTCATAAAACGTATGGTGTCAATGTGTTACCAATCTTGATGTTACATTTTGTAAGGCGTGGATATCTCTTTTTATGCTAACACCCATGACGTGACGTTAGAAAGCAACTGAAAAATCGGAGGGGATGAGGAACAACTTTACATTCTTTCTCCACAACATTTGATTACCGTTGGGATATTTTAATTAAGGTAAAGGTGCTATATCTATAACTCTACAATTCTTTTGAAATCCCTAATTTCCTATGTTCACTGGGTCCTCATGGTTTAGGTGTGTATGGGTTACGACTTAGTCGTGTGCACAAGGTTTTCAATTAAGTTCCTCTGCAGCTATAGTTCAGCCATATGTTGTCTTACGGCTTAACTGTATGTGACCTACAGCTAGGCCATAGCGTGGATACGGCTTAGTCATAGTATAATCCACAGCTCAGTTGTGGCGTCAACCGTAATGATGTATCTAGTTTGGGCTCTCTAGAATGCTAGCCATAAATGGCCTACGGCTTAGTCGTAGCGCATTTCACGGCTTAGTCGTCGGTTGAGCGTAGAACAAAGTCATGTTTTTGGGCTCTCTAGTTTCCAAGCCATAGTGTGCTTATGGCTTAGTCGTATCTAAAGTTGTTCAAGCACAAAGTTTAGTCCAGCACAAATCTCTTGAATTGGTTCCAATGTGGTTTTCTTTGTTCCAACAATCATCAAACATCCTCTAATAGCCACATTTCATCATTATTTCATGACCACACTGAATATCACTTAGTTCATCACATATTCTTAAATCGAGGGGGGTGAAAAAGCTGTAGATTTGCACTTAGAAAGAATTCTTCATAAATGAACAAAAATAAACATGCATGCAGTAATATGTACTCTTATACCTACTTTAAGTTCAATGCTTCACCAAAATCAACTTCTCCCTTGGTTTGATGATGGAGAAGGCCTCAATAGAAAATGGTCTAAGACATGTATTGAAAAAAATGAGCATGAGATGCTTGCATTCTATAAGATTGAGTCTCCTTGACCCTATTGAACCCAAACAAATGAAAGGATGATGAAGCTCTTACCTTAGGGAGTTGTAGAGAAGATGAAGTGATCAATTTGTGACATTCCAAGGAAGATGATGAACAAGGAAGTAAAGAGGAAGAAGAGGGAGTTGTAGCCCTTGCATGCTCAGTTCCAATGCTTGATTTCCAACTACTAGAGAAGGAGAAGAAGAAAAGAAGAAAAAGAAGAAGTGCCAGTAGTAAAGAAGAAGGAGAGGTAAAGAAATCTGTTAGAGTGGGATTTTAAATCAAATTTTTGCTAGGATTTGCATGCAAGTCTAGCTTGTTTACAGCATTTCTAATTCGAGTTAATTGGACTTCAACTGGGCTAAGATAGATCCGAATTGAGTTGGGGCAAATATGAAAGTTGATCTACAAGATAAAATACACATAATGCAACTAATGTGGTGCCAAAATAATGCAACCATTTAGCTCTAAATCACATGAAGGTCCTTGACTACCTAAGTAAGGTTCGATCCCGACCCAACTACCTATACATGACCCAAACCCAAGTAGATTTGAGTTGAATTAGTCCAAATAAGCCTTAATTAAGATTAAATTAGATAAATTATTATAAATTGAGATTAGTTTGGGTTTGGACCTTATAATATTTGTGATTATGGTTTTTTCTAATTCTCTCTTATTAGTGTGCTTTTAAAAGATAATAATAGATTTGTTTTCATGCTAAAGGCAAACCTATGTTTTTGTTCATAATGAATAAATTTTGAACATTTATACTTATTTTGATAGATTATGCTTAGATCTATGGTTATCTATGATAGTCTATACCTAGTTTGATAGTTGATGCTTAAGATGTTCATCCTTTTATAAGGTGAAAGAGGTCTTAGGAATTGATTTTGTTTTTCTTAATTAAAAATTGAATTTTGGAATAGTCAAATCATCTAAATCAAAAACATTGATTTATTTCCAATTTGAGTAATAATTGAGACAAATATGGTAAATTAATTGCATAAATTGGATTTTTGAATAACTTATTAATTCTGGCTGCTCCGATCTGTTTATTATCGTTGTTACTAACTTTAGAAATTTATTTAATTTCTAATTTGTATACCACACATCTCTTTTATCGTTGTTACTTTTTTTAAAAAAATTTTGGTTTTTCGATTAAAAAGTTCAAAAGTGCTCCTTAAAAGATCAACCTATATTCATTAGTTTATTTAGCTTTAGTATGTATTGATATTCTTTGGGACCCAGGAGGGGTACCTGAAGCTATTCATATCTTATCAAATACTTCTCTTCATGATGGATTTCTATCTCTCCTTACATATGTTCCAACTCATATTCAACATATTTATGTTGAGGCTGATAGTTCTCTATCTGTATCTCTCCATAATCCAAACATCTTGCAATGGCAAGTACGATTTCAAACTTTGAAATTGGTAGTAGCTTTACTTGAACACAATGCGACCTATCATGTTCTCTCATCTGATACAGTTGCTTTTAGCAAGAAAATTAAGAAATATGCTTTGGTGCCATCCCATTTGAGTTCTATGGATCTCAAAACTATTGTTCAGTCATTTGAGTTGGGTTTTTTCCTGACTCGGTATGTGGATTCTTTTTTTTGTCTTCAATTATGCCCAGGTAGTGGGTATATTCTATTTTCTTGACCAAGGATGTGGGTTTTTTTAATTTTTACTAGGTTCCAAAGATTCTCATTGTGGACTTACTTTTGTACATAATGGGTAATTACCCTTATTAATAATAGATCTTAACTTATCTTTCAAAAGAAAAAAAAAAAAAAAAAAAAAAAGACAAAGATCGACTTGTATTTGTGTTCGACTCATATTTGTCACAATCTCAACAACACAATTGTACAATTGTAGTTTTAAGTAGATTGAGTAAATTCTCATCAAAAAATCCCGACTATAGTTTCTTCATTAAGCGCACATGGGGGGCTGCTTGAGCGCGTGCTCAACCCAGCTCCAACACACAGGGCTAACCAACCCTAAATCTTCTTTAAAATGTTTTTAACTTCCTTTTAAGTCTAAGCATGGTTAGACTATTATTACCAAATACTTGTGGGTTATGATTGGCTTATCTATAGAGACCAAGCAAAACAATAGACACTAGGACTATCCCTAGGACCTTGTACAGTCCTACTTATGGAAATCCTTCTTAATTAACACTTGACCAATAGGAAAATGGAATAACAAGAAAAACATAGAGATTTCACCCTTCCTTGTTAGATATGCCAATTAGTTTTAGAACCAGACCATCATATATGGGCATAAGGGTTCCGATGTTTGTCTTATACACAATGCAACACCAAGGAAATTGTAGTACATGACATTGGGGATCTTATGCTCATACTAGACCTGAAGGCATGGGACAAGGGCATCTTAGTATAGGATTGGTTTGTAATCTATCCTTGAATTAAATAAATTAAACACATGTGTATACTGTTACATTACCTTCACACTCCTATTCAATTATTATCAGTTGCTTTGATTTCTACTTGCATTTATTGTTATTGTTACTATGTTTGGCTTATTGATTACGCACATGTTCACAAGTTACAAATGTAAGACAGGCAAGTAAGTAGGTAAGTAAATAAACACATGCAAGTTCATATACAAGTTCTGTTGTTCCTTGATTCACAGGTCGGCACCACCAAGCTACATTGATTGATATGCCATTTTTTCCTACGACAGTAGTTATTGATCTATTGGAGTGAGTTTTATGCTCCTTAGGTTTCCAGGGTCGCACCCTGATCCCTAATTTATACCACCATATTGATTTTTTTCTCTCCTTTTGGAGAGCATTGATTGTTACTCTCCATTTTGGAAAGCATTGACTGCTACTCTCTCCAGAGCAAATTGAGCAATGTGGAATGCCAACTAACAAGTATATTATGTTATCTCTCATGCTATCACATGCTAATATACTTAGCTTACTTTTATTGACCTTCTTTAATGATCTTGTCTTTAATTCAATTGATGCTTTATACTAGCCCTAACCTTCATAATTATGGTAAACAAGGTGTTTAAAGTACTACTTTTGGTACTACAGGACCCGAACCAGCTCCTGAGCATGTCTTTAACCTAGTTGCGGAGGATCCTCCTATGGTTCCTCCTAGATTAGATGATTGGGCCACAACAGATGTCTACAAATAGATTGTTGACCCATAAAAAAATTACAAATGTTGTAATGAAGACATTACAAGCAAATTCCAAACTAAGGGCATATAAACCCTAGGATTGTGGAATGACAAGTCAAGTACGACGCCCAAATATTCAAAGCTGATGCAATCCACTCAAGAAACTTCAGATGAGCTCAGAGTGTAGCAATTCAAATTTCAGAGTTAGTGAACTTCATTTGATCACCCGACTCAATAAACTTTAAATTCATGGTTCATTGGCTCAAAGTCTAGGGGTTATTGAACACACTTAAGCTTTGGGGTTACCAAGGTGGTTGAAATTTCATGGTAACTCCAAAACATGCTTAGGAATGATGCTTTAAAGTTTCAAAGCATTTGGACTTTATCTCAACTCAAGCTAGACTTCATTGACTATCTGCCAGATCATTAGGGGGTCATTGTGGAAATTGATACTTCTAAATGTCAAAATAAGCTGAAACTTAGGGAACCGCTTTCAAGTACATTCAAAGATTATCCTTCAAAGTTTCAGAACATTTGAACATCATTTGGACTTAAATTCAGTTTAAATGGTTGTCTACTAAAGTTCTTTGGGGTCACTGTGCAAAGTGACATCTTTTGAAGATCAAACCAAGTGGAACTCTGGGAGGAAGCTCATGTTCAGGCAGGGCTCCGCAAAATTTTAGGTCAATTTGATGTCATTTGACGAAAAGTCAATAAACATGTCAACTTTGGGTAAGTGACCCCCAAGGTAAGGCATCACTGACTAAAGTCCTACTTCCAAATGACCAAAATTAATGAAATTTAGACATAAAGTTTCAGTCATGCTCAAAGAAGATTTTGAAAATTTTCAAGTCAAAAGAACTTCATTTAAGCCTACTACAATTACATGTCAATTAGGAGTTTGTGACTTCCGAGTCATGGGGCTCACTGACTAAAGTCCTACTTCTAGGAGGCGAAAGCTGATGAAATTCGGATAAGAAACTCAAAGTATGTTCAAAGTTAGTTCTCCAAAGTTTCAAATCAATTAAACATCATTCGGGTAGAAAACAAGCTAACTATTTACAATGTAAGGAAAATATTGACTTAAAACATGCAACAAATGAGTCGTTGTTCGAAATCCTATTTCCACAAATCCAAACTATATGAAATTTGGATGGAAAATTCAAGATGCCCTGACATCATTCCCTCCAAGTTTTAAATCAAACTGAGGTCATTTGGGCCTTAAACAGCTAAATCAAAGGCCCATTTTTATGAAAAGTCAAAGGGGGAGTTGACCAACTTTAGAACCTCAAAACAGGCTGAAACTTCTATGACACACTTAAAATAGTGTTAAAAAGCATCCTTTTAAGTTTTGTGAAGATCGGACATCGTTCAGCCCCAAACAGGCCAAAATGGGTCACATATGAAAAAACCCAAAAATGGGCCTCTTCTGTGACCGCGGCTCGCGGTCACGAACACTGTGACTTGGTTCCGAATGGTTTCTAGGAGTTATTTCACTTTATTTCAAAGTGTAACCCCCTTACAATTACTGGGAACTATCTGAACTTCCTTTGAAGCCTATAAAAGGCACACTTAGGTGATCGTGAGCTCTAAGTGCAAAGCCGCGATGTAGTAATAATATTGGTGAGACCAAGTCGATCCACATAGAGCAATGGATTTTAAGGTTCCTTTTTCAACTTGTACCTATCCTAAATAAAAATCTAAAACTAGCCTAATTAAAAATCTAACAAATACAAGCATCCTACTTGCCAAAATTAAATTAATTACAAACAAATGAAACTTTCCTAAAACTAAAAACCTAAATCTAAAAATTCCTAAAATAAACCTAAAGTTACTACAAAACTAAAAAACAAGTTAGAACTTCCAAAAATAAAAACTAAAATCAGAAACTAACTAAACTAAACAATGTTAGAAATAAAATAACCAAAAGTAAAAACTTTCCTAAGTTAGAATTTCCAAAACTAGAAAACTTTCCAATTTAAAATCTTCAATTAAAACAAGTTCAGAAAGATATTTTAATTCTAGAAATTAACTAAAACAATAAAAAAACATAAAACTAGAAACAATTTTAAAATTAGAAAGTTAGTAAAATTAGTAATGCAAAGCATGCCAGGAGATACTGAAAAATTCTAAGTCTGAAAAAACTAGTATGTGGATACAAATTTTATGCATGATTTGAATTATTCTAATACATCCTAAATCTAAGTTTAATGGTTGGAAATCATGCTCTACTAATGCAAGAAACTAACAAAAAAAAAATGGATGTGAAAAAACATCTAAAACGAAAAAGTTAGAAATGCATGAATATGACAACTTTGCAAGATTCTGTATAGAAATTCTGATCCAAGTTGACTGATTAGCAAAGTTTAAACCTCTGGTTCACAGACCTTCCAAAATTATTTTGATCTAAAATCCTAGGGAATGAGAGACTACATCCAAAACTTTAATTTTGCCAAGTTTCAAAGAAAAATATTATGATTGGATTGGTTTACCCACTTCGAACTTTTTGTCAAAAACTGTTTCTGCAATTTGCTGAAACTGTTAAGTTATGCTGTTTGTGCATTGGGTCCTATGTTAATCATTAGATTCAGATCTGAAGGCTTAATTTTCAGCAACTTAAATATGCAAAAAGTCTTATGATATGAAACTACATGTAATGAACTCTAATCCAACCATCAAACTATGCAAAAACGAAACTTAAAATCAACATGAATATAACAAGAAAAATAATAAAAGTGCAAAAAATAAAATAAAAGTGCAGAAAGTCAAAGGCGGTAAACAACGTAAGTCAAAGGCGGTAAACAATAAAAGTCAAAGGCGGTAGATTACTTCTTTCAATTCCTTATCTATATTTGGACTCAAAAATATTAGAAGTGTTGTCCCTAGTCCTTCTTCTTCATCTTAGGTCGTCAATCTAAGTGAGAATAACAAAGTTCCATTCCATGTAGAAATAAATTTCAGAATTAGCCTCTAGTCTTTTTTCACTCAAACCTTTTTAACTCCATCTTGCATTGCCTCCAAACATACAATGTATCCGGAGAAACAAAGTTTATTAAAAAGGTTACTAAGATGGGTTACTAGTTGTAATTCCAATTCTATCCCAATATTTAAACAAAAATGAAAATTAACCCAATCACAAACAAGACTAAAATTATGAACACCACAAAATCAAAAACAAGAAAAATTGAAAAGAAACAAATTTTACTAGCATGAAATTGTTTTACAAAAGATTGAAGATAAAAAAAACAAAAATTACATACTAGGATGGATGAGAATTCCTCCTTCTAGTTGACACTTTAAGGTTGGTGGTATGGCTTTAGAGCTAAGCCTCCTTGATGACTGAAGATGGAGAGACAAGAGTGAGAGAGATGGAGTGTAGAAATTTTAGAGGTGGGAAGTGGGCAATTCTTCCATGAAGAATATAGGAGAGGGGTGTCCTATTTATACTTTTTCAAGTCCTACTCCTCCTCAAACTTTATAATCTTAAAAATAATAAAAAAAAATTAATGAAAAATGGCCCCAAACAATGGCTTGGGCGTGACATATCTTTTGGGATTTTTTTCTATTTTTTTATTTTCTTTCTTTGCTTGTTTTGTTTGGAAGTCCCTCGTGGATGCTTTTTTCCTTTCTTGTATGTGCCACCTTGCATTGTGATTTTTTGAGAGATGAAGTAGGGATAAGAATCTTCTCTTGAAATCAAACTTGGCCCACATGAGGTGTAGAACTTTCCCTTTTATCTCTTTGCATTCATAACTTTTCTTTTTTGATAAGTTCTCCTTGTTGGCTCCAAACTTGAAGAGATCTTCTAGATAATTCTCCCTTAATTTTTTCCTTTAGTTTTTCAACAAAAAATCTGATCCAAAATCCTCTTTTAGACTTGGAATAGCTTGCTTGGATATTTTTTTCATTTTTTTTCAATTAAATCTTTTCCTTCTCCAAAAAGAACTCCTATGTGGCTTTCCTTGTCCATCTTTGATGAGATATTCTTCAAATTCTCTTCAAAATCTCTTGAAAATGTGCAACAAATAAATGGACCCCATCTTGGATGTTTTACAAGTGTACCCCACACATGTACATGTGTGTGTGGGACCATGAAGCCAACTTTTTGCAATTTTCTTCCAATTTCTTTTCTCTTCAATTCTTCTCCCCTTTTTCTTGAAAATCAATTTTTTCCCTCAATTCTTTACAATGGGACCCATATAATGAATTTTCTATAAAACAAATGTGAATTCATGTGAAAAGACAATTTTATCCCTAGATAAAAAACGCATGAATGCAAGCCCATCTCTCATGAAATGACAATGAAAATGCACACCATTTTTCATAATTTTATGTGAATGAACTAATGATGATTAAAATTCAATTTATTTCATGAGAAAAGTTATTTTCACAAAACTTTCCAAAAATAAACTTTCCAAAAATAGCAGTTATCATGAATGTAAACAGAAAGTGTGATTTTCAAACAATTTGTTCAGAAAAATATAAAAATAAATTTACAATGCATGAAACCATGATTTCACACTAAATGAGGCTCTTTTAAGTTAATAAGTCCTTAAAATTGTCCAAAATGTGTACGAAAATATGTATTTTTAAGAACTTATCATACCCCCCAACTAGCATTTTGCTAGTCCCTAGCAAAAAATGCAAAAAATATGAGGAATTCATCATAACCTAATCTAACCTAAAGTTAATTTAATGCAGGAAAAATAAACATGAATGCAACGCCACTTTCGCTGGCACTCTCAACTACATTTAGCGTATGCAGCAAGACTTTAAACCCTAGGTTCCCCCCTGGTGGACGAGTTATACCTTGTGAGGGTTTGCAGTGAATATACCCACAAAATTCTTTTTTTATTTAGAAAAACAAATAAACAAAAGCAAATGAGAAAAGAAATTTCCAAAAAGAAAATTCACTCATATTGAATATTTTTTAAATCTAGAATAATTACACTTTCAAACTTTTCAAAGTCTGGTCCACAATTCTATTCTTAAAAACTTTCTCAAATTCAAACCAACTTGCTTGCACAGTGGGAATGTGTATACATTAAAAACCTATTTCAAATATTCCACAATAGTACTGCAAAAATAAAATTTTTCCTTCAAATAGTTTGATCCCCCAAAATTTAGCAAAAAGAAATTTTCTCTCAAAGTTACTAAGATAGCTGTCACTTTATTATTTAATTTGATAGGCCTATTTTCCCTTAACTCTCTTTTTCCGACGCAAGAGTTCCCAAGTTCATATGATATAAGAAAAGTTAGAATCCAGAGAGCAAATCTGGTCCTTGTCCTTCCCCGCACATACTCCCTTGCAAACACTTGCGGACACTTTTCACTCTCTTACTTTTTCCGACGCAGAATTTTCCAAGTTCATATGATATAACAAAAGTTGGAATCTAAGCAGCAAACTTAGTCTTTATGCTTTTCTGCACATATGTCTTGAAAATTTCTACTGACATTCGTTGGGCCATAATTCATTCATTCTTCTTCCTTTTTTTTTTCCTTATAATTGCGCAGTGTTTAGGTCCCTTAAGCTTTCTAATTAACCCATATAGCGAGCATTAGGCCAATGACTTCCAAACCAGATGGTTTTAGGGCACTAGATATGAAAATATCCCTCCGGACTTACTAGCTCAAGTTAAAAAGGCTATTAATCCAAACTAGTCACAAACTGCTCATTATATGCTCTTTTTTTTTCACTCTTTTTTTTAAATTGAAAGTAAATACTAGGTGGCAGTTATCATTTTCACTTGAATTAATTCATCTTGGTTCTAATATATACAATTCACCAAAAATGAACCAAGAAACAAAAATATTCTACAAATTAAATTTCAAGTTCACATTGTATTCTCTAGAAAAATTTCAAAAACAGCATTAACGCTTCCTATCCAAAATTTCAAAAAATGCATACGTGTGTGTATGTGAAAAGCAAGTTTTGGTATTTTTCTGATAGGTTTTCTCCTTTAGAAAATGCAAACTTTCTTTTTACTTCCTTCCAAAAGTATAAAAATTCCATATTTCTATATGTCTTCAAATTGCTTCAATCCTTTTCAAGATTTTCTTTTCTCAAATGAAAAATAAATGAAAAACAAATGAAAGATAAATGAAAAAGTGAATAAAAATGTAAAATAAATGCCAGCACAAATTCCTAAAACCAAAATAATAGTCTAAAAAATTGAAAAAATGAAAAAAAAATATTCATATATGCCTAAAAGTATGCCTAAAATTGGACAAGCATTCTTGTTCCCACCCCCCAACCAATTATATGCATCATCCTCAATGTATATGAATAGTATGCAAAACAATATGAAT
Source organism: Sextonia rubra (assembly GCA_037013555.1). NCBI lineage: Eukaryota > Viridiplantae > Streptophyta > Magnoliopsida > Laurales > Lauraceae > Sextonia > Sextonia rubra. Next base: position 1,432,431 of record JASUAD010000007.1, read on the forward strand.
ATCATGAGGAAACAAAAATGTAAAGGAGGGTAAAAAGAAGAAGTACCTGAAAATATGTCTGAGCTGCTTCCTGTTCAAGGTTAGACAAAACAAAAATAACAAAAGAAAAACCATAATATACATAATATACACAGCAAAACGCCTCTAGCAGATCTAAGGCCGATCAATCCTTGTAGACAGGATCATCAAGGGGAATTTCATCCGCTTCAGGTGGTGTGACTCCAAGAATGGCTTCAATCTTTGGCTATTAACTTTGAACATTTGGCCATCCTTTGGATAAAAAATCTCAATAGCACCATATGGAAAAACTGTTTTAACAATGTATGGACTAGTCCACCGAGTGTTGAGCTTGCCAGGAAATAAGCGAAGCCTAGAATTATAAAGGAGGACTTTTTGCTCAGGGTAAAAATTTTCCTAAGGATTTGATTATCATGAAAAACCTTTGTCCTCTTTTTGTATATTTTAGAATTAACATAGGCTTCCCTGTGCAACTCTTTCAATTCATTCATTTGTAGTTTCTTATTAGATCCAACTGTATCTATATCAAGGTTGAACTATTTGATAGCCCAATAAGCTATATGCTCAAGTTCCACCGGCAAGTGGCAAGCTTTCCCATAAATTAGGCGGTAAGGAGACATTCCAATAGGAGTTTTGAAAGCTGTCCGATAAGCCCATAATGCATCGGTTAGGCGAGTAGACCAATCTTTTCAATTATGGTTTATGGTAGTCTCCAAAATCCGCTTGATTCACAATTTGATACCTCTACTTGCCGACTGGTTTGCGAGTGATAAGGGGTAGCCACTTTGTGAGTTATTCCATATTGCTTCACAAGGGCCTCAAAAGTTCTACTGCAAAAATGTGATCTCCCATCACTTATGATGGCACGAGGGGTTCCAAATCGTGAAAACACATCCTTCAAAAATCCCTGTATGGTTTAGCATCATTATTCCAGTAAGGAATAGCTTCTATCCATTTTGAGACATAATTAACAGCAACCAAGATATAAATGAAACCAAAACTACGAAGAAAAGGTCCCATAAAGTCTATACCTCATACATCAAAAATTTCAATTACCAAAAATGGGTTCAAAGGCATCATCATGTTTCTTTTTGAAATATTGCCCAATTTCTGGCAATGCTCATAGGTCTTGCAAAATTCATTAACATCTTTAAAAAGTGTGGGCCAGTAAAAACCACATTGCAATATTTTGCAGGATGTCTTTTTAGCAGAAAAATGGCCTCCACAAGCCTGTGAATGACATGATGATATGACACTCGGAATCTCTTCATCTGGCACAACCTCCTGATAATTTGATCTGGGCAGTATTTGAACAGGTATGGATTATCCTAGAAAAAATGTTTCACCTCAGAAAAGAACAACTCTTTATCTTGCTTAGTCCAATGGCTAGGAATACTGCCCATGGTAAGATAATTTGCTATATCTACAAACCAAGGTGGTTGGGATAATACAAAAAGGTGTTCATCTAGAAAATTATCCCTGATTGGTGTTGGCTTAATAGGATCAGAAATGACAAGTCTAGAAAGGTGATCTGCCACCATATTTTCTACTCACTTTTTATCCTCGATTTTTAAGTCAAATTCCCGGAGTAGAAGGATCCATCTGATCAGTCTGGGCTTAGCATATTTTTTAGAAAGAAAATACTTTAGCGCAGAATGATCAATAAACACCACAATCTTAGATCCAGTCAAGTAAGAGCGAAATTTGTCAAATGCAAAGACCACTACTAACAATTCCTTCTCAGTGGTTGAATAGTTGATCTATGTACTATTCAAGCTCTTACTTGCATAATAAATCATGTAAGGCTTTTTATCCTTACGTTGTCCCAAAACAGCCCTAACCGCATAATCATTGGCATCACATATGAGTTCAAAAAGAAGGTTCCAATCCGGAGGTTGCATAATTGGAGCAAACATTAGCATACCTTTTAATTTTTTAAAAGCCACTTGGCATGCTTTAGTCCATTCAAATTGTGCATCCTTGGATAACAGTTCACAGAGAGGGTGAGATATCAAACTAAAATCTTTAATGAACCTTCTGTAGAACCTTGTATGCCCTAAGAATGATCTTATATCTCTTATGGTTTTGGGTGTGGGTAAGTTGGCAATCAAATCAACTTTAAACTTGTCAACTTCCTGACCTTTTGCAGAACAATATGACCAAGGACTTCCCTGACGAACCATGAAATGACATTTTTTCCAATTGAGTACCAACTTCTTTTCTTTGCATCTAGTGAGAACAATCTCGAGATTGCTTAAACAGTCCTTAAATGAGTCACCAAACACCGAGAAATCATCCATGAAGACCTCGAAAATGCGTTCACCATGTCACTAAAGATACTCAGCATACAATGCTGAAATGTGGCGGGAGCATTATATAACCCAAAAGGCATTCACCGATAAGCGAAAGTCCCAAAAGGGCATGTGAATGTAGTTTTCTCTTGATCTTCATGGGAGATTTCTATTTGGTTATAACCATAATATCCATCAATAAAACAATAATATTGGTGGCCAGCTACTTTTTCCAAAATTTGGTCCATGAAGGATAGAGGGAAATGGTCCTTACGTGTGATTGCATTAAGTTTCCTGTCGTCTATGCATACCCTCCATCCTGTGAGGACTTGGGTAGGAACAAGTTCATTTTGAGCATTCTTGACTACAGTGACACCGACTTTTTTCGGAATGACTTGGGTAGGGCTGACCCACTGGTGGGATAGATTATGCCCACATCAAGCAGTTTAAGCACCTCAGCCCTAACCACTTCCTGCATGGTAGGATTAAGCCAGCATTGCATCTCCCTAAATGGTTTTGTATCCTCTTTAAGGTAGATGCGATGTGTACACACTAAAGGATCAATTCCTTTGATGTCAGCCACATTCTAAGCAATCACATTCTTGTGTTGTTTGAGCACTTTCAATAATTGGGCCTCTTGATTCTCAGTAAGAAGCAAAGAAATAACTACTGGGTAGGTCTCCTCATCCGCAAGGTAAGCATATCTGAGGTTAGAAGAGAGGGATTTCAACTGAGGTTTGGGTGGTTCAACCTAAGATGGAAGAGGTGGTGCACCAGTTTGTGCAAGCTCCTCAAACTTGGATATCTAGATAGCATGAGCTTTTTCCATAGTGTCATCATCCATTTCCTCAAGAATGTCCATATTCTCTTTGGCCTCAAGTATCAACGCAATGTGGGAGTTAACACACTCCTCTAAATCATCCTCCAGCACAATATTCATCTTCGGGATGCTTGTATAAATTGAATATGTTTAGTTCAATGGTCATGTTTCCAAAAGAAAGTTTTAACATTCCATTCCGGTAATTGATTAATGCATTTGATGTTGCTAAAAATGGTCTTCCTAAAATTACCGGAGTCTAAGCATTGTGATTATGTACCGGTTGAGTGTTTAGTACATAAAAATCAGCAGGGAAATGGAATTTTTCAATTTGCACTAGTACATCTTCTATTACCGCCCTTGGTTTCTTTACCGAACGATCTGCGAGTTGTAGAGTGACCTTGGTAGGTTTCAACTTGCCTAGGCCCAATTGTTGATAAACCTAGTAGGGTAATAGATTAACATCGGCCCCCAGATCTAATAAAGCCTGACCAATCCGGTGATTTCCAATGGTGCATGATATGGGGGGGCATCCCGAATCTTTTTATTTCTAGGATGTGCTACCGTTTAGGAGTGCATTAACTTGCTTGGTGAAAAAAGCTTTCTTTTGTACATTCATCCTATGCTTGACAGTGCAAAGATCCTTAAGGAACTTGGCGTAGGTTGAAATTTGATTAACTGCATCCAATAGAGGAATATTGATTTTAACTTCCTTGAAAATGTCTAAAATCTCTTGGTTTGGGATTGGCTTCTCAGGATGGGTCAATCTTTGTGGAAAAGGGGCAACGGGTGTGATAGTTGTGGGGTCGGGACCTTTTTCATTCTCAACAACAGTTTTTGCATTAGCACTGTCCTTTTTAGTCTTTTCGATCAAATATGAGGAGCCATGTTCTTTATCTTTTTTCGGATTATTTTAAAGCTCTTTGCCATTGCGTAGAGTGACTGTGTGAACATGCTCTTGATAGTTTGGGTTAGTTATGTAGTTCACTTTAAACTAGCCTTTTGGGTTCAGGAAAGATTGAGCAGGAAATGTTCTTTTCCCTTGAACTTGAAGGCTACGTTTGATTTGTTCGACAGAAGATTCTAACCTTTGGATAGCCTGTTGGTTATTCTGAATCATCTGTTGATTATTTTGCATGTTTTGCATAAATTGTTGTTGAGATTACACTAGCATACTGAGGGACTCCTCCAATGACCTATTCTGAGCTTGTGGTGTATAAGATGTATTATGCTGTAGAGACATGTATGCACTAGAATTTGATGGTCTTTGGGGATTGTACTCAGGTGTAGCAGTTGGTCCATTCCTCCAGCTAAAATTTAAGTGGTTTCGCCACAAAGGATTATATGTGTTCCCCATGGTATTTGCATTGAACGGCTTTTAGTATGAGTTTAAAATCTTAGCCTGTTCTTGAATTGCTTCCTGTAATGCAGGTCTAGTTGGATAGTCAACTGACAAATGATCTTCAGAAGCACAAATACCACAAACCATGACTGTATCCCTGTTCTTTCTAAGTTTCAGGGTTTCTATTTCTCTTATAAGTGCAGTAAGCTTGGTTTGAATTTCAGTTTGATTGTTCAAATGATAGATTCCCCCTCCCTTAGACTGGTTCAATGACCTGGATTGATTTGCCCCATCAGACGAGGCCCATTTTTGCTAATTTTCGGCCATTAGTTCCAAAAATTCCCACGTTTCATCAATTTTCTTTTGATCAAATTGACCATTGCACATCATCTCAATAAATTGAGAGGTATCAGGGGTTAAACCCTCAATAAAAATCTCGATGAGACGATATGTTTCATATCCATGATGAGGACATACAAGGATCAATTCGTTAAATCTTTCCCAACACTTAAATAGGGTTCCTTGAGACTTTGTCTGAACATCATGATCTCCCTCTTTAAAGTGTTAGCCTTGTGCTGTGGGAAGAATTTCTTCAAAAATTCAGTCTTTAGGCCTTTCCAAGTATTGATTGAACTTGGTCTAAGAGAGTGGAGCCAAGTCTTAGCTTTATCTTTCAAAGAAAACGGAAATAATCGAAGTTTGATTAAATCCGGCACTACATTTTGTAACTGAAGTGTTGAGCATACTTCATCTAATTCTTTTAGGTGCAAGCATGTACTTCCAAAGTCAAGCCCATGAAACTTGGGTAAAAGTTGGATCATGGCCGGTTTGATCTCAAATTGACACGTAATTGGGGGCATCACTATATAGGATGGTGAAGTTTGTCGAGCGAGGCTCAAGTAATCACGTAGAGTCCTAGGCGGCTGATTAACCTCCACACCATTGCAGTCCCCATTGTTATTTTCCATTCTTGAGTTGGGCATCATTGTTACTAGACCCACTCGCCATTGGAGACAATCTCAAAAGGATTGCAGGGTCTAGGAGATTCTTTCCTTTCTAATCTATGCGTTGATCCTCTTTGCCAAATTGGCTGAGAGGGCTTTTCCTTCTTTTTTTTTTTTGGAATTTTGAGATTTTTTTATTTTTTTAGAAAAAATGAAAAAACCTAAGTTATGCAAACAACCAAGTAACTCCCTAGGGTTGAAAAGTTTCCTTAAGTTCTTTAATCCAGTCCCATGAAATCAACTTGGCCAGATTAGCCACCAGGAAGTGGTAGAGTCACCGATGGACCCATTTGAAAGACCAGTTTCCTGAACAGATAAGCTGTCATGTGCTACAGGGGCAAAGGCCTTCTTAGACACGGAGAAGATTAAAGACAATGATTAGATTACTTTTGGTATACTTTCTTCCCAAAAGAAGTTGAGACAAGTTGAAAAGCATTAACTTTTTGTTCGATTTTAGAAAGTTCCTAAAAATAGCGGTGATGTGAGCTTTCTAACAATCTATGCACTTCCCTATTCCAACTGAGGGCGATTCATCATTCCATGCATGTCCTCCTATTTCTAGAAAGATGCCAAAATTAAACTACACCCACAAAGCAATGTAAATAAGGAAAGTTAGAAAAGTTACCTTAAATTGCGCTCCCCGGCAACAGCGCCAAAAACTCGTTCGTGAGCTCCAAGTGTAGAGCCGCGATGTAGTAATAATACTGGTGAAGCCAAATAGATCCATAGGAAGCAATGTATTTTAAGGTTCCTTTTTCAACTTGTACCTATCCTAAATAAAAATCTAAAACTAGCCCAATTTAAAATCTAAAAAATAAAAGCATCATACTTGCCAAAATTAAATTAATTACAACTAAATGAAACTTTTCTCAAACTAAAAACCTAAATCTAAAAATTCCTAAAATAAACCTAAAGTTGCTGCAAAACTAAAACACAAGTTAGAACTTCCAAAAATAAAAACTAAAATTAGAAACTAACTAAACTAAACATTATTAGAAATAAAATAAACAAAAGTAAAAACTTTTCTAAGTTAGAATTTTCAAAACTAGAAAACTTTCCAATTTAAAATCTTTAATTAAAACAAGTTTAGAAAGATATTTTAATACTATAAATTAACTAAAATAATCAAAAACATAAAACTCGAAACAAATTTAAAATTAGAAAGTTAGTAAAATTAGTAATGCAAAACATGCCATGAGATGCTGAAAAATTTTAAGTCTGAAAAAACTAGTATGCTGATACAAATTTTATACATGATTTGAATTATTCGAATGCATCCTAAATCTAAGTTTAATGGCTGGAAATCATGCTCTACTAATGCCGGAAACTAACTAAAAAAAGTGGAAGTGAAAAAATATCTAAAACGAAAAAGTTATAAATGCATGAATATGACAACTTTGCAAAATTCTGTGCAGAAATTCTGATCCGAGTTGACTGATTGGAAAAGTTTAAGCCTTTGCTTCACAAACCTTCCGAAATTATAGGGAATGAAAGACCACATCCTAAACTTTAATTTTGCCAAGTTTCAAAGAAAAATATTATGATTGGACTGCTCTACCCACTTCGAACTTTTTGTCAAAAATTATTTCTGCAGTTTGCTGAAACTATTAAGTTATGCTGTTTGTGTATTGAGTCCGAATTTAATCATTAGATTTAGATCTGAAGGCTTAATTTTCTATAACTTAAATATGCAAAAAATCTTATGATATGAAAATACATGCAATGAACTCTAATCCAACCATCAAACTATGCAAAAACAAAACTTAAAATCAACATGAACATAACAAGAAAAATAATAGAAGTGAAAAAAAATAGAATAAAAGTGCAAGAAGTCAAAGGCGGTAATAACAAGAAGTCAAAGGCGGTAAACAACGGAAGTCAAAGGCAGTAAACAATGAAAGTCAAAGGCAGTAGATTGCTCCTCTCAATTCCTTATCTTAATTTGGGCTAAAAAATATTAGAAGTGTTGTACCTAGGCATTATTCTTCATCTTAGGTCGTCAATCTAAGTGAGAATAGCAAAGTTTCATTCCATGTAGAAATAACTTTCAGAATTAGCCTCTAGTCTTTTTTCACTCAAACCTTTTTAACTTCATCTTGCATTGCCTCCAAACATACAATGTATCCGGAGAAACAAAGTCTATTAAAAAGGTTACTAAGATGGGTTACTAGTTGTGATTCCAATTCTATCCCAATATTTAAACAAAAATGAAAATTAACCCAATCACAAACAAGACTAAAATTATGAACACCACAAAAACAAAGACAAGAAAAATTGAAAAGAAACAAATTTTACTAGCATGAAATTGTTTTACAAAAGATTGAAGATAAAAAAAAACAAATAATTACATATTAGGATGGATGGGAATTCTTTCTTCTAGTTGACACTTCAAGGTTGGTGGTGTGGCTTTAGGGCTAAGCCTCTTTGATGACTTAAGATTGAGAGATAAAAGAGGGAGAGATGGAGTGTAGAAATTCTAGAGGTGGGAGGTAGGCAATTCTTCCGTGAAGAATATGGGAGAAGGGTGCCTTATTTAAACCTTTTCAAGTCCTACTCCTTCTCAAACTTTAAAATCCTAAAAATAATTAAAAAATTTAATGAAAAATGGTCCCAAACAATGGCTTGGGCGTAACATATCTTTTGGGATTTTTTTTCTATTTTTTAATCTTTTCTTTCCTTGCATGCTTTGTTTGGAAGTCCATCTTGGATGCTTCTTTCCTTTCTTGTATGTGCCACCTTACATTGAAATCTTTTGAGAGATGAAGTACGGATAAAAATCCTCTCTTGGAATAAAACTTGGACCATATGAGGTGTAGAACTTCCCCTTTTATTTCTTTGCATTGTCAACATTCCTTTTCTGAAAAGTTCTCATTGTTGGCTCCAAACTTGAAGAGATCTTCTAGATAATTCTCCCTTGATTTTTTCTGTAACACTCCGATCCCCTTTGAGCCGGATTAGTGGCTCATTAGTGTGTGTTTCGTTTTGTTTATTTCTTTTGGACTTGTTTTGGGTCATGGATAGGTAGTTGAGCAACCTTTGACCTGAAATAGGTAGTTCTAAGCCCTTTTTCGTAATTTTGCTTTTGTTTTGCTCATATCATCTTTGCATCATCTTGGTGTCAGCACGCGTATTTCGTTGAGCTCGACAATTTCCGTAACTGTCTCAGAACCGTTTGGAGTCAATTGGGGAAGATGGACCTTCGTGTGACTTGAACTGTAATTAGTCTTAACTCTCCGGACTTTGACTTAACTTTCAAAACCCATATATAAGTGAGTCATCTTACAGATGTCTCTCCCTTGCTCATTTCTCTCTTCAACGTGCATGCAATTCCAGAGGAGACTCCAGGAGAAGCTCTCCACGTTTTCTTTCTCTCTCTTCTTTCCTTCTCTTGCTCGATTGTGGGTTGGATCCCTTGTTGGATTTGGGTTGGCTACTCTTCTTTGGATTGGGTTTTGTTTCTTTTCTCTCATCTGTGTTGTGGCTTGGTAAGTGGGTTCTTTCCCAACTCTTTGTATTCCCTCTCCAATTGCTTCTCCCATTCTCTGTTGCTTTGTCTTCATCTCATGCATGTGTGATTGCTTTGATTTGTTTTGGTTTTAGTTGCTTTGGAGCTTGATTCAGAGGATTTGTCACATGTGAGGCAAGTATAAGTACAGGCTTTGATAACACACATATGGGTGTTGTTTGATTTGCTTGGATTCATTCTCATTCTCTGTATAGAAAGGTTTTACAGCCATTTTCTAAGCTATGAGAATCAGTTGAGCTTGTTTTATTCAGTTTCTGTACAAAAATTTCGTTTCTGTAATCTTCCCGAATTCGCGTCTGTATTGTACGGCTAAGCCGTAAATTTCTACGGCTCGCTTTCCAGAGACTCAAAATCTGAGTTTTGTTCTACGGCTAGGCTACGGCTAAGCCGTAATTTGTCCTACGGCTGAGCCGTAAGCTAGCCGTGACCCAACCGTGACCTAAGCCGTGAATTTAATCTCTGATCAGTCGAAACTTTTCTGATATCAGTGTTCTTACGGTGAGGCTACGGCTAAGCCGTGATGGTCTACGGCTAAGCCGTGGACTCCACCGTAGCTCAGCCGTGAGATGTATCAGATCAGAGGGGGAAAGGATGACAGTTTAGCCGTGTTCTGAAGGGAACCACGGCTAAGCCGTAGTGCATAATACGGCTACGCCGTAGGATGCCACGGCTAAGCCGTAGGTCACCCATGGCTAAACCGTAAGACCTGTAAAATAACACTTAAACGTAGGATAATGGTGTGACCTTGTAGGGCTCAAACACAGGTTAACCATACCCGTAAATCGGCCCAATGGATTCTTTGGATCGCATGAATAGTCTGTTAGGCTGTGACTTATTCATGTGAGCGTTGATCACTGTTAAGCACCTCCCCATGGGTGTTGGTTTAAGGGACTTCGGTGCACATGTAGATTCCCTTGCAACACTAGGATGGCAAATGGTGCATCGAATAACTTAAAACTACATCAACATGCACGGTTAGTGACAGTGATGCAACTAGATTAGACTTGGCTTGTAATGAACCTTGATTCCGTATTAATCTGAGATGCATTGCATATTGTTTATGATTTTGCCCTCTGTTCTGTTAATCTATGTTTATGCATTCCGCAGTCATTTTGCTTTCGTCCTGTATGTCTATATTATGCTTTGATCTATGCTGTGATGGACTTAATCTATGCTCTGTCTCTGGCTTTGTATATCTCTGATATTTGGGTATTCCCTGGTGGCTCTGCCCAGAGATTAAAACGTGAGGATAAGATCCGGTCTGTGTCATCGGTGAGTCCAAAGCGGATAATCTCCCTTTCTTTTGGATTTGATTTGATTGATATTAGTCTGGCTCTACTCAGCCTCAGCCCTAGGATTTACCCGACGGGGTTACCTCTGGCTTAGATCTCTGTATCTCTGTTCTCTGTATTCACTGCAGTGTCGCTTTGTCTTGGGACCCCGGAACCCAGGAAACCGAGACCCACTTGTGCCCTGGCCCGGACAGTGGTGTTCTTATCTGCTTTGCTCTGTTTTGCTCTGCTCTCTATGTGAGAGAATATGGTTAATGTAGTAGCCAACTAGTTCAGTATTCTATGTTTTGATTCCATTATCATGTTTTACTTCTATGCACGATTTGCTTAGCATACTAAGATGGACTCTGTATTTAATCTTCTGTCATTATTATATTCACTTTGATACTATGAGTGTTACACCCCTGTTACTTGTATTTGCTGGATCGTTGTATTCATTGGTGTTGTCTGTGGTGTTGCAGGCGCAGTTACCTTGCCCAGCTCCCCGACGGTCGAGGAGGCTGCAGGGGAGAGTGTAGAGGCACCCTCCGGTCTGGCAGAGTGGGCCTGATCACTTCTGCCAAGTGCGTGCATGCATACCAGTGGCTTTTATTTTGCATTTTGGTTTTTTGAGAGCTTGTATTTGGACTTTGGACTTTGGACTTGTATTCTGTATATTTTGTGTATATTGGTTTTGGTGTGTATTCGGTTTTCTCTCAGTGTATTTGTTTTGCTTTGGCTTCCTCTATTTTCTTTGTTGCTTGCTATGATATGTACAGCTTCCGCGTACGCTTAGTTCGCACGTGTTAGATCCCTTGTGTGCGTGCAGCTGGACTGGGTTTGGGTGCACGTGCACGGGAGTACGTGTGTCACCGGTTTAGCTTTTCGCTAACCCCCGAATTCTGGGCTCGGGTCGTGACATACGTATTGTATGGTATCAAAGCATGCTAGTTATAAGCATGTAGGCATCTAAGATCGTGGTGAGATAACGCTATCAACTATTTGACTCGAAGTCTCATAGGTTGATTTGGGATTTGACTAACTCAGGGCATTTTATATTTGTGTGTTGTGTTTCTTTTCCCTTGTGCAGGATGGCATCAGGATCAGGATCCCGAGATGAGAATCAACAGGGCCATAATGGTGACAGTGGATCGGTACCCCCACATATCAGTAGTGAGGAGCGCATGATGATGATGATGCAGTCTATGCAGTCATTACAGGCACAGGTGGCATCCATGGTAGATAGACAAAGTCAGGCTGCTGCAGTAGCATCACCCCATGTAGATCAACAAGTGATTTTCCAGCCTAAGGAATCAGATCCGAATGCTCTCTTTGACAAGTTCCGTAAGCGAGGGGCGACTGAGTTCCATGGGATAGAGGATGCATTGCAGGCTGAGCAATGGTTGGAACAGACAGAGGAGCTTTTTGATACGATTGTTTGCAGCAACAAACAGAGAGTAGTGCTCACAGCCTCTATGCTTCGGAGTGTGGCTAAGACATGGTGGAGGAGTGTTAAGACCTCATTTCAGACTATGCCCAGTGCCACAGTTTGGGAGACCTTCAAGCAGCAATTCCGTCGTAAGTTCATGCCTCTCCATATTCAGCGAGCCAAGGAAGTGGAATTCTTCAACCTTCAGCAGAGACAGATGCCAGTTGCAGATTATGTACACAAGTTTACAGAGTTGTCCCACTTCGCAGAGGATATGGTGAACACGGAGCATAAGAAGGTGACTCGCTTCGTCAACGGCCTAAATCCGAGACACAAACGCCACGTGGTTGCTTGTATGTGGCCGGCTACATTAGATGACGCTATTGACAGAGCCTATGATGCAGAGGCCATCTTCGAGGAGGAGCGAACAGAAGCTAAGAGGACGGCAGGTTTCAGTGGCCGAAGTCAGTTTCAGAAGAAGTTCAAGGGTAAGCAGGGCAGTTCGAGCAGTACTCAGGTAGTTTGCGGTCACTGTGGGAAGGATCACCCCACCGACAGATGTTGGAGGAAGAGTGGGGCTTGTTTCGGGTGTGGCTCTACGGATCACAGACGGGCCCAATGTCCGAAGTTTCAGTCCTCTCCACAGACGAGACAGGCAGGACCTACAGCGCAGGGCAGATCTCAGCCAGCTCGCCCAGCTCAGAAGCCGAACCGCCAGACAGCCCGAGCCTATGCTGCTACGCATGAGGGCGCGGAGGAGGCCACGGTCGTGGAAGGTAAAATTTTAATTTCCGATGCAGAAGCTTTAGCTTTATTTGACTCCGGGTCTACGCGTTCGTACGTAGCACCCCATTTTGCTGTGCAGCTTCGACAGCGACCTACACCACTTCCCTACTTGTTGTTAGTATCCACTCCGGTTGGTAAACGGGTGGAGTGCAGTGTTTTCTACCCTCAGTGTGATGTGCGGATAGCTGGTCATCAGCTCCCAGTAGACCTCGTGTTGCTCACAACACTGGATTTTGATGTGATTCTGGGTATGGACTGGCTTGCGAGATATCATGCGTGTATCAATTGCTACAGTAAGGCTATCTACTTTGATTTGGGCAGCGGATTCCGATTTGAGGGCAGCCAGATGAAGTGCCCAAGACGTGTGATCTCTGCTTGTAAAGCAGACAGGATGCTTCGTAGGGGATGTGAGGGATTTCTTGCATTCATTTCAGAGAAGAAAGATCAGCGACAGCTGAGTGAGATTCCAGTAGTCAGCGAGTTTCCGGATGTCTTTCCAGAAGATGTGCCAGAGTTGCCACCAGTTCGGGAGGTAGAATTTGCTATTGACGTGGTACCAGGTACAGCACCTATCAGTAGAGCTCCATATCGTATGGCACCTGCAGAGTTATTGGAATTGAAGAAACAGTTGCAGGATCTGTTAGATAAAGGGTTCATACGCCCAAGTGTTTCACCTTGGGGAGCTCCTGTACTATTTGTCAAGAAGAAGGATGGCAGTTTCCGGATGTGCATTGACTACAGGCAGTTGAACAAAGTGACCATCAAGAACAAATACCCATTGCCTAGGATTGATGAGTTGTTCGATCAACTTCAGGGTGCAGCTTACTTCTCTAAGATTGACTTGAGGTCAGGATATCACCAGCTCAGGGTGAAGGATGAGGATGTTCCGAAGACAGCTTTCAGGACTCGGTATGGACACTACGAGTTCCTTGTCATGCCATTTGGTTTGACGAACGCACCCGCAGCTTTTATGGCGTTGATGAACAGGGTGTTTACTTCATTCTTGGACCAGTTCGTTGTGGTTTTCATAGATGACATATTGGTCTACTCGAAGACAGCTGAGGAACATACAGACCATCTAAGGAAAGCATTGCAGCTGCTTAGAGATCACAAGTTGTATGCCAAGTTGTCCAAGTGTGATTTCTGGCTAGAGCAAGTTGCATTTTTGGGACATGTGATTTCTAGAGATGGATTGATGGTGGATCCAGCTAAGATTGAGGCAGTAGTCCATTGGCCCCGTCCTAGATCGGTGACAGAGGTTCGGAGTTTTCTGGGATTGGCGGGATATTACCGCAGGTTCGTGCAGGACTTCTCAAAGATTTCAGCCCCGCTGACTCAGTTGACTCGGAAGAAGGTCCCGTATGAGTGGACAGAGAAATGTGAGCATAGTTTCCAGATGTTGAAAGAAAAGCTCACTACGGCGCCAGTGTTGACTCTCCCGGATGGTAGTGAGGGATTCGTGATTTATTCCGATGCTTCTCGCGTTGGACTAGGTTGTGTACTGATGCAGAATCAGAGGGTGATTGCATATGGATCCAGACAGCTGAAAGAACATGAGAAGAACTATGCCACACATGACTTGGAGTTAGCAGCTATTGTATTTGCGCTGAAGTTGTGGCGACATTATTTGTACGGTGTGAAGTTCGAGGTCCATTCCGATCATCACAGTCTACAGTACTTGTTTGACCAGCATGACTTGAATATGAGGCAACGGAGATGGTTGGAGTTTATCAAAGACTACGACTTTCCGATCAAGTACCACCCAGGCAAGGGAAATGTAGTTGCAGATGCACTTAGCAGGAGGACAGACCGTCTTCAGGTGTTAGCAGGATTCTATATGCTTGTGCATGATCAGCCCGTAGAGGTTCGGATGGTAGGAGACTCGGTGACATTAGCTACTACCGTCGTATTTCAGCCTGAGGTGATTCAGCAGATCAAGGATCGCCAGTTTGAGGACCCCCTCCTGGTGAAGTTCAGAGATCGGATTTCAGATCGACCGGATTTTAGCCTAGTAGATGGAGTTTTATACTTTCGGAATAGACTGTGTGTTCCCGCTGTGGACGAGCTGAAAGAGAAATTGATGACAGATGCGCACGATGCCCGATATGCGATGCATCCCGGGAGTACGAAGATGTACCGGAACTTGAAAGATAGATTTTGGTGGAACAATATGAAGCGGGAGATCGCAGGGTTCGTAGCTCGATGTTTGACCTGTCAGAGGGTAAAAGCTGATCATCAGCGACCTCCAGGATCATTGCATCCATTGCACATTCCGCAGTGGAAGTGGGAGCACATTACTATGGATTTCGTCTCCGGTTTTCCGCCGACCAGTAGGAAGAATAATGCGATCTGGGTCATAGTGGACAGATTGACTAAGTCAGCACATTTCCTTCCGTTCAAGAAAGGGATGACATTCACAGAGATGGCCAGGAAGTTTGTTGACGAGATAGTCAGATTGCATGGCACCCCAGTATCGATTGTGTCGGATCGAGACAGTCGTTTTGTATCTTCATTCTGGAGAGCATTTCAGGAAGCTATGGGCACGAAGTTGAGTTTTAGTACGGCATACCACCCCCAGACCGATGGACAGTCGGAGCGTACCATTCAGACGTTGGAGGATATGCTCAGAGCTAGTGTGCTGAACTTTGAGAAGGAATGGGATACGCATCTAGCATTGTGTGAGTTTGCCTACAACAACAGCTTCCATAAGAGCATTGGTATGGCACCTTATGAGGCACTATACGGACGCAAGTGCAGGACTCCAGTGTGCTGGGAAGAAGTTGGAACTAGAAGTTTTCATGGTCCGACGATCATAGTTGAGACGACAGAGAAAGTGCAGAAAGTGATAGAGAATCTGAAGATTGCTCGGTCCAGGCAGAAGAGCTATGCTGATACTCGGAGGAGACCTTTGGCATTCCAAGTCGGAGATTGGGTATTTCTTAAAGTTTCTCCGATGAAGGGCACAGTTCGATTTGGTCAGAAGGGCAAGTTAGCCCCGAGATATGTAGGACCGTTTGAAGTCAAGAGCCGAGTTGGAGATTTAGCCTATCGGTTGACGCTTCCAGTCGAGTTCTCCGGTGTTCACGATGTGTTCCATGTGTCGATGCTCCGTAAGTATGTGCCAGATCCGAGCCATGTGATTCGCTACGATGACATTCAGATTCAGCCTAATGCGACTTACGTTGAGCGTCCGCTTCGTATCGTTGGGACACGAGAGCAGATTCTCCGTACCAGGACTATCAGATGGGTTAAAGTGTTGTGGGAGCATCATGGTCCAGATGAGGCTACTTGGGAGCTAGAGGAGCAGCTAGCGCGCCAGTACCCACATCTCTTTGCGCAGGTAGGTAGTCATTCCGAGGACGGAATGATTCCTAGTGGGGGAGGATGTAACACTCCGATCCCCTTTGAGCCGGATTAGTGGCTCATTAGTGTGTGTTTCGTTTTGTTTATTTCTTTTGGACTTGTTTTGGGTCATGGATAGGTAGTTGAGCAACCTTTGACCTGAAATAGGTAGTTCTAAGCCCTTTTTCGTAATTTTGCTTTTGTTTTGCTCATATCATCTTTGCATCATCTTGGTGTCAGCACGCGTATTTCGTTGAGCTCGACAATTTCCGTAACTGTCTCAGAACCGTTTGGAGTCAATTGGGGAAGATGGACCTTCGTGTGACTTGAACTGTAATTAGTCTTAACTCTCCGGACTTTGACTTAACTTTCAAAACCCATATATAAGTGAGTCATCTTACAGATGTCTCTCCCTTGCTCATTTCTCTCTTCAACGTGCATGCAATTCCAGAGGAGACTCCAGGAGAAGCTCTCCACGTTTTCTTTCTCTCTCTTCTTTCCTTCTCTTGCTCGATTGTGGGTTGGATCCCTTGTTGGATTTGGGTTGGCTACTCTTCTTTGGATTGGGTTTTGTTTCTTTTCTCTCATCTGTGTTGTGGCTTGGTAAGTGGGTTCTTTCCCAACTCTTTGTATTCCCTCTCCAATTGCTTCTCCCATTCTCTGTTGCTTTGTCTTCATCTCATGCATGTGTGATTGCTTTGATTTGTTTTGGTTTTAGTTGCTTTGGAGCTTGATTCAGAGGATTTGTCACATGTGAGGCAAGTATAAGTACAGGCTTTGATAACACACATATGGGTGTTGTTTGATTTGCTTGGATTCATTCTCATTCTCTGTATAGAAAGGTTTTACAGCCATTTTCTAAGCTATGAGAATCAGTTGAGCTTGTTTTATTCAGTTTCTGTACAAAAATTTCGTTTCTGTAATCTTCCCGAATTCGCGTCTGTATTGTACGGCTAAGCCGTAAATTTCTACGGCTCGCTTTCCAGAGACTCAAAATCTGAGTTTTGTTCTACGGCTAGGCTACGGCTAAGCCGTAATTTGTCCTACGGCTGAGCCGTAAGCTAGCCGTGACCCAACCGTGACCTAAGCCGTGAATTTAATCTCTGATCAGTCGAAACTTTTCTGATATCAGTGTTCTTACGGTGAGGCTACGGCTAAGCCGTGATGGTCTACGGCTAAGCCGTGGACTCCACCGTAGCTCAGCCGTGAGATGTATCAGATCAGAGGGGGAAAGGATGACAGTTTAGCCGTGTTCTGAAGGGAACCACGGCTAAGCCGTAGTGCATAATACGGCTACGCCGTAGGATGCCACGGCTAAGCCGTAGGTCACCCATGGCTAAACCGTAAGACCTGTAAAATAACACTTAAACGTAGGATAATGGTGTGACCTTGTAGGGCTCAAACACAGGTTAACCATACCCGTAAATCGGCCCAATGGATTCTTTGGATCGCATGAATAGTCTGTTAGGCTGTGACTTATTCATGTGAGCGTTGATCACTGTTAAGCACCTCCCCATGGGTGTTGGTTTAAGGGACTTCGGTGCACATGTAGATTCCCTTGCAACACTAGGATGGCAAATGGTGCATCGAATAACTTAAAACTACATCAACATGCACGGTTAGTGACAGTGATGCAACTAGATTAGACTTGGCTTGTAATGAACCTTGATTCCGTATTAATCTGAGATGCATTGCATATTGTTTATGATTTTGCCCTCTGTTCTGTTAATCTATGTTTATGCATTCCGCAGTCATTTTGCTTTCGTCCTGTATGTCTATATTATGCTTTGATCTATGCTGTGATGGACTTAATCTATGCTCTGTCTCTGGCTTTGTATATCTCTGATATTTGGGTATTCCCTGGTGGCTCTGCCCAGAGATTAAAACGTGAGGATAAGATCCGGTCTGTGTCATCGGTGAGTCCAAAGCGGATAATCTCCCTTTCTTTTGGATTTGATTTGATTGATATTAGTCTGGCTCTACTCAGCCTCAGCCCTAGGATTTACCCGACGGGGTTACCTCTGGCTTAGATCTCTGTATCTCTGTTCTCTGTATTCACTGCAGTGTCGCTTTGTCTTGGGACCCCGGAACCCAGGAAACCGAGACCCACTTGTGCCCTGGCCCGGACAGTGGTGTTCTTATCTGCTTTGCTCTGTTTTGCTCTGCTCTCTATGTGAGAGAATATGGTTAATGTAGTAGCCAACTAGTTCAGTATTCTATGTTTTGATTCCATTATCATGTTTTACTTCTATGCACGATTTGCTTAGCATACTAAGATGGACTCTGTATTTAATCTTCTGTCATTATTATATTCACTTTGATACTATGAGTGTTACACCCCTGTTACTTGTATTTGCTGGATCGTTGTATTCATTGGTGTTGTCTGTGGTGTTGCAGGCGCAGTTACCTTGCCCAGCTCCCCGACGGTCGAGGAGGCTGCAGGGGAGAGTGTAGAGGCACCCTCCGGTCTGGCAGAGTGGGCCTGATCACTTCTGCCAAGTGCGTGCATGCATACCAGTGGCTTTTATTTTGCATTTTGGTTTTTTGAGAGCTTGTATTTGGACTTTGGACTTTGGACTTGTATTCTGTATATTTTGTGTATATTGGTTTTGGTGTGTATTCGGTTTTCTCTCAGTGTATTTGTTTTGCTTTGGCTTCCTCTATTTTCTTTGTTGCTTGCTATGATATGTACAGCTTCCGCGTACGCTTAGTTCGCACGTGTTAGATCCCTTGTGTGCGTGCAGCTGGACTGGGTTTGGGTGCACGTGCACGGGAGTACGTGTGTCACCGGTTTAGCTTTTCGCTAACCCCCGAATTCTGGGCTCGGGTCGTGACATTTTCCTTTAGTTCTTCAACCAAAATGTGATCCAAAATCCTCTTGTGGACGTGGAATAGCTTGCTTGGATATTTTTTTTATTTTTTTTTCAATTAAATCTTTTCTTTTTCCAAAAAGAACTTCTATATGGCTTTTCTTGTCCATCTTTGATGAGATATTTTTCAAATTCTCTTCAAAATCTCTTAAAAATGTGCAACAAATAAATGGACCCCATCTTGGATGTTTTACAAGTGTACCCCACACATGTGCATGTGTGTGTGGGACTATGAAGCCAACTTTTGCAATTTTCTTTCAATTTCTTTTCTCTTTAATTCTTCTCTCCTTTCTCTTGAAAATCATTTTTTTGCCTCAATTCTTTACAATGGGGCCCATATAATGAATTTCCTACAAAACAAATGTGAATTCATGTGAAAAGACAATTTTATCCCTAGATAAAAAATGCATGAATGCAGGCCCATCTCTCATGAAATAACAATGAAAATGCACACCATTTTTCATAATTTTATGTGAATGAACTAATGATGATTAAAATTCAATTTATTTCATGAGAAAAATTATTTTCACAAGATTTTTCAAAAATAGACTTTTCAAAAATAGCAGTTTCATGAATGTAAACAAAAAGTGTGATTTTTAAACAATTTCTTCAGAAAAATATAAAAATAAATTTACAATGCATGAAACCATGATATCACACTAAATGAGGCTCTTTTAAGTTAATAAGTCCTTAAAATGGTCCAAAATGTGTACGAAAATATGCATTTTTAAGAACTTATCATTGGGCTCTGAAGAAGGGGTTGAAGTAAGGTTTGAATCAAGTTCCGAGCAAGTTCCACACCATTTACAAGCATTAAAGGCCTTGTTCTAAGCCTTTTCAAGACCTCAAAGGCACTTTAAGCACTCAAAGTATGCTTCTTCTTCTCCTTCTCACTAACTTGGGTGAGAAACAGTTTAGAGAAATAGAAGAAGCATACATCTCACTTAGAGAAGATGAATGCAAATGCCCCTTGGATGAAGTCTTGTTCCTTTGATTTTCTCATTTGGGAAGGGTTTTGGGCTATCTTGGAAGTTATGAAAAAGCCTTTTTATGCTTTATTCTATTCTTTGAAGTTATAGGTTCAGAATAATACAACTTTGGCTCCATTTTTGCTTGTAAAAGCATCTTTTTCGGATTTGTATAAAAATAGTCCATAACCAAAAGGTGATGATTATCAAACATTTTAGTCAATTCTATGGTCAAATTAGGCACTCTTGGTGCTCATTTAATACTCCAAAAATCAAAAGAGACGAGTTCCAGCACTTTAAAAGTGTCACAGAAGCGAAATAGAGCAAAAAAGAAGCAAACAGTGGCCTTTTAACCACTGTTTGCTAGTGGCCTTGAGCCATGGTCGCTACTCTATGTCTTTCCAATTTTTGTATTTTAACCCATTTTTCATGTACTTCCTTGTATTAACTGAATTTGGATCACATCTAACACTAGAGGGAGGGGTTGTAAAATTTCAAAACTTATAAACAACCTGCATCCCCGCAGTCAAAGCATTTGAACCCATGTAAACAAAGGAAGAATAGTGATGAACTGTAGTTATTTCTCAGTCTTCTTAAATGCTTGAAGTGGTTTAACTATTTTAGTTCAAAACCATGTTGGTTCAGAATGCATTCATGAACCCTTTCGGCTGGCCCAAGAAGCAGCCATGTTGGTTGCGACACTAATATAGTCCTTTGGGCTTACTTTTTTTTTGCAGAGATATCATTGGTTCTTTAATCATCACTTTTGATGAGGCCAATGAAAAGCTCTTCAAAATCTCTATAACCCATAACAAATCATCTGTAAGAGCACCAAAGAGGGATCGAATTGACTCTGCTACCCTTATGTTAAGTCTCCGTTTTTCGAAGACTCTCTACTGCTATGGGCTTATGACTTTGGCTGATCTGAATGGGTCATTAGTGACACCAAAATCCATCAAGAAGACTGAGACTCCTAAACCTTGGGTTTCAAAATATGCCCAGAATCCATTTGAAGTTTTCAACAAGGTTCATGAGGAACCTAAATGCAAACTGAAGTTAGGAGGCAGTAGCCTTCATATCATCAAGCCTCGTCTAGGGGCAATACAGGTCTGATTTATAGGTCACAAGTCAATATCACTTACCAAATCACTTTCAATGGTTGCTTAAGGCTCAAGATCATCTTCTACTAGGCCCAAATAATGGGTTGTTAATAAGCAAATACCAGAGAACCTTCGGCAACTCGTAACTCACAAGAAGGCCCAGAAGCATGGTCCATTCTTAGATGCAGTATGCAGTCACCGCAACCATGCACTTCAAAATCTAATAAGGTTGAGAACAAAGTCTTGGCCTCACTTGAAGATAATACCTTCTATCTTCTGACTCATAAAAAGGGATGAAGGATTGGCAAGAGGTGTCTACCCTCTATCATTGTAGCACCAACCCCGACATCTTCACCCCAGTGTCTATCACATGGCACTGAAGACAAAAAGAAAGCTGAGCGATTAGTCATCAATAATTTGATCGATCTTGCTTGTTTTAAGGAGTCGCTCTAACAAAATAAGGAGCAGAAGAAAAGGATCAAGAGAGGTGTTGTTGACATCCTTTCGCTTCCCACTTCCGATTCCATGGATGAGAATGAGTTGCTAGCACTTCCAGGCCACTAGTCACTTGGTTCAAAGATCAAACCTTAGTAGCCAACTGGTTAATCAAATAAAAAAGAAAGCTTTGGCTCGCTATAGGGATCAAACCCAAAAGCTGTCACAGTGTAAAATCACTAAAAAATGGGTGATTAAAGAAGATGATCCAAACTTGACCTATAAATGCATGGTTGGCCTGGTTTAGCCTGGAGAATTACTTGGAGTATGGTTTGGACTCAATCATAAGAGTTTGACTCTAACTCTTATTCAAGCAGGACTTCTAAAGGTCATGTTGAAACAGATTCTGACGATGAACCTATCACTATCTTAGATACAGAACATAGTCAATTCACTCCTCTTACATTAACATCCTCCTACCCCCCGTCAGTACACTGTGTTCATGGCTGAAGGGTGTGGGACTAGTAAGAATAGGAATGATGATGTTAATGGAAGCAAAGATGTCGGCGATGAAGATGTTGGTGAAAATCAAGAGGACGTCGTCCATGACGTTATCAAACAACATGGAGCTAAAATTGATCACTTGATTACCTAGTTGAAAATCTTGACAGATAAGTTAGGTGGTCTAGCTAAAGCTCCAGTCAATCCTTTGTTTCCTGATAGAAAAGAATAGGCAACGATCAGGAAAAATGCCACTAAAATTAACCTGTTCATAGCTTAAATCAAGTCCCTAACAGACAAGGTGATAGCTGCAGGTTCTTTTGGTGGTGATCATTCATTAATCATTGATCTTCATGCAGATCTTGAAAAGCATGAAACCTTTAAAAAAGTTGAAGAGATACTGATAAAATCAAAAATGGAGACCAGGATGAAAAAGAAGGGTGTCACACCCAAGTATTCTCCGAAATTCGATCTGGTTCCATTTCCATAAAATTATTAACTTCTGTTTTACCAGCCATTCCTTAGGAAGGGGTCGGCATATCAGCATATTGTGCATTTCAAGTCACTCCTTGGAAGCTTGCCAAAGTTAGATCCACACTAAAAATAAGGCTGTTCGTCGGCACATTGAAATGAGTTGCCTTTAATTGGTGCAAGCAAGCAGTTACCAGAACTCACTTTCATGACATGACAGATCACAGAGGAGAAGTTTTTACTTCACTTCTAAGAAGATGATCAAACAGTCACCTTCGCCATGCTTAACAATATAAGGCAAGGAGACAATGAAACTGCACAGTCCTTTATCAACAGATGGAGAGCATTATCTTATAGATGGTTGAAACAAACATCTTAAAGGGCAACCATTGAAATGTGCAAAACCAATTTATGACCAAAGATCAAGGCTATCATACTTAGTCACAAAACTAAATCTCTAACCCGATTGGTTGAAGTGGCCACTAATGTAGAGATGACTCTCAAGGAGATCAGTGAGAAGAAGGCAAGTTCCTGAAAAATAGAGTTGTCTTCATCTTCTACTCCAAAATTGAAGAAAAAAAAGGAGGTCTTTAATGTGCAAACCTCCTCAAAAGCCTCAAAATACAAAAACTGATCAAACTAAGAAAGATGAATATGAAAAGAGGAAGAAAACTAAATATCCTTTTGACAGGGATATTGAAGTAAACTTTTGCTCATTGATGAAAACAATAAGATTGAACTTTCATTAATGAAGAAGCCTGAACAAGTAGGTCATGTCAATGATCCAAATTATTGTGCATACCACCGAATGGTGTCGCATCCTCTCAAAGACTGCTTCATTTTGAAAGAAAAAGTCAATGAGATGTGGAAAGATTGAGTGATAACTTTTGATCGGAAATATGATGCTGCTCCGGTGAACATGATCTCCTTTGGACAGTTCGCACCTGTAGCAATATCCACTCTACCAAAGCCAATGATGGTTGAATTCGATGTCATCAATGCAGTACATGATGAACAAGGATTGATACCAGTCAAAACTTCTTCAGGGGAAGAAATGTCGATTCACCTAGATTTAGTAAATGATGAAGGCTGGGAGAAGGTTAAAACCCAAACCCACTCCTGTAGAAAGGAGGAAAGTTTAAAAAAAACTTAAGAACCTTCAAAGAGCTACCAAGAAGCGCTTGGCTAAACAAGAAAAACAAGCTAAAAAGAAGAAAGAAAAGGTGGTCGAAGCTTCAGTTTCAGAAGAATCTCCCAAACCGGTCAGAGGTCACTTTACTTTGGCTGACTTCATCATTCCCATTCCAAAGGATGAGGTATAGCCACTAATATCCAGTTGCAACAAGACATCATGGGATAACACACCTCATAATTCAGATGATGATGAAGATTAGTCAGACTATTCTGATTTTGAAAATGATCAATGAATTGATGACTATTTTGCTGATGAATACATTCTAATGAGGATGAGAATTTTGAACAAACTTTTGATCTTAAAACGAGTGCTCATAATATCAAGCATGGTCTCAATACACTATCAGTAGTTCTTTATCATAGACACAGACCAAGCACAAGTAGTTGATCGAATGATCCTCCTCCTTTTCCACTATGTCTATGATGAGTCTTTAAAAATGCATATTTTCATATATGTTTTAGACCATTTTAAGGACTTATTGACTTGAAAGAGCCTTATTTAGTGTGATATTATGGTTTTATGCATTTATACATCATTGTAATACATTTCTGCATAATTTTTTTAAAAATAACACTTTTTGCTTACATTCATGAAACCTGCCATTTTAGGAATCTATTTTTGGAAAGTTTTCTGAATATTTATTTTTCTTATGAAAAAAATCAAATTTTCATCATCATTAGTTTCTTCACATAAAATCATAAAAAATGGTGTGCATTTTGATTGTCATTTCATGAGAGATAGGCGCACAATCATGCATTTATGATCTTAGGGTTAAAATTATCTTTTCACATGAATTCGCATTTGTTTTTTAGGAAATTGATGATATGACTCCCATTTTCAAAGAATTGAGGCAAAGAAATTATCTTCAAAGAAAGGAGAGACACTACAACAAATTACATCTTTACCAGCACTTTTTACCAACACAACCCAAAATGCGTTGGTCAAGGGTACTTTTTGCCAACGCAAATGAGGATGTGTTGGGAACAGTCAAAGGGAGGAATACTTTTACCGACCCATTATTAGTTGCATTGGTAGAAGTACTCTTTTGCCAACACAAATGAGAATATGTCGGAAAAAGTCATAAGAGGAGAGTACCTTTGCCAACGAAGTATTATTTGTGTTGGTAAAATTATCCTTTTGCCAACACAATAAAATATGCGTTGGTAAAATGTTACCTTTTACCAATGCAAATAAGAATGTGTCGGAAAAAGTCATAAAGGGGGAGTACTTTTGCCAACGAAGTATTATTTGTGTTGGTAAACTTACCATTTTGCCAACACAATAAAATATGCGTGGGTAAAATGTTACCTTTTACCAACGCAAATGAAAATGTGTTGGAAAAAGTCGTAAGGGATGAGTACTTTTGCCAACAAAATATTATTTGTGTTGGTAAACTTACCCTTTTGCCAACACAGTAAAATATGCGTTGGTAAAAGGTTACCTTTTACCAATGCAAATAAGAATGTGTCGGAAAAAGTCATAAGGGGGGAGTACTTTTGCCAACGAAGTATTATTTGTGTTGGTGAATTTACCCTTTTGCCAACACAGTAAAATATGCGTTGGTAAAAGATTACCTTCTACCAACGCAAATGAGAATGTATAGGAAAAAGTCATAAGGGATGAGTATTTTTGCCAACGAAGTATTATTTGTGCTGGTGAACTTACCTTTTTGCCAACATAGTAAAATATGCATTGGTAAAAGGTTACATTTTACCAACAAAAATGAGAATGTGTTGGAAAAAGTCAGAAGCGGGGTTACCTTTTCCAACGCATTATTATTTGCATTGGTGAAAGCACCATTTTGCCAACGCAATAAAATATGTGTTGGTAAATGTTATCTTTTACTAACGTATCAAATAATGTGTTAGAAAAGGTCGTAAGAATCGGTAATTTTGCCAATGTAATAACATGTGTTGGTAAATGAGATACTTTTTCCAACAAATAAAATAATACGTTGGTGAAAGGTGGAGATAATGTATACCTTTTCTAAAGCAATACGGGATACATTGACAAAAGTCCAAAATATAGAAGAATTGGAAAGAAGAAAAAAGATAGAAGAAAAATATGCAAAATTGGCTTCATGGTCCCACACACATTCACATGTGTAAGGACACACTTGTGGGACATCCAGGAAGGGGTCCACCATTTTTTATTGCATTATCCAAAATTATCTTTTGATAATTTAAAGATAATTTCAAGAGATATCAATATATTTCATGGAAGGAAAGCTACATAAGAGTTTTTCTTTGAAGAAGGGTAGAATTGAAAAAAAAAGAGAAAAAAATTGGCAAGCAAGCATGGGACGCCCAACATGATTTGGTTTAGATTTTTAGTTCAATTTTTATTGAAAAAAATGAAGGAGAATTATCTTGGCATATCTCTGATGAGTTTTTCAAAATGCATATTTTCTTACACATTTTACCCAATTTTAAGAACTTATTGAATTAAAAGAGCCTTATTTAGTGTGATCTAGTGGTTTCAAGCATTTTAAATTCATTTTATTATTTTTCTGCACAATTTGCTTAAAAATCACACTTTTTGCTTACAATTATGAAACCTGCCATTTTTGGAAATTCTATTTTTAGAAAGTTTTGTGAAAATTTATATTCTCATGAAATAAATTAAATTTTCATCATCATTAGTTCATTCCTATAAAATTATGAAGAATGGTGTGCATTTTTATTGTCATTTCATGAGAGATGGGCCCACAGTCATGCATTCGGGATCTTAGGGTTAAAATTATCTTTTCACATGAATTCACATTTGTTTTGTAGAAAATTGATGATATGGTCCCATTTTCAAAGAATTGAGGAAAAGAAATTATTTTCAAAGGAAAGGAGAAAAGATTTGAAGAGAAAAAGAAGAGAAAAAGAAAAATTTGCAAAGTTGGCTTCATGGTCCCATATACATATTCACATATGTGAGGACCCACTTGTGGAATGTTCAAGAAAGGGGTCTCATTCTCCAATTGTTGCAAGAATTCAAAATTAATATAAGAAAAAAAAGCCAAGGTGGAGAGAATTCAAGGAAAGAAAAGTTAAAGAAGGAGAATTTAAAAATAGAAAGTTAATCCCATTTTTCTTTGGACAACATATATTAAAATGGTCATAACTCTCAAATGGAGTGTCGGAAAATTTGCATAATGTATTATTGTTAGAAAGCTCTTTTCGAGTAAATATCCATAGGATCCAAGATTGCACCAATCGGCATTAAAATACTAAAGATATGACCTCAGGAAGTTTATTATACATTTTTAGGCAGGAATGAGATCGTCTCATCAAAGGTGGGCCTCATCCTTTGGCAAGAGTTAGCTAAAAAAGATGGATACACAGAGAATTTCAGCAAGAGAAGGAATCTTATATCATCTTAAACTTGAAAGACTTGTTAGTCAAGAAGAGGACTTACCTAAACAAGGAAAGCCACGTATAAGACCTTCTTTGAAAAGGAGTAGAAAGAAAAAAAAAAGTATAAATTGGGGCACCCCTCTCTCATAATCTTCACGAAAGAAGAGACCTCCTCTCTTCAGCTCTCTCCCTCCACCCTCTCCATGTCTTTCTCTCTATAATTGCTCTATTCAAGAAGGCTTTTTCCAACTTGAAGCTTCCACTAGAAGAGGATCTTTCATCCTAAATCATGCAATGTCTTTTTTTTATTCTCTATCTTTATGTAAAAACATTTATATTTAGTAAAAGTGTGTGTTTTTATTTCCTTTATTTACTTCTTCTTACTCTTTGATAATGGATACTTGATGTTTGTTTTTAACCTTGTTGCTCTTTGATTGACAACCCAAAGAAGCTTCAGAACATGATTTGAGCAAACATAATCTAGGATAAAAGAAGAATTTAGGAAAAGAAAAAAATCATACACTTCTACACATTTATTTTCTTGCACTTCCGCACATTTAAATTCCTTGTTATTCCACACATTTAAATTTCTTGTTATTCAGCACATTTAAATTCAAGTTTATCCACACATTTACTCTAATGTTGATTCCATACATTTCAATTTCATTGTTCTTCTTATTTTATTTATTTTTCTAATGTTGCAAGATTTATGGCTGGGATTAATTTTTAGAAGCATGCATTCATAAAATGTATTAGTTTAGTTGCTGGAAATTGGGATTTTATATCTGGAATCCATGATTTTTTTTGGAAATAAAAGGCATAAATTTCGGATTAAAAAAAAAAAGACAGCAAAATTATACAGTAAATAGTCACTGTATTTGTCCAAACATTGGCAATTTAAAACATAGCGTAGAAAGTTTATTTTGCCTTAAAATTTAGAGGAACCATTGCTAGATGAGTTAAATTTGTACCATAAAAATTTAAGAGAAAAAGAATTAAGGAAGATTAGGTTTTCAGTCATTAAGACATTCGCCAGTAAGAAATTCTATATACAGAAATCTACACAGGACAGATTTTTGGTCCAAAAGTTTAGAATTAATAGACATATCAAATTGGTGAGTTTTGCTATAGAAATTGGATGAATTGAACCTTGATGAGTGAACTTTAAAATCTCAGAGTTTTAGATTCAAAAGATTACAGTAAGTTCAATTTCCAGAAGCCTAAACTAAGACTGATTGTTAAACTGCATATCAGAATTTTTATTTTTGGTAACCATTATTCATGAATACTTTGTGCATTTTAGAATATTTTTTTTAATTCTTTTTTGTAGGTTCATGCATCAATAAAGCATGATTTCCAGCTATTAAATCTAGTTTAGGATTGTATTAGATTAGGATCATATTTTATTTAAATTTTGCATCTCATATTAGAAAAGTTTGCATTAGTTACATGGCATGCATTGCATTACTAACTTTACTAACTTTCTAATTTTAATTTTGTTTCTAGTTTTATGTTTTTGACTATTTTAGATAGTTTTCAGAATTAAAATATCTTTCTAAACTTGTTTTAATTAAAGATTTTAAACTGGAAAGCTTTCTATTTTTGGAAGTTCTAACCTATGTGTCATTTTGCAACAACTTTAGTTTTTTTAGGAAGTTTTAGATTTAAGAGTTTTAGTTTTAGTAAGTTTCATTTTTTTTTTTGTAAATAATTTAATTTTGGCAAGCAGAATGCTTATGTTTGTTAGTATTTAAATTAGGCAAGTTTTAGATTTTTATTTAGGGCTGGTATAAGTTGAAAAAGGAACCTTAAAAATCATTGCTTCATGTAGATTGACCTGGTCTTACCAGTATTATTACTACATCGCACTTTTATACTTGGAACTCACGATCAAGTTTTTAGCACCGTTGTTAGGGAACGCCATTTAAGGTGACATTTCTAATTTTCCCTATTTACACAGCTTTGTGAGTGTGATTTGATTTTGAAATCTTTTTAGAAATAGGAGGACATGCATGGAATGATGAGCCGCCCTAATTTGGAATAGAAAAGTGCATGGAATGCTAGAAAGTACATGTCATTGTTATTTTTAGAAACTTTTTAAAATTGAAAGAAGTTTCTGTTTTCAACTTGTTATAACATCTTTTGGAAGAAAGTACACCAAAATTGATCTAATTGCTGTCCTTGATCTTCTTGGTGTCCAAGAAAGCCTTTGCCCCTGTTGTGCACGACAGCTTGTCTGTTTAGGAAACTAGTCCTTCAAACAGGTCCATCTGTGACTCTACCATTTCCTGGTGGCTATCCTGCTCAAGTTGGTTTTATAGGACCCGATGGGAAAACTAGAGGAAACTTTTCAACCATAGGGACTTACTTAGATGTTTTTTATATAAGTTAGCTTTTTATTAGTTTTCAAAAAAAAATTCAAAAAAAAATGATTCCAAAAATAGATTGGTGGGAATCCATAAACATGAGGAGTCTTAACAGTGGGCAAACCAATGGGAATGGAATCAATGCTGATGTCTTACCGAAGTCCTGGCGTGCCTTGTTTGAACAAGAAAAGGTTGTAAAGTTATATTAAACAACTTGTTCGGTTGGATCTTATGAACGGGATTAGGGTTATTCCCATGACGAGCTAAATCAAATTCAAATCAATGGCATTACCACAATAACATAAATAACATGCGTGGTCCAAATTGGGATGATCAATCACTAAACAATTGGCGAAATGGGCCAAATATGGATCATGTCTCTTATCCCCAAGAATATATTCTGGACGAGTCGTATAACTATCCCTCATAGGATACATCATATGTATCCCTTTCTTCTCCCTGGTCATATGCACCTCATAATTCCTTATTGCCTAGATGGTCATATGAATCACCACCACTCTTGAATAATTCTTTGGAGGATACTTTAGCCAAATTGGTTGAGTTCACACAAAACACTATGCAAACCATACAAAAAAAATGAACAGTGCATGAAAAGCCTAATGACTTCAATTGATCAAACAAGGCTTGAATGGGAAAACGAAATGCCACCCTTGGAATTGAAGATGATCCTACATTTATTAAAGATGTTGTAGTATGGATCACACAAACACACAGTGGATATCCAAGGGTACACATAAGAACATGGATGATGGTGTGATATATGAACCAATTGATGAATCACATGAGCCTGTGTACCCCACTTTTCTCAGTACCACCCATTCCACTTCATTAAAAAGGAATCTATGCCCTTTTATATAAATCCTTTTTATGATTTCAATTTTTCTGATGAATTTAGCATTGCTGTCTTTAACAAATTCTATATTCCTATGATTGAGGAAACCACAAATGAACTTAATAAGCCCCAAAAGGAAGATTATAATTAGGAGGATGACCCCATTTTTCAAAATTTCTGAGTCAGATAATCTGAAATCCTTGAAATCATGTACTGACTTCTTCTTGAAATCTGATGACCCAACCCTTAGAGAAATTGATCTCACATTTCTTGGCCCTCAATGTTATTCAAAGAAACTTGTGGAATTGGAGAACAGTGGTCCCATTCAGATTCCCAAGTCTGACAATTTGGAATCTTTTGAGCCCGTGTCTGAACAAAATGTTGAATTTGAACTAATGAAATTTGTGGCATAGGAGGACCTAGGGCCACCTAGTTGCTCATTACATCCTCTCCTGTCTTTCAAAGATCCATTTTTAATGGAGAAGGAAGAAATTTTCTTTATGGCCCCTTCTTCACATAGTGTACAAGAACATGCAGTCCTCATGTTCACTGAGCCCACTATCGACATGGTTTCATCTCTTTCCATGCTTCTCATAAATTGTGTGGAGGAAAATCTCATTTAGGATCCAGGTGGACTCATGGTTTCGAATTCAGTAGTGTAGGTTTTTTCCTTTCTTTTTAGTGTAGATATTTTCTTTTAGAGTAGCTTTTTGTCTTTTTATTCTTATTTTTCTATTTTGTCTAACCTTGGACAAGGAGTAACTCAAATACATCTTCAAGTGACTTCTTCTCTTTACCCTCATTTATATTTATGCTTCCTCATGTTACTTTTATAGTTCTGCATTGCATGCATATACATCGAGGACGATGTTCATATTAGGTTGGGGGGTGGGAACAAGCATGCTTTGTTGGTGTCATTGTAAGAGTGTGTTGTCAATTACGTGACCAAAGTGTAGTTCGGTTCTAGAACGACCTAGTTCACCTCGGAAGTTCATTGAAGATCAAGCCAAGTTCAAAGAAGTTCAAGCAAGTTCAAGACCATTCAAGAAAGACCTATCAATGAAGACTAAGCAAAGAAGTTCAAGATCATTCAAAGAAGATCCTATGTGAGTGCCAAGGGATAAGGTAACTGTGACCCCTAGTGACCGTAGAAATAAAATAGGAAATTAGGGTTTTCAAACACCCAGTTTTGTTCTACGGCTTGGACCACGGCTAAGCCGTAGATCCTACGGCTCACTTTCCAGAGAGTATATTTTGGAGCTTTTTGTTCTACGGCTGACCCTACGGCTGCACCGAAAAATGTTACGGCTAAGCCGTAGTGTGTTTCACGGCTAAGCCATAAAATCTACGGGCCACAATCCAGAGAGTGCATTTGGCCATATAATGCCTACGGTTGACTTTGCGGCCAAGCCGAAAGGCCTTCACGGCTAAGCCGTAAGGTGATTCACGGCTAAGCCGTAAAGATTACGGGCCACTCTCCAGAGAGCAGTTTCTAGGAAATTTCAGCTTACGGCTGACCCACGGCTAGGCCGAAAGGTGCTCACGGCTAAGCCGTATGAGGATTTACGGCTAAGCCGTAAGCTTAACCGTAAGAAGGAATTTTTGTTGAATCTGGCCAAACTAGCCGTTGGATGTTGTCAGAACTCACGGCTAAGCCGTAGACCATTCTGTTCTTAGCCGTAGATCTGTCCGTTGGAGCTTATCTGTATTTAAAGAGGACCTCTCCCTTGCTCCAACCACTGGATTTATTACTGAGAAAATCACTAGTATAGCTGAGCCTTTGCACCTCGATTAAAATCATCTTCAAAGCTCTCACAACCACCTACTCTCCAACTCCAAAAAGTGCCATTATTGTTACAAGAAGAGTAGTTGGTGATTTAGGAAAGGCTCCATTAAATCTGAGAGAATACCTTAGCCTTCCAAACCCTCTTAAAACCTCTTCCCTTGGCTGAGCACACATCTGAAGATCTTCATCTCCAAGGAGCAAGAACAAGAGGCTAAAGCTTGGAAGTAATCTTTCAAGCATCAAGAGCACCACTCAAAACCAAGGCATACAATTCCTTGTTTAGGTGTTCTTTAATATTTTAATTCTCATTGCTGTATTTGGTGGAAGACAAACCACCGCATCAAAAATTGTTGTAGTTGGTGGACTAGATCAAGGATCAACCACCTGATCAAAAACCCTAGTTGGTGGAAGACAAACCACCGAATCAAAAACTGTTTCAAGAGGTGTATGTTATGTAAGTACCTCTTATTTAGTGGAACCAAGAGAGATTGCTCTTGAGAGTGGATGTAGGTCTAGGACCGAACCACTATAAATCACTGTGTTTATTGTTTGTTATTTGTGGATGTTGCCTTGCATTCTTGTCACTTGAGTTGATGATCTTTTATAAGTTACATCTTTGTTGCTCTAGTTGCATTTCTAAACACTCACAACTCTGAATACCTCTCTTAAATCTTCTTGGGGACTCTCAACTTTAATAATCTTTCAGATTGCTCACTAATAAAACCTAAGTCTTGAAAAGAAATTTTTAATAGTCCTATTCACCCCCCCTCTAGGACTTGGTGAGATCTAGTTATTGCACTTTCACGCTTGTCCAATTTTAGACAAATTTTTTTTATTTTCTTTTCAGTTTTATCATTTTAGTCTATTTTTAATCATTTTAGTTAGTTTTTTTGAAAAAAAAAATTTAGGACCTTTATTTTTTGTCAACATTTAATTTTCATTTTAGAAAAGAAAGTTTTAAAAGGAATTGAAGCGATTTAAAGATATTTAGAAATCTGGAATTTTCATACTTTTGAAAGGAAGTAAAAAGAAAGTTTGCATTTTCTAAAAGAGGAAACATATCGAAAGATTACCAAAACTTGCTCTTCACATTCGTACACGTATACATTTTTTGACATTTTAGATAGGAAGCTTTAATGCTGTTTTTTCGGAATTTTTTTGGGAATACAATGTGAACTTAAAATTTAGTTTGTAGAATATTTTTGTTTCCTGGTTCATTTTTGGTGAATTGTATATATTAGAACCAAGATGAATTAATTCAAGTGAAATAAGAACTACCACTTAGTGCTTACTTTCGATTTGAAAAAAGAGTGAAAAATAAAGAGCATATAATGAGCAGTTTGTGACTAGTTTAGGTTCGTAGCCTTTTTAACTTGAGTTAGTAAGTCCGGAGGGATATTTCTATATCTAGTGCCCTAAAGCCATCTTATTTGGAAGTCATTGGCCTAATGCTCACTACATGGGTTAATTAGAAAGCTTAAGGGACCTAAACATTGCATAGTCATAAAAAAAAAGAATGAATCATGGCCCAAAGAGTGTTTGTAAAAATTTTCAAGGGATATGCGCGGAAATGCATAAGGACTAAGTTTGCTCCTTAGATCCCAACGTTTGCTATATTATATGAACTTGGAAATTTCTACGTTGAAAAGAGTAAGTGAGTGAAGAGTGTCCGCAAGAATTTACAAGGAAGTATGTGCGGGAAAGGACAAGGACCATATTTGCTTTATAGATTCTGATTTTTCTTATATCATATGAACTTAGGAACTCCTACGTGGGAAAAAGGCAGTGAGAGAAAAACAGGCCAATCGAAGTTAATAGTAATGTGGCAACTATCTTAGTAACTTTGAGAGGAAATTTCCTTTTGCTAACTTTTAGAGGGATCAGACTATTTGAAGGAAAAATTTTGTTTTTATAGCATCGTTGTGGAATATTCAAAATAGGTTTTTGATGTATACAATTTTTCACCATGCAAGCAAGATGGTTTGAATTTGAGAAAGTTTCTGAGAATAGAATTGTGGACCGGACTTTGAAAAGTCTAAAAGTTTCATCATTTTAGATTTTGAAAATATCCGATATGAGTGAATTTTCTTTTGGGAAATTTTTTTCTCCTTTACTTTTGTTTATTTTGTTTTTTTCCTTTAAAAAAGAAAGAGAATTTTATGGGTATATTCACTGCAAACCCTCACGAGGCACAACTCGTCCACTAAGGGGGTTTAAGGGCTAGCTGCATGTGCTAAATGCAGTAGAGAGTGCCAGCGAAAGTGGTGTTGCATTCATGTTTACTTTTATTGCATTGCATTAGTTTTAGGTTAGATTAGATTAGGACGGAAGCCTCATTTTTTCACATTTTTTGCTAGGGACTAGCAAAACGCTAGTTGGGGGGTTTGATGAGTTTTTAAGAATGCATATTTTCTTACACATTTTAACTCATTTTAAGGACTTATTGAATTAAAAGAGCCTCATTTAGTATTTTAAATTCAATTTAGTATTTTTCTGCACAATTTGCTTAAAAATCACACTTTTTGCTTACAATCATGAAACTTGCCATTTTTGGAAATTCTATTTTTAGAAGGTTTTGTGAAAATTCATATTTTTATGAAATAAATTCAATTTTCATCATCATTAGTTCATTCATATAAAATTATGAAGAATGATGTGCATTTTTATTGTCATTTCATGAGAGATGGGCCCACAGTCATGCATTCGTGATCTTAAGGTTAAAATTAACTTTTCACATGAATTCACATTTGTTTTGTAGAAAATTGATGATATGGTCCCTTTTTCAAAGAATTGAAGAAAATAAATTATTTTCAAAGGAAAGGAGAGAAGATTTGAAGAGAAAAAGAAGAAAAAAAGAAAAATTTGCAAAGTTGGCTTCATGGTCCCATACACATATTCACATATGTGAGGACCCACTTGTGGAATGTTCAAGTAAGGGGTCTCATTCTCCAATTGTTGCAAGAATTCAAAATTAATATAAGAAAAAAAAAGCCAAGGTGGAGAGAATTCAAGGACAGACAAGTTAAAGAAGGAAAATTCAAAAATAGGAAGTCAATCCCATTTTTCTTTGGACAGCATACATTAAAATGGTCATAACTCTCAAACGGAGTGTCGAATTTGGACAATGTATTATTGTTAGAAAACTCTTTTCGAGTAAATATCCATAAGATCCAAGATTGCACCAATCGGCATTAAAATACTAAAGATATGACCTCAGGAAGTTTACTATACATTTTTAGGTGGAAATGGGATTGTCTCATCAAAGGTGGGCCCTATCTTTTGGCAAGTATTAGCTAAGAAAGATGGATACAGTTAAAATCCTAGTAAGAGAAGAAATCTTATCTCAACTTAAACTTGAAAGACTTATTGGCCAAGAAGAGGACTTACCTAAACAAGGAAAGCCACGTATAAGATCTTCTTTGAAAAGGAGTAGAAGGAAAAAAAAAAGTATAAATTTGGCACCCCTCTCTCATAATCTTCACGAAAGAAGAGACCTCCTCTCTTCAGCTCTCTCCCTCCACCCTCTCCATGTCTTTCTCTCTATAATTGCTCTATTCAAGAAGGCTTTTTCCAACTTAAAGCTTCCACTAGAAGACGATCTTTCATCCTAAATCATGCAATGTCTTTTTTTTATTCTCTATCTTTATGTAAAAACATTTATATTTAGTAAAATTGTGTGTTTTTATTTCCTTTATTTACTTTTTACTCTTTGATAATGGATACTTGATGTTTGTTTTTAACCTTGTTGCTCTTTGATTGACAACCCAAAGAAGCTTCAGAACATGATTTGAGCAAACATAATCTAGGATAAAAGAAGAATTTAGGAAAAGAAAAAAATCATACACTTCTACACATTTATTTTCTTGCACTTCCGCACATTTAAATTCCTTGTTATTCCACACATTTAAATTTCTTATTATTCAACACATTTAAATTCAAGTTTATCCACACATTTACTTTAATGTTGATTCCATACATTTAAATTACATTGTTCTTCTTACTTTATTTATTTTTCTAATGTTGCATGATTTATGGCTAGGATTAATTTTTAGAAGTATGCATTCATAACATGTATTAGTTTAGTTGCTGGAAATTGGGATTTTATATCTGGAGTTCATATTTTTTTTGGAAAAAAAAGGCATAAATTTCAGATTTAAAAAAAAAAGGCAGCAAAATTAGATAGCAAACAGTTACTATTTTTGTCCAAATATTGGCAATTTAAAACATTGCGTAGAAAGATTATTTTTCCTTGAAATTTAAAGGAAACATTGTTGAATGAGTTAACTTTGTACCATAAAAATTTAAGAGGAAAATAATTAAGGAAGGTTAGGTTTTCAATCATAAAAACACTCGCCAGTTAGAATTTCTAAACACAGAAATCTGCATAGGGCAATTTTTTGTCCAAAAGTTTGGAATTAAAAGACATATCAAATCCATGAGTTTTACTGTGGAAATTGGATGAATTGAACCTTGCTGAGTGAAGTTTAAAATCTCAGAGTTTCAGATTCAAAAGATTACAGTAAGTTCAATTTCAAGAAGCCTAAACTAAGACTGATTGCTAAACTGCATATCCGAATTTTTATTTTTGGTAACCATTATTCAAGAATATTTTGTGCATTTTAGAATATTTCTTTTAAATTCTTTTTTGTAGGTTCATGCATCAGTAGAGCATGATTTCTAGCTATTAAATCTAGTTTAGGATTGCATTAGATTAGGATCAAATTTTATTTAAATTTTGCATCTCATATTAGAAAAGTTTGCATTAGTTATATGGCATGCATTGCATTATTAACTTTACTAACTTCCTAATTTTAATTTTGTTTCTAGTTTTATGTTTTTGACTATTTTGGATAATTTCCAAAATTAAAATATCTTTCTAAACTTATGTCATGCCCCGATCCCATGAATTGGGGATTTGAGTGGGCCCCCAGGATATGGATATATAATCCCGTAGTAATCCGTGCCCTGGAGAATCGTGCACGAATTCCTACAAGAGAAATTCCACAGGAACGTGTGAGGAATGCCAACACACGTAGGAATATAACTCATCATAACGAACTCCTGCGAAATACTCTATAATGATCAAAGTAAAACAGGAGAAGCATATCTTCATTCATTCACAGATATATATATATCAGTAGTTAAGTCTTTAGTTACACTCCTACAATTCAACTACCATTTAACGAAGTTAGGTACAAAAGATCCCATCTGTACATTCCCGCTGGAAGGCCAATTACGATGGTAACACCTCAAAATAAGTCAACGCTCTCCGTAGGATGACTAATAAAAGACATCGCCATCCTTCCATTCATCTATACCCCGAGGTACCGTTGGGGCACTCTCCGGGGGCCCGTCAACAACCGGGTTGGGATTGGATTCCGTACCTGCAATACCAAGGGTAACACTATTAACATGACAGTTAAGCAAGTACTGAGGCATATGAAACAAGTATAACATAATATATCAAAGGAACTTAACAGTATACACTGATTAAATAGGGCAATGATAAATTACTAGACATATAGTGCATGAGTGGCAATGAATGAGGAAATTCCAATTTAAACGTCGTATATACAAATGGGCAACCACGATGCTCTATTCTCCTAAAAAGGGAGCATACATATGGGTTGCTAGGGGATTAAGCTAGCTTCCCGAGGAGCATCGACAACTCCTCCATAAACTACTGCAGTAGGGACATACTTATACCCAAAGGGCACAAGCTAAGTGGTGTCGACTCGGATTCAATCAAACTAATCATAACATACTTAAGGAATAGTTAATCATGAAGGCAGATGGAAAATTAAGCAAAGCAGATGCATATGGGCTACAAGGGCCTAGACCTCGACTACACCCTTGGCTAGCAAGCACACACTCAGTAGAAGCTCTGGCTTATCAAACACGCACTCATTAAAAGCTCAGGTCTGAATTGCCTCAGGGTTTGCTAGAGGAAGTGAATCCGATAATGAAATGTTGAAGGTAGTGTATTTTAGCAAGATGAATGCATTCGGACTAAATATCCCAGAATCATTATTCACCTTATATTATGTAACCCACGATCCCCAAGGACATTCAACACGATGTACTCATAAAACGTCCGGTGTCGTTGTGTTACCACGTCTTGGTATCACCTCATATGCAGACTGGACACCCCTTCTTATGCCAACATCCATGACTTGTCATTGGGAGATCATCCGGAATAGTTCATTCTCTCCAACATAAGGTTACCATGAGGCCAGTGTGGTGGTATGGAAGGCGCCAACACTAAGGCCCTATAGGGTCAATGGCGAATTCCTAAGATCCTAATTTCCCTGGGTTCTTACGGCTTAGCCGTATATAACGCTACAACTTAGCTGAGTAATTCAGGTTTCCTCCAATAGTTCAGGCGCATTTACTGCTTATCCGTATATTAGCCTACGGCTTAGCCGTGCTAAGCTTATGGCTAGGTTATGTTCGGGTTACGGCTGAGCCATAAGGCATTACACGGTGTAGTCGTGTGCAAGCCGTAGAAGAAAATGAGTTTCTTGAGCTCTCTGGAAAGTCCGCTGTAAGAAAGCTTACGGTTTGGGTACAGGCGGGGCACGGCTTAGCCGTAGTGCACTTCACGGTGGAGTCGTGGGTAAGCCGCAGTGCAAAAGTCAATTTTGTTGCTCTGGGGATTTTGAGCTTTAAGCACTAACGGCTTAGCCGTAGCTTTGCCGTAAGCTTCAGGAACCTGGAGTCTGTTCTATAACTCAACTTCAGTACGGGATCAATATAGAACCTCATTATAGGGAGTTTCTATGACTTGATTATAATGTACCTAATGGAGTTTGACACCCACACACCCTCCTATTCCATGTTTACATCCTTACTCAAATCATACCACATTTGTATCAATTAAAACAATGAAAAAGGCTGAAATTGGAAAATGCAAGGTCCTAACTCAACAGTCAATAACTTAATCATGCATGCAGCACATACAACTCAAATACTTGCCTGTTAACAGTGTTTGCCCTTCCTAAGTCCTTCTTGTTGTGTGGTTAGGGAAAAACTTCCAAAAGAGAATGGGTTCTCTTAGTGAGCTGTAGCTTGAAAAGGAAGTACTTCCTTGTAGAAGAAAATACTCCTATGAAGAAGAGGAAGATGGGTGAAGACTATCCCTAACGCATGTAAGACCCCCAACCCTAGTAGCTCTTCAAACTTTGAACTAAAAATGAAGGAATCAAAAAGAGAGGGAACAACTCCAGCAGTTGCAAAAAAGGAAAGAGGAAGGAACGTTGAGTGCATCTTTTAAATGGAATTTTCTTGTCCTTGCATGCAAACCCATTTCTTTGAGATATTTACGATTTAAGTCACGTAGCCTTAGTTAGCCCAAGATGGATCCAAATCAAGTTGGGTCCAACACGAAAGATGATCTACACAGAAAATTACACTAGAGGCGATGGATGTGGTGTCCATAAAATGCAAGAACAATTTACAAAAAGGTCCTCAACTACTGAAGTAAGGCTCAAACTCCGCCCAACTACATATCTAAGACCCAAACCCAATAGTTTTTATATTCGATTAACCCTAACAAGGTTTAATTTACATAGAACGTGCTTAATTTGCGTAAATTAAGATTAGTGGGTGTTACATCCATGAATTTACACAATTTAGGCATCATTTTAGATTGGATTAGAGACTTAATTAGGTTAAATGCATCATTATTCATTCAATTTCATCATTTCATGCATTTTAACCTAATTATTAGAATTTGTACAATTTTTGCACATTTTATGCATTAATTAAGAATGTTTGCAATCTT
This sequence comes from Sextonia rubra, assembly GCA_037013555.1. Classification (NCBI taxonomy): domain Eukaryota; kingdom Viridiplantae; phylum Streptophyta; class Magnoliopsida; order Laurales; family Lauraceae; genus Sextonia; species Sextonia rubra. The sequence goes on from JASUAD010000007.1 coordinate 1,471,929, forward strand.
TTTCCGAAGAACCCCAATTGGAGTAGAACTCTGTCCAGACGGGTCCCACTTCAATGTGGGCTCTTCAGTATTTGATGTGTTTAATTAGAATGTGCCGAAAATGAAATTTGTAGGACCCACAGAACCCTGGATGATTTGGGTCCCATTGTTTGAAGATCCACACACTTAGAGTTCATCTGCCTGTGGATCCCATCTAAAGATCAGCTAAGGCTTCCAAAAGATTTTATCTCATCCTATTGTACCAAGAAATATTCTTAGAGATAGAGTCCATTGCAAATTCAAAATACAATCCCTTTTTCCTCAAAATAGCCTATCTTAAAATGACCATAAGTCTTAATCCAGATGTCGGATCAGTGCAAATGACCCATCGTTGGAAAGCTCTTTCAGAGTAGATGTCCGTGGAGGCCAAGATTGTACAAATCGGAGCTAAAATGAGAGAGTTATGGGCCTGGGAAGTTTCATGTACATTTTTAGGCGGGATTGCAATTGCATCTACACCATTAAAGTATAACTGTAGCACATTTCTCTGTGGAGCCCATAAGAAGATCATATAAGAATGCTTAAAGCTTTCACTTCATCTTATCTCTAAAATGTCTCTTATCTAAGGAGATAAACCCAATCAACATGCAGCTGATCTTATCTCTCAATTCACCCAAAAAGAAGTCCAGATTCAATGAACCTGAGGAGCTAGAAAACTATAAAAGGAGGCCATGGGAGGCTCTTCCTCATCCCCAGCCAGATTTGGAAACCCCAGATCTCTCTCTCTCTTCTCCACCTCTCCCTTCCATTAATTTCTATTTTTATTTTAAAGGTATTCTGGAGCCTTGTTCCAGAAACTAGGATCTAGAAGAGAGAACTCTGAGAGACCATTGTATAAGAAGAAGGAATCAATGAAGTTATTTTTGATGTTCTTTGCAATGGTGGGCTGAGTTTCTGATTAGAGCGAAAGATGAAGTTAAGTATTTTAATGTTCTAGTTTATATTTATTATTTTACTCTTTTCTGATTGTCTCTTGTTAATGTGCTTTTAAAATAAAAAAATAGTTCTGTCTTCATGCCAAAGGCAAACCTCTGATTTGTATTCTTAATGAATAAATTTTGATCATTTATGCTTACTTTGATAGATTATACTTAGATCTATAGTTATCTTTGATAGTCTATGCTTAGTTTGATAGGTAATGCTTAGGATGTTCATTCTTTTATGAGGTGAAGGAGGTCTTGGGTATTGATTTTGTTTTTCTTAATTAAAGTTGGTTTTTGCAATAGTCAAATTATCTGGATCAGAAACATTGAGTTGTTTCTAATCGGACTAATAATTGAGACAAAAGGGTAAATTGATAACATAAATTGGATTTTTAAATAATTTAGTGGATTCTGGCTGCTCTAATCTATTTCTTATCATTGTTATTAATTTGTTTAATTTCTGATTTGCAAATCACATTCTTTTTTATTATTATTTTCCTTTTGAAAAAAATTCAGATTTTTAATTAAAAAGTTCAAAAGTGCTCTATGTGGGATCGACCTGTATTTGCCACTATCTCAACAAGACAACTGTGCACTTGCAGTTTTAAGTAGATTGATTAAATTTACATCAAGTTTTTGGTGCCGTTGCCGGGGAGCCAATTCTGAATTTTTTTTATTAAAATCTGAATTTTTTTAGTCATATTTAGGTTCATGAGCATACATAGGTTGCATTAGTTTGCATCATTCATACAATTGTAGTTTACATCATTAGTTTTTTTTAGTTAGTTTTTCTTAAAAAAACAAAGGGAAAAAATTTACTGATTTTTTAATGATTTTTCTGATTTTCTTTTCATTTTATTGAATTTTCGAAATTTTTATTTAAAAAAATAAAAAAAATCTTTTAATTTCGAATTTAAAAAAATTGAATTTCTAGATTAGATTAGATAGAATTTCATATTTCTTAGGATTAGACTAGAGTTTCTTGTATTTATCTACTAACTTTTGAATTTTGCATTTGAATTTCCAAAGTTGTTGAGATAAGTTTGAATTTCAAATCTGAAAATTATGATTAGATAAGATTTGATCAATTTAGATAGCTTTTCATTTTGAATTCTAATCATATCTTGCAACTTGAGTAGATAGGTTGGAATTTCTAATTTTCTAGATTAGATTAGATAGGATTTTGATTTTGGTTACTAATTTGAATTTGCTTGTAATAGAGTTTGGATTAACTTTGTCATCTTTTGATTTTTTTTAATCTCTTTTTCTAGATTAGGATAAGATTGCAACTTTTAGATTAGGTTAGATAGAGTTTTATTTTTCTGCTTATCTTAATTGATAAGATTTACTAATTTGATGTTAAGGCCCCAAGATAAAAAAGGTGGGAAAATAGTAATAACTTTACACATATGGTACAATGGTGGCTATAATTTGTGTGTGCATGTGCCAAACTGGGTCTGATGCCAGTTCAGAGGGAGAAGTGAGTGGTAGGGGGAGATGGAAAAATGTACACTAATATGACCTGAAGGCATATTAGTGGAATTCATTAAGTAGCCACCATGTGGAATTGATATTTCCATGACATACTATCATTCAGTCTTCGTTGTTCAAACCACTATTTGATCAAATTTGATAGAGTGGAATTTATCAAATAGCGACCATCTTTTTTTACTAAAAATAACATCAACTATTTAGATCATACATGGAAATACCAAACTGCTAATGGGTCTTTCTCTTACAATCAAATAATGTAATCCACGTACCATAATTATAAACTTTTAACCTAAATTCTTTTCCAACTTGGTTGGAAAATAGAAGACCATATATTCATTCCTTCTAATAATAAATTAGTAAATATATAAATTCAGTAAATAAAATCTCAGCTTAACCCTAAAGGTTGCAACCAATATCAAAACATTTGAGCCTTATCCAATTGAAATTGAAGCTGTAAATCAACCCCACTATAGAATGGAAGTACCAAGAATATAGAAAAGTAGATGAGAAAAGATGAATGAGAGTAAGGGTAAAAAAAAAACAAAAAGGGTGAGATAAGGAAAGGATAGGACAAGAAGAGGGTAGAGAAAGGTGAGAAATATGTGAAGGTTAAATTGAAGAGGGACAGGGAGGAGAAGATTAAGAGGAATAAACATAGTTAGGAGAGAGAGAGGGGGGGAGGGAGAAGAGAGAGAAAAGGAAAAGGAGAGAAGTCTAGGGCAATAAGAAAGGGAGGGAGAAGTGAAGAAGCGTACCCTTTTTTTTACTAATGATTAGTGGCCCACAAATCACAAGATTTTAATCTTAAAGATTTCTTCCTATAGGGATAAGGTGAAGAGAAAAATCTCCCACTTTTTACTAGAAAATTGAAGAGTCTCTTCTTCTTTTTAAGCTATCTAAACACTTCTAACTGAGAGGGTAAAAACATCTTCTTTAAAATAAAAAAAAATCTTATACTTTCTTGTGCATCCAAACGGTCCCTTAATGTTAACTTTCAATAGTGCTCTATCCAAACTTGAATAAAGGGCCTATCTCTTTTAAAATAATAATTAAGAGCATCAACATCTTTCATTCACCTATATCTTTGTGGTTTTGTTCCATCATTAGATGAGATCCCAAAGCATATTTTCCATTTCCATTTCCATCTATTAGGTTATCATGTTTGGTTATATCCCATTTATTGGGTTACTTTTCAAAAACCTAGTGCAAATTCAATCCAACACAAACTCAAATCGTCCAAATGCAAAGAAGGCAATAGGGACATGAGAGGACTGATTTAGGCATTGATTAATGAGTTATTAATCCCTGTTTAATTAGTTCAATTTCTGGAGAAAAAAATTTCAAATTTCACAATAAAAAAAGGTAGAAAATGCCAAGAAAAATAATAAGGAAAAAATTTCTTCTATTATGTGTAAAACAGTCAAATTTCCCAGGTAATGAGTTTATCGTTCAAAACCAAAATAGCTAATCAAACCTTAGGTTTTGAAAAATCCATCCCTGAAAAAATGAGAAAAAAAATAATAGATTTCTAGTGAACCCCGTCAAGAATTATTAAAGCATGCATCCAAATCCAGCAAACACAAAATTTGAAGCCAAGCCAAAGTAAAAACTCTATGAAGAAAAATAAGCATAAAAAAAAAGAACAAAGTAAAATAAATCCAAGTAAAAGAGAGCCCTCCTAAAAAATCCCTCTATATGAATAAATCCTTCAATAGGGTTTAAATCCTTCTAAAGGTTTGATTTTTGCACCACCCTTAAGCCCTCTAAATATAAGCATTTTACTATTAAAAAGATATTAAGAGAATCAAAAGAACCAGTTAGAAAAGAATGATACAGTGTTGAACTATTATACTTGTAAGCATCAAATTTATGATGCATTTGCCTATATTTCTCATCTACCACAACTAATAAGTAAAAATGAAAAGAAACAGTAATAAACTTCCTTTCATTTGGCAAATATATTTAAGTCTAACATATATATTAGCCTAATGTTTCCAGCACCATCCATCTTTAGGACAATGCAAAGTGAAAGACAGAGGAGCAGATCTCCTTCAAGTAGAGGAGAAATGTTAAGTAACATAGGTACCACACTTCCCCTCATACATGCCACTAGTTTGCAACTTTGTTTAGATTTATCATTAGAATTGTATTCGGTGTATAATTACTTTTACTAGCCCCAATTGCTTTATTTTTAATCTATATTTTCACCTTTTCATGCATGTTATCCACCTCAAGTATACATAATTTGGCTTTTTGAAAAAATTTTATATTATTAGAGTTGTCGTATAAGCTTGTAGGACCAAGTATTTTTTATTTGAAATATTTTTTTCATTAATTGAGTAATTCTATTTGAAAAAAAGTTGCATTTTTGTGCAAACAAATATGTAATAAATGAAATCTAATCTCTAAATCCTTTTGACAATATGTAATAATGCACAATATGCATGAAACAATGCATGAATAACTTATCCTAGAAAATCAAAATACTAAGACACGTGCTGAAATTCTTGGAAGTATGAAACTATTTGTATACAGCCCCTTTTTCAAGGCTCTGTACAATTGACCTAAAATGATCTAAACCTAAACTTAATAGATAGAATTTAAACCTTACTGATGCATGTTTCAAACAAAGCAAAATAAATCGAAAAGGAATCTAAAATGAAGAAAATATGCATGAATGAAGATGACCAATACAATCTAAAACAGCAGAATTCCTACACACAGATAGTCCGTCGACTTTGTGTCCTAGCCCTTTGTTTTTTAACTTCTCGAATTCATTTTCACTTGAAACTTAGAGGCTCGAAATTCAAATATCAAAGTTCAATTCTACCATTTTTCACATAAGAATTCATTGATTTGATAGGCTAATCAATTCCAAATTTTCGAACAAAACTTGCCCTACTGCAGAATCTACATGCAGACTGTTTTACTAATATGTATTTAAGCCATTGAAAATCTAACTCCTCAAAATCTTTTTTCTTTGAAACTTTTATGGTTTAAATTTTTTTCATTAAGAAACAATTTTCTTCAAATTCCAAGGCAAAATATTATCACTGAGTAGATTTTTAAATTGCCAAGATTCAGAATAAAAACACCATTGTAATTTTTTTGTGCACTTTATTTTAATCAGAATTTAAACTTTTTATTTTTTATTTAAAACTCATAAATTTCAGATCTGAGAATTAAATTTTCAGAAATTAAAAATCTCATATAATGATTATGCATAATTCTAAAACTAATTCCATCCATAAGTTATGTAAGTTATCAACATAGAAATTGATAAAAACTTCAACTAGAAGCAAACATAAAGACAAGGAATTTGAAAGTAGTAATTGCAAATTTTTAAATGTAGTGAAAACATGGAATTTAAATATAGTTGAACATGAATTTAAATGTAGTAAAAGTAGTTCAAGTGGTTCAAACAGTATATTTGCTATCTCAAGATCTAATCATTGACAAAATTTATCCATTAACTAGAACATAATCCCAGAGACTTATGTCATCAATCCAAGCATATCTGTGAGCATTATAATCAAAGTGTAGAGACAAACCATGAAAAAGAAAGATCTATAAGAAAGCATAACTTTTCTAATGAAGTAGTCTCTTACAAAAGATACATAAATTGAAATAAATATCCTACTTACAGTAGGATAGAGAACTTCTCTTCTCATTGAAAGGATGGAAGAAGACTTCAATGGATGAAGAAAGAGGGAGAGAGAGGAGTGTTTGGTGGCTAAGATGGAGTTTCTCCATGCTTTGGGACGTGCAAGGGTGTCCTATTTATGGTTTTAGGCCTCCCTTGACGCATTAAATCTAGACTCCTTTGTGTAGACAGAATCTTATTCAAATTTTGAGAAATTCGTTGCTTATCCTCCAAGTTTGAGATAAGATAAGATGCCTTATCTTGCTAAACTTTTAAGTGCACCCGCCATTTATATTTTAGCTAAAACTTGTCAAAGGATATGGCCCACCTTTAATGAGACATTCTTAATCCTGAGTAGAAAAATCATAGCCATCTTCTTACGGTCATAATTTTCTCATATCAACTCTAAATTGTACAATCTTTGGGCTTCATGGATATCTACTTGGAAAGAGCTTTCTAATGGAACAAAAATTGGCCCAATCCAATATACGCTTTGAGAGATATGATTATTTTAACCCAGGCTGTTCTAAAAAGAACGAGATTGACTTTCCTTCTTCTGATAAAACTCTTTTTTTTTTCAATTATTAGTTTCTCTTTGCTGATAAGAATAAGATAAGGAGGAACTTTGTTGCTAAAGATATCATTGAATTTGATCCAAAAGCAATGGCAGTAGGACCCACTTCATGTAGAATGCAGAAATACATAGAATAGCCTAGTTTTGTTCAAATTTTCTCCAATTTCAAGTAGATAGGGTCCACCTCCTCGGCTAGACGTAAAAGGCTGAGGGAAAGTCCCTTTTAACACTCCTTAAAAGGACAAGGGTCGATCTCCTTCAGTGGCTTATCCTTTTCCCACTAAAACTCTCTTTTCTCCCATGAATTATCTCCTTTCTTTCTCAAATTTTACATAAATAATGAGGAGATGATTTACGAAAGTTTAAGTGTGATCCAAACATGAAAATATAGGAGGCTTGGATGTGCATGCTTGTGTGTGGGTCCCTTTGTGGCTTTACGAACTCCTTCTTACACTATGTATTCAATTACTGCGTCATCGTGGATTTTTTTTTAACTTTCCAAAAGAAGGCTGTAGGGACAATTCAAGTGGAATAAGTGGACCCCGCTTTTACCTGTGGCACATGTGTGAGATCTTCACTTTTGCAATGTTTGTGGGGTCCACTAACTTTAATTCTTCTCAGCTCTTCTTCAAATCAGCACCTTTTTAGCTCCAATCTTCACTACATGACCCAATATGATTTTCTGAGCTGTGTGTGGGTCCCAGGCAAGAATCATAATGTCAATAGGATTCTTTATCAAAGAAGGGTATCTAATTGACATCCAGTGGGTCCTAGCTTTTACAGTACCTGTAAAAAAATTCAAAAGATAAAAATTAGTAGAGTTTTAGTCCAACTAAGACTCTTCGCAAATAGTCTTGATTCAACTAGGATTCCTCCAAAATTTTGAGAAATGATATGAAACATGAGGAATATTGTAATGATGATGGTTCCAGTGATTTCATGCATGAAACTATGACATTTCATATGAAATGACAGTTTTACCCCTGAAGTCACAAATGCATAAATGCGAACTCGTTTTATATGAAATGATAGCATAAGATCCCTCATTGCAAATGTTTTCACTTAAATAAACTAATGATGAAGGAATTTCAAATCATTTCATGAAGAATCAAGGTTTGACCAATATTTTGAGAAATAAGAGTTAAAAAAAACAGTTTTCATGATTTTGTGCCAAAATTATGATTTTTAAGAGAATTACACCTTAAAACATGATAAATGGATTTCCAGTGCACTAATCATAATTCTACCCTAATTGATGCATTTTAGAATGATTAAGTCATTAAAATATATGAAATTATACATGAAAAAATGAAGTTTTAAGGACTCATCAATTGAAAAAGCTGCAAAGTATTTTTCAAAATATGACTCATAGCAAGGAGTGGACGAAAGCATCAAAGTTATCTCCTAAATGTATAAAGGAGTTAAGGAATTCATTGAGTTTGTTAGAGCTAATGTGCCTACATTAGCAGGGGAGGCTTAGTGTTATTGCCTTGTGTGAAATGTCATAATGTTGAGACAAAAGATAATCTTGAGGCTCAAAAAGACCTAAAGGAGATGTATATTAAGAGGAAGTTTTGGCCTATAGAAGCAAATGGGAAGGAGACATATCCTGAAGGTCCTTACAACTGTTGACCCATAAAAAGTTAAAAATGTTGCAGTGAGGACATTACAAGGAAATTCCAAGTCAAAGGGCACATAAACCCTAAGATTGTGGAATGCTAGGTCAAGTACTGCATCTAGATGTTCAAAGCTGATACAATTCACCCAAGAGACTTCTAATGAGCTCAAAATATAGCAGTTCAAGTGTCAAAGTTAGTGGACTTCATTTGGTCATTCAGTTCACCAAACACCAAGTTTGAGGTTTAATAACTCAAATCCAAGGGTCACCAAACAAATTCAAGCTTCTGGGTTACAAAAATAGTTAAAGATCACATGGTAACTCTAAAAACATACTCAAGAATGATGTTTCAAAGTTTCAAAGCATTTGGACTCCATTTCAACTCAAACTCAAGCTACAGTGATTGTCTAACAACTCCTTGGAGGCCACTGTGGAAATTGACAATTCTACATGTCGAAACAAGCTAATCCTTAGAAGGATGCCTTCAAATACTATCCTTTAAAGTTTCAGAGTATTTGGACAGCATTTGAATCCAAACTTAGTTCGAATGGTCATTTACTAAGCTCTGTAGGGTCACTATGTAAAGTGACACCTCATGAAGATCAAATCAGCTGAAACTCCTGGAAGAAGCTCAAATTATGCTCAAAGGCAGCTCTACAAAATTGTAGGTCAAATGGACATCATTTGACCCAAAGTCTACAAACATGTCGACTTTGGGTCAGTGACCCCAAGGCATGGGGGTCACTGACCAAAGTCCTGCTTTCCAACACCCAAAATTGATGAAATTTGGCCACAAAGCTTAAGTCATTCTCAAAAGATATTCTACAAAATTTTAAGTCAGAAGGACTTCGTTTGAGCCTACTCCAATAACATGTCGGCTAAGAGTCCGTGACTTCCAAGTCATAGGGGTCACTGACTAAAGTACTATTTTTAGGAGGCCAAAGCTGATGAAATTTGGAACATAGATTCAAAATATGTTCAGAGTTGATTTCCCAAATTTTCAAGTCAATTGAACACCATCCAAGTCAAAAAAAAAAAAAAAAAACAGCAAACTGCCTACAATATAAGGTGAATAATGACTTAGAACATGCAACAAGTGGGTCACTGATCGAAATCCTACTTCCATAAATCTAAACTGCATGAAATTTGGATGGATACTCCAAAATACCCCTAACATCAGTCCCTCCAAATTTTGAACCAAACCTAGGGCATTTAGGCCTCAAATAACTGTAACAAGGGCCCATTTTCGTGAAAATTCAATGAGAAAGTTAACCCTTCAAAAGGTCAAAACGAGTTGAGATTTCTATGACATACTTAAAATAGTGTCAAAGAGCATCCCTTCAAGTTTTGTGAAGATTAGACATCGTTTAGGCTACAAACAAGCGAAAACGGGTCACATGTGTAAAAATCCAAAAATGGGCCCTGAGTGACCGTGACCCGCAGTCACAGACACCTGTGACTTGCTTCTTGACTATTTTTAGGAGTTATTTTACTTTATTTTGAAGTGTAACTCCCTTACAACTACTACAAACCATCCCGACTTCCTTGGGGCCTATAAAAGGTAGACTTGGGCTTCGAAGAAGGGGTTAGAAACAAAGGAAGCAAGGCTGAAGCGATTTCCAATCAATTGCATACTAAGTTCAACAAGTCACAAGCCTAGTCTTAAGCATCCACAAGACTTCAAAAGCACTTCAAGCCTACTTCTTCTTCTCCTTTCTCACTAACTTAAGGTAAGAAACAATTCAGAGAATAAAGACGAAGCATGTATCTCACTTAGAGAAAGCAAATGCAAATGCAAAAGCCACTTGGATGAAAGTTTCTTCCTTTGATTTTCTCACTTGGGAAGGGTTTTGGGCCATCCTAAAATTCATGAACAAGCCTCTTTAGGCTTTATTCTTCTATTCCTTGAAAATTATATGTTCAGAATGACACAACTTTGGCTCCATTTTTACTTGTTTATGCACCCCTTTTTGAATTTGTACAAAAACAATCTATGTAAGGTCCCGACCCAACTTAATTACAATTTATATTAATTAAACTTGATTTCCTATTAATTAATATATTTTAGTCTTAATTTATCTTGTTTTAATTTTTATCGGGTCATAGATAAGTAGTTAGGTTAGAATTGACCAAACCTAGGTAGGCAAGAACTTTCTTGTAATTTAGAGTCTATGGTTTACATCATATTGACATCATATTAATTGTATCAAGTGTGTCTCATCTTGTGCGTCATCTTTCATGTTTGGCCTAATCGATTTGGATCCATCTTAGCCCAGTTTAAGTCCAACTGACTCAAATTGAAAAATCTAGAAAACCAGTGGGCTTGTTTGCAAACTCCAGAAACATACCATTTAAATCAGCTGAAACCCATCTTCGTTCCTCTTCATCGTCTCTCATTTTTGCTGGAGCTACAAATCTTCTTTCTTCTTCCATGCTCTCTCCCATGTTTCATGAAGTAAGCTCTATATGAGCACAATTATTTTATGAGAATAAGAACAATTTTATGGAAATGTTTTGGGGGAAATATATACACATGTTAGGAACATTCTAGGACCATTTATGAGAGTTATTGGGGAGCAAATGTACCCCCAATTTTAATAAAATCTTATTTTATTTCTTTAAAATGGGGAATTAAATTGGGAGTTATTCTAACCTTATTTTTGAGACATTAGAGACATGATATAAGCCATTTTTACCCTTAGGACATTAAGTATAATTAAATACCATGTATGGCCTTAGAAATGGTATCCTTACCTCAAACAAATTAGCCAAACGATAATTAAATACTAAGAAGGAAGAGTGTTGAGTTGTCACTCATTCTCTCTTGATTTTCTGGTTAGTTTCCAATGTTACATCATGGGTGTTGGCATAAGAAGACATGTCTTTTGCATACACAACATAACACTGAGTTTTGGTAACAAAACGACACCGGACGTTTCATGAATACATCATATTGAATGACCCCGGAAAGATTATCTAGCATAGGGTTGGCTAGTAACTATCCTTAATAATTGCTCAATCTAATTGCATTCATATTGTTAAGTAACCTTGCCTTCAACATAATCTAATCATATACCCATTCTTCCTATCGAACCTTAAGGCGAAATCGGTGCTGGAGCTTCTATTGAGTATGGGTTGTGAGCCAAAATGAGTGTAGCTAAGGTTGAGAGGGTTCGAGTTCCATTAGCTTATTTAAATATGCATTGTTTGATTATCAGTTATTTGTTTTGAATTTTATGATTGTATATGATCTCAAGACCAAAAGTCCCTTATGTATGATATAACGATAAGTATGAATGATTATGTACGAACATGTGATGATCGCTATGATCAATGAGAAGTATGTATGATATAAATTCGGGATGGTCTTGATACATTGAGTCAGCACCACTTAACTTGTACCCTTATTAGGTTAGACGGGACCAGTTTGGGTATTCTTTATATTCCTACTACAATAGTTTACGGAGGAGTTGGTCGGCGCTCCTCGGGAAGCTAGACTGATCTCCTAGCGTAATTCTCATATGTACGATATATGCTCTCTCTAGATGATACACTCTCTTTAGGGAGAATATAGCCTCGTGGATGCCAACTAGTATGTTTCGATATCCTATTTATGATTCGTTACTCATGCTTACTCATGCACAACATGCCTAGCTTACAATTATTACTCTCTTTTAATTAATATGTCTCTAATTCATTTGATACAACATAATAGTTTTATATGCACATATATTTGCTTAACTGTCATGTTAATAGTGCTACCCTTGGTGTTACAAATAGGTTTAAGTATTGATTCCGCCTCAGACGGACCCATAGAGGAGTTTCCAGAGACTTCCCAGGGTATAGTATAGTAATATGGACTTGACAACATTCTCCAGTTGTTTATTTTGCAGAGCGTCACGGGAATATTTTGGGACATGTTAGAATATGCCATTAGTGTGGCTATGTTTATGTTTCATGTCATTATGTCATATTGTCATTATGTTATATAATTTGATGGACATGTATGTCTATTATTCAGGTTGTATTTAGATCCTATGTTTTTTTGTCACAACATGTATTCTTATTTTGGGTCATTCATGCAAAATTATGCATGGGATCATGTTTCATATAAAATACTATTTTAAGTTCTATATCTTTGGTTTACAATTTCAATTTAATAAACTCAATTTATATTCAATACTATATCTCAAATTATGAAATGTACAGGATGTTGTTAAGTACAAAAAAAAATACACAGGTTTCTGCAAATATTTTAAATGGACATGTGTTACATGTTAGTCCTCACACGTGAATTTTATGATTTTTCCCTTGTAGTGGCTCGTACGTGTCTTAGTACTGCACGGATTGCCACGGGATTACTATGCCACGCCTCGGGAGTCGCCTTAATCATGGAATCTCGGGCTTGAGGTGTGACATACGTAAGTAATGGTATCAGAGAATGAATCCTGAAAAATATGCAAGTAAGGTATGGTGTTGTAGCATAAATAAGTCTGGAATAAAAGATTTAAAAACTTAGGGAATGTGGTGAAGATGCAATAGGTGTGCTGGGATATGGGTTATATAGGATGTTTTGAGTCTACAACGCTTTGCTTTGAAATAATAACAGTTTTTTTTACAAACAATGGCCCCTATGCCATGAGTTAAGAATACCCGTCACAGTTCCTCGAGCAATGCTAGGAATGATGACTTAGAGGATGTTCCCGTTGAGAACTTAGATTGCATGCCTCTGCCTTCTCCGTCTATAGATAATCAATTTCTTTTGATGACACAAAGCATGTTAATGATGATGATGGAGGAAGTAACAAGGATCAGTGAGAATCAAGTTGCAATGCAAATGCAAATAGTAACGATAATGGAAAGACAAGCTCGGCTGCAACAAAATTTGGCAATAGTAGAAGAGAGTTTACAGGATGTTCTGGAGAAGAAATCCAAGATGAGCGCATCATCATCTGAGGAGCACCTTTGGCAGTGGAAGAAGCACAAGATCAAGGCTCGTAGTTCTGAAAACCGGTGTGTGATCTATGTGGCAAAAGCCATGAGACGAATGTATGCTGGAGAAAGATTGGAGCATGCTTCCATTGTGGTTCAATGGAGCATCGACTAGCAAAATGTCCAGGGATGAAAAACACGAGCAAAGCCCCGTTGTGCTAGTAGCAGTAATCAGTTAAGCATCCTCATTAGAATCAAGTTGCAAGTAGCGTCAACAAAGGTGATCTTTTTACTTATTACCTTCATTCTTTGTTGTTCTTTTGCTTATAGACGTTATAAGTAGTTCATGTGATTGCTATTTAAGATAGTTCTCTGAGATTCTTGTTGAACATGAGTTTTAAAGCGAGATTCCGAAATTATTTTTCCTTAGTAATCCTATGAGGAGATTTGGTATTATTTATTGAGATATAGTTAGCACCCTTCAGATGTATACCAATTTAAGCAGTTAAACCCGCTGGCTATTGAGTATAAGTAATTACTACTTCATGTTGATGAGTTATCCAATTAGTTTCAAGGTGCAACATAATTTTCAAAAAAAAATTGATTTGAGGATGGGTTATTAAAATCTTAAACTTGAGAATGAAATGTCTGAAGACCAACTCTTAAGATCAAATTTGGACGTTAGGAGTTCTTGATGGATTATTGGATTAATCAATGCTCCAAATATATATTTATGAGTTAAGTAATAGAATCCTTATTCCATAAATGGATCGGTTTGTGGATTACAATTATCATTGATATTTTGATGTATCCCAATCTGTTAGTGTTTGTGATAATCCTTGGAGGACTTTTCTTCATCTCTTAAGGATTAATTGATTTTACTAATTGTAGAGACATCAATTTTAGTTTGAAAAGTTGCAGTTTTAAAGGCATATCATATCTAGTGTTGAATGTTCAATGATCTAGTAGATTTGAGATTATTATTTTCATGGAAAGTTTTGATGTTAATTGACAGAAGGGCAATTCGCACCGATCGAAAGCATATTGATCAAAGGCAATTGAGTTATGTGACTAGTAAGAACAATCGCTCACTATCAGTATTAATGAATTGCTTAATCAAATCAGCATGCGGAGGATATTATTTAAATTGAATTGAGGTTCAGTTGATACCAATTTAGCATCTAAAGCTATGTGATTTGAAGCTATATCCCAATCAGAAAGGAGCATTATAAATTCTTGATTATTTATTTGATGGTCAATTAATTTGATAGAGTTTATAATTTGATGAATAAAATGCTTATATATTCTTCAATCAGTTGTGGTGTTTATCAAAAAATTTCTTGATGTAATATGATCTTGTTATTGGAAAAGTGAACCACTTAAAGACTTCTTTCAACTTCTGAAGTGTAATCAATTAAATGATAATTTGGAGAGTACAATTTTGGATCTGACTAAATTATGTTCTGAGATCAATCCTTAGAATCATTTTTGGCTTATATGATTTCTTGTATAACACTGAGGTGATTAATACTTTGATTGTATATATATCTTTGTCGAATAGAATATGTTCCGTTCTTAAGAGCAATTTATGGTTACCTTTATCAATGATATTTTGATGCAATAAATACATGAACGAAGATGTTGGTTATAAGAGAAATTCTATTCAAGCATGAGAATTATCATTTCATTCGTGGAGCATCCGAAATATATTTAAACCTAATGGCATGTTTGATGAAATAATTTGAGTGACTGTCGATCGTTAGTGAATTGACAAAGGTCTTTGATTTTATGGTGATTAGGCTGTTAATTCCTAAGTAAGAATAGTGTTTGCTTAGGTGAGTAGGTTGCCTTATAATTTTGATTGATGTTCCTCAGTTATTGGTAACAAGTCTTAGCTTTACACAAAGTACCAGCTGAAGTTAAATGTTCAACCAGACCTTCCAACCAGACTTCTAAAGGCATGAAGTGTGCATCCTCATGTTAGAGGAGGAGTGGATCTAGAGAATTTCCTAAGTTTTCGATCGTCGTTAATGCAGCAAAGTCGGCGCATGAAGTTGAAGAACCGAAGAATGTCATTCTAAGCAGAGAAGCTTCACAAACAATCACAGAAATGTCTTTGAATTTTAGATTGATGATAGAATAGTACCAAAGATTTCATTGAAAAAAGCAACCCATTTTGGGTAAGAATTATTGATGTCTTCCGCTTTTCGAAGCTCCACAAGCTCATTTAAGTTTTACCGCGTGTCGCAAAGTATAAAGAAATCTAAGTGAAGCCAAAGGCAATGCACATGGAGCTGCTTCTTCGCATCATCTATGAATGAACGGGTTCAATAAGTATGCCCAATTTGTTTTATTATTTTGTTTTATAAGTTTGTTTCATTCAGAAGACCGAATGATCTTAAGTAGGGTGAGATGTAAGGTCGCGACCCAACTTAATTACAATTTATATTAATTAAACTTGATTTCCTATTAATTAATGTGTTTTAGTCTTAATTTATCTTATTTTAATTTTTATCGGGTCATGGATAGGTAGTTCGGTTAGAATTGACCAAACCTCGGTAGGCAAGGACTTTCTTATAATTTAGAGTCTCATGGTTTGTATCATATTGACATCATATTAATTGCATCAAGTGTATCTCATCTTGTGCGTCATCTTTCATGTTTGGCCCAACTTGATTTGGATCCATCTTGGCCCAGTTAAAGTCCAACTTACTCAAATTGGAAAATCCAGAAAACCAATGGGATTTTTTGCAAATTCCAGAAACATACCAATTAAATCAACTAAAACCCATCTTTGTTCATCTTCATCCTCTCTCATTTTGCTGGAGTAACAAATCGTCTTTCTTCTCCCTTGCTCTCTCCCTCACCTTATCTCTATTTTGAGCATTAGGAGCTCTGCATGCAAGAGTCTTAACTTTATCTTCAACCTCTTCACTCTCCTTTGTTCTTCTTCCTGGAATTTAAGGCCTCATCTTCTTCTTTGTACTTGTAGAAGCCTTGAGGTAAGAGCTTGATCACTATTCCATTTCCTTGGTTTTCATAGAGTCAATGAGACTTAATCTTGTTGCATGCAACCCATCTCATCACCATTTCATCCATTTTCATGTAGGGTTTTATTTATGGTTATAGATTGTGTTTTCTCCGTCGTCAAACCCAAGGAAGAGCCAGATTTGAGTAAAGCACTGAGTTAAAGCAAGTATAGTTGGATATAATTATTGCATGTATATTAAATTGGTTGATTCTTAATGAACACTCTATGTATGCCAATCTACAGCTCTTTTCCTCTTTGATTAAGATTATTTAAGTGTTAATGATTAATGAGAATATAATTATAAAATTAATGATGGGACTAGATGAAGGTGAACCCAATTATGATGTAGGTTGGTGTTAAAGAGTGATTAAAAGGTGTACTTGATGAATGGGAGTGGAAGGAGCCAAGAAAAAAGAAGAAAAATTAGTTTGAGACTGATTTTGCCTAGACCAAAATGCTCCAGGTCTGATCAGTGGGCCCTTGGGCCCGATCAGTCGAATTCCTATTCTAGGGGGTGTCCGACAGGTTGAACACCTACCCGATCGGTCAGGGAACAAAAAAATTCTCGGTTGAAATTTTATTTAAAGATTGATTCAGATAACTTACCAAGGACCTTCCATAGTCCATCGCGGGGTATAAGGAGAGGCTACGCTTTTGATCTTTAGTGGAGCCGAGGTGTTCTAAAATTCATCATTAGATTATCTAAATTTTCTACAACCATATTAATATCTAAAATTATCATAATATGGGGCCTTGCTGAAGCTCCGGTAAGTGTTAGTATGTATGAAACAATGGGTATTATTTTAGACTATTTTATAGGATAAAGAATGATTCATTCGTACCTTTTAAATTCTTTAGTATTCTTTTGGCCCAAAATCCTCAATGGAACTCACTCACGATGTTTCGTGATATAAGTTCTATATGAACACAATTATTTTATGAGAATAAGAGCCATTTTATGGAAATATTTTTGGGGAAACATATACTCTTGTTAAGAATATTCTAAGACCATTTATTAGAGTTATTGGGGAGCAAAAATACCCCCAGTTTTAGTAAAATCTTATTTTATTTCTTTAAAATGGGAATTAAATTGGGAGTTATTCTAACCTTATTTTTGAGACATTAGAGACATGATATAAGTCATTCTTACCCTTAAGATATTAAGTATAATTAAAGACCATGTATGGCCTCAGAAATGATATCCTTACCTCAAACAAATTAACCCAACGGTAATTAAATACTAAAAAGGAAGAGTATTAAGTTGTTACTCATTCCCTCTTGATTTTTTGGTCAGTTTTTAATGTTACATCATGGGTGTTGGCATAAGAAGAGGTGTCTTTTGCATACACAATGTAATACTGAGATTTTGGTAACACAACGACACCGGACATTTCATGAATACATCATATTGAATGACCTCGAAAACATGGATTATCTAGCACAGAGTTAGCTAATAGCTATTCTTGATAATTGCTTAATCTAATTGTATTCATATTATTAAGCAACCTTGCTCTCAACATGATCTAATCATGTACCCATTCTTTCTAGCGAACCTTGAGGCGAAATCGGTGCCAGAGCTTCTATTGAGTATGGCCTGTGAGCCAAAATGAGTGCTAAGGTTGAGAGGGTTCGATCTTCATTAGCTCATTTAAGTATGCATTGTTTGATTATCAGTTATTTGTTCTGAATTTTATGATTGAATATGATCTCAAGACCCAAAATCCCTTATATATGATATGACGATAAGTATGAATGATTATGTACGAACATGTGATGATCGCTATAATCAATGATAAGTATGCATGCTATAAATTCGGGATGGTCTTGATACATTGAGTCGGCACCACTTAACTTGTACCCTTATTAGGTTAGACGGGACTAGTTTGGGTATTCTTTATGTTCCTACTACAATAGTTTATGGAGGAATTGGTCAGTACTCCTCGAGAAGCTAGACTGATCTCCTAACGTAATTCTCATATGTACGATATATGCTCTCTCTAGATGATACACTCTCTTTGGGGAGAATATAGCCTTGTGGATGCCAACTAGTATGTTTCAATATCCTGTTTATGATTCGTTACTCATGCTTACTTACGCACAACATGCCTAGCTTACGATTATTGCTCTCTTTTAATTAATATGTCTCCAATTCATTTGATACAACATAATAGTTTTATATGCACCTATATTTGCTTAACCGTCGTAATAATAGTGCTACTCTTGGTGTTACAAACAGGTTTAAGTACCAATTCCACCTCAGACGGACCCATAGAGGAGTTCCAGAGACTTCCTAGGGTATAGTATAGTAGTATGGACTTGACATCATTCTCCAATTGTCTATTTCACAGAGCGTCACGGGTATTTTTTAGGACATGTTAGAATATGCCATTGCTGTAGCTATGTTTATGTATCATGCCATTATATCATATTGTCATTATGCTATCTAATTTAATAGACATGTATGTCTCTTATTCAGGTTGTATTTAGATCCTATGCTTTTTTGTCACACCATGTATTCTTATTTTGGGTCATTCATGTAGAATTATGCATGGGATCATATTTCATATAAAATACTATTTTAAATTCTATATCTTTTGTTTACAATTTCAATTCAATAAACGCAATTCACGTTCAATACTATATCTCAAATTATGAAATGTGCAGGATGTTGTTAAGTACAAAGAAAAATACACAGACTTTCACAAATGTTTTAAATGGACATGTGTTACATGTCAGTCCTCACACATGAATTCTGTGATTTTTCCCTTGTGGCGGTTCTACGTGTCTTAGTACCGCATGGATTGCCACGGGATTACGTATGATAGTTTGTAATCAAAAGGTGATGATTATCAAAAGTTTAAGTTGATTCCACGGCCAAATCAAGCACTTTTGTGGTCATTCAACACTCTAAGAATTGAAGGAAGCAAGTTCCAGCACTCTAAAAAAGTCATAGAAGCAAAACAGAGAGAAAACAGAAGCAAACAGTAGCTTTTCAGCCATTGTCTACCAGTGGCCGCCACGGTCACTTCTAATGACCATGGCCCACAGTCACTATCTCCCTGCACTCTCTTTTTTGCATTTTTTTCTCCTTTTTCATGTACTTTCTTATACTTTCTGAGTTTGGATCACATTTGAGACTAGAGGGAGGGGTTGTAAATGTTTCAAAACTTGTAAACAACCTACATCCCCATGGTTAGAGCATTTGAACCTATGTAAACAAAGGGGAAATAATGATAAACTGTAGTTATTTCCCATTCTTCTTAACGCTTAAAGTGTGTGAATGTTGGACTTGAATCTGTTACATTTCATATCACATTTAGAGCATGATCAAAAGATTGTTACTGTATGTGGGAATATTTTTTATCTCTAATTTGTGATCAAACTCAGCCAAAAGACATGAAAAATGACAAAATACATGAAAAGTGCTTTAAAAAGTGCTGAAAGCACTACTGTAGGCTTATGACCGCAGAGTGTTGTGTAAAATAGCCTATGACTATAAAGTGCTATGTAAAAGTGCTGTGACCACAGAGTGCTGTGTAAAAAATGTTGTGACTATGAGTGCTGTGTAAAAAATGTTGTGACCATAGGATGCTGTGTAAAATCATCAGTGACTGTGGGCCTGCGGTCACTAACCTATTTTGACTCCAAATGAGCTTGTTTGACTTCTGAAGACACCCACTCAAGACCCTGATGTCTATGATGGGTTTTGGAACATTAAAAAAGGAATATTGCACCTTGAAGTACATCCTTTCGTCACTTTAATGAAGGAATATTGCACCTTGAAGTGCATCCTTAGGCTACTTGAATGAGGAAACCTTGCACCTCAATGTGCATGGACCAAATTAGCACCCTTTTATGAAGTAATAGAAGAGTGTTAATTTAGTCTAAAAGGCTTCGACCCAAATAAATGTTTTTATCAAATCAGTGATAAGACCAATAATATTGCGGTCATACATTGTCCAGGATCATGTACTGATGGATCCCGTATGATCATTGTGGTAGTAGTGCAAGCTCGATCCTATGTGCCCTATCTCGTTAATTAGATCCAACCCTCTCTTGCTTATAAATCTGACATAGATAGCCCTGAAATGCTACTTAAATTTTGGTAGCCAGTTCTAGTCAGCTTAGCATGCTTTTAAGCCTGACTAAATAGTTCCGAAATGCTGCAGGAATTCTAACAGCTAAGACAATCAATATAGCACAATGAGATGGGGTTTATGCCTATGTCTGACCATTCCGGTTCAAAACAATGTTGGTTTAGATGGCATTCATAAACCATTCCAGCTAACCCAAGAGGCAGCTATATTGGTTATGACACTAATGTAGTCCATTGGGCTTACTTTTTTGCAGAGATTTCATGGGCTCCTTAATCATCACTTTCGATGATGCTAAGAGAGGCTCTTTAAAATCTCCATGACCCAAAATAAGCCATCTGCAATAGCACCAAAGAGGGCTCAAATTGACTCTACTACCCTTATATCAAGAGTCTCAGTTTTCCAAAGACTCTCTACTCCTATGGGCTCCATGACTTCGGCTAATCTAAATGGGTCATCAGTGACCCCTAAATCCATCAAAAAGACTAAGACTCCTAAACCCTGGGTTTCCAAATATGCCCACAATCTGTTTGGAGTTTTTAATAAGGTTCAGGAGGAACCTAAACACAAACTGAAGTCAGGAGGAAGCAGCTTTCATATCATTAAATCTTGTTTGGGGGCAAGGCAGGTCCAGTTCATGGATCATAAACAAAGAGTTCATTCTATTCCTTGAAAATTATAAGTTTGGAATGACACAACTTTGGCTCCATTTTTGCTTGTTTAAGCACCTTTTTCAGATTTGTACGAAAACAATCTATAACAAAAAAGTGATGATTATCAAAAGTTTAAGTTGATTCCATGGCTAGATCACACTTTTGGTGGTCATTCAACACTCTAAGAATCAAAGGAAGTAAGTTCCAACACTTTAAAAAAGTCATAGAAGCGAAACAAATAGAAAATAGAAGCAAACAATGGCTTTTCAGCCACTGTCTAACAGTGGCTGTGGGCCACGGTCATTTCGTGGCCCATGGTCATTATCTCCCTGCACTCTTTTTTTTCTTTTTTGCATTTTTTCTCCTTTTTCATTTACTTTCTTTTACTTTTTGAGTTTGGATCACATCTGAGACTAGAGGGAGGGGTTATAAATGTCTCAAAACCTGTAAACAACCTGCATCCTTGCAGTCAGAGCATTTAAACCCATGTAAACAAAAGGAAAATAATGATGAACTGTAGTTTTTTCCCATTCTTCTTAATGCTTGAAGTGTGTGAATGTTGGACTCGAATATTTTGCATTTCACATCACGTTTCAAGCACGATCTATAATTTATCCCGAATAGAGAGAGAATTGGTTTATAAAACCTTATATAATTTGAAGGTTCCCATTGGGGATAGTGTGTATTTGAAGCATAAGGTGAACTTGGAAAATAGTCAACTAAATAATCTAAAATCTCATGATTATCACATTTTAATGCAGCAGCTACTACAAGTGTTGTTGATGCATGCATTTAAAGCTCACAAGCCATTACGTGCTGCCATTCAACAATTATTATATATTTTAATGCTGTATGTTCGAAGAACATCAAACATTCAGAATTAAGCAAGATGAGAGAATGTATTGTAGAAATATTATGTGTGATTGAAAAGTACTTCCCTCCTTCATTTTTCATATCTATGCTACATCTCGTTATGCACTTGGAAGAAGAGGTGCAAGTTTGTGGACCTGTTAGGTACCGTTAGATGTATCTATTTGAGTGGTAAATATAATATTTCTTCTAAATTTATTTTTTAATTATTAAATTGTGAAAATTAATTTACAGATTATGTGTTAGGATGATGAAAACATACAACAGATATGTGGTGAATCAAACATACCAAGAGGGTTGTATTAGAGAGTATTTCCTTTTAAATAAAGCTATGATGTATGCTATGAATTACATGCCTAATAGTACAAAAGGGAGTCATAAGCAAGGACGAGGGAGGTGGATGCAAGATGATAGCCAATCTGGCTACCCAATTTATAAAAAAGGGAAGATCTACAAACTTGGTCATGTGCAGTACCGACAAGCATGCAAATGGGTATTAAGCATGTCTACTA
This sequence comes from Sextonia rubra, assembly GCA_037013555.1. NCBI lineage: Eukaryota > Viridiplantae > Streptophyta > Magnoliopsida > Laurales > Lauraceae > Sextonia > Sextonia rubra. The sequence goes on from JASUAD010000007.1 coordinate 1,494,312, forward strand.
AGAATGAAAAGTGGCAAAAGTATGAAAAATTCAAACCTTATATTTTCTATGAATATAATTTATTTATTGTATTGAGTATTCACACTATATCTTTGTATACAAGAAATATGATATATACGTAAAAAGTCTTGTATCTAACGTACAAAATCAGAGAGGTACTATAAGAGCTAAAAAGGTGATCGATTACATCCCTTGGCTTAAGCAACAATTAGAAAAAGAAGAAAATAGTGTCATAAAAAAGCTTGCTGATGGACCTAACTTTGAACCTATTTCATATAATACATATGCAATAAATGGTTATGTTTTTTTATAGAGCTGATGCGGAAATGAACAAAATGACATAGAACAGTGAGGTATCTATGACTGCTCTAACTAAATTCAAATCAAGTGCTTGAGACAAAAACATTGTATTTGAGTAGGTTAATTGCTATGGTATTGTAAAACAAATTCTAGACTTGGATTATTTGACTTCAAAGTAGTAGTATTTAATTGTGATTGGGTTCATATAGAAGTTGCAATTAGTCACATGGTTGATCCAGAAACAAATTTGGTATTGTTAATTTGAGTCATTTAATGAGAAATACAAAAGAAGTGGATGAACCATTTATCCTTGCATCTCAAGCCACTAAAGTCTTATATTGCAAAGATCAAAGTCACTCTAAGGATGAGTGGCTTGTTGTGCTAGATGTTCCAAAAACATTGAATAAGGATGTGGATTGTTATAAAAATCCAACAGTCTCTGTAGGCAGAATGAATGAAAATGAACGCGGTAGCATTATAAGATAATATCTTAAAGGACAATGATATTAGTGATACTGAAGATTAAATTAGGTTGCAGGTGATCATGTCACGTGAAAAATTATGTTAGTTTTATATATTGTTCCTATTGTGCACATCATACATTGTTCATGTTTTATGCCTGTTATTTTTTTTAAATGCACAATGTTTCCATACATAATACTACATTTTTAAATCTGCGATAATAGGAAATATGTCACACGAAGCTTCCTTTTTTACATTAGAATCTCTGACTCCAGAAAGTGGTTCTCGTTTAAGTATGTATTATTTATTTTCATTTATTTTTTACTTGTTTAGTATTTCTCATTATAGTTTTAATGACTATTATGTATTTACAACAAGTACTCTTACCCATGTTGCTTTTAGCACTGCTGGTTGACCTATAGAGCCTAACTCAACAAAATTCAGCACGAATATAATGTATATAACAAGGTCAAATGTCCCTATACCAGCTGAAAAGAAGTGCCAAATACTTTTAAAGATCAAGTTTGGGATCTCATTTGCATGAGTGTTTTTGTGCAATTATCACTATTATTTATAGATAGTAATTTAATGTAATATATGTAAGAATTAAATTATATTTCTTATTGTACTTAGTGCTCATATGAAGTTTTAGCATGCCACAAAAAATATGTATTGAAGAGAGCAAATGACAGTTGGAGGGATTAGAAGTCATTTCTTCTTTGCAAAGTCTATAATAAATATGCCACAAATGCAGAGAGGAAAGCTCATGTCCCCTCACATGTTAGAGAGGAAGATTGGAAGTCATTTATAGACATAGAATCAATGGAAGAGGCTCAGGGCTTAAGGGAGAAAGGTAAGATTACAAGGTCTAAGATGATTTGCCCTCATACGTCCGAATGAAAGGGACAGGTTAAGGTGGCAGATGATATGGTAAGTGTAATGTTTATATCATGTTTAATTTATGTATGCTTTTTACAAATAGTCTAAATTTATATCTTCACTTATTTACTAGAACAAGAAAATCTAAGTGAGGAGATCACTCGTACGTATGGACCTCTTTTTAAGAACTCATACTAAGAAGAACAGATCAGTTTCTATCCCAAAAGTGGTGGGAAATTTTTTTTATTCAAATGCATTTTATATGATTCAATATGTTGTCGATGATATTTTATTTTTATGGGTGCAAATATCTTAGTGTTACCACTCATTTTTATGTTTTTGTATCATGCATGAAGTTTAGCTTTGGAAGTGCCATAGTTGAGTATAAATTAAATTTATAGTTTATATAGGCAATGGAGTGCTCTTATAAGGTGTTTCATTTATTTATAAGAAGCACCCAACAGGTTGTAAAAAAAAATTTAAATGCCCTCCATTTAAGGGGAGACTCTGCCATAATTTTTAAAATATTTTTTATCTTAGATTTTTATTATCCTTATTGTTTATCATACGTTTTGTAGGATGCCGTTAGAAGTCTTCATGAGGCTTAAAGATCTTTTGCACAAAAAGATCTAAACAAGGACCTGGTTGCAATAGTATTATTCATTTAGTTTTCTTGTTGATGATAAAACCTAACAAGTGTCAATTTAGTACTTGTCTAAATAGTGACATTATTTTCTTTTATTTTTGCATAGATCAATGATCTTGATTCTCGAGGATGTGTTCTTAGGCATGGATGTTTCTATGATAAGTATCCATTATTCCGCTCCTTTTATGAAAGCGTTAACAGATAAAAAGTTATCAAATGAAAAGATTGAGAGAAAATTGATAAAGTTGATAGATAAAACGGGTGTCTTACGGAAGGATATGGATGAGTTGAATTAAACGTTATCCCAAGGTGGGACAGTGATGCAGTCATCCCACCCATCATGGGAATTATTCTCAGGTACAATTTTATTTTTTATATATGCTAGATTTTTATAATTAAATAATTAATATTTTAATTGATGAAGTATGTTAACATCATTTAATTCTAATAATATTGTAGGCTCGAAATGAATTACCACATCAATAAACACAAATAGAACAAGCAAGTCTATGAAGGATTGACTCAACGTAGGTTGATGCATTTGGTGCAGAAGGACATTTGTGTTGCTTATGGGACTATGATTGAGTCATCGCTTAACTATCCAGGATGCTATAGGATTGTTGTGGATGAGATTATTAATTATTCGATCCAGTTACTTAGCAAAGATAAAACTTTTGGAGATATCACTTTGGGTGATATGATTGATTGGCTCATGTATAAGACTTTATATTAGTTTTATTTGACTTTATTGCAATGTCAACTTTAATTTAATTTATTGTCTTAGAATGACTTCACTCGAAGCTTTGATTTTATGTATTGGATTGAATTTTAATTCAAGTGACTTTTTTTAAGCTAATGATGTTTGTTCTTATCTAATGTGTTAGTGTTTGTATTTATGGATGGATTATCAATAACATTTATTGAATGGCTAATTATATAAATTATATATATAGGTACTTTTTTATTTTTAAAAAATCAGAGAAAATCATAACTTACTTACTAGCACTTGATAATTTGAAGAAGACTCTAAATGTTTTCTAAAAACGACAGCTTTTACAACTTGATAATTTTTTGAAAAACCCTTTTTAAATTAATAATTGATTAAAAACCGACAGTTTTCATAATAAAAAAAAAAGAGAGCTATTGACACTTAAAAAATATGACAGCTTGAAACACTTGTTAAACTAAGACTGATGCGACGACTACAGACACTTGCTTTTTACAAGCTACACCAATATTAACAATAGTCAAAACGAGAGTTTGGACCATCATTTTTTCAATTAAACGACAACTCAGAATACTTGTTTTTTGAGAATTTTGACGTAGTGTTGGTGCAGCCCACCTAGTAACCAATCCAAACCGGGGCACACCCCCTCATAGTTGATAATCCCAAGGTTTGGCATATCCATCTAAATGGATATGAGCATTGGATGGAAGGTTGAATTATTTTTTGAATATGAATCCATTAAATTTGTGGGCCGCAGATAAAGGGGTTAGAAGCATGGGATTAAGGTCAAACTTGATACTTGTAGTGGTTCTATGTAGACCTTTCTATTCCCCTTGGTTCCATCCTCAGATGAGATCTACAAGTGGGCTCATAAAAAGTTCTCACAGTGACTCCAAATATGACTATTTTTCATTTACATATTCTCTCTCTCTATCTCTCTCTCTCTCTCTCTTTTGGTGCCATAGCTCAAATCCAAGACACAATGGAGTAAACCATAGGCTTAAACCATCATGTCTGGGTACATATGTATTTAGTTGATGCAAACAAATAGGCCCATTTGACAATAAACTCTCATGTATTCGATTCTAAACAAGTAAACAGACCCATTTGGATACATTGCTTCAAATTCCATGCAAACAAAATGGTGGAATCCATAGTATAAAGAGAAAAAAAATACTATTTCATGCCTTTGATTAGAGATCTTATTTATGGGTACTTGCAAAGAAGTTGTGCATGAATTTTGGTAGCTCCTTTAATAAAAGGAGATCTATTTATGCAAATTATCACACCCCCAAAATTGGGCCAGATCCAAACCCAGTTCTAGGGGTGTGAGGATTATGGCCAATTAAAATTTTTCTTACATAAACAATACGGGCCGCAATTCCGGGCGGATCAAAGTCCTTTGTAAGGTTATACTTGGTGATCAAGCAACTATAATCACACGCAGAATTAAAATCCATAATCAGCGTAAATAAGTATCATACACCAACCATAGAATAAATTTCAATAATAATAAAGTCAAGGTCAAGTGCTTCGAAGCATAATAATTAAAGTTGTAATTCCAAGACAAATAAATTTAATGAATAATTAATGGCCACAAACATGGCCTTGTTACATAATCTAAAGTTACGATCTCAGCACCAACACTAAGACACCTCAGACGCTGTCATCAATGCTCCACTCAACAACTCCGCCATCTGGCGGAATCTCCTACGTTACCTGACCCTCCAATTTGGCACTGATAACGAAACCTAGACACAAAAGTAGTGGGTTAGATTGACATAATCTGGCAAGAGGGTAAACTGCAAGCAATGACATTAATTAATTGAATTAAAACATATTTAACATTTTGTCCAAAATATACCGAATGCAAACCCTATGGCATGAATTCACAAAAATGGGTATCTCCGCAGATACAATACACCAAAAACAGGTACTTCCGCAAATATAATATACAAAAACGAGTATCCCCGCAAATAGATATACAAAAACGGGTATTCCCACAAACAGATATATAAAAGCGGGTTTCCAGCAGAAAAATATAAAAAAACAAGTATTCTCACTAGATATAATAAGTGGTACAGCTGTGTGCTATATTTCACAGTACACGCTAACCCGATGGCGTACATCCACCTCTGAACTGCAGTCGGTCAAATATATATAAATATGCAAGTACAAATGCATATATATACTAATGCACAATGAACCATGCTATAAAAACCTTAATTCATAATATCTAATCAAATGTCAATTTAAGTACTTGATTACTTAATTTAAAATTGCATTATGATTGTGTATCAATTCAAGTTCTCTGAGTATACGCACTAATCCACCTGATGGTCATAATTAGTTTAATATACACATGAGAACCAACCCTCTTTCACAATGGAAATGGGAGTCCACGATGCCAATATCCTACTTTCAGTGTCTATCACGTAGTGCATCCCGAATCTCACAATCCCATTATGAAGTCAATCCAATTCTCATGTGAACATTCAACCAACTTTTCTAAAAAATCCAATTATGTATAATTAAGGAGTTTTACAAATTGTGTAAAAGTATCCAGATTCCTAATCCAAACTAAACTAAATTATGATTAAAGGGGGAGGGAACAATTAGATTCTTAATTTTCATTGTTTTGTATAAAAACACCTAATTATTTTATATAAATCAAAAGATCCAAATCCCGGATTCAAATTCGAAAGCCAAACTTAATAAAAATCCAAACTATAATTCCAAATACATTCTAATTAAGATTTAATCATCCACCATTACATCTTAATTAAACTCTAATCAAACTAAATAAACTATTAATCACAAGTAATCAAACCCCAACCATAGTTATAAACAAACCTAATTAAAATTCTAATCACACCTAATTAAGAATCAATTAATTCTAATCAAATCATCATTAAACCTTAGACAATATTCTAATCCCATTATAATTAATATATTAGATCCTAATTAATAATTTTATCAAAATGGGCCCAGCCCAGTTGTGAGCTGGCCCACAGCCCAACTGTAACTAGGTCCAGCAGTAGCCTGACCCAGCCACCGCCAAGCCCAGCCGTAACCAGGCCTGGCCTAGCTGGCCAGGCAACACATGCTGCCCGACTGGCCAGACAACAGATGCTGCCTGGTTGGCTAGGCAGCGCAGGTAGCCTGCAATTGTTCTTTTTTTAAATATTATTTCTACAGATTCTTTATTTTAAGAAAATCAAATCTCCATTCTTAATCCCAAACCGAGATATTAGAAGCAATCAAATAAATCATATATTAAAGCATTATTCAACAAAGCAACCAAAACATATTATTTACAGTTATCCACTTACCTAAATTTCGATGCCAAAAACAAATCTAAAGATCAAACCTTGGAAGATCAAACCTTGATTCCGTTGGAGAACTGCTAAGGCTTGGTTGTAGAGGAAAAGAAGAGGACAGAAGAATTGGGAAAACCCTTAGGGTTATATTAACTAAAGGTTTTTCTAAATTACAGGAAGGGCTCCTTGCTTTTAGTGAGTTTTACAAAATTTCATAAAAGGGCTTTTGGTTTAAAAGGGGCAAATAACTCAGGCCGGAGGCCCAAGAGTGCTTAATCAGCCCATCTAACCCCTCTCAACCAACTCAAATCCAATAAACCAATTCGACCCAAAATTAAAAATCTGAGGCCTAACACAAATGAAAAGTAAAAAGATCCTACACCGCAAGTTATGACCATCTTCTTGTAACTATATAGTAGACACTATTGCTTAAGTCTTTATTCTTTGGAGGATTAGAATATTGCGTTTTTTGAACAAATACAAAATTTTAAATAATTCATCAACCATTTTAAAATTAATTTAGAATATTTAATGTTTCCAAAAGATATTAGAATTTTCAAGTGAATACACTTTCTTTTTCTCTGATTCATGAAAAAGCTGTCAGCAATACAGCGGGGAGACCTTATGAGCAACACGATGATTGTAAACAGTGCAAATGCCTCTAGCACAGCACTATAAGTAGCACTTATTTGTTAGATGAAAGGACCCTGGTCCCTGTCTCCCCGGGGTAATTGAGTCCCTGCCACAACTTTTCCAGAGCATTAATCAACTACCCATATGCCTCAAACGGGGTCCTAAAATTATTGTTTCAGAGGGGCCCATCACGTTTGCCCGGTCAGACCATCCATGTTCTCGAGGGCAACCATTATTGGGTAGCACTAGAATGTCACCTAACCGTAGAGTGATTTCATTTAGGCCCCACATTTTTCATTGTAGTACATCTATCCATAGAAGGTGGTGCCCACTTTAGGTCAACCTCACCTAGTGAGCCACCGCTAAATTATATTTTGAATCTATGATGTGAATGGCTGGAACTACTGCAAAGCAAAGGTGGCTTCACGCCTCTCAAAACACGAGGTTAAGGACTCTGGATCGTCTACTCCTCGGTGACATAACGAACCGTGAGTGGTTCACCCATGGTCACCATGAGTCAAACACTCATAGGATCTCAATTCCGTAGTTATGATGTCTAGATGTCATGATATGACCAGGTTTATTAGTTGAAGATTATCCTAGCCGAAGCTTAGATCCCTATGTGAGAGTGAGACGGATCCCAGGATTATTAGCCGTTGGATCTCACCTACGAAATAATCTAAAGACTTAGAATTTTGAGGCCCCTGATGTATGGTTTGATCATTTGGTGGGCTGATCATAAGTACATCCATTGTTCAGATAGAAAGGTATGCCTATATAGGGCACCGCTTGATTGTAGTGCTCCTTCTTTAATGCATGTTGTGGGGGGGGGGGGGGGGGGGGGTGAGGTGGGTGTGCATCTTTTTAAAATATGAGTCATTAATAAGCCCTAGGACCCATAATATATATTGTATCTCAATTTTCGAATAAACTTTCAGTGGGCCAACCATTTAGAGTGATCGCACATGAGTGCCACTTTCCATTTCTATTTGAACAAGATAATCAAAAGGCAAGTTCATCATACATTTCAGATGAAGTCTAATATAATGGTGGCCATTTTACATATCTCTTACCTTACCGGTAAGGGGGTAGTTGTTACCTGCCTGACTAGAGTTCAAACCTTGCCAAGCACCTTTCCCTCACAAAAGAGCCTTATGTTACCTTACCCAAAGGTTTATCTACTCCCCTCACCTGAGTGCTCTTCCTAACTCTTTGAGGTTTACTTTGCACCCAGCCCCCTATAGCTGGGATACCAAAAAAAAAGTTATAGGTTTATCATTACAAGCGGTCATAGGATTGGTGAATGGCTTGGATTTTGAAAAAATTAGCCCCACCATGCATTAAAGATGAGGCACTACATACTACAATGCAACAATAATGAAGCATTTTAGCCCTCCCCCTAAAACCATTCTCCCCTTGGTTGGCAAGCATCCAAGCGCCACGACTCTTTAAATTATATTTCTTATTCATAGCCAGTTTCACTCGAAAAGAGTGATTCATAAAAATCACAATTTTCTAGATTCTGCAAATTTTAAAATTATAAAACATGGTTCAAAGGAAGCCCTAATGTTTCTTGTAATAAAATACTACAGAGGTTGCTAGCAGCATTTATCTCAACCAAACCCGCCCCATCCCATGATAGGTCACTAATTGTAATGCCAAACCCGCTCCGTTTGAGTGGGTCAAGTCAAGTTTAAAGCATAAAACTTTTAAAATATGTAAAAATGGATGAGAATGTGTTTAGTAGAGTTTGAACCTACTACATTCTCTTCCTAGATGCCTTATGTTAAGGCCTGATCGATGACCCCAAGCGCAAGGCTTCAATTATAGTTTTAGTCAGTGAGTCAGAATCATATCCACAAAGAGCTAATTTTCACAGAAAACCTATTATAATTGAATAGCTACTGCTAGCCTAATAAAATATATAAAAATACACAACTACTAAATTTGAAAATTAAATCCAAATTACAATTCCAAGTCTAAAAAAAAATCATAAATTAAACCTAACCTTAAAATCCTAAACTAAAACAATCTTAGAACTAAAAACTGCAAGACAATAAACTAGATCAAACCACCAATGTAAACGAATGAATAAACCATGCACTAAATTAAAAATTAGAAATAAATCATTTAGAGATAATGGAAAAAAATAAATAGAATTCTAGTTTCTTTTATTATGGGAAATTAAAATATCGTATTAGCAGAATTAATAAAAGTTTACAAAAACACCGCACCAAGTGCGTACTGTCACCATACACAAACACACGATGCCAATCCAAGGCAATACACCTTCACCTCACTAATTGTGTCTTTTAAATTAAAACGGACTAATACAACCAATAATCCCCAAAAAGAATTAAAACTAGAAAAAGAAACTATCTTTATCTTAGATCAAGACATCAAGAAAGAGATGGAACTTCACGCGCAATCCGGGATCTAATCTTCATGCTTCACACCACGGGAGAATAATTGGACAAGAGAAGGATGATGGAATGGAATGGGGAGTGGATGCGACCCAAGAGGGCTAGCCTAACACATCTTGGCATGGAGGAGGGATGGAGAGAGAAAGAGGGCTTGTGGAGTGTTGGACAACTCCCCCCTTGAATCCTTTTTATAGTGTTTGGTTTCCTTCTTTGACCAAAAGTTATTAAATAAATAGTAAGTAAAAAGATTCTTGGTTCCTTTTCTTGTGGAAATTTCTCTCTACACCCACTTTCTAAAATCAAAACAAGATTTCGATTTTATGCAATCATACCTAAAAAACACACAGCCAACTTCCCAAGGCTATAACTTTATCGTTTTAGTTCCGATTGGTACAATCCTGGGTTCCACGGATATCTACTCGAAAAGAGGTTTCCAACGCACTAGATTGCCTAGCAACGGTACTAGATTGCGTAGATCCAACACTTAGTTTGAGAGTTATACTGTCCAAGTAAAAAGGGGATTGACTTTCCTTTTTTTTCTCTTCTTCATTAACTTTTCTTTTCTTGAATTTTCTCCACCATAGCTTTCCTTTCTTCATACCAATTTGAGTTCTTGAAATTCAAATTTAGATTCATGCAACAATTGAAGAGTGGGACCTTCCTTTGACATCTAAGCTTGTATGCAAATGTGCACATGTATGTGGGTCCATTTTCTTTAATTTTCCTACAAAGAAAAGTAACGTTTATTAACAATAATGATTTTGACCAAAAGTCACAAATGCATTAATGTGGGCCTTGATAAAACCCTTTGTCATTTTTATTTAAAAATTATGAATTTGAAAAACCTGCTAAAAATGGATATCCAATAATGGAACATTTTATGATTTTATGAAAAATTGATGATTTTCAATGATTTTTCAAGAAAACTATGAAATAAATTCTAAAATCATAAAAGCTTGATTTCCAACTAAATGAAGAAATTTCTAATAAATAAGTCCTCAAAATCCCCTAAAATGATGCATTTTTAGGAACTTATCACCAAAACCACCTAAACCACATGTGTCTTGTCAACAAAACCCAAATATAATAGGAGCAAAGCAAGGCGGGTCTCATTTATACTCAACCCATTGTCATCCCTAATTCCAAGGCTATTTCTAAACTAACTTCTTTCTCACTTGGCTAGCAGACTGTGACATTCTTTCTTTTTGCACTTTCAGGGGAAGTTTGTTCATAGTCATTTACATATGTAAATAATTCATATGTATAATTATTTTGAATATTAATCACATTTATTTGGTATGACTTAGGCATGAGGCGTAAAACAAATGTGAAAATGGTATAAAGGGCTGTATTTTAGCTCATAATTCTTCCCAACTCATGTGGTGTGAAACATTTTCGCATGTCACTCTCAAAAGGCAGTGCTTCAATGCAAAAGAATGAGAGTAGACTTTTTTATTTTTGTGGGCCCCATTTTTATTATCGAGATCCTCTTAAAAGGTCAAATATGGCCAAGAGATCAATTTTCGACTGTTGATTTATCACCTATTTTCAGATATTTACAAAAAAGTGCAAAAGTAAAAATGCTCCCTTCTGGACTTTTGTGGCCCATTTTTCATGATCCAAATCGTTGATTCTCTTTAGCAGGCAAATTATGATTAAACATTGAATTCTTAGTGCTAAACTCATCATGGATGTTGGGATGTCTTAAAAAAACTTACAACCGTTGGATTAATGTAATGTAAATGCCATGCTTTAAAATGTCCCACAATACCAAGACATTTTTTTGAGTTTTTAACTCCTGTGGACCCTAAAATCTTTATCGGAAGCATTTTTATCTTTTTTTAAGGTAAAAAAGATCATGATGCCAAATTTCATCTATTGATGTTGCGTAAATTTTGGGATATTTGTAAAAATAATCAAAGTCAGAATCTATTAGTCCCCATTTTTACAATCTAAACCATGCATTAATCTTCTTTTGAAGGCAAAAAAATACCATGAGGTAAAAGTTCAACTCTTAAGTCATCATAGATTTTAAAATTTTTGGTAAAAGAATTAAACCGTTGGATTTGTCATAGATTCGCATGTAAAATTGTGTACAAAAACAAACAGTGGAAAGTTTTTGGGTCATTTACACATGTTAATCACTTTCACCCCAAGCGTCCAACCCCTTAATGAATTTCCTTTTTATTAAAAAAACTATGGAAGGGGCTTTATCAATTATTAATAAATAATCCTAATCACAATGCTAATACCTACTGAGTCATTCCTTATCTTTTTTGTCGAAACTTGAATTGTACTTGGATAACTGTCGGCAACCCAAACTCTTAGAGACATATTTTTTAATTAATGATATCTTAAAGTATAAATCATCTTGTGTTTGTGTCACTGTGGTGCTAGTGGCAGCTAAAACTTGTGCCATCATGAACGGCAAAATAGCACCAGTTGATTTAGCAATAATTACGGGGTTCTCTCTGGCCCGAAGGAAGCTTCTAAACTACTAAGATTTCTCATTGTGCTTTTATTTTGGTTTTTATTTTGAATGAAAGTTCTTTTTTTTAAGAAGATTTAGCAAGAATATCAAATTCCTTTCAAGTGTCACTAGTATTTATAGCAGTGGTATGAACAATCCACTCATATTACATGGCCCTCCATGGAAAAGCGATGGCTTAAATCATACTCAAATACAACAGTGAAGGGGCGGACCCAGAAATGTTTCCTAGGAGGGGCCACCTTTTGGAAAAAAAAAATCCTTGGAGGGGCCATATATAAAAACTGCAACCAGTAATTTTATGAAAATTCAAGGGGTCTTATGAATTTTTTTGGGGTGGGGTGTTGGGGAATTATGAAAATATGGTGAACCCCCTATATGAAGGAAAATCATGATAGTACAAATGAATGATGAAAGCGTGACATGGCCTATCCATTAAAAAATACAAATTATTTTGACCAAGCAAATAATTCAATTCTTAATGTGGTCACCTAGTTATGTATTCACTGTCCCATTTTATGAAGGAAACTGAGGAAGCTTATAATAGGCATGCTGGGCCGGGTTGGGCGAAGCCCGGGCCAGATCTAAATTAAAATCCTTAAGCCCGGCCTAGCTTAAGCCTGATTCAGGCCATAAGTGGCTGGTCTAGCACATATAAATCTTTTAAGTTTGAGCTCAGCCCTTATATTAATCAGGCCTAACCCTATTCGGGCTCAATTGTTAAATACTCTTAAGTTGGTCTCTGGTGAGGCCAACAAGACTATCATGCATAAATTCTTATTTATACACATGTTCACATCTAAATGAATCCATAAAAAATCCAAAAAAAAAAAATCTTTATTAAAAATAATCTCAATTTTCATATAAAGCAGTTTTTTCTGTTTTTTGAGTTGATGTTGCCCCTTTTTTTAATAAAAGCATATGATTGATCAACAAACAAATTTAAGTTGGTGCAACCAAGAGATCTTTGTATAATACAAACCAATTAGAATGAATATTATTTGCCTTTTGAATAGTATTCTTTCATAAATAATTTTTAAGATTTCTATAAATGGAAGATTTACATGCAACATAAAAAACATAGGAAAAGGAAGTTGCAACTTAATACACCTATTCTGGCCGAACTGAGCTAAGCTTGCTACCACTTAGCCCAAGCCCTGCCCATATAACAAATGGGCCCAAATTTTTAATCCTAGCCTGGCCCAATGACTTATACCTAAGACCCAAGCCCAGGGCAATCCCAGCCCATGAGTTTCCCTACTTATAATGTAACCCAACTCCTGCTGTGGATCCTTGTCAGTTAAATAATGGTATTGGTGGGCTACAACTTTCTCAATGCTTAAAAGAGGTTCATCCCAACTCAGTCATGGAGCCAATCACAAGAAACACTACCAACTCAGGTCATTAATATATTCGGATTAGTCATATCAATTATCAGCACAAATATATCGATTTTAATCAGCCCTAAAAGATTATCAACTTTAATTTTAAAAACAAAATAAGTACAGAAATTAATGATAATGGAATGTCTGCACATCCCTCCCTATCTTTCAGCATTCTCATAAAAAGAAAAGCTCTATCTTTTGGGCAAGTAATATATGCTTCCAAAATTACAATAAAACATTTAAATACCACCCCGGACCATCAGTCAAATAATTTTCAGATCTATGCATCCCTATGCTATCCTTGATTGAATCACTGTCATCCATAGATGAGCCATGCAGTATTGATGGAAAACATGGATGAGGAGTCCTTTCAAATATTACCAAATAAAAAAATTAAAAAAATTAAAAAAAAAAACCTTTGCCAACACCCTCATGGCTGAATGGTGTTGGCACCGTAGTGTCGCTCACATATCGAAAGATCGATCTCCTAGTTTAAAGTATCTCTCTTGACTAATAACCCAATATATCAAAAAAGCTTTTAAGAATAAAATACAATAAATACTTCGTTGATGGCTAAAAGATTTGGTGATTTTATGGAAAAGGATAAGCCGTTCTGCGCTCCCCGTAGTCTATCACGTCATATTGTAGTCCCTCATAATGCCCAAAGAGGAAATTAAACAATTTATTTATTTCTTCAATCGAGTGTGCGAAATATCATTTCTTACGGGGTTGGAAACAAAGAATCTGTGGAAAGCAGAATTCTAGCATTACACTGACACACTGTAAGAGTTCATGTTCATCCATAGTGTGATTATGCTTAACCTAATGTAGGTGAAAGTGTGAAACTCGAAAAATCTGGAACGGAAGTCTACAAATTGAAGATTGGTCTCGTGAGTAAGTGATTCTCATACAAGGAAGCTTACGTTAGATTGCCACCGCCTAAATTAGACATCGCAGTCGATTAATTTACATCCACAATAAACTTATATATACGTGATGGAAGCACCTTCAAAGCAACAGTTTGATCGTCTTATGGCTTTGAGAATGGATCACCTCATATTTATTGTCTATTTCACAATCTTACTGGCTCCCTCTTGAAAAATCTTTTATTCATCCATGGGTCTACCCACCTAATGCATGGTCAAGACTTAAGATTCACTGAATATAGGAGTATGGCCATAAGAGAGATTCAACCTTTTTTTATTTTTCTTTTCCTTCTTAAATTACTACTGAGGTATCTTCGTGGGTATTTGTATGACCCCACAAACTCAGGCATTAAGTAAATTATGGTGTCAACCACGTAGTCTACAGCAGACCGACACTTTTTGCCAATGAGCCAACACCGACTCAAATTATTTGAATCAACATCTTTTGATTTTTGTAATTTTCCAGACACTCCACGAAAGAAGCTTTTTCCAACAAGCATGATATGTTGCCCACCAGTGGACAGCTTCAAAGCCACATGGGCACGTGCATTGCATTCAGGAAAAGATTAGAAGAAGGATGAATTATTTCTTTCTTTGGCAAGAAACACTATCAGGAATCCACAAGCACGCATGGCATGCTTTAAATGTTCAAGCGAAGCCGCAATCATGCATGACCGTCCAGACGGAGGGGCTGGGACCATTTTTGCCCTAGAGCATTATTCCAACAACACCATGTTGGTGGGCCGCTGAGTGGGGTGGATGCTCCCGTTCAACCTCGGTCTGCCTCTAAAAGTAGAGTGAAAATTTTGATTTCACTTTAAAATTGTAGATAGACACCCACATAAAAATTATGTATTTATTCTCAAAATATAATTGCCTATCTAGATCTACACTCTTCAAACTAAAACTCTGGCTCCACCACTAGACTTATAAATAAAAATATGTTCAATTGTGAAACAACAGGCGCTTAGGGCCTTACATTAACCGATTGCGACCATTGACTAGATTCTTGGAAAATAAATGGTTATAGAATTTTTCTAATTCCTTCCCTTTTTATTTAGCAAGATCACAAATATCTAGCTATAATTTTCAGTGTTAGGATATTTCTAGCAAATTTCTAGGCAAAAGACCATGATATTTTTTTTTGGATAGTTTATAATACTGTTGTCCATTTTTGTGTAAGTGGTTTGAATAACTAGGTTACAAATCCTGCGCTTGGATAATTACGTTTATGCACAAAAAGGACTTATATTTTTTTTAATTAAATTACATATAAAGATAGTGCAAATCTAAATAATCTAGTTTCGAAGTGTCATTTATGTGGCCTCCTTGTAGAAAGGTAAAGGATTCTAACCTCGGCACGGGTTAACACAAGTTAAGGTCCCAACACATGTTTCTTATATGTAGCTAAACAAATAATTAACCTAAGTTACAAAGAAATTAACCACAAGAGATGGATGTAGTATTTTTTAGGTGGAAAACCTAAATGGAAAAAAACCACCGAACCTAACATCAGTCCACCAATATCAAGCACTATAACTCAAAAATTATAATATATACTTATTACCCTTGTCCAGTTGCATACAACCTAAAGGAGCGAAGTTCTTCTTGTTAACACACATGCTATTCGCCTTCTACACACTTAATCCAACACATCTTGAAGCCCCTCAAGACAAATCTCCAAGAAAAGTAGGAGAAGAGAGGTATCTCAGAAACTCAAAGCTTCAGCACAGCAAGGAAGAGTTGCTCCAGAGAAAAAGAGGATCTCTTAAAAGTATTCGGGGGTTTAGAATGCAAGAAAGGTGATTTGGGTTAAGAGATGTGATGTATTTATAACCCAATATTTGTGGGATACAAGTATGGATAGTTTTTAAGAAGAATTAGGAAATATGGCTCAAACCGGAAATAAATTTGAAAAGTTTGCCATGAATTTGCCACTTGATCGATCAGGTAGGTGTTTGATTGATCAGGTATGGGCATCAATCCGATGGATCAATTTGAGGTTCTGTTTGGGTCTTTTTCTACAGAAAAATGATGTATTCATCCAATTGGTCCTGCATTCATCCGATCAATCATGCCTTGTAAAAATCCTTTTTCAATCCTTCAAATCTTCACTTTAGTTCCTCAACTTTGACACAATCTCCAATCCATCTAAAAATGTAAAATTAAAACTCTCGTAAACTCAAGTTTTGTTCAGCTCATGAATTAGCCAATATTACAATCCTTACAAGAGGCATTAGGGTCTAGCAACCATATGCTTAGAGAGAGAGGGCGGAAAAAACTCTAAAGGACTACAAGTGGTGCATTAGTATTGTAGCAAGGTTGGATTGAAATCCCATGAGCCAAAGCCCACGATATCATATGGGTAGTGGGTTCAGGTCATTACATGAGGATCCAAATAGGAAATAATTATTTTTTTTCTCCCATGGTATTTTTGTCAGACGGAACTTTTTGTTGGATGCAAACGTGACTGCATAATACACTTTCACCAGGTAAGTTTGGGGTGGAACTTGAACACAAGACATTGAGAGCAAACGCATGCTTTGTGCTAATGAACCATCACCCAAGTGAGTTAAAATGGGGCATTGCAATAAGCAATGTTGATAATTTCTTAAGATATTGTGTTATTATTAGGACTTCATGTGGAACCATGTCTTTCCAACAATTATTATATATTAAGCTATTTTAGTTCAATTGAGAAATCAACATCAATTTGTTCAATTGATTTTGACCTTCTAGAATTTATTTTGAGTGTCCTTTGTATTCCTTGAAGCACTGTAATTCCTCTCTTTTCTTAACTTCTCTCTATAAATTTTGTAACTCTTCTCTTCTATCATTATACATAATTTTTGATGGACAATTTTCAGATATTTGTCTAATTTAATATCTTCCATATGGTAATAATCCCTTATTTTTATTCTTACTATTGTATTTATGAGTAGCTTGAATTTTTTCTTTTTGGATTTTTTGATGTATCTCCCCTAGAATAGAAACTTTTCTAGGTAAGTTTTTGAAGGAGATCGTTTTTATTTTTTAGGGAATGAAAATTTTTTATATCGTAATTCATTTGGGTAGCTTCAAAATAAATGTTTAAATAAAATTGGAAGTATGTTTTTCAAATATTTTTTTCTATTTTATTTAATGAAACTTTCATTAATCATGATTGCTAATTTCTTTTCTTTTCTTGTTTTATTATATTCAAAATCAAATAACTTTAGTGTTCAAATGTTAGTTTTTTAGATTTCTTTTCATTTTTTCATTTTCTCTTTTTAGCACATCATTTACAAAACTTATTTTCTATATAGTATTTATATTTCTATTACTTTTTAAATGTTTTTTTAGTCATTCTAGCTTTACTTTCCAATTTAAGATATTTCTATTTTATTCATAGTTTCTTTCATGTTTTGATATTGATTTTTATTACTTTGAATTTCTCTCTTGATTTTTATGTTTGTATTCTCAAAATCTCTTTTTTGTTGGACCTAGGCTTAGCATGGGCCTTCTCTACTAGTTTTACAGTATTCTCATAAAATCAAAACAATTGGAAATGTTATTGAGATTTCAAAAAAAATGAAAAAAAAGGGGTTTCCGCCTAATAACTTATTTTAAAAGTTTCCAAAAAAGTAATCTTCGATTTTCCAAGTAGCAAAAACAACATGGTTAGAAAATCTCAAAGTTTGCAATATTTCAATATTATAAAATACCAAGAACAAGATTTGTGACTATGCTTCCAAGAAATCTAGTTATAGATTGCGCACTAGTCCAGATCTGGCCCTTCTCACCAGATAGACTTCAAACATGATTTGACCTAGCCAAACCAAACATCCAACTAAAAAAATGTGAAAGGGCAGCGGGGTTCAAGATCCAATCGAAAGGGGCTGAGGCATAAACAAGCCCGGCCAAGTTTTAGAACACAAGGCATCATCCGGTGCAAGCCTGGGATGGAGTGTATGTTCCTAAACCGAACATGGCCCGTCCCAGTCATGTCAGGCCCAAGCCCTCCCGTATATTTAATCGTGCTAGATTCAGCTTGGCCTTCTATCATTCATTTTGTTGAATAAGTCACTAAACTACAAAGCAATACCTATTCGAGCCATCGGGCTTTCTATCACTTAAGTCATGCCAGGCGAAAATATTGATTGGGTCCAACTTTTTAATCCAGTCCTAGCCCGAATTTAAGCCCTAGGCCTAAACCCCTCCACAAGCATTTATGTTTTCTACCAACCTCAGATAAATCTGATGATGGAAATTCGAATCTGTTCCGCTGAATTGGAAAATATGCCATACAATCCATGGATATCATACGAAAATAGAATTGAAAATAACTGCAGATCATTTAGGTGGGAATGAAATGTACTCTCAGGAAATAGAATAAAATACACAAATTCAAGTGTAAACTAAACAGAGTTAGGACCAAGGGAGGCTTTGATTAGGTGCGATGATCATATTTAGACTAAGAAAATGTCGGCCTGGAGTCAATCTGGGAGACTCCATGTTGCAACATTTTCTTTGATTTGGATTCCTAAGATTACAAAGCAGTGCCTTCCTAGTTCCTATCAAAGGAGTTGAAACATAACGATTAAAGGAGAGGATTCATAAGCCCTTCAATGGCGGAGCCAGAAATTCCTCTCAATGGGGGCAAAGAGGAATCATTATAATTCACTAAACAAAATATACATATACATATATATATGACTGTACAGACATAATAGATGTAAATAAAAAAAATTAATTTCATTACATGAAAAATGATTTCTTTACAGTTGTCCTCGACAAGTTTTCAAGTTCTAAAAACATCGCATGATTGCCTTATTATCAATGCTATCAAAGATATATTTCTCAATATGTGTGTCTAAACAATTATTTATCCATTCATCTCTCATTCGATTAGCAGGTGATTCTTTATGATATATATAGAGAAAAATGCTCTCTCAACCGTGATAGTGGTAACTAGTGAGATTAGTGCTAATGTCATTAGTAAATAATCCAATAGATGTAGAATATCCTTATTTTATCTCAATCTTCTTCTTAACAAGATTGCTAGTCTCGTTACTTGTTTGGGCTCCTTTCCCACATGTGTGGGCCTCTTTCCCATGTGTACAAACTCTTTCCTACATATGCAGTTGATACTATGGGTCACAGCCCCCTTGCCTTCAGTTAAATTTAAATTAAAAAAAAAGGATGAGTTTGACATTAACACTTTGGAGGGCTGGATATGATCCTAATCGTAGATCAGGTTCTTAGATTCACAGCAGCAAGTCATGGCTCAGCTAGTTTGGTACTCCTAGTTTGCTTACTGCATTAAGAGTCCAACATTTAATTTATGAGCCGGTTATTAAATATTAAGTTCATGAATTGGCATATTTATGCATCATTTTATGATTGATCGGGGGTTAAGTTAGGTGAATTGCATCACCATTCATCAAATTTCATCATTTCATGCATTTTCACCAAAGAACTTGAATATTCATATTTTTTACATACTTTCTGCATTAATTTAGAAATTTAATATTTTTCTCTGAAGACTCCTAACTGGAGTAAAACTTTGTCCGGTCGAGTCCCACTTCAATGTGGACTCTTCACTACTTTAATAGTTTGCTTAGCATGTACAAGAAGATGTGGGTAGATCATGTGGAGCACACCATATAAGAAATATGGAAGATTGGTTTCATGAGGACCCCACAAATGTGCACACATGCTTGAATGGTCAAAGGGGTGGCCCACTCTCAAGTTGTTGAAAGAATTCAAATTAGAATCAAGAAAAAAAGGCCAAGGTGACAGAATTCAAGAAAAAGAAAGTAAAAAAAAAAGGAATTCAAAAATGGAAAGTCAATCCTGTTTTTCTTTGGACAGCATAAATTAAAATGGTCATAATTCTGAAACCAAGTGTCAGAATTCGACAATCTACCTACCGTTGGAAAGCTCTTTTTGACTAGATCTGTAGGTTCTAAGATTGCATTAATCAGAACTAAAACAACAAAATTATAACCTTAGGAAGCTAGCAGAGTATTTTAAACGGGATTGCGAAAAGATTGAAAACTTTTTTCATATTATACACCTTTGGGTGAGGTTCATCTCTCCTCAAGTGAAGTACATTGAAGATCAAAGTGGGCTCCACAATCCTTGTATTATTCTTTTCAAGATAATCCAAGAAGATCTGAAGAAAATCCTAAGGAAATTGAAGAAAGAAAGTTTATTTAGAAGATTTACTTGCACATAGAAGGAAAATCTTCTAAATATGAAAAGTTTTTGCAGAGATTGGTTTCTAAAGGAAAGTAATAAAGACTCTCTTCAAAGTTGCTAAATCTTTGCTCACTTAGAGGCAAAACGAAGAGATATTTCCAAAAGAAGACTTTACAAGCTACAAAAGAGGAAAAAGAAATAAGGAAACAAAGGGGGGCTCAAAAACCTCTAAATCTAAGCCATGGACGTCCAAGAGAGTATCCACTCCCCTCTCTCCTCTAGCCACTCTCTCTCTCTCTCTCTCTCCTCTCTTCCTTCCATTAATTTTCTATTTTTACTTTTAAGGTATTTTTGGAGTCTTGTTCCAAGAACCAAGATTTTAAAAGAGAGATTCTTAGAGGGTGAATATTGTACAAGAATGCTCTTAATGAAATTTCTTATGAAGATCTTGGCAATGTCCAGCTAGTCTTTTGGATCACAGCACACAAATGAAGTTAAGTAAATTTTTATTTTAATTCAAGTGTTTATTTTGTTCTTTTCTTATCTCTTTCAAAATGAATGCTCTATTAAAATAATAAATCTGTCTTCATACCTTAGGCAACCTCTGGTTTGATTTCTAATGAATATAATTTGATAAGTTATGCTTATTTTGATCAATTATGCTTAGAGCTGAGATCCGTTGATAATTTATACTTAATTTGATAAGTCATGCTTATAATTTTTCATTCTTTTATAAGATAAAGGAGGTCTTGAGTGATTATTTTATTCTTTTTATTAAAAATTAGTTTTTGCAAAAGACAAATCTTCCAGATTAGTAACATTGATTTGTTTCTAATCTAAGTTAGTTTGAGATAAAGAATAGAATAATTGCATAATTAGATTAATTATCCTGCCTAGTAGATTCTGAATGCTCTGATCTGTTTTCTCCATTGATTTTTCACTACTCTCAATTACATCAAGTTTCTAATATTCTTAGTTTTATTTCAAATCGATCTTCTAATTAAGAGAAATTTCAAATTTTTAATTACAAAAAGTTCAAAAATGCTCCTTGTGGGATTGACCTATACTTGCCACTGTCTCAATAAGACAACTATGCACTTACAATTTTAATTAGATTGATTAAATTCAAATCAAGTTTTTTGCGTTGTTGCCTAGGAGCCAATTCTGAATAGTTTTTAATAAAATCTGATTTTTTTCTTTAGTATTTTAGTCATATTTAGTTTCATGAGTATATATAGGTTCCATTAGTTTGCATCATTCATATAATTGTATTTTGCATCATTAGTTTTCAGTTAGTTTGCTTTTCTGATTGAAAAAAAAAATCTGATTTTTCTTATTCTTTTATTATTTTATTGAACTTTTGGGTTTTTTAATTAATAAAAAAGAAAAAAATTAGATTTCTTTTAAGTTCGATATTCATTAAGTAAAAAACAATAGAAAATAAAGAACTGATCTTTTGTTAATTTTGATTTTGATTAGATTTGTTTTAAATTCTTAGAATTTTTTTTATTTTCATTAAATAATAAAACTATTGATTTTTTTTCTTTGTTCACGTGTTTAGATAAGTTGATAACCTCTGAATTCTTAACTTAGATTAGTTAGAATTTTCAAATTCTATCCTTTAAGTTGTTTAGAGTAATTGCATTTTTTAAGTTAAATTGGATAACTTAGGATTTCTTTTTTTTTTTTATAGAGCTTGATTTTGTTAACTAACTTAAGATTTACTAACAAGAGTTTCTTTTTCATAGGTTTCCTTACAAAGGAGGAGACTTGCACAGGAGGCTTGCTTAAACAGCGAACTGTAGGAATTGCTATAAAAAATAAAAATAAATAAAAATAGGATAAGCTTGCACAAGATAAGAATTGCGTGGATCCACTGTAAGATCTTCAATCCTTAGCCCATAAATCTTTTTTTGCAAGTAGGCTTGGTTAATTTAAATTTTGCAAACTATGACTACTTGCATGGCACACAATTTAAATTAGACCCACACACTTAGTTAAGGGCAACTCACCATAAAAAGATATAGACTGGATTTCATCACCAGATCCTTGCCCATCTAGGTTTAACTATCTCTCATATTAGGATTTTAACCTTAATTAAAATCAAGTAACAACGAGACACTAGGATTGGAGCTCAATAGAATGAAGACCACTGACGGCAGCACCAGTTGCGCTCTTCGATCGAAGTTGATGCCCAAGAAAGCCTTTGCTCCTAAGGGTGCAACAACTTGATTGTTCAAGGCACTAGTTATCCCCACCACTCCCTGGTGGCTGCCTGGTCAACTAAGGTTTTATAAGACCGAATTGGAGGCCCAAGTTTTCTCTTCACCAATTAGGAGCTGTCTAGTGTTTAGGCTAACCCTTGGACCTTTCTTGTAATCAATCCTTGTGCGTGACTGCCTAACTTATTTGTACATCATACTAGGACCAATAGGACCCTGCATATAGATTAGGGTAATATTTCTTTAGCGTCTAACCTAGTGCATGCGAAAAAAAAAATGACCTGAGAAAAGTATATTGTGGGAACGTAAGAAAGCAAAAATTTTGTTAGGATTGAACCTGACCGACCTCTCATAATTATAGGAAATTCTTCAATTTTTGAAGAATTTATACAAAAAAATGGCGGAAGTAAACCTAGTGGACCCACCCATGACTTCGAAGGATTACATGTACCTCACCAGGACAACTCAACAATCATGTTTCAGATTACCCCAGACCAATACTAACTTTGAGATCAAATTTGGCAGGATCCAAAGCCCAGTCTTTCGTGGGATAGACCAAGAGAATCCATACAAACATGTTAGAAATTTTGAAGAAATCTATGGAACCATGAGGATATCAAATGACAGATAAAACCCTAAAACTTAGGTTATTTCCTTGTTCCCTAAAAGAGAAAGCTAAGGCATGGCTTTATGCCTTACAAGTCGAGTCCATCACTATGCGGGCCAAGCTAGTCGAAGAATTTTACATGAAATTCTACTCCAAGCAGAAAACCATTTCAATTAGGAAGGCCATTGATTGGTTCTATCAAATGGAAGGGAAGACACTTTACAATTATTTGGAACCATTTAAGGACCTCTTGATCTAATGTCCCCACCATGTATTTAAAAACATCTGATTGGTCCAAATTGTATACAAAGGCATGGATTACCCAGCTAAGCACATAGTGGAATCTTTCTGTCATGGAAATTCTACACAGAGAAAGGTGGATGAAGCATGGACATTTTGGAAGAAACCGCTAAAAATACATTGTAGCGGGCCCTTATTAAGAGGGAGCCCACCAAACTCTCCATTCCTAAGAAAAGGGGGATGTTCAAGATTGAACCCAAAATAAAGGTAGAGACCAAATTAGCTACATTGATAAGGAGAATAGAGGCCCTAGAATTGAACCAAATGTCCACTCCAAACACTTTGGAGTCATTAAAGTATAATCAGGCCTTAAATGGTGGAATTGACCTAACAAATTTAGGTCAAGCTGAATCTATTGAGGAAGTAAACGCTCTTTATCAAAACACTTATTTTAATAATCGTTAGAGG
The DNA here is from genome assembly GCA_037013555.1 of Sextonia rubra. NCBI lineage: Eukaryota > Viridiplantae > Streptophyta > Magnoliopsida > Laurales > Lauraceae > Sextonia > Sextonia rubra. Next base: position 1,518,221 of record JASUAD010000007.1, read on the forward strand.
TATGACCCATATTCCAACACCTACAATCCAGGCTGGAGGGACAAACAAACTTTTCTTAGACCAATGGGTCTAACTCAAGGTGGCCCATCACAGGCCAATAAATTTCAGCTTATTCAATCCCACTCTCAAGTTGTTGAAAGAATTCAAATTTGAAACAAGAAAAGGAAGCCAATGTGGAGAGAATTTAAGAAAAGAAAAGTCAAAGAAGAGGAATTTAAAAATGAAAAGTCAATCCCATTTTTCTTTGGATAGCATAAATTAAAATGGTCATAACTCTCAAACCGAATGTCAAAATTGGACAATCTACCTACCGTTGGAAAGCACTTTTCAAGTAGATTCATAGGATCCAAGATTGCATCAATCGAGGCTAAAGCGATAAAGTTATGGCCTCAGGAAGTTGGCCGTGTAATTTTAGACCGGATTGCAAAAAGATTGAAAACTTTTTTCATATTACACATGTTTGGGTGAGGTCCATCTCTCCTCAAGTGAAGTACATTGAAGATCAAAGTGGGGTGGATAATCTTTGCATTATTCTTTTCAAAATAATCTAAGAAGATTTTAAGAAAATCCTCAAGAGATTAAAAAAGGAAAGTGTATTTATAAGATTTACTTGCACATAAGAGGAGAATCTTCTAAATATGAAAAGTTTGTGTAAAGTTTGGTTTCTAAAAGAAAGCAAGAAAGAATCTCTCCAAAATTATTAAGTCTTTGCTAACTTAGAAGCCAAGCCAAGAGACCTTTCCAAAAGAAGACTTTATAAGCTACAAAAGAGAAAAAAAATAAGGAAACAAAGGGGCTCAAAACCCTCTAAATACAAGCCATGGATGTCCAAGCGAATATCCACTCCCTCTCTCCTCTAGCCACACTCTTTCCTCTCTCCTCCATCTCTCTTCATCCCATTAATTTTTTTTTTTTTACTTTTAAGGCATTTTTGGAGCCTTGTTCCAAGAACTAAGGTTTTAAAAAAGAGATTCTTAAAGAGTGAATACTGTACAAGAATGCTTTTAATGAAATTTTTTATAAAGATCTTGACAAGGTCTGGCTAGTCCTTTGGAACGCAGCACACAGATGAAGTTAAATAAACTTTTATTTTAATTCATGTGGTTAGTTTGTTCTTTTCTTGTCTCTTTTAAATGAACGCACTATTAGAATAATAAATCTGTCTTCATGCCATAGGCAACCTCTATTTTAATTTCTAATGAAAATAATTTGATGATTTATGCTTTTTGTAACACTCCGACCCGAGTTGACCCGGATTAGTGCGTAATTTCGTGTGTTTTATCGCTAAGAGTGTTTTGATTTGGTTTGTTTTTGGCTTTGAGTTGTAGAGAGATCGTTTGGGTTGAGTTTGACTTGGTCTAAGTAGATCGAGCCCTTTTTCGTAATTTTGGCTTTTGATTGACCTTGTCAGTTTCACGTCATTCTGACGTCAGCGCGTGTATTTCGTCGAGCTTGTCGATTGTCGTAACTGTCTTGAATCCGAATGAGTTCGTTTGCTCTCGTTGGACTGTCATTTGACTCAAACTGATATTTGTATAAGCTATTTGGCCTTAAATGTAATTTAGACTCAAATTAAGTATAAAAATCCCACCAACTCCCTGTCTCTCTCTCGATCGTCTCTCTCGCTCTCTGTTTGTCTCTCTCTCTCGTCAGCTCTTTTTCTCTCCTTCTCCTTTCTGTTTCTGTGCTTGAGGGAGGAAGAAAGGAGCTCGTTTGTGCGTGTGATTCCAGCGGACTGAGCCAAACCACGAAGTGATTCCATTTGTGAGGCAAGTATAAGCCCAAGTTGTATGAACATCGATTGATAGTAAATTGATTGTTGTGTTCTTGTTCTTCATTGTGTTTATCAGTGTTAGACAGCCCTACTGAGCCCATTCTGCTGTTATCTTGCTGTTTTCTGTCGTTTTGGACACTTTCTGTGTGACTGTAACTGATACAGAAAAATGAGTCCGTGCACTCACGGCTAAGCCGTGAAATGTGCTATGGCTAAGCCGTAAAATGGCTTACGGCTAAGCCGAGACCCAACCGTAAACCAAACCGTAGAACAGTACAGACTGTTAGCTGAAATTAACTGGATGTGGGCAATTTGACATTCTTCTACGGCCCAGCCTGATCTAAGCCGTACATTGTCTTACGGCTAAGCCGTGGACCAGGATACGGCTGAGCCGTAGAGTAAAAGACGGTTGAGCCGTAAATCCGGACGGATATTTGGGGAACCTCAGCTCAGCCGCTGTGCATAGTACGGCTAAGCCGTAAGATGCCACGGCTAAGCCGTAAGGTTACCTACGGCTGCACCGTGAGACCCTGAGAATTGAATGAAAAGGATTAGGTTTAAGCAAAAGACCGTATATGACTTTCATGTTAGAATGTAGCTAACCTGGACATGCCCAATGGAATGTTTGTATGACATGAATGACCTCATGGGCTGTGAGTCATTCATGCTTGTTATCCAGCGGTTTAGCACCTCCCCATGGGTGTTGGTTTAAGGGACTTCGGTGCACATTCCAGACACTGCAACACTAGACAATGGTGCATCGGACAACTTAAAACTACATCAACATGCACGGTTAGAGACACTGGATAATTAGTGTAGGATTGGCTTGTAATTGACCTTGATTCGTAAAGGTATCATGATGTGTACAGCATATTGATTACGGTTATGCCCTCTTATGTGTTCTGCGCTGGACCTCTCGATTCTGTGGGACATGCAGCAACCCCAGAGCGAAGCCCGGGCGGAACCATTCTATTGTTATATTGGTATCAGTGTTATCATTGTTCTATTGGAGTACTTGCATCAGTTACGAGTCAGTGATTGTGATTGATACTCATGGTCAGCACTTCCTGTAATTGCTTATGTACATTCCGTATCCGTATCAGTTTATGTACATTCAGTATCAGTATATGCGATGCACTTCCCATTGTTTGTTCAGCATGATATGTGAGCTCTGTAAGTGATAAGTGATTGATTGATTGATTGAGGTGCATCATCCGATTGATTGTGATTGGTCTTGGCACTACTGAGCCTCAGCCTTAGGATACCCGACGGGGTTAACTTTGGTTTAGTTTAAGTGTTTACCTCTGCAGAGTGTCTTGTCCTGGGACTCCGGACCCCGGGAACTAGAGACCCATGCGTGCCCTGGCCCGGTCGCTGGTGTTCTCATCCTGATTGCTCTCGTAAGGGAGAAAATGGCCAATGTAGTAGCCACTTGATTGTTACCTGTTCATGATTCTGATAGCATGCTTATTCATTTGCATAATTGTTTAGTGTACAGACATCATTTCTATGGATATTGCGTTATGACTATTGTTCAGTATGCTTCAGTCCTAGACGCAATTCGTGTTATCTTCTTGTTGGCTTATACTTTGCTAAGTCGTCGTACTTATGTGTTTGTCTTGTGTGTTGCAGGCTCAGATCCCTCTTCCGATCCTGCGTCGGTCGACCCGACTGCAGGAGAGGCTCGCGAGGCCCCCTCCGGCCTAGAGGAGTGGACTTGATCCATCCTCCAGAGTACGGTTTGCATCATTTTGTTTTCCCCATTCTTTGTGTTGGAGTCTATTGAGGGGATTTTCTGTAATTGTAAAGTGGGCATTGAGTGATACCTGTATTTTGATTTTGGGATTGTTGTAAGCCCGCTCTATTGTCATACGTTCATGTATTTGGTCTTATCATCAGTGTATATTGTTTGTAATCTCCTATGTCTTTTGGTATATTGTGGTATGCCTTGATACGTACAGCTTCCGCGTACAGTTGTTTGCACGTGTGAATGATCCCTTGTGTGTGTATGCTTGGACGGGGTCTAGGTGTGCATGCACGGGAGTACGTGTGTCATCGGTTAGACTTTCTCTGACCCCCGGTCCCTGGGCTCGGGTCGTGACATACGTATTGTATGGTATCAGAGCATTGTCTCTCAGAGCTTTGTCTCTCAGGGCATTGTCTCTATCTTAGTGTGTAAGCATGTAGGCATATAGGACGTGGTGAGATTTCGTAGTCCAGTTTTGGACTGTTGTGTTTGGTCCCCTTGTCTTGTGAGTCTGTGTGCGTTCCCTAGTGTGTTAGCAGATTGACTTTTGTGTTTTGCAGGCTATGGCATCGGGATCTGGAACACACAACAACAATGATCAGGGAGATAACGAGAGTGGGTCAGCCGCCCCACAGCCACTTGTGAATTTTGACGAGCGCTTCTTGACTATGCTACAGGCTATCCATTCCTTGCAAGCGCAGGTTGTTTCGATCGTAGACCGACAGAGCCAAACGCCAGTTCGGCCTGCAGAGCAGCCAGTGGTTTTCCAGCCTAGAGAGAGCGATCCAAATGCGTTATACGACAAATTCAGGAAACGTGGAGCCACAGAGTTCTATGGTAATGAAGATGCGTTGAAAGCTGATCAGTGGCTAGAGCATACTGGAGATCTCTTCTCTACCATCGTCTGTGACGACCGGCAGAAGGTTATGCTTACGGCCTCGATGTTTCGAGAGATGGCTAAGACCTGGTGGAAGAGTGTTAGTGCAGCCTATCTGACCTTGCCGAGTGAAACAGTGTGGGAGACGTTCCAGAAACAGTTCAGAAGGAAGTTCATTCCTGCTCATGTTCGGCGTGTGAAGGAGGTTGAGTTTCTGGCCTTACAGCAGCAGCAGCTGACCGTCTCGGAGTACATTCACCGCTTTACTCAGTTGTCCCATTTTGCTGAGGACATGATCAATACCGAGGAGAAGAAGGTGAATCGTTTTATTTCTGGTCTACATCCGAGATACGCGAATTTTGTGACTGCCTTTCAGAGACCAGCTACTTTCGATGATGCGGTCGACAGAGCACACGCTGCGGAAGCCAACCACCTAGCAGAGAGAGCCATGGACTTTAAGAGGAGTGCACCAGTGAGTTCCAGGGGACAGAGTCAGAAGAAATGGAAAGGGAAGCAAGGCACTTCGAGTTTCTCCGGGAGCAGATGCGAGTTTTGTGGATTTGGACATCCGACGGAGAAGTGTTGGAAGAAGTCTGGAGCTTGTTTGAGTTGCGGATCCATGGAGCATAAGATAGCTCAGTGCCCGAAGACTAGGACCTTCCAGTCGTCCAGATCTATGGGGTCATCTAAGTCTCTCAGTTCAGCAGCTTCGAATAGTCCCCATCCGTCTCGCCAGAGCCAGAAGCCCCAGCGTCAGACTGCTCGTGTGTATGCAGCCTCTCATGATCATGCAGAAGATGCGAAAGTGGTGGAAGGTAAAGTTCTCATTGCCCGAGCTGAAGCACATACCCTATTTGATTCGGGATCTACGCGTTCATATGTTGCACCTCGTTTTGCGGAACAGTTACCGCAACCCCCTCAGCCGCTACCCTATTTGTTAGTGGTGTCCACTCCTGTGGGCAAGCGAGTGGAGTGTAGTGTATACTACCCTCAGTGCGACGTGGTGATTGCAGGTCGCCAGCTGCCAGTTGATTTGATTTTGTTGTCCATGTTGGATTTCGATGTGATCCTTGGAATGGACTGGCTAGCGCGGTATCGTGCCTGTGTTAACTGTTACAACAGGTCGATTTACTTCGATTTTGCGAAGGGGTTTCGTTTCGAGGGCAATCAGGAGAGATGCCCGAGGCGTGTCATCTCCGCATGCAAGGCGGATCGTTTGATACGCAGAGGTTGTGCAGGATTTCTTGCTTTTGTCTCGGAGAAGAAGGAGGTGAAGCAGTTGGGTGAGATTCCGGTAGTACGTGAGTTCCCGGATGTATTTCCGGAGGAAGTACCCGAGTTACCCCCTGTCCGAGATGTAGAGTTTGCGATCGATCTAGTGCCCGGTACAGCACCCATTAGTTTAGCTCCTTACCGTATGGCCCCTGCTGAGTTACTCGAATTGAAGACGCAATTGCAAGATCTTTTGGAGAAGGGTTTCGTACGGCCGAGTGTGTCACCGTGGGGAGCTCCAGTGCTGTTTGTGAAGAAGAAGGACGGTACCTTACGGATGTGTATAGATTACCGGCGGTTGAACAAAGTCACGATCAAGAACAAATACCCATTGCCGCGTATTGATGAGTTGTTTGACCAACTTCAAGGTGCTGCCTATTTTTCCAAGATTGATCTACGATCGGGGTATCATCAACTCCGGGTGAAGGAAGACGATATTGCGAAGACTGCTTTCAGGACACGGTACGGACATTTTGAGTTCCTCGTGATGCCATTTGGATTAACCAATGCACCTGCTGCCTTCATGGCTTTGATGAACAAGATCTTTGCTCCTTTTCTGGATCGATTTGTGGTGGTCTTTATTGATGATATTCTGGTGTATTCGAAGACCCCAGAGGAGCATGAGGAACATCTACGTCGAGCCTTGCAGTTGTTGAGAGAGCATCGATTATATGCCAAATTGTCGAAGTGTGATTTTTGGCTCGAGCAGGTAGCTTTTCTTGGTCATACCATTTCACGAGATGGGTTGGCAGTGGATCAGACGAAAGTTGAGGCAGTGATGAATTGGCCCAGCCCAAAGACTGTGACGGAGATACGGAGTTTTCTTGGATTAGCTGGATATTATCGTCGATTTATTCAAGATTTTGCCAAGATTTCTGCACCATTGACCCGATTGACCAGGAAGAATGTTCCTTTTCTGTGGACGGACGAATGCGAGTGCCATTTCCGGATGTTGAAGGAGAAGCTTACTTCGGCTCCAGTTTTGACGTTACCAGATGGGCATGAAGGATTTATGATCTATTCAGATGCTTCTCGAGTCGGTTTGGGATGTGTTTTGATGCAACATGGCAAGGTGATTGCCTATGGCTCGAGACAACTTCGGGAGCACGAGAAGAACTATGCCACGCACGATTTAGAGTTGGCAGCCATCGTTTTTGCGTTGAAGATGTGGAGACACTATTTGTATGGCGTGACATTTGAAGTGCATTCAGATCATCAGAGTCTACAGTATCTCTTCACGCAGTCCGAGTTGAATATGCGACAGCGAAGGTGGCTTGAGTTGATTAAGGATTTTGATTTCCCCATCAAGTATCATCCAGGGAAAGGCAATGTTGTTGCAGATGCCTTGAGTAGGAAGTCGGAGATTCTTCAGGCTTTGGACAGCCTTTATTTTGTGAGACATGCTCAGCCAGTGGAACTACAATTGGTGGAGAACGGTTTGACACTTGCCAGTACAGTGAGCTTTCAGCCAGATATCATTCAGCTGATTAAAGACCAGCAGTTCGAAGATGCGATGTTGAAGCGAATCCGAGATAGCATTGCAGATCGACCAGACTTTCGTTTGGAAGGTGATGTTTTGTATTTCAGGAGCAGATTATGTGTGCCAGCAGTAGATGCTTTGAAAGAGAGTTTGATGACAGAAGCACACCATGCACGTTACTCTATGCATCCTGGAAGTACGAAGATGTACCGAGCTCTCAAGGACAGATTCTGGTGGAACAACATGAAGAGAGAAATTGCTGGGTTTGTTGCCAGATGTTTGACTTGCCAGAAGGTGAAAGCTGACCATCAGAGACCTCCAGGTTCCTTACATCCATTGCATATTCCCCAGTGGAAATGGGAGCACATTTCGATGGACTTTGTTTCAGGTTTGCCCCTGACGAGCAAGAAGAACAGTGCCATTTGGGTGATCGTGGACAGATTGACGAAGACAGCCCATTTTCTCCCATTCAAGAAAGGCATGACATTTTCCGAGATGGCGAAGAAGTTCGTTGACGAGATCGTTAGACTACATGGTACGCCCGTGTCGATTGTGTCAGATCGAGATAGCCGCTTTGTTTCTTCATTTTGGAGAGCATTTCAGGAAGCCATGGGAACGAAGTTGAGCTTCAGTACGGCGTATCACCCGCAGACTGATGGACAGTCAGAACGAACTATTCAGACGCTCGAGGACATGTTACGGGCCAGTGTGCTGAATTTCGAGAAAGAATGGGATTTGCATCTTTCGTTGTGTGAGTTTGCGTATAATAATAGTTTCCACGAGAGTATTGGAATGGCACCCTATGAAGCTCTGTATGGACGGAAATGTAGAAGTCCTGTTTGCTGGGAAGAAGTTGGAACAAGGAGTTTCCACGGACCGACAATCATTGCTGAGACTACAGAGAAAGTTCAGAAAGTGATTGACAATTTGAAGATTGCCCGATCGAGACAGAAGAGCTATGCAGATACGCGTAGAAGAACCTTGACATTTCAGGTTGGAGATTGGGTATTCTTGAAGGTCTCACCGATGAAGGGCACGGTACGATTCGGTCAAAAAGGCAAGTTAGCGCCAAGATATGTGGGTCCATTTGAGATCAAGAGCCGGATTGGTGATCTAGCGTACAGATTGATTCTACCCGTGGAGTTTTCTGGAGTACACGATGTTTTTCATGTGTCTATGCTTCGCAAGTATGTTCGAGACCCGACGCACGTGATTCGATACGATGACATTCAGATGCAACCTAATGCGTCATACGTTGAGCGTCCGCTCCGTATTGTTGGGACTAGAGAACAGCTCTTGCGTACGAGGACTATTCGATGGGTTAAGGTACTTTGGGAACATCATGGACCTGATGAAGCCACGTGGGAACTAGAAGATCAGATGGCACGACAGTATCCTTATCTGTTTGCTCAGGTACGCGTTCATTCCGAGGACGGAATGATGTCCAAGTGGGGGAGGATGTAACACTCCGACCCGAGTTGACCCGGATTAGTGCGTAATTTCGTGTGTTTTATCGCTAAGAGTGTTTTGATTTGGTTTGTTTTTGGCTTTGAGTTGTAGAGAGATCGTTTGGGTTGAGTTTGACTTGGTCTAAGTAGATCGAGCCCTTTTTCGTAATTTTGGCTTTTGATTGACCTTGTCAGTTTCACGTCATTCTGACGTCAGCGCGTGTATTTCGTCGAGCTTGTCGATTGTCGTAACTGTCTTGAATCCGAATGAGTTCGTTTGCTCTCGTTGGACTGTCATTTGACTCAAACTGATATTTGTATAAGCTATTTGGCCTTAAATGTAATTTAGACTCAAATTAAGTATAAAAATCCCACCAACTCCCTGTCTCTCTCTCGATCGTCTCTCTCGCTCTCTGTTTGTCTCTCTCTCTCGTCAGCTCTTTTTCTCTCCTTCTCCTTTCTGTTTCTGTGCTTGAGGGAGGAAGAAAGGAGCTCGTTTGTGCGTGTGATTCCAGCGGACTGAGCCAAACCACGAAGTGATTCCATTTGTGAGGCAAGTATAAGCCCAAGTTGTATGAACATCGATTGATAGTAAATTGATTGTTGTGTTCTTGTTCTTCATTGTGTTTATCAGTGTTAGACAGCCCTACTGAGCCCATTCTGCTGTTATCTTGCTGTTTTCTGTCGTTTTGGACACTTTCTGTGTGACTGTAACTGATACAGAAAAATGAGTCCGTGCACTCACGGCTAAGCCGTGAAATGTGCTACGGCTAAGCCGTAAAATGGCTTACGGCTAAGCCGAGACCCAACCGTAAACCAAACCGTAGAACAGTACAGACTGTTAGCTGAAATTAACTGGATGTGGGCAATTTGACATTCTTCTACGGCCCAGCCTGATCTAAGCCGTACATTGTCTTACGGCTAAGCCGTGGACCAGGATACGGCTGAGCCGTAGAGTAAAAGACGGTTGAGCCGTAAATCCGGACGGATATTTGGGGAACCTCAGCTCAGCCGCTGTGCATAGTACGGCTAAGCCGTAAGATGCCACGGCTAAGCCGTAAGGTTACCTACGGCTGCACCGTGAGACCCTGAGAATTGAATGAAAAGGATTAGGTTTAAGCAAAAGACCGTATATGACTTTCATGTTAGAATGTAGCTAACCTGGACATGCCCAATGGAATGTTTGTATGACATGAATGACCTCATGGGCTGTGAGTCATTCATGCTTGTTATCCAGCGGTTTAGCACCTCCCCATGGGTGTTGGTTTAAGGGACTTCGGTGCACATTCCAGACACTGCAACACTAGACAATGGTGCATCGGACAACTTAAAACTACATCAACATGCACGGTTAGAGACACTGGATAATTAGTGTAGGATTGGCTTGTAATTGACCTTGATTCGTAAAGGTATCATGATGTGTACAGCATATTGATTACGGTTATGCCCTCTTATGTGTTCTGCGCTGGACCTCTCGATTCTGTGGGACATGCAGCAACCCCAGAGCGAAGCCCGGGCGGAACCATTCTATTGTTATATTGGTATCAGTGTTATCATTGTTCTATTGGAGTACTTGCATCAGTTACGAGTCAGTGATTGTGATTGATACTCATGGTCAGCACTTCTTGTAATTGCTTATGTACATTCCGTATCCGTATCAGTTTATGTACATTCAGTATCAGTATATGCGATGCACTTCCCATTGTTTGTTCAGCATGATATGTGAGCTCTGTAAGTGATAAGTGATTGATTGATTGATTGAGGTGCATCATCCGATTGATTGTGATTGGTCTTGGCACTACTGAGCCTCAGCCTTAGGATACCCGACGGGGTTAACTTTGGTTTAGTTTAAGTGTTTACCTCTGCAGAGTGTCTTGTCCTGGGACTCCGGACCCCGGGAACTAGAGACCCATGCGTGCCCTGGCCCGGTCGCTGGTGTTCTCATCCTGATTGCTCTCGTAAGGGAGAAAATGGCCAATGTAGTAGCCACTTGATTGTTACTTGTTCATGATTCTGATAGCATGCTTATTCATTTGCATAATTGTTTAGTGTACAGACATCATTTCTATGGATATTGCGTTATGACTATTGTTCAGTATGCTTCAGTCCTAGACGCAATTCGTGTTATCTTCTTGTTGGCTTATACTTTGCTAAGTCGTCGTACTTATGTGTTTGTCTTGTGTGTTGCAGGCTCAGATCCCTCTTCCGATCCTGCGTCGGTCGACCCGACTGCAGGAGAGGCTCGCGAGGCCCCCTCCGGCCTAGAGGAGTGGACTTGATCCATCCTCCAGAGTACGGTTTGCATCATTTTGTTTTCCCCATTCTTTGTGTTGGAGTCTATTGAGGGGATTTTCTGTAATTGTAAAGTGGGCATTGAGTGATACCTGTATTTTGATTTTGGGATTGTTGTAAGCCCGCTCTATTGTCATACGTTCATGTATTTGGTCTTATCATCAGTGTATATTGTTTGTAATCTCCTATGTCTTTTGGTATATTGTGGTATGCCTTGATACGTACAGCTTCCGCGTACAGTTGTTTGCACGTGTGAATGATCCCTTGTGTGTGTATGCTTGGACGGGGTCTAGGTGTGCATGCACGGGAGTACGTGTGTCATCGGTTAGACTTTCTCTGACCCCCGGTCCCTGGGCTCGGGTCGTGACACTTTTTTTGATAAATTATGCTTAGGGTTGAGATCCTTTGATAGTTTATGCTTAATTTGATAAGTTATACTTATAATTTTTTATTTTTTTATAAGGTGAATGAGGTCTTGAGTGATGATTTTATTCTTTTTATTAAAAATTAGCTTTTGCAAAAGACAAATCTTCTGAATTAAAAACATTCATTTGTTTCTGATCTGAGTTATTTTGAGACAAATAATAGAATAATTGGATTATTGGATTAATTGTCTTGGTCATGGATTCTGAATACTTTGATCTATTTTCTTCATTGATTTTTCATTACTCTCAATTGCATCAATTTTCTAACATTGTTAGTTTTAGTTGAAATCAATCTTCTAGTTAAAAGAAATTTCAGATTTTTAATTTAAAAAATTCAAAATTACTTCTTGTGAGATCGACCTGTACTTGCCATTGTCTCAATAAGACAACTGTGTACTTGTAGTTGTAAGAAGTTTGATTAAATTCACATCATTAAACCATTGAAGATCAACTGAAGTTGAATGTCAGTAAGCTTGAGCATGACCCAAGCATGAGACCGGGTAATATTATAAAATAAAGATTAGGTAAGCTAAACCAAAGTAATCTAATACTATCTAGGGATATACCTCAAATAGTAAAAATGGGAACATAAAACCAAAGTAATCTAATACTATCTGGGGATATACCACCAATAGTAAAAATGGGAACATATTATTCAAGTTAATAAAGATTTCATATCCATATCTATGTGATATAAAACATTATCATCCACCTCAAAGAATTCAAGATTAATAATGGTTGTGATTATCAATAAGTGAGGCCCATTTTTTAGAGAACATCATACATCAAAATATAAGACACTATTTCTGTACAATGTGAAATAAAGAAAGAAATAAAATTTTAAGAGTAGGAGGTACCTGATGCAAATAGGTTAGAGAGAGTTGTTCTTCTTCATTTAAGATGTAAAACCGTTTGAGATGAGAAGTAAAAAGGATTAAGGATTGCTTGTAGTAGAAAAAGGAAACAATTGCTTTTTATAGAAAAAAACCTCTTAGATTAGAAGAAGTAAAATAGTTGAAAATAACTTGCTGTGTGAAATAGGACTATGAGTTGTCCACTTTGGTTGTTTCTTTTTCTATGGGAGGAAAAGACATCAATTTCCTTGGGTTTTTTGTTATTCTATTCTTTTTTAGTCTTAGAAGTTTAGGAAGGGTAAAAGGTAAATAAAAATATAAAATGCCCAAAGAAATCTGAAACTACCCACCGTATCCCAAAAGTTCTCAAAATGTTCAATGGGGCCAACTGTCCCCACTTGTTCTCCCTTCCCTCAGCCATTTTGCTCTGGTAAATCAAGTTAGGGTTCATCTAAGAAGAATGTGTCACGTCATGCATTTATTCCCACATGTCATTTTTGTGGAATCAAAGGACACATTTGAACCCATAGCAACAAGTTGAGAAATCTGCCTAAAAACATGCAATGGAAGAAGACATCTTCTCCACCAAAAGTCAAAACATGGGCTATTTGGGTTAGAAAGTCTGACTTACCTTCTATTGTAGTACACAAAACAGTGAAAGCTCAAAATTTGTAAGTGTGGGTATCAAAATTCAACCACCTCTAATGTGAAAGGTTAAGCCCCCACCCTCAAGCTTAATGAGAAGATTACATTATGGTGCAATTGCTGACATTGATAGATATGCTACATGTAGATTCATTCTTTGTCAATTATGGACAAAAGGGAGCAAGCAGGCATAGAATTTCAAGGCAATATAGGTATTCTACAAGTATTCAAGTTTTATTTGGTTGAAAAGTTCAAAGTATTTTGGATTTTATTCTTAGGTAGATTATTTATATTATCTAGGGAGTTTTGTCCATGAATTGCCAAAAGGAAAGATTATTAGGATTATGAGAGTTAGCTAATTCATGGGTTGGACAAAACTCAGGGTCAAATTGAGTTGTAATCTTCTGTTTCTTTTAGTATAACAAGCAGCGTAAGAAACTATTGAAATTCATGAAGAAAATAAAGCAGGATAGAAGCACTACCCGATCGAGCAGCTGTAGTGCCCAATCGAATGGACGTGGGATTCACCAAGATAAAATGAGTGCCTAATCGAGCGAATACTTTGCCTAGTTAAGTGGATCATGGATATCAACCCAAAATCCTACGCAAATTGTTTTCCTTTTTGTCTCAAGATTGCCTATTTAGAGTACAACTGTCACAACCCGAGCCCAAGAGTTCGGGGGTTAGCAAAAGCCAAACCGATGACACACGTACTCCCGTGCCTGTGCAAGCCGACCCGATTAACTGCATACGCACAAGGGAACATTCACACGTGCCAAACATGTACGCGGAAGCTGTAGATATCAAAAACATCAAACTAAGCAATGCAAGAAGAGACTACGAAAACAAAACTGACAATATAGCTGAAGGTTTTACAAAATGAACAAAATAATATATACAAATCATGACGTATACAAGCGTGACAAATCTCAAAAGGAAGACTCCTATGCCATGTATGTCCAAGACACTCTCCGATGGAGTGATCACATCCACTCCTCTAGGCCTGATGGGGCCTCGGGGGTCTCAATTGGAGTCTAGCCGACCGACGAGGAGTCGGAAGGGGTATCTGAGCCTGTAACACCATAAACAACTCGTGAATACAACGATTCATCAAAGTATAAGCCATAACAGTTAACGCATGCTGTGTCTAATAGAATAAAGAACATCATGTAAATCAAAATAGGTCACATCCGTATACTAAGCTGTCATGCAAGAAAGAAATATGCCATGCGAATCAACGTATACATGCTGTGTACATAACTAGTTGGCGACTACATTGCCATATGCTCCCAAAAGAGGGATCTTGTATCATGCAAAGAACACCATTGTCCAGGCCAGGGTACAAATGGGTCTCGGGTTTCCTAGGGTCCGGTTCCCCAAGACGTTTCCTTACTGCAGCAAGGCCATGAAAACTACACCAAATTCACCCCGTCGGGATCCTAAGGCTGAGGCTAAGTAGTGTCTAACCATACAGAGTCAATCATGAAAACCCTGAGTAGATCGTGACAAGCATATCTTGCGTATGTGAATCATACATGCATACTCAAGGTGAAGAAACTATAGAGACATAGTTAACAATGTGAAAGTAGCTGAAACAAGTAATCATGCTAGAGAGTGGAGATCAATGATCGACAGACAACATGTCATGCAAGCAACTGTTAGCATAGCGCATCAAGTCATTTACTAACCAATGCTAATCTATTTATCCAGTGTTTCTAACCGTGCATGATGATGTAGTGTTAAGTTATTCGATGCACCGTTGTCTAGTGTCGCATTGTATTAGTTGGTGCACTGAAGTCCCTTAAACCAACACCCATAGGGAGGCGCTTAACAACTGGATAACGAACATTTCGCAGCCCTCGAGATCATTCACTCGTTTTATCATGTCCCGTTGGGCCAGTCAAAGGTGCCTACATTCTATCATGAAGGCCATATCGATCTTTTCCTTACGCCTATCCTTGTTATTCATTTTCCAGGGGTGGTACGGTTTAGCCGTAGGTGAACATACGGCTTAGCCGTAAGCATCTTACAGCTTAGCCATAATATGCACTGTGGCTCCATTGCAGTTCCCTTTACTGTTCATCCGCAATTATGGTTCACCCATATTTTGTTCTATGGCTTAGCCGTGGCTGGGCCGTAGAAGATCTGTCAATTGCTTGCCTTCAGTTAATCCAGAAAAAGACACCCTGTATTGATCTACGGCTGGGTCACGGCTGAGATACAGCTTAGCCGTAGTACAATTACGGCTTAGCCGTGTCCTAGCCGTAGAAGAAAACTGGGTTTTTGCCCTCTCTGGACTTTAAGCCAAAGGTGACTTACGGCTTAGCCGTACATGCACGGGGTTGAAATCTGAATCAACTACAGAAAACCTATAAAGACATCAAATATGCAAATTTCCAACAGAGAAAGGGAGAATACTAGCAATCTGGGCTGTAAACATGTTTTCCCTGCAAACTCATGTGAAATAAACAAAATCAAGCAAATACCAACATGGGTTCATACAATTTAAGCTTATACTTGCCTTAATTGAATTCAATTACACCACTTGCTGTCCTTGGCTCATTCACAACCAAACACCAATCACTGCTAGCATGCATGCATGAAAAGGAGAAAGAAGCATCATGAGCATAGACATGGAATCATGAAAACAAAAAGAAGAAAATGAAGAAGATGGGGGAGATGGAGAAGACCCCTAACTCACCTCAATCCAAACACCAGTGAATGAGAAATCAAATTCCCTCAATTTGGCTTGATCGATGGAGAAGGAAACTCAGGAGGGAGAGAGAGAACTCCACGTGAACAGTGAGAGAAGAGAGTGAGTGAGAGAGTTTGAGTCGATGAAGGAGCTTATATAAGGTAAGTGAATGTCCAATTTGCAATGAAGTCCAAGTCAGAAATCAATTTCCAGTTTGAGTCAAATCCGGGTCCAGTGGAATCATACGACCTCGGTTGCAAACGACGTAGTTACGAAAGTTAACGAGCTCAACAAAAAACACATGTTGACATAAGATGATGCAAAAATGACCATGTCGAAGAAAAGCTAAAATCACGAAAAAGGGCTTGGTCTACCTAATCCAGGTCAAACTCAAAGTAAAAACACAATTAACAACATAATTAGGCGCTAAACGAGGTCAAGCTGGGTCGGAGTGTTACATCCTCCCCTACTTGAGAAGCATTCCACCCTCGGAATGAACACACACATACCTGCGTAAACAGATCGGGATACTGACGCGCCATCTGCTCTTCTAATTCCCATGTAGCTTCATCTGGACTGTGATGCTCCCACAACACTTTGACCCATTGAATCATCCTGGTGCATAGTATCTGCTCTCAGGTCCCCACAATACGGAGTGGTCACTCAACGTATGCGGCATTCGGCTGGATCTGAACATCGTCGTAACGAATGACATGGGGAGGATCATGAACATATCTCTGAAGCATTGAAACGTGGAAAACGTCATGCACTCCGGAAAACATCTCGGGAAGAGCTAGTCGGTAGGTCAAATCACCAATCCGGCTCTTGATCTCGACCGGTCCGACATATCGTGGAGCTAACTTGCCTTTCTGGCCGAAACGAATCGTACCCTTCATTGGCGAGACCTTCAGAAAAACCCACTCACCAATCTGAAACTCCAATGGCCGTCGGTGAGTGTACTGCATAACTCTTTTGTCTCGACCGAGCAACTTTCAAGTTCTCAATTGCTTTCTGTACCTTCTCCGTAGTTTCGGCAATGATCGTCGGTCCGTGAAATTTTCAAGTTCCAACTTCTTCCCAACATATTGGGCTTCTACATTTGCGTTCGTCCAATGCTTCATATGGCGCCATCCCAATACTCTCGTGGAAGCTGTTATTGTATGCGAATTCAGACAACGAGAGATGGATATCCCATTCCTTCTCATAGGTCAACACGCTGGCTCGCAACATATCCTCTAAAGTCTGAATCGTCCGCTCTGATTGTCCATCCATCTGTGGGTGATATGCCGTGCTAAAGCTCAATTTCGTACCCATAGCCTCTTAGAATGCTCTCCAGAATGACGAAACAAAACGACTGTCACGATCGGATACAATCGATATGGGCGTACCATGGAGCCTGAGGATCTCATCCACGAACTTCCTCGCCATCTCTGAAAACGTCATACCCTTCCAGAAAGGAATGAAATGGGCTGACTTCGTCAATCGATCTACAATTACCCAAATGGCGTTGTTCTTCCTACTCATCGGAGGTAACCCTAAAACGAAATCCATGGTGATGTGTTCCCACTTCCACTATGGTTTGTGCAAAGGATGCAACGAGCCTGGAGGTCTCTGATAATCTGCTTTCACCTTCTGGCATGTCAAGCATCGTGCAACAAACCCTGCTGCTTCTCTCTTCATATTGTTCCACCAGAAGCGATCTTTGAGATTCTGATGCATCTTTGTGTTGCCTGGGTGCATCGCATATCTGGCATAATGTGCTTCATTCATCAGTTTCTCTTTGAAATCATCAACTGCTGGCACACACAACCTGTTCCGAAAATAAAGCACACCATCCTCCAGTCTGAAATCAGGTTTATCTCCAATGTGGTCACGAATGCGCTTCAAAGTGAGATCTTCGAATTGCCTGTCTTTCATCTGCTAAATCATCTCAGTCTGAAACACTAGCGTACTAGCCAAAGTCACATACTTATCCACTAGTTTCACCTCAACAGGTAAATCATGGAACGTCAAAAGGAAACTGCTCAACATCTGTACCGACTCTACTTTCCTGCTAAGTGCATCTGCCACCACGTTCCCTTTTCCTGGCTGATATTTGATCGGGAAGTCATAATCTTTAATGAGCTCAAGCCATTTGTGCTATCTTATGTTCAGCTCCTGCTGCGTGAATATGTATTGCAAACTGTGGTGCTCAGAATGGACTTCAAATCTCACACCATACAGATAATGTCTCCAAATCTTCAATGCAAACACGATGGCTGCCAGTTCTAAATCATGGGTGGCGTAATTCTTCTCATGTTCTCGCAGCTGTCTCGATCCATATGCAATTACCTTCCCGTGCTACATCAACACACAGCCTAGACCAACTCGAGAAGCATCTGAATATATCATGAATCCTTCGCTCCCATCGGGCAAGGTTAACACCAGGGCAGTGGTCAACTTCTCTTTCAAAGTCCGAAAACTAGCTTCGCACTCCACAGTCCAATCAAATGGCACATTCTTCCTGGTCAACTTCGTCAAAGGAGAAGAGATCTTAGCAAAATCCTAGACAAATCGACGATAGTAACCTGCTAGACCAAGGAAACTCCGAACTTCTGTCACTGTCTTAGGGCTAGGCCAATTCACAACTGCCTCAACTTTAGATGGATCAACTGCCAATCCCTCTCGTGAAATGATATGACCCAAAAATGCCACCTGCTCAAGCCAAAAATTACATCTCGATAATTTGGCAAACAAGCGATGCTCTCTCAATAATGTCAAGGCTTTCTTCAATTGCTCCTTATGCTCATCTGCTAACTTTCAAGTATATCAAAATATCATCAATGAATACAACTATGAACTGGTCCAAGGAAGGAGCAAAGATTTGATTCATCAAAGCCATAAACGTTGCAGGTGCATTGGTTAGTCCAAAAGGCATCACGAGGAATTCATAATGTCCATACCGGGTCCTGAAGGCAGTTTTAGGGATGTCATCTCCTTTTACCCTCAACCGGTGGTATCCAGATCTTAAATCAATCTTGGAGAAGTAAGCCGCACCCTGAAGTTGATCGAACAACTCATCAATTCGAGGTAGGGGATACTTGTTCTTTATAGTCACTCTGTTCAGCTATCGATAGTCGACACACATCCAAAGAGTACCATCCTTCTTCTTGACAAACAAGACTGGCGCTCCCCAAGGTGAGACGCTTGGGCGAATGAAACCCTTGTCCAAAAGCTCCTGCAATTGCTTCTTTAACTCTGACAATTCAGCTGGGGCCATGCGATACGGAGCTTTACTGATCGATGCCGTGGTGGAGCAAGGTCAATAGCAAACTCCACGTCTCAAACCGGGGGTAGGTCTGGCACATCGTCCGGAAAAGCATCGAAAAAATCACAGACCACCTGAATCGCACCTAACTGCTTCGTCGCTTTCTTCTCCGAGATAAAGGCAATGAAGCCTTCACACCCTTTGCGGATCAAACGATCTGCCTTGCACGCAAAAATCACACGTCTAGGGCATCTCTCCTGACTGCCCTCGAAATGGAAGCCCTTGCCTAAATCAAAGAAGATCGTCCTGTTGTAACAGTTAACACAGGCACGATATCGAGCGAGCCAATCCATTCCAAGGATCACGACGAAGTCTAGCATCGACAACAGGATCAAATCAACAAGCAACTGATGACCTCCAATCTATACGTCGCAATAGGGGTAGTATACACTACACTCCACTTGCTTGCCAACTAGGGTGGATACAACCAACACATATGGCAACGGCTTCGGCGGCTGCTGTAACCGCTCAGTAAATCGAGGTGCTACATAGGATCGCGTAGACCCTGAATCGAACACTGCTAATGCCTCAACGTGCGAAATCAGAATAGTACCTTCGACCACCTGTGGATCCTCGGCACTCTCATGGGTAGCGACGTACGCACGAGCTATCTGACGTGGCTGTCTCGGGCCTGAACGGGCTGGCTGTCAGTTGCTCGGAGCTGTAGACACACTGGATCGGCCAGAAGCTGCACCTGAGGTAGTACCAGATGGTGGAGGCTGGGAAGCCTTATATCGAGGACAACTGGCTATTATATGCTTCTTAGAACCGCAGATAAAGCAAGCTCCTGCCTTCCTCCAATAAACTTCAGACTTGTAGCCCTTACCACAATGCTCGCATATAATACCGGCAGAACTGGAAGTACTCTGCTGGCCTCTCATCTTCTTCTGTACCTGTCCTCGTGCACTAAATGGTGGCTGCCGCTTAGGGTCAACGGGTCTTTCAACTTGGTGGATGGCCTCAGCAGAATAGGCCTTGTCCACTGCATCATCAAACGTAGCCGGACGCTGGAAAGCAGTGCATGTACCGGGGATGCAGACCTTCAACAAACCGGTTCACTTTTCTTTCCTCGGTATTGATCAAATCTGGAACAAAATGCGATAACTGGGTGAACTTATTCACATACTTTGCCACTGTCATCTGCTGCTGACGGAGGGCTAAGAATTCAACTTCCTTGGCTTTAAACACATGAGCCGGGATAAACTTCCTCCGAAACTATTGCTTGAATGTCCCCCAAACTGTCGCACTGGGCATGTCTCTATACGAGTCCTTCACGCTCTTCTACCAAGTCTTCGCGACATCTCGTAACATAGAGGCTGTTAAACCAATCCTCTGTCTGTTTGTGCACACTACAGTCTCAAACACGTCCTCTGTCTACTCTAGCCACTGCTCTGCCTTGAGTGGCTCTTCTGTCCCGTAGAACTCCGTAGCTCCTCGCTTGCGAAATTTATCATAGAGGGCGTTTGGGTCGTTCTCTGTCGACTGACAGACCACCTGCTGGTCCACATGTGACTGGGCTGGTGCTTGGCTCTGCCTGTCTAACATTGTCGCGACCTGTGCCTGTAAATTCTGCATCGACTGTGACTGAGCCTGCATGGACTAAAATAGCATAAGGATGAGCTCATCGGTGCTCATTGCCTGTCGTGACGGTTCGGAACCACTTTCGTTTTTTCCGGCATTATGCTGAGAACCTGAACCGGATGCCACATCCTGTAAAATGGGAAAGAGTCAAACACAAACACAAAACATTCCGCCCAACTATTCCCCAAAAGCTAGAAAAGCACAATGAAAGAATCATATCCTCACCACGATCCTACATGCCTATATGCTCATCATCTAGAGCAAGGAATGCTTTGATACCATACAATACGTATGTCACAACCTGAGCCTAGGAGTTCGGGGGTTAACAAAAGGCAAACCGATGACACACGTACTCCCGTGCCTGTGCAAGCCGACCCGGTCAACTGCACACGCACAAGAGAACATTCACACGGGCTAAACATGTACGTGGAAGCTGTAGATATCAAAAACATCAAACTAAACAATGCAAGAAGAGAATACGAAAACAGAACTGACAATATAGCTGAAGGTTTACAAAATGAGCAAAACAACATATACAAATCATGACGTATACAAGCATGACAAATCTCAAAAGGAAGACTCCTATGCCATGTATGTCCAAGACGCTCTCCGATGGAGTGATCACATCCACTCCTCTAGGCCTGATGGGGCCTCGGGGGTCTCAACTGAGTCTGGCCGACCTACGAGGGGTCGGAAGGGATATCTGAGCCTGCAACACCATAAACAACTCATGAATACAACGATTCAACAAAGCATAAGCCATAACAGTTAACGCATGCTGTGTCTAATAGAATAAAGAACGTCATGTAAATCAAAATAGGTCACATTCGTATACTAAGCTGTCGTGCAAGAAAGAAATATGCCGTGCGAATCAACGTATACATGCTATGTACATAACTAGTTGGCGACTACATTGCCATATGCTCCCAAAAGAGGGATCTCGTATCGTGCAAAGAACATCATTGTCCGGGCCAGGGTACAAATGGGTCTCGGGTTTCCTGGGGTCCGGTTCCCCAAGACGTTTCCTTACTGCAGCAAGGCCATGAAAACTACACCAAATTCACTCCGTTGGGATCCTAAGGCTGAGGCTATGTAGTGCCTGACCATACAGAGTCAATCATGAAAACCCTGAGTAGATCGTGACAAGCATATCGTGCATACATGAATCATACATGCATACTCAAGGTGAAGAAACCATAGAGACATAGTTAACAATGTGAGAGTAGCTGAAACAAGTAATCATGCTAGAGAGTGGAGATCAATGATCGTCAGACAACATGTCATGCAAGCAACTGTTAGCATAGCGCATCAAGTCATTTACTAACCAATGCTAATCTATTTATCCAGTGTTTCTAACCGTGCATGATGATGTAGTTTTAAGTTATTCGATGCACCGTTGTCTAGTGTCGCATTATATTAGCTGGTGCACCGAAGTCCCTTAAAACCAACACCCATGGAGAGGTGCTTAACAACTGGATAACGAACATGAATGATTCGCAGCCTTCGAGATCATTCACGCGTTTTATCATATCCCGTTGGGCCAGTCAAAGGTACCTACATTCTATCATGAAGGCCATATCGATCTTTTCCTTACGCCTATCCTTGTTATTCATTTTTCAAGGGTGGTACGGTTTAGCCGTAGGTGAACATACGGCTTAGCCGTAGGCATCTTACGACTTAGTCGTAATATGCACTGCGGCTCCACCGCGGTTCCCTTTACTGTTCATCTGCAATCACGGTTCACCCATATTTTGTTCTACGGCTTAGCCGTGTGCTATTCTACGACTTAGCCGTGGCTGGGCCGTAGAAGATCTATCAATTGCTTGCCTTCAGTTAATCTAAAAAAAGACACCTTATACTGATCTACGGCTAGGTCACGGTTGAGATACGGCTTAGCCGTAGTACAATATACGGCTTAGCCGTGTCCTGGCCGTAGAAGAAAACTAGGTTTTTACCTTCTCTGGACTTTAAGCCAAAGGTGACTTACGGCTTAGCCGTACATGCACGGGGTTGAAATCTGAATCAACTACAGAAAACCTGTAAAGACATCAGATAAGCAAATTTCCAACAGAGAAAGGGAGAATACTAGCAATTTGGGCTGTAAACATGTTTTCCCTGCAAACTCATGTGAAGAAAACAAAATCAAGCAAATACCAACATGGGTTCATACAATTTAAGCTTATACTTGCCTTGATTGAATTCAATTACGCCACTTGTTGTCCTTGGCTCATTCACAACCAAACACCAATCACTGTTAGCATGCATACATGAGAAGGAGAAAGAAGCATCATGAGCATAGACATGGAATCATGGAAACAAGAAGAAGAAAATGAAGAAGATGGGGGAGATGGAGAAGACCCCTAACTCGCCTCAATCCAAACACCAGTGAATGAGAAATCAAATTCCCTCAATTTGGCTTAATCGCTGGAGAAGGAAACTTAGGAGGGAGAGAGAGAACTCCACATGAGCAGTGAGAGAAGAGAGTGAGAGAGAGAGTTTGAGTCGATGAAGGAGCTTATATAAGGTAAGTGAATGTCCAGTTTGCAATGGTCCAAGTCAGAAATCAATTTCCAGTTTGAGTCAAATCCGGGTCCAGTGGAATCATACGACCTCGGTTGCAAACGACGTAGTTACGAAAGTTAACGAGCTCAACAAAAGACACATGTTGACGTCAAGATGATGCAAAAATGACCATGTCAAAGAAAAGCTAAAATTACGAAAAAGGGCTTGGTCTACCTAATCAGGTCAAACTCAAAGCAAAACACAATTAACAACGTAATTAAGCGCTAAACAAGGTCAAGCTGGGTTGGAGTGTTACAATAACTTTAGGGCACAAATTGTAAATTATTTAACGGGTTCTTCTCTCAACCCAAAGGCATCAATCTCCTTGTTCTAAACCTAAGATACACATTGAAGATCCCTTATCTTCTCTAGAGCATCCATTGGAGGATTGTGCTAAAGCTTTGAGCTTTAAAAAATATTGCTTCTACTTTCTTGTAAAAGATTGTCTTCTCTTGTAGAAGATACGATCCTCTTGCAGATTCAAGACGGTGTTAAATCAAGTATGAAAAATTGAGGGACGGTGAACGGCGTGAGTAAGTGATAGTACTACAGTCATTAGGTTGAGGTCAACTAGAGAGGGATTGTGAGTATCTTGTAACTACTCATTCTTTAGTGCTTGGCTTTCATCGGTTTGAGTGATAGGACTCATGGTTTTTCCCGTGTTGGGTTTTTTACGTAAAAAATCGTGCGTGCCTTCTTTTTGTGGTTGATTAATTTATAGTTCTTTTATATTTCTACCATTGTCATTTGAACTGCACTCTAGAAATCAGTTTGAGACCTTGAACATGTCATTTTTTGCGGTTCTAAAACCCTCAAAATGAAATGGTGAAGTTGCAATGCTAGAATCAGTTTCTTAAGTTTGTTCCTCTTATTTTAGTATGAAGCAATAATGAGATCGAACCAAGCTTAACAACCATTAGAATAAATCGAAAAACAAAGGTTAGGAAAGGAATCACATTGCATTCAACTTTCTCCAAATTATAAATATAGAGGCATGGCCTACAAATGAGATCTCTAAAGTATGTGATTTAGTCATTTTCGTTAAGGGCTTGTTTGTTTGCATGGAATTAGATTCCTTGGAATTGATGGTGAAATGGGTTCCAACATAGGATTATTAAAAGGTAAAGTGTGAAAGATATAAGTTGGAGATGTAAAATAGACCCTCACTTTCCTAAGATATGATTGCTAAGTTTATGATTGGGTATTCTTTTTCCCTCTCTTTTTAATTGATCTTTAGCTAAAGGGAGATTATTTGTTGGCTACCCATAGAACTTCACCTTTGTTTCTTGAATTTGGCCACTTTTAGAAATATTTTTTTTAATTTAAGAATTATAGTTTGTTTATATAATGGTTGCTTATTGAACTTCAACTTTGTTTCTTTAATATGGTTGCTATTAGAAATAGATTTCTTAGAAGTCCTAAGAATTCAATTCCATGCTAGGCCCTTAACTTGGGGACCTGTGCTTCTACACGTCTATATGCAAGGTTTAACCATGATTTGATTAGTATTATCTTCAGATTGTATAAGACCTTACAAGTTACAGCATTGTAGATATAGGTTGTTGTATGAATTCTGAATACAATGCAAGTAAAATTCCTTTGGAATTTAGGCCTGCCAATTTGGCCTTAAGACTAGGCGGCCATCTCGGCCCTCAAAAAGCCTTTAAATTGAGGGCTTTTGCTTTTAAAGAAAAGTCCTAGGGTAGCATTTTTTGCTAGTGTTGAAATTTGAGGGGTAGGATTGGAAGTATTAGCCCAGCCTAACCCTGGCCCTTCTGCTTTTATTTATTTATATTATATATATGTATATATATGAAAATATATACTACAATGCAATCTATACTAAAATTCCCTTATTATAGCCACTTAGTAGTAATGAAGGGGGGATATGAAGACAATTTTATATCCACTTACCCATTACAAAATGTCCTAAAAATCCATATGCAGATTCTTAATTCATCTCATCTATATTTAATTATTGAAGATATGTATTATACCTAGTGCAGTTTCTTCTTCTCCTCCTCCTTCTTTTTCTCTTTTTTTTTCCTCTGCGGGAACTCTTTCGTCAAATGAAAAGGTTCAAATGAAATCAACTTATACTTAAGTTATAAAATTTATATTTAGGCCCTTAATTTTCTTTTCTTTTTATAATTAGTTTTAAGACAAGCACCATTTGGAAAAGAAAAATAAATTATAAATTATGCATTTTTCTAACCACAATAAAATCTAAGCACAATTCTCTCAATGATAAAATTCAAAAATCATTTTTACTATTTTTATTGTCTATTTTATAAAAGCATTTTCTTAATTTTTGAAGTCAATCAGTGGAGACCATTCTCTAAAATCTTACTCAAGACACAAAAACAGAAAAAAAAATAAAAAGATAATGCTGCAGAATTGCATTATAATACTGTAGTTGCTTGCCACATAATACTGCAGAATTGCTTTCCACATAATGCTACCTAAGTTACCCAACAAGACAAGAGCCTTCTCCAGTTCACACCATCCAAATACAAGACACCCAAATATCTTCACACCCAAGTCCTTTCTCCCATAAAAATGACCTTTAACTAAAATAGTATGGCCCCCAAATAAAAAAAAGGGCTTTGATTTTTGAAGCACGGTTCTTACAAAACCATCTACATAACCAGATAGTCTTTACAAAAAAGCAAAAAAAAAAAAAAAGAAAAGGCGGGAATGGGAATAGTATCATTAAAATAAAAGAATGGAAGCAAAAATATTTGGATTCACCCACGAAAAAACAATGTGTGGTTGAAAGTCTTAGCCATTCCCTATGAAAATATATGCATAGCCAGAGGTTTTTCACTTTGCCTACAAAATATCGTATTTTCAAAGGATTTTGCCCATGAAAAACCATGCGTGGCCAAAAGTCTTGGCCTTTTCCTATACAAATATATGCGTGGCCAAAGGTTTTTTGCTTTGCCTATAAAATACTGCGTTACCAAAAGATATTGCCCATGGAAAACATACATGGCCAAAAGTCTTGGATTTATCCTATGCAAATCTATGCGTAGCCAAAGGTTTTTCACTTTTCCTACAAAATACCACATCACCAACGGATATTTGTTCATGGGTAAAACTTTTCCTCTCATTTTGGATAGAATCCCGACCACTTTTGCCAAGTAAATATCTTGCGTTGCCAAAAGTAGAAGAGAATTGTAACTTTTGCCTATGTAGGTTCATTTTCATGGGCAAAAGATAACTTTGAACTGCACAAAATGGGCTTGTATGTGCAAAGCTGTTGCCAATAATGCATTTTATTATAATGCTTAATGCACAAGCAAAAAGTGTTGCACGATTGCTTCTAATCCCTTTCTTCTAGTTTTATTGCTTCCTATTTAGGCATTTTATATTACTTTTATATATTCTTGTTTTTACCAAAATAAATATATTCTTTTTAGTGCAAAATTGGGTATACTCCTCCGTTTTAATAAGGATGCATTTTTTTTATCTATAGATTTACTATGTATGCAAACCAATTCATGGAGGTAAATTGTAAGTGTATGGTACTTTAAGCATGATCCAAGTATTCTTTTTTTTTTTTTAACCAACGGTATCTCTCACCAACCCAACCAAGGAGCCTCTTGCCCTAAGCCTGAGGGACACTTGATCCAAATATCCTTTTAATTAGTTAATTATATCTATCAATTTTTAAAAGTCTAAGTTAATAATGTTTTTTATTTTTGTGACTGGAATCCAATGGCGCTTAATAGTAAAATCAATAATAAATTGAAAATAATATAAATTTAGAAAAGCTATTTGAATGTAACAAGTTTAAAGTTTTTAAATATAAGACATTGCTGGAATGATTTCATCTGTGGAAATTCCTGTGAAAGGTGTGAAATAGATCAAACTTTTTAACAATTTTCCTTCTTTGACAAAATAAATAAAATCATATGTCTAGAACCCAAATCACCAAAGGACGTATGATTTGATTCGATAAAAGAATGTCTTTTTAGGCACCATATATTCTCCAAATATTTTATTAGTGGTTTAGTCACAAAAGAGCTTAGACAATATAACGCTCGGTCGATACTTTGTTACAATGTAAACAAAATTAAAAAATAATGATTTTCTTGTTTTGAGGCACTGAGCCACTGTGGCCCGACCGGGCCTGCCCTCTAGAGTAGGGTAAGGGCCTAGATAGTGCAAGCCCTCCAAGAGCTTCGGCCCACCCAAGCCTACCCTGCATATATTGAGGGCAGGGTTAGGACTGTTAGTTTTTGTGGACTCAATCCATCAGTTGATGTAATAAATTGATTAATTTCTTTATTTATCAATAAAATCATGCTTTACTTTCATGAGATGAATGTTATTTTACTACTTTATGCACATGACCAATACGTATGACATAATGGTTCATGAGGTGAACCGGGTCCCATAAGTATATTAGATGTGATATATGTGCATGGATGAGATCCACACACGGGAGATATATGTCACAAATCTTATACTTAAATAGCTTCACAACCAGTAATGAGACTGGGCATCTCATTTGATAAGGTTGCAACACTTTGATCACTATGAGATAGTGTGATTTGTCTCGATCATCAGAATGTAAGATTCTGGATCAATAGTGCCGGTACATTGGATGTATTGAAGGACCATGAGATGCACCTTATGGTATTCCGTCTCAATAATAAGGTATGCTCTTATAATTCCCTAGCAATAGGCTCTCAATCCTGAGACATTGACGAACTCAAGTTTCTATCTATTCATTTGCTTTAAGTCACCAATGAGTGAGGCCGACTATAGGTTAACACCTCGGTGTCTTGGGTATATGGTAGTAGAACTGTGGGAACGTTGAATGATCAAGATGGAATCTATCTCTATTATCCCCTTGTGCCAATTAATGGATTTGTCATTAGTAAGTGCGCACCCATCTCAATTAAGAGTTAATTGGATGGTACTGATGATTACTGTGATTAATTGGGGCTCAAGGATAATAAGATGTGGGACTTAGATTGGAAGAGACGGATTTATTCCAATTGATCCACGGATATTGATAGAGGGGCCTACTTGTGGTAATTGGGAAGTTTAGGGTCTTCATTGTAATTTATTCCTAAGACTGGAGTGCAATTGCATTTATATAGTGGTGTTATTTGCAATTAACTGTGGGCCCGGATTGCACATGAGATGTGGGGTCGCGGTGTTCCAGTTGGAGCCAGCTTTCTAAGGAATCCCTAGTGGTCCCCACGCTAGCCCAAGATATTGGAAAACACTAATCCGACTTGGACTCTAGAAATAAGAGTTTGGAAAGGAGAAAGTTGCTAATTGCTTTGGAAGTAAGACTTCTACTTCAATTAGACAAGGGAGAGATTTGGAAGTCTATAAAATATCCTTGGACGTCCAAAAGAGTTCCTCTCACGCCCAAAACCCTTTCGTGCAAGAGTTGCGCGAGTTACTCTCCTCTCCTTTCTTCTCGTTCCTTGGAGTCTCGAGTTGGGATTTTCTCCTGAAGATTCCACCGTTCTTCTTGAGAAAAGAAATCCAAATCGGGGGTCATAGCGTGGAAGGCTAAGAGGTCTTGAAGAAGTCCATTAGAGCACTGCGGGTCTCCAAAGGTATGATCTACTTCTTGCATGTCGTAGGTTATTTTGGATGTTTAGTACTGGTATAATTTTACTGTACATGGTCACGAGATTGAGGGTAACGCATCCTGGATTAGGTTTTGGTCTTATGGATAGTTGATCCCTGTGTCAAGTGGGTCAAAAGTTTTGAAAATCTATCCACGAGACCCACCTACTTCCAACAATTGGTATCAGAGCCATACCTCATCTCTAATCATGTTAGATCAGTAATCTTGTTCTAATCTTCGCATGAGATGCGAAGAGGATTGAGCAAGGGCTATGATAGGATCAGTGTTTATTGGGTTTGCTTGCTCTCGTAGTAGATACATGTTTGGAAAGTCAAAAAAAGGTTTTAATCATAATAGGAGGATGAGAAGATGCCATTAAAACATACTGAGATCATTAGAGGTGATTGGGTACAGCAGGAGCCGAATCAGAAAAGAACCCAAATTTCTGGGTTCGTCAGGTCGGTTAGTCAAAGTGACCACTATGGCTATAGAGGTCTGTTGGCTAACCGTAGGGACCAGATCGGCTAGCCGAACCTAGGCAAAATCATCTTGTTCTTGGTCTGAGTTGTTGTTGTTGCTAGCTCGACCCCCGCCAGGGGCGCTGCCCCCGGACCCCCGTTGCGTAGGGGGTCTTATATCGTGGTGGCAAAATATTTGGCATCTTGTTTTTCTATAGTGGTTTGGCAACCTGGTTTTGTGAAATGCATTGTTGTATGAGATACTAACTTGCAGGTGATAATGTCCTCTCCATATGACCCACATGTTTTTCTTTCCTTTTAATTATTGGTTTATTCGTGGCTAAGTGTAAAAGGCATCATGGTCTCCTTGGTTTCCCGTGAAAGGGCAAGGCATGGTGAATTTCCCTATAGCCCTTTTATTTCCATGTTTAGACTACCATGTAAGTCTCATTATAGAGACATAGGAATTTATGTATTTTTAAAATTTGTAAATTCTGGAGATGTCCGAAACAAAGAAGGAAAGAGAAGTTGGACTCCTAATCAAAGAGTTTGAAGATTACCAAAAGGTGTTTTGGAGATGCCCAAAGAGTTTGAGGAATCCCAAAGTTTTGGAAACTCTAGAAGTCCAAGAAGTCTTTTCCGCCTGGGTCATGTGGAGGAGAGGACTAGTCTTTTGTTATATCACTTTCTATTTATGGATGAATGCTTATTTTAAAGTATTTCCATATCTGATCCAAACATAGCAAATTCCAAAATTGGTCAAATCAAATTAATTTTTGGAAAGAATTCTAATTAGAGTTGGTGGGCCCATGAGATGGATCTATTGGTAACACTAATTATAGAAACTGAACTTTCCTTAAAATAACTTGACTTGGAACCAATCATTGGTCTTATCATGAGATGAATATATACCTATATTTGATGGACCCATACACCTATAAGGAAATTGTCACGACCCGAGCCCAGAATTCGGGGGTTAGCGAAAAGCTAAACCTGTGACACACGTACTCCCGTGCACGTGCACCCAAACCCAGTCCAGATGCACGCACACAAGGGATCTAACACGTGCGAACTAAGCGTACGCGGAAGCTGTACATATCATAGCAAGCAACAAAGAAAATAGCGGAAGCCAAAGCAACTACGAAACGGAAACGACAAGACAAATACACTGATATAAAACCAAATACACACCAAGACCATATACACAAAATATACAGAATACAAGTCCAAAGTCCAAAGATCCACAGTCCAAATACAAGTCCCCTGAAACCAAAACTCAAAATCCCAAAACGAAAAGCCACTGGAAAGCATGCATGAACGCGCTCGGCAGAGATGATCAGGCCCACTCTGCCAAACCTGAGGGTGCCTCTACACTCGCCCCTGCAGCCTCCTCGACCGCCGGGGAGCTGGGCAAGGTATCTGTGCCTGCAACACCACAGACAACACAAATGAATACAACGATCCAGCAATTATAAGTAACAGGAAAGAAACACGCATAGTATCAAAGCGAATGAAATAGGGACAGAAGATTAAATACAGAGTCCATCTTAGTATGCTAAGCAAATCGTGCATAGGAGTAAAACATGATAATGGAATCAAAACATAGAATACTGAACTAGTTGGCTACTACGTTAACCATGTTCTCTCCAAAAGAGAGCAGAGCAGAGGAGAACACCGCTGTCCAGGCCAAAGGTACAACGGGTCTCGGTTCCTGGGTTCCGGGGTCCCAAGACAAAGCAACACTGCAGTTAAAACAGAAATACAGAGATCTACGCCAGAGGTAACCCCGTCGGGTATCCTGGGGCTGAGGCTGAGTAGAGCCAGACTAATACCAATCAAATCAAAGCTAAAGGAAGGAGATTATCCGCTTTGGACTCACCGATGACAAGGACCGGATCTTATCCTCACGTATTAACCTCTGGGCAGAGCCACCAGGGAATACCCAAAAATCAGAGATATACAAAGCCAGAGAATATACAAAGCATAGCATAGATCAAAACATAGTACAGAGCGAAGAATAATACAGATATACAGAACGAAAGCAAAATGACTGAGGAATGCATAACATAGATTAACAGAACAGAGGGCAAAACCATAAACAATATGCAATGCATCTCAGATTAATACGGAATCAAGGTTCATTACAAGCCAAGTCTAATCTAGTTGCATCACTGTCACTAACCGTGCATGTTGATGTAGTTTTAAGTTATTCGATGCACCGTTGCCATCCTCGTGTTGCAATATAATCCTCATGTGCACCGAAGTCCCTTAAACCAACACCCATGGGGAGGTGCTTAACAATGAGCAACCCTCACATGAATAAGTCACAGCCTAACAGACTATTCATGCGCTCCAAAGAATCCATTTGGGCCGGTTTACGGGTATGGTTAACCTTTATTTGAGCCCTACAAGGTCACACCATTAGCCTAAGTTTAACCGATAGTTTACAGGTCTTACGGTTTAGCCATGGGTGACCTACGGCTTAGCCGTGGCATCCTACGGCGTAGCCGCAATATGCACTACGGCTTAGCCGTGGTTCCCTTCAGAACACGGCTAAACTGTCAGCTTTTCCACCTCTGGTCTGATACATCTCACGGCTGAGCTACAGTCAGTATACGGCTTAGCCGTAGACCAATCCACGGCTTAGCCGTGGCATCTCACGGCTTAGCCGTATCCACACCGTAGAAGTACTGATATCAGAAAAGTTTCGACTGATCAGAGATTAAATTCACTGCTGGGGTCACGGTTGGGTCACGGCTAGATTACGGCTCAGCCGTAGGACAAATTACGGCTTAGCCGTAGCCTAGCCGTAGAACAAATTCAGATTTTCGAGTCTCTGGAAGGCGAGCCGTAGAAATTTACGGCTTAGCCGTACAATACAGAATACGAGTTCGGGAAGATTACAGAAACGAAATTTTTGTACAGAAACTGAATAAAACAAGCTCAACTGATTCTCATAGCTTAGAAAATGGCTGTAAAACATTATATACACTAAAGAAGATGGAAATCAAAGCATTCAAACAGAGCACCCATGTGTGTTCTCAAAGTCTGTACTTATACTTGCCTCAAATCTGGAAATCCACTGAATCAAGCTCCAAAGCAACTAAAACCAAAACAAATCAAAGCAATCACATATGCATGAGATGAAGACCTAGCAACAGAGAATGGGAGAAGCAATTGGAGAAGAAGAAGAAAGAATTGGAAAGAACCCACTTACCGAACCACAAAACATAAACAGAGAGAAGAGAAGAACCCAAATCCACTAAAGGACCCAATCCTCAAACGATCAAGAGAAGGAAAGAAGAGAGGGAGAGAAGGAGAGAGAACGTGGAGAGCTCCTCTGGAATTCCTTGCATGCAACGATCAAGTGAAATGAAAGAGAGAGAGACACCTGTAATGACTCATGTATATATAGTTTTGGAAGTTTAAGTCAAAGTCCAAAGAGTCTGGGTTATTTACAAATCGAGTCACACGAAGGTCCAATTTCCCCAATTGACTCCAAATGGTTCTAAGACAGTTACGGAAAATGTCGAGCTCAACGAAATACACATGCTGACACCAAGATGATGCAAGGATGATATGAGCAAAGCAAAAGCAAAATTACGAAAAAGGGCTTAGAACTGCCTATTCCAGGTCAAAGGTCACTTAACTACCTATCCAAGGCCCAAAACCAAATCCAAAAGACTAAACAAAATAAAACACACACTAATGAGCCACTAATCCGGCTCAAAGGGGATCGGAGTGTTACAGAAATCCTCAACTCTAAAATATTAAGTGGGAGCGGGGCATTTCTATATATATAAAAATCCCCATGGTTTTCCACCATAGGTCCATTGTAAGG
Organism: Sextonia rubra; assembly: GCA_037013555.1. Classification (NCBI taxonomy): domain Eukaryota; kingdom Viridiplantae; phylum Streptophyta; class Magnoliopsida; order Laurales; family Lauraceae; genus Sextonia; species Sextonia rubra. The sequence goes on from JASUAD010000007.1 coordinate 1,551,078, forward strand.
AAAGTATTAGCCTTGCGCTATTTTGAGAATGGCCATTCCCCACGGAGGGCTTGTATTTATCTGGATACTGGATATGGATCTCCTATGGATAGTGTTGATGAGACGGGGTGGGAGCCCACTCCCCAAGGAGGAGCTACCCACAACGGTTGTCATGCAATGCTAGTTGGTGGGTCACACTTAACTAAAATAATGATGTAGTATCCCTAAGGATTTGCCTCATGTATTTTAGAAACCAAAGCTAATCGGGAGTCATACATTATTTGGTATGAGATACCTAGATTGTAATGAATGAAGGGGATCATGGATAGTTAGTCTTAATCCAAATTTTGACCAACTTTGATCCGCACCAGTCTAGGAGGTATTTGCACTCCCCAAGGAGGCATACCCCGCAGGATTGAGATTCCGATGTATTCTGAATTTTGTGGTTATGAGGATTCCCACATAAATTTGGTAGAATACTAAACCCTAATGTCATTTAAATTCATTAATTGAATGTATGGTTATGTGCTACAGTATTACAAGCATGAATTCGAATACTTTCAATCCACTTGCGACCATCCTCAACCAGAATAAGTTGGTGGGATCCAACTATGTAGACTGGAAACGGAATCTGGATATTGTCCTGACAGCTTCAGGATATAAATATGTCCTTACCAAAAACCCCCTTGAAGAGCCTGGCCCAGATGCATCAGAAGCAGAACAGGACCTTTACACCAAATGGGCCAAAGACGATGAGATGGCCCGATGTTACATTCTGGCATCCATGTCTAGTGTGCTGCAACATCAACATCAATCTTATAAAACTGCATATGATATGATATCGAACTTAAAGGAGATGTTTGCAGAACAAGGCAGACCTGCTAGGCAGGCAGCCATGAGGGTGCTCATTAGCACCAAGATGGCTGAAGGTACATCAGTACAGGAACACATGTTGAAAATGATGGACTCATTAAATGAGTTAGATGTACTGGGAGCTGCGATTGATGCAGAATCGCAGATTGACATAATCCTTGAGTCACTACCAGAGTCATTCAACAATTTCAAGGTCAATTATAATATGAATAAAATGAATCTGACTCTAGCTGAGCTATCTAGTCAGCTGGTAGCAACTGAAGGGATTATGAAGAAGAAACCAACTGCCTTAATGACAGAAAAGTCAGATGCCAAGTCCAAGCCGAAAGGCAAAGGGCGGAAAGGCAAAAAGAAATCAGTTCCAAAGGGTCCTAAGGTGGAGAATGGTCCAACTGGTGGCGTGGCTAAAGCTAAGGGTTCAGGGACAAAAGGAAAGTGTTTCCATTGTGGTAAGACAGGACATTGGAAGAGGAATTGTCCAGAATATCTGTCTAAGAAAAAGACCCCAGGTATGATTGAGTCACTTATATCTGAAGTTAGTTTTGCAACTGGTACTTCAGAATCCTGGTGTGTGGATTCCGGGGCAACTAATCACATATGTAATACGTTGCAGGGGTTTAGGGAAACCAGGAGGCTAAGTGATGGAGAAATCATTGTCAACCTAGGATCTGACGCTAAGGCGGAGGCTGTTTCAGTAGGAGTCATTACTTTATGTTTTTCAAATAAGAAATTGGTTTTGTCAGAAACATTATATGTACCGTCTTTAAGGCGGAATTTAATTTCAGTTTCTAGTTTGGTGAATAAAGATTATTCTATTACTTTTGGTACTGAAGTTGTCATAAAGAGGAATGGTACTTTCATATGTTCTGGCAAGGTAACCAATGGACTTTATTTGTTAACTCCCACGATGTATGAGATACATGATACTGAAACAATTAGTAGATCATCATTAAAGAGAAAGTCACCTTCATCTAATCCAACAAAACTTTGGCACCTGAGGCTAGGTCATATAAACCTTAACAGGATTGAGAGGCTAGTGAAAGATGGTATCTTACCTTCATTGGTGGTAGAACCAATGCCTATCTGTGAGTCCTGTTTGGAAGGTAAAATGACTAAAAGACCCTTTTCAGCTAAGGGTAATAGGGCCAAAGATTTATTGGAATTAGTGCATACTGATGTCTGCGGACCCATTAATGTCAGGGCCAGAGGAGGATATGAGTACTTCATCACTTTCACAGATGATTACTCAAGATATGGTTACATATACCTTATGCACCGCAAGTCCGAAGCTTTTGAAAAGTTCAAAGAATTTCGAGCGGAAGCGGAAAAGCAATTAGGTAAGAGTATCAAGACTCTTCGATCAGATCGAGGAGGGGAATATCTCTCTGCTGATTTTATGGGTTACTTATCAGAAAATGGGATTCTATCCCAGTTGTCTGCTCCTGGTATGCCTCAACAGAATGGAGTAGCAGAAAGAAGGAACCGGACTCTTTTAGATATGATTAGGTCTATGCTGAGTTTCTCAAGATTACCTACATCCTTTTGGGGATATGCTTTGGATACTACAATGTACATACTAAACCTCGTACCATCTAAGTCTATACCTAAGACTCCCCGAGAATTGTGGTCTGGGCGAAAGCCTAGTCTACAACATTTACACATTTGGGGTTGTCCAGCACACGTGCTCAAGGTTAAGACGGATAAGTTGGAAGCGAAGTCGGAAGTATGCACATTTGTAGGATATCCTAAAGGAACTAAAGGTTGGTTATTCTATAATCCCAGAGAGCAGAAAGTGCTGGTCAGCACCAATGCGGTTTTTCTGGAGGAAGATTATATGATGGACCAGAAATTTTTAGAAAAGGTGATCTTGGAAGAGATTCAGGAGCAATCAATTCCAAATCCAAGTATGACCGGACTTGAGGAAGAACCGACCTTACCAGACCTAGTAGTTACACCAGTACCTCGTCGTAGTGGGAGGATTGTCAGACCCCCTGACAGGTTCTCATTCTTGGGAGAGTCTTATGAAGCAATCCCAGAAGAGCCAGAACAAGATCCCTCTAACTATGATGAAGCAATAAATGACTTAGACTCGGGACGCTGGCAAGATGCTATGAAAGCTGAGATGGAGTCTATGTACTCAAATCAGGTCTGGACACTTGTGGACTTGCCTGCCAATATTAAACCTATTGGGTGCAAGTGGGTCTACAAGAGAAAAAGAGGACCAGATGGAAGAGTGGAGACCTATAAGGCTAGGCTTGTTGCGAAAGGATATACTCAGAAAGAGGGGATCGATTATGAGGAAACCTTCTCACCAGTAGCCATGCTCAAATCCATCCGGATACTCTTATCCATTGCGGCTCATCTCGATTACGAGATTTGGCAAATGGATGTCAAGACGGCTTTTCTCAACGGCCATCTTGAGGAAGACATCTATATGGTGCAGCCAGACGGTTTTGTAGCTAAAAACCAGGAGCAAAAAGTTTGCAAACTGCAGAAGTCTATTTATGGACTGAAGCAGGCATCCCGAAGCTGGAATATCCGTTTTGACCAGGCAATCAAGTCATTTGGTTTTTGTCAAAATCCGGATGAGTCATGTGTGTACATGAAAAGTGAAGGTGACAGGGTAGTTTTTCTGGTTTTATATGTCGATGACATCCTTCTCCTCAGGAAAGACATAGGAATGTTGTCAACGGTAAAAGTTTGGTTAGCCAAGACTTTTGATATGAAGGACTTGGGAGAAGCTAGTTACATCCTAGGGATCAAACTCTATCGAGACCGGAAAAATAGGATGATTGGCTTATCCCAAGCTGCATACATAGATAAGGTGCTAGTACGATTTGCAATGCAAGACTCCAAGAAGGGTATCACACCTTTCAGGCATGGAGTGCACCTTTCCAAGGATCAGTGTCCTAAGACACCCGAGGAAAAGGAGCAAATGAGGTCGATACCATACGCTTCGGCTGTTGGTAGCCTCATGTATGCTATGTTATGTACTAGACCAGATATCTGTTATGTAGTGGGCCTAGTCAGCAGATATCAATCTAATCCAGGACCTGAACATTGGACTGCTGTAAAATGTATTCTCAAATACTTGAGAAGGACTAGAGATTACATGTTGATTTATAGCAGTGATGAGTTGATTCCAGTCGGATACACAGATTCTGACTTTATGTCAGATAAGGATTCTAGGAAATCCACCTCTGGTTATGTATTTATGCTTGGAGGCGGAGCTATCAGCTGGAGGAGTATAAAACAAGAATGTACCGCTGATTCAACCTCGGAAGCTGAATATGTAGCAGCTTGTGAAGCAGCTAAGGAAGCAGTATGGCTTAAAAGATTCCTTTTGGAACTTGGGGTGGTACCTTTGGCACGACAGCCACTCACAGTTTACTGTGACAGCAGCGGGGCAGTCGCTCAGTCAAAGGAACCCAGAAGCCATAAAAGCCAAAAGCATGTACAGAGGAAGTATCACTTAGTCAGAGAGATTGTGCAGAGAGGTGATATTGCTATTACCAAGATAGCCTCTGCAGACAATTTGGCAGATCCCTTTACTAAGCCTTTGACTACCAAAGTCTTTGAGCAACACGTAGAAGGGATGGGCATGAGATGCAACCCTGACTGGCATTGAGCCCAAGTGGGAGATTGTTAGTTTTTGTGGACTCAATCCATCAGTTGATGTAATAAATTGATTAATTTCTTTATTTATCAATAAAATCATGCTTTACTTTCATGAGATGAATGTTATTTTACTACTTTATGCACATGACCAATACGTATGACATAATGGTTCATGAGTTGAACCGGGTCCCATAAGTATATTAGATGTGATATATGTGCATGGATGAGATCCACACGCGGGAGATATATGTCACAAATCTTATACTTAAATAGCTTCACAACCAGTAATGAGACTGGGCATCTCATTTGATAAGGTTGCAACACTTTGATCACTATGAGATAGTGTGATTTGTCTCGATCATCAGAATGTAAGATTCTGGATCAATAGTGCCGGTACATTGGATGTATTGAAGGACCATGAGATGCACCTTATGGTATTCCGTCTCAATAATAAGGTATGCTCTCATAATTCCCTAGCAATAGGCTCTCAATCCTGAGACATTGACGAACTCAAGTTTCTATCTATTCATTTGCTTTAAGTCACCAATGAGTGAGGCCGACTATAGGTTAACACCTCGGTGTCTTGGGTATATGGTAGTAGAACTGTGGGAACGTTGAATGATCAAGATGGAATCTATCTCTATTATCCCCTTGTGCCAATTAATGGATTTGTCATTAGTAAGTGCGCACCCATCTCAATTAAGAGTTAATTGGATGGTACTGATGATTACTGTGATTAATTGGGGCTCAAGGATAATAAGATGTGGAACTTAGATTGGAAGAGACGGATTTATTCCAATTGATCCACGGATATTGATAGAGGGGCCTACTTGTGGTAATTGGGAAGTTTAGGGTCTTCATTGTAATTTATTCCTAAGACTGGAGTGCAATTGCATTTATATAGTGGTGTTATTTGCAATTAACTGTGGGCCCGGATTGCACATGAGATGTGGGGTCGCGGTGTTCCAGTTGGAGCCAGCTTTCTAAGGAATCCCTAGTGGTCCCCACGCTAGCCCAAGATATTGGAAAACACTAATCCGACTTGGACTCTAGAAATAAGAGTTTGGAAAGGAGAAAGTTGCTAATTGCTTTGGAAGTAAGACTTCTACTTCAATTAGACAAGGGAGAGATTTGGAAGTCTATAAAATATCCTTGGACGTCCAAAAGAGTTCCTCTCACGCCCAAAACCCTTTCGTGCAAGAGTTGCGCGAGTTACTCTCCTCTCCTTTCTTCTCGTTCCTTGGAGTCTCGAGTTGGGATTTTCTCCTGAAGATTCCACCGTTCTTCTTGAGAAAAGAAATCCAAATCGGGGGTCATAGCGTGGAAGGCTAAGAGGTCTTGAAGAAGTCCATTAGAGCACTGCGGGTCTCCAAAGGTATGATCTACTTCTTGCATGTCGTAGGTTATTTTGGATGTTTAGTACTGGTATAATTTTACTGTACATGGTCACGAGATTGAGGGTAACGCATCCTGGATTGGGTTTTGGTCTTATGGATAGTTGATCCCTGTGTCAAGTGGGTCAAAAGTTTTGAAAATCTATCCACGAGACCCACCTACTTCCAACAAGGACAACCTTGGGCCAAGCCCTTTGACAACCTTACCACTAGCGATGTCTCCAATGCTCTCACTATCCATTTTTTTGGAGGTCAAAAGGCTAAATGCTATTATCAGTATGCCACTATGTTAAACTTGATTTGAGTAGGGGAAACATTCCTTGGCATCTACATTAAAACAAATAGCTCATTAGTATGCACTAGAAAAAAACTAGCTCCTTATAAGATAATTACGCATGTCAATCAAGCCCTCTAATGAGGCGCCTCAACCCACTGGAGCCCATAACTACTGTTCGGAGTTTTGTATTGGTTAATTCATGGGTTGAACAAAACTTAGGTCCATTGGTTTGGTATTTTACGTTTCGTATAGTTCGGACGGAAGTTCGGGTCACCAGAAGAACTGAAGAGAAGAAAAACGAAGTACATAAAAACTAAGTTGCCAGATCAATTACCCGATTACCCTATCAATTGAATTGGAGGCGAGGCGTTGCCCGATCATTTGGACCATTACCCAATTGATCAGATGGAGTTCTAAAGCCCACCGACTTGATGTAGAAATATTTCCTATTTATGCCAAGATTAATAAAGTTCTACAAGGGCTATTTTAATGAAGCATGAATTGTTGGTTATAAATAGGGGTTCTCTCTCTCTATACTATTTTAACTCCGCTAGTTTTTGCTGCCGGTCCTAAGCTCGGGTAAAGGAGAAGGGTTGCGTTAGGTAGGTTGACAGCCAGCGTAAAACTTTATCATAACCCAAACATGAATTTTAAGAAAATGATATTTCACAATAAGGCTAGGGTGTTCTCCGCTTTAAGTGATGCATTGCAGCGTCGCTCGGCTGCAGTGAAAAGTGTGCAAGGGCTACCGCATGACTTTGGGCTAGTGCAATTAAAGAAGTTAGTCCATGAGAAGAAGAGGAGGAATATGAAAATTAGACTTTCTACTTGAAATATAGGAACCTTGACAGACAAGAGTATGGAGTTGGTTGAGGTAATGAAAAGAAGAAGAATTAGTGTGGCTTATATACAGGAGACAAAGTGGAAAGGGAATAAAGCTAAGGAGCTCACGGATAGGTAAATTTGTTCTATGCAGGAAAGAGTAATACATGAAATGGAGTGGGTGTAATTGTAGATAAGGATTTGAAAGAGAAAATTGTGGGAGTAAAGAGGTATGGTGATAGAATTATAGCAATTAAACTAGTACTAAAGGAAGACATAATTCATATCATCAGTGCATATGCTCCCCAAGTAAGACTAGAGGAAAGTGTGAAAAGAAAATTTTAGGAGGAGATGGATGATTTAATGCGAGAAATCCCAAATAATGATAAGATTTTCCTTAGAAGGGACTTAAACGGGCATATAGAAAGGGATAATAGAGGATATGAGAGAATACATGGAGGGCAAGAATTTGGAGAAAAGAATGAATTCGGAAATACTATATTGGCTTTGCAATGGCATTTAATCTCGTAGTAGCAAATACTTAATTTAAAAAGAGAGATAAGCATTTAATTACCTATAATAGTGGGAGTAATAGGAGTCAAATAGACTTTTTTCTAGTTAGAAAACAAGACCGATTGGTATGTAAAGATTGCAAGGTTATCCCAGAAGAGAGTTTAACTATACAACATAGGCTCGGAGTTTTAGATATTTGAATTAGAAGTAGAAAAAGAGCGGTAGTAAACAAATGGACCCTAAAACAAGGTGGAGAGATTTGAAGGGGAAAGAGCAAATATATTTACGGACAAAATGATTGAAAAGGGAGAATGAAATATTGAAGGAGAAACTACAGTAATGTGGAATCAAATGGCTAATTGCATTAGGAATGTTGCAAAGGAGGTACTTGGAGAATCAAAAGGAAAGAGACATATGAATAGAGAAACATGGTAGTGGAGTATAGAGGTTTAAGAAGTTATTCGACAGAAAAGACATTGCTACAAAGTTTGGCAGGGGGCTAAAAGTATGGAAAATTTTAAGCTATATAACAAGGCAAAGAAAGAAGCTAAGAAAGTAGTAAGTAGCGCAAAGTTCAAAGAATACGATGACCTCTACAATAGGTTGGGAACAAAAGAAAAAGAAAATGATATTTTTAAGCTCGCAAAAATAAGAGAAAAGAAAAGTAGGGACTTAGATCATGTCAAATGTATCAAAGATAATGAGGAAACTATTCTGGTGAAGGACAACGATATTAAAGAAAGGTGGAAGGAATATTTTAACAAACTTCTAAATGAAGAACATTTGGGTGATACAAGAGTTAAAGAGAATACTTCATCACTAAAGCATACTTTTCTCCATAGAATTAGAGGGGTGGAAGTGAAGGAAGCATTGAAACGAATGAAATAAAAAAAGGCAACAAGCCCAAATGGTATTCCGATAGAGGTATAGAAATGCTTAAGAGAGGTTGGGGTGAGTTGGTTATGTAAACTATTCAATAAGATATTTGTGACAAAGAAAATACTGGATGAATGGAGAAGAAGCATTGTAGTACCTAAATATAAGAATAAGGGAGATATACAAAATTGTACCAACTATCGAGGGATTAAACTTATGAGTCATACTATGAAGTTATGGGAGAGAATAATGGAGCAAAGACTGAGAAAGAAAACTAAGATCTCTAAAAATCAATTTGGTTTTATGCTAGGGAGATCAACAATGAAATCTATATTTTCACTTAGACAATTAATGGAAAAATATCGAGCAAAGAGGAAAAATCTATATATGGTCTTTATCGATTTGCAAAAAACCTATGGTAGGGTATGGAGGAATTTAATTTTGTGGGTTTTAAAGAAAAGGAATGTCCCTAGAGGTTATATTGAAATTTTTAAAGATATATATGAAGGAGCAAAAACAAGTGTGAGAACCACATGTGGAGAAACAAGTGAATTCCCTGTGACTATAGGTTTACATCATGGATCAACCTTAAGCCCTTATCTCTTTGCATTAATTATGGATGAGTTAACTGTGCATATTTAATAAGAAGTACCATGGCGTATGTTATTTGCAGATGATATGGTACTAGTAATGAATCAAGAGATGGTGTAAATGTAAAGCTTGAGAAATGGTGGGAGCATTAGAATCTAGAAGCTTTAAAATAAGTCGTACAAAGACAGAATATATGGTTGCAACTTTAATGGACATATACAAAGTATTGAAACCACTGTTAAAATTGAAACCCATTAGATACGACGTAGAGATTCTTTTCGGTACCTAGGCTCGATGATTAGTAAGGATGGGGAGATTGACGAAGATGTGGAGCATAGAATAAAAGCTGGATGGCTGAAGTAGAGACTAGCTTCTGGAGTACTTTGTGACAGACGAATACCAACAAAATTGAAGGGCAAATTTTACAGGACAGTGGTTAGACCAGCCATGATATATGGAGCAGAATGTTGGCCAATTAAGAAGATGCATATTCATAAGATGGATGTAGCAGAAATGAGAATGCTTAGGTAGATGTATGGTAAAACTTAAAAAGATAAAATTAAAAATGAGCGCTTTTGAAAGCATTTAGAGGTAGCATCAATAGAGGATAAGATTAGAGAAATCCGTTTAAGTTGGTTTGGACATGTTGAGCGGAGGCCAATAATAGCACCAGTGAGAAAAGGTTTGCCTATACAGGTGGATGGCCCATCAAGAGGTAGGGGTAGGCCGAAGAAAACAATGATGGAAGTCATTAATTCAAATTTGAAGAAGTTTAACTTATCGAAGGATTTGTCTCAAAATAGAATGGAATTAACAAACAGAATTCATGTAGCCGACCCTAACATGGTTGGGATAAGGCTTTGATGATGATGATGAAGATGATGATGATGATATTCTATGTTGAAAATACTCTTTGGAGATCATCCTTTTCCTCTAGGCTTCCATTGGAGAGTTTGTTAAAGGTTTCTAGTTCTAGAGTTTTACTACTTCTACTTCCTTGTAGAAAATTATTCATCTTATGAAGACAAAGTGTTATGGATCAAGTGCAGAGAGCAGGGCACACAAACTCGAGTTATGTCATAAATTTTTGCAAGAAGAATTACATCATGTGGTCAAGGGACAAATTGTGTAAGTTGTGAGTATCTTGTAACTGCTTGAAATTAGTCCTTGATTAGTTCGTTAGGGTTTGTGGTTTTTTCCCATATGAGTTTCCACGTAAAAATCTATGTGTACTTGTGTGGTTGATTACTTTTTTGTTACAAGCTTGCTTTATTTTATTCTGTTGTATATTATTTGACTTGCAATCTAAAAATCCAAAACCTATAAAAAGTTTCAATTGATATCAGAGCGGGTTACACTAATCTACCATGTTAAATCCTTTATGATTTCTAGAATAGAATTCAACCCGGAAGGCATATCTACTAACAAGCCTCCCTATTGGAATGGAGCCAGTAATTATGCTTACCAAAAGGTTAGAATGATTGGGTTTCTTGAATTCATTGATGCAGATGTCTAATGTATTGTTTTTGGCTACTCCTTCTCCACGGTTGTAACCGATGGAGTGTCTAGTGAAAAATTAGTTGATGAGTAAACCAAAGTGTAAAAACATGCCTGTAATTGCAATAAAAAAGCTATTAATTCATTGTACAATGGAGTTTCCCTATTTGAATTTCGTAAGTTTGCCACTTGTTCAACGACAAAAAAGGCATAGGACATCTTGCAGTGAGTATATGAAGGAATTGAATTAGTTAAAATAGAATAAGCTGTAAAGCCTTACTATTGCCTCTGAAACCCTTAGAATGGCTGATGAATAATAGTTTGATGACTTTTATGCCAAGCTAAGTAACATTGTAAATTCATGCTTCAATCTAAGGAAACCAATTCATGAAGATATGATCATTAGAAAAATTCTTCGATCATTCCCAAATAGCTTTCATTCCAAGGTGGCGGCAATTGTTGAAAACTATAGGGTAAAGTCTATCAAAGTTGATACTTTGGTAGGTAACCTTCAGACTTTTGAGGCAAGTTTCAATACTAATCAAAATTCAAAGTCAAAAGGAATTGCCTTGAAAACTACCAAAAAATCTGTCAAAGCTACTATAGTGATTCATATTCGGATTAAGAGAAGATTGATCCCCAAGTAGCTACTCAGTTTATGAAATTAATGCAATTTATGAAGGGGAAGAATACTTACTTTAAGGTGCCAAAACCTTTTCTAAATAAGTCTTCTAAAGGTGTTTAGTGCTATGAGTGTAAAGGCTGTGGACATGTTACCAATGATTGTGGAAATAAGAAAAAGAACGTATTCAAAAAGGCATTCAATTTGACATGCGAGGATGATTCTTCTAAATATGAGAAGAAAGATGAAAAGGAACCTGAGGTCAAATGTCTGATTTAATGGCAAGGTCTAACTCTATGTTTTCTCTTGTCTTTTCTAAAGCTGATTCTGAAGATGAAACTACTAAGTTAGAGGAAGAACCTAATTGGAAGGAAGAATATCAGATTTTGTTTCAAAAATCTATGAAAATGAGCAAGATGAATCAGAAATTTGCAATAAGTTGGCCAGTTACAAATGAACATTTTACTTCCCTAAAAACTGAATTAGCTGAAGTTCATGATAAGGTAAAACTCTTTAATAATCTAAAAAATAGTCTGACTGACAAGTTGATTAATGTATCACAAAAGTATGAGTGCTAATTGCCGATCATAAGAATTATACTCAAGAGATGGATGAATTGAAGAAAAAGCTTCACACTTATCAAACTGAGAATGCTGACTTGAAAGAAAAATTGAAGATGACATTGTCAGAATTGAATACTTCAAAGGAATTTCTTGCAAGATGAATGCTGGGTCTACAACACTTGATGGCATCTTATGCATTCAGAAACAGGCCAATGAAAAACGTGATTTTGGAAATGATGAATGTGCATCCACTTCAAATGATAAAGGTAAAATTGTTTTCATTAAAAGTTTTCCTTTAAATTCTTTAACATCAACTACTCCACATACTGCTAGCATAAATCATATGAGCAGTGCATAAAAAAAAAGGGAATGTATCAACTCTAAAAGCTACACTAACATGTCATTGATCGTGAGTTCCAAGTACAGAACCGCAATGTAGTAATAAACTGGTGAGACCAAGTCGACCCTTAAGGAGCAATATGTTTTAATGTTCCTTTTTCAACTTGTACTTGCCCTAAATAAAAATCTAAAACTAGCTTAATTTAAAATCTATCAAATACAAGCAACCTACTTGCCAAAATTAAATTAATTACAAACTAATCAAAAGAAACTTTCCTAAATCTAGAAAACCTAAATCTAAAATTTTCTAAATAAAATTAAAGTTGCTGTAAAACTAAAACACAAGTTAGAATTTCCAAAAATAAAAACTAAAATTAGAAACTAACTAAACTAAACAATGTTAGAAACAAAATAAACAAAAGTTAAAAAATTTCCTAAGTTAGAATTTCCAAAACTGAAAAAACTTTTCAACTTAAAATCTTCAATTAAAACAAATTTATAAAGATCTTTAAATTTTGGAAGTTATCTAAAACAATAATAAAAAACATAGAACAAGAAACAAATTTACAATTAGAAAGTTAGCAAAATTAATAATGTAATGTATGCCATGAGATGCTAAAAAATTCAAGTTTGAAAAACTAGTATGCTAATGCAAATTTTATGCATAATTTGAACTATTCTAATGCATCTTAAATCTAAGTTTAATGGCTGAAAATTATGCTCTACTGATGCAAGAAACTAACAAAAAAAAAAAAAAAACAGAAGTGAAAAAGGATCTAAAACGAAAAAGTTATGAATGCATGAACACGACAACTTTGTAAAATTCTGTACAGAAATTCCGATCCAAGTTGACTGATTGGCACAATTTAAGCCTCTGGTTCACAAGCCTTTCGAAATTATTTTGATCTAAAATTCTAGGGAATGAAAGACCACATCCTAAACTTTAATTTTTTCAAGTTTCAAAGAAAAATATTATGATTTGACTGGTCTACCCACTTCGAACTTTTTGCCAAAAATTGTCTATGCAGTTTGCTGAAACTATTTTAAGTTGTGCTGTTTGTGTTTTAAGTCCGAATTTAATCATTAGATTCAGATCTGACGGCTTAATTTTCAACAACTTAAATATGCACAAAATCTTATGACATGAAAATACATGCAATGAACTCTAATTCAACCATCAAACTATGCAAAAACAAAACTTAAAACAACATGAACATAACAAGAAAAATAACAAAAGTGCAAAAAATAAAATAAAAGTGCAGGAAGTCAAAGGCGATAATAAAAACGAAAGTCAAAGGCAGTAGAACTGAGTCGAAGGCAGTAATAACAGAAAGTCAAAAGCGGTAAATTGCTCTTTCAATTTCTTATATTAACTTATGCTCAAAAAGATTAAACGTATTGTGCTGAGGCTTTATTCTTCATCTTTGGTCATCAATCTAAGTGAGAATAACAAACTTTCATTCCATGTAGAAATAAATTTTAGAATTGGCCTCTAATCTTTTTTCACTCAAACCTCTTTAACTCCATCTTGCATTGCCTCCAAACATACAATGTATCCAAAGAAACAAAGTATATTACAAAGGTTACTAAGATGGGTTACTAGTTGTGATTCAAATTCTCTCCCAATATTTAAACAAGAATGAAAATTAACCCAATCATAAACAGACTAAAATTATGAACACCACAAAATCAAAGATAAGAACAATTGAAAAAAAACAAACTTTACTAGCATGAAATTGTTTTACAAAATATTGGAAATAAAAAGCAAACAATTACATACTATGATGGATGAGAATTCCTCCTTCTAATTGACACGTCAAGGTTGGTGGGGTGGCTTCAGGACTAAGCCTCCTTGATGACTTAAGATGGAGAGACAAAAGAGGGAAAGATAGAGTGTAGAAATCTAGAGGTAGGAGGTGGGTAATTCTTCCATAAAGGATATGAGAGAGGAGTGCCATATTTATACTTTTTTCAAGTCCTATTCCTTCTCAAACTTTAAAATCTTAAAAATAATAAAAAAAATTGAAAAAAAATGGGCTCCATACGAGGCTTTGGGCGTGACATATCTTTTGGGATTTTTTTTCCTATGTTTTTTTCTTTTCTTTTCTTGCTTGCTTTGTTTAGAAGTGCCTCTTGAATGTTTCTTCATTTCTTGTATGTGCCACCTTGTATTGAGATATTTTAAGAGATGAAGTAGGGATAAGAATCCTCTCTTAGAATCAAACTTGGCCCACATGAGGTGTAGAATTTCTCCTTTTATCTCTTTGCATTGTCGACTTTCCTTTTTTGGAAAGTTCTCCTTATTGGCTCCAAACTTGAAGAGATCATTGAAGATAATTCTCCCTTGATTTTTTGTTCCTTTTCTCTTTCAGCCAAAAACTGAATAAAATCCTCTTTTGGACGTGGAATGCTTGCTTGGATATTTTTCTTCATCTTTTTTCAATTAAATCTTTTCTTTCTCCAAAAAGAACTCCTATGTGGCTTTCCTTTTCTATCTTTGATGAGATATTCTTCAAATTCTATTGAAAATCTCTTTAAAATGTGCAACAAATAAATGGACCCTATCTTGGATATTTTACATGTGTACCCCACACATGTGCATGTATGTGTGGGACCATGAAGCCAACTTTTTGCAATTTTTTTTCAATTTCTTTTTCTCTTCAATTCTTCTCTTTTCTCTTAAAAATCAATTCCTTGCCTCAATTCTTTACAAATGGGACCCATATCATCAATTTCCTACAAAAGAAATGTGAATTCATGTAAAAAGACAATTTTACCTCTAAGATCACAAATGCATGACTACGGGCCCATATCTCATGAAATGATAATAAAACTGCACACCATTTTTCAAAATTCTATATAAATGAACAAATGATCATAAAAATACAATTTATTTCATGAGGAAAATTATTTTCACAAAACTTTCCAAAAATAGATTTTCCAAAAATGGCAAATTTCATGAATATATGCAAAAAGTGTGATTTTTAAACAAATTATGCAAAGAAATGCTAAAATAAATTTAAAATGCTTGAAACCACTAGATCACACTAAATGAGGCTCTTTAAAGTCAATAAGTTCTTAAAATGGTCCAAAATATGTATAAAAATATGCATTTTTAAATACTCATTAGTCATCATTGTAGAATTAAAAGACACATTCAACCCCATTGCAATAAGCTAAAAGTCTTACCGAAGGATAAGCAATAGAGGAAGCAGATGTCTAAGCGAATGATCAAAACTAAATCTATTTAGGCTAAAAAAGATAATTTGCCCAATATATTGGTACACATTATGTTGAAACTCTTAAATTCGTAAGTGTGGGTTCCAATATCCAAAAACCCCTGCTCAAGATGATCAAGTTCCCACCCACAGCTACTGCGAAGATATCATTAAAGAAAAGTCACAATTGAGGGAGAGCTACTGCTGGGTCCTGATTGACAGTTATGTTGCATGCTAACATCATTAAGTTTGTCAATTATTGAAAAAAAGGGAGAGAATGAGGAATTTTTTGAGAAGTCTAAAGACAGATAGAGCTAAAGATGGATTCAAATTTTTTTGCAATTGGTGAAAAGCTTATGGTACAAATTCCTTTTGCAATTCAATGTAGTCAATGTAGTTTTGGTTTTACTTTTTGGTAGATTAATTATATAGGAAGTTTTGTCCATGAATCGTCAAATGGAGAGATTGTTAAGATTTTTGTATTAGCTAATTCATGGGTTGGACAAATTTTGGGTTCATTGGTGTTGTATTTTATGTTTCATATAATTTAGACTGAACTTCAGCCCACAAAAGAACTGAAAAGAAGAAAAACGAAGTACAGAAAAACTGAAATGCCCTATTGATCGCCTAACTACCTGATTGATCAAATTGGAGACAAAGGCGTTGCCCAATAGATCGGACCACTGCCCGATGGATCGGATGGAATTCTAAAGGCCACCAACTTGCTGAGAAGATGTTTCTTATATGTGCCAGGATTAATAAGTAAGATTCTACAAAGGTTATGTTAATGATGCACAAATTGTGGATTATAAATAGGGATTTTCTCTCAACCCTAAAATATGAATCTCATATTCTAAGTTGAGAATACTTTTTGAAGATCATCATTTTCCTCTAGACCTTCTATTGGAGAGTTTGTTGAAGACTTATAGTCTTAGAGTTTTGCTGCTTTTACTTCTTTGTAGAAGATTCTTCGTCTTGTGAGGGTAAGGTATTGTGGATCAAGTGTGGAGAACAAGGCATGTAGAGTCCAGTCATGAGGTTAATTCTTGCAAGAAGAACTACATTCTGTGATCAAAGGATTGACTGTATAAAGTTGTGAATATATCTTATAACTATTCGAAATTAATGCTTAATTAGTCCATTGGGGCTCGTAATTTTTTCCCATAAGAATTGTCACATAAAAATCTGCATATCTTCTACTTATATGATTGATTGTTTTTTGCTTGCAAGTTTGCCTTTTTTATTCCACTGCATATTTTTTTACTCACAATCTAGAAACCTAGCACCCTATAAAGTTTCAACTAGCCCACTAGAAGCCGAAATTTACACTCATCCAGCCATTACTCAACGTTGGATTTTTTTTTTTTTTTTGGCAATATATTCAATGATGGATTAATATCTTAAAAAATGGTATCGTCTAAAACAAATGAACTTGAAGGTCATATTATAGAGGGTGACGATGACCTAATGGAGTTGATACTTTGTATACCATAGGTTTGATACTTTGTGTACCATAGGTCTCATTCAGATCCTTCGATCCCTAACATCCCCCATGATTGGAGGTGCTCGAGAGAATGGCCCATTACTTAAATGTGTACATGCCCCTTGTCCATATGGATAATGTATGTGCAAATGTTATATGTATGAGATTAAATTCTGAAATTATACTAATCACATGTCATATACATATACATTCAATTCCATGCAAATAAACAGTCCCATTCAAATACATAGCTTCCAATTCTATGGAAATAAATTGGCCCATTTAGTAAGGCCTATTTGTACGCATGCACAAAAGAAAAAAGAAAAAAGAAAAAAAAAATACTTTTATCTTTTGTGCAAGAGAAAAAAATAGGAATTTCGCTTGGCCTATTAGCCAAGTAGTAAGAAGCACACTACCCAAGAACCGAAATCCAAAGCAAAGAGCAGCATGTGAAAGCAGTAGAAAATGCAGACCATATGACTGTTTAGAATGAGTTCTGGCACCTCCAGTAGAATGAGCCCTTCCAATTTGATTAAATTATTTGCACCGGAATTTTGCAAGAACTCCAATACATACACAAACAGGGAGGGTTTTGCCTTTGCATAAAAGAGAAAACAAAGTTATTTATTTATTTATTTTTTTTTTATGAAAGAACTCTTTAGTATAAGATTTTTAATGACCACCCATTACTCAAGGTAGTGAGCCAAATGCCTGCTAAAGCCCAAGAACCTGGTAACTCCCCAGAAAACAACTGTGTAAAAGGGCGCATAAAATCAATTTTTAAAAATAAATAAGCAAGATACTACACGTTCATCACCAAAACAACAAAAAAAGGCCATGTTTCTTTCAATCTGTGGCTTACTTAATCGAACAATTTGGTAGATGATCAACATTTCAGTATATACCAAACCAGTATCTCAGTATGCATCTTATTGTTCATATTCAAAATAACAACGCATAAAAAGAGGAGAGTATTAAAATTCTCGCTCCACAAGCGATGAAAAGGCACTAGATAATTTATTTAATTTCAAACCTTACATCAAGGGGCTCAAAGACCCATTCTATCTGAAAACTTGCAATTAAGATCAGAACCATCATAAATGATGGATACATACTCTTAACAGTTCATTCTGAAAGAAAACTTATGATTACTGGGAACATGATTGCAGTGGTTTCAAATGCAGGAAACCATTCCTCACGGTACTATGCCCTTTATTCACAAGAACAAAGCAAGTGCCTCGTAGAAGTTTTCTCTACCATAGGTTGGAAAGTATACTCACAAGTACTGACTTGCAAGCTTACCTTCCTTGACAATGTAATGTTGTTTGGGGAAATCCTCTCCCTTGAAGTACCTCTCTAACATGTCTTTCACTCCAGCCGCATACCGTAACTACACCATACCAAGTTACTATCAAAATCTGCATATAAGCTAGTACAAAATTGAGAGAAAAAGGACAAAGAACTCATGAAGAAGGGTTACTTGAGCATCAATAGTGGTGCCAGAGATATGAGGAGTCATTGCATGGTTAGGCATGTATCGCCATGGGTGATCTTTAGGAGCTGGTTGCGGAAACCACACATCCCCACTGTAACCTGAAAATAACAGAATCATGTGGTGTGGCATTTGGACTTCGGATTTGACAAGTTAAAATAAGTATGTGGCATGGTGTATGGACTTTGGATTTGACAAGTTAAAATAAGTACCAATGTTACAATGTAACATAAGGCAAATACCCAAAGTCAACTATAAGTCAGGGGAGGAGAGAACACCTTATTTAGTTCAAGAATTGAACCATAAAAGCTTTATTGATAACGGTACTACATCATTATCATCATCAAAGCCTTATCCCAACTATGTTGAAATCGGCTATACAAAAATTTTATCTCCATTCTGATCCATCCTAAGCCAAATTCTTAGATAAGTTAAACTTCCTCAAATCTAGTTTTACTACCTCCATCCATGTTTTCTTCTGCCTACCCCTTCCCCTTGGTGAGCCATCAGCCTACATAGCACCGTTGCTAGCCTATGTTTGACAGGCCCAAACCATTTCAAAATAGTTTCTCTATTCTAATCCCCTATTGGTGCTACCCCTATATGCACTCGAAAATGCTCATTTTAATTTTATCTTCCTAATTTTACAGCACATTCACCTAAATATTCTCATCTCTACTACATCCATTTTATATATGTTGCTTCTTGATTGGTCAACATCCTGCCCCATCGGTCATAGCCAGTCTATCACTGTCCTATAAAATTCTCACTTCAATCTTGTTGTCATTGCTGATAACAGTACTACCTGCTACTAAAATATATAAGATTGGAACTTGGCAAAGCGCCCATGACGGAAATCCAGGCAACATTAGTGCTCAAAAACATTTGAGACCAATTATTTTAAGATCTGCATAATGCATGTCATTTTGTCGGCCCAACAAAATGAGGAACAACTTGATCACTCGTCCTTGTGGGACATAACCAGAAACTTTCAGGGCTTAATTAAAGATGCACCAAAACTTCAGATAAAGGTGATAAATTAGCAGGCATTGGAGTTTTGTCAAAGCAGAAATTTAATGCCATGGAGAAAGTAAGCACTTCCCTATCATCATTCCATTGTCATCCAATTCATATTTCAGAGGGACTTCCATTCCATAAATACAGCAAACTTTTGTAATGCATTGCTGCAAACGTCACAAATGAACAAGGAAGATGTGTGTGGTGTATTACCTGCAATATGCCCACTTGCACAAGCATCTGCAACAGCTTGGGCATCCATGATTGCCCCTCGAGCATTGTTCACAATTAGAACTCCCTTCTTCAACTTTGCAATCCTTTCTTTGTTGAACATTCCCCTGATACAAATTTCAATCATTTCATATGAGTTCATCTCTTCAATGCAAAACAGAAACCAAAGTCAATGATTCTCAAGGTGTAAAATTTATTGTTATTTCAAATGATCCATATCAGGTTTATTCATTTATTATCTTCATATAGTGAGAAGATCATGTGCACAATCTACTAGTAAACAGAGAGTCTGATCCAATACATGTCTCAGTAGGTTTAGGCAAGGTTCAAAATATTGGTATCAGAGAGCATATCAGTTGGTCCCAGGAACAATATGCATCACACATCAGAGCAAACTCTGTTTCTGGAAAAAGCAAGTATAGAAGCATAGATTTATTCATACACACATTATTTAAGCCATGTCAAGTTTTCTTTCCCAGAGTTTGCTCATAAATATTCATGAATTTTTTTGGATTTTTTTTTAGATAAGAATATTTTAATAAAGATTTGCCCACAAAGAACATTTCATTAGTTTTTTCCCCAAACTTATATGTTCCATAGATCAATCCCTTAGATCTAAGTGTAGCTATTAACTAATAAATAGTAAGCACAAACTACTAAGTACTAAGTAATTAGGAGTAAATAATAAATAAGGAACAAACAGTATCAAGTACTAGTACATTGCATGCTACTGAGTAAATCGGACATGATTTTGTGATTGGATGTCCTCTATAAATTGCAACTGAGTTGACTATTACACTAAATGGATTTTTCTACTCAGTATTCAGCGCACCAAGAACAAATTGAAAATAACAATTAAGTTGGAACTTCTTTCTTCCCGACCAAAAACTGAGTGGGTCAGAATAGGCACAGCTGGAAGATGCAGCTCGCAATCATGACATAGTGGGTTCAAGTCGCATTACCTAAGATATCATCATTGCCCCAAACACAAAGTGTCCACTGTTACCAAAATATTAAGAACAATTGCAATTTTAAATACATTCACATTGATCCTTAGCATACCCATCTGCCCAGTATACATCTGCCGCCTAAAATGAAGAGCATGTGAAATGAAATATAAAAAAACAGTAAGTTTAATCAAGAACTCAGATGAAATACAAAAGTAGTGGTGAACGGAAATGGAAACATGAGCTTCACTTGTATCTGCTGTCCTGAGAGGGAAGGATTGGTCAATTAAACCTTCTGGAACAGGATAAGACATAGAATATTTCTTCTTTTCTTTTCTAGTTCATTAATAGAAGTCTTTCAGTATAAACTAATTTGAAGGGACAAGGTTAGGATGATAATGATAACCAAGTAGGCATAAGTTAGAGTTGAAATTAATGCCCTCAGCATTTAGATTTAGGTCATACCACCTACAACCCTAGGTTATCATCAAGAATTTGATATTGCACGATGGATGTCGTGTATTCAATGATGGACACTGGTTCATGAATTGGTGAGAGAGGAGGGGGTTTGTTTGTGGGGGGTTGTCCTTGGGCGGTGATATAGGGGTTTCGGTCTTTGAGGGAAAAAGCCCTGATCGGTAGGTTTTTTAGGGTATTTTCTGAGTGGGTAATTTTTGGGTTACAGAAATTAATTTCTTCTGGGTGGCTTGTGGAGAGCAGAACCATATAAAGTCATTACCCTGCTTTTTAGAGTAAGTGGAATTTGCTGTCACTCACCATGGACATAGGCAAATTGCTAAACCATTTAAATTTTCTCTACTTTCTTGTTTTGCTTGTTTATTTATTGCATCGTGATAGTTACAAACTCAACATTTGTTCTGTAACACATCCTAAATGATGCACTTGCTTATTAAACAAATAATAACTAGTGTCAAAACTAGCGTAGTTATCGTGGTGTAGAATAAGCTATGTACAATATGGCCCACTCCTAACCAAAGTAAAATGTCGGATCAAATCCTCACCATGAACTACCATCAACCTTTTTTCACTCAAAAAAAAAAACTCATACTAACTGTGGAATTGAATTAACAAAATAGAAGTGAAGAAGCTACTAACGAATCACAGGTTCCTCAATTTCTCCTCAAACCCATTACAGAACCCCAGGTCCGCTGTGGGTGAATATATTGGACTACCCATGAACTGTCCACGTCTTGTGTGGTTGCTTCATGAAAACTTGTAAACCATTATTCCTCTCCACAAAGCTGCTACATGGAGTAGCCAGTTTTTCTAAAGTTGGGTATGAGGAATTCAGCAAGTTAAAAATAGGCAAGAATAAAAAGAAGTTCATGAATTTTCTTACTTGGTTTGCTCAGTAAGAGGAGTGTTGACTACAATTATGTCACACTTGGGAAGCATTGCATCAACATCTTCTTCAAATTTTGCCCCCAACTGATTCTCAAGCTCTTTATCCATCTTGAGTCGATCATGGTAGAGGAGATTACAGTTAAAAGGCTTCAAGCGTTGGAGCAAAAGCCTTCCAATACGCCCCGCACCAAACGTCCCAACTGTCTTTCCTTCAAGATCATAAGCTCTGTGAGCAATGGCAGCAACATTCCAATCTCCTTTGATCACCTGATGATACCCAGGTAAGAAATTGCGAACGAGAATGAGAATTCTCATTAGCTCATCTTCTGCAACAGAGACCACATTGCTTCCAGTGACCTCGGCAACTGTCAATCCAGCAGCAGCTGCTGCTTTTAGATCAACATGGTCAGAACCTATACCAGCAGTGAGAAGTAGTTGGAGATTCTTGGCTTTCTTGATCCTTTCTGCAGTCACATAGGCTGGATGGAAAGGGGTGGATATGAGAACATGAAGATCTGGGATATGCTTCTCAAGTTCTGCATTCAAAACATACATTTTAATAAGGAACCATCAATCCAAAACTAAAGATTAAACTAAGGAAATAATCATAAATAACTAAAAGCGAGATTATTATTCTCCAAGAGCGAAGAAGGGAAAAAATGCAGTGGTTTTGAAACTCTACAAACTCATTTTGTAGATAATTGCATGCGGTTGAGACAGAAAAGCTGGACTGGGCATATATACAAATGATATATCAACAGCAATTTGAAGAAGTTCTTTTTTAGTATTAAGTTGCTAAGCAGTGACAATGTGAATTCTGTTTTGAGTCCTTTTTTTTTTGGAAATATGATAAACCAGATAGTTCTGATGTGAGAGCTGCCTTCTCTAATACTAAGATATTTTCACTTTTTAACTGCTAAACAGCTCAGTAAGAAGGAATAATTGAGTGAATGGAATACATACAATGTGGTGGTGGTTTTGGGGGGTATCAGAATGTGGTTTAACCTACGGACATAATGCTCTATAATCATGAAGATATTGAAGTAAAATAGAAAGTATCTGATAGACAAAACTCTGGATAATAGTCTGTAGCCTACACATCTTAAACATTCCCCTTTTTTAAAATGGGAAAAGACACAAGTGACCACAATCAGTTTCAAAGATAAAAACAAGTACAAGAAATCAGTTTTCTTAGAATACATCTGCAATGCAAAAGACAATTTTGTCATTAACAGCATATACTAACCACAATCAGGGCCATCTTTGTCATCAGTAACAATGTATTGATGCCCTTGTGATTCAAGCCACTCCCTAATGCCCAAGGCTCCCTCAGCACAGCCTACAAAGTTGGGATTCATTGATGCATATTCGTTAGCCTTGTAGAACACCCCAACAATTTTCTTACTACCAGGAGAAGCCTGCATGTCAAGAAACAGAATGGTTTTAAAACTCACGTCTCGAGTGCAACAGATTTACCTGAAACCATTATAACCTAATCTAGCTAGTTTGGACTCATTTCAGTTTGGTCATGGATTAGTGGTAACTCATGTGAATTTCCACCAAAAACAAATCAACTCATACAAGTTGAGTTACTTTCAGATGAGTTTTCATTCAATGATAAAAGGAAATCCAAATACAAAAGCATCCAGAACACAAGACAATAATTCAAAAACAAAATTCAAACAAGAAAGTAACTACGAAAGATTGATATGATGCAATAAAATAGATACAAAACTATATGTAATTATATGAATTCACTACATGTGATTTATTGGACAATATTATCTTTGGAAATTGCAGTTAAACTTATATGCAAGTGATTCATTTTGACATTGACTCACGTCCCGATCAGACACTCACATCTACAATCTATAACAATAACTCTTCCAAGATACAATTCACCTTAAAATGAAATTCAAAAGCTTAGCCCCTGTGCAGATCCTTGGATCTCAGTTGCCCTACACTCAGTTTACCTGTAACTCTATTTACCAAGTAGGGGCGGACCTCGAACCTACCCTTTAGGGCACGTTTGGATGGGGGTGAAGTGAAGTGAAGTAGAGCCTCCATTTCACAGACAGGATTTGATGTGCGGGTCAAATCAAAAATACAAAATTTAAAATTTCTCGCTTTTTTTTCAAAAAAAAAAGTCAAAAAGCAACCACTTACTGACAAAAATAATCTACTAAAAGATTCTTTCTTAAGCCACTTAAAATAAAAAGTCATCATAACCTCATCATATTTTATTCTCTCTTGATTTGAGGCTTCACCTCACCACACTTCACTCCACCACATATAAAACACACTGTTAGGTATTGGGTGCAGCCGCACAAGTAAAGTTTTGACCTCCCAAGTGTCAAGGGCCACATGGGCCACACACCAGTTGGGGCCCACTCCAGCACCACTCCATGACTTGGGTAGGCCCAGTTCAATAATGAAAAGTCATTTGATTTCATTCAAACCCCATTCCCACATAAGTGAAATGTCTGCAAACCAAAATCCTACCTCATCTTATCACCCCTTCTCATCGTCTCATCCGCCACGTAATGCATTGGAGGATAGGATGATGAAAACATTCTTCAACTTTTTGGCCTACTCAAACAAAAATCCTGGGTCCACCACTGTTATTGATTTGGGAGTTTATTGGATAAAGATGACGAAATCATCAACTCACATGACAATATTGTCAACTTTGACGATATCATCAACTAGGGTATTTTAGTCAAAGAAGAGGGTACAAACAACTAACCCGTAGTTTCATTGATTTTCTTCAAAAAGCTGCTCAATCAAACTATAAGCTTAATTATTTCATAAAAATCCTTATACTGCAAAGAATGTCCATCATATAGACCTAATAGAAAAGCAATGAATATTAGTGAGAATAATATGTTCCCATAAAGGACCAGGTTAGCATCCAGTAGAACCACAGAGGCAAATTGGCACCTTCATTGAAGGGTCGGAGACCTTCAGCTAGTGGGCCCCACAACTAATGCCAAATGATGTGTGTCAGTGTGTTTTTCTGTTCACTTTTTCTTGTTTCATTTTTTTTCCTTCTTTTTTTTTTTTTTCACCCATTGGTTGTCATTTGTGTTATAAATTAACTAAAGTGTTCTGCCAAAGTAACAGGCTGTGCCAACATTCCAAGCTGATTCAACACAAGCAACTTAACACAAAATTGACTCCCCGGGATAAGGAGTCATCAGTCATTCCACTGAGTCCCACACACTATCACAAGCATTCCTGATATTTTGGAAGCACCTTTCGCAAGTAATAGTTATTATACAAACCAAAAATTTTCTAGTCTCAAGGTATAACGAAAAATCAGAATACAACAATATTCCCACGACATCAATGATTTAAACAACACATTACCTTACCTTCTGATTTGCTTTTCTAAATTTTGACACAAGAAATGATCCCATATTGCCACCAGTATGGTACAGATGGCAGCATAGACTGCCCACTTTTGGTTGATCTAACCCATTCTTACACACCCCACACTATGCATAGGCACTTTGTCCAAATTTATTTCAACAGATTTTTTTTTTTTTTCCTTCCCATTGGGTGGGTAGAAACTTCAAAAGGGAGTCATATGCACCATTTTGAGCTGATCATGGGGGTCAGGTTCGACAGCAGGACCTGATTTTTCTCATATCAATCTCCAATATTAATATTAATAGGACCTAAAACATATTTTTAACAAAGTGGAGCTAACTCAATTATATTTGGGGCAAGGCAAAGAAATAAAAAAAAATCAAGAGGATGTTTGGATGGAGAGAAAACAAGTGGAAACAAATCTACTCTTTCTACACTTGATTTTTCCACATGACCAAACAACCCATCAAGGAAAGGGAAAATTGAAGCAGGGGAAATGGAAGGAAAGGGAGTGGGGGAATTAGTTACATGGAGTTGCTTGCTGAGAACCGTAGAAGCTGAAATTGCAACACGAGACACCAGCGATCCAACTCCACTCATAGCCATCTCTCTCTCTCTCTCTCTCTCTCTCTCTCTCTATGTTACACAGAGTAAAGTAATAGTGTTTTTGAGAGGAAGTAAAGTGTTTATGGAGATTGATGAAAGAAAGTAGGAGGAGAAAGTGAATTTATAGACAGATCAAAATAGCTGTCACGTGATGACCGACGGCGGCAGAGACGATAGGAAACGCTGGGGAACATGATACATGCTACTCCGCAGACGTCGTTGCCTGGCTGCTTCCAATCAGAATTCTCCACGTGGTCTCTTCCCTTTTCTAGTGACGTTTTACTTCCTTCTGACCTACTTTCTTTCCACTTGCGCGCGAGTCTTCTTTTTTTTTTTTTTTTTGTCCGGATCCTCTCGCTAGTGACCCCACGGTGCCACCAGCGGACCTGAATTATGGAGGGGCAGTCAGGCCGACCATGATAGGTGATCCAGGATAAAAACTCGTAGAATCTTAATTCCTTTCTCTTGATGAACTAAATAGACTTCCGGTGAGGTGGGCACCCTCAAATGAAGAAAGACCTATGCAGGAGTTTGGATCTTCTGATTAAAAATTTTGTGGTGATTATAACGATATCAATTATAAAAAATTCTGTCACTCACATATTCTATTATTAGGCTAAAAAGTTGTTCTTTCTCCACTGCATCTGATTGGGACATCAATAATACCAAGTGAGCCCACTAAACAGGCGCAAATATAAAATAAAAAGAAATTAAATATGGTATTATGGTGTGGTGCTCACCAATTTTCCTCCCTCATTTTCTGTCTTCCTCAATCCTACCGAATCTAAGTGGGCACCCACCATAGACCTTGTCCCAACTATTAGAAATGCTGGGGAGAAAAGAAAATTATCATGAAATGATACCTGGTGAATAGAAAAAACTTATCCTGAAATGATACCTGGTGAAGAAAAGCAGTAGAAGCTTCCATCATTTGTCTGGTTGTGGGTTCTGGTGCTACTGCTGTCTACTGAGTCTCATGAGGTCTAGCTTTTCTCCGGCCCTGTCATTCTGAAACCGGGCAAAAACAAGTTCTTACATTCAATCCTTCTATAAAAGGAGACAGATGGGGCAATTATCTGTTGAATCTAAGAGGAATTTGGGGGGGAAGAGATATGGTTTTTTGGGGAGTTTTAAAGTGGGATACACTTGAATTATGCAGGATTTCGATGAGGAGAGATGGAGAAAATTTCAGAAGTTGGGATAAAGAATGCCATAGACTCACACGTGCCCACAAAAATAGTTGAAAAGAGTACAGTGCAGAATCAGGATTTTGAACCAATGTAACCAAAGTGGATCAACCATGGATCCTAGCAAAGTCAGAGCTTTTATTTGAGGAGTGCATGCGCAAAGAGGTAATTTTGTTTTGAAAAAAATATATATAATTTTTATGTGGGTTTTGGAGGTGATCATAGGATTTTTATGTAAATTTTTTAAGAAAAAATAAAATTTTCACTATTTTTCACTATAGTTTTAGGAGATAACCGATGCCCATCGGGTGTGGAACGTCTATCCTGTCTGCATGCATGATATTCTCCGCTTTAATTCATAGGCTTCACGGTTTTGTTTCAGGTGAGTTTCAACCCACCAAAATGCTTCATGCAAAGTAAAAGAACAAGCTCTACATTTAATTCCAATCACTTTCCTCTCTGTAGTCATGTGGGACTCCAGGATATCACAGGGTGCATCTGCCCCCATGTAAATGTATGTAGATCCACCCTTCCAGTTGGTCATATCACTATGGAAAAGAATTGCTTTTTATGGAATAGCACCTGAATGACATGCATTCTTTTTGTAACATGACAGACCATAACTGGTACACTCATTATCACCACACAGAAAAGCCTTAGACGATCTAGACTCTACAAAGAAGGTTCCTCTTAGTTGTTGACTGTAACTGTAAGCATAATTTAATTTAAAAAATCCTTCTTTTTAAGATTTGTTAAGGATCCATTTGTTACAAGTAATTGGATTTTGTTTAATCTTAAATTTATATTTGAAAAAGAGTTTAAAATGAAAACAAGGGTGAAATTGAAAAATGACTAACAAGTAATTTTTCATTTCATAGGAAAACAATCCAAGTGAGATGAAAGATGATACGATGCCATCATCCTAGTAACTTAAATTATAAAAAAGTCAACACCCGTTTTAATTTAAGGAAAGTCAACACCCGTTTGGCATCACAGTTTAAGTCAACACCCATTTGGTATCATTCTGGCATCATTTCTTTCATTGTTGCCAATTGAAACTTCTATAATGGTTACATACACCACAAAATTGTCCAATTGCTCATTAATGGGAAACTAATTCAGTCAAAATAAATACAACAATTCAAAATTGAAAAAGAAATCATGATATAAAATCAACCTAAAAATTCAATCTTTAAAATCTCGTAACACAAATTCAATTAAAATGATTTGAGAGTTTTTTTACTCTGTCATGCCCTTTCAAATGCTCAATTATAAAAAATTCTGTAATTTTTTTATGCCCTTTACTTGTTCATACTAACAATCTCTTTAACAAAAAAAAAAAAAAAAAAAAAAAAAAAAAAAAACTCAGTCTGATTGTATGTTATCTCTGTGTATCAAGGCATAATAAAGTCAGAAGAGCATTGATAAAACTTTATCATGGTTATTAGGAGATTGAAAATGAACTCGCCTTTTTCAAAGCATTGGAATGACCTGGTTTTATAGACCAGACCCCACTAAGTAGAAAAATGGGCAATGATCATCACCACCACTTAAAATGGGCACTCATCATCACCACATGATGGAATATAGAATGAACAGCAATGCATGATGGAAAAATTATGAGATTGGGGTCGTGGGCGGAGAGGAGGGACTCATTCAGGGAGGGAGATGGGGAAAAGAGGAAGAGAGATATGGTTTCTAGGTGGATGGGAAATGTCACGCCCCCAAAACTGGGCCGGATCCAAACCCGGTTCCAGAGGTGTGAGAATTGGGGCCAATTAAAATTTTTCTAAACATAAACGGCACGGGCCCCAATTCCGGGTGGATCGAAGTCCTTCGTGAGGCTATGCTTGGTGATCAAGCAACCATAATCATACGCGGAACTAAAATCCATGCTCATCGCAGACGGATATTACATCACAATAAGATAATCAATCTCATTAATAATAAAATCAGAGTCAAGTGCTTCGAAGGATCACAATTAGAGTTAAAATTTCAAAACAACCAAACTTAAATTAATAAACTAATGGCTCAGACATGGCCTTATTACATTATCTAAAGTTTTCGAACTCAGCACCGTACTAGGACACCTCAGATGATGTCATCGGTGCTCCACTCAACAACTCCGCCATCTGGCGGAATTTCCTGCGTCGCCTGACCTTCCGGTTCGGCACCGGCAACGGAACTTAGACACCCAAAAGTAGTGGGTCAGATTGACATAATCTGACAAGAGGGTAAGCTGCAACAATGGATTAATCAACTGAATTAAATGATATATTCATTATGAACCAAAATAAATCAGATGCAAACCCCAATGGCATGAATGCGCAGAAACGGGTATCCCCGCAGATAAATATGCAGAAACGGGTAATCCCGCATACAGATAACAGAAACGGGTAATCCCGCAGATAATAACAGAAGGCACAGCTGTATACTATTATCCACAGTATACGCTGACCCGATGGCGTACGTCCACCTCCGAACTGTAGTCGGTCAAATATATATATGCAAATATACCTATTTACAAATACATACGTATATCGATGCAGAATGAACCATGATATGAAACTCTCAATCCCAACATTCAATCCAATACCATTTTGAGTATTTAGAGTACTTAAATTTGAAAGTGTATTATGAACGTGTGTCAATTCAAATTATTGAGGGTAAGCACTAATCCACCAATGGTCAAGTTAGATAAATATGCACATGAGAACTAACTCTCTATCACAATGGAAATATGAGTCCACGATGCCGATATACTACTTTTGGTGCCTATCATGTGGTGCATCCCGAACCTCACATTCCCATTCTGCATTTAGTTTAATTCTCATGTGAACATTCAACTAACATTCCTAAAAGGCATAATTCATCTAATCCACTTATATATAATTAGTGTGTTTTACAAATTAGATAAAAGATGTTCAATTTCTGAATCCAAAGTTAAATCAAGTCACGATCAAAAGGGGAAAGTAAATAATTAATTCCTTAATATCATTGTTGTGTACAAATACACATTATCATTTTATATAAAACAGAAGGTACAAATTTCGGATCCCAATTTGAAATCTAACTCAATTAAGAATCCAATTTAAAATTATAAATACATTCTATTTATGGTTTAATCGCTACCAAATACATTTTTAGTTTATTTCAATCAACCCAAATGAACACTAACCAAAATTTCATAATTCCCAATTAAGTTTATAATTAATCCAAGATACATTTCTAATATCATCAAATTAAAATTAATTTAATAAAACCTAATCTCCAGTAAAACACTAAACCATTAGTCAAAATATAACCTTTTAATTCTTTATAAGAAGCAATATTGTGTATAAATATATATTTATTTATAATATATATATTTTTTGAAAAGAAAATAGGCTGACGGGCCCAGACCCGCACCCGGCCCAGACCAACCAGGCCGGGCCCAGCTAGCTAGGCCGGCCCAGCCCGCCTGGCCTGCTGCCAGGTGGTACTGCTTGGGCGGCGGCTGCTCCAAAATTATTTTATTTTTTTTTAAACAAAATACAAATCTAACTCATCTTTGTAAGTTTGGAAGAAAAATCAACCCACAACTATTACCCCCAAAAGCCATTAATCCAAACAAGAAGAAGTCATGCCAAAAGGTGTATAAATCAATGAGCAACTAAAACATATTGCAAGAACCAAAAATCATTGTTTTAGCTATCCACTTGCCTGGATCTTGAAGGCAAAGTAAATTTGAAGATCAAAGTTTGGAAGAGCCCACCTTGGTTTCCCCCTTAGAGAGCCTCTAGGGTTTTGGTTGAAGAAGAAAAGAAGAGGGTTGGAGAAAGGGGGAGAAACCCTAAGAGTAGAGTTTATATAAGAGAGGGGGGTTTTACTAAATTACAAGGAAGGGCCCCCTGCTTTCTAGTGGGTTTTAAGAAATTACAAAAAGAGTCCTCTGGCCCAAAAAGGGTCCATTAACTCAGGCCCAATTGTGTTAAACCGATCTATTTGACCCTCTTAACCCAACTCAAACCCGACAAACCGGTATGACCCAATATAAAAATTCAGGACTTGACAGGAAATGGGAAGAAGACAAGTAAAAGAGGGAGATGGAGGCTTCACTGAGGATTGGGCTTGAGAAAAAAAGAAGGGGGAAGAGCATGCAGACGGCTAGACAGAAAGAGAGGGAGAGGTGGATAAGTCGTTCCGAAGATCCTTCCATATATTTGGAAGTTTTGGTAAATCTCTATTGAACAAGTTCAGCACCCTCTTGTCTTGTGGAAAAGGTAAACATCTGAGTGGCACCATGCCAGCCCTCTACTTCCGGTCTGCACGTTCTTTTAACTTTTTATATTCATTCAAAACTTCTTTAATAGTCTTTTGATGATGCCCATTTGATCGTATTCAATTTCATTTGAACGAACACTCTTTTAAGAGCTTCGTGAATTTGAATGTCTCCATCATAAATAAATTTTTGAAAAATATGGTCCAATGAAATTTTCATAAAAGATTTTAGATCCCTCCTCAGGAATTTGCATTTTGGAGGTCATTACTCTTTAACATATAACAAATTTAGAATTGCCAAGTAGTAAAGTCAGGAGGTCAGAAGTCAAATGCATCATTAGTTTCAGTTGCGTAGTTAGTCTGTTATGATTTCTTTGTATTCTTTCTTGGATTCTTGTATTGATGATTAGACTCAATGCAATCAGTAAGGTCGAGTTTGTTTGGTGGAATTCCTGTGGCCAAACTTTGTTTTAATGCGGCAACATACTCGAATTTTAGAATTCCTCTTTCGACTTGAGCCTTCAGGAATTCGACCAGAAAGGAAACGCACTACAATTTCACAATTCTATTAAAATATTTAAAAACTTTTCGGTGGATGGTATTTTGGGATTACTACTATGAAACATACATGGCATTTACAAATCGCAAGAAATAAGTCATCACATCCTGTACCAAAAAACACTAACACCTCAAAGTCCACTCAGAAATTCTACAAAAGAAACAAGCCTAAAGCCAAAAAAGCTAACAATGATATCAAAGACTAATGGGCATCTTAATATACATAAATTAATCCCAACATTTGACTTAGATCTTTACTATTATTAGTTCTCAATTTTGACATTGATTCAGTTTAATTTGAACAAAGATTAACTCATATGAACAATTATATATCGGATCCTGAGGCCGGCAAAATCTGACTCGATTGACCAGCATAAATCTGAGCCGCAATATTTATGGATTGGTTAGGGGTTAGAAAACCCTAACAGGCATTTAAAAGGCTCGTGAAAGGCCAACTTGCATAACCCCACCTAATCCATTTAAATGTGTTGGGTTAGGATCGAATCATATATTTAGACTCGTTTAAACAATTTGGTCATTGAATACTTGGTGCTTACGATAGTTGATTTTATGCAGAACAAGGCAAGTTTGGGCATCTTTTTTACCTAAAAGTTAACCCATATATAGCCTTTAATTTTCATAAATTGGGTTTGGGCCAAGATTTCACAGGCTGGATTGGATAGGGTTAAATGGATGGACTATCTTTTAGGTTGGGTTGGTTTGATAACATTGGGAACAGTTGAAGTTACCTGATCAGTTTCAAAAGCGGGTTGGATATGGTTGACCGGAACTTCAACCCATAAAAACCTACTTTCACCTGTCCCAACTCATTTGCCACCCCTAAGATTCATTCTAGATTTATCAAAGTTTTGTTTTGTTGGTCCTATATGGTTAATTAGAAACATATGGTCGGCTAAGATATTTTAGACCAAGAACATTCAATGACTTGCCTCTTTTATATGATAATAATAATGAATGTCAGAGAGAATTTCCCCTGCAAACGTCCATAAGAAAAGCTGTAGGTACAAATCTTTCTCCCACCACTTCAATGCCGGCAGACACTCTCAATATCGACAGGCAGACGTAATTTTCACGCACAAGTTTCTCCTACAATTGTCCGCCAGACTGTAAGAGAAAATTTCACCCGGATGTCTTTCATCACAAGTCATTTATAGAGCATGTTTCTTTTTCCCCTTCTTTTTATTTGGTTGATCGGTAGGTCCCACAAACTCTCCCTAGGACTAAGCTATGGAAGATTTCTTTCTTGATAATACACTAAATCATTTGTGTATGTCCCTCACTTCCTCTTCCTCTTCCTCTTCCTCTTCCTCTTCCTGTTTTCTCTCCTTCTCCCTATTCCTTTTTCTTTTTCTCCTCTCTCTATTCTCCATTTGCTTTTTTGGTTTTCCTTGCTGCTTTTGCAATGGGATAGAACCCACAACATTCACCAGAGTCAAGGGATTGGTCCTGGTTATTACTGCGGAAGAGAGATGCATCACCGACTAAGCTACCAACTGATGTGCTCAATATCTCTTTTACAGTTGGCTCCTTCATTCTGACGGTAGTAATATTATAGAAGGTCGTAAACTTTATGTCATATGCTTACTAAAAAAAGCAACTGAAAAACTATTGGCAAAGCTTTTGACGCTTATTCCTAAAGTTCCAAATCCTTTGGATCTTTGAGATTATAAACCTACTAGTCTTGTGGGGTGCTTATATAGACTATTGGCAAAGATTTTGGCGAACCAACTAAAGACTGTTCTTCCACTTATCATTAGCCCATTCCAAGGGGCGTTTGTAGCTAATAGGCAAATTATTGATGGAGTTTTGGTTGCTAATAAGCTTATTAATTCTAGAAAAAGAACTAAAGTTGAGGGGGTTATCTTTAAGGTTGATTTGGAGAAGCTTATGATGATGTGGAGTAAAACTTTGTAGATTATTTGTTAAATAGATTTGGTTTTGGAAGAACTTGGCATGGGTGGATCCGTGAATGCATTTCTGCTGTTTCCTTCTCTGTTCTAATCAATGGCTCTCCATCAAGATTGTTAAAAAGCTTCTAGAGGTATTTGGCAAGGTGATCCTCTCTCTCCTTTTCTGTTTACTATTGTAGTGGAGGCCCTGAGTACTCTTATGGTGAGAGCTAGAGAATTTGGATGATTAGTGGTTTGCAGGTGACCCATGGTGGGGAGGTTGTCTCCCATTTACAATTTGCTGATGATCCCATTCTCTTTAGTTCTACCAAAAGAGAAGAATTATTGGCTTTAAAAAGAATTTTGAAGTGTTTCCAATTGGTCTCATGCTTAAAGGTCAATATTTCCAAGAGAATGTTAGTGGGGATTGGGTGTCCTAAAGAAACCATTCATTCTTTGACAACCATGATCAAATGTAAAGCAGAAAAGCTCCCTATATTATATCTTGGCCTTCTATTGTGGCAAGTCCGCAATCTAAGTCTTTGTTGGATTCAGTAAGTGATAAACTAGAGATGAAGTTGTCTACTTGGAAGAAACATTATTTATCTCTGGGTTGAAGGATCACGCTAATCAAGTCTTGCTCGTCTAATATCTCAGTGTATTTTATATCACTTTTTAAGATGCCAAAGTCTGTGGAGGAAAGGGTGGATCGCATTCGTAGGAATTTTTTGTGTGGGGGTGGGGGGGGGAGGTGATAAGAAGAAATTACATTTAATCAAGTGGAGTAAGGTGATTAAACAAAAAAGAAGTGCGGAATTGGGTCTTGATAAGTTGGAATTCAAGAATGTGTCTTTTTTTATAAGATAGTAGTGGAGATTTGGGGAGGAGAAAGAACCACTTCGGAGGAGGGTCTTTCTTGCAAAGTATGGTGCAGACAAGTGGAGGTAGTGGCTCAATCCGGGCCCAAAGTATTGTCGATTGGGTTTATGGGGTGCTATTGCTTCGGTCGTAGAGGCGTCTTCTATGAAATGGGAGGTGTTGTCAAAAGGGGCTAGTTATATGGTGGGGCAGGAAAATAATGTGAGATTTTGGTTGGATAATTGGGTGGGAGTAGGGCCTCTATATAAGTTATTTCCAGGATTTTTAGAGTGGTAATCAATAAGGAGATCCCTGTGATTGATTGTTAACAAGTAAGAAATGGTTCTTCGGTGTGAAGTATTACTCTTCGAAGAAGGCTTCGGTATTCAGAGGACATCCAATATAAGGAGCTTCTTAATATGCTTTTCAACATTTTTTTGTATGGGAATTCCTTGGATTATCGAATTTGGAAACCTTTGACATCTAGAGAGTTCTCAGCGGAAGTTTTTTACCTGGCCTTAGAAGGGAACCAATCTCCTATAACATTTTCTTCTCTTCTTTTGATGGGTCTGGGTCCTCCGAGGGTTGAGATTTTTTTGTTGGCTAGCTGTGGTGAGAAAGATTTTGACGACAGATAATTTGAGAAGAAGAGTGATATCAGCCTTGAATATTTCAGATATCTATGTGATGTGTCATAAGGATGTGGAATTAGATAGCCACCTTTTTCTTCATTGTGATGTAGCGGCCGGTGTTTAGGGTTATTTCTTGGGGAGATGCGAGATTGCTTGGTGTTGTCCAGAGAAGATTGTAGATGCGGCCGAGTCTTGGTTAGGAGGGCATTTTATTGAATCTGGCCTTTCTCTTTGGAAACTGCCTATTTTTGTTGTTTTATGGTCTATTTGGAAAGAAAGAAATGATAGAATATTCAAAGGTCTTTCTTCGTCTCTAATGAAGTTGATAGATTTGATTTTAATGAAGACTGCAAAATGGGCTTTGGTTAGGAAAGAGTTTTCTAACTTCACTCTTAATGACATCCTTATCAATTGGGAAGCTTGCATGAGGTGTGGCGCCTTTAAGGTTTCAAAGTCAATTGATTGGTCTCCTCCTCTCTTAGTGCATTCAAATTTAATATCAATGGTGCATCAAGAGGGAAACCAAGCTCGGCAGGTATTGGTGGTGTTCTTCAGAATAGCAATGGTGAGATATTGTTGATGTTTTCTAAGTTTGTGGGTGTGTGTAACTCCAATGAAGCGGAGTTCTTAGCTATTCTGAAAGCTCTTCGGTGCTTTTTAAGTCATTTTCATGGCAACCTTATTATGAAAAGTGACTCTTCTAATGCAGCGGCTTAGGTGTCTAATAAAAAGGCAACACTTGAAAGTTCCAATTCCATTTTAATGAAATTCGCGTGTTATTTACAAACTTAGATGTTGTCTTTCATCGTGTGCTTAGGTCAGCCAACTCTATGGCTGATGTTTTAGCAAAGTTGGGAGATGAGAAAAGTGTTCCTTGGGTCTATGTTGTTTAATTAGTCCCCTGTGAGCGGGTACATTGCTCTTATACTCTTTCTTTTTAGAGTTTTCATTTTCCTTTTTTTTATTTCTTTCTTCCCCTTTCTACTCTCTCCTTATTTTAATGAAAGTTTCTATTATCGACCAAAAAAAAAAAAAACAACTGATGATTGTAAAATTTGTCTTTAGAGAGGATGAAATCCAAGATTTTCATCAATGCACCATTCCCTCTCGCAAATTTATCGAATCGTGAGTATAATTCAGATCGGTATTAATTTAGGTTGAGCGCCAGAGTGAAAGTGAGGATGTTGAACTTGTATGTAGGGGGTCTTAAATAGTAACAAAGTTACATCTTAGGCGATTCATTGAGAGATAGAACTTAGCATAATATAACAACTTATTTGGGCCTGCCACCTATCAGTTTAAATTTTTGGGTTGGTACATAATATCTTACAAATAAGGTATATATAGATGCATGCACAAAAGGAAAAAAAAATACTTTTATCTTGTGCAAGAGAGTAAAAGTAAAAAGGCACAATGTGAGAGCAGTAGAAACTGCAGACAATGTGACTCTCTTTTGGAATTAGGATGAGTTTTACCCCTTAAGTAGAATGAACCCTTCCAATTTGACTCCTAAAGTAGAATGAACCCTTCCAATTTGACTAAGTTTTTTGCACCCGAATTTGCAAAAACTCTAACACATGCTCAAACAGAGAGGTTTTTGCCTTTGCATAAAACAGAAAACAAAGTTTTTAGGAAACTCTTTCGTTTAAGATTTTTAATGACCACCCATTACTCAAGCAATGAGCCCAATGCCCGCTAAAGGCCGAGCATCTGGCAACTCCCCAGAAAACGACACACCAACGGCTAGAATATATGCAACGGTGTAAAAGGGCTTTTTTTAATTAAATATATTTAACAAAAATAAGCAACGTACTACACGTTCATCTCCAAAACAGAGAGAAAAAAAAAAAAATTGGCCATGTTCATTCTATCTGTGGCTTACTTAAGCCAACAATTTGGTAGATGATCAACATTTCAGTTTACTAAACCATTAGCTCAGCATGTATTTCGTGCTTATAATCAAAATAAATATGCATAAGAGGAGAGAAATAAAATTCTTGCTCCATGAGCGATGAAAAGTCACCAGATAAAAGTTCAAACCATTTACATCAAGGGGATCAAAGACTCATTCTATCTGAAAACTTGCAATTAAGATAAGAACAAACATAAATGATGGATACATTTCTCTTGCAGTTCATTCTGAAAGAAAACTTATGATTACTGGGAACATTATTGCAGTGGTTTCATACCTAGAAAACCATTCCTCACATGTCGCTTATTCACAATAAAAAAGAAGTGCCTTGTTGAAGTTTCTCTACCATGAGTTGGAAAGTATCCTTATATGTACTGACTTGCCAGCTTACCTTCCTTGACAATGTAATTTTGTTCGGGGAAATCCTCTCCCTTGAAGTACCTCTCTAACATGTCTTTCACCCCAGCCGCATACCGTAACTACAACATATTAATTTACTATCAAAATGGGCAAAAAAAAAAAAAAACTAGTGCAAAATTGAGAGAAAAAGGACAAAGAACTCATGAAGAAGGCTTACTTGAGCATCAATGGTGGTGCCAGAGATATGAGGAGTCATTGCATGATTAGGCATGGATCGCCATGGGTGATCTTTAGGAGCTGGTTGCGGAAACCACACATCCCCACTGTAACCTGAAATAATAAAATCATGCAGCGTTTGGATTTGACAAGTTAAAATAAGTACCAATGTCACAATGTAACATAAGGCACGTACCAAAAGTCAACCATAAGTCAGCAAAGGAGAGAACACCTTATTTAATTCAAGAATTGGTACATAAAAGCTTTATCGATAATGGTATTACCCATTACTAAAATATATCAGATTGGAACCTGGCAAAGTGCCAATGAGGGAAATTCAGGAAACATTAGTGCCCAGAAACTTTTGAGACCAGTTATTTGAAGATCTGCATAATGCATATCATTTTGTCGGCCCAATAAAATGAGGAACAACTTGATTACTTGTCCTTGTGGGGACATAACCAAAAACTATAAGATAACCAAAATCTTTAAGACTTAGGGTTTGTTTGGCATCTCTACTCTTTTTCTTATAGACCCATCTAAAATAGGGCCATTAGAAAAAAAGCTATAAAAAAAAAGGAGGCTAGAATCAAAATGTGTTTGGTAATGTAAGGATCTAGTTTAAATAGATTTTTTTAAAATCAATAGTTGAAAGTTTTTCACAAATTTCTCGAGATCTATTACATATCAAACCTTAAAATTTGACCCTATAGCTATATTCACCTTCCAAAGAGATCTAACGGTTCAGATCTTATGTTTGGGGCCCACAAGTTTCAAAAACTAATATCAAATAATTCACTTTTTTAGTAAATATCTCAACATTGGTGATAATCCAATGGCTAAAATTTCATTTCACAGTTATCATTGACCTTATAAACATTTTTAACAGTTTGGATAGTGATTTATTGTTCTATAAGTAATAATAAATAAAGAAAACAAAAGGGATTGCCTGTGGACTAGTCTAAAATTAAACACATTACATCAATGGTTGAAAGTTTTTCACAAATTTGTCAAGATCCACAAGGCATCAAGCCTTGAAAATTGACTCCATAGCCGTTTTCAACCTTCCAAACATTTCCAACGATTGGGATTTTGTGTTTGGACCCCATAGAATTCAAAAAAATATATATCCAACTGTTCACATTTCTTGCACACATCTCGAGATTGGTGATGATCCATTGGCTGAAATTTGGAAGCATGGCTGTGTTTGATCTTTTGAACATTTCCAACAGTTTGGATCTTAATTTACCCTCTTGGATTTGAAAAAAAAATCGAAAAAACTAGGCTGGGTATGATCAACCCCAAAACACTAGCTCCGCCTCTTATTTTTGCCTTTATTTCCCAAGTACCTCACGAAGGGGGGTGTGGAAATAAGAGGGCATTGCCTCTACTTCTCTAAAATGGGCAGAAGCTAGAAAGTGCTGCCAAATACTCCATTTTTCCAAACATCCGCCTCTTTTAGGGAAATAGAGGAGTAGAGGGAAAAATTAGACCTGCCAAACAAGGTCTTAATTATGTTGCACCTCCAACTTCACATAAAGGTGATATATTAGCAGTCTTTGCAGTTTCTCAAAGCAGAAATTTAATGCCATGGAGAAGGTAAGCACTGCTTTATCATCATTCCATTGTCACACAATTCATATTTCAGAGGGACTTCCATTCCACAAATACAGCTAACTTTTGTCATGCATCACTGCAGACATCACAATTGAACAAGGAAGGTGTGTGTGGTGCATTACCTGCAATATGACCACTGGCACAAGCATCTGCAACAGCTTGGGCATCCATGATTGCCCCTCGAGCATTGTTCACAATGAGAACTCCCTTCTTCAACTTTGCAATCCTTTCTTTGTTGAACATTCCCCTGATACAAATTTCAAGTTTTTCATATTATGAGCTCACCTCTTCAATGCAAAACACAAACCACAGTCAATGATTCTCAAGGTGTAAAATTTATTGCTTTTTCAAATGATCCATATCTAGTTTATTCATTGATGATCTTTGCATAGTGAGAAGATCATATGCATGAGCTACTAGTGAAGAGAGTCTGGCCCAATACATGTCTCAGTAGGTTTAGGCAAGGTTCAAAATTATTGGTATTGGAAGGCGTCTCAGTTGGTCCCAGGAACAAGATGTATCACATATCAGAGCAAATTCTATTTATGGGAAAAGCAACTATAGAGCATAGATTTATACATACACACATTATTGAGCCATTTTCATGTTTTTTTCCCAAAGTTCACTCATAAATATTTGTGATTTTTTTTGGATTTTTATGAAAAGATAAGATCTTTTTTCAAAAATATGCCTACAAAGACAATTTCATTAGCTTTTTTCCCTCAATTTATATGGTCCATAGACCAATCCCTTAGATCTACATCAATAAAATATTTTGGAAGTGAATAAGATATAATATATCTGTTCCTTTCTTTTTCTTGCTCATTAATCAAAGTCCTTCAGTCGAAATTAGTTTGATGGGACAAGGTTCTAATGATAATGATGACTAATTAGGCATAAGTTAAGCATAGAGTTGGAATTAGTAACATTGGCATTTAGATTTAGATCATAAAACCTACAACCCTAGTTTATCATAAAGAATGTGATATTGCGATGGATGTCATGTCTTCAGTGATGGACACTGGTTCCCGAATTGGTGAGGGAAGGGGCCAGGGGGGATTTTTCCTTGCTTATGAAACAATTAACTAGTGTGCCAAAACTAGTGTAGTTATCTTGTTGATAAACTATGCACAGTATGGCCCACTCTTAACCAAAGGAAAATGTTGGATCAAATCCTCATCCATGAACTAGCATCAACCTGATTTTACTTGAAACAAAACTCATACTAACTGTGGAATTGAATTGATGCAGCCCAAGAGTTAGGGCTTGCGTGGAGGTGCCTAAGCACGTGTCCAAGGACACTTCAAACCGTCAAGATGACTTGAACACACAGGAGGACACACCTCTATGGAAAAACCCAATTCTATTAATCAACCAAATCTGAGAATCTCTTCTCTACAATGCCATATATATAGTAGAAACAAACTTAATGTGCAAGAAAACCCTACGCTAGTAATGGAAACTTTCCTAATTAACAATTTAATTAGAAATCTACTTAGAAATCTACTAATAATAATCCTAATCTAATTTGAAGAGGGCTGCTAGGGCCCAGACTGCATCATGAATTAACAAAATACAAGTGAAGAAGTTACTAACATATCATAGGTTCCTCAATTGCTCCTCAAATCCATTATAGAACCCCAGTTCTGCTGTGGGTGAATATAATTATACTGCCCATGAACTCTCCATGACATGTACTGTGTGGTTGCTTCATGAAACCTTATAAACCATTATTCCTCTCCACCAAGCTGCTACATGGAGTAGCCAGTTTTTCTAAAGTTGAGTTTGAGGGATTTAGCAAGTTAAAAATAGGCAAGAATAAAATGAAGGTCATGAATTTTCTTACTTGGTTTTCTCAGTAAGAGGAGTGTTGACTACAATTATGTCACACTTGGGAAGCATTGTCACGACCCCCCAATATTAACCTGGGGTTTCGTGAGATTAGGGCCAATATTTTTTTTTTCCTGTAATCATCATGACACATGGCTCCTTATCAATTTACCACAGGATCTTTAGTCCGCGGTGAGTTTAACATTTCATACCAACACAAATACCTGCGGAAGCAATATCTAGCAGTTGGCATTATCAAAATAATCAGAGTATTGCACATAAAAAGGGGTGTAAAGTTTAGAGTTTGAGTTCAAAGTTTAAAAGTTTATACCAAATATGTTAAATGCAAGCCCACCAAAAACTCAGGCTGCCAAAAGAATAATAATGAAAAGCATTAAGATCTCAAAATATGTTAGTCACTCATGTGCAGGTCTAGATGGATCAATATCCATCATTTGCACCCCACTCGGACTCAGCACCTGGCTCAAGCGCTTGTAGCGCTTCACCCTCCTCCGTCGCCTCGGGGTGGTAGGACTCGGTACCTATGCACCAAATACTACAACATCAGTCTACAACAGTAGATGGCAAGTGAATAAACATAAACCACAATAATATACAATGTCAAAATGGAATAAAGACATATATGATCATAAGAGTGATGAACAATAAAGGCATAAGAAAGAACGGAATCCTAATCCATAACTACACAATTACGCACAACCACATAAGCCAATATCCGAGTAAAACCCGGCCCAGAATACGGTGGCCCAAACCATCTTCGGATGCTAGGCATCCTGTCCAGAACAGTGGATCAGTCCGCCATAGGGTGCATCACACTCAGTCCAGAGTCATAGAGCACAAGGCCCCGTCCAGAACAGTTGGTCAAGCCGCCATAGGGTGCATCACACCCAGTCCAGAACCAGAAGGTACATCTGTACCATACCAATATCGATCTGCAGTCGTCCAGAAAACCCCGATCCAACACAACCCACGCA
This sequence comes from Sextonia rubra, assembly GCA_037013555.1. Taxonomy (NCBI): domain Eukaryota; kingdom Viridiplantae; phylum Streptophyta; class Magnoliopsida; order Laurales; family Lauraceae; genus Sextonia; species Sextonia rubra. The sequence continues at coordinate 1,593,108 of JASUAD010000007.1, forward strand.
TAGGCCGACTCAGTGGTGCGCGGACAAAGGTTCCTAAGTCAAATGTGAAGGGCTGGCTAAATCCAAACATACCATACAAATATTGAGGAACTACTCCACAACATAATTCGGTCCACAACCATAAATCCATACCCACAATGAGTAGTCCTCCCATATCCCAAACACCAAGCCAAGCCTCAACACGGTCCATACAATACCAATACAAGGTACAGTCGCTAAAAAGTCATAAACAATGTAATAACAATGCAAAGTATGCAAACCCGAAGGCCAAGGAAGATTTACAAGCCATGCCTAGGTCAATGATGGCAACTTGTGTACCTAACAACTCTACTCGAACTCCAGGTGATGTATGGTTGGGTAATTAATTTCATTTAAGTCAAAAGGATGCATAGCCCAGGTCCAACATCAACCGGATTCGGTTAGTTTGTACATTGTACACAAATCGTACCATCTATGAGAGGTACATTAGCTCCCCAATGACCCTCATAATAAGTCCTCAAATTACCCTCCAATATGCATGTAAAATGTCCCTACAATCAGTCCCACAATTAGCCCACACCCGGGCCTCCATCACCATAAAACAATCCCAATAAAATGGGGTTTAAATCCCTTCATTCTTCTCACACATCTTAACCTGCAGAAAATGGGTATCCCACCCCTTCATTTTCCACATTTAAATCACCTCCAACATACCAATCCATCACATACATTACCACACCTAAATCTAGCAGTTTTAACATAAAACCCAAAATGAGCAAAAGGGTGTACAATTGACAAATAGAATGCTAGAATCAATCAAATATACATGCACATCATTATTGAAATATGTTAATCCACTTGCCTTAGATGAAGAGGGTAAAATAGGGTATGCCTTGCTCACCAAAGAAACCCCAAAGAAGCTCAAACTCAAGAAAATCCAAACCCAACTCAAATCAAACCTACAAAAACGATTAAGAGAAGCTAATGAGCATGCCAAAAATCTATTTTAGTTAAAACTCTAATGACCTAGTTTATGGGGGAGGAAAACCTTACCTAGGGTTGTTTGGTTTGGGGGAAAACTTGGAAAATGGGTTCCTTGGGAAGATGAAAGCTTGAGGAGGAAGATGGAAGGAGAAGGAGAAGCTCCGGTGGCGGCGGTAGGCGTGGATCCCGGCGGTGGCAGCAAGAAGGAAGGAAATGGGAAAAAGGGGAAATAAGGGAAATAGAAAAAGAAGGAAGAAAGGAAGAGGGAGTGGGTGGTGGTGGTGGTTGCCGGACAACAGGGAGTCCGGATCTTGGGTGGGTGATCGATCGAGAGTGGAGAGGGGAGATGGGCGTCGCTGTTGGTGAGAGGGAGTGAGAGATGAGAAATGAGAGTGAAGAGAGAAAGGAGAATGAAAAGAAAAGAAAAGAAAAGAGATGGGGAGGAGAGAGGCTCGTCTCTGGATGGGGGGAGTGAAATGAGTGAGGGAGTGAAGTGAGAGAGTGAGGGGAGAGAGGAAATGGGTTGGGATTTAAGTAAAATTACAAAACTGCCACTCATATTAATAACTTGGCTAAAACTTGTTTTGTCCATAACTTGTGAACCATAAGTCGGATTGAGTCACTGTCAACGCCACTGTTCATGAAATAAAATTAGCTTTCCAATGACTATACTATTGGCATGGTTTCGAGGAAGAGAAATTTTGTCCTATTTTAATGGGTTTTTGGGTATTTTTCCATAAAAAGGCTTAATTTTAGAAAATGAGGTATTTGGTAGACAAGATGGGTCTGAATCGGTTCAGATAAAAGGATAAGGCTAATGGAATTAGGAGAGCTACCCCATGAGCCCAAACTTCACAATTCGCAAAAGCTACGAAAAAGGCCTCTACACTTCCTAAAATTGCTAACTACCCCCTACGAAGTTTAGACAAACTCGAAACCCAATAAAACTGCGCACACACGATCCTAATGCTAAAACAGACACACTTAGACTCTAACGGCTTATTTAGCTATAATACAACTTAATCTATAATAATAGTATAATTAAGGTGCGGAACGTTACATTCCTTCCCTCTTAGGACATTTAGTCCTCCAAATGCCTAACGTACCTCAGGAAGAAGATCCGGGTACTGCCTCTTAACTTGGTCTCTAAGCTCCCAAGTGGCTTCCCTTGGACTGTGGTGTTCCCATTGAACCTTCACCCGGTGAATCGTCCGCGTCCTCAAAATCTGCTCCTTCGTATCTATGATCTGCAAAAGGTCGCTCCACATAAGTAGCATCTGGCTGAAGTTCTAGTGGCTCATACTGAAGAACATGCGAAGGATCTGCTACATATTTCTTCAACATCGAGATATGGAAGACATTGTGAACCCCTGCCAACTCTGCTGGAAGAGCCAATCTGTAGGCAACTTCTCCCACTCTCTCTAAAATCTCAAAAGGGCCGACGAATCTACGAAACAATTTGCCCTTCTGTCCAAATCTCAACGTTCCTCTAATAGGTGACACCTTTAGAAATACATAGTCACCGACCTCAAACGCAAGATCTCTTCTCTTCAAATCAGCAAAACTCTTCTATCTGCTCCTGGCCACTTTCAATCTATCATGAATTTGCTTCACTTTCTCACTGGTATCGCTGACAATGGAAGGACCGTGGAAACTCCTGACACCAACCTCTTCCCAACATATCGGAGTCCTGCATCTACGCCCGTACAAAGCTTCGAAAGGTGCCATGCCAATGCTGGAGTGATAGCTATTGTTATAAGCAAATTCACATAAGGGAAGACTTTTCGGCCAATCTTTCCCAAAATCCAATACACAAGCTCGTAACATATCCTCCAATGTCTGATTGGTCCTCTCTGTCTGTCCATCTGTCTGAGGATGATATGCAGTGCTGAAGCTCAAAGTAGTACCCAAAGCATTCTGAAGCCTAGTCCAAAACTTGCCTAGAAACCTCGGATCTCTGTCTGAGACAATTGAGACCGGAACACCGTGCAACCTGACGATTTCATCCATATACATCTCAGCCAACTCGTCCCTTGGTGTTTTTAGGCTCATAGGAAGAAAGTGAGCAACTTTGGTCAATCTATCAACTATGACCCAAATACTATCCTTATTATGCATCGGTGGCAATCCTGAGATAAAGTCCATCGTAATATGCTCCCATTTCCAATTTGGAACTGCCAACTGTTTCAAAAGTCCTGGGGGTCTCTTGTGCTCTGCCTTGACCTGCTGGCATACTAAGCACCTTGAAACAAACCCTGCAATTTCCTTTTTCATGTTGTTCCACCAATAATAGCTACGCAGATTCTGATACATCTTTGTGCTACCTGGGTGGATGGTGAAACGAGAATGATGCGCCTCTGTCAATATCTCATTCTTTAGCTCTTCTATGTTTGGCACACACAATCTATCCTGAAAATACAAAACACCCTCTATCAATCTGAAGTCTAGCCTGCTATCAATCTGTTCAATCACTCTAACTAACTCTGGATCCTCTGACTGCCTGTTCTTAATCCTGCTCAAAATTTCTGGTTCCCAAACAAACATGCTGGCCAATAGAACCTTATCACCGAATGGCTGCAAATCTACTCCCATATCCAAGAAAATCTCTACCCATGACCACTCAGCTCTCATGCATGCATTGGTCGCTGCTCTTCTGCTTAGTGCATCAGCCACTACATTTGCTTTCCCGGGGTGATATTTGATCGGAAAGTCAAAATCTTTTATGTATTCCATCCACCGAGTTTGCCTCATGTTAAGCTCTGGCTGCGTAAACAAGTACTGGAGACTGCGGTGATCCGAGTGAACCTCAAACTTCTCCCCGTACAAGTAGTGTCGCCACATCTTCAGAGCGAAAACCACTGCTGCAAGCTCAAGATCATGAGTAGCATACTTTTTCTCATGTTCCTTAAGTTGTCTGGACCCATAGGCCACTACTTTTTCATCTTGCATAAGTACACAACCCAATCCAACTCCTGAAGCATCTGTGTAGATCACAAATTTGCCATCCTTTGTAGGAAGTGTTAGCACTGGAGCTGTAGTTAGTTTGCTCTTCAACTCCTGCAAGCTAGCCTCGCACTCCTCAGTCTATACAAAAGGTACATCTTTTCATGTCAACTTAGTCAGTGGTGCTGCAATCGTAGAAAATCCTTTCACGAACCTCCTGTAATAACCAGCCAAACCCAAGAAACTACGGATCTCAGACACTGACGTCGGACTTTGCCAGTTAACCACTGCATCTATCTTTGTGGGATCCACTGCTAAGCCTTCCTTGCTGATAATATGACCCAAGAAAACCACTTGCTCCAACCAAAATTCACACTTGCTCAGTTTGGCGTAAAGTTGATGATTCCTCAATGTTTGCAATGCTGTCCTCAAATGTTGCTCATGCTCCTCTCGAGACTTGGAATAGACCAACACATCATCTATAAACACAGCCGTAAACTGATCAAGAAATGGAGCGAAGATCTTGTTCATCAATGCCATGAAGACTCCAGGAGCATTCGTCAATCCAAAAGGCATCATTAGAAACTCATAGTGGCCATATCTAGTCCTAAATGCTGCCTTCTGAATGTCCTGCTCTCTAACCCTGAGCTGATGATAGCCTGATCTCAAGTCAATCTTTGAAAAGAATTCAACTCCCTGAAGCTGATCAAACAACTCATCGATCCTTGGGAGTGGATATTTATTCTTGATCGTGACCTGATTCAGTTGCCTATAATCACTGCACATCCTCATAGAACCATCTTTTTTCTTCACAAAGAGTACTGGTGCTCCCCATGGTGACACACTAGGCCTTATAAAGCCTTTATCCAACAAGTCTTGCAACTGAATTTTCAATTCCCTCAGTTCTGCTGGTGCCATTCTGTATGGAGCTTTCGAGATCGGCGTTGTCCCCGGAACTAGCTCGATCATAAAGTTAACCTCTCTGATCGGTGGTAAGCCTGGAATCTCCTCTGGAAATACATCCGGGAACTCACGAACTACCGGTATCTGGGATATATCCTCCACCTCTTTGGATTGTTTATCCTCCATGATAAACGCCAAGTATCCTTCACTGTTTCTGCAAAAACTTCCCTCTGTTGGCGCCCCATCATCATTGTAAGGTCTCCTGACAAGCCATCAACAAACCTCCTGATCTTCTCCGCTGTTGGTGTGATAAGCGTGGGAGCGTAACGAGATAGCTTAATAAACTGGTACTCATATTCTTGAACTATCATGGTGCCCTGCGTTAGGTTCTGAAAATCTTTCCTCCACTGATCTCTCAAGTACTCTGGAACGAACTTGTCAAGGAACTCCTTCGAGAAAGTTCCCCATGCCTCAGCCTCTACCACTGTGTCTGAATGAATTACAGCTTTCTCAGTATCCCACCATTGGCGAGCAATCCCACTAAGCCTGTAGGCAGCTAACTCAACTTGTTGCTTTTGAGTACACCTGAAAACAGCAAAGATTTTCTCTAATTGTGCTATGAATTCGTCTGCATACATTGGGTCCCCTGAACCATCAAACTCAGGTGGGAACCTCTTGCTGAATTTTTCAAACAAGTCATTTGGATCAACTTCCCTGGGTGGTAGAATGACCTGAATTGGCTCTCTGGCTCTTTCAGCGGCGGCTAGTAATTGAGCTTGAAAAACAACCCTGTCTTCATCAGCTCTAGCCTGATCAGCGGCTCTTTCCTCTCTAGCTTGTTGTCTTTCTGCAACCCTTTCTGCCTCTAAGGCTCTCATCTGTGCGGTATGAGCATTCTGAGCTTGGACAAGAGCTTGGAGTAATTGATTAAAGCGCGGATCTAAGGAATTACAATCATCCCCATTATTATCCTGAGACCGGCGCCCCTGATGAGCCATAGTCTACAAAAGAACTGGGAAGGTTAAATACCTACCAAACCTATGCTAGAAAGCAACTCTATAGACTTTATACACAAAACAAGTAAAATCCATCTAACGAAAAATCGAAATCCTCACACGCGTCCTATTGTTTCTATCCATTTTTATTTCCTAGAAACACGCAGGGCTCTGATACCAACTGTCACGACCCCCCAATATTAACCTAGGGTTTCGTGAGATTAGGGCCAATATTTTTTTTTCCTGTAATCATCATGACACATGGCTCCTAATCAATTTACCACAGGATCTTTAGTCCACAGTGAGTTTAACATTTCATACCAACACAAATACCTGCGGAAGCAATATCTAGCAGTTGGCATTATCAAAATAATCAGAGTATTACACATAAAAAGGGGTGTAAAGTTTAGAGTTTGAGTTCAAAGTTTAAAAGTTTATACCAAATATGTTAAATGCAAGCCCACCAAAAACTCAGGCTGCCAAAAGAATAATAATGAAAAGCATTAAGATCTCAAAATATGTTAGTCACTCGCGTGCAGGTCTAGATGGATCAATATCCATCATTTGCACCCCACTCGGACTCAGCACCTGGCTCAAGCGCTTGTAGCGCTTCACCCTCCTCCGTCGCCTCGGGGTGGTAGGACTCGGTACCTATGCACCAAATACTACAACATCAGTCTACAACAGTAGATGGCAAGTGAATAAACATAAACCACAATAATATACAATGTCAAAATGGAATAAAGACATATATGATCATAAGAGTGATGAACAATAAAAGCATAAGAAAGAACGGAATCCTAATCCATAACTACACAATTACGCACAACCACATAAGCCAATATCCGAGTAAAACCCGGCCCAGAATTCGGTGGCCCAAACCATCTTCGGATGCTAGGCATCCTGTCCAGAACGGTGGATCAGTCTGCCATAGGGTGCATCACACCCAGTCCAGAACCAGAAGGTACATCTGTACCCTACCAATATCGATCTGCAGTCGTCCAGAAAACCCCGATCCAACACAACCCACGCATAGGCCGACTCAGTGGTGCGCGGACAAAGGTTCCTAAGTCAAATGTGAAGGGCTGGCTAAATCCAAACATACCATACAAATATTGAGGAACTACTCCACAACATAATTCGGTCCACAACCATAAATCCATACCCACAATGAGTAGTCCTCCCATATCCCAAACACCAAGCCAAGCCTCAACACGGTCCATACAATACCAATACAAGGTACAGTCGTTAAAAAGTCATAAACAATGTAATAACAATGCAAAGTATGCAAACCCGAAGGCCAAGGAAGATTTACAAGCCATGCCTACGTCAATGATGGCAACTTGTGTACCTAACAACTCTACTCGAACTCCAGGTGATGTATGGTTGGGTAATTAATTTCATTTAAGTCAAAAGGATGCATAGCCCAGGTCCAACATCAACCGGATTCGGTTAGTTTGAACATTGTACACAAATTATACCATCTATGAGAGGTACATTTGCTCCCCAATGACCCTCATAATAAGTCCTCAAATTACCCTCCAATATGCATGTAAAATGTCCCTACAATCAGTCCCACAATTAGCCTACACCCGGGCCTCCATCACCATAAAACAATCCCAATAAAATGGGGTTTCAATCCCTTCATTCTTCTCACACATCTTAACCTGCAGAAAATGGGTATCCCACCCCTTCATTTTCCACATTTAAATCACCTCCAACATACCAGTCCATCACATACATTACCACACCTAAATCTAGCAGTTTTAACATAAAACCTAAAATGAACAAAAGGGTGTACAATTGACAAATAGAATGCTAGAATCAATCAAATATACATGCACATCATTATTGAAATATGTTAATCCACTTGCCTTAGATGAAGAGGGTAAAATAGGGTATGCCTTGCTCACCAAAGAAACCCCAAAGAAACTCAAACTCAAGAAAATCCAAACCCAACTCAAATCAAACCTACAAAAACGATTAAGAGAAGCTAATGAGCATGCCAAAAATCTATTTTAATTAAAACTCTAATGACCTAGTTTATGGGGGAGGAAAACCTTACCTAGGGTTGTTTGGTTTGGGGGAAAACTTGGAAAATGGGTTCCTTGGGAAGATGAAAGCTTGAGGAGGAAGATGGAAGGAGAAGGAGAAGCTCCGGTGGCGGCGGTAAGCATGGATCCCGGCGATGGCAGCAAGAAGGAAGGAAATGGGAAAAAGGGGAAATAAGGGAAATAGAAAAAGAACGAAGAAAGGAAGAGGGAGTGGGTGGCGGTGGTGGTTGCCGGATAACGGGGAGTCCAGATCTTGGGTGGGTGATCGATCGAGAGTGGAGAGGGGAGATGGGAGCCACTGTTGGTGAGAGGGAGTGAGAGATGAGAAATGAGAGTGAAGAGAGAAAGGAGAATGAAAAGAAAAGAAAAGAAAAGAGATGGGGAGGAGAGAGGCTCGTCTCTGGATGGGGGGAGTGAAACGAGTGAGGGAGTGAAGTGAGAGAGTGAGGGGAGAGAGGAAATGTGTTGGGATTTAAGTAAAATTATAAAACTGCCACTCATATTAATAACTTGGCTAAAACTTGTTTTGTCCATAACTTGTGAACCATAAGTCGGATTGAGTCACTATCAACGCCACTGTTCATGAAATAAAATTAGCTTTCCAATGACTATACTATTGGCATGGTTTTGAGGAAGAGAAATTTTGTCCTATTTTAATGGGTTTTTGGGTATTTTTCCATAAAAAGGCTTAATTTTAGAAAATGAGGTATTTAGTAGACAAGATGGGTCTGAATCGGTTCAGATAAAAGGATAAAGCTAATGGAATTAGGAGAGCTACCCCATGAGCCCAAACCTCACAATTCACAAAAGCTACAAAAAAGGCCTCTACACTTCCTAAAATTGCTAACTACCCCCTACGAAGTTTAGAAAAACTCGAAACCCAATAAAACTGCGCACACACGATCCTAATGCTAAAACAGACACACTTAGACTCTAACGGCTTATTTAGCTATAATACAACTTAATCTATAATAATAATATAATTAAGGTGCGGAACGTTACAAGCATTGCATCAACATCTTCTTCAAATTTTGCCCCCAACTGATTCTCAAGCTCTTTATCCATCTTGAGTCGATCATGGTAGAGGAGATTACAGTTAAAAGGCTTCAAGCGTTGGAGCAAAAGCCTTCCAATACGCCCCGCACCAAACGTCCCAACTGTCTTTCCTTTAAGATCATAAGCTCTGTGAGCAATGGCAGCAACATTCCAATCTCCTTTGATCACCTGATGATACCAAGGTAAGAAATTGCGAATGAGAATGAGAATTCTCATTAGCTCATCTTCTGCAACCGAGACCACATTGCTTCCAGTGACCTCGGCAACTGTCAATCCAGCAGCAGCTGCTGCTTTTAGATCAACATGGTCAGAACCTATACCAGCAGTGAGAAGAAGTTGGAGATTCTTGGCTTTCTTGATCCTTTCTGCAGTCACATAGGCTGGATGGAAAGGGGTGGATATGAGGACATGAAGATCTGGGATATGCTTCTCAAGTTCTGCATTCAAAACATACGTTTTAATAAGGAACCACCATTCTAAATCTAGTGATTAAACAAATGAAATAATCATAAATAAGTAAAAGCGAAATTATTATTCTCTTCTTCTTGTTCATATCCCCTTTTTTTTATCAGTAACAAAAGATTTTATTCGAACAAAAGAGCTACAAGAAAACATAAACACCAACCTAACCAGTTGGATGAGAACGGCCCCTTATCCAGGTGGTAAGGAGTTGTTTTCACATGGCTATCCAGGGTTTGAACCTTAGGTATGCCACCTTTTCCTGCTAGTGCAGGCTTTTCTTCCCACATGTGTGGGCTGCCTACGCACATGTGCAGGCTTTCTTCCCACGTGTGCGGGCTTCTTTCCCACTTAAGTGGGCTGTCTTCCCATATGTGCAGGGCTCTCGATTGGGTCCCAACCCCTTTGGCTAGGGTACCAAAAAAAAAAAAAAACTAACTAATTAGATGACTGGTATAAATGCATTATACTGCTTATCCTTCTTTTCCTACAATGTTTTTTTTTCTTTTTTCTTTTTTCTTTTTCTTTTTTTTTTGACAAATCAACAATATTTTAAAAGGTGAATAAGCTGGTTTTGAGCTAGTAAATGAAAAAGAGAGGAAGAGGAAGAATATATCAAGAAAAGTGACAACTTAAAAGACGATTGCATGGAAAAAGAAGAAGACAAATTTACTGACAGAAATAAATGTGTGTCATCATGAAACACTCAAAACTCTTGAAATTGTACTTCATTGAAGTATTTAGATTTTAAACCTATGAGTTATGACCATGGTAGTTTGCTTGCGATTATTAGTATGGTACTTAGTACTAAGGTTCTTTTCCAGTTCTCATTTTTCTTATAACCTGTCATTCTCTTTGAACAAGCTTAGATATGGATGCTGTAGAAAAAAAACTGAGCAAAATGCATTTACTAGTTATAAAGTATGGCATAATGACAGAAGGTAAGAAGTAAATATGCTTGTGCTTATCTTCATGTTTCTCCTTGAAGATGTACCTAGCAAAATTAGGGTTGCAAGCAGGCATGTGCCTCATGCCTCAAGGTCGTAGGGCTTGAGTTGGGCCTTGAGCCTTGTCTAAATTGGACTTGGTTAGCCACCACCTTTGCATAGCCCATTCATTTTCTCATTTGTTATCAATTCAAAAGCTCTTCTACATCAGAGGTTGTGCCTGAGTCCTTTAGGTCCCTAGTGGAGAGGTGGGGATTGTCAAGTCTTGAATTTTTATATTGGGTCATATCGGTTTGTCGGGTTTGAGTTGGGTTAAGAGGGTCAAATAAATCGGTTTAACACATTTGGGCCTGAGTTAATGGACCCTTTTTGGGCCAGAGGACTCTTTTTGAAATTTCTTAAAACCCACTAGGAAGCAGGGGGCCCTTCCTTGTAATTTAGAAAAACCCCCTCTCTTATATAAACTCTACTCTTAGGGTTTCTCCCCCTTTCTCTAACCCTCTTCTTTTCTTTTCAACCAAAACCCTAGAGGCTCTCTAAGGGGGAAACCAAGGTGGGCTCTTCCAAGCTTTGATCTTTAGATCTACTTTGGCTTCAAGATCCAGGCAAGTGGATAGCTAAAACAATGATTTTTGGTTCTTGCAATATGTTTTAGTTGCTCGTTGATTTACACACCTTTTGACATGACTTCTTTTTGTTTGGATTAATGGCTTTTGGGGGTAATAGTTGTGGGTTGATTTTCTTCCAGACTTATAAAGATGAGTTAGGTTTGTGTTTTGTTTTTAAAAAAAAAAAAAATTGGAGCAACCGCTGCCTAGGCAGCAGGCCAGGTGGGCTGGGCCGGCCTGGCTGGTCTGGGCCCAAGTGCGGGTCTGGGCCCGTCAGCCCATTTTCTCAAAAAAAAAATATATTATTAAATATATATATTTATACACAATATTACTAAATAAATAATTAGGTTAGGATATTCTTATAAGGATTAAAAGGTTAAGTTTTGATTAATGGTTTAGTATTTTAATGGAGATTAGGTTTTATTAAATTAATTTTAATTTGATGTTATTAGAAATGTATCTTGGATTATTTATAAACTTAATTGAGAATTAAGAAATTTTGATTAATGTTCATTTAGGTTGATTGAAATAAACTAAAAAGGTATTTGGTAGCGATTAAACCGTAAATAGAATGTATTTATAATTTTAAATTTGATTCTTAATGAGTTAGATTTCAAATTGGGAGCCGAAATTTGTACCTTCTGTTTTGTATAAAATGATAATGTGTATTTGTACACGACAATGATATTAAGGAATTAATTATTTTCTTTCCCCTTTTTGATCGTGACTTGATTTAACTTTGGATTCAGAAATTGAACATCTTTTACCTAATTTGTAAAACACACTAATTATATATAATTGGATTAGATGAATTATGTCTTTTAGGAATGTTAGTTGAATGTTCACATGAGAATTAGACTAAATGCAGAATGGGAATGTGAGGTTCGGGATGCACCACATGATAGGCACCAAAAGTAGTATATCGGCATCGTGGACTCATATTTCCATTGTGATAGAGAGTTAGTTCTTATGTGCATATTTATCTAACTTGACCGTTGGTGGATTAGTGCTTACCCTCAAGAATTTGAATTGACACACGTTCATAATACACTTTCAAATTTAAGTACTCTAAATACTCAAAATGGTATTGGATTGAATGTTGGGATTGAGGGTTTCATATCATAGTTCATTCTGCATCGATATACGTATGTATTTGTAAATAAGTATATTTACATATATGTATCTGACCGACTGCAGTTCGGAGGTGGACGTACGCCATCGGGTCAGTGTATACTGTAGAAATAGTATACAGCTGTGCCTTCTGTTATTATCTGCGGGATTACCCGTTTCTGTTATCTGTATACGGGATTACCCGTTTCTGCATATTTATCTACGGGGATACCCGTTTCTGTGCATTCATGCCATTGGGGTTTGCATCTGATTTATTTTGGTTCATAATGAATATATCATTTAAATCAGTTGATTAATTCATTGTTTCAGTTTACCCTCTTGCCAGATTATGTCAATTTGACCCACTACTTTTGGGTGTCTAGGTTCCGTTGCCGGTGCCGAACCGGAGGGTCAGGCGACGCAGGAAATTCCGCCAAATGGCAGAGTTGTTGAGTGGAGCACTGATGACATCATCTAAGGTGTCCTAGTGCGGTGCTGAGTTCGAGAACTTAGGATTATGTAATGATGCCATGTTTGAGCCATTAGTTATTAATTTAAGTTTGGTTGTTTTGAAATTTTAACTCTAATTGTGATGCTTCGAAGCACTTGACTCTGGTTTTATTATTAATGAGATTGATTATCTTATTGTGATGTAATATCCGTCTGCGATGAGCATGGATTTTAGTTTCGCGAGTGATTATGGTCGCTTGATCACCAAGCATAGCCTCACGCAGGACTTCGATCCACCCGGAATTGGGGCCCGTGCTGTTTATGTTTAGAAAAATTTTAATTGGCCCCAATTCTCACACCCCTGGAACCGGTTTTGGATCCGGCCCAGTTTTGGGGGGCATGACAGATGGTATCAAAGCCGGTCAAGTTCTAGAAGTTCTAAAAGATGCTAGAACGTAGGTCCGATGTGAGGATTAAAAACGTTAAGTGGGAACGTTGGGGTTTTTGGCATTCATAATCGTATTCAAACTTTGGCAAATGTTTATAAGTTATAGGAGTTTGTTACTTTCCGCATTTTTGGTCGTTTAGTCGCAAATATATAGGGGATTACCAAAAAGGTGGCCTAGACTACTTTTCATAATCTGTTTCCCAAGAAGTACGTACCAGAGCATGTTTGCATTTAGAAGCGAATAGAGTTTGATAGATTGAAGCAAGGGAATCCGTCTGTTCGGGAGTATGAGCTGCAGTTTATTCGTCTCTCTCGTTTCGCACCAACCTTCATCACTCTAGAAAGTAAGAGGATTCGACGATTTCTTGATGGCCTTCGACCAAATATACTGCTTCATGCCAAGTCACAAGTTCTAAATACTTACCAGGCATTTTTTGGATAAGGCATTTTGGGCCAAGGAGGTGATTAGACGCATGGCCCCTACAAGCCAAGTCAAGCAGAAAGTTACTCTGTCTTCGGTTTCACAGTACCAATTTAATAAGCAAATGAGGGAGTCTTGTGGCATTTGTGGCAATAATCACCCTATAACTAAGTGTTGGCGACAGAAAATAGTTAAGTTATAGTTGATGATGACACAAGGTGCAATTGTGAGATCAAAGAAGAAGGTTGTTATTCATATGATTTCAATTATTAAGGCTATAAAGTTGTTGAGGAAAGGTTATGAGGGGTGTATAGCGTTTATCACGGAGGATAAACGGACTAAAGTGGTGGAGGAGATACCAGTGGTATCTCAGTTTCTGGATGTTTTTCCCGATGATATTCCTAAATTGCAGCTGGTCCGTGAAATTGATTTTTCAATTGAGCTTGTTCCAGGCATAGCCCCGATCTCAAAAGCCCCTTATAGAAGGCCCCAGTGGAGTGGAGAGAACTCAAGGAGCAATTGTAAGAGCTTTTGAACAAGGGTCGTATTAGACCAGGTGTCTCTCCTTGGGGGGGCTCCAGTGTTATTTGTGAAGAAAAGGATGGTTCTATGAGAATGTGCATTGATTATAAACAACTAAATCAAGTGACCATCAAGAATAAGTACACTCTACCGCGAATCGATGAATTGTTTAATCAATTGCAAGGTGCTCAATATTTTTCTAAGATTGATCTGAGGTCAGGATATCATCAGTTGAGGGTACGAGATTAAGATATTTCAAAAACTACATTCAGAACTAGATATGGTCACTACGAATTTTTGGTGATGTCGTTTGGGTTGACAAATGCCCCAGCAGCTTTTATGGCTATGATGAATAGGGTTTTTGCACAGTACTTGGATAAGTTTGTGGTGGTGTTTATTGATGATGTACTTGTATATTCGAAGAGTCGGGAAGAGCATGCTCAGCATCTTCGTACTTCATTGCAGTTATTGAGGGAATACCAATTGTGTGCTAAGGCAAGTAAAAGTGAATTTTGGTTGGGAACAGATGGGATTCGTTAGTCACATCATCTCCAGGGAAGGTTAAGCGGTGGACCTAACAAAGATTGAACCAGTGGTAAAGTGGGATAGGTCGAAATAGTGTCAAAGATCCGAAGTTTCCTAGGCCTCGCAGGATCTTACCGCAAATTCATTAAAGGATTTTCCACAATAGTAGCCCCACTGTCGAGATTGACTCGTAAGGGAGTTCCTTTTGTGTGGAATGAGGATTGTGAACAAAGTTTTCAGGAGTTGAAAAGGAGGTTGACCAGAGCTCTTATACTGACATACTCGTTGGCAATGATGTTTTGTGATTTTTACCGATGCATCTGGAGTTGGACTTAGTTGTGTTCTCATGCAACATAGGAAGGTAGCAGCGTATGGGTCTCGACAGAACATAAATGAAAGTATGCAACTCATAACTTGGAGCAACCAGCAGTGGCCTTTGCTTTGAAGATATGGAGACATTATCCTTACGGAGCTACTTTTGAAGTGCATCAGACCATAAGAGCCTTCAGTATCTCTTTACACAGGGCGATTTGAACATGAGACAGAGGATATGGATGGAGTATATTAAGGATTATGATTTTGGGTTGAAGTACCATCCAGGAAAAGCTAATGTAGTGGTAGATGCTCTAAGTAGAAAAGCGACGTTCATTGGAGGATTAATTGCAAAATACTTCTGGATTCGTTGTTTGGAAAATATGGTTATTTATTTTCAGCCTATCAGTGAGCAAGTAGTGTTGGCTAGTATATTCTCACGGGAACCGGAATTACTTTTGAAAATCAGAGAATACCAGTTGCTCGACCCCGAGATAGCAAGAGTTAAAGATCATATGCATGAGAGGCCTGATTTTAGGTTGGAAGATAATATTTTGTATTATAAAGGAAGAATTTGTGTGCCTGATTTTCCAGAATTGAAGGATGAAATCATGGTCGAGGCACACTATACTTGGTATACTATTCATCCAGGCAGTACCAAGATGTATCACGATCTGAAGGATCACTATTGGTGGAAGAATATGAAAAAGGATATTGCAGAATTTGTTGGAAAATGTTTGGTCTGCCAGCAGATTAAAGCAGATTATAGGAGACCCTCGGGTCTTTTGCATCAGTTGGAGATTCCTCAGTGGATGTGGGAGCACATTACTATGGACTTCGTGTCTGGATTGCCTCATACTAGAAAGGGATTTGATGCTATTTGGGTGATAGTGGACCATTTGACTAAGTCAGCCCACTTTGTACCATTCAAGACTGGTCAAGGAATGGAGAAAAAAACAGATTTGTATATTAAGGAAGTGGTGAGATTGCATGGAGCATCGGTTTCTATTGTCTCCGATCGGGATAGTAAGTTTGTATCTCGGTTTTGGGTATCACTGTAGAAAGCCTTAGGAACCAAACTGAGTTTTAGTACAGCCTATCATCCCCAAACAGACGGATAAACAGAGCGGACAAATCAAACACTGGAGGATATGCTAAGGGCATGTGTCTTGGATTTCAAGACTAGTTGGGATGAAAGTTTGGCTCTATGTGAATTCGCGTACAACAATAGTTACTACTCTAGCATTGGCATGGCGCCTTTTGAAGCTTTGTACGGAAGGAGATGTCGAACCCCTATATGTTGGTCGAATTTTGGAGCTCGTGGTTTTCATGGACCGTCTGTGGTTGGAGAGTCCAGTGACAAGATAAGACAGATTCGGGAAAGGTTGAAGGTTGCCTGCAGTCGTCAAAAGAGTTATGCTGATAAAAGGAGGAAAGAGTTGAAGTTTGAGGTTGGTGACCATGTATTTTTGAAGGTATCACCTACGCATGGTACATTGCGGTTTGGGCAGAAAAGGAAGCTTTCCCGAAGATATGTGGGACCGTTCCAGATTATTAGCAAGATTAATGACGTGGCTTATCGGTTAGCACTGCCACCAGAGTTGTCGGGTGTTCATAACGTCTTCCATGTTTCTATGTTGAGGAAATATGTAGCAGACCCTTCACACGTGTTGCAATATGAGCCATTGCTAGTGCAGGATGATACAACTTACACTAAACAACCGGTGGGGATTGTCGATACCAAGGAGCAGGTGTTGAGAAACCGTGTCATCCACTGGGTGAAGGTTCAATGGAGTTATCATCGCCCAGAGGAAGCAACGTGGGAGCTTAGAGACGAAATGCAGCGACAGTATCCGCACCTTCTTCCAAAGGTATGTTAGTCATTTGGAGGACCAAATGTCCTTTAAGGGGGGTGAGATGTCAAGTCCTGAATTTTTATATTGGGTCATACCAGTTTGTCGGGTTTGAGTTGGGTTAAGAGGGTCAAATAGATCGGTTTAACACATTTGGGCCTGAGTTAATGGACCCTTTTTGGGCCAGAGGACTCTTTTTGAAATTTCTTAAAACCCACTAGGAAGCAGGGGGCCCTTCCTTGTAATTTAGAAAAACCCCCTCTCTTATACAAACTCTACTCTTAGGGTTTCTCCCCTTTTCTCTAACCCTCTTCTTTTCTTCTTCAACCAAAACCCTAGAGGCTCTCTAAGGGGGAAACCAAGGTGGGCTCTTCCAAGCTTTGATCTTCAGATCTACTTTGGCTTCAAGATCCAGGCAAGTGGATAGCTAAAACAATGACTTTTGGTTCTTGCAATATGTTTTAGTTGCTCGTTGATTTACACACCTTTTGGCATGACTTTTTTTTGTTTGGATTAATGGCTTTTGGGGGTAATAGTTGTGGGTTGATTTTCTTCCAGACTTATAAAGATAAGTTAGGTTTGTGTTTTGTTTAAAAAAAAAAAAAAAATTGGAGCAACCGCTACCCAGGCAGCAGGCCAGGCGGGCTGGGCCGGCCAGGCTGGTCTGGGCCCGGGTGCGGGTCTGGGCCCGTCAGCCCATTTTCTCAAAAAAAATATATTATTAAATATATATATTTATACACAATATTACTAAATAAATAATTAGGTTAGGATATTCTTATAAAGAATTAAAAGGTTAAGTTTTGATTAATGGTTTAGTATTTTAATGGAGATTAGGTTTTATTAAATTAATTTTAATTTGATGTTATTAGAAATGTATCTTGGATTATTTATAAATTTAATTGAGAATTATGAAATTTTGATTAATGTTCATTTAGGTTGATTGAAATAAACTAAAAAGGTATTTGGTAGCGATTAAACCATAAATAGAATGTATTTATAATTTTAAATTTGATTCTTAATTGAGTTAGATTTCAAATTAGGAGCCGAAATTTGTACCTTCTGTTTTGTATAAAATGATAATGTGTATTTGTACACAACAATGATATTAAGGAATTAATTATTTTCTTTCCCCTTTTTGATCGTGACTTGATTTAACTTTGGATTCAGAAATTGAACATCTTTTACCTAATTTATAAAGCACACTAATTATATATAATTGGATTAGATGAATTATGTCTTTTAGGAATGTTAGTTAAATGTTCACATGAGAATTAGACTAAATGCAGAATGGGAATATGAGGTTCGGGATGCACCACATGATAGGCACCAAAAGTAGTATATCGGCATCGTGGACTCATATTTCCATTGTAATAGAGAGTTAGTTCTCATGTGCATATTTATCTAACTTGACCGTTGGTGGATTAGTGCTTACCCTCAAGAATTTGAATTGACACACGTTCATAATACACTTTCAAATTTAAGTACTCTAAATACTCAAAATAGTATTGGATTGAATGTTGGGATTGAGCGTTTCATATCATGGTTCATTCTGCATCGATATATGTATATATTTGTAAATAAGTATATTTGCATATATGTATCTGACCGACTGCATTTCGGAGGTGGACGTACGCCATCGGGTCAGTGTGTACTGTAGATAATAGTATACAGCTGTGCCTTCTGTTATTATCTGTGGGATTACCCGTTTCTGTTATTATCTGCGGGATTACCCGTTTCTGTTATCTGTATGCGGGATTACCTGTTTCTGCATATTTATCTGCGGGGATACCCGTTTCTGTGCATTCATGCCATTGGGGTTTGCATCTGATTTATTTTGGTTCATAATGAATATATCATTTAATTCAGTTCATTAATCCATTGTTGCAGCTTACCCTCTTGCCAGATTATGTCAATCTGTCCCACAACTTTTTGGTGTCTAGGTTCCGTTGCCGGTGCCGAACCGGAGGGTCAGGCGACGCAGGAAATTCCGCTAAATGGCGGAGTTGTTGAGTGGAGCACCGATGACATCATTTAAGGTGTCCTAGTGCGGTGCTGAGTTCGAGAACTTAGGATTATGTAATGAGGCCATGTCTGAGCCATTAGTTATTAATTTAAGTTTGGTTGTTTTGAAATTTTAACTCTAATTGTGATGCTTCGAAGCACTTGACTCTAGTTTTATTATTAATGAGATTGATTATCTTATTGTGATGTAATATCCGTCTGCGATGAGCATGGATTTTAATTTCGCGTGTGATTATGGTTGCTTGATCACCAAGCATAGCCTCACGCAGGACTTCGATCCACCCGGAATTGGGGCCCGTGCTGTTTATGTTTAGAGAAATTTTAATTGGCCCCAATTCTCACACCCCTGGAACCGGGTTTGGATACGGCCTAGTTTTGGGAGCGTGACAGGGATCAAGCCCTTCCAAAAAGGAAGGGCAAGTTCATGGAGGTTTTATCAAAATGGAGCCTTATGCAATTTCATAGGTTTCAAAGGAAAGAAATAGAAGGTTATTTGAAGGTAATGGTCCTCATGATATATTTTCTATATTAGAGTACATCACGGCATGCATTGCTGGAAGAGTGCCCAATAGAAAGATAACAACTCCATCTCGGTATAAAATTATATGAAACTTTTCCGTTTCAGCTTCTTCCATAAGAAGAGGAAACTATTGGGCATTGATTATGTAAACAGCACATGTAGATATGTTAGAGAGAGACGGGGGGGGGGGGGGGGGTGGGGGAGGGAGTGAGAGAGGGAGAAAGAGAAAGAAACTTCTGTGAAGTAGCATCTCCACTGCTTTTTTTTTTTTTTTTTTTCTTTCTTTTCTCTCTTTTCCTGGAATGCTAACTGCGGCTGCTTTGTTACCAGCAAGGACGAGGTGGTTGAAATGACAACAATAAATATCATGGTCATGGATGTGAAACAATGATAGTTCATCTAGACTTGCTCCCGATGCAACAGTATTTCCATCTAATTGCCCTGTCTGCCCAATCCTGGAATCATATTAGGCTCTCCAGGCAATCAAATCCTCTCCACACCAAAGAATTCCATGGAATCTCAGCATTATAATAGAATAGGAATTGGATGACCTCCATTGATGGTACCTCACCGAAATGCATAAGCTCCTTGGGCAAGTTCCTACTTCAGCTGGGAGATATACATTTGAGGTGGAAGTGAGTTCTAGATGCAATAGGGTCAACAGGAGTGTCCAAGCAGGGCAGAGATTTTAGCAATTATAGAAGGGGTTCAACTTGATTTCATCTCACTTCCAAGTTCCATGGCCAATGTTATTGGAAGATGATTCATGGAATGTTGTTTCTGGGGCTAGTGGCAAAGCAGAGGGTCCCTTGAGATACTTCTACAATTCTAGATGAAATAAAAAGGCAAGTCAGATCCAAAGATTCATTATTCAATCACATTCCAAGAGACGAGAATGTTATGGCAAAGTGGGATAGGGAGAACCTTATTATTGCAATTATCCTAGTGGTGTTAATATGGCAAAGTGGGATAGGGAGAATCTTAGTATTGCAATTATCCTAGTGGTGTTAATATTGCATCCCTTTTATATTTAGTCCTGATCTATGATCCAAAATCCCAATAGGTCACCATCCTATATTCTTGTTTCGGACTCATACAATTCTAGTGACCACTCAGAAAAAATAGGCAACGCTACATGAAGAACTAAAGTGTTACAAAGAACTAAAAGATGGGAGATTTGGTAAGTAAAGGTAAGAAAGGAGCCAAGTAACATGTTTGATTACAAAGTTATTAGAAAATATAGCCCTTCATAGAGATAAGTGGAAAAATGGAACTCATAATGTTAAGGCTATGAAGATGATGATCAATCAACTTCCATTTCAGAGAGAAAAGGATTACCGAAGAATAAGAATATGTTACATGTAATCAGGAGAAGACGATTTGAGTCATCAAAGCTATAGAAGCAAATGTGTGTGTAAAAAGGCCCATGGATCCAATCACATTGCAAAAGCTGTCACGTCTAGTGGTGCTCCCACTGAACCTTCACCCAGTGAATAGTTCGCGTCCGTAGGACTTGCTCCTTCGTATCAATGATCCGCAACGGCTTCTCCACGTAGGTAGCATCCGGCTGAATCTCGAGTGGTTCATATTGAAGAACATGCGAAGGATCGGCAACGTACTTCTTCAGCATCGAGATATGGAAGACGTTATGAACTCCTGACAACTCTGCTGGCAATGCCAATCTGTAGGCTACATCTCCCACTCTCTCGAGAATCTCAAACGGCCAGATGAATCTCCGAGACAGCTTGCCCTTCTGTCCGAATCTGAGTGTTCCTCTAGCCGGCGACACTTTTAGAAACACATGATCGCCCACTGCAAACTCGAGATCTCTCCTCTTCAAGTCAGCATAACTCTTCTGTCTACTCCTGGCAATTTTCAATCTGATATGAATTTGCTGAACCTTCTCACTGGTATCACTAACTATCGATGGCCCGTGAAAACTCCGAACACCAACTTCCTCCCAACAAAGTGGGGTTTTACATCTGCGCCCATACAATGCTTCAAAAGGGGCCATACCAATAGTTGAATGGTAGCTGTTGTTGTATGCGAACTCACAAAGAGGAAGGCTTTTCTGCCAATCCTTTCCAAAGTCCAACACGCAAGCACGTAACATATCCTCCAGTGTTTGGTTGGTTCTCTCAGTCTGCCCATCTGTCTCCGGGTGATACGCTGTACTGAAGTTCAAGGTAGTACCGAGTGCCTCTTGAAGTCGTGTCCAGAACTTACTCAGAAATCTCGAATCTCTGTCTGAGAAGATCGATACCGGTACACCATGCAATCTAACTACTTCCTCCATATATATCTTGTCCAACTCATCTTTGGGTGTCTTTAAGCTCATTGGCAGAAAATGTGCAACTTTAGTTAACCTGTCCACTATCACCCAAATAATATCTTTACCATGAATCATCGGAAGTCTTGATATAAAATCCATAGTGATATGTTCCCATTTCCAATCCGGCACTGCCAACTGCTTCAAAAGTCCTGGGGGTCTCTTGTGTTCTGCCTTAACCTGCTGACAAACCAAACACCTGGCAACAAATCCTGCAATCTCCTTTTTCATGTTGTTCCACCAGTAATGACTACGGAGATTCTGGTACATCTTTGTGCTACCAGGGTGAATGGTAAAACGAGAATGATGCGCTTCTGTCAGGATCTCATTCTTCAACTCCTCTATATTTGGCACACACAATCTATCCTGATAGTACAACACACCATCTATCAATCTAAAGTCTGGCCTGCTCTCAATCTACTCAATCACCCTGACCAACTCTGGATCCTCTGATTGTGTGCTTTTGATTCTGCCCAAAATTTCTGGTTCCCAAACAAACATACTGGCAATCATCACCCTATCATTAACCAGCTGTAAATCAACCCCTAAGTCTAGAAATATCTCTGCCCACGACCATTCTGTCCGCAAACATGCATTCCTTGCTGCTTTTCTGCTTAGTGCATCAGCCACTACATTGGCTTTCCCTGGATGGTATTTGATCGGAAAATCAAAGTCCTTGATATATTCCATCCATCTGATCTGTCTCATGTTCAACTCTGGCTGAGTGAATAAATACTGAAGACTCCTGTGGTCCGAATGCACTTCAAATCTTACACCATACAATTAATGTCTCCACATTTTGAGCGCAAAAACTACTGCTGCGAGCTCAAGATCATGGGTAGCGTACTTTTTCTCATGTTCCTTAAGTTGTCTAGACCCATAGGCAACAACTTTTCCATCCTGCATGAGTACACATCCCAAACCAACACCTGAAGCATCAGTATAAATCACAAATTGACCATTCTCCGATGGTAGTGTAAGTACAGGAGCTGTAGTCAACCGGGTTTTCAGCTCTTGAAAACTAGCTTCACACGCACCAGACCACACAAAAGGCATATCTTTCCGCGTTAATTTAGTCAATGGCGCTGCAATTGACGAGAATCCTTGCACAAATCTCCTGTAATAACCCGCCAAACCAAGAAAACTGCGTATCTCTGACACTGAAGTGGGTCTTTGCCAATTGACAATTGACTCAATCTTCGCTGGATCCACCGCTAGACCCTCTCTACTAATAATGCGATCGAGGAAAGACACCTGCTCCAACAAGAACTCACACTTACTCAATTTCGCATAGAGCTGGTGATCCCTCAAAGTCTGTAATGCAGTTCTAAGATGGTTCTCATGTTCCTCACGAGATTTGGAGTATACTAACACATCATCGATGAAAACCACCGTAGATTGATCAAGAAACGGAGCGAAGATCTTATTCATCAAAGCCATGAAAACTCCTGGAGCATTTGTTAGCCCAAATGGCATCACTAAAAATTCATAATGGCCGTATCTAGTCCGGAATGCTGTCTTCTGCACATCTTGATCTCTAACTCTCAGCTGATGGTATCCTGACCTCAGGTCTATTTTCGAAAAGAATTCGACTCCCTGTAACTGATCAAACAACTCATCGATCCTAGGTAATGGATATTTGTTTTTTATCGTGACCTGATTGAGTTATCTGTAGTCGATGCACATCCTCATGGAACCATCTTTCTTCTTAACAAAGAGAACAGGTGCTCCCCATGGTGATACACTAGGCCTTATAAAACCTTTATCCAACAAGTCTTGCAGCTGAATTTTCAATTCTCTCAACTCAGCTGGTGCCATTCTGTAAGGAGCTTTCGAGATCGGTGCTGTCCCTGGAGCTAGCTCTATGGTGAAATCGATTTCTCAAATCGGTGGTAATCCCGGAATCTCCTCTGGAAAGACATCCGGAAACTCACAAACTACAGGTATCTTCGATATATCCCCCTCCGCCTTGGATTGTTTATCCTCCGTGATAAACGCTAAGTAACCTTCACAACCACTCCTTAGCATACGATCTGCCATTAAGGCTGATATCCGGCTAGTGGGAATCCGTTTTGATTGTCCAATAAACTTAACAGTTTCTGATTTGACTTTAAGCTTGATAATCTTGTTAAAACAGTCCATATTTGCTCGATAGGTCCTTAACCAATCCATGCCCAAAATGACATCAAAGTCATTCATCATCATAAGCACCAAGTTTGCTGGTAAAATCAACTTCTCTATTTGAACTCGGACACGAGGAAAGTACTGATGACATCTAACTCGCCCACCCATGGGAGTATTAACTAATAGAGGACAATCTAATCGCGCTACCTTCTCATACAAATGCTTAGCAAAAGTTTGAGAAACAAAAGAATGGGTGGCACCAGAATCAAATAGCACCTTAGCTTCAACATCTGAGATTAGAATAATACCTTCCACGCACTCTCCATAGGCATCCGCTTCCTCGTGAGTAATAGCATAAGCTCGTCCAACCTGCTATGGCCTATGTTGGTGTCCTTGCACTGGCCGCTGTGACCTTTGCTGACCCCTCTACTGTTGGTGACCCATCTGCTGCCCTTGGCCTTGTTGGCCTACTGTTCTCTGCTGCTGCTACTGCTGAGGGGCTGGTCCCCTAATCTGCTGATACTGGGGCGCTGGGGCTCTAAACTGTTGCGGCTGCGGAGCCCGAGGTGGCTGCTGGTAAGACTGCTGCGACCTAAACTGGGGAGCTTGCCTCCCCAGCTGCTGCTGCGCATAACCACCCTGTGCTGCCTCCCACGCCAATGTGCACTCTCGACCTCCGTTAGGACAATCACGAGTTTTATGCCCCGGCTGTCCGCAATAAAAACAAAGCCCTATACCCCACGACACCTCTCTGTTGGGTGGTCATACCCGCACCGAGCACACTGTGGCTTTCTCGTACCAGGATTAGAGTTCTGGAACTTCTGCTTTTTCTGCTGAGGTTGGCCTACAAACTGATTCTGCATTTGTCGCTGCTTCGACCTTGATGAGGCTGCCTCCTTTTCTTCCCGTTTAACCATGCCCTCAGCCCAATTTGCACTCTTGACATAATCCTGAAATGTTGGCCGTTCCGTATCTCCTATTTTTGATGCGATACGAGCATTCATACCCTTGAGGAAACGTCGGACCTTTTCTGTCAAAGGATGGACAAGAGTAGGTGCATACTTAGATAACCTTGTAAACTTGGTCTCATACCGCTAGATAGTCATGTTACCCTGCTTCAATTTTTCAAATTCTTCCATCTTCTGATCTTGCAGATATTGAGGCACAAATTTATCGGTGAATGCTGTCGTGAATGTCGTCCAAGCATCGGCCTCCTGTACTGTGTCTGCTTGCACAGTTGCTTTAACAGAGTCCCACCATTGTTTAGCTGCCCCTTTTAACATATATGCAGCTAGCTGAACTTGTTGAATGCCGGTACATTTAAATGCTGCAAAAATCTGCTCCAGATGCTCCAAGAAATCATCGGCAGCCATAGGATCCTCCGTACCATGGAATTGTGGAGGGAACCTCTTCATGAATTTATCGAAAATGTCGTTGGGATCCACTTCCTTCGGAGGTAAAGTAACCTGAACTGGCTGACCTGCTCTATCTGCGGCAGCTAACAGCTGGGCCTGAAATACTACCCTATCAGCATCTGCTTGGGCTTTCTCTGCGGTCCTCTCTGCGTCAACCCGTGCTCGTTCTACAGCCCTCTCCTCACGATCTTGTTGCCTATCTGCAGCTCTTTGTCTCTCATGTTCTCTTTGCATAGTAATTTGATTATTTTGAGCTTGCATAAAGGCCTGCAAAAGCTGTGATAATCTATCATCTTGGGATGGCGAATTGTCTCCGTTGGGTTGTGAACGAGTAACTCTTTGAGCCATGATCTGTAAAATAGTTCAAGATGGTGAATTTCTATTAAACAAATTATAGCAAACAATTCTATAGACTTTACACAAAGCGGGTAAAATCTGTCTAACGAAATTGGAACCTCACACACGTCCTATGTTTCTATCCACTTTTAATTATCTAGAAACATGCCCGTTTTCTCTGATACCAACTGTCACGTCCCCAAAAAATGAAAATAGGGTTACGTGAAATTAGGAGTCAAAAATTTTTTTTTATTCTTCTGTAAACAAAACCATTGACTCCTAATTATTTTTCCCACAGGATCTTAGGCCGTGGTGAGTTTAGGCCATTCACATCCATTCCCAACCTGCGGAAGTAATTTTAACCAATAGATACCAAGAGAGGAAAACAAGTTTGCATATCACTAGATAACAATAATAATATTCCAAGTTGCAAAAGAAATAAATAATAATTTATTACAATGTCCCACTGAAGGATCAAGTCTCTAAAGAATGATTTATTTAAATTGATTGCAAATTTAACGAGTCACTCCTGTGCTTGGTTAGACGGCCTCAAAGCCATTGTTTGCACCCCACTCGGGAACATCAGTTGGCTCAAGCGTTTGAAACACTTCAGCCTGTGCCTTCTCCTCGGCAAAGCCGGGCTCGGTTCCTATGCATCAATTTTAGAAAACAAGGGTCAACCATAAATGGCGGCAAGTAAAATACACATAACTCAAGATGAAGTACACTACCAATGTGAGATTAAGACACAAAAATCATAAGAATATGTAAACAATATAAATAAAAGAATGCCATGCAACATAGAAAGAACGGATCCTAAATTCAACTCTACCACAAATGAACAATATCACATTCGCCGAGCATCGCATCAGCTGATGCCCTTACGGAATTTATACCGCCTTCGGATGCCTCGCAACCTGTCCAGAAACGGTGGATCAAATCCGTCTTCAGATGCCTAGCATCCTGTCCAAAAATCACGGTGAAACCAACCGTGTACGAGTGGTAAGCTCGTCTTCGGCCCTAAGTCCGGTAAAAATCATCACAGTGTACATCTGTGAACCGACTGCAGTCGTCTAATGACCAGATCCGCATAATAATCTCACACAGCCCTGCCCCTTCCTGTGTCGAGACTTATAAACATGGCTCAGTGATTGTTCGACAGACACATCCTATGGTAGTGTGAAGGGCTAGTCATAATAGGTATTCAAATACCATATAATAAAACATTATACCAACCGAATAGTTTTCAACATAACATGAATACCTCATAAATAAACACTGTATAGTCCAAGCCACAGTACGGTCAAAGTCATTATAAAATAACGGATATATACTCTAACATGTATGCAACAAGGTAAAGAAATACATCATGATGATCAAGAAATAACTCCACAAATATTCCTAACACTGTGACCACAATTCACGCATGCGACAATTCCACACGAACCAAGATGAAGTAAGGTTGGGAATTTTTGAAAACGGGGTGATGCATAGCCCAATTCTCACTTCATCTAAGTGCAGGTGGTTTGTACCATCATGTGCAAACCATGAAATCTATAAGAGGAAATCTGCCCGCATAACCCCTTACTTTGATGATGTGATGGATTTGGTTTTATTAAATCAGATTCATTGGGTTCTAAGACCAACACAAGGGTCTTCCGGGGTATGTAACCGTCCACTAAAAATCATAATTAAATGATTGGATAAACAGAAAAATCATAATTAAATGATTAAATAAACATTTAAATAAATTATTTGGCCCAACTTCTATCATTCCCATGATCCCACACAAGGGGTGGCCCACCTGTGCTCTATTAAGAATAGTCCAAACGATCGTAATCCACATATATACTAAGGACCCTCAAGGTGATGGACCCACCTGTACCATAGCAACTATACACAAGAATAAGATTTCCCCGTTGTGCACAACCACACTGGAGACACCAACTTTTTCTTTTTACATATATAAATATATATGCATGATGTCATGTCTCTTTGATACCCAGGTGGCCCTTGTATATATGTATATAATGTTTCTTCACAACCCAGATGACTTATCACAAAGTGCATTGATTTTTTTTTTTTTTTACAGTAATGGCTCCATCATCACACAGCTGACAAGGAATTCCACATCGCCACCATGGATCTAAGTGTTGGATCAAGAGGTCCCACCATCTTCTAGGGTCCCACGTGATGAATTCCACATAATCATGGTCCATGTTACTGTCATGGGGCCCACCAAAATAAGTGGCAGACCCACATTTACATCCAAGTGAAATGCCCCTCCCTGCACATGTTGCTGCCAAACAGCAACATGTGCAGGGATGGACTCGTCCCATACATGTTGCAAATTTTATATTTATATATATATATATATATACAACAATGGCCCACCATCAACCCAGTAATCAAAGGGTCCACGTTACTATAATGAGGCCCACCTGTAGGTGGTAGCCCACCATTTTTATCAAGTTTAGGAATCCCCTGCACATACACAGTAGTGTGTCTGGGCCATTCCTAGACACGATCACCCCATTTCTTTTTTTTTTTCTTTTTTTTTATTGGCATGTTGTTCTGAACTTCATGTGGCATTTCACAAGTGGGGTTTTCATAATTTATCACTGCCAATGCCCCATCATCATCCAACCATCCTAGGGCCCACGCTGCAGCCATGTTTCCATATGTGGGATCAAAGGGGCCCACCATTTGCTGGAATCCCACATGACATGACCCCACGTAAATGGGGCCCGCTCCACTGTCTGTGTATAGTGGGAACCATCTGCACACTACTGCTGCTTGTGCAGTAGTGTGCAGGCAGTTCAGCCTCTTGCACATGTCTGGGGTTCATCCCCAGACGCTATCCTCTTTTTTTTTTTTTTAAAGGCCTGATATCCATCCTCAAATTGGCCCATTCTCCATTCATCAAAATCATCAACTCCATCGACCACCATCAAACAAAAAATCTGTGAACTACTTACCCATCTAATCTACCAACAATCTTTAGAGATTTTAATAGGCATTGACAATCACATCTAAGATCATGAAAATGAGTGAAAATCATTAGAGATAAGTGTAAATCACTTGCCTTTGATGCAAAAGAAGATCTAGATCTCTCTCTCTCCCTCGATCACACTACCAACCCCAACTGAGAAGATGAAGAAGAAGGAGAAAAGGAAGAAGAGATGATGAAGAAGATGAAGATATCCACCGATGAATGGCTTGGATTTGGGCTTGCCCCCTTGGCCGATCAAGAGGAGAAGGAGATGGAGGAGGAAAGCACTGTAGAGATGAGGAGAAGAGAGGCACCCATCGATGATATAAATAGGCTTAGGGTTTGGAGAAAAGTTTTGGGTTTTTATAAAAAGAACCCTATTGTTTAGGCTAATTTATAAATATGGGCCTCGTTTGGTTTAATAGGCCCAAAATGGGTCCAAATTGGGCCGGGTCAAATGATGGATACCCATGGTCCTAAAATTATTATTCGATTAACCCAAAACCCAAAAGAAAAATTAAATAGTTATAATAACCATAATTAACTAAAATACAAACAATTAAACAAGATTATATTTAAATTAATTAAAATAATAACTTGGGTTAGGAACGTTACAGAAACAGATCTACTCTTTCTACAATTTTATTTTTCTCCACGTGACCAAACAACACATCAAGGAAAAATTGAAGCAGGGGAAAAGGGAGGAAAGGGAGGGGAGGAATTAGTTACATGGAGTCATCTGGTGAGAATCGTAGAAGCAGAAGTTCCAACACGAGACACCAGCGATCCAACTCTACTCATCGACCTCTCTATCTCTCTTTGTTACAAGGAGTAAAGTAAAGTGTTTTTGGAGGGGAAGTAAAAGTGTTTATGGAGATGGATGGATGGATGGATGGAAGTGGGAGGAGGAAGAGGCTTGAATTTATAGATAGATGATTGTCACGTGTTGAAGAGAGCGGGAAGCGACGAGAAGGAAACGCTAGGAATAGGCAAAACGATTTCTGGTGCATCCTGTCACCTTTGACTCTCCTCTACAAGAGTCGTGAATCCTGATGGTTTCCACTCCCGTGTCTATCTTGCCCTCAACCTGAACAGGTTGCCACATGAGTCCGGATCCTCTATCGCAAGTGGGATCAGTGAGCGTTAGTGGGCCAGTGGAATCACGACACATGGGCGGCTTGGGACACGTCATTCGAAAGGGTCTCCACAAAATTAGTGACCATGAGGAGTTTTTAACGTACAAAAAAAAGTCAACTTCGTAAGAATTAAATAATTCCTAAGCCAAAGGCAAAACATTCAAAAGCTAAACTAACGAAAGATACTGTGTCATAAAAAACAGAAGGCATTTTTTTATAAATATTAAAGATCACGTAACACATTTAGATTGTCATCCTCTTCTCCCAAAAGAATTTTATTGAACCTAGGTGTATTTCCTCCCTCTTTTTGCTTCCATTTATTTATTTTTCCTCCTTTCCATTTGTATCATCTTTTGTCCTTCATCTTGCTTGGGGTTTTTTTTTTTAGATTGTTGGATTTTTTTTCAAAGTCCACTTTATGTTTTCTAGAAGTTTTTAAATACAATTGTTTTGCTACAATGAAAATGACCCCTGCACTGTGAAAAAAAGCAGGTGCATGAATGACAAGCAAGTCAAAATTTAAGACCCTTGAGATTTGGTGCTTGGAAATGATCATTTGACCTTTAATGGATAAACCATAAGGAAGGTAATACCTACTTTTATAGTTCCATCATATTCAACAGCTGTATTTTAGTCAACGAACATCAATAGCAATGTATAAAAGTGAAGAACTTTTAAACCTTGACACAGGTTAAGGTCCCAGTTGATGTATGCTATGTAGAAATCAACAGCAATCACACAAAATAGATGGACATAGGGTTTTTACATGGAAAACTCAACCGGAAAAAACCACGGGACCTACCACCGGTTCGTCAAGAACAATCACTATGAAAGAGAAGTTACAAGACTACTTACTACCCTTTTTCCCAATTGAACACAACCTAAGGGACTGAAGCTCTTATTGTCGACGCACACCCCGTTCACTCTCTTCTGGATTGATCTTCACGTCTTGATGCCTTTCAAGACGAACACATACATCAGTGAAAAGAACCGGTACGCAGAAAGAGACGTTGCAGAACTTCAAGAACAGAATCTTTCTGGGAAGATGAAATCTCTCTAAGAATATATGGTTTTGATCTGGAGAGCACCACCTCTTCATGGGAGAGGTGTTCCTTAAATAAGAAGGAACCCTAGAGTCCTTTCCATCATTGATTCGCGAAGGATAAGGACGCGCACAAGGCAATCCCGAAAAAATAGAGCGTCTTTATCACGCGACTGCCTACCCAGCCAACCGATCGGGTACCCAAGCCGACTGGTCGGGTATGGGGTCCGACCGGTCGGGCACTCATCCGATCGGTCAGTCTTCAGTTCTATCTGCAGATGTCAGTATGTAGGAAATTCAACCAGTCTATCATCCAATCCGACCGGTCTGAAGATAAAACACTTTCATTCCAATGTCTAGACAGAAGATCATCATCTGTATACTTCAAAGAGACTTCAGTCCATCTAAGAACATAAAATTACAATTCTTAAAACCCAGGTTTTGTCTATTCCATGAATTTGCCAATATTACATTTCTTTCAATCTCCTCCTTTGGCAATTTATGGCCAAAACTTTCTAAACTGAACAATCTACCCATTAAACCCCAAAGAAAATTATAGATTTAAAATGAAGTGTCGCTTGATGTGAAACCTGCAGACTCAAAACAGAATAGACCCTTTGAAGGGGCAAGATCAGATTAGCAAAATAGAGAACATAAAGGATAAGCACCACAAGTTATAAGTTTAATGCAATGTAAATAAGACAAATAGTTGAAACAGATACAAGGAAAAATAAAGCAAGCATCAACAAAATCCAATCAATGTCTCTCCCCTTTTTTGGACAGGAATTGAGAAGGGAGATAGCACCAAAATGAAGAGAACCAGAAAGAATGATCAGGAACGCCGAAGATGAGCCAAATGGAGTCTAACTTGGCATGAAACCCACTAATCTCGCTATGCACTTCACGTCGAAGTTTTTAAATCTCGTCATGAAGGAGCTCAAGATATGCAGCCTGATCACAGAGTGAGTCCTCAAAAGCTGACAACCTGGCACTAATAAAAGAAGCATCAGGGACATCCTCCTTAGCAGTAGGAGCAGGAACATGACATTGAGGAGCAGGCTGACGAAGTTGAGAACGTGACTGCGACAGAGTACTCATTGTGATCGGGTTTGGGATAGGAACTGTAACATCTTGCACGGAGGGCATGACACCTTGAGAGATGAGAAACCGGGAGATCAAAATGCCATAAGGCAATGTGGCATTCTTAGCAGCAGAATAAGCTCTGAAAATGGTATCAAAGATAACCTGTGGAAGATTAATCGGAAACCCACTGCCAATGACATAAAATAAGTAGCCGGCCTCGCGATAAATCTCCGAATGATGACCTCGAGGCTCGATGTTATTCTTCACGAATATGTTGAGAAGCCGATAAAAGTCTGTCAAATCTCACTGCCGCAGTAGAAGACTTCAGGCCAGTCACAAGGCTCACCACACAAAACGGAGGCAACCTCATCAAAGTCAATTTGTGTGGACTCCTCCTCCATAGACTCAGGGTCATGCTTAGGGATAGGATATTTAGCATCTGGAGTCTATGGAAGTGATAAGAACCGACTAAGAGACCCAGGAGTGATTGATAATCACTTACCCCGCACAAATGACTTAAAGGCACCATCGACATGTCATACATGTTATTATAAAATTCCCGAACCAAGTCAGGGAATATCTCCGTTTGGAAGGCATACGGAGATGTCCAATCCCGTTATGTGAGCCAAGCACCAAAAGCTAGTGTGACAAAGTGAAGAGGATTGATGGGTCATTCATAAAGGACCGCTCGTTTACTGAAGATATATTCATATTGGTGAGCCTTTTCCTCCGTAAAAAATCAAGCAGAGTCAAAGGTAGGGGTGGAAGAGCTGCTTGCCACACTATTCTTCTTCAAGGCAACTAACTTTTTGGGTGCCATCACTGTGGGAAACAAACTAGATGGAAGCACAGAACACCAACGTTTATAGAAATGTCAGCAAGACAATACACTAGAAGGATGAAAGTCATTGGGGCATTCCATCGAACAAGAGGTGTGCATATGAAAGAAATATGCATGATGGAGCTCAAACGAAAGGGAAAAATGCCCAAACAGCATACACAAACATTCACAAGCATCATAACACCATTATCAGAGTGAAAAATTGTAACCAAGATGAAGAAATAGACGATGAACATCCAACCCAACACATTCCAACAGTGGCAAAGGATTCCCCATTTTTTTTTTTTAAATGATGGAGGGTGAAGACAAACAAATATTCAAATAAAAGAGGGAAGCAACGATTTGGAAAACATACCTTGGAAATCAAGGAGAAGAGGAGAGGCAATGGAGAGACGAGGTACGCGAGAAGGTGCGAAAAGAGGAATGAAACAGCGTGAAGAAATAGTGAAAAGGAAAAAAAAAAACGACCGGACGCACTGGTTTTTAAGAAACCCAGGCTTGTCCGACCGGTAGGATGAAGGAGCCCGACCGGTCGATTTCCAGCTCTGGAAACAGAGTAAGGGATACTCGACCGGTCGTAGAAGAAACCGATCGGTCGGGTTGCACTTCTGGAAATCGATAAAAAAAAGAGCCGAGAGGTCGGCGGACATGCTCCACCGGTCGGAGTACAACACTGTGAGTCTTTTTTTTTTAATTCATATAGTGTAACAAAAAGAATGGAAAAGAAGTAACAAAAAACAAGATAGAATATGCAACATACCAGAATAGAGCAATTATCATGAAAATCTCAAAAATTCAGTGACGATGTTCTACCGTAGTTAATAAGCCAACATAACCAAGGTAACTCATCGGGAACTCAGTGCATATGAAATGGCACAATTCTTGCAGACACAAGATAGTGTAGACTTCTCTGAATTTAAGAAACACTCCCCCTGAAATACGAATCCCTTCCCCTCTTTTTTTTTCATTTTTTTAAACAAAAATTCAGCATAATCGAAAAATTTTTTACAGAAAAACACTTAGAACGAAATTGAACTTGGATGAAATTGAGACGCACAAAAGTGAGGCATTGAGGAGTCCCGTTGAAGAGTGTACCATGACAAGTAAACTTAGGAACTAAAGCAAAACACAATAAATGGCATATGAGATAATCATAAAAACAGTAAATGAACCTAGCATGAGTATGCAGAAAGTGAAAGAAAGAACGACTAGGGATAGAGACCAACTCCAAGAGATTTACGAAGAGATTCAAAACGAGAACGCTCAAGGGGTTTTGTAAACAAATCTGCCAATTGATGCTCAGTTGGAAGATGTTCTAAAGTGATAATCTTGGCTTCAACTAATTCACGAATGAAATGATGCCTGATGTCAATGTGTTTTGTTCAGGAATGCTGAACGGGATTATTCGAAATATCAATAGCACTCCTGTTGTCACAAAAAATCATCATGAGATCTTGTTAAATACCATAATCGGCCAACATCTGCTTAATCCACAGTAGTTGAGTGCAACAACTCCCAGTTGCAATATATTTTGCCTCGGCAGTAGAAAGAGAGGTTGAGGTTTGTTTCTTGCTATGCCATGCAACAAGATTGTTACTAATGAAGAAACAACCGCCTGAAGTACTCTTCCTATCATTGACACAACTAGCCCAATCAGCATTTGAATATCCAACAACAGTTGTGTTGGTGTTTCTTGTTAGCCAAATGCCGTAGTTGATAGTTCCACGCACATATTTCATAATACGCTTAACAGCCTTAACATGCAATTCGTTTAGACTTGATTGATAACAAGCACAAACACCCACACTGAATGCAATGTCCGGTCTACTGGCAGTTAGATATAGCAGGCTTCCAATTATACTACAATACAAAGTATCATTGACAGTTTTTTCTTCTGTATCTAAACTAAGTTTAACAGAAGAACTCATTGGGATACATTCTTGCTTGGACGTAAGCATTCCGAACTTCTTGAAAAGATTAGTGGCATATTTTGATTGTGAAATAAATATACTATCAACACTCTGCTTGATTTGTAATCCCAAGAAAAAAGCCAATTCACCAACCATGCTCATCTCGAATTCACTGGCTATAATTTCAAAGAACATGTTCGCCAAGTACTGTGAGGTGGATCCGAACACAATATCATCAACATATACTTGTGCAATCAGAATATCAGTATTCTCATTCTTTATGAACAAGGTTTTATCAGCTCCTCCTCGATGAAAACCATTTTCAAGAAGAAAAGTGGTTAACCATTCATACCATGCGCGAGGGGCTTGCTTCAGACCATACAATGCCTTGTTCAGCTTATAAACGTGATCAGAAAACTGCTGATCTTGAAATCCCTTTGGCTGTTCAACATACACTTTCTCATTCAAGAACCCATTTAAAAATGCACTTTTAACATCCATTTGAAAGAGTTTAAAGTTTAGTGCACAAGCAAGAGCAAGCAAGATACGGATTGACTCAAGTTTGGCACTGGATTAAAGGTTTCATCAAAATCAATACCTTCAACTTGAGTATAACCTTGTGCCACCAGCCGAGCTTTATTCCTCACAACCTAACCCAACTCATCTGTTTTATTTTTAAAAATCCACTTTGTGCTGATCACATTAGTATGAGTTGGTCAAGAAACAAGGTGCCATACATCGTTTCGATCAAACTGTTCTAATTCTTCATGCATGCCTTTAATCCAAGAGTCATCTTGAAGTGCTTCAGACACACTATGAGGTTCAAGAGTAGAAATATAACAAACATAACTTACCTCATCACTTACCTGCTGACGAGTGCGTATAGGCTTATTCACATCTCCAATTATATCAGATAATGAGTGATGTTTCCAAGCTCTGGCCTTTGGATTTATCCTGGATGACGTGTCTTGGCGGGAAATGACGAGATCCATATAGGGGCTTTGAGAATCAGTGGGCATCTTCGGTTCTTCTTGATCTTTAGAAGAGTCACCTAGTTCAGTGCTAGATGACTTCACATCTGGTTCATTTGTCTTTGGAGTGTTTTCCTATTTCACATCAGGATCATTATCCTGCGAAGAAGAAGAAAGAGGAAAAATTACCTCATCATCATCAGAACTAAAATGTGACTCTGCATCATCTACAGCTACATTAATTGATTCCATAACAGTAGAAGTACGCAAGTTAAATACATGGTATGCTTTGCTATCTAACGAATAGCCAAGAAACACACCTTCATCACTTCGGGAGTTAAACTTACCAAGATGTTCTCGGTCTTTAAAGATATAGCACTTACTCCCAAAGGCTCTGAAGTATTTAACTGTTGGTTTTCTACCAGTCCAAATTTCATACAGAGTCATCTTAGTTCTAGGTCTAAGATACACCCGATTAATCACATGAACATAGGTGTTTACTGCCTCAGCCCAAAACTTCTGTGGGATGTGTTT
This sequence comes from Sextonia rubra, assembly GCA_037013555.1. NCBI lineage: Eukaryota > Viridiplantae > Streptophyta > Magnoliopsida > Laurales > Lauraceae > Sextonia > Sextonia rubra. The sequence continues at coordinate 1,628,938 of JASUAD010000007.1, forward strand.
ACTATGAATCATAACACAGGCCATTTCCTGGACAACCGGGTTTTTTCTTTCCATAATCCATTTTGCTGAGGAGTATTAGGGGCTTAGAATTCATGTTTAATTCCATTTTCTGCACAAAAGGATTGAAAGAAAGAGTTCTCAAACTCTGTTCTATGATCGGATTTGATTTTAGATACTCCAATTTAGCACCTTTATCTGCAATCAATTGAAGCCATAAATAATGAAAAACATCAAAAGTTTCTGATTTCTCTCTTAGAAATCTTACCAAAGTGAAACGTGAGAAATCATCAACAGTGATAAATATATATTTCTTACCTCCAATACTTTGAATCTGAGAAGGACCCATAAGATCCATATGAAGTAATTCAAGTGGCCTAAATGTAGTCTTATGGTCAAGTTTTTTATAAGGTGACCGATGTTACTTACTAAGTTGACATGCACCACAAACAATGTTGGAAGGCTTCTGAAATTTGGAAAGTTCTCGAACTAACTCTTGTTTAGAAAGAAGTTCAAGGTCTGAAAAGTTGACATGAACTAAACGTTGATGCCAAGAGATCAATAGTGTCTACTGAAGTTAAGTGACACTATAGACGATCAGAAATCTCAACAACATAACAGTTATCAGAATTTTTCTTTCCATGAAGTACCGTCTTTCCTTCTTTATTAACAATGGTACAGTCATTCATAGTGAAATGTACTTCATGTTTAAATTCGCAAAGTTGACTAATGCTTAACAAGTTCACTTTAAGACCATCAACTAGAAAGACATTGTGAATAGGAGGCATACCTAGAATGTGAACAGTACCTTTACCAACAACATTTGATTTGTTCCCATCACCAAATTGGACGCTACCATTATTACAATTCTCAAGAGATGTAAATAATGATTTGTCACCAGACATGTGTCTTGAGCACCCGCTGTCCAAGTACCACACATGTGAATTTTGTGCACGAAGGGCAGTAAGGACCACATTACAATAAAGGTCAGACTTTCGAATCTAGACTTGTTTTGTCTTGACCTTTTGAGGTATGGAGTACCTCTTCCTAAGTTGGTTTCTGTTTACATTTCTCAACTTATTACAATGAGGTCTTATGTGTCCTTTAATTCTGCAAAAGTGACAGATAGGAATGAATGTAGTACAGAAAGTTTTCCAATCTAACTTATTTGCAAAATCCACTTGTCCATGTGCTGGAACAATCGGTACAGAAGTGGTTAGGGTGGTACCTTTGATGAACTTACCTGGATTCTGTGACGTATACCGAAGTTCAAATCCTAGTCTGTGTCGATCAGCACTTGCCTTCTGAACACAAAGAATTTCATCCAACTTCTTTGATCCTATATTCATTCTTGATAAGTCAGCTTTAGCTTCAGCAAGCTCAGCTGAAGTTGATTGAAGCTTGTGAACCAATAATGCATTCTCTTCTTTGCAGGATTTTAATTCCTCACTAACAGTTTCCAATTCAGTGGAAGTTTTAAGGGACTGATCATGGAACAACTTCCAATTGTTACCTGCATCAGTCAACTTATTAGACAAAAGAATATTGTGAGAGTCTAGGGTAGATATCTTACCTTGAACCTCTTTCAATTCCTTTTTAAGAGGTGCAATCACTTTTTCAGAAATTTCCATTTTTCGCTCAAGAGCATCGTTAATCAAGGCTACCCTTCTTGAATCTTTCAACAGCTTGTCATAGGCATTTAATAACTCTTTCTCAGACCAGGGCATGTCATCCATAGAAGAATCACTTTCTGAATCCGAAGCCGACCTTGCACTATTGGCATTCTTAACAGAAAAGCTATTAGACTTAGCCATAAAAGCGATAAATTTAGTAACATCAGACAATTCTGATTCTGGAAATTGTTCTTCTTCTTCAGAATCATCATCCCAAGTGGCATTTAACACTTTACCTTGATTACTCTGATTCCTCAGAGTTCGGTTAACGCACTGAGATGCATAGTGACCAAATCCCTTCCATTCATAGCATTGAGTGTTTTTAGGAGGTATCTAGGAAATATTCTTTTCAGGCTTAGTCGCAGAATTTGAAAATGGCTTAACATTAGAAGTAAAATTTGACTTGTTTTTAGACTTGATTTTCTTGTAAGCCTTTTTCAAATCCCTTTTTTCAGAACTCTTCATAGCCTTTTTGAATTTTCTGAAAAAAAAAGCATCAAAATCTGGGTCATCAGCGTCTGGTTCAGAAACATCACTATCATTCCCTGATTTTGAAGAAATCAAGGCAATACCCATTGATTTTCTAGTTGATCTCAAATTAGCTTCAAACGTCTATAGATTACTAACTAGTTCATCAACTGAAAGGGTATCCAAATCACTAGTTTCTTCGATTACCACAATCTTGGGGTCAAATCTTTCAGGAAGAGATCGAAGAATTTTTTGAACAATTTTGTTTCCAGGTATGATCTCCCATAGATTAAAGGTTGAATTCACCACATCATTTAGTTTGGCATAAAACTCATCGAATGTTTCATTCTCTTCCATGATCAGGGTTTCAAACATAGTGGTCAACTTCTGAAGTTTCGACCTTTTAACCCTACTAGTTCCTTCATAAACTGTTTCCAAGATACACCATGCTTCTTTAGCGATGTTACACTCAGAGATTCTTCTAAATTCAGTGGGTGAAACACAGTTAAAGATAGCATTCATAGCTTTACTATTAGCAAGAAAAGTAGATTTTTCCTCCTTACTCCACTGAGCCATAGGTTTAGGGATTTCAACATTCCTATCAGAAGTAACAGTAGGTGGAGAGTAAGCAATATGAATGGGTTGCTAGACATCAATATCAATAGACTGTAAAAAAAAGCAACCAATCTTACTTTCTAATTTGCATAGTTTGTTCCATCTAAGTAAGGAGGTTTATTGGTTGAACTGCCATCTCTAGGAATCTCCACAGCAGACATAATAATAGATCAAAAACTATGGTAAAAGCTTGCTCTGATACCACTTAAAGAACTTTTAAACCTTGACATATGTTAAGGTCCCAGTTGATGTATGTTATGTAGAAATCAACAGCAATCACACAAAATAGATGGACATAGGGTTTTTACGTGGAAAACCTAACCGGGAAAAATCAAGGGACCTACCATTGGTCCGTCAAGAACAATCACTATGAAAGAGAAGTTACAAGACTACTTACTACCCTTTTTCCCAGTTGAACACTAAGGGATTGAAGCTCTTATTGTCAACGCACACCCCGTTCACTCTCTTCTGGATTGATCTTCACGTCTTGATGCCTTTCAAGAGGAACACGTACAGCAGTGAAAAGAATTGGTACGCAGAAAGAGACGTTGCAGAACTTCAAGGACAGAATCCTTCTGGGAAGATGAAATCTCTCTAAGAATATATGGTTTTGATCTGGAGAGCACCACCTCTTCATGGGAGAAGTGTTCCTTAAATAAGAAGGAACCTTAGAGTCCTTTCCATCATTGATTCGCGAAGGATAAGGACGCGCACAAGGCAATCCCGAAAAAATAGAGCGTCTTTATCGTGCGACTGCCTACCCAGCCAACCGATCGAGTACCCAAGCCGACCGGTCGGATATGGGGTCCGACTGGTAAGGCACTTATCCGATCGGTCGGTCTTTAGTTCTATCTACAGATGTCAGTATATAGGAAATTCGACCAGTCTATCATCCAATCCGACCGGTCTGAAGATGAAACACTTTCATTCCAATGTCTAGACAGAAGATCATCATATGTATGCTGTAAAGAGACTTCAGTCCATCTAAGAACATAAAATTACAATTCTTAAAATCCAAGTTTTGTCTATTCCATGAATTTGCCAATATTACATGCCTTTCAAAAAGTTTCAAAGAATACAATGAGGTGCTCAATCTAGTTATATAGATGGGGGAGAATTAAAAAAAAAAAAAAAGAATAAAACTAGCATAGATGGTAACTATTGTAGGTAATAATAACAATTTAATTCTGTAGAGAAAGTACTAATATAAAAACAGCATAGAGGGACCCCTGTTGCTCTTTTTCTTTTTTTTTTTTCTAACACAACTGTGATGGTCATGTTGTTACTATTCATCCATTGCCGGAAATAATCCACCCGCAAGGCTGGACTCTAGCTGAGCCTTCCCACTTGAAACCCTAACAAAGTATTCATCAACTTCATGAGCCTTGTTAATTATCCCTCAAAGCATATAGGGCCCATTAAGAGTGCGTCAGGTTTTATTATTATTATTATTATTATTCCCATGAAATCTTACTACTTGGACTTTTTCCCACATCAGTTCTTTGCTACAACTAGTTGCAAGTAATCAAAATTACTAGTAAATAAGTTGTTGGAGAAAACAAGGTGATAGCCATTTCTTCTTTTTCATTTTTTTGTTGTTGTGATAAATATGTTCCCTAGACCATTGCGAATTATCGGATGTTAGCCGTGGAAGTCATACATGCACCTCTACATTACCTTTTATCTGTCATCCAAACCAACCTTATAAGACCTGCAAGTGTCTGGTTCTACTAAAATTAGAACAACCATCCATTTTGAATGAGGATCAGTAAACAAATGAGCACTTAAAAATAAAAACTAAAAGAAAAGTCTCTTTTTTGTTCTGTTTTCTTAGGAGAACGCATAGCTTCAAAAATAAACTTCAAGAAAAGAAAGTACAGTCTTACCAGGCATAAAGCTATAGTACAGTCTTACTAGGCATAAAACTATTGCCCATTGGTGGGCTTACTCTCCCTAGTCCCTTCCACGGCGAGTCAATACATCACTGAGAAACTGAACATGACATAGCCAAGAGCACTTACATATAAATCCTAGATTACTTGCACGTACACTCAAAGAAGCCAAGAGTATCCCCCTCCATAGAGTAAACTTGTGATCCCCCACCCCAACACCCCGGTCCCCGTTGCAAGCCTAGAGAATAGTAAACTTTTCTCTAGGAAAAGAAGATGACAATCCAAGCCTGCTTCGTGTGATTTCTCTCGTAGAAGAAAAAGGTCTCATCCCAACCACTAGAGTTTTGGCTGGATTGAGTTGTTTTGTGGTATGATTTTTTATTATTTATGAAAAACCCCTCCTTGCAATCATTTATTTTCTGCAAATCCTTTTGAAGAAAGGAATGAGTGAGCCAATGACGTGACCAAAGATGCCGACTGTCCCCATTCCATTGGACCACACTTGCGATAGAGGATTCGGGCTCACTTGTTTTTGCTAGTCATGAGTCCAGCCAAGCAGCTCTCCCTACTCACTATGGCAATTAATCGGGACCTTTGACGATTTTCCCTTTTTTTTTTTGTTTGTTTTTTTGCAGCATTGAATTGTACACTAAAAACTGACTCAAATAGTGTATTTACATGAATATATATGTGGATAGTAGGTTGAGTCGTTACATTTTTCGACAAATTATTTTTTAATTTAATTATTTAATTTTGTAGGAAATTCACTCAGGGCATGGGAAAAGAGAAATTTAAGAGGAAATTCAAAAGAAAAAATGTAGAAAACTTGGAAGAAAGAAACATAACTCATGTGGGGTCCACCTTGGGCGTGAATCCCAAGGTGGATGTCTCATGGGGTCCACACCATTTTTCGACTGATATATTATAATATATTAAAGCTGACCTTTTGCTTCTATAAATAACTAAACTTTTTTTTTTTACTTGGAAAGAATGATGACGTTAAAACTAAGAAAAGGAACATCAAATAGAAAACATAAGCAAAGCGAGCCCAAAAACAAACCTAGAGAAACCTACTACAAGCAAGAAGCCAAGTAACTAGACAAATCTCCTCTTAAATCTTTTTGAGAGCCAGAATAAGCATGTTCCAAATGACCATAACATCCCATGATAATGTTCCAAATCTTTTTGAGAGAGTCAATAAGAAATAAGCAGTCCCCTTCAATAATGACATTCTGAAGTCCCTCTTCTAGACAAATCTCTACTCCTTCAAGCAACAGCTTGAATTTGAGCAGCCAAGGCATTGTCTGCAGCAACTTTCCTGCATAAGCAAAAGCAGTGTTCCAGACTTCCAGCTGAGCTTCTGATGATTCCCCCAATACATGCATTATGAGTAAATAGGTTGTACGACCCATCCAAGTTGAGTTTCACAAAATTGCCATGGGGGTGGAAGCCCCAAGTCTGGAGGGATCTCCTCTGAAACTGAGGATGAAAGAAGATGGTTACATTAGTAATGTCCCACTCTAAGGAGACTGATAAGGACTTATATTTGACTGATTTTGGGTTAGTTTGGGTGTTCCTGAAGCAATGGTCAGTCTGCATTTTCCATATACACCAGTTCATAGTCTGCATTCTCCATATCATCCATAGTTGTACAATCTCTCTCTCTCTCTCTCTCTCTCTCTCTCTCTCTCTCTCTCTCTTTCTCTCTCTCTCAAGGAACCATGAATACCCTATCACTCATTCCAACCACACCCACACCCACACCCCAAAATCTCCCAACAAAAGCACCCCGCAAGCCCTCCAACCTCCCCCTCCCAAAACCCCAATTCCACTACCACCCCATCAAACACCCAGACTTGGAACCCCTCAAGCACCGTCTCATCCGTCTGGCTGACAATGGCCGCCTCAACTCGGCTCTCTCCACCCTACATCTCATGACCCAACGGGGAATTCAACCAGACCTCACCACCTACTCTGTCCTCCTCAAGTCCTGCATTCGCTCTCGCAGTTTCGACCGCGGCAAGCTCCTCCATGCCCAATTGCTTGAATCCGGGCTAGAGCTCGACAATGTTGTCTTGAATTCCCTCATTAGCCTGTATTCGAAATGCGGGGACTCCGAATCCGCCTATTCGATATTCGAATCGATGGGGTGCGGGAAGGATTTGGTTTCATGGAGCGCGATGATCTCCTGCTTCGCGCATAATGCCCGGGAACTCGATGCGGTGGCCACGTTTGTTAGGATGCTCGAAGTCGGGGAGTACCCGAATCAGTTCTGCTTTGCAGGAGTGATTCGGGCGTGTTCTAATGCGGAGAATGCACGCATTGGGGGTGTGATTTTTGGGTCAGTTATAAAAACCGGGTTTCTTGTGTCTGATGTGTGTGTTGGTTGTGCGCTCATTGATTTGTTTGCAAAGATTGGCGACTTGGGTTCTGCCCGCAAGGTGTTTGATCTTATGCCTGAAAGAAATGTGGTTGCATGGACATTGATGGTGACTAGATATTCTCAAGGTGGGTTTGCTAGAGATGCAATTGGTTTGTTTTTGGATATGGAGTTGACTGGATTAGAACCTGATCAGTTCAGCCTAACTAGTGTCATTTCTGCGTGTGCTGAACTGGGATGCATTGAGTTCGGGCGGCAGTTGCATTCTCGAGCTATCCGAGCTGGGCTAGATTCAGATGTGTGTGTAGGATGCAGCTTGGTTGATATGTATGTGAAATGTTCTGCGGACGGGTCAATGGAGAATTCTAGAAAGGTTTTTGATCGGATGCCTGAACATAATGTTATGTCTTGGACCGCAATTATCACTGGATATGTGCAGAGTGGAGGGCGAGATGAGGAAGCACTCAGGCTCTTCTGGGAAATGAAAATGGGAAAAGTCTGGCCAAATCCTTTCACATTTTCAAGTGTTCTAAAGGCATGCGCAAATCTCTCTAATTCTTTTATGGGTGAACAGGTTTACGCTCTTGCGGTTAAATATGGTTTTGCATCGGTCAATTGTGTTGGTAATTCTTTTGTTAGTATGTACACTCGATCAGGCAGGATGGAAGAGGCCCAAAAGGCTTTCAATATTCTGTTTGAGAAGAATCTGATTTCTTACAATATAATGGTTGATGGGTATGCTAGGAATACACACTCAGAAGAAGCATTTGAGCTCTACCATCAGATTGAGGGCATGGGTTTTGGGGTCTGTGGCTTTACATTTGCCAGTCTCCTGAGTGCGGCTGCAAGTATTGGTGCGTTGGGCAAGGGTCAGCAAATCCATGCTAGACTACTGAAATCTGGATTCGAGTGGGATCAATGCGTCACAAATGCTCTCATCTCTATGTATGCTAGGAGCGGGAACATAGATGACGCTTCCAAAGTCTTCAATGAGATGTCTGATCGGAATGTAATCTCATGGACTTCGATGATCACAGGCTTTGCCAAGCATGGGTATGCAAGAAAAGCTCTTGAGTTGTTCCATCAAATGGCATTGGATGGAATTAAGCCAAATGAAGTCACCTATGTGGCTGTTTTATCTGCCTGTAGCCACGTGGGTTTTGTAGAAGAAGGATGGAAACACTTCTATTCCATGTCCAGTGATTATGGTATAGTTCCAAGAATTGAGCATTATGCCTGCATGGTCGATGTGCTCGCTCGATCAGGCTTTCTCAAGGAAGCCTATGAACTCATAAAGTCAATGCCTTTTAAAGCCGATGCTTTAGTATGGCGCACATTGCTCGGTGCTTGCCAAGTTCATGGCAATGTGGAGCTTGGATCTCTGGCAGCCAAACATATTTTAGAGCTGGAACCACATGATCCAGCAGCATATGTCCTTCTTTCAAACTTGTATGCTGCAACTGGGCAGTGGCAAAATGTGACAGAAGTCAGGAGAAGCATGAATGAGAAAAAACTGACAAAAGAATCTGGCTGCAGTTGGGTGGAGATCAATGGAAATGTGCATAAATTCTTTGTAGGGGATACTTCTCATCCACAGGCACAGGAGATCTTTGACAAGCTGGATCAATTGGCTTGTAAACTAAAGGCAATGGGCTACGTGCCTGACACAAATTTCGTTCTTCATGATGTCAATGAGGGACAGAAGGAGAAGTATCTTTTCCAACACAGTGAGAAGATAGCCGTTGCTTTTGGTCTTATAAGGAAGTCGAGGCCAGGACCCATTAGGATATTTAAGAATCTCCGGGTCTGTGGAGATTGTCACACTGCCATTAAATTCATTTCATTGACAGAACGCCGAGAAATTATCTTGAGAGACTCGAATCGCTTCCATCATATTAAAGATGGGACATGCTCCTGTGGTGATTATTGGTGATGTTCATCTAATGGGTGAGATGGTGAAGGTTTTCACTGTTGGCTGCGTGTGCATCCATAAACCTTGAATTCAGATTCCATGAACCGTTTGTGCTTTGTGATGTTACCCTAGAACATGAAGAGCTACAGGTATTGCTCCCAGGACACAATTTGACCACTGACACTGTATGATGTAACATAAGTATCAATCAGGATGTTTTGGGGTATGTTGATGGAACCATAAAAGCAGGAGTTTATAGTAGAAGTACATGCCCTGGAGTGTTAGATTTTGTGGACTCAATCCATCAGTTGATGTAATAAATTGATTAATTTCTTTATTTATCAATAATATCATGCTTTACTTTCATGAAATGAATGTTATTTTACTACTTCATGCACATGACCAATACATATGATATAATGGTTCATGAGTTGAATCGGGTCCCATTAGTATATTAGATGTGATATATGTGCATGGATAAGATCCACACACGGGAGATATATGTTACAAATCTTATACTTAAATAGCTTCACAACCAGTAATGAGACTGGGCGTCTCATTTGATAAGGTTGTAGCACTTTGATCACTATGAGATAGTGTGATTTGTCTCGATCATCAGAATGTAAGATTCTGGATCACGGTGTTAGGACATTGGATGTATTGAAGGACCATGAGATGCACCTTATGGAATTCTGTCTCAATAATAAGGTATGCTCTCATAATTCCCTAGCAATAGGCTCTCAATCCTGCGACATTGATGAACTCAAGTTTCTATCTGTTCATTTGCTTTGAGTCACCAATGAGTGAGGCCGACTGTAGGTTAACACCTTGGTGTCTTGGGTATGTGGTAGTAAAACTGTGAGAACGTTGAATGATCAAGATGGAATCTATCTCTATTATCCCCTTGTGCCAATTAATGGATTTATTATTAGTAAGTGCGCACCCATCTCAATTAAGAGTTAATTGGATGGTACTGATGATTACTGTGATTAATTGGAATTCAAGGATAATAAGATGTAGAACTTATATTGGAAGAGCCTGATTTATTCCAATTGATCCACGGATATTGATAGAGGAGCCTACTTGTGGTAATTGGGAAGTTTAGGGTTTTCATTGTAATTTATTCCTGAGACTGGAGTGCAATTGCATTTATATAGTGGTGTTATTTGCAATTAACTGTGGGCCTGGATTGCACATGAGATGTGGGGTCGCGGTGTTCCAGTTGGAGCCAGCTTTCTAAGAAATCCCTAGTGGTCCCCACGCTAGCCCAAGTTATTGGAAAATACTAATCCGACTTGAACTCTAGAAAGAAGGTTTTAGAAAAGAGAAAGTTGCTAATTGCTTTGGAAGTAAGACTTCTATTTCAATTAAGCAAGGAAGAGATTTGAAAATATATAAAATCTCTTGGATGTCCAATAAGAGTCTCTCTTACGCCCAAAACCCTATTCGTGCAAGAGTTGCACGAGTTTCTCTCTCCTTCTCTCTTCTAGTTCCTTGGAGTTTCGAGTTGGGATTTCTCCTGAAGATTCCACCAATCTTCTTGAGAAAAAAAATCCAATTCGGGTCATAGCGTGGAAGGCTAAGAGGTGTTGAAGATTCTCATCATCAAACAGAGTCGCAACTTCTCCATTAGAGCACTACAAATCTCCAAAGGTATGATCTACTTATTGCATGTCGTAGATTATTATGGATGTTTAGTGCTGTTTGATTCTACCTTTTAGATAGAATATTTACTATACATAGTCATGAGATTGAGGGTAATGCATCCTGGATTGGGTTTTTAGTCTTATGGATAGTTGATCCCTGTGTCAAGTGGGTTAAAAGTTTTGAAAATCTATCCACAAGACCCACCTACTTCCATCAATTGGTATCAGAGCCATACCTCATCTCTAATCATGTTAGATCAGTAATCTTGTTCTAATCTTTGCATGAGATGTGAAGAGGATAGAGCAAAGGCTATGAAAGGATCAGTGTTTATTGGGTTTACTTGCTTTTGTAGTAAATCCATGTTTGGAAAGTCACAAAAGGTTTTAATCATGATAGGAGGATGGTAAGATGCCATTAGAAGCATACTGAGATCATTAGAAGTGATTGGGACAGCAGGAGCCGAATCTGAAAAAAAAAAACCCAAATTTCTGGGTTCGTCAGGTCGGTTAATCAAACGGACCACTATTGTTGTAAAGGTCTGTTGGCTAGCCGTAAGGACTAGATCGGTTAGCCAAACCTAGGCAGAATCATTTTGTTCTTGGTCTGAGGTCTGTTGGCTAGCCGTAAGGATCAGATCAGCTCGACCCCCGCCGGGGGCACTGCCCCCGGACCCCCTTTGCGTAGGGGATCTTGTATCGTGGTGGCAAACATTTGGCATCTTGTTTTTCCATTGTAGTTTGGCAACCTGGTTTTGTGAGATGCTTTGTTGTATGAGATACTAACTTGTAGGTGATAATGTCCTCTCCATATAGCTCACATGAATTTTCTTTCCTTTTACTTATTGGTTTATTTGTGGCTAAGTGTAAAGGGCATCATGATTTCCTTGGTTTCCCGTGAAAGGGCAAGGCATGATGAATTTCCCTATAGCCCTTTTATTTCCATGCTTAGATTATCATGTAAGTTTCATTATAGAGACATAGGAATTTATGTATTTTTTTAAAAAAATTTGTAAATTCTGGAGATGTCCAAAATAAAGAAGGAAAGAGAAGCTGAACTCCTAATCAAAGAGTTTGAAGATTACCAAAGGTGTTTTGGAGATGCCCAAAGAGTTTGAGGAATCCCAAAGTTTTGGAAAGTCTAGAAGTCCAAAAAGTCTTTTCCGCCTGGGCCATGTGGAGGAGAGGACTAGTCTTTTATTATAGCTCTTTCTATTTATAGATGAATGCTTATTTTAGAGTATTTCCATATCTGATCCAAACATAGCAAATTCCAAAATTGGTCAAATCAAATTAATTTTTGGAAAGAGTTCTAATTAGAGTTGGTGGGCCCATGAGATGGATCTATTAGTAACACTAATTTTAGAAACTGGACTTTCCTTAAAATAACTTGACTTGGAACCAATCATTGGTCGTATCAGGAGATGAATTTATACCTATATTTGATGGACCTATACACCTATAAGGAAATCCTCAACTCTAAAATATTAAGTGGGAGCGGGGCATATATATATATATACAAATCCCCATGGTTTTCCACCATAGGTCCATTGTAAGGAAAGTATTAGCCTCGCGTCATTTTGAAAATGGCCATTCCCCACGGAGGGCTTGTATTTATCTAGATACTGGATATGGATCTCCTATGGATAGTGTTGATGAGACGGGGTGGGAGCCCACTCCCCAAGGAGGAGCTGCCCGCAACGGTTGTCATGCAATGCTAGTTGGTGGGTCACACTTAACTAAAATAATGATGAAGTATCCCCAAGGATTTGCCTCATGTATTTTAGAAACCGAAGCTAATCAGGAGTTATACATTATTTGGTATGAGATACCTAGATAGTAATGAATGAAGGGGATCATGGATAGATAGTCTTAATCCCAATTTTGACCAACTTTGATCCACACCAGTCTAGGAGGTATTCACACTCCCCAAGGAGGCATACCCTGCAGGATTGGGATTCCGATGTATTCTGAATTTTGTGGTTATGAGGATTCTCATATAAATTTGGTAGAATACTAAACCCTAATGTCATTTAAATTCATTAATTGAATGTATGGTTATGTGCTACAGTATTACAAGCATGAATTCAAATACTTTCAATCCACTTGCGACGATCCTCAACCAGAATAAGTTGGTAGGATCCAACTATGTAAACTGGAAACGGAATCTGGATATTGTCCTGACAGCTTCAAGATATAAATATGTCCTTACCAAAAACCCCTTTGAAGAGCCTGGCCCAGATGCATCAGAAGCAGAAAAGGACCTTTACACCAAATGGGCCAAAGACGATGAGATGGCCCGATGTTACATTCTGGCATCTATGTCTAGTGTGCTGCAACACTAACATCAATCTTATAAGACTGCATATGATATAATATCGAACTTAAAGGAGATGTTTGCAGAACAAAATAGACCTGCTAGCAGGCAGCCATGAGGGCGCTCATTAGCACTAAGATGGCTGAAGGTACATCAGTACAGGAACACATGTTGAAGATGATGGACTCATTAAATGAGTTAGATGTACTGGGAGCTGCGATTGATGCAGAATCGCAGATTGACATAATCCTTGAGTCACTACCAGAGTCATTCAACAATTTCAAGGTCAATTATAATATGAATAAAATGAATCTGACTTTGGCTGAGCTATCTAGTCAGCTGGTAGCAACTGAAGGGATTATGAAGAAAAAAGCAACTGCCTTAATGACAGAAAAGTCAGATGCCAAGTCCAAGCCGAAAGGCAAAGGGTGGAAAGGTAAAAAGAAATCAGTTCCAAAGGGTCCTAAGGTAGAGAATGGTCCAACTGGTGGCGTGGCTAAAGCTAAGGGTTCAGGGACAAAAGGAAAGTATTTCCATTGTGGTAAAACAGAACATTGGAAGAGGAATTGTCCAGAATATTTATCTAAGAAAAAGACCCCGGCTATGATTGAGTCACTTATATCTGAAGTTAGTTTTGCAACTGGTACTTCAGAATCCTAGTGTGTGGATTCCGGGGCAACTAATCACATATGTAATACGTTGTAGGGATTCAGGGAAACCAAGAGGCTAAGTGATGGAGAAATCATTGTCAACCTAGGATCTGACGCTAAGGCGGACGCTGTTTCAGTGGGAGTTATTACTTTATGTTTTTCAAATAATAAATTAGTTTTGTTGGAAACATTATATGTACCGTCTTTAAGGCGGAATTTAATTTCAGTTTCTAGTTTGGTGAATAAAGGTTATTCTATTACTTTTGGTACTGAAGTTGTTATAAAGAGGCATGGTACTTTCATATGTTCTGGCAAGGTAACCAATGGACTTTATTTGTTAACTCCCATGATGTATGAGATACATGATACTGAAACAATTAATAGACCATCATTAAAGAGAAAGTCACCTTCATCTAATCCAACAAAACTTTGGCACTTGAAGCTAGGTCATATAAACCTTAACAGGATTGAGAGGCTAGTGAAAGATGGTATCTTACCTTCATTGGTGGTAAAACCAATGCCTGTCTGTGAGTCCTATTTGGAAGGTAAATGACCAAAAGACCCTTTTCAACTAAGGGTAATAGGGCCAAAGATTTATTGGAATTAGTGCATACTGATGTCTGCGGACCCATTAATGTCAGGGCCAGAGGAGGATATGAGTGCTTCATCACTTTCACAGATGATTACTTAAGATATGGTTACATATACCTTATGCACAGCAAGTCCGAAGCTTTTGAAAAGTTCAAAGAGTTTCGAGAGGAAGCGGAAAAGCAATTAGGTAAGAGTATCAAGACTCTTCGATCAGATCGAGAAGGGGAATATCTCTCTGCTGATTTTATGGGTTACTTATCAGAAAATGGGATTTTATCTCAGTTGTCTACTCTTGGTATGCCTCAACAGAATGGAGTAGCAAAAAGAAGGAATCAGACTCTTTTAGATATGATTAGGTCTATACTGAGTTTCTCAAGATTACCTATATCCTTTTGGGGATACACTTTGGATACTGCAATGTACATACTAAACCTCGTACCATCTAAGTCTATACCTAAGACTCCCTGGGAATTGTGGTCTGGGCGAAAGCCTAGTCTACAACATTTACACATTTGGGGTTGTCCAACACACGTGCTCAAGGTTAAGACGGATAAGTTGGAAACGAAGTCGGAAATACGCACGTTTGTAGGATATCCTAAAGGAACTAAAGGTTGGTTATTCTATAATCCCAGAGAACAGTAAGTGCTGGTTAGCACCAATGCGGTTTTTCTGGTGGAAGATTATATGATGGACCGGAAATTTTTAGAAAAGGTGATCTTGGAAGAGATTCAGGAGCAATCAATTCCAACTCCAAGTATGACCGAACTTGAGAAAGAACCTCCCTTACCAGACCCATTAGTTACACCAGTACCTCGTCGTAGTGGGAGGATTGTCAGACCCCCTGACAGGTTCTCATTCTTGGGAAAGTCTTATGAAGCAATCCCAGAAGAGCCGAAACAAGATCCCTCTAACTATGATGAAGCAATCAATGACTTAGACTCGGGACGCTGGCAAGATGCTATAAAAGCTGAGATGGAGTCTATATACTCAAATCAGGTCTGGACACTTGTGGACTTGCCTGCCAATATTAAACCTATTGGTGCAAGTGGGTCTATAAGAGAAAAAGAGGACTAGATGGAAGAGTGGAGACCTATAAGGCTAGGCTTGTTGCGAAAGGATATACTTAGAAAAAGGGGATCGATTATGAGGAAACCTTCTCGCTTGTAGCCATGCTCAAATCCATCTGGATACTCTTATCCATTGCGGCTCATCTCGATTATGAGATTTGGCAAATGGATGTCAAGACGGCGTTTCTCAATGGTCATCTTAAGGAAGACATCTATATGGTGCAGCCAGACGGTTTTGTAGCTAAAAACCAGGAGCAAAAAGTTTACAAGCTGCAGAAGTCTATTTATAGACTGAAGCAGGCATCCCGAAGCTGGAATATCCATTTTGACCAGGCAATCAAGTCATTTGGTTTTTGTCAAAATGCGGATGAGTCATGTGTGTACATGAAAAGTGAGGGTGAAAGGGTAGTTTTTCTGGTTTTATATGTCGATGACATCCTTCTCCTCAGGAAAGACATAGGAATGTTGTCAACGGTAGAAATTTGGTTAGCCAAGACTTTTGATATGAAGGACTTGGGAGAAGCTAGCTACATCCTAGGGATCAAACTCTATCGAGACCGGAAAAATAGGATGATTGGCTTATCCCAAGCTGCATACATAGATAAGGTGCTAGTACGGTTTGCAATGCAAGACTCCAAAAAGGGTATCACACCTTTCAGGCATGGAGTGCACCTTTCCAAGGATTAGTTTCCTAAGACACCTGAGGAAAAGAAGCAGATGAGGTCGATACCATACGCTTCAGCTGTTGGTAGCCTCATGTATGCTATGTTATGTACTAGACCAGATATCTGTTATGTAGTGGGCCTAGTCAGCAGATATCAATCTAATCCAGGACCTGAACATTGGACTGCTGTAAATGTTGATTTATAGCAGTGATGAGTTGATTCCAGTCGGATACACAGATTCTGACTTTATGTCAGATAAGGATTTTAGGAAATCCACCTCTGGTTATGTATTTATGCTTGGAGGCGGAGTTATCAGCTGGAGGAGTATAAAACAAGAATGTACCGCTGATTCAACCTTGGAGGCTGAATATGTAGCAGCTTGTGAAGCAGCTAAGGAAGTAGTATGGCTTAAAAGATTCCTTCTGGAACTTGGGGTGGTACCTTTGGCACGACAGCCACTCACAGTTTACTGTGACAGCAGCAGGGTAGTCGCTCAGTCAAAGGAACCCAAAAGCCATAAAAGCCAAAAGCATTTACAGAGGAAGTATCACTTAGTCAGAGAGATTGTGCAGAGAGGTGATATTGCTATTGCCAAGATAGCCTCTGCGGACAATTTGGTAGATCCCTTTACTAAGCCTTTGACTACCAAAGTCTTTAAGCAGCATATAGAAGGGATGGGCATGAGATGCAACCCTGACTGGCATTGAGCCCAAGTGGGAGATTGTTAGATTTTGTGGACTCAATCCATCAGTTGATATAATAAATTGATTAATTTCTTTATTTATCAATAATATCATGCTTTACTTTCATGAGATGAATGTTATTTTACTACTTCATGCACATGACCAATACATATGACATAATGGTTCATGAGTTGAATCGGGTCCCATTAGTATATTAGATGTGATATATGTGTATGGATGAGATTCACACGTGGGAGATATATGTCACAAATCTTATACTTAAATAGCTTCACAACCAGTAATAAGACTGGGCGTCTCATTTGATAAGGTTGCAGCACTTTGATTACTATGAGATAGTGTGATTTGTCTCGATCATCAGAATGTAAAATTATGGATCACGGTGCTGGTACATTGGATGTATTGAAGGACCATGAGATGCACCTTATGGAATTCTGTCTCAATAATAAGGTATGCTCTCATAATTCCCTAGCAATAGGCTCTCAATCTTGAGACATTGATGAACTCAAGTTTCTATCTGTTCATTTGCTTTGAGTCACCAATGAGTGAGGCCGACTGTAGGTTAACACCTCGGTGTCTTGGGTATGTGGTAATAGAACTGTGAGAACGTTGAATGATCAAGATGGAATTTATCTCTATTATCCCCTTGTGCCAATTAATGAATTTGTCATTAGTATGTGCGCATCCATCTCAATTAAGAGTTAATTGGATGGTACTGATGATTACTGCGATTAATTGGGGTTCAAGGATAATAAGATGTGGAACTTATATTGGAAGAGACAGATTTATTCCAATTGATCCACGGATATTGATAGAGGAGCCTACTTGTGGTAATTGGGAAGTTTAGGGTTTTCATTGTAATTTATTCCTGAGACTGGAGTGCAATTGCATTTATATAGTGGTGTTATTTGCAATTAACTGTGGGCCTGGATTGCACATGAGATGTGGGGTCGCGGTGTTCCAGTTGGAGCCAGCTTTCTAAGAAATCCCTAGTGGTCCCCACGTTAGCCCAAGTTATTGAAAAATACTAATCTGACTTGAACTCTAGAAAGAAGGTTTTAGAAAAGAGAAAGTTGCTAATTGCTTTGGAAGTAAGTCTTCTATTTCAATTAAACAAGGAAGAGATTTGAAAATATATAAAATCTCTTAGACGTCCAATAAGAGTCTCTCTTACGCCTAAAACCCTATTCGTGCAAGAGTTGCACGAGTTTCTCTCTCCTTCTCTCTTCTAGTTCCTTGGAGTTTCGAGTTGGGATTTCTCCTGAAGATTCCACTAATCTTCTTGAGAAAAGAAATCCAATTCGGGTCATAGCATGGAAGGCTAAGAGGTGTTGAAGATTCTCATCATTAAGCAGAGTCGCAACTTCTCCATTAGAGCACTACAGACCTCCAAAGGTATGATCTACTTCTTGCATGTCGTAGATTATTGTGGATGTTTAATGCTGTTTGATTCTGTCTTTTAGATAGAATATTTACTTTATATGGTCACGAGATTGAGGGTAATACATCCTGGATTGAGTTTTTAGTCTTATGGATAGTTGATCCCTGTGTCAAGTGGGTCAAAAGTTTTGAAAATCTATCCACGAGACCCACCTACTTCCATTATGGAGATGATACAAAACACAAAATCCAAATAATGGAAGTAGTCATCTCTTGGAGACAGTGTGCCCTTGAGCACTAGGCCTGGCACATGTCCTTTGGGGAAGTCTGCACAGGTGATAACTCTCATTGGACTTTGGAAATTTTGTGCTTTAATTTGAATGATCATATCTGATTTTTGCATATTAACTATACAGACCAGGAATGACTATTCTCTTTTTTGCATCTAATGGCTACTAATTGGATGTAATCATCTTATCTGCAAAAATTTTTTGTTAAAATCCATTGGCAATCGGCTCTATAATCTGCATGGTCTAGATTGCTTTTCATGTGTGCACATTTTTTTTTTTTTTTGGGAAAGATTAGTATTTCATATAAAGAAGAGAAAAGCTTTACACAGCCACTAAGGCGCCAAAAAGAACACCAAAAGAGAAAGTGGCCAAAGAAAATAAAACAAAAAACAGGAGCCTCCCACCCATAACCGGGCTAGAGCTCAAAGGAGGAACCAGTAAGCACGGCAGTCAGCCGTCTAACAGAGAGGCACAATCATGGAAGTGAAAGCTTCTTAGGGGGGTGGGGGGGAGTGGCACAGCATGATCTTTTTCGCTAGTCTCTTTGAAGGAGTTGAAAGCCCAACAAAAGTGCAAGTGTCAAACTCCTTAAGAATCTTGGCAATCTTCCTATAAGTAAAGCGAGCACGCCAAGGGGATCGATCTGGATAATGGAGAGCTTCAGAAATACTTCCTTCCACCTCAAGCAGACTTGGTTTGAGGAATGCTGCAACGTATTCTGGACAAGGTCTAAAATGCTGGTAGGATAGCAATCATCCAACTGCAGGAAAGCTGAAACAGGACATCTAGAGCAGCTCCAAAGAATCCCTATTCCTGCATTTCGCATTTGGAGGAAAGAAATTCTCCAACCAAAGGCAATGGCTGGATGTCCATAACAGAGGCCAGGAGCAGGTTCCGGTGGGAAGTTCCACCATTGCTGAAAAGGAGAAGGAAGGTAAGAGTGCAAATAGAATATGCGGCTCTGAATTTGTTGAATCATATCTGCCAAGAGATGGTGTGGCCTCCGATGAAGTCGGTGAAAGATCCTCCTATTCCTTTTTCTCCACAGAGTCCAAGCAAAGGCTGGGAAGATGAGGTGAGCCAAACAGTCCACTCCAGTAGAAATACCTTGTAAAGCAGAAATTGTGTAACTGATTCTATCAAGCAGAGGGCAAGGGTGGGGAGGGTGAAGCCTCACTCTAGGTAGATAAATTGGCATAAAGTTTTGCTTTGTAAGTAACATAGAATCCTAACCTTTCTATATACTATGGAAGTGCTGGAATTGGCTCTAGGTACTGCTAGGCATGCTGGTATACATTAATGGGCTGTTTGGAGCAGGAATATGAATGGATGGGATTGGTACATCCAGAAGGCCGGTGATACTTAGTGGTTTGTCCTTCCATATCCAATTGCTTGTTCTACTTAAATGCTTTTTGATGGTCTCAAATTATGTTTGGTATTTTGGTGTCCAATGAAGCAGAAGTGATGGTTATTTTAGAAGTTCTCATGTTTATGCCCCTTATTTTCATGATGAGTTGGTTGTAGAAAGTGACTCATCAAATGCGATTTCTTAAGGTTTCTTCTTCCTTGACTTTCGAGGTCCCCCCCACCCTATCGTCAAGAGCGAGTTACACCAGAAAAGAAAAGGAAAGAAGAAAAACAAAAGCAAAGCACATACAAAACACCCACCCGAAGGCAATTACAGAAACCGATAAAAGGAGAGATGAACCCCATCACCCGAAGCCGGTGCAACCAAAGCACCAGCCATCTCCTTGGTTTCAAGACCATCTTCACCAGCAGAAGGCTAGCCAACTTAAAAAAACGGAGTTGGCACAACTTAACTTTAAGCCAGCGCAGTTCTGAATGAAATTGATATGTTGAATAAGAGATTATTCAACAAAATAAAAAATTAATTCTTTATAGTCTAGAATAGTTTTTAGGCCCGATGAATTAATTTGAAAAGGCTGTAGAATCTATAGAAAAAGATTTTCAAGTATAACATCATTGTTTAAATCCTTTCCTAGCAGGAAATTAGTCTTTATATATTTTCCATTTTTGCAAACATGGACATTATTTAATTTATATTTGATATATAATTTTTTACTAGTAGTTGCTAGGCTGAGTTTGTTTTTGGTTTTTTGATAATATTTTATTGGGATTAATCATTCTCTTATTAAATTAACATCTACACCACTATCGAGTAAGCAGAGTGCTTTAATAGAGAAGTCTTTAACTTTAATTGTAACTTGAGTTTTTCATTTTTGAAGTGGATTTCTTGTTAAAAAAACTTACAAAACCATTTAATTCTTCACCAAATTCTTTATGTTGTTCTAGATTAGCATCATTTTTTTTATAAAATCTAAGTGTATGAAATTCAAGAGTTTCAACACGTTGTTTGAGATCTTGAAGTTCATTTAAATCTTGTTTTAATTATTTCATTTTTTTCTTTTGATTATTAATCTCTTTATACAGGTCTTGAATAGAAGCTTGAAGAAAAGCTTGTTGGTTTTTTATCTTATCTAATACAGTTTTTATGCTGAATTGTTTAGGTAATTCAAATGTATTATTTGATGTAGAAGCTTTTGTTTTTTTTTTAATTTCCTTTGTTTATATTCTATATTTTTTCAAAATATTTATTTTTAATTCTTCATTTTTTAGATCTTTAAACATTTCTAACACCATTTCTTCTGGAGCAGAAAGTACATTTAAAGATAAAGAGGAAGAAGAGGCAGATTCATATTGAATTTCACTGTCATGTATGTTACAATGACACATATCTGATGAGTGAGAATAGTCTGTATCAAAGGGACTAGATGACTTTGAAGAAGAGGATGAAGATCCTTTTAGAATAGTCTTTATTTCTTTTTCTGTTTTTACTTTTGTTTTTAGGCAGTCAAGAGCAATATGTCTTTTTTCCTTACAGTTATAACATTGTATTTCCTTTTTCTTGTAAAAACAAGTGGATGGATTGTTTTTTGTGTAGGTTTTCCTTGATCCTTTATAAGGTTTTTTATGAAAAGATATTTTATGATATCTTTTAGAGGGAATATAGTATTGTGGAGTTGAAAAATGTTTTGATCTTCTTTTTTGATAGTTTCTTTTTAATTTTTCTTTTTATTCTGACTAAAAGGACTAATTAATGGTTCTATGCCAAATTAAAAGCAAAAATCACCAAGTTCATACTTGCTGATACATTTTTTTATTTTCAATTTGACGTTTAAGTTTGATTTCATTGCATAATGAAAATCCAACTTTGTTAATGTTTTGAATTAGATCACCATATTTATAAAGTCCATAATTCAAGTTTCCATAATTTTTTTATTTTAATTCTTCTCCAACTTTTTCTTCAAAAAGTTTAGGAAGACCAAATATAAATTTTTCTTTCCAAAATTCTGAATTACTTACATCGATTGTATAAAGTTTTGATTAAAAAAAATATCTTTATACCAACGGAAATCAGATAACGTTAGGCATGATAAATTAATTAATTGAGTATTTAATTTTTATTCTACATTCATATAATTACCAATAAAATGTTTAACTATCTTGGTACTGAGCATGTACATAGAATTAGGGATTGTTTGGCTTTGCATAGTAATAATAGGATTTCCTGAGGGATCACTTTTTACTGCTTGCAGAATATCTTTCTATATCAGAAAGATATTTTTCCCACCAACCATATAATTGTCCAATAAATCCAAGGACAACTGCGTTTACTGCATGTCGTTAGTTATTACTAGCAACCATGATGGTAGAGGCATAGATCATCATGTGTTGGCATAATTAAAGGACTTGATATTTTGATAAGCTGTCTACATTCCATTCATATACTGAAGAGTTTTCAGATCAAAGACCATTCAAAGTAGCTTATTCTTCGAATTAAAGATCAGTTAGAGTTGATCTTGGATAATAATTCCTTGTTTTTGCTATGGTAATAATTGGTTTTTGTCTTTTAAATATTTTATTGAGTTGTAGAGCTTATTGATCTTGATCAACTTTTCATTAGATGTTTTTGGCCTATTCTTCTATAGAGTCAAAAGCAGAGAATTCTAAGTCTGAACTAGAAGCTTTATAAGTTGAGACTAAAACATTTATGAATTTTCCTTCATTTTTTGTCTTTATTTTCTTAAAGTTTTATATTTGTAAAACTATGAGATAGTTGATTGATTAGTTCATCTGAAAACTTTAGGGCTTTCTTTTCTAACTTTAGATCTTTAAGGGCTTCACCTTGAAAACCTAAAGATTGTGTCTTAATTACTTTTTGAGCAGAAGTGGTTTCATAAATTTGCAAAATATTTTCAACTTTATTTTCAATTCTATTAGTTTGTTGACTAATAGTATGAAAATTTATATTTGTATAATTATTTTGTTCTAAAACATGACTTAAGTCTGATTTGTAAATTAATTCAGATTTACCTTTATCACCTTGTATCTTTGCAACATCTTTTATAGGTACATTTAAAGTTTCTTTATATATAATTTGATGTAATAGAGGATGTATAGATTCTTTAGTTCTTTATGAAGAGGAACTGGTAGAAGCTATAATCCATGAAGTGCTTAATTTTGTTATCATGTTAATGGCTAAATCATCAGTTTTATATGCTTTCTTCATGGCTAGTTTAAGCCAGTCAAAGAAATAAATACTTCTTTGATTATCATACATATATTTATACCATTTTTCTTATAAGAAATCTTTATGTTCTTGAGAAACCTGTTTAAAAAAGATTTTGATAAAGGATGTAATAATAAATTCTTTTTTAACATATCTTTATCAATTTCAAAACATTCAATAACATTTATATTAAAATCAGATTAAAAAGGATTATAGGTATTAGTTGGAAAAGCATGATTTATTTGTGCTTGAGATATGGTTTCTGAAGCTTGATATGAAAGATAAACAAGTCCCGTAGGTCGAAGATCTACATGGGGTATAGAGTAAGAAACTCTGGATGATTCTTTTATGGAAGATCCTACCACTGAGGGAGGATGTTAATAAGGATTTCGAGAAGGCTGATAAATTGTAGGAGTTTTATCTCTAGAATTTGTTTGAAAATTAATTTCAACACTTCCATCTTCATATTCAATAATTGTTTCAATTTCTCTATTTTCTAAAGATCTTTCTGGCTGAGTGTTTTCTAAGTGCTATCTACCTGAGAGATTAATATCATTCTATTGTATGAGTTTTGGAATATTTACTTTATTTTTAAAATTGGTTTGGAATAAAGTAGTCATACTTTTTGCTCGATTGGAATAGGTTATGCCTGGAACAATCGAATTCATGAGTTTATAATAAATTCTATCTATGAAAGTAAGATTTTGATTATGAGGATTCATATCAAAACCTTTTATCTGGATTGCTAAAGTAAGAGCTTCATGTGTACCTGGATCTATAAGGGAAACAGAGAAATTTAGAAAACAATTGAAGAAAGTAGGGCCATTAGCCAAACTTGATTCAACCATTCTAAGTAATGAATCACTGAATTTTTATATCTTGTAGCTTGAACATATACGAGAGTTTTTGTTCTAAGTCCAAGTCTTGTCAATGGCTTTAGAGTAACTTGCACTAATCCAAAATGAATATAATTGTATGTTTTAGCATACTCTATTATTTCATGGGGCTTAATTAAAAAAAGATGCTGAATATCACCTATGATGGATTCAATTTTTTCAATGGTTTTTGCTTTATAATTTGATTTTAATTAAAAACTTTCAACTTTATAGATTTCATTTTTATTAAAAGAAGGGATAGTCCAATCATAAATAACTTGATCTAAATCCTCATAATTGATTTCTTCACTATTTTTGACAGACATTGAAGATAAGGAATTTGATGATGAGGAAGAAGAAGGTACAAACTTCTTAATAAGCTTAGGCATAATTTGAATTATTGCAACACTTCGACCCAACTTAATCCAGTTTAGTGCCTAATTAATGTTCTATTAAATTCTTTTTATGCTTGTCGTTTTGGTTTGTTACGGTTCATTGCAGATCTTGGTTAGGTAATTGGAGTGAGTTTAACTTGGTTTAGGTAGGCATGAGCCATTTTTCGTAACTTTTGATTTTATAGGCTTTCGTCATTCATGCTTCATCTTAGTGTCATCATGCGTCTTTCGTTAAACTTTGTTGACTTCCGTAACTAACTCACATGCAAAAGATGTCGTTTGTCTTCGTTGGACAGTTAATTAACTTGAATTGTAATTATCCTTAACCTTTGGAGTTTCTTATAAAGTCCACTTCATCCTTATCTTATAAATAAGATGCATGCACCAACCTAAATTCTCAATTTCCTCTCCTCTCACACAACTCAACTCCTCTGTCTTCTTGCATGCATGGCTATTAGAGCTCCGTGTAAACATTCAATTTGAGCCAAAGGACGACCATTAAATTGATAAAGCTCATTTGAGGCAAGTATAAGCACGCTATGGATGAACACTCCTTGGTACACCATGTTTGCTAGTATTCGTCTTAGTCTTTCCATTGTTTTGGTGATTTACAGCCCTTTTTGTATCCGATTATATATGCTTGTTATCTCTCTTGTCAGCTCTGTTGCCATTTTGTTCAAATTTAGTTTTGTCTGTAACAGGTTCAGGAGGTGACCCTCTGAAGCTTACGGCTAAGCCGTAAAGCTCCACGGCTCACTCTCTAAAGAGCAGCAAAAACCTGACCTTACACTACGGTCAGGCTATGGTTAAGCCATAGAATGTATTACGGCTAAGTTGTAGGCTAGCTGTAACCCAACCGTAGGTCAAGCTACGGCTTGACATCTAGAGAGTAAAAAAATTGAGAAATCCTCTACGGTTCAACTACGGCTAAGCCGTAGGGTGTGCTACAGTTAAGTTGTGACCCCAATCGTAGCTCAACCGTAGAGTAAGAATAGCCCAGCCGTAAAAGGAAGCATGGGTTAGCCGTGGCTCACCGTAAATGCTAAACAATTCTGGGGAACCATGGCTGAACCGTAGTGTATAATACGGTTAAGCCGTAAGATGCCCACTGCTAAGCCGTAGGTCACCCACAGTAAGCCATAAAACCATTGAACATTAAGAAAAGGTAGGCATTAAAGAGACCTTATAGGGCATTTGAGTTAGAATGTAGGTAACCTTGACTTGTCCAATGGAATATAATAATAGCATGAATGGTCTTGAGGGCTGTAACTCATTCATGTGTATTGTCCAGTTGTTAAACAACTCCCAATGGGTGTTGGTTTAAGGGATACACCCTTCCGATACAACGTAACACTGGAGAAAGACAACTGTGTATCGGGTATCTTAAAAACTACATCATCATGCACGGTTAGAAACACTAGATAACTAGATTAGGGTTGGCTAGTAAATTATCTTGATTCTAGCAATTTGACTTGTATGGCATATTGGATGACGATTATTGTCCTCCATTCTTATGTATTGATTGACGTTATGACCTTTTGATCGTGTATGCACTGGATTTGCTTGACATGTTCTTAACAATTGCTAGTTTAGGTATATTGGTTATTGCCATTGACTGGAGTATTGTATGAATTGAACATAATGTAATGTTCCCTATATGAAATGCATGTTTTACTCAAGGTTAAGTATATGATTGACTCAACATAGTCAGGAACTACTCAGCCTCAGCCTTAGGATACCGGCAGGATTGACTTTGGCGTAGATATATGTTGCCGCTATAGTGTGTTCATATCTTAGGGCTTCTGGACCCCAGGAACCCGAGACCCATTCGTATTCTGGCCCGGTCGATAGTGTTCTCTCATGTATAATTCCTTAAAGGGAGGATATGGCAAATGTAGTAGCCACATAGTACAGTACACACCTGCATTGATTCGTATAACATGCTTTATTCACAAATGCGCAATTTGCTTAGTAAACTAAATTGAAATTCTATGTAATCTCACCTATTAATGATTCTGATAGATACAATGCGTGTTACCTTATTGTTGCTTATGCTTTGCTAAATCGTTGTATTCACTAGTTGTCCTTGGTTTTGCAGGCTCAGGTCTCGCTGCCAACCCCTCGTCGGCCGCAAGGCTCCAGCAGAAACCATAGCAGCCCCATCAGGGCTAGAGGAGTGGATGTGAACACCTCGCCGGAGAGCAGCATCGCATGATAGGCTCCTTCTGGGATTTTTGTGGCATACATCATGTGTTTGTTTTAGAGTTGTGCAACTCCTTGCATTGTGGTGTCTTGGTTTAATTGAAAATTGTCCCTCATTTTGTAACCATATGGTTTTTTTTATCTGTATTTTGGGTACATTATGCAAGTAATGTAATCTTTTGTAGATTGTGGCTTATATTAGTGTGTCCTCGTTTCATGCAATGATACTTATAACTTCTGCGTACACTATGTTTGCATGTGTGAATTTTCCTTGTGTGTGTGCATTTAGACAAAGTTTAAGTGTGTATGCACGGGAGTACGTGTGTCACTGATTAGGATTCAACTAATTTCCGATTTCTTGGGCTCGGGTTGTGACAATTATAGAGTTGTTTTAATCAAAACTACCACAAGTATCTAACGAAATAGAGGATTTACACACCAACAAATGCCTTAAACGCCTTTACACGGCTAACAACGGCGACAACAATGGCTATGTCAAATTTGCTCCAGGCAGAATGTAACACTCCGACCCAGCTTGACCTCGTTTAACGGTTAGTTAATCTTGTTTTCGTTGCCAATCGTGTTTGGTTTGTGTTTTGTTTTCGTTATGGGTCATGGATAGGTAGTTGGGTTGAGTTTGACCTGGATTAAGTAGACCAAGCCCTTTTTCGTAATTTTAGCTTTTCTTAGACATGGTCATTTTTGCATCATCTTGATGTCAACACGTGTCTTTCGTTGAGCTCGTTAACTTTCGTAACTACGTTGTTTGCAACCGATGTCGTGTGATTCGATTGGACCCAGATTTGACTCAAACTGAAAATAGAATTCTCACTTGGACTCTCTTGCAATTTGGACAACCCATTGCTTATATAACTTATATCCATCGACAAGTTGGTTCTCTCTCCCTCTCGTTTTCTCTCAACTTTCTCACTGTGCACGTGGAATTCTTCCTTCTCTCTCTCACTTGAATTCTCTCTCTCTTCCATCGATCAAGTTCAAATTGAGGAAGAAGGTTCTTGCATGTGAGGTGAGTGGAAGTCTTTCCATTCCTCTCATCTCCTTTCTCTATCTCTTTTCCTTCTTGTTTCTCATTTGCATGGTGTGTCTGTGATCCCAATCCTCATGCATGCATGTTGGTTGATTTTGTGTTAGGTTGTGTTTGGGCTTTAGGACAACAATTGTGCAATTGAAATCCAAATTGAGGCAAGTATAACCATGACTTTGAGAACCCATGTTGGTATGCTTTTGATTGTGGTTAATTTACTTGAATTTGATATGGAAACATGTGTTTACAGCCCATTTGATACTCATTGAGTCAGTACTTGTCTATTTCCATTGATAAATTGCAATTCTGATGCTTCCCAGACATTCTGTATATGTTTCAGGAATGTGAATTCGTGCAGGTACGGCTAAGCCGTATGCCTCTTACGGCTCAAAGTCCAGAGAGGAGAAAAACCCAGTTTTCCTCTACGGCTAGGGCACGGCTAAGCCGTGGATTGCCCTACGGCTAAGCCGAATCTCAGCCGTGGCCCAGCCGTAGATCAATACAGGGTGCATTTTCTGGAATAACTGAGAGTCAGCAACTGACAGACCTTCTACGGCTCAGCCACGGCTAAGCCGTATACCACACACAGCTAAGCCGTAGACCACACACGGCTAAGCCGTAGCACACACACGGCTAAGCCGTATCCACACTAGACTAATGAAAGAAAAACACGGATAGGTGTAATGGAAAGACAGATATGGCCTTCATGATAGAATGTAGGACACCTAGACCTGCCCAACGGAATGTGATACAACGCGTGAATGATCTCGAGGGCTGCGAATCATTCAGGTTCGTTATCCGGATGTTAAGCACCTCCGCATGGGTGTTGGTTTAAGGGACTTCGTGCACCGCCCGATTCAATGCAACACTAGACAACGGTGCGTCGAATAACTTAAAACTACATCATCATGCACGGTTAGAAACACCGGATAATTAGATTAGAATTGGTTTGTAACTTAAGATGATTCGATTTCACATGATTTGTTGCATAACATATTGCATTCGAGTATTGACCTCTACGCTCTGACATGATTACTCGTATTCCGTTACTTTACTTTCACATTGTGGTTATTTGCCTTGAGTATGCATGTCTGATATGTTCATTCACAGATATGCACGTATGATATGTTGTAACGATTTACTCAGGGTTTTCATGATTGACTCTGTATGGTCAGGCACTACTTAGCCTCAGCCTTAGGATCCCGACGGGGTGAATTTGGTATAGTTTATATGGCCTGCCGCAGTATGGATATGTCCTGGGGAACCGGACCCCAGGAAACCGAGACCCATTGTACCCTGGCCCGGACAATGGTGTTCTTTGCATGTTATAAGATCCCTCTTTTGGGAGCATATGGTAATGTAGTAGCCACTAGTTATGTACACAGCATGTATTCATTGATTCACTTCGCATATTTCTTTCTTGCATGACAGCCTAGTATACGAAAATGCCTTCTTTAATCACATGATGTTCTTATTCTGTTAGACACAGTGTGTGTTAACTTGCTATGGTTTATACTTTGCTGAATCTTCGTATTCACGGTTGTTTTTGGTGTTGCAGGCCCAGATACCCTCGCCGGTCGGCCAGACTCCAGATGAGACCCCCGGGGCCCCATCAGGCCTAGAGGAGTGGATGTGATCACTCCACGGGAGAGCGTTCTTGGCATGCATTATGGGAGTCTTGTTTTGTGGATTTTCAGACTTGTATTTGGCATGACATGTCATTATTGTATATATTCTTTTGTTCTTTTTGTAAAACTTTCATATGTAATTATGTCAGTTCGTCCTTTGTATCCTCTTCCTGCACTGTTAGTTTATGTTTCTGATATTTACAGCTTCCGCGTACTTACTTGGCACGTGTGAATGTTCCCTTGTGCGTGTGCATTTAGACTCGGTCTACGTGTGCATGCACGGGAGTACGTTTGTCATTAGCTTTGGCTTTTGCTAACCCCCGAACCCTGGGCTCGGGTTGTGACACAGAATATGATTAAAATTTCTCAATAATAACAAACATACAACCAAATATTAAGATTTTTGGAATTCTTACTTTTGAGTTAGCAATCCCTTAAGCAAAATCAAAACATAACATAACAAAGATAAGTGAAAAAATATTCACAAAATGACTTTATATTGCCATAGTACTTAATTATAAGCTTGATATCAACTTGGCTCTGATACAGAATGGGAAAAGCACGGATTACAAGGGAGTTTAGAGCAAAAAATGAAAGGGAAATTTCAACTCTTATTTTTGCTCTTATGTTGACTCTTGATTTACAAGGAGAAGACTACACCTATTTATAACCTTTACACACTTAATTTACATTTCATTACAACTGCATTTAGACTGAATATGCATTTCATATGATGTGCTGGCTCATTTCTGGAGCCTTTCGGACTTCTCTTCGGGATAAGTTCAATGATTGTATTGTAGATGAGCGTTAGCTTTTTAACGGTGAGTAGTAACTTTTTACTGTTGACTGATGAATAATTGCAGATGTTACTTGTCTTTATCTTCTTCATGATGGCTTTGTGGGAAACTGAGTGGCAAAATGCTTTATTTCTTTCCTTTTCTTCTGATAGAGATGAATCCTTCATGATCACTTTTTGTCTTTTTAGCATCATTATCAGGTTCAGGAGCAATACTTTCAAAAGGATTTTCATCACAAAGATGTTGTAATTGTTGGCCAAAACTTAATGGAGAATCTTCAGAAGATCATTCTTTTTGGATTTGTTCAATAATTTTCTTTTGAAGGCCTTTTTTGAGTTGAAGTAAGTCTGTTGCTGCAAAAAGAGCAGAAGGAGAAGCTAAACAAGAATTCTTTAGTTTTTCACATTACTCACTAGATAAATCTTTTCTTTTGTTTTTTCTGGAGTTCTTATAACTTCAGAAAAAGATGGCTTTAGAGCTTAATAGGTGGAATTCTACTGAAGAATTGCAGTATAATCAAATTGCTGCCAGTACTTGATATAAATCATTCGAGAGAAAACTGGAGGGCTGAAGTCCATTTCTTTATAAAAATTTCATTTCAGAATCCATGGAATATCATGCCGATGATAAAAATGCATCGCAACATAAGGTTCAGTTGCAAGCTGTAGTGTTGATGTAACACTCTGACCCAACTTAACTCGAGTTAGCAGCTAATTAATGACAAATTAGTTGTTGACTGTGTCTTGCCTTTGTTTTGGTTTTGTTTTGGGTCATGGATAGGTAGTTGGGTTGAGTTTAACCTGGTTTAGGTAAACATGAGCCCTTTTGCGTAATTTTAGAGTTTGTAAGATGTTGTCATTCATGCATCATCTTATCGTCAACACGTGTCTTTTGCCGAGCTCATTAACTGTCACAACCCGAGCCCAGGGTTTAGGGGTTAGCAAAAGCCAAACCTAATGACACACGTACTCCTGTGCATGTACACGTAGACCGAGTCTAAATGCACATGCACAAGGGAACATTCACACGTGCCAAACATGTACGCGGAAGCTGTAAATATCAGAAACATCAAACTAACAGTGCAAGAAGAGAATACGAAGAAAGAACTGACATAATTACATGTGAAGGTCTTACAAAATGAACAAAATAATATATACAATCATGACATATACAAGTATGAAGATCCTCAAAACAAGAAACAAGACTCCAATGCCATGCATGTCAAGAACGCTCTCCCGTGGAGTGATCACATCCACTCCTCCAAGCCTGATGGGGCCTCGGGGGTCTCATCTGGAGTCTGGCCCACCGGCGAGGGTTCTGCAGGGGTATCTGGGCCTGCAACACCAAAAACAACTGTGAATACGACGATTCAGCAAAGTATAAACCATAACAAGTTAACACACGCTGTGTCTAATAGAATAAAGAACGTCATGTAGATTAAACAAGGCAATTTCGTATACTAGGCTGTCATGCAAGAAGGAAATATGCTATGCGAATCAATGTATACATGCAATGGACAGAACTAGTGGCTACTACATTGCCATATGCTCCCAAAAGAGGGATCTTGTATAGTGCAAAGAACGCCATTGTCCAGGCCAGGGTACAAAGGGTCTCGGTTTCCTGGGGTCCGGTTCCCCAAGACGTTTCCTTACTGCAGCAAGGCCATGTAAACTATACCAAATTCACCCCGTCGGGATCCTAAGGCTGAGGCTAAGTAGTGCCTGACCATACAGAGTCAATCATGAAAACCCTGAGTAGATCGTGACAACATATCATACGTGCATATCTGTGGACATGTCTTATACGTGAAATTACACATGCATACTCAAGGTAAAGAACCACAATGTGAAAGTAACGAAAAACAAGATATCAGAGAGTAGAGATCAATGATCGAATGCAGTATGTTATGCAACAAATCATGCGAAATCGGATCATCTTTATTTACAAGCCAATTCTAATCTAATTATCCGGTGTTTCTAACCGTGCATGATGATGTAGTTTTAAGTTATTCGATGCACCGTTGTCTAGTGTTGCATTGAATCGGGCGGTGCACGAAGTCCCTTAAACCAACACCCATGGGGAGGTGCTTAACATTCGGATAACAAACATGAATGATTCGCAGCCCTCGAGATCATTCACGCATTGTATCACATTCCGTTGGGCAGGTCTAGGTGCTCTACATTCTATGCTGAAGGCCATATCGATCTTTCCCTTACATCTATCCTTGTCCTTCATTATTCTAGTGTTGATACGGCTTAGCCGTAGGTGAACGTACGGCTTAGCCGTAGGCATGTTACGGCGTAGCCGTAATATGCACTGCGGCTCCACCGCGGTTCCCTTTACTGTTCATCCGCAGTTACGGTTCACCCGTATTTTGTTCTACGGCTTAGCCGTGTGTGTTCTACGGCTTAGCCGTGGCTGGGCCGTAGAAGGTCTGTCAATTTGATTGCTCTCAGTTAATCCAGAAAAAGGCACCCTGTATTGATCTACGGCTGGGCCACGGCTGAGGTTCGGCTTAGCCGTAGTGCAATACACGGCTTAGCCGTGCCCTAGCCGTAGAGGAAAACTGGATTTATACCCTCTCTGGACTTTAAGCCGTAAGTGACATACGGCTTAGCCGTACATGCACGAAGTCAATGTTCTGAATCACGTACAGAAATCCTGTGAAATCATCAGAATTGCAAATATCCAATAGAGATAGATAAAGTACTAATCAAATGGGCTGTAAACACATTTTTCCATACAAATTCATGTGAACTAACCGAAATCAAATGCATACCAACATGGGTTCTTACAGATTATGGTTATACTTGCCTTAATGGAATTCAATTACATAACTTGCTGTCCTTGGGCCCAAACACAACCTAACACCAACCACAACAACATGCATGCATGAGAATTTGAAGGAATCTCAAGACCTATCGTGCACTCATGGAAACAAGAAGGAGAAGAATAAGAATGAGATGAGGGAGATGGAAGAGAATCCCAGCTTACCTCAATCAATACACCAGTGACTAAAAGGACCAAAATCCCTCAAATCAGCTTGATCGATGGAGAAGAGAACTCAGTAGGGAGAGAGAAATAATTCCACGTGAACAGTGAGAGGAAAAATGAGAGAGAGAGAGAACGAGCTTGTCGATGGTTTGAAGTTTATATATATAAGTGAAGTAGATGTCCAAATTGCAATGAAGTCCAAGTCAGAATTTTGTTTTTAGTTTGAGTCAAATCCGGGTCCAATGGAATCATACGACATCGTTTGCAAACGACGTAGTTACGAAAGTTGACGAGCTCAACGAAAGACACGTGTTGACATCAAGATGATGCAAAAATGACCTTGTCTTAGAAAAGCTAAAATTACAAAAAGGGGCCTGGTCTACTTAATCCAGGTCAAACTCAACCCAACTACCTATCCATGACCCGCAATGAAAATAAAACACAAACAAAACACGATTAGCAATGAAAACAAGATTAATTAACTGCTAAACGAGGTCAAGCTGAGTCGGAGTGTTACATCCTCCCCTACTTGAGAATCATTCCGTCCTCGGAATGAACACTCACTCACTCACTCACTCGTACCTGTGAAAACAGATCGGGATATTGTCGTGCCATCTGCTCTTCTAACTCCCAAGTAGCCTCATCGGGACTGTGATGCTCCCATAGCACTTTAACCCTTCGAATTGTCCTGGTGCGGAGTATCTACTCTCGGGTTCCCACGATACGGAGCGGTCGCTCAACGTATGCAACATTCGGCTGAATCTGAACCTCGTCGTAACGAATGACATGGGAGGGATCATGAACATATTTCCGAAGCATCGAAACGTGGAAAACGTTGTGTACTCCTGAAAACATCTCGGGAAGATCTAATCGATAGGCCAAATCACCAATCCGACTCTTGATCTCGAACGGTCCGACATATCGTGAGCTAACTTGCCTTTCTGGCCGAAACGGATTGTACCCTTCATCAGTGAGACCTTCAGAAAAACCCACTCACCAACTTGAAACTCTAATGGCCGTCTGCGAGTGTCTGCATAACTCTTCTGCCTAGACCGAGCAACTTTCAAGTTCTCAATTGCTTTCTGTACCTTCTCCGTAGTTTCGGCGATGATCGTCGGTCCGTGAAAACTCCGAGTTCTAACTTCTTCCCAACATACCGGACTTCTACACTTCTTCCCGTACAATGCTTCATATGGCGCCATCCCAATACTCTCGTGGAAGCTGTTATTGTAGGCGAATTCGCACAACGATAGGTGAAGATCCCATTCTTTCTCGTAGCTCAACACGCTGGCTCGCAACATATCCTCCAAAGTCTGAATAGTCCGCTCTGATTGCCCATCCGTCTGTGGGTGGTATGCCGTGCTGAAACTCAACTTCGTACCCATAGCCTTTTGGAATGCTCTCCAGAAAGATGAAACGAAACGGCTGTCACGATCGGATACAATCGACACGGGGGTACCATGGAGCCTGACGATCTCCTCCACGAACTTCCTTGCCATCTCTGAAAACGTCATACCCTTCCGAAAAGGGATAAAATGGGCTGACTTTGTCAATCGATCTATAATCACCCAAATGGCGTTGTTCTTCCTGCTCGTCGGCGGTAATCCGGAAACGAAGTCCATGGTGATGTGTTCCCACTTCCACTGCGGTATATGCAAAGGATGCAACGAGCCTGGCGGTCTCTGATGATCTGCTTTCACCTTCTGGCATGTCAAACATCGAACAACAAAACCTGCTACTTCTCTCTTCATGTTGTTCCACCAGAAGCGATCTTTGAGATTCCGATACATCTTTGTGCTGCCTGAGTGCATCGCATATCGAGCGTAATGCGCTTCGTTCATCAGTTTCTCCTTGAAATCATCAACTGCTGGCACGCACAACCTACTCCGAAAGTAGAGTACACCATCCTCTAGTCTGAAATCGGGTCTGTCTCCAATGTGGTCTCGAATGCGCTTCAAGGTTAGATCTTCAAATTGCCTGTCTTTCATCTGCTGAATCATCTCAGGCTGAAACACTAGCGTACTAGCCAAAGTCACGCACTCATCCACTTGTTTCACTTCAACAGGGAGACCACGGGACTCTAAGAGGAAACTGCTCAACATCTGCACAGACTTTGCTTTCCTACTAAGTGCATCTGCCACCACATTTCCCTTGCCTGGCTGATATTTGATCGGGAAGTCATAATCTTTAATAAGCTCAAGCCATCTCCGCTGTCTCATGTTCAGCTCCTGCTGCGTGAATAAGTACTGCAAACTGTGGTGGTCAGAACGAACCTCAAATTGCACACCATACAGATAATGTCTCCACAGCTTCAATGCAAACACGATGGCTGCCAATTCCAAATCATGGGTGGCGTAATTCTTCTCATGTTCTCGTAACTGTCTCGATCCATATGCAATAACCTTCCCGTGCTGCATCAACACACAGCCTAGACCAACTCGAGAAGCATCTGAATATACCACGAACCCTTCACTACCATCTGGCAAGGCTAACACTCGGACCGTAGTCAACTTCTCTTTCAAAGTCCGGAAACTGGCTTCACACTCCTCAGTCCAATCAAATGGCACATTCTTCCTGGTCAACTTCGTCAACGGAGAAGAGATCTTAGCAAAGTCCTGGACAAATCGACGATAGTAACCCGCTAGACCAAGGAAACTGCGAACTTCTGTCACTGTCTTAGGGCTAGGCCAATTCACCACTGCCTTTACTTTAGATGGATCAACTGCCAATCCCTCTCGTGAAATGATATGACCAAAAAATGTCACTTGCTCAAGCCAAAAATCACATTTCGACAACTTAGCAAACAATCGATGTTCTCTCAACAACGACAAGGCTTTTCTCAAATGCTCCATATGCTCTTCTGCTGACTTAGAGTATATCAATATATCATCAATAAAAACAACTACGAACTGGTCCAAGAAAGGAGCAAAGATCTGATTCATCAATGCCGTAAATGCTGCAGGGGCGTTGGTTAGTCCAAAAGGCATCACGAGGAATTCATAATGTCCATAACGAGTCCTGAAGGCAGTCTTGGCAATGTCATCTTCTTTGACCCTCAACTGGTGATATCCAGATCTCAAATCAATCTTAGAAAAATATGCTGCACCCTGAAGTTGGTCAAACAACTCATCAATCCTGGGTAGGGGATACTTGTTCTTGATAGTTACTTTGTTCAGCTGTCGGTAGTCTATGCACATCCGAAAAGTACCATCCTTCTTCTTGACAAACAAGACTGGCGCTCCCCAAAGTGAGACGCTCGGGCGAATGAAACCCTTGTCTAAAAGCTCCTGCAATTGCTTCTTCAACTCTGACAATTCGGCTGGGGCCATGCGATACGGAGCCTTGCTGATCGGTGCCGTGCCGGGAACAAGCTCAATGGCGAACTCCACATCTCGAACCGGGGGTAAGTCTGGCACATCGTCTGGGAAGATGTCGGGAAAGTCACAGACCACCTGGATCTCACCTAGCTGCTTCGTCTCTTTCTTCGCTGAAATAAAGGCAATGAAGCCTTCACACCCTCTGCGGATCAAGCGATCTGCCTTGCACGCCGAAATCACACGCCTGGGGCATCTCTGCTGACTGCCCTCAAAACGGAAACCCTTGCCTAAATCGAAGAAGATCGTCCTGTTGTAACAATTAACACAGGCACGATATCGAGCAAGCCAATCCATACCAAGGATCACGTCGAAGTCCAGCATCGACAACAGGATCAAATCAACAGGTAACCGATGACCTACAATCTGCGCGTCGCAATGGCGGTAGTATACACTACACTCCACTCGCTTGCCAACTAGGGTGGATACAACCAGCACATATGGCAACGGCTTAGGCGGCTGATGTAACCGCTCGGTGAAATGAGGTGCGACGTATGACCGTGTAGACCCCGAATCAAACAATGCTAATGCCTCGACGTGCGAAATCAAAACAGTACCTTCAACCACCTGTGGATCCTCGGCACTCTCATGGGTAGCAGCGTATGCACGGGCTGTCTGACGAGGCTGTCTCGAGCCTGGACGAGCTGACTGTGACTTGCTCGAAGCTGTAGATGCACTGGGTCTGCCAGGAGCTGCACTGGAGGTAGTACTAGATGGTGGGGCTGGGAGGCTCTATATCGAGGACAATTGGCTATCATATGCTCCCTCGAACCATAGATGAAACAAGCACCTGCCTTCCTCCAACAAGCTTCAGTCGTGTGGCCCTTGCCACAATGCCCACAAGTCACTCCGGCAGAACTGGAAGTACTTTGCTGGCCTTTTGTCTTCTTCTGTACTTGTCCTCGTGCACTGAAAGGCGGCTGTCGCTTAGGCTCAACGGCTCTCGCAGCTTGGTGGATGGCCTCAGCAGAATAGGCCCTGTCCACTGCATCATCAAACGTAGCCGAACGCTGAAACCCAGTCACATGATCCATGTACTGGGGATGCAGACCTTCAACAAACCGATTCACCTTCCTCTCTTCGGTACTGATCATATCCGGAGCAAAGTACGACAACTGAGTAAACTTGTTCACATATTCTGCCACGGTCATCTGCTGCTGGCGGAGAGCTAAACACTCAACCTCCTTGGCTCGAAACACATGAGCCGGGATGAACTTC
Organism: Sextonia rubra; assembly: GCA_037013555.1. NCBI lineage: Eukaryota > Viridiplantae > Streptophyta > Magnoliopsida > Laurales > Lauraceae > Sextonia > Sextonia rubra. Next base: position 1,666,298 of record JASUAD010000007.1, read on the forward strand.
CTCCTGAACTGTTGCTTGAACATCTCCCAAACTGTCGCACTAGGTATGTCTCTCTATGAGTTTTTCACGCTTTTCAACCAAGTTTTTGTTACGTCTCTAAACATGGAGGCTGCTAGCCCGACTTTCTGCCGGTTCGTGCACACGACGGTCTCAAAGACATCCTCCGTCTGCTCTAGCCACTGTTCTGCCTTCAATGGCTCTTCTGTCCCATAGAACTTAATAGCTCCTCGCTTGCGAAATTTATCGTAGAGGGCATTCAGGTCATTCTCTCGAGGCTGAAAGACCACCTGCTGGTCTATATGTGACTGAGCTGGGGCTTGGCTTTGTCGGTCTAACATGGTTGTCACTTGTGCTTATAAGTTTTGCATTGCTTGCGATTGTGCCTGTAGGGACTGAAATAACATGAGGATGCGTTCATCTGTGTTCTGTGTATACGGTGATGGTGCGGATCCGCTTTCATTGTTTCCGGCGTTCTGCTGAGAGCCCGAACCTGACGCCATCCCGTAAAATAGAAAGAGTCAGACACAAACAAAAACAATCTCGCCCAACAAGCCCCAAAATCTAGAAAAACCACAAAGAAATAATCGTATCCTCACCACGATCCTACATGCCTACATGCTTATCATCTAGAGTAAGGAATGCTCTGATACCATACAATACGTATGTCACAACCCGAGCCCAGGGTTCGGGGGTTAGCAAAAGCCAAACCTAATGACACACGTACTCCCGTGCATGTACACGTAGACCGAGTCTAAATGCACACGCACAAGGGAACATTCACACATGCCAAACATGTACGCGGAAGCTATAAATATCAGAAACATCAAACTAACAGTGCAAGAAGAGAATACGAAGAAAGAACTGACATAATTACATGTGAAGGTCTTACAAAATGAACAAAATAATATATACAATCATGACATATACAAGTATGAAGATCCTCAAAACAAGAAACAAGACTCCAATGCCATGCATGTCAAGAACGCTCTCCCGTGGAGTGATCACATCCACTCCTCTAGGCCTGATGGGGCCTCGGGGGTCTCATCTGGAGTCTGGCCGACCGGCGAGGGTTCGGCAGGGGTATCTGGGCCTGCAACACCAAAAACAACTGTGAATACGACGATTCAGCAAAGTATAAACCATAACAAGTTAACACACGCTGTGTCTAATAGAATAAAGGATGTCATGTAAATTAAACAAGGCAATTTCGTATACTAGGCTGTCATGCAAGAAGGAAATATGCTATGCGAATCAATGTATACATGCAGTGGACAGAACTAGTGGCTACTACATTGCCATATGCTCCCAAAAGAGGGATCTTGTATCGTGCAAAGAACACCATTGTCCGGGCCAGGGTAAAATGGGTCTCGGTTTCCTGGGGTCCGGTTCCCCAAGACGTTTCCTTACTGCAGCAAGGCCATGTAAACTATACCAAATTCACCCCGTCGGGATCCTAAGGCTGAGGCTAAGTAGTGCCTGACCATACAGAGTCAATCATGAAAACCCTGAGTAGATCGTGACAACATATCATACGTGCATATCTGTGGACATGTCTTATACGTGAAATTACACATGCATACTCAAGGTAAAGAACCACAATGTGAAAGTAACGAAAAACAAGATATCAGAGAGTAGAGATCAATGATCGAATGCAGTATGTTATGCAACAAATCATGCGAAATCGGATCATCTTTATTTACAAGCCAATTCTAATCTAATTATCCGGTGTTTCTAACCGTGCATGATGATGTAGTTTTAAGTTATTCAATGCACCGTTGTCTAGTGTTGCATTGAATCGGGCGGTGCACGAAGTCCCTTAAACCAACACCCATGGGGAGGTGCTTAACATTCGGATAACAAACATGAATGATTCGCAGCCCTCGAGATCATTCACGCATTGTATCACATTCCGTTGGGCAGGTCTAGGTGCTCTACATTCTATGCTGAAGGCCATATCGATCTTTCCCTTACATCTATCCTTGTCCTTCATTATTCTAGTGTTGATACGGCTTAGCCGTAGGTGAACGTACGGCTTAGCCGTAGGCATGTTACGGCGTAGCCGTAATATGCACTGCGGCTCCACCGCGGTTCCCTTTACTGTTCATCCGCAGTTACGGTTCACCCGTATTTTGTTCTACGGCTTAGCCGTGTGTGTTCTACGGCTTAGCCGTGGCTGGGCCGTAGAAGGTCTGTCAATTTGATTGCTCTCAGTTAATCCAGAAAAAGGCACCCTGTATTGATCTACGGCTGGGCCACGGCTGAGGTTCGGCTTAGCCGTAGTGCAATACACGGCTTAGCCGTGCCCTAGCCGTAGAGGAAAACTGGATTTATACCCTCTCTGGACTTTAAGCCGTAAGTGACATACGGCTTAGCCGTACATGCACGAAGTCAATGTTCTGAATCACGTACAGAAATCCTGTGAAATCATCAGAATTGTAAATATCCAATAGAGATAGATAAAGTACTAATCAAATGGGCTGTAAACACATTTTTCCATACAAATTCATGTGAACTAACCGAAATCAAATGCATACCAACATGGGTTCTTACAGATTATGGTTATACTTGCCTCAATGGAATTCAATTACACAACTTGTTGTCCTTGGGCCCAAACACAACCTAACACCAACCACAACAACATGCATGCATGAGAATTTGAAGGAATCTCAAGACCTATTGCACACTCATGCAAAAAAGAAGGAGAAGAATAAGAATGAGATGAGGGAGATGGAAGAGAATCCCAGCTTACCTTAATCAATACACCAGTGACTAAAAGGACCAAAATCCCTCAAATCAGCTTGATCGATGGAGAAGAGAACTCAGTAGGGAGAGAGAAATAATTCCACGTGAACAGTGAGAGGAAAAATGAGAGAGAGAGAGAACAAGCTTGTCGATGGTCTGAAGTTTATATATATGAAGTAGATGTCCAAATTGCAATGAAGTCCAAGTCAGAATTTTATTTTCAGTTTGAGTCAAATCCTGGTCCAATGGAATCATACGACATCGTTTGCAAACGACGTAGTTACGAAAGTTAACGAGCTCAACGAAAGACACATGTTGACATCAAGATGATGCAAAAATGACCATGTCTTAGAAAAGCTAAAATTACAAAAAGGGGCCTGGTCTACTTAATCCAGGTCAAACTCAACCCAACTACCTATCCATGACCCGCAACGAAAATAAAACACAAACAAAACACGATTAGCAACGAAAACAAGATTAATTAACCGCTAAACGAGGTCAAGTTGAGTCGGAGTGTTACATTAACTTCCGTAACTACCTCGTATCAAAAGACGTCATTTGTTTCTGTTGGACCACTATTTGACTTGAACTATAATTGGTATAAACTATTGGACTTTTCTCCAATTCTTCTCATCCTTATCTTTATATAGAATACATGCACTGCCTTTCTCTCCCTCCTCAACGTTTCATGTTTGTTTCTTTCATTCCTTCTTTATGTTTTCTCTGCTTCTCCACAATTAAAGCTAAGGAAAGGAGGGGGATTTGTGCACTCATCTTGTCTGGTATCTTCCTATGTATTCTAGGTAAGAGTGGGTTCTTGATTCCTTCTAAGAGTCTTGAATTCTTTTCCTCTTCCTTGCATGCACTCACGTCTTTCTTTTTCTCTCATGCATGGTGATTAGAATCATGTTTGGACGTTGAATTTGAGCCAAGGGACAACGATTCACGTGTTAGAACCCATTTAAGGCAAGTATAAGCATGATTTGGACAAACACATGTTGGTATATGATTGATTGTGATTAACTCATTAATCTTTCATGTGAATGATGTTTTACAGCCCAATTATGTCAATTTATATCTTATTGAGCTTGCTATTTCAGTTTTGAGCACATTCATTGGTTATGTAACAGGTTCAGAAAATGATCTCGTGTAGTTTACGGCTAAGCCGTAACTACCTTCGGCTCAGATTCGAGAGAGCTATAATCCTGGATCTCTTCTACGGTAAGGCTACGGCTAAGCCGTAGGCTAGCCGTGACCCAACCATAGGTCAAGCTACGGCTTGATTTCCAGAGAGCTGAACTTTGGGAGACCCGTCTATGGTCTAGCCACGGCTAAGCCGTGAGGTGTGTTATGACTACGCCATACCCTCGCCGTGGCTGAGCCGTAGAATAAAAACAGGGCTAAACCGTAAATGTGGATGAGCAGTAAGGGAAACCACGGCTAAGCCGCAGTACATATTACGGCTAAGCCGTAAGATGTCTACGGCTAAGCTGTTGGTCACCCACGGCTAAGCCGTAAGACCTTTGAAAATTAAGAAACCTAGGAATTAAAGATACCTTGTAAGACCTTTGAGTTAGAATGTAGGTGACCTTGACCTGCATGAATGATCTTGAGGGCTGCGACTTATTAATGTACGTTATCCAGCTGTTAAGCACCTCCCCATAGGTGTTGGTTTAAGGGACTTTGATACACTTTCATGATACAATACAACACTAGACAACTGTGAATCGGATAACTTAAAACTACATCATCATGCACGGTTAGAAACACTGGATAACTAGATTAGGGCTGGCTTGTAAATGATCTTGATTCAAGCTAAGTGAGTTGTATGACATCTTGTATGGACAGTTATTGACCTCCACTCTTTTGTATGCTTTGTATTGTCCTCGTTATGCCCTTTTGTTTTGGTCATTGTTCGTTCAAATGGGTTGCTATTGATATGTTTCCATTCCTTTGAGTATGGTGTATATAAATTGAATGTATGATGAGAATGCATGAGAAATGTTCGATATGATATGCATGATCTACTCTAGTCCTAGTATATGATTGACTTCATATGGTCAGGCACTATTCAGCTTCAGCCTTAGGATACCCAACAGGGTTAAATTTGGCGTAGTATGTATGGCACCGTTATAGTGAGTTTATGTCTTGGGGCTTCCGAACCACAAGAACCTGAGACCCATTCGTACCATGGCCCGGTCGATGGTGTTCTCAGTATGTATATAAGATCCCTTTTTGGGAGCATATGGCAAATATAGTAGCCACCTAGTTATGTACGTATCATGCAAACAATGATTCTGATAGCATGTTTCATTTGAATGCACAACTGCCTAGGATACGAAATTGAAACTCTCTGAATGATCATTTATTCTTTATTCTGATAGATACAACATGTGTTAACTTACTGTTGCTTATACTTTGCTGAATCATTATATTCACGAGTTGTCCTTAGTGTTGTAGGCTCAGATCCCTCAACCGACCCCTCGTTGGTCAACCAGACTCCAAGGGAGACCCCAGATGCCCCATTAGGGTTAGAGGAGTGGCTGTAATCACTCCACCGGAGTGCGACATTGGCATACATGCATATAGGTCTTTTGGTTGGGATCCAATTGTTTTGTTTAGTTAGAAATCTCTACGATTTGTATTCTGACTCCTTTTGTATAACTTGGAACATCATGTAATCTTGTATATATATAGATATTCTTTTGTTTCTGTATGTCTTTTTTTATCATGGTTTGATACCTACAGCTTTCGCATACATATATTGGCACGTGTGAACTTTTCCTTGTACGTGTACATTTAGACAGGGTCTAAGTGTATATACACAGGAGTACATGTGTCACTGGTTAGGTTTAAAGCTAACCCTCGATCTCCTGGGCTCGTGTTGTGACAGCTTACAAAGGGTTTTTTCTTCCATTTTGAGAGAGGCTTTAAAAGATGCATAATAGGTTTCATAGATAGGAAGAAGTGCTGGAGGAAGGATGTCTTTATTAGCACCAAAAGGAATCCAAAATTGTGTGAAGAACCACATAGGGATTTTGTTGTCATGGGGGTTTAATTTGAATCTGATAAACCAAGAATGCTGGAATGATGGGTTTTGATAATAGAAGATTACTTCCCAAGCAGAGATATAGTCATAATAATTAAAAATGACTTCTAAATCAATCATTTGAGGCATATGAAGAGGTTGACCCCATTCTTCTACAGAGAGAACATGCAGAATCTTGAGTTTTGAGTACTGAATAACAGTGTTGGTTGGTAAAGCATTTAAGTATGAATTTTTTGACCCATCTATATGATCAATCATGTAACTGCTTATTCGAATAAGAATCTATTCATAGACTTTATAGTCAAGAGGTTGGGTATATAAATGGTCTGGAGAAAAAAGAGTTTGGATAAGAAGTTTAGTAGAGATGGTATCTGCATAGGACATATAGTGTAAGGAATAAATTCTCAAGGGTGCTCTTGTAGTGAAGCATTGGGATAATGAAGCTTGAGACTTTCTGGACACAGGGCTTGATGGACTTTGAAATTGAGGGATATTTGAAGAGGAAGTTGCTCCCCATCATTCAAGATAATTGCACTGGCTTTTCTAGATAAAGGTGTAGTATTCATAATGGTGGAAACTTTATCAGTTGAGGACTAAAGAAAGGGTCGCATCGGTCGAGGTCTCATTTTCAATGTTCTTCCGTCCCTGTAAAAACTCATGAGATAAAAAATTAGGAAGAAAGTTATTTTTGCCAGCAATATACTCGATGTCAAAATCAAATATAGCTAGTAAAGCTTGCCAGCGAGTAAAGATTTGCTTAGCAACAAGATTTTTTACATCCTTTTTCTAAAATTTCTTTAGCATATTTAGAATATATTCTTAATAAAAATTTTTTGTTTAATAAATCACTTTGGAACTTCATTATACTGTTTACAATGGATAAAATTTCCTTTTTAATGGTTGAGTAATTCTGTTGAGTGGGAGTCCATGTCCCAGAAGTGAAACGACAAATTTCTTCTTTTCCAAGAATATTTCTTTGTAGAAGGATTCCTCCAAAACTAATTTCAGAGGCATCAGTTTGAACTATTTTTAAGAACTCTAGATGAGGGATTGTTAAACAAGGTAAATTTTGAACTTTTTTTTAATGCTTTGAATAGCTTTTGTATGAGTGGATGACTATTCCACTGAATTTTTTTGTTAAGCACATTTGTAAAATTTTTCTTTCTTTAGCAAGATCTTTATAAAAGTTTGAAACATAATTAAGACATCCAAGAAAACGTTACAATTGATCTTTATTAAGAATTTCATCCGAAAATTGAGAAGCAAATTTAATGACACTTTGAACCGGAGAAATAGTTCCTTTCTTGATTATGAAGCCAAGAAACTGAATTTCTATTTGAAAAAGTTTCATTTTCTTTTGGAATAAACAAGTCCATTCTTGATAATAAATTTTTTGAAAATATTTAAATATTTCCAATAGTCACAAATAAATTTTGAAAACAAAAGAATGTCATCTATATAGACGTGTAAAAGTTTGATGTGGATTAAAATTTTCAGTCATTATTCTTTGAAATTCTGAAGGAGCATTTTTTAAACCAAATGGCATAATATTCCATTCGTAATATCCAAATGGAACTGTAAAAGCAGTTTTATACCTGTCCTCCTGGGTGATTTGAATTTGCCAAAATCCTGATTTAATATCAAATTTGGAAAAAATGAAAGCACCAAAAAGACAATGAATAAGATAGTTGATTCAAGCCAGCGTAGTTATTAAATTTGCTTCCCAATTTCTTGATGAAATTCTTAATAAAGATCAATTGCAATGTTTTCTTGGATGTCTTAATTATGTTTCAGACTTTTATAAAGATCTTGCTAAAGAAAGAAAAATCTTGTAAATGTGCTTGACAAAAAATCCAGTGGAATAGTCATCCGCTCATACAAAAGCTATTCAAAGCATAAAACAAAAAGTTCAAAATTTACCTTGTTTAACAATCCCTCATCTAGAGTTCTTAAAAATAGTTCAAACTGATGCCTCTGAAATCGGTTTTGAAGGAATCCTTCTTTAAAGAAATATTCTTGGAAAAGAAGAAATTCTTCATTTCACTTCTGAGACATGGGCTCCCACTCAACAGAATTACTCAACCGTTAAAAAGGAAATTTTATCCATTGTAAACAGTATAATGAAGTTCCAAAGTGATTTATTAAACAAAAAATTTTTATTAAGAATATATTCTAAATATGCTAAAGAAATTTTAGAAAAGGATGTAAAAAATCTTGCTGCTATGCAAATCTTTACTCGTTGGCAAGCTTTACTAGCTATATTTGATTTTGACATCGAGTATATTGCTGGCAAAAATAACTTTCTTCCTAATTTTTTATCTCATGAGTTTTTACAGGGACGGAAGAACATTGAAAATGAGACCTCGACCGATGCGACCCTTTCTTCAGTCCTCAACTGATAAAGTTTCCACCATTATGAATGCTACACCTTTATCCAGAAAAGCCAGTGGCAATTATCTTAAGCGATGGGGAGCAACTTCCTCTTCAAATATCCCTCAATTTCAAAGCCCATCAAGCCCTGTATCCAGAAAGTCTCAAGCTTTATCATCCCAATATTTCACTACAAAAGCACCTTTGAGAATTTATTCCTTAGACTATATGTCCTATGCAGATACCATCTCTATTGAACATCTTATCCAAACTCTTTTTTCTCCAGACCATTTATATACCCAACCTCTTGATTATAAAGTCTATGAACAGATTCTTATTCTAACAGACAGTTGCATGATTGATCATAAAGATGGGCCAAAAAACTCATACTTAAATGCTTTACCAACAAACAATATTATTCAGTACTCAAAACTCAAGATTCTGCATGTTTACTCCGTAGAAAAAAGGGGTCAACCCCTTCATATGCCTCAAAGGATTGATTCAGAACTCAACTTTAATTATTATTACTAAATCTCTGCTTGGGAAGTAATCCTCTATTATCAAAACCCATTATTCCAACATTCTTGGTTTATCAGATTCAAATCAAACCCCTATGACAACAAAATCCCTATGTGGTTCTTCAAACAATTTTGGACTCCTTTTGGTGCTAATAAAGACATCCTTCCTCTAGCACTTCCTATCTATGAACCTATTCTGCATCTTTTAAACCCTCTCTTAAAATGGAAGAAAAAACCCTTTGTTAGCATCTACAGCTTGTAATTGAACCTTATATTACCATGCATTTTTATCATTGGCATGATATTCCATGGATTCTGAAATATAATTTTTATAAAGAAATGGACTTCAGCCCTCTAGTTTTTTCTCAAATGATTTATATTAAGTTTTGGCAGCAATTTGATTATACTGCAATTCTTCAGCAGAATTCCACCTATCAAGCTATAAAGCCATCCTTTTCCAAAGTTATAAGAACTCTAGAAAAAGCAAAAGAAAATATTTATCCAGTGAGTGATAGTGAGAAACCAAAGAATTATTGTTCAACTTCTCCTTTTGCTCTTTTTGCAGCAGCAGACTTACTTCAACTCAAAAAAGACCTTCAAAAGGAAATTATTGAACAAATCTAGAAAGAACGGTCTTCTGAAGATTCTCTATTAAGTTTTGGCCAACAATTGTGGCATCTTTGTGATGAAAGTCCTTTTGAAAGTATTGCTTCTGAACCTGATAATGATCCTGAAGAGACAAAAAATGATCATGAAGGATACATCTCTATCCAAAGAAAAGGAAAGAAATAAAGCATTTTGCCACTCAATTTTCCACAAAGCCATCATGAACAAAATAACGACAAGCAACATCTGTAGCTATCCATCAGTCAACAGTCAAAAAGTTACTACTCACAGTAAAAAAACTCTTCTTCTATCCCCATATCTCAACAAATATGAAGCCCTTTCTTCAATACAGGATTATCTGTCACATCTCAAGAACTTATTAATGCCCATTGGAGTGCAATTTTTTTTGACAAAAGAAAAAACACTCCAAAAATCTTATCCAAAATCTTAGATCATATCAAGGACTTAGAAAGCCAAATCCACATGTTTCATAACATCCATCAAAGAGCACTGTTATCCACCTATGCTGATGATAAAACATCCAAAATACACCTCTTGGAAAAGGTTAACACAGCCTTTCCAGATGAGATAGTTGTAAGAATCAGAGAAAAAACTCATTATTGTCAGATCAAGGGATGCTTAATGCTTAAAGCTCGATACATAAGCTAGGCAACTAGTTTTTCAAAATTGTTCCTTCCATCAAATGAAGTTGACATCTCATATATTGAGCAAGGATTAGTCCAAAGATTTCTTTTACACAGAGATGATTCTGAAATAATACAGCAGCTCCTTGCAATTGTACGTCATGCCCTTCACAGCATTGGACTCACCAAATGACAATTGCTTATAACGATTTCATCTAGTTTGGGTGAATGATCAGAAATTCGGTTTTATCAACCATACCAATTACGGACTATCATGGATTATGAAGAAGGAGATTTATTCTGCAAAAAATTCATCTCTACAATAAATGATTATGAGCATCTCCCTATAAGCTATCCTCTCAATGGTATGAATCTTATGAATATACTACAAAAGAATACAGTTTTGAGCCCCTACAAAATTATGATCTTGTTGCTAATCAATACCAAAGATTTCTTAATTTAAAAAAACATTTTGAATTCGCAAGTACATACAGATATGTTGGTGCAATGGTAGAAGAGTTATTTGTATTGCAGATGACCTTACCGAGCAAACAACAATTATGCAAAATCCTTATAAATCAGGATATGCAAACCTTAATCAAATTCTCAATGCCTATGAAGATATGTCTTTTGATATTTTAGAAAAAACTCGTGAAGAATTATTCAACTATTCCATAGAGAATTTGAAAATGAAAATGATGGTTGGAATGACCCTTGTCTTAATTTTGACTCCATTATGAAGTTTTCTGCCAGCTATAATAGAGCTCAACAACCTGAACAATAATCACATCAAGATTCTCCCTCTATGAAGCATGCAAAGAAAATCTTTCTAAAGGCTTACAAGAAGACAAAAACATAATAATGGCAACTTCTTTTCCTACCGAAACAATAAAGTATTTTGCCATTCAATTCTCCACAAACCCATCAAAGGCATCTTGAAAAAGTACCATGCAGAAATGGAAAGAAAGTGAACTCTCTTATGTATCACTATTGAAGATAAAGATGTGTAACATTAGCATGTATCCACCGAAGCCGATCAACAGTACAGTTATTGGAATTATCCAGTATTGAAGTTGGAACTATTCAGAATGATGCCAGCTCATCAAATAAAATGCAAATTCAGTTTAAATGCAGTTGTAATGAAATGTAAATTAAGGGTAAAAAGGCTATAAATAGGTGAAGCCATAGCCTTGTAAAAAGAAGAGCAAAATAAGATGTTAAGGTCTAAACTTTAGATAATTATGATTTATGGTAATTAAGTTGGTTCTAATTTAATTAATATGTTATTAGGCTAATTGAGCCCAAATCTCAAAAGGTTTGGGTCACGGATAGGTAGTCGGGTTGGGTTCGAACCTTATTAGGTAGTCCATAACCTTTGTAATTTAGCATTTTCATGGTTTTGTATCATTAATGCATCACATTAATTGCATTGAGTGCATTTCATCTTGTGGGACATCTTTTAGGTTTGGCCCAATTCCATTTGGACTCATTCCAGCCCATTTAAGCCCAATTGATTCAAACTGGATATATATATAGAAACCAGGAGGGCTTATCTGCAATTTCCAGAACTCCACCCATTTAAACCCACACCCCATCGACCCTCTCTCTCATTTCTCTCCTTGCAATCGGCTGTAGCAGGAGACCTCCTTCTCTCCTCCCCTCTTTCATCACCTTCTTCCTCATCTAGCCTCCATTCTTGGTGATTGAACTTGCATGCAACAAGCTTGAGATTCTTCTTCTTCCTATTTCGTCTTCTTGCTCTCATTTGGAAAACCCAGGCATCTCTTCTTCCCCCTGCTTATAGAAGAGTTAAAGGTATGGAAACCCATCTCCACTTGAGTCATTGAGTTCAATAAAGGTTAAAAGATTCCATTTATTGACATGCATGCATTTTATTCTCGTTTTCCTCTATGCATGTGTTAGATTCTTCATTAGTGAAGCCTCCTCCACCATCTAACCAAGGGGCAAATCGATTTGAGTGAAACACCAAGCTTAAGGAAAGTATAAGGATACATTATCTTTATATGCATTGGCTAATTTCCTGATTCTTGAATCGTTCTTGTGAATTACCCTTTTTACAGCTCAATGGATAAGGCATGGAATGGATTCATGATTTTAATGATTTTGGAATGAATAAATGATAGTAGTCATTTAGGGAACCTAAGAATGTAGAATGGAAGCCCTTGTGTGCGTTTGATTGCAGGTGGAATGGTAAATTAGAAGAGGAAACCAATTGGAAATCGAACATTTCCGTAACAGGGTGCTTCAGGGCCAACCAGTCGGTCCTGAAGCTCGATCAGTTGAATTGCCTTCCTGCTAGTTCGACCGGTCGGCCACCCTGCCCAACCGATCGAATTCCCCTTTTGGACACAGTCCGATCGGTCGGACCAACCCCTGATCAGTCGGGTAAACCTAACTTGTAGCTTATAGATATGTGTTCCAAAAGTGATGTTTTGCTTGACTATGGACTTTCTATAGTCTATGGGATAGCCTAACGATGGGTTGCTCCCTTAAACCCTAGAAAGAGAGCGAGGTATCCACCCACCCTTACCATAGGTTGTAGGTTTAACCTGAGACCATTTATAACTATAGAAGTGGATCCTTTGCTACACCAAACCAGCCCAATGGTAACCAAACATGAAAAAGGAAGAGAGTTGAGCTGTCACTCCTTCCCGCTTGATTCTCCGGTTAGTTTTCAATGTCACATCAAGGGTGTTGGCATAAGGTGAAGTGTCCTTTACATATAGAATGTAACGCCGAGAATGGTAACACAAAGACACCGAACGTCTTATGAATACAACATATTGAATGACCTTGGAAACCCGGATTATCTAGCATAGGGTTGGCTAGTAATTATCCTTGATAACCTCACAATCTAATTGCATTCATACTGATAGCAACCTTGACCTCAACATGATAGTTCATATCAGTATGCTTATTGATGATCAGTGTTCTATTTAATTATGATCCTATGATTGGTATTTTCATCAAGATTGAAATACATTCCGTATGAGTATAAACAGATCAGTATACGATGAGTATGAGTATCAGATTAATTCCGACATGCGTAGAGTCGGCGCCACTTAGCTTATACCCCGTAGGAGGTTCGACGGGACCCAATGGGAGTATTTTATCAGTTGTCTACTGCAGCAGTTATCAGAAGAGTGAGTCGACGTTCTTAGGGTAGCTAGTCAGTCTTGGCCGATCGCTAGTGATTTTTCACAGATCAATTTACACTCTTAATATAGAGGAGATAGTAGATGTGGTTGCCATTTGGTATGATGTATTCTTTATTCATGATCCCTGATTCATGCTTACTCATATACATATGTGCCTAGATTTCGATATTGCTCTCTTTTAATCATTATGTCATTTTAATTCAATTGATCTATCATGTTAAGCTCATGTATCCTTATCTTTGCTTAACCGTTGTGTTAACAAAGTTACCATGGTGTTGTAGATACGGAACCCATTGCCAGTCCGACACTCAGTGTGCCCCCGAAGGGAACCCCAGCGTTACCTCGGGATGTGAACCAGTGGAACGAAGAAGATATCTTTTCTTGATCCTCCTTAGCAGTGCGAAACAGGGTTATTTTGGGTTGACTTAGCTTAGCCTTGGAATGGCTTAGGGTTCATCTTGGCACTTGTTTTATTTTGTATTGTTTATGGGTCTATTTTCATATCTATGCATGTAGTCGAGTTAATCAACAGACTTTGTATTTAATGACTTGAAATGAATGTTTTAATGATGCCTATGATATGTAACAGTGAATTCTCCTGGTTTCCGCTTAATAAAAGTATATTGCTAATATGTGTTTATGGATCTTCCTCACACGTACCTGTGGGATCACCCTTGTGGTAGTTCATTCGTGTCACGTTATGGCGCGAATTGTCACGGGTACGTGTGTTACGCCTTGGGATCCACAATTAATCCCCAATCCTCAGGTTCGGGCCATGACATAAGAGTTGAAATTTCCCTTTCATTTCCTCCTCTAAACTCCCTTATAATCCGCGCTCTTCCCATTTGAAGCAAAAATAGGAGTTGAGATTTCCCTTTTGGTTCCTCCTCTAAACTCCCTTGTAATCTGCGCTCTTCCCATTGGACTTGGGAAAATCTGTGCTTTAATTTGAATGTTCATATCTGATTTTTGCATGTAAACTATGCAGGCCAGGAATGACTATTCTCTTTTTTGCATCTAATGGCTACTAATTGGATGTAATCATCTTATCTGCAAAAAATTATGTTAAAATCCATTGGCGATCGGCTCTATAATCTGCATGGTTTGGATTGCTTTTCATGTGTGCACATTTGCAGCAGATGAATTGGCACAAAGTTCTGCTTTGTAAGTAACATAGAATCCTAACCTTTCTATATACTGTGGAAGTGCTGGAATTCGCTCTAGGTACTGCTAGGCATGCTGGTGTACATTAATGGGCTGTTTGGATCAAGAATATGAATGGATGGGATTGGTACATCCAGAAGGTTGGTGATACTTGGTGGTTTGTCCTTCCATATCCAATTGCTTGTTCTGCTGAAATGCTTTTTGATGGTCTCAAATTATGTTGGCATTTTGGTGTCCAATGGAGCAGAAGTGATGGTTATTTTAGAAGTTCTCAGGTTTATGCCACTTGTTTTCATGATGAGTTGGTTGTAGAAAGTGACTCATCAAATGCGATTTCTTAAGGTTTCTTCTTCCTTGACTTTTGCGGTCCCCTCCACCCTGTCGTCAAGAGCGAGTTACACTGGAAAAGAAAAGGAAAGACGAAAAACAAAGGCAAAGCACACACAAAACACCCACCTGAAGGCAATTGGAGAAACTGATAAAAGGAGAGATGAACCCCACATCACCCGAAGCCGGTGCAACCAAAGCACCAGCTGTAACGTTCCTAACCCAAGTTATTATTTTAATTAATTTAAATATAATTTTTTTATTTGTTTGTATTTTAGTTAATTATGGTTATTATAATTATTAAATTTTCTTTTGGGTTTTGGGTTAATCGGATAGTGATTTTAGGACCATGAGTGTTCATCATTTGACCCGACCCAATTCGGACCCATTAAACCCAATAACCCAAACTAAGCCTGTACTTAAAATTAATGTAAACAATAGGGTTCTTTTTATAAAAACCCAAAACTTTTCCCCAAACCCTAAGCATATTTATATCATCGATGGGTGCCTCTCTTCTCCCCATCTCTACAATGCTCTTTCTCCTCCATCTCCTTCTCCTCTTGATCGGCCAAGGGGCAAGCCCAAATCCAAGCCATACATTGGTGGTTATCTTCATCTTCTTCGTCATCTCTTCTTCCTTTTCTCCTTCTTCTTCATCTTCTCAGTTGGGGTTGGCAGCGTGATCGAGGGAGAGATAGAGATCTAGATCAGCCCATCCATTAATCTTCATCAAAGGCAAGTGAAATATTCATTATTTTCAATGATCTACACTGTTTTTTTTTGAATCTATGATGATTAGTAGTATTTGTGAAATGCCCATTTAAATCTCTAAAGATTGATGACAGGTTAGATGGGTATGTGTTTCGCAAATTTTTGTTTGATGGTGTTTCGATGGATTTGATGATTTTGATAGATTTGATGAAAGGGGATTGGGCCATTTTGAAGATGGGCCTTTTGTTAAAAAAAAAACCGGGGGGGGGGGGGGGGGGGGGGGGGTGGTGTTGATCGTGTCTGGGAATGGACCCAGACACGTTGCTTGTTTGGAGAAAGTGCAATGAGTTTCAATCTTCATAAAACTGTGGTGGGCCGCCACCTACAGGTGGGCCACCAACATTATAAAAAAAAAAGAGATGAAAGTGTCTGGGGATAAAACCCCAAATGTTGATGCAGGGCAGGATGACCGCCTGTGCAGTACTGCACAAGCGCATGCGCCTGGCAGTATGCACAGGTGGGTCACCCACCTGCACATGATGGCGGGTGGCCCCCTGGCCACTGGTATACATAAAAAAAAGATAATAATAATAATAAATAAAATGAATAAATAAAATAGAGGGAAGATGATAGTGCCTGGGGATGAACCCAGACTTGGTGCAAGGCAGACTGTGCAGGTAATTCCTTCACTGTACATGGACAGTGAAGTGGACCCCAGTTACGTGGGGTCCGGTCATGTGGGACCCTATCAGATGGTGGGCCTCTTTGATGCTTGGACCCATGGTTGTAGAGTGGACCCCTTGGCTACCGGATGATGTGGGCATTGGCGGTGATAAACTAGTGGACCCCACTTATGAAATGCCACTTGATGTCCACTGATGTCCACAGAAACATCTACATATAAAAAAAAACAAAATATGATGAATGATTGTGTCTAGAATGAATTCCAGACATTGGGCAAGGTGTAAAAAAAAAAAAAAAAACCACCTGTGCATTATTGCACAGGTGCATAATGCACCTGGCAGTAATCACAGGTGGGTCTTCCACCCACACGTGCACGCTGGTGGGCCCGGGGCACTATTGCCAGGTGGGGCCATTACGTAGAGGGACATCGGGCAGCAGGTACAGGTGGGTCCATCACCTTGTGGGTCCTTGGTATGTATGTGGAGTATGATCATTGGGGCTGTTTTAATAAAGTACAGGTGGGCCACCCCTTGTGTGGGATCATGGGAATGATAGAAGTTGGCCCAAATAATTTATTTAAATGTTTATTTAATCATTTAATTATGATTTTTAGTGGATGGTTACATACCCCGGAAGACCCTTGTGTTGGTCTTAGAACCTAATGAATCTGATTTAATAAAACCAAATCCATCACATCATCAAAGTAAGGGGTTATGCGGGCAGATTTCCTCTTACAGATTTCATGGTTTGCACATGACGGTACAAACCACCCGCACTCAGATGAAGTGAGAATTGGGCTATGTTGTTAGTGTCATTGTAAGAGTGTGTTGTCAATTACGTGACCAAAGTGTAGTTCGATTCAAGAACGATGTAGTTCACCTCGGAAGTTCATTGAAGATCAAGTCAAGTTCAAAGAAGTTCAAGCTAGTTCAAGACCATTCAAGGAAAACCTATCAATGAAGACTAAGCAAAGAAGTTCAACATCAAAGAAGATCATCTGTGAGTGCCAAGGGATAAGGTATCTGTGATCCCTAAGTGTCCATGGAAATAAACTTGGAAATTAGGGTTTTCAAACACCCTGTTAAGTTCTATGGCTTGGACCACGGCTAAGCCGTAAATCCTACGGCTCACTGTCCAGAGAGTATATTTTGAAGCCTTTTGTTCTACGGCTGACCCTACGGCTGTACCGAAAAATGTTACGGCTAAGCCGTAGTGTGTTTCACGGCTAAGCCGTAAAACCTACAGGCCACAATCCAGAGAGTGCACTTGGCCATATTAAGCTTACGGTTGACCTTACGGCCAAGCCGAAAGCCCTTCACGGCTAAGCCGTAAGGTTATTCACGGCTAAGCCGTAAAGATTACGGGCCACTCTCCAGAGAGCAGTTTCTGGGAATTTTGAGCTTACGGCTGACCCACGGCTAGGCCGAAAGGTGCTCACGGCTAAGCCGTATAAGAATTTACGGCTAAGCCGTAGGCCTAACCGTAAGAAGGAATTTGTGTTGAATCTGGTCAAACTAGCCGTTGGATGTTGTCAGAACTTACGGCTAAGCCGTAGACCATTCTGTTCTAAGCCGTAGAACTATCCGTTAGAGCTCATCTGTATTTAAAGAGGACCTCTCCCTTGCTCCATCTACTGAATTTATTACTGAGAAAATCACTAGTATAGCTGAGCCTTTGCACCTCCATTAAAATCATCTTCAAAGCTCCCACAACCACCTACTCTCCAACATCAAAGAGTGCCTTTATTGTTACAAGTAGAGTAGTTGGTGAGTTAGGAAAGGCTTCTTCAAATCTGAGAGAATACCTTAGCCTTCCAATCCCTCTTGGAACCTCTTCCCTTGGCTGAGCTCACATCTGAAGATCCTCATCTCCAAGGAGCAAGAACAAGAGGCCAAAGCTTGGAGGTAGTCTTCAAGCATCAAGAGCACCACTCAAAACCAAGGTATTCAATTCCTTGTTTAGGTGTTCTTTAATATTTCAATTCATATTGCTGTATTTGGTGGAAGACAAACCACCGCATCAAAAATTGTTGTAATTGGTGGACTAGATCAAGGATCAACCACCTGATCAAAAAAACTCTAATTGGTGGAAGACAAACCACCGTATCAAAAAACTGTTGCAAGAGGTGTATGTTATGTAAGTACCTCTTATTTAGTGGAACCAAGAGAGATTGCTCTTGAGAGTGGATGTAGGTCTAGGACCGAACCACTATAAATCATTGTGTTTATTGTTTGTTGTGTGTGGATGTTGCTTTGCTTTCTTGTCACTTGAGTTGATGATCTTTTATAAGCTACATCTTTGTTGCTCTAGTTGCATTTCTAGACACTCACAACTCTGAATATCTCTCTCAATTTTAATAATCTTTCAGATTGTTCTTTAATAACATCTAAGTCTTGAAAAGAAATTTTTAATAGTCCTATTCACCCCCCCTTCTAGGACTTGGTGAGATCTAGGTATTGCACTTTCAATTGGTATCAGAGAGGGTTACTTCGTAAGGGTGTAATAACCTGAAGTAGATCCATCTTTTGCTAGATTCACCATGAATCATGAAGGAAGTTCTATCACCCGACCACCTTTCTTCGATGGAACAAACTATGCTTTTTGGAAAGCCCGGATGACAGCATTCTTAAAATCCATGGACTGGGCTGTTTGGGAGGCTATAGAGAATGGTTGGACGGAACCCACTGAAGATGTGTCTACAAATGGTGTCACAACCACTAAACCATTAGATCCAGCCAAATGGTCTCAAGCTCAGCTAAATCTTAGACAAAATAATGCTAGAGCGTACAATGCTATAGTGTGTGCCATGAATCAAGAAGAGTTTAAAAAGATCATGACAACCACTAATGCAAAACAGGCATGGAGAATCCTTGAAGTAACTTATGAGGGTACCTCAGTTGTCAAAAGATCTAAACTCCAGATGCTCACAAGTCAGTTCGAAAACATTCGCATGGAAGAAAATGAAATGTTTACTGACTTCCATACTAAGCTCATGAAAATTGTAAATGAGATGTGGGCTCTTGGGGAAACTCTTCCGGAAGGTAAAATTTGTAGTAAAATCTTGAGATCACTTCCGGAAAGATTCCATCCTAAGGTAACCTCTATAGAAGAACACAAGGATTCGGAACAAATGAAAATTGAAGATTTAGTGGGATCCCTTCAAACCTTTGAACTCAAATTTAACAATGACAAAAAGAAATCAATCGCTCTAATCACCTCTCATAACACATCTTCCTCTAAAGATGACATAGGAATAACTAGTAATGACGAGGATGAAGATGTGGCCCTTTTGGCTAAAAGATTTTTGAAACAATTTAAGAAAAAGAGGGTGAAAGAGTATAAAAATGAAACCACAAATGATAAATACAAAGGTCGGTCAAGTTCTCTCTCTAGAAGTAAACATAAGGAACCTATGTGTTACAGATGCAAGAAAATTGGACACATTTCCACCGATTGTCCTCAAAAAGGGAAATTCAAAAAGAAGAATCTTGTAGCCACTTGGGACGATTCATCTGAATCAGACTCTGACTCAGATGAATCACATCAAAATGAATCAGACAAATATACAGTTCTGATGGCTACCACTGCCACCTTCAACCTTTCTAAAGAAATGATTAAAATATCGAATGAAGAAATCTCAGGCAGTGAGTCAGAGAGTGAGTATGAAAATTCAGATGATGAGGATAATGACAACACCACGGATTCCTATGAACTACTCTATGAGGGAACATGTAGGCTCGTTGAAACTGTAAGCAATCAACACAACAAAATTAAAAATTTAAAGGAAAAGGTAGACAGTATTAATGCTGAAAAGGAAGAATTGCTCAAAGAACTCGAAAGTGTAAAAATTCAATTATCAACTGAAAGAGAAAATGTACTCAAATTAAGAGAACATGAAAAATCCCTTTTAAAAATAAAAGATGAAAATAATGCTCTCCACAATGAAGTGACTATTCTGAAACGGTATAAAGAAAAGTATGAGTACAGATTTACTCAAAATGATGAGAAATACATTAGACTATTCAAAATTGGGAAAGCTTATAAAGACATGACTGGTCTTGGATATGACAAAAATGCTAATCAGCCTCCAAGTTCCGGAACGGTTTTTGTCAAAAGTGCTTTAAAGGATGAAAATATTAGTGCTCAAAACACTGTGGATAAGGCATCTACTAGTACTCATACAGTTTCGTCAAATGTTCTATGTCATTATTGTGGAAAAAGAGGTCATTTCAAAATGGAGTGCAAATTAAGAAAAATTCATTGTAACATCAGTCAGAAAATTGAGAAAAACACCACGAAGAAAGTGGAACCTGAAAACAAAAAACAAAAGTCTCAGATAAACACATTTCCCTTAAACCAAAAGATGAATAATTTATTAAAAGAAGTCTATAAGTTAAGAAAACAATTTGAAATATACAAAAAGAATGGAGCAAACATTCCTATTCCCCAACATAAAACTTTTCAAGTGAAACACCAAAAATCAACTGTGATCCCTACTACTAGTACACTTAAATGGATACCCAAAAACAAGAATCTAGTGGTTCACACAGCTTTTAAAGCTGCAGAACAATCAAGATGGTATCTGGATAGTGGATGCTCAAAACATATGACTGGTGATAAATCTTGTTTGTCTAAAATGATTGAATTCGATGGAGGCACAGTTACCTTTGGTGATGGCAGTACTGCGAAAATTGTTGGGAAAGGAACTTTAAATGTTCCAAACTTACCACCTTTTGAGAATGTTTTGTGCGTTGATGGGTTAAAACATAATTTACTTAGAATCTCTCAAATCTGTGATAAAGATTATGCCGTAAACTTTAGTAGTCATAGTTGTGAGATCTCAAGGAATGGAAAGATAATATTGAGAGGTCTTAGAACTACTGATAACTGTTATGTGGTGGGAAAAACAAATGCTTCATCCTCTGCTTCTTGCCTACTAACTAGTATTGATGAAGCTAAGTTGTGGCATCAAAGACTTGGGCATGTAAACTACAGAGACTTATCCCATCTAAACAAATATGTTGAAGGACTGCCCAAGATCAGTAGTCAAGAAAAGATGATCTGTGGAGAGTGCCTTCAAGGAAAACAAATTAGAAGTGCCCATAAAATGGTGAATGCTATGAAAACTACTCGACCTCTAGAACTTATTCATATGGACTTGGTTGGACCAACTAAAAGAGAGAGTCGAGGTAAGAAAAGGTACTTTCTTGTTATGGTAGATGATTTCTCTAGATTTACTTGGGTTGCATTTTTTAGAGAAAAATCTGAAGCCTTTGGAGAATTCAAAAGGATTGTAAAACAAATTCAGACTGAAAAAGGTACTTCAGTAGCCCGAATCAGAAGTGATCATGGTGGAGAATTTGAGAATGATCAATTTGACAAATTTTGTGAGAAATATGGGATTCATCATGAATATTCGGCCCCCAAAACTCCCCAGCAAAATGGGGTAGCTGAAAGAAAAAATAGAGTTCTCCAAGACATGGCCACAGTCATGCTCCATAGTAAGAATCTCCCTAGAGACTTGTGGGCCGAAGCTGTTAATACTAGCTGCTACATCATCAACCGAGTTTATCTTAGGACTGGTACAAATCAGACAGCTTATGAACTGTGGCATGGGAAGAAACCAAATGTAAAATATTTTAAGGTCTTTGGAAGCAAATGTTACATCTTGAAGGATAGAGAACAACTGAGTAAATTTGACTCAAAAAGTGATGAAGGTATATTCTTAGGCTATTCAACACGGAATCGAGCCTATCGTGTTCTAAATATTAGAACCGGAGTCATTCAAGAGTCAATAAACGTCATTATAGATGATGAATCCACAATGTCTGATAATGTTGATGAAGTGGAAGTGCCCTCGATGATTGAACCCACACGATCCACAATAAAAACTGATGCACCTATCACTACTGAAAATTTGGTGAATGTAAAAGATCATCCTATAGATCAGATTATTGGTGACCCCCTAACAGGTGTAAAAACTAGGAAACAATTGGAGAACATTATGAGTCACTTGTGCTTTACTTCTGTTTTAGAACCTACCTGCGTTGATGAAGCTTTTTCAGACAATGATTGGATAAAAGCTATGCAAGAAGAATTGAATCAGTTTACAAGAAGTGATGTTTGGTACCTAGTTCCCAGACCAAAGGATAAAAATGTGATAGGCACTAAATGGATCTTCAAAAATAAACTTGATGAAAATGGAGTTATTGTTAGGAACAAAGCTAGGTTGGTAGCTCAGGGATATTCTCAAATTGAAGGTATTGACTTTAACGAGACCTTTGCTCCAGTTGCTCGTTTAGAATCAATTAGAATCTTACTATCTATTGCTTGTTTTTTGAAATTCAAATTGTTTCAAATGGATGTTAAGAGTGCTTTTCTAAATGGAATTTTGAATGAGGAAGTGTATGTTAAACAACCTAAAGGTTTTATAGAATCAAAATTCCCCGATCATGTGTTTAGACTGAAGAAAGCT
Source organism: Sextonia rubra (assembly GCA_037013555.1). Taxonomy (NCBI): domain Eukaryota; kingdom Viridiplantae; phylum Streptophyta; class Magnoliopsida; order Laurales; family Lauraceae; genus Sextonia; species Sextonia rubra. Next base: position 1,688,767 of record JASUAD010000007.1, read on the forward strand.
TTGTACGGTCTTAAGCAAGCACCACGTGCTTGGTATGAAAGGTTGACAAAATTCTTGTTAGACAATAATTTTCAAAGAGGTAGTGTTGATAAAACCCTTTTTATTCAAAAGACAAGAAAGTCAGTGTTAATAGCGCAAATATATGTAGATGATATCATCTTTGGTTCCACATCTAATGACTTGACTACTCAGTTCGCTAATCTAATGCAATCAGAATTCGAAATGAGTATGGTTGGCGAATTGAATTTCTTCTTAGGTTTACAAGTCAAACAATTACGTGATGGTATCTTCATTTCCCAGTCCAAGTATGCTAAAGAACTGGTGAAACGATTTGGTCTAATGACTGGGAAACATGTCAAAACCCCCATGAGTACAACCATCAAACTTAATAAAGATGCAAATGGTAAAGGGGTTGACTCTAGCCTATATAGAAGTATGATCGGTAGCCTGTTGTACCTTACTGCAAGTAGGCCAGACATAGCATTTAGCGTGGGAGCATGTGCTCGATATCAAGCGGATCCAAAAGAATCTCATCTAACTGCGGTAAAAAGAATCATTAAGTACATTGTCGATACAACTGAATATGGTCTGTGGTATCCTCATGACTCCTCATCCTCCATTGCTGGATACTCAGATGCTGATTGGGCAGGAAACTTAGATGATAGAAAATCCACAAGTGGCGGCTGTTTTTATGTTGGAAATTGTCTAGTAGCTTGGCATAGTAAAAAGCAAAATTCGATATCTCTCTCCACTGCCGAGGCTGAATACATAGCTGCCGGAAGCTGCTATTCTCAACTCTTGTGGATGAAGCAGATGCTTATGGACTATGGCATTACACAAGGAATAATGAGCTTGTATTGTGATAACACGAGTGCCATACACATTTCTAAAAATCCGGTCCAGCACTCTCGCACCAAACACATTGATATTCGACATCATTTCATTAGAGAATTGGTTGAAGAAGGAATCATTGAGCTCGAATATATTCAGACTGAAAAACAACTTGCAGGCATCTTGACTAAACCTCTTGATGTGTTAAAATTTGAAAATTTAAGGAAATCTATTGGTGTTTGTTGTTTGGATTAACTTGTGTTTTTGCCCAGGGTCTACAGCTAAGCCGTACACCACTTTACGGCTAAGCCATAAGAGTTTACGGCTGAGCCGTAAAACACTCTACGGCTAAGCCGTAAGTGCCTTTTCTTTTCGTCCTTGTTCTGCGCGCCGAGCCTTCTTAACCCGACGCTTCGTTTTCTCTCTTTTCTCTGCGCGAACCCTCTCTGCTCTTTTTTTTCTTTTCCTCTATTCTCCTCCGGTCTTCCCCTCCAGCGCCTTCCTCCTCCTCCTTCCTTTCCGGCGTACTCATTCTCCGGCATCTTCCTCCTCCTTCCTTCTCCGGTGTCCACCGCCTCGGCCCCGTCCTCGTCTCCATTGCCACCACGCCCAAATCCGCGGCCACGTCCTCGGTCTCCACGATCTCCACGCCTGAATCCTCGGTCTCCACGGCCTCCTCGTCCGAATCCGGCCTATCTTGTTCTCCTTCCTCTGTTTTTTTTTTCTCTCTTTTCCCTCACTGTTACATTCGTTTACTGTGCTCTGTTTCATTCCCTCACTGTGTGCGTTTTCCTCCTGTCTGTGGTGTGTGGCCTTCTCTCTGTATCTCACTATGCCTCCGCGCTCCAAGAATGCCTACCCTCCGGGTAAGAGGCCTCGTGCCTCCGGTAGCTCCTCCCGGGCTCGACAGCCCTCTCCACCCTCTCCCCGAGTCTTGGTTCCACGGGAACCCACTTCTGATCGGTCTTTCTTTTCGAGGCCCATCACTGTCGAGTTGGATGTTAACATTCTCGCTGTTGAGGCCTACGGAGTACACACCCTTCTCACTCACGTTGGGTGGGAAAACATTCTGAAGTGGGGTGGTCCTGGCTTCCCCTCTCTTGTGCGTACCATGTATGCATCTATCTCCCACGCCTCGATCGACACCATGTCCTTTGACATTGGGTTCAGTGATGGCACCAATACCATCACCCCTGCCATCATCTCCTCTCTGTTGTGTGTGCCTCTTTCCGACTCCCCTTCGGTCATCTCGGATTCTCTATCCGAAGAGGAGAGACACACCGCTACCTTCGCCCTCTGTGGCGCCTCCATTCCATGGAAGGCCAAGGGGTTCCTTCCTGCCGTCTCATTGCTTCCTCACTATCGGATCCCCCATGCCATCTTCACCTATAACATCTACCCTCGGAGGGGGAACTTCTCTGACCTCACCCCGTTCATGGTGAATGTCCTCTACTCCGTCCACATGGGGGTCAGAGTGTGTCTTCCGTCGCTCATCTGTGCCACCATTATTCGATTTTGGCAGTGCCCAGGCAGAGGCACCAATGCATGTGTCTTTGGGTATCTCATGACTCGCCTCGCCTCTCAGTGTGGGGTCACTTTACCTACAGATGAGGCTCCTGAGTCTCACCCCACCTTTGGCACCGTCAACATCCAGAACATGCGATTCTCCAAACAGCAGGCCGCTGGTCCCTCACTTCCTGACTTCGGAGACGAAGAAGATTCACCGGTTGCGCCTCCTTCTGCAGCGCCCTCTACCACTTCTCCGGTTCCGGTTCCTCCACCGGCTTCTTCCTCTTCGTCATTTGACGCTCGGTTGGCCGCTCTCGAACAGAGGCAAACTAAGATGGAGAAGCTCTTGAAGAAATCATTTCAGTACTTGTCAAAGATCTCCAAGAGTTGCCGGCGCGACGATGTGGCGATTCCTTCTCCTTCTCCTCCTTCGGACTGATGACTGTTCTTGTTATTTTGTTTGTATTTTGTTTGTTTGTATTTTGGGAAATGGCTGTACCTCCCCTGTTAGTCTTTATTGTTATCTCCTGTATGCTTATGGGTGATGTATTGTTTTACTATGGTTGTACTTCATTTCTACATCTAATATAGCCCTTGTTTCTCTATGTGTGCATTTCTGTTCTCAATTATGCTTTATCTCTTTGTCAATCTTATGCCAAAAAGGGGGAGAATTGTATGCATGTGTTTAGGGGGAGCCTTCTAACCTCCCACCTTTCTAGTAGATTGTGTTTGCAGCCTTTTGCAGGTTAAGCATCGTCAAAGGGGGAGTTTCAAAGTGTTGTGTATGTAGATGTGGGTGCTTACGGTGTATTCACTAATGTAATACTTTGTTGTATCTCAAATGTTGAGCTCATATGTTGTATCTTCTTAACCTTATGTAATTTTGTCACGAAATTGACAAAGGGGGAGATTGTTAGTGTCATTGTAAGAGTGTGTTGTCAATTACGTGACCAAAGTGTAGTTCGATTCAAGAACGATGTAGTTCACCTCGGAAGTTCATTGAAGATCAAGTCAAGTTCAAAGAAGTTCAAGCTAGTTCAAGACCATTCAAGGAAAACCTATCAATGAAGACTAAGCAAAGAAGTTCAACATCAAAGAAGATCATCTGTGAGTGCCAAGGGATAAGGTATCTGTGATCCCTAAGTGTCCATGGAAATAAACTTGGAAATTAGGGTTTTCAAACACCCTGTTAAGTTCTACGGCTTGGACCACGGCTAAGCCGTAAATCCTACGGCTCACTGTCCAGAGAGTATATTTTGAAGCCTTTTGTTCTACGGCTGACCCTATGGCTGTACCGAAAAATGTTACGGCTAAGCCGTAGTGTGTTTCACGGCTAAGCCGTAAAACCTACGGGCCACAATCCAGAGAGTGCACTTGGCCATATTAAGCTTACGGTTGACCTTACGGCCAAGCCGAAAGCCCTTCACGGCTAAGCCGTAAGGTTATTCACGGCTAAGCCGTAAAGATTACGGGCCACTCTCCAGAGAGCAGTTTCTGGGAATTTTGAGCTTACGGCTGACCCACGGCTAGGCCGAAAGGTGCTCACGGCTAAGCCGTATAAGAATTTACGGCTAAGCCGTAGGCCTAACCGTAAGAAGGAATTTGTGTTGAATCTGGTCAAACTAGCCGTTGGATGTTGTCAGAACTTACGGCTAAGCCGTAGACCATTCTGTTCTAAGCCGTAGAACTATCCGTTAGAGCTCATCTGTATTTAAAGAGGACCTCTCCCTTGCTCCATCTACTGAATTTATTACTGAGAAAATCACTAGTATAGCTGAGCCTTTGCACCTCCATTAAAATCATCTTCAAAGCTCCCACAACCACCTACTCTCCAACATCAAAGAGTGCCTTTATTGTTACAAGTAGAGTAGTTGGTGAGTTAGGAAAGGCTTCTTCAAATCTGAGAGAATACCTTAGCCTTCCAATCCCTCTTGGAACCTCTTCCCTTGGCTGAGCTCACATCTGAAGATCCTCATCTCCAAGGAGCAAGAACAAGAGGCCAAAGCTTGGAGGTAGTCTTCAAGCATCAAGAGCACCACTCAAAACCAAGGTATTCAATTCCTTGTTTAGGTGTTCTTTAATATTTCAATTCATATTGCTGTATTTGGTGGAAGACAAACCACCGCATCAAAAATTGTTGTAATTGGTGGACTAGATCAAGGATCAACCACCTGATCAAAAAAACTCTAATTGGTGGAAGACAAACCACCGTATCAAAAAACTGTTGCAAGAGGTGTATGTTATGTAAGTACCTCTTATTTAGTAGAACCAAGAGAGATTGCTCTTGAGAGTGGATGTAGGTCTAGGACCGAACCACTATAAATCATTGTGTTTATTGTTTGTTGTGTGTGGATGTTGCTTTGCTTTCTTGTCACTTGAGTTGATGATCTTTTATAAGCTACATCTTTGTTGCTCTAGTTGCATTTCTAGACACTCACAACTCTGAATATCTCTCTCAATTTTAATAATCTTTCAGATTGTTCTTTAATAACATCTAAGTCTTGAAAAGAAATTTTTAATAGTCCTATTCACCCCCCCTCTAGGACTTGGTGAAATCTAGGTATTGCACTTTCATATGTATCACCCCGTTTTCAAAAATTCCCAACCTTACTTCATCTTGGTTCGTGTGGAATTGTCGCATGCGTGAATTGTGGTCACAGTGTTAGAAATATTTGTGGAGTTATTTCTTAATCATCATGATGTATTTCTTTACCTTGTTGCATACATGTTAGAGTTTATACCCGTTACTTTATGATGACTTTGACCGTATTGTGGCTTGGACTATACAGTGTTTATTTATGAGGTATTCATGTTATGTTGAAAACTATTCGGTGGGTATAATGTTTTATTACATGGTATTTGAATACCTATTATGACTAGCCCTTCACACTACCATAGGATGTGTCGGTTGAACAATCACTGAGCCATATTTATAAGTCTCGACACAGGAAGGGGCAGGACTGTGTGAGATTATTATGCGGATCTGGTCATTGGACGACTGCAGTCGGTTCACAGATGTACACTGTGATGATTTTTATCGGACTTAGGGCCGAAGACGAGCTTACTACTCGTACACGGTTGGTTTCACCGTGATTTTGGACAGGATGCTAGGCATCCGAAGACGAATTTGATCCACCGTTTTTGGACAGGATGCGAGGCATCCGAAGACGGTATAAATTCCGTAAGGGCATCAGCTGATGCGATGCTTGGCGAATGTGATATTGTTCATTTGATGTAGAGTTGGATTTAGGATCCGTTCCTTCTATGTTACATGGCATTCTTTTATTTATATTGTTTACATATTCTTATGATTTTCGTGTCTTAATCACACATTGATAGTGTACTTCATTTTGAGTTATGTGTATCTTACTTGCCGCCATTTATGGTTGACCCTTATTTTCTAAAATTGATGCATAGGTACTGAGCCCGGCTTTGCCGAGGAGGAGGCGCAGGCTGAAGCGTTTCAAACGCTTGAGCCAACTGATGTTCCCGAGTGGGGTGCAAACGATGGCTTCAGGGCCGTCTAACCAAGCACAGGAGTGATTCATTTAACTTGCAATCAATTTAAATAAATCATCCTTTAGAGACTTGATCCTTCAGTGGAACATTGTAATAAATTATTATTTATTTCTTTTGCAACTTGGAATATTATTATTGTTATCTGGTGATATGCAAACTTGATTTTTCTCTTGGTACCTATTGGTTGAAATTACTTCCGCAGGTTGGGAATAAATGTGAATGGCCTAAACTCACCACGGCCTAAGATCCTGTGGGAAAAATAATTAGGAGTCAATAGTTTTGTTTACAGAAAAATTAAAAAAAATTTTGACTCCTAATTTCACGTAATCCTATTTTCATTTTGGGGGACGTGACACCAGCCATCTCCTCGGTTTCAAGACCACCTTCACCAGCAGAAGGCTGGCAAACTTGAAAAAACGAGGTCGGCTCAACTTAACTTCAAGCCAGCGCAGTTGCGCACAGCTGTCTTTAGGTTTAGCTCATACTATATCTTCACTCACTGTAGTGTAGTTCATGTTTATGCGATCACAAATTTATTGTCGTTTAGTACCATACATGCAAGTTTTATTATGGCCACTGAATTAGTATTATAAAGATGTTTAATTGTACTCATGCTCGCTTGTGTCATGGTGCTCCCACCATGGCCTTACCATTGCTACCATGAAAGAGGAGAATTTAGCCACGTAGATACCACCTATGCAGAATACCTACCTTGTGTGACAGTTTACTTTTGGGATTCTATGCATCATGTTTGGTATTTATTCATGCATGATCATGTCAAATTCGATGTCTTTTATTTTCTCCCTTAATTAATTGTCTTTTACTCAAATTGTTTAAAGTTGAATGTGTGGAGTTGATAATGGTAGAATGGTTTTTTTCAGTTTCCTCCCTTTTTTTCTTATTGAAGAGCAGATGGGCGTTGGGCAGTGTGGATTGGGTTGTGTTCAAGGATGGGAGTTTCTTCTAATGTGAATGGATTTGGAATGGAATTCAAAAATGTGTTGAGATGTAAGGAATAATAAATGCACACTAATAGAGAAACGAAAATAATGAAAATTGACAATGAGCTTCGAAACGCTGTTATTCCTATGACCACCTCCTGTACACAAATAAAGTAGTCGCTTCCAGGTATGTTATATAGCTGTAAAGATTAAATAAATTCCTTGCACTTCTATTTCACACTATTTCTTGTACATCTGGTCGATTACGAGGTCCACCCACCTCGATGGTACTTGGGCCACACTTCAATTGCTTACAAGGTCAGAGGTGATCCAAGTTCAAATAGGCAGATGTGCATTAGCTGGAATTGGGAGAAATCCAATCACTGTTGTTTGAGTAATTTAACATGTGCGCCCATCATTTGGTAGATAGTTTGCAGGAATGTAGTTATTTAACATATGAGCCCCCATTTGGTAGATAGTTTGCAGGAATGTACCTATCGAGAGAGAGAGAGAGAGAGAGAGAGAGAGAGAGAGAGAGAGAGAGAGAGAGAGAGAGAGAGAGAGAGAGAGAGAGAGAGAGAGGAGGAGGAGGAGGAGGAGGAGGAGGAGGAGGAGGAGGAGGACTTGAAGCGAGCAACTGCTTGGCAGCAACTCACTTCCTTGCCTTCTTTATTTTCTGACTTCTTTGCTGCATTTAACTTTTGTATGTCTTCCTACCACAATCACCTGAAGTTTTTGGCTGAGACACGGAACTTGAAGAAATTTATCATAAGTGAATGCAAAAACCTGAAAATCGATAAAGATTTGAGTTCATGTAGTAAGCGGTATTTAGATTGTTAGAATTCTTATTACAAACAATAGGCATAGAGGGAGCCATTTCCCGAAATAATATTTTTTTATTACTTATTTAAAAAACTAAGGCCGTTTTAAACTTATTTCCAAAACCACGATAAGACTCCGTTAGAAACAAAGTCTTCATAAAAAACGCTATTGCAAATAGAGTTTTCATAAATGATGCCATTAGAAATGGCGTCTTTGTTATTTAATTTCCGAAAAAAAATTATTGCAAATAGAGTTTTCATAAAAGATGCCATTAGAAATGGCGTCTTTGTTATTTAATTTCAGAAAAAAAATTAAAAATAAAATAGAAAATTTCAAAGATGAAGACTCCATTCCCAATAGAGTCTTCATTGAAGACTCCATTGCTAATGGAGTCTTCGTCTTCGATTTTTTGGAAATAAACTAGAAAAAGTATATTTTAAAAAAACAATAAATATTGGAAAAAGTTTTTTTAAAAAAAAGTAGAAGATAGATTGTTTTACGCTGAAGACTCCATTGCTAATGGAGTCTTCAACTGGAATACTCCATTCGAAATGGAGTCTTCTATTGACCTTTATTCTACAGGCCACATGCTTGCCAGTAAGTAGAATAGTAGGTGGCGTCAATGGAGACTCTATTGAAAATGGAGTCTTCTTAGGAACTAAGTCTCACTCACTTTTATTTCTTTATATATATGGTATTGATAGCAAAAATATTAAAATTAAGGAAATTACTAAAATTATTGGACAACATAACAACAAAATGGGAAATCAAATATGGAACTTTAACAAATCTTCATTAGATTTTCGTGAGCCAATTACGATTCTACTTAATCAATAAAATATACTGAGCCGTTTTGATTGACCGGATTCCTTTAAAAGTCTATCCAAATCAAATCTACAGGGTGTTTGACTTATTAGATTTCATAGATCACCAAAATATGAATATTACATGACCATAAGATTAATGATTAAAGGTTAATTTCAATAAATGATGACCAATCTATGTGATTGATCTGGTTAAACAAGTAAGATAAAATATGAAAGAAAAAAGAAACATATATCACATATATTAATAGCATATTAGCCAATTAGCTGCAATATATTACAAATGAATTCCATAAATTCAATGAAAATTCTTTTCAAAGATGTATGTTACTGAGGCAAAAACTGGTTAGAAACTCCCACCCTCTTATAAACTAAAAATTAAGCTTTGAGACTTTATTTTGGTTTGAGAAAAATATCTGTGGTAGTTAATGGTTTTTAGTATTTTGCTTGATCATCGATAAAAGGCAAGAAACATTACTTAATAAGGAATTTGAATTAAAAAACAAAATTTGTAAAGCAGAGGTTTTCCCGCCATCAAAACTCTTCTCAAATTTCCTTGAATTTTATTTTTTAAAATACTATTGTTAAATTTTAAAACACAAAGCAAAAAACTATTGAAATAGGCCCCCATAAACCCTAGTGTATAAAATTAGTAAAGTAGAGGTTGTCCTGCGTTGAGAACTCTTCTTGAAATTTATTGATTTGTTTAAAAAAGAAACACTATTGATAAAATTTCAAGAGGAGTGCGTTGAGAACTCTTCTTGAAATTTATTGATTTGTTTAAAAAAGAAACACTGTTGATAAAATGAAGAACATCAAAAATAATAATAGTCATAACAAATAAACATTATTGAGACAGGCTCGTATAAACCACAATTTATTAGTGTAATAGTTCACTAAGGTACAAAAACATTCAAATAACCTAACAAGTACATGATTTCCATGAAAAAACTAGATGATTTTCAAAATTTATTTCTTTCGACCCTCCTACAGTCGTACTCCGTCACTTTTATACAGCCTTCTTCGTTTCCTTTTTGTTAATTTTTTTTAACTTTGTTCATTTATTTATTTCATCCCTCCTACTCCCTCACATTGTACAACATTCTCCTTATTTTTTTTCTTTTTATTTTTTTCTTTTTTTTCATTTATTTATTCCCTTTGTTTTGCAGTGTTCAATTTTTTTTCTCTTTCTTCTGCTCCATCTAAGAGATAATCGATAGTTTGATATGACATATGATTTATAGAATGAGAAATCTGATAAGTATACATCGGCAAGTAAAATCAATGTAGTAATTAATGCATCAGATGATTGTTATAATTCATACATGAATAAAGAATTGTGTGATATCGTAAGCATATGGTCAATTGAGCTTGGTTATATATACCCACCCATAATCACAGAAAGTCTCATAATTAAAACCAAATCACCTATATTTTAGAAACCAAATCCTTATCCCTAATGGCAGGCGGAGTCCCAGGGAGTTCAACTAGTCGTGAGCATGCTCAGGTGTGGTTACTACCACCTTTCCACGATGACTATTGGATTGAAAAACACTTAGATCCAAAAGAGTATTATGTTGGTTTGAGACGAGTGGAAATTCTGGTTGGTCGAGCAAGAGGGATTGCTGATGAATCTACACAACCTCGGTGCACCAATCGCCTGACGCCTCTCAATGACCATGCCGAGAAAAGACAGGAATGATTATTAAAGAGCGGTAACTAGAATTAAGAGGGAAAATAATTGGGTGCTCATGCAGAGGTGCCGATTTTTCATGCTCCAACTAGCAGGCAAGATGGCCGTAGCAACTGATAAGGAACTTACCACCACTGAGCGTAACAACATCCTAACCAATGAGAAATATCTGACTATTATATGTCAGAAGAAAAATGAGCTATTACATAGTGACCATTCTTTCTATCATTGTGTATGTTTATGAGTATCTTATGTTGGATGAAGAATGGGCTTTAACACTTTTAATCCATGTGTTAAGAACATGTAAATTATTGATTTGACACGGATTCATTTCATAATAAATGGTATGGAGAATCGTAATAAATGGTATGGAAAAAAATGTGAGTGCTATAAATAGTATGGCTTGTCAGGATACCTGTGCTTTTCTTTAGTGCCATCAAGTTACATATATGTACAACAAATACAATAGTGCTAAGAGCATCCTAATCAAAATAATACAAACAAAGTCAATTAAACATAACTAGGTACCATATCGAGGCCGACGTATAACCCTCTTCAACCTCTTCCGATGATATATCGCATCATCGTGCCCGTCAACCACTAGCACATGAGTCACTCCCTCAACCTGAGTCTCCTGACTCACTCGGCCTCTGCCCCTGCCTGTACCTCTGCCCCTACCCCTGCCACTGCCCCGACCCCTACCCGTCGCTCTGCCCCTACCTCTGCCATGACTAATGTCCTCTAGCCCTGCCTCTGCCTCAGTGAATCCATCCTCTGGAACGCAATCCCCTAGTGTGTCAGAAATGTGTGGCAAAGTGGAAGGAACTCTGGATGGATCTAGCTGTGCAAATGATGCAGACCCTAAAGAAAGGCCAGCCTCAACAACTGGGATGGATGACTGTGTCGGTGATGCTCCTTCTAGAACTGCTATGGTGGGTGGGGTGCTATAACCCTGTGTTATACCATCATGCGGCTCTAACACAAATTCAATGTCTTCCATTACAACTACTGAGGTGGATAGGGTGGCATCAAGCTACTGGGGTGTCGGCGAGCATCCTGTCATAGCTGCCGAAGTGGATATGGTGACATCATGATGCTCTGGAATAGGGGATGCACCCGTCATAGTGGAGGGTGGTGGGGATGAAGATGACATGTCGTCTAATGCTATTCTTGTGTCTGTGGGGGGCATCATAATGGACTGTGGTGGGGATGATGCCGACATATCGTCCACTGCTGTTCCTGTGGCCAGGGGGGGCATGATGATGGTCTCTGGCATAGATGATGATGTGTCATCATGAGTAGGTACAATCAAAGGATGCTGAGCAGCTGTAGACGATGGGACATCCAATACTAATGCACTTGTAGATGGTACAAAGGCTGAAGGCATTGGACAATCCCTACCAACACGACCATCTCGCGTAGCCCGACAAGGCCTCCTAGGAGGAATGGTCATAGGCATAAGGATGGCATCAGGGATAGGTACCTCCATCCCAGTCTGGACCGCTAGTCTAGAGTGCTCACCAATCCACTGCAGCGTATATCGACATCCATCTATAATGTCGCGCAACACGTCGGTCGACACACACCTATGATCATCTAACCCACTGGCCTCGGTGCCACGATGATAAATATCAGTCATCAGCTACATCTAAAAAATTGTACGCCACAAACATAAGAGGTTAAGGTACAATTTGATTAATATTTTACCATATGCTCTTACATTCGATTATTATATTAGAAAATAAATATAATAAAAATAACGAATTTGTCGTACCAATTGCTCAGCGATACCTCCTAACCCATGGTAACCGATGACTGGTCGAGAGTGCTCCGGGTTGCCGATCAGCAATCACGTGATCCTACGGAACCACACCATGTATGGATCCCCATACGGCATAAGGGTGCGGTCAATGACGCCCGACACGACATAAGTGCGTCGCCCCCTCCAGTAGTCAATGTAGCATGCGTGATGAGTGCTCTAGTCGTGCCCCTGGTGGCCACGCCTATCTATCCGATGGAGCAAGCAATGGAATAGGGTGACAACATAGAACTCGGAGGATGATAGATGTAGGACCCCTGCGTCAACAACCGTGTGAAAGGTCCAACACTTGCAAACATCATCTTAGGGCCTTCAATTGGGGGTCGGAAGAATTGCTTCTTCTCCACGTAAATCTCAACACAAATCATCCTAAGGAAACTCAATGGGATATCCATCACACTATCCAATGCCACGTCATCATCGATTGGCACTTCGACATATTTTATTGTCCTCGTTGATTGCCAGTGAACCACCGGAAATCTACATATCAACTTCAAGTGAACATGTTAACCATCTGCCGCTACTCTAGGTCTAAGAATATACAATAATTCATTTAGTGTTGTGTACCGACGAATTGTAGAAACCCACCTCGGAGATCCACTGTACAAAACACCCACCACGGGGTGCTACTCTATACTTCCCCTCCCAATAAAATATCATTTGAACATTCGCCATGATCGTACCTTCTACAAAACAAAGACCAAAACAAATGTTTAGTAGCAAACTAACATATATAAATCGATATACACCACAAAGACAAGGCTCATGAAGAAGACCCTTTCCAAGTAGCAGCCAAAAAACCATTAAACTATCTCAAAACCATTCCACCCAAATGCAAAGTAGCCAGGAATTATACTAACTTTCAAAATCAAAATGAGTTTAACTACGATATCGTAAAAAGTTACGAAACAAAATAGAATAAATCAAACCAAAACATTAAGTACCAATAGAAATGGACCAATGCTCTAAAGGTACGACTGATAAACAATTTTCAAATAAATGGTCCAATCGTCTAAAGAAAACAGAATGATGAGACAGCAATGAAAACAACTATCTAAACATGACACATGTTTCTTACACTCAAAATACATACAATCATATAGAAATGCCAGAAAGGTACCCTATCCATCTATCCAAATCACACTAAAATCAACTCCTATATGAAAAAGAAAATCAAAGCCAAAAGATGTCGAATATACCATTATAAGAACAACCGTTGCAGATCACCCTTTTCCAGTTATAGCTTCTACACCCCAAATATCAATAACAACTCATCACTTGAGATTCAAACTCCAAGTTAAAACATTGAGATAACACAAGAATAACAAAACATTAAAAAAAAGTATATATACTCCCATGAACTTAAAGAGTTGAACTCATGAAATTCAAACAAACATCTACTTCCTAATTTTTAGAGTAGAAATTTGTTTAGATTGCCTATTTACACAACCTCTGCATGGTAAGAGAGGCATGGCTGATGTTAACTTCTCAGCTCATACCACCTATCTCTATGTTTTTTTACTACAAATGAAGCGTCCCAATGATGCAATCTCGTGATTCTCATCAGCACAGCGGTATTGATATCAACTAAGTTCCACAGTCAATTTTACAGCTTTTAATGCTTATCTCATGTGCAATTAACTATATTTGCTTCTTTTTTATTTTTTCCAAGGGGTGGGGTGGTGTTTTTATCTCTATTCCTCATTCTCTTTTAATGAACACTTTCAATTATTAATCCAAGAAAATGAGGATTTGTGCAGATGGATGGGTAGTAGCAAATGGGAAAAAAATACTACAGAAAAACCAACTGCATGTCCAGGAACACAAGCAAGCAGTCAAGTAAACACAATTCACAATGTCCAAACTCCATAATTCTAAAAAAACAAACACAACCCAATTCAGCAACAACCACAAACAAACCACCCTTGGCTCATAACCATCAAATTTCTCACCAATTGTGATCTAGCGAGGTGTCTTCTTCTTGCCCGTGATAGGAACCCTCTTCCCCTTCAGCGTCCGGTAGTTATTCCTCGTTCACTGTCCTCTGCACGGGAGCCCAGCGATATGGTGCAATCCTCGGTAGCACTGAACTTCCTTCAACCCCTCAATCGCCAACCCATATTGAATCACCTCTGCAGAAACCAAGAGAAAAAAACCCAAATTCAACAAGAACCCAATATAAAACAAGAATAGAAAGACTATAGAAAAATCAAACGTACATTAATAGCATAAAAAATCAAACGTACATTGCAAAAAAAAAAAAACAAAGCAGAGCAAAAAAAAAAAAAAAAATGCACCAAATGCAGTGCAACAGTAGAACAAAACAGAGAGAAAAAAAAAAAGAAAATCTAAATGCAACACTAAACGGACAGTAATAGCAAATTTAGGGTTTAGGGTTAAATGCAACATTCGATACAGATTTAGTGTTACTGACCAAAGTGCAAAAAAAAAACAGAAAATTAAAATTTGGGACTCAAAACCTTTTATGAAACGTCATGCACAGAATTCCTATTATATTGCTCATATTACATCTGCATAACAACCACATCATAATAGAACACTTGTTATCAACTTCTAGAAACAATGCAGGGCCCTGGTCTCAATGTAAATTTATTGGTACTGAGAGAGGTAAAAGTTTAAAGTAATAACAGTAAAAATAAATTTGGGACTTGAAACTTTTTCCACAACCTGTCATCACAAAATTCCTCTTATCTTTCTCAGTCACAACAGTTATGAATCTTAGATGAGTGAGAACATGAATTTAGTCACATATTTCTTACGTGTAAAACCAATAGCAAACCCCACTCCAATTCGAGAAAAATTTGGACCATTTCTAATACAGGGGGTAGTTGTGATTGAGCAGTTTGGATTAGAAAATGGTAGGTTCTATGGCATTAAAACAAACCCTGCAGCATGGTAAGTCCCATGGTTCAAGCAGCATATGGTCATTTCTCAAGCACCAACAATGATAGCCAAAATAACCTCAGTACATTACAAATTATAGATGCTAAACAAAAGACAAAACAACTAGATCAATAAATCAAGGGGACAAGTCATTCATACCACTACTTTGTGGACCCATGATGAAAACAACAGCATAATTAAGTCCACAGTCACCCAACTTCACTGCCTTTATGAAATTTTCAATACCAGAGAGGTTGAATTCACCATCCCCATCAATAAGATTTCCTTAGCAACATCCCTCCTCTGTTTCTGGAAAAAGAATAAGCATACAAATCAAGAAAGACAAAAAGTGTTTAATTTGAAATTTTCTGGAACTCTAGAATGCAATATAACCACACAATTCCTTCACATAATTGTGAAGTATTAAAAGAAAATATTTCCAATGGAATAATAAGCTCAAGTTCTTTAAAGAAAAAAGATTATAATATCTCTGCTCAGTGCTCACTAAACAATAAAGAAACCAAAACATCATACATCGAATCATCTCAACTAGTTGCATCCTTAGTTAACCGATTGGCCTCCTAGTTAGGCCCACAGGCAAAATGATAAACAAAAATGACCAATAAAAGTATACAAAACAAAGTTTAATTTGAAAAACAGCTACCAAAATCAATGTAGTCAATTTCAAGGTAAAATGTCTAGAAGTAGAACTCTAATTTGTTGATAAGCTTATTGATCAACCTCAAAGAACAGTTGCTGTGTTAAACCCCCACATGAACCCACATAGAAAATCTAGAACGCTGAATAATAGAGAAAATCCAAAAGACATAAAAAAATGTAGAAAGATGAGCAAAGTGAAATTTTAGCTGAAAACACACAAACCTGAAAAAATTCCAGAGACAACAGATTACAGCGGCACCAGCAGTGGTAGCGGCGAAAAAATTGCAGAGACAGCGGATTACAGCGCTACTGGCAACGGATTGCAGCAGCAGCAGCGAATTGCAGAGACAACAGCAGCGCCAGCGGGTTGTAGATCGGAGAGAGCAAGAGAGATCGTAGAGAGAGGGAGAGCATAGAGAAAAAAAGAGAGCAGAGAGAGAGCGAGAGAGAGAGGTGGGAGAGAGAGAGAGCAGAGAGAGAGATCGGAGAGAGAGAGAGAGCAGAAAGAGATCAGAGAGAGAGAGCAGAGAGAGAGCGAGTGTAAGCAAAGAGAGCATAAAGAAAGAACAAGAGTAAGCAGAGAGAGCGAGAGAGAGATGGGAGAGAGAGAGCAGAGAGAGATCGGAGAGAGAGATAAGAGAGAGGTCGGAGAGAGAGAGTAGAGAGAGATCAGAGAGAGAGAGCAGAGAGAGAGCGAGAGAGAGATGGGAGAAAGAGGTCGGAAAGAGAGAGCAGAGAAAGAGATCGAGAGAGAGAGCGAGAGAAAGAGATGGGAGAGAGAAAAAGTAGAGAGAGATCGAAGAGAGAGAGAGAAGAGAGAAAGATCGGAGAGAGAGAGCAGAGAGAGACCGGAGAGAGAGAGCAGAGAGAGAGATCGGACAGAGAGAGCAGAGAGAGATCGGAGAGAGAGAGCAGTGAGAGAGCGAGAGAGAGAGATGGGAGAGAAAGAGAGTAGAGAGAGATCGGGGATAGAAGAGACAAGAGAGAGAGATTGGAGATAGAGAGCAAAGAGAGATCGGAGAGAGAGAGCGAGAGAGAGAGATGGGAGAGAGAGAGCAGAGAGAGATCGAAAAGAGAGAGAGAGCAGATAGAGAGATCGAAGAGAGAGAGATAGAGCAGCAAGATCGGAGAGAGAGAGAGAGCAGATAGAGAGCGAGTGTAAGCAGAGAGAGCAGAAAGAAAGAGCAAGAGTAAACAGAGAGAGAGCGAGAAAGAGAGATGGGAGAGATAGAGCAGAGAGAGATCGGAGAGAGAGAGCAGAGAGAGAGCGAGTGTAAGCAGAAAGAGTAGAAAGAAAGAGCAAGCGTAAGCAGAGAGAGATAAGAGAGAGAGAACAGAGAGAGAGAGAAAGCAAGTGTAAGCATAGGCGCTGGACGCAGACAGAATTCTTGAATGAAGGGAATTAGGGCTCAAATCGTTTGATGTAAAGGAAAATTTGCATTTAGGCCCTCTAGTTTTTTTTTTAGATAAAAACCTGGAAAAAATGAAATACATGTCTTTAGTTTCCATTGGTAGCGGCGCAAGGTATTTGTTTAATGAAGACTCCATTAGCAATGGAGTCTTCATTTAAAACTCCATTAGTAATGGAGTCTTTAATAAAAAAACTCCATTTCCCTCCCATTGCAATACGGTCTATAATTTTTTAATTTTTTCGATATTCAGCCTTTTTAAAATATTTATTTATTTATTAAAATTAAAACATGAAGACTCCATTGGCAATGGAGTCTTCAATGAAGACTCCGTTTGCAATAGAGTCTTCGTCTCCAAATTTCTAGGTTTTTTTTCCAGAAATTAAATAACGAAGACGCCATTTCTGATGGCGTCTTTTATGAAGACTCTATTTGCAATAGCATTTTCAATGAAAACTCTGTTTCTAACGAAGTCTTATAGTAGTTTTGGAAAAAAGTTTAAAACGGCCTTAGTTTTTTAAATAAGTAATAAAAAATATTATTTCAGGAAATGGCTCGGCATAGAGGCATTAGCTTGCATTTTCAAATTCCATAGTTTTAGGTATTGATTTTTATTTGAATCTAAAATGGTAGTTTATCTTTTGTGCTTTGCGTTTGCACTAAATACATCTGGAAAAGAGCAATAGTATCAATTTTTCTGGAGCCTCCAAGAAACTTGGAGCAAAGTATGCTAAAGTGCAAGGTTTGCAGTGATATGAAAGGTGGATTTGTTGAGAGGAGAAGGATTTGTTACGTTGAGAAGGAGTTAAGACTTAACATTTAATCAATGTTATTGCTTTAGGTGGACTTGGTTGAGTGGTCACACCGGATTGATTGAATCCACTTTAACTGCTATGGTGATAAAGACATGCCATTTGTTTTCTTGGATTGTATTTTGATGTTTTTCCTCTAATAAAAATTTATCACTGAAACCTACAATTCAGTGGCAAATGATGGGAGTCTCTGAGTGGTGGATTCTTTATTTCCCTTGAAGTGAGCATTCCACAAGATCATGATTTGGGTTTTTGGTATGAGAGTGATTTCAATTATCCAAGGTTAACAACATGTGGATAGTTGTTGTTTTACTATTGCATTCTTTGAACTTTAAATGCAAATACTCATTAAAAAAACAATTACTCATTGAGTTTATGCTCATTTTAGATGCTCTTTGTTTTTCTTTTTGGATTCAGTGGGTTGGTAAGCAATGCTATTCTATATTGTTCTTATCTTTTAGTCTTATCAAGACATTTTTTATGCTAAACGACTGAAGTAAGCAACATTAGCCATTGTTTGGTAGGTCTACTCTTTTTCTTCTAGACCTTCTAAAATAGAGCCATTAAAAAAAATAAAAGCAATAGGAAAAAATAGCCAGAATAAAAACATGTATTTCGTAATGCAATGATCTATTTTAAATAGACTCTTTCAAATCTATGGTTGAGAATTTTTTACAAACTACTCAAGATCTACAAGGCATCAAGCCTTTCGATTTGACTCCATAACCATGTTCATCCTTTCAAAGAGATCTAACAGTTTAGATTTTATGTTTGGGGCTCATAAATTTGCATAAATAATAGCAATAATTCATATTTTTAATAAATATCTCGAGATTGGTGATGATCCAACAATTAAAATTTGATTTCACAGTGAACAATGACCTTATAAACATTTTTAGTGGCTTGGATCGTGATTTATTATCCCAAAAATCATAATAATAAAGAAAAAGGAGACTGCTTGTGCACTTATATAAAATAGAGCATATTACATCAATGGTTGAAGGTTCTTTTTTACAAATTTCTTGAGATTCAAAAGGGTAAAGCCCTAAAAATTGACCGCTTAGCCGTGTTCAGCCTTCCAAACATTTCAAATGGTTTGGATCTTGTGAATGGGGCCCAAAGAATTTAAACAACAATATCCAATGGCTCACTTTTTTAACACATATCTTGAGATTGGGAATGATCCAATGGCTCAAATATGGTTTCATAGCCGTGTTTGATCCTCTAAACATTTTTAACGGTTTGAGTCTTGATTTACTTTCACGGATTTTGAGAAAAAAAGGAAACACTGGTCTAGGCATAATCCACTATAGATCATTGTAGCTTTGCCTCTTTTTTATAGCCTTTACTTTTCACATGCATCATAAGGTTGGCTGCAGGAAATAGAGGTAAATTGATAGAGCACAAAAGCACATGTCAAACGTTCTTATTTTTACAAACTCTACTAGATTTAGACATTTAGACAAATATAGCTTAACAATTGTGATGCCAAACACACACTTAGCCTTTTTCATTCAACTAAACATATTTGTGTTAATCATGCAGCTATTAAGATAACATTGTGATGGATTAAGCGGGTGTTTCTAGATCTCACAAACCATCCAGAGATCTAGCAAAGCTTCAAAACAAGGTTCCTCATTTCAAAGATATCATCAATGAGACATTGTTTACATAGATACATTATATAGGTTTCCAACTATTGTAGCCAGATATCTTTTCAAAATGTTGGGCACTTCTTCATGTGGTGTGTTCCCAGATGCAAAGTTTGTAGTAGAATTTTGTTGTTGTTGTTATGCATTTCCAATAGAACTTTGTTGTTGTTATACATTCAAACTATGTAAGTCAATCAAGTTTGCCAATAGGATCATACTATGTATATCATTGTTATTGGTAACAGGATGAAACTGTATGTCTAGCATGTTTGGTAACATTCAAACTGTGCTTATTAAGACTATGTCTGTCCAACATCTTTGGCAATAGAATGTTTTTATGTTGTTAAGCAATTAGACTATCTGTGCAATAAGCCATGTTTTGTAATAGAATTATTATTATTTTAAAAGATAATACTTATGACCTTTGATATTTGCTTCAAAATCAAGGGTATCTCACTACAACATTTTAAGAGGGACTACCCTCCCAACCTTCACTTTTGTGAGTGATTTTTATTACTTTTTTTAGTAGAAAATAATTTAGATTACCTTTTTTCTAGATGTTTTTGAATATGGACTAGTACTTATTCACTTTTGTGTGTTTGGTTTGGCTTGGTTATATGGCCTTTTGAACGTTTTGCTTTAAAAACGCTCATAAGCTTTGAGCAGCTTGTTTGGTTATTACATTTTTAATGGGGCTTTCTATAAGCAGAAATTAAAAATAAAAATAACAATAAAAAACAACATTTTAAGTAAGCACCACATTGCCCACTCTACAATCGAAACTTGTTTCTTAACTTTTGCAGGCCATGAAACGGAAATACGGACAGAACGCTAAGTATTGCTCTTGTTTTTATTTTTCCCTCTCTTTTTCCATTCTCTTCTCTTTCTGCCCTCGCAAGATTTGCAGTCCTCCTTCATGCTGCAGATGAAAAAAGGCTCTCTCTCTCTCTCTCTCCCATAAATTCTATTTAGGTTGAATCGAGATATTTGGGAAATATGAGATTCCCATTTGAGATTTGATTCAGGATTTGGATCCAGGACCTTCACTAATAGATAAGCTTTTTCATTATGGATCTAACTTGCTTCCAACCAATTTTGATAAGGCACCAATTAATTTCAATGCATTCTTGAATTATTTCATCCTCTTACCTTCTCAATGGTATTCAAAGAAAGTTTTCATTGGATGGAGAAAGTTCTTATTTATAATATATCCAACAATTTACTGTTTTCAATTAATTTAGGTCTTTTTTGTATCCTATTTTTTTCAAAAGGAAATAAATAGAATAATTTGCTTGGAGTTATTTTTCTATGTAGAACTCAAGGAAAGGGTTTTTTTTTTTTTCTTCTTCCTTGGAGTTTGTTGACTAGTGGTTTTCTTTTCCTTTTCTTTTTTTCTTTTTTTATAAGATATCTAAGTTGCAGATTTATGAATATTCTGACCGTCAGCTATGAACAATGAAAGTACTTCTAAGCGGTAGATTTAGAAATATAGTTGAATAAGAAAATGAAAAACTGAGACATAATTATATTGTAACAGTCAGGTTTTAGCGACATAGAAGCAAAACAAAAGAGAACTAGATTGTAGTTGTTATCACTATGAATAGTTACAGCATCTAGTAATAAGTTATTTAGGAATTCTTTATTCATCATTTATTTTAAAAAGCTACATACAAATAAATTTGCAAAAGTTCATTTATTTAAATTGGAAATATACTAAGGCACTCAATACATTTATTTCATGTTAAAAGCTATTTTCTACGTGGTTTAAGCAAACATCCTTTAAATCCTTATTGTTAAAAAGAAAGTGTCAAAGTTGAGAAAACCAAAGAATACTTTCTTTTAAAAAGTTGCTTGGAAGAAGTAAGCTTTTTGAAGTTACTATAAAAAAAGAGGCTTGATTTTTAACAAGCCCAACCAAATACACCCAAGGAAATATCCTTCTGAACGGCTTTGAATAACCAAAAGTAAGCCCCATATGAGCTAAATAAAAGTTGAGTGCGTGGAAGTTGTGTTCATTGAATAATTATACAATGCCAAAATATCCCACCTTCAATTATCTACTAGTAGTGGTGATTTTATTGTGATAGTGATCCATTTTCTAGTTAGGAAACCAAATTCAATTAATTTAAGTTATTATTTGATGGGGCCCACATAATGTTATGAATGTATCCAATTTTTTATGTATATCTTTTAATAAGCATGAGATTATTTTCCAATCCATTATTGTTGTGGATATTCCTAATAAACTGCATTGAGGCTACTAGTTGTCCACTCCTTTCATTTTTAACATATGGTTGCTGAAACTAAGTCTAAGCTTTTACTTTCTTTTTTTTTTTTTTTTCATTGCTGCATGCTGTTGAATGTTTATCGGTAGAATGGGGATTGCCTCAAACTATACATGCTCATCCATTAAATGATTATGGCCTATTGGTATGCATAAAAGGTGGAATATAACCATTGTCAGGGTGACGGCATCAAATTTTATTGGGCCTGAAATTTAATGCAACCCAGTTTAAGGTTTAAAGTTTGAAACCATTAAGAGGATATACAAAATCTTTTGGGTTATGCTAAATGGATTTGATAAGGAGATAATGGTTTTTTTTTTTTCAAATTCATCTCTCGTTACCAAACCTTGGTTTGAAAGAATTATAGTTGATTCCTCCGTGGTCACTATTTAGAATGTGATGAATCTTCTCTCTCATAATCTTCAAAAAAAAAAAAAAAAGTCTAATTATGTAGAACAAAAGATACCTCCGAAGAGAGAGGATTCCTCTCCCTTTTTCAAATATGCCCTTAGTTGCACTGCTTTATTTATATTTACGACCTCTATCTACCTTTCGTTTTATTACCTCCGCCTACATTAACTTTATGGAGTAGGAAATATTAATCTAAACATTGCATCAGACGGATACTGATTAGAAATTCCGAGTTATCAGACCTGCAAAAATTGTGTTAAAATCCATTGGCAATTGTATCTATAATTTGGACCGTCTGGATTATTGGAAATGCGAAGATCTTGTTCATGGTGGTAATGCAGACCAACATGTGCCGACATATGTAACATTTTTTCTTGTACTCCTATGGAGCACTGTAACTATCATTGTCTTGTAGATTATTTTTGCCTATGGCCGACAATGTCATCTGCTCTTTCTTGCTAAGAAGTGACAGCCAGCTTGGAATAAAACTTACCTGCTGATTAAAAAATAAAAAGTGTGCACCTTTTAAATTCAAAAAGCCTTATCACATCCAATTCTCTGATGATGTTGGATAAGGTTATGCTGTATTATATTTGATAATTCACTTTCTAAGTATAAAATATGTATCTTTTTGTCCATGGCTTTGTCCTGCCCCTCGAACTCATATCCGAACATCATAGGTTCCTAGACTAAGCAATAAGCATCCTCTATTAAGGTGGGTTTTCATCTCTTTCCTTCTTAGTTCTTGCTCTTCTTTTTGTCCCTTTTTTGTGTGTTTATTCATTGGCGTTTCATGATTTTGCTTTAGTAATTTTTGGTCTATGTGCATATTAGCACATGGCCGTTAAGACAGAGTTGGTTGAAGAATGAAATATAGAAGGTAAAAAAATTTAAGCATTAGGATTTTTGGTTCTATTCGTGTTGTTTGCGAGTATTAAAATGATATACGTGAACAAAATTGGATGCAAAGGCAAAGAGAAGAATTTAATCAGCTGTGAAGAAAGGAAGCAAGGTAGGAAGAGTATGGATACTGGAACCAACAACTACTGTTCCCAGGGAAACTGTCTTTGATGAAAGTTTCCTCTAAATGATCATAAGAACGGTGCAGACGTTTGATGCATCTGTGATGATAACCATGTCCATTCAATTGATTAAGATTTTAAGTTTTTCTGCAAGATAAAAATCTATTAAAATGCAAGCTTAAAAATAATAAACAATAATATATAGAATATATATAGAAAAATTCTTAGGAATCCACTATTTAAAAAAGGGACGTTTCTGCCTTTTTTTTTTATTCTCCAATGAGAGACAATTCCTGTGGTAATTTTTTTCCTTTTTAAAAATAACATTAATTACTTCTCCATATTTCTAATCTCCTATTTATTGCAAAAAGGGGCATTTCACTTTTAAAAATGCTCGGATTCTATCTAACGCTCCTTTTATATGTATCTCCTCCTAAAGGAGACTTCACTAGTCAGGTTGTTGAAAGATAGTAGCAGCAGCCGCGGTTATTGTGATGATGGTTATGATGGTGGTGGTGGTAATAATGATGTTGCCAAATCCCCCCAAGTCATCCATTAGGCTAATCCAATCTAACTTCCAAATAGCATGCAAATAACGATCATTTTGACTCTTTCTAAGGTTGTGATGGAAAATTGATGCATGCCAAACTATGTTAAGATTCAACCAGACAAACTTCATTATAGTTAGATTTATAGGAAGGTTAAATTGAATGGAGGGTTTAGAATTTCCTGACCTATGATCAACATGTACATTAAGCAGAACGGGAAGGTGCCACCCTAAATATAGGTACAGTTGTTAAAGGTAAATTGAGTGATGAGTTGCAGAGCTCAGGGATCCAACTGGGGACTGCAGTTGCCAGGAACATGCATTTCATGTATTTTTCATCCTCTTAACTACAGCAATTGCCACAAAATGATCAATTTGGAGCGTGCCCTGCTTCCAAACCCCTCACTCTAGGGCCTGCAAAGAATCTCTGTCACAAAGTTAGTGGTGCTAACTTGCAATAACCTGAGGTAGAGTACAACCTTAATGGTAATTGGAATATGAAATAATAAAAAAATCCTTGCTAAAAACCCTTTTCCTAAGAAGATGAAGATCCTACCCCGAGTTATGGTTTTTCGATGACTGGCTTTGAAGGAGGAACTCTAACTATGGACAATCTCTGCAAGTGCAAGAAGAACCAAGCCAACACATGCCCCAAGTGTTATGCAGACGAGGAAATGGTGGATCATCTGTTGAATTGTAAAGAGGTACAAGGGCTGTGCTCTGAAGTTTTGAGCTAGTTTGATTGTTCTTGGGCCCTTACTGAATCTATCCTCGGGTTGTTTCAGGAGTGGTATATGGAGGCTGTAACATGAAGTGAGAATAGATAAGAGTGATGTGGAGGACTGCCTTTCCAACTGTTCCTAGGATCATTTGGAAGGAAAAGAATTCACAATGCTTCTAAGATTCCTTATCTTCAATACCAAGCCTTGCTTAGAGAGTGAAGTTTACTATAGCTTTGTGGGCGTCGGTTCTTCCTCACTTCAAAGGAATTCCTATCAACCTCTTTCTGAGGAACTGAAGGGAGGTGGCACTCCCTCCACAGGTTAGAGGCAGAATAAGAGTTGTTTTGATCCTTGCTTCTCCTGTTCATTCTCGTATAGTTACCTTCTGTTCGGGGGTGGGGGGGTGGGTTTGGTTGATTTGGTTGATGAAACAAAAATAGTTATGAATTAGTTCATATAAGTTAGAGAAGGAAATGCAATAGCTTATAAGCTAGCCCAACATACACAATTTATTGATGGTATAGAGATATTGTGGTACTATACTTCTTATTTCAATATGCAAAATGTAATAATTGACTCCATGTTTCATTTTTAATAATAGTCTGAGAAGCTTTTCTATTAAAACAAAGAAAAAAAAGTATAGCCCTCTTGTACTGTAAGTTTTATCTCTTAATGTTAATATTAAAAAATAAAAAAAATTAAGAGATACCACAGACTCAGGCCCCATTGTGCATATGGCGCACAAGAAAATCACATCATTTGATTTTAACCATCTGAACTTCTCAGTTGAATTCGAATTGTTACCTAAGGAACAAATTACACGGTAAGTTCAAGCCCACGACAGTCCTTTAAGTTTTAGACAGTCTGGATCCGCTTAGTTGTGCATTGTCTGTACTGTTTAGCAGCTCCGCTTTAATGGAGGATTGTAGCAAATTCACACCCTATAACCAACTTGAAACAATTTATCAACAGACCATGGCGACTAAAGCTACCACAGCCATATTTTTGCCAGGCGTGTTTAAGTGGCGGAAACGGCATGAGCATTTTACCATCCATCATGTCCCCACTGTTTCCCCACATCCAAAAGCACCCTGGACTTGTTTATGCAACAAGAGTATTCTCCTTGCTGCACTGATATCTGTTTCCATAGGAGAGGAATCCTGCAATTTGCATTCCCACCCCCTCCCACTGGAAACTGGAGTTTCTCTATCAAGGAAAAGCAGTTCATTTTTCTCCTCCACAAGGAAAATGGTTCACACTAAACAACAGAACAATGGGCTGCACCAGAAACTAGAGCAATATTCATCTGTATAACAGAATCCTCTAGTCGCACAAATGCACCCTTAGTTTTTATGGGAAGCGAAAGGGAAAATAACTTGTTGAGTAAAATATGATATACAGAATGCCATTACATACAAACAATCTTCCTCTTAGACAAAAATTTCGGTGGAGTTCTTACATTTGAAGTTGTTCAAAATGACCTCCAATTTCGCATAAAAAATAAAAAAACCAGACTCTTAAAAACAACCATGACTTACAAATTACACATTTTACAAAACATATGTTGATGAATATTAAAACAAGTTTCACCTGTTAAAGAAAAGAACCCTTCTCTTTCCTTTTTTCTCAACAGCCTGCAGTAATAGTAATACATTTAAAGAAAACTTTACAAACCAACTCAACAGTGCCTTAACATGGAAAAGCAACATATATAATGTTCAATCATCGCTAAAGGATATAAACAGCAAATGTTGGAAAAGGAAGGTGCTTGTGAAAAATAATAAACAATGTTGCTAGCATTAAATATTTTGAATATGAAGGTGGTCACTAGGCATCTGCTCGGGCAGTGAAGTTCAATTCAACATGAGTATTTTATCAGTTGCTGCTCATAGTTCTTAATCATCACGAAAAATAATATAAAGTACGTGCTTCTTCACAGGGATCTGGATAAGATGCATATTGTTCTTTCTTAATAGTTTTAAGCCTAAGGCTTAAGGGATAGAAGCAATGCACTCAGAAAGGTCATTTATGATCTCAAGAAGTCACAACAACCATGGTTTGACAAATTCAAAATATGTGTATAGCTTTTTCTAGGATTGATGCCAATGGATTAGGCTGGAAAAGTTAGCAACTTGAGAAACACGCCTACAATCTAAGGCAGTCACAAAATAGTTTGACAAATCAGTTTAAGATAAGTCAAAGTTTAGATGTCAGCAAAACCATAGATACAGTCCTAATAGTGTATGTTGAATAAACTGTGGTATGGGTGATATTCATCTCTAAGTATAGCAGCCGAAAATGTTTCTAGCTACAGAATGACATTAGAGGGCATGGTTTCCTTCAAAAAGAATTTCCCAAGTTAGCCCTTAAGGATGAAATCTGGGAGGTGGAGCAATGAATAATTTTCCCAGCAAATCATCATTGCAGAAGGCTGACAAATGTCACTAAGTAGTCTACTGAGTATGATTGAGGTGAAACCTTTTCCTAGAATGAATAATTTTCCCTGCAAATCATCATTGCAGAAGGCTGACAAATGTCACTAAGTAGTCTACTGAGTATGATTGAGGTGAAACCTTTTCCTAGAAGGCAAGCCTTGTAATGGTCACATCCAGCTTGACAGAAAGACACTTGCAGTGAGTTGCATTCCTTCCGATAGTAAGTGACCTTGTCACTTCCCATGTGTAGTTGTTCTCCAAAGCTAGCATCTTTTCTTCCATATCTTGTCACATTTGGGATGATATTAAGCCTGAGCCAGTCTTCAATAAATGTTTGTGGGTGACAAATTCTTGTAGGAAATTGAGTGACTAGGTATTGGAAGCTGGGAACAGGAACACTGGCCTTTCCTCACAGCAATCGGTAGGTCCAGATCAGATGGATCGGTTGGTATGTAACTGAGGGCTGTGAAGATCACTGCAGATCAGGTCGAGTCACTTCTAGTTGTCTTGCTTCACTTCTTCTCTCATGGACATGGAGAAATTGGTTTTTTTAAGGATTTTTCTTTTCTTTCCTTTCTCTTTTTTTAATTACAGTCATGGAGGGAGCAGTATCCATGTACGGCTCTCAACGGCTCTCAATGGGCCAAACCTTCCACAGCCTGTGTCCAGGTCAAATAAGGATTGAAACATTTGAATCCAGGTCTGGGTCCAAGTCCATTACGGACGTTAGATCCCAAGTCTTGAGCCCAATAGGCAAGATATATAATGAAGCCTGTGCTTGCCGAATAAAGGCCCAAGCATTTTTTGAAAAATCCATATTGTATAGCAAATCATTAACGGGGATGGATCAATCCATGTCGTAAATTGCATCACAAATCATAGGATTCATTATTTTATTATAAAAATGAAAAAAATTAAAATGAAAATGAAAAAAGAAAAGGAAAATCAGCTATTCACATCACATCCATCTTCCATTCATATAGAGGCATTAACTAGTGAAATAAGACCAGGAATCAATCATACAAAGAACATCATTGACAAATATCAACATAGCTTATGAATAGTTTACTAGGAAAAAATGGGAGTTGTTTTTTTTATTACCTTTCTTCAAATCAAAAAATAAAATAAAAAATCCAAACCATCACCCTTAGATGATGTCTCCTTAAGTTTAAAAAACAAAGTGTTCACATGGAAAAAAAATTGAAAAAATGCAGGGAAAAACCCATAAATACAGTCCACCACTCTAGCCACAAACCTGCTCCT
Source organism: Sextonia rubra (assembly GCA_037013555.1). NCBI lineage: Eukaryota > Viridiplantae > Streptophyta > Magnoliopsida > Laurales > Lauraceae > Sextonia > Sextonia rubra. The sequence continues at coordinate 1,716,847 of JASUAD010000007.1, forward strand.
TATTTATCTTAAGACCTCCCCAAAATTGCAAATTCATAATAGGTTCTATTAATCACTAGATAACCTTCTAAAAATAAAGCACCAAAAAAATGAATAAAAGGAAGTAAGAAAAATACTAGTATTAACCTCTCTTCCTAGGGATTCAATAAAATAAATATCAAATCGTAAGATTAATGCCTAAGATTCACTTGTAAATGTGATTTTTTGCATGGAATGGAATCTTTTTCCTTGGAATTTGATAGAAATCATAGGATTCGGGATATGAAACCTAGGATTATGACAGCAATGGGCCCATGTCCAAATCCCCTTGAAGCCACTTTCTAGTCAAGTAACTACACTTTTACCATTCAAACATGCACTTAAATATATGGGCTTCGATTCTGTAAGAACTATTTTCACCCACCTACCGTGAGAACTTTTTATGGGGGCTACTTCTAGGTCCCATTTGGGAATGGGACTAGGGGGGATGGAAAAATATATGCGGAACCACCCCACATATTAAGTTTGGCCCCAATTACATGTCCCTAACCCCTTCATCCGTGACTCACAAATTCAATCCATTTGGATTGGTGCACAGTCGATCCAATGGTCCAGTAAATTCGGATCTAACTGAAACTTGGGACAAGTAACTATCAGGGGGTATCCGTATATTGCAAGGTTTGGATTGGATGATAGATGGGCCCCACCTAGAGTTCTCACAAGAAAATGGTGAGAACTAGTTCTCATAGGATTATTTCTATATATATAGGTGCCTTTTCCTGTGCATACGTCCCTCATGGACTTTTCGTGCACACTTTTTGGTGGGGCCCACTGTGGACCCCACCAAGGGATGAGATTAGGGGGGTTGAAAAAAGTTATGTGAAAACACCTTACATATCAAATTTAGTCCCAATTACATATCCCTAACCCCTTCATCCATGGCTCACAAATTCATTACGTTCGAATTGGTGTATAGTCAATCTAACGATCCAATAAATTCGGATCCTACCAAAAGTTGGGGCGAGTTGCTATCATGACGTCCCATGTGTGTTGCAAGGTTTGAATTGAGTGATAGATGGGCTCCACCTAGAGTTCTCACGAAAAAAATGGCGAGGGACAGATGCATAGAAAGATTCTCCATATATATATCTAAATATATACATTGTTGAAACTTGTAAATATAAAAGTATACATTTACAAATATATAAGAAAATTTCTAATTCAAGTCCAACATGCCCAAAGTCAAAGGCCAAAGCAAAGGCCAATAAGGGGTCCAAACCCCAAATCAGGGTCTCGGCCTGGTCCTATGGGCCTGTTGGACAGTCCAAGTTTTACGCGATCAAACTCAGGCTCTCGTGGATTCGGGCCAGACCATGGTCTATTCGCAGTCATATATCTATTCATATGGTAGGAATAACATGTTGATCTAAATCAATAACATGTTGATCTAAATCAGATGTGCAAAGCATCCTGCTGCTGTTACTTGCTGCGCTGATTAAAAATAAAGGCAAGGGAGGAGGTGAGGCTATATCTTTTTCAGATGCTTATAGATGTAGCAGATTGAAAATGAGGGGGTACAATAAAGCCTCTAGAAAACAAGAGGAAGGTCAGTTACATAGAATCACTAACAAATTGTATGGTTCTGATGCTGTGATGTGCCACATTTCATACAAAGCTTTTGAAATTGACATTTCATACAGATGGGTGATGCCCTTGTAACCTAAGAGTAAGAGGGCTAACATAACGGGATGTGGATTGAGGACTGTTTAAAAAATATTTCAAATTGGAAATTTCTACCAATCCAATATTGTTAGCCTACAAGCAATTGTCTAAAAAAAATTAAATAAATAAAACAGCCCAAAATAAAGTCAAATACTGGATGGCAAACAAAATACAATTCAAAGGTCAGGAAGCATAACACCCATAGAGTAGCGTGTTAACCCAAAAAAAAAAAAAAAAAAAAAGCAGAACTACAGTAGTTTTTATCATAGAAGACCCCATTTCTTCAGCAGAATTCATGACTTTGTGACGCTGAGATTTTCCGGACATGATGTGAAGACTGTCAGCTGTCCCCTAGGCATTTCCAAAATCCATGTTTCTTTGCTAGAATTCTAAATTCCAACCACCTAAAAAGTCACCTTTATCCTTTGGAATTCCCAAGTTCCAACCTCAATTAGGTATATCTGGATGCTCCCGCCAAGGGTAGGATTCAGAAATTCTAGCCCAAGGGACAACTTCTGGAGAATTCAGACATGAATTCTTTGAAAGAAACAAGACAATAGCATCCAATTTGTGTCAGGTTGTAGAGGTCTGACTCGGTGCCAATTTAAACAGCCTCTAATGCGTATGTGAACATATGCCAACAACTTTTGCAACTTACAGGAGGGAGAGAAAAGCTAAACCTCATTTGAAATCAGTACTTCAATTATAAGTTAAAAGTTATACCCTCATTTTGAATAATCTCAAGGTAAGCACAATGGTATCTCTTAACCTGTAGAATCAGACAGCAAAGGAATCAGAGATGGTCCTCATACTGCTACGTCAGGCATTGCTTTGGCTAATTGTAACAAACAAGACTAAATTGGCATTTTATGTGATGTGCTTATTAAAATACAATTGTAGTTTCCTAGATGTTATTTGAACTCCAACTACAATTATGTCCATGGAAAGATTTTACTGAGGATTGTTCATCCACAATGGTGTGGATTTTTGGAAAGAAAAAAATTTAGCAATTCTGAGGCAGCACTCTAAAATGTTGCAGAGAATATCAAATGAGATAGCAATGTTGAGGCATATAAGCAAATAATTTCCTAAGTGTCAACTGTTTCTGATTTGATAAAATACTGGAATGCAGTGATAGAAAGTAGACAAACAGATGTGTTAGAAATAGGAAAAGAGGAAGACAGCTGGATGAAAAATATAACTCAAATTCTAACTGGGTTCAGGTGAAAACTCGAGGTCATCTAAATGACATAGTTGTGTTAAAAATGTCATTTTCCAGGATCACAGGATTCAAATGGAGACCCTTGCAAAATGCAAGGAGTCTCTCGTGCTTTCTTATTTTCTCTAATGTATCATACCCAAGATACACTTATGGCCTCTCCGAAAAAAAGTTCAGTCATTTGCTATTGAGCAAAAAAGAAATTCAAAAGAATATGTAGCTCAATGATACAAGAACAGAGATTCTACATGTGCTGGAAATTAAAAGCTTTTCAACTCTTTAGAAAAATCATTGTTTATTGATATAGGAAAAAAATAAAGTATAAGTAGCACCAGAACACTGATGAATGAGAGAGAGAGAGAGAGAGGCAGAGGCATTTCCAGAGATTAATGTAAATTGGCACTTACGAACTACTCCCCAATGTCCGTAGAAGATACTCGGTCTGAGTAGAACTATATATTGAAAATCCAGTAGCTTCCCCATAGGGAATTGTAACCTGCAAAACAAAATATCCAATGCAATAACAGTCAACACTGACACAAAAATAATCGATTAATTAACTAAAACCTTTTGTTTAAATGTCGCAAATAATCATTCATTGAATGACTCAACATCTCAAATAGTAGACTGAACAGTGAATAATTGTGGTACACTTCTATGCAATCATGATGGCAATAACAGCTATTAGAACAAGACAAGTTTAGATGGAATTAACTATGCTAGTGCCTAGCAAATGTGCAAGAACATTCAAATAAAGTAATATTATCGAACAAATATGCTTCCTCTTTAAATGACTCAAAAACTGAGGCAATTGTCTAGATTGCACTCAAAGATGATATAGATTAAAACATCAGTTCATCCATTTGCTTTTGTTGGTCAATAACTGATCAGTGAAATCAGTTTGTCCACAATCGGCCACTTTTTGTGGGAGATACATATAGAGGAATAGCAATTAGAGAAGGTATAATGCTATTTCAAAGCTCTTTAACCCGATGCAGGCCCTAGGGTTAGGGTTGTGTAGGGGTGCCGAAGCACGTGTCCAAGGACACTTTGAATCGTCAAAAGACTTCAAACACATGAGGACGCACCTTTCAGGAATAAAACCCAATTCTATTAATCAACCCAAGTCTAAGAATTTCTTCCCTACAATGCCATATATATAATAAAAGCAAACTTAAGGCCTAAGAAAACCCTAATCTATTTATAGAAACTTACTTAATAATGCAATTAAAAAGCTACTAATAAAATAAATCTAATTAGATTTGAATGGGACCACTTGTGGGGCCCAAGTTGGGTTTCTGGGATTATGGCGAGCATTGGGTTTTCGACTGAAGGAGGGGATGTATGACAGTGGTGAATGGTGTGGATTTAGGCAAAGGGGTTGGGCGATCTGGGTGTCAATCGGAATGGAGTTTCGGTGCGGGGGTGGTGCAGAGATGGGGTTGGGCTTTCTTTCAACGAGTGAGATAAGAAGGGGGAAGCCGATGGACAGTGATAGTCATGCCATCAATTGTGGGATCTTTGGCTTTGATAACAACCTAGGGCCTGCATCACCCTCTGATTATAGGGAACTCAAAGAATGCTTCGACATGGGAGATGGCCATTCCCAACCAAAAAGATTGCTGTTAGTTGTCATCAAAATGCAAACTTTTTGAGGGAAAATCATTTTTACCAAAGACAGAAAAATTATAAAATAAAATGCACTCAATGATTTACTGGAGCTTTGTTTCCTATGATTATAATAAAAATACACACCTATAAAAAATACATATGCACACGTTCCTGTGTTTATCCACAAATGCACAATTAATTTCAGATATCCAGAATAAAGAAACTATTATAGGCAGATATACTATAAGTTAGAGTATGACTTATTTATAAAGAAATATATTTCAGGGTATTATAGGTAATATGGGAACTAACAGGGTTTATTGTAATTTGAGAAAATGAAAAAAATTATATATGGGAGTGGTTGTCCAACCTTACGGACTACAACCACATTCCTCTTCTCCCTCAATGCTTATTATTTCCCTTCTTTTTCCATCCTTTCTATCCAAGGGTTTTCTCTAACCTCCTAGGAAAAAACCCTAGATCTCTTTACTCTACCAATTCAACTAGATATTCTTTTATACAAAAAAATATCAATAATCCACAGACCAATGGTTTCCCTCTAAAAAAACCAGAATTGATGTGAACCACCAATAAGTGATAGAATCTCTAAAAATTACATGACCCCCACTGAAAAACCAGTCGTAATGTGATGATTATTAGGTCTCAAACTATCAAGTGGGGCCCATTTTATATATTGGACTCAATTAACTATAGGGAAGAAGTCAACAACAAGAGAAGTTGAAACTTGAAACCATATTAATTGAACCAGCTTTCCCACAACAAAAATGCTAACCATATGTTACCATCGTATAGTTCTCTAATGAATGCTATCACAGAAGGTATAAAACATGTAAGATAACCAAAATTATTTACCCCCTAAGCTTGAGTGCCAAAATTATTTACCCCCTAAACTTGAGTGGCACCAGATAAAAGTTTCAGCTTTTTCAGAACCTCATATTTCATCAAACAGGAAAGAAAAAGTAAGGAAACATACAGATGTGCTAGGAGAAAACTTCTCTGTGACAACAACACCGCGTGGTTCATTGCACTTGATGGAGTAACCTTCCCTCTTAATGGCCAAAACCGCAGGCTCCCAGATATCCAAACATCCTGCCTGTAAGTCAATGGAATTAATTTTCAGAAGTTGAAGCTTTTGTAGTGACAAACTGCACATAAAGAAGAGATGCAACATCATAGGACATGAGGAATATAACAACGAAATTCCATTTTTGTTCTTTTCCTCCATAGGATACATGAAACAGCTGTCATAAATCATACCGACAATAGAACTTCGAACGACGTACGTCCAACAGACAAGCTTTTCTCTATTTGTTGTTGCATTTCAGGATCTGCCATCAGCAAAAACAGTGACAAGATGTTGGCAGTGACAAAGGACAATGAAGAGAATAAATGTCCTTAACAATGTGAATTCAGAACCATTGAACGGCAATGAAAACCTTAAAGTTTTAAAAATGGACCATGGAACCTTTATTAGAAACTTTCTAGACAAGAAATGAACACAATAATGCCTTAGTCTTTTGTTGATAAGGTAGTCCTTTGTTGATGAGGTCATGTGCTACATAAATATAGAGGTAATATTATTGTAAGTGCCAGATTAATTGATATCAAGTTACTTCTTTTGTCAATCCAATCAAACTTTTTCCTTGCACATTACAGCTTAATGATTATAAAACCAACTGACCAAACTAAAAGAGAGAGAGACAAAAAGGCTAGCCCAAAGCAGGTAATGGATACAAAGAAAATCTAAAAATGCACTGTCATGTCAATATGACAGATAGGCCCTACCACACACCTCGATATCTTTGTAAATCAAAGGAGTTTTTTAAATAAAGAACTCCTTAAGAATAGTTACCGCAAAAATTGCCTTCTCTATAATTGCAAACACCATTATTGAAGACGCAATTTTCTCTTCTGACCATCTAGACCATATTACAACAGCTAGCAACGAACAACTCCAAAGAATCGCTCATTGCTAATTGATATAACCAAATCGCCAATGTTCTACTAAACACATCAATCTCTGAGGGCACAATCACTGGACTTCAAACAGTTGAATAAAATAGTCCAAGTTGATTTAGTAAACATGCATCAAAGTAGTCGACTAGTGATATGTCAAGCAAGCATCATATAAACATCACACACCCCATTTAATGCATTCTGTATCCATCTAGTATATCTCCACCTCACTACGAGCCCACAAGTTTCACATCCACTATATCTCCAGAAAGGTATGTAATGCGGAACGGAATAGAGACACGGGGCAGGTAAGGTAAAAGATGGAGATGCAGGGAAAAATTGGGCTCTCACCAAACTCCAGTCACAAGAGGCATTAGAAAATTGGGCTATCACCAAATTCTAGTCGCAGGAGGCATTAGAGATTTCGAGGAAAACTCGAAGGAACTTGGGGAAGATCCTAAAATTTTTTTTCTTAATCATCACTCATTAACCAAGCCAAATAGGCTTTACAATGCTTAAATAAAAAAAAGAAATAACCTAGGACTAATATAGACCATCCAATCAAGTTGACAGTTACGATTAAAACAACTTAGAACAAATAAAACCCTAAATAAACTAGGATAGGTGAGTTGGGCCCAAAGATGGGTCGACCCATGGGAGACCATGGGTCTGTCCTACATCAGTATGTTTGGCATTTACAGATTCCTATGACAGGGTGGACAAAAGGCGAGTACACCTCTGATCAAAAGTTTCCAAAAGTAACAACGTACCTTCATATGCCTGTATTCATTCTCATAAGAGGGATGATGGAGAACCTGTTCAGTCCTCGGTACAACCCTCATGGGCCCGTGCTAGGGCGAAGACTGGTGGAAGTATAGCTCAAATGCCTTCCTAATACAACTGAAAAAACTATAAATCATTAACCATTCCTATGCCGTTTCCTATCACTACTTGGTTTTGGGATAAGTGGTAGCTCAGTGGGGTCTAAGATCCTACAAGTGGTATCAGAGCTTCTGATGAGGTTAAGGGTATAAGTCCCCGCTCAGGTGTGCAACCAGTGAGGGGGAGATCGTTCGGTCCCTGGTACAACCCTCGTGGACCTATGTTGGGGCAAAGACCAGTGCAATTCAAATGCCTTCCTAGCACAACCGAAAAGACTAATAGAACATAAAACTATTGTTATAGTGTTTCCTATCACCACTGGTATTGAGATAAGTGGTAGCTCAGTGGGGTCTGAGATCCTACAAAACCTCATTCCTAAGGAAATCAACCATCCATGGTTATTTCTACTGCCAAGATTGTTCAACATCTTTCAAAAATGCCTTCTCAAAGAAACCATGAGGAAAATGCCTCTTTTTCTTGATAGAAAAATGCCAATTTTGCCTAAATAAATATTGCATATTTGCATTATCCAACAAGACTAAACCCATCTTCCCTATTAACTCATAGCTGATGATTCTTCTCATCAGAAACACATTAAATTCAATTAATGTGAGAAAAAGATCTACATAGGTTGAGAAACAGCAAGGGAGTTATTTGTAAGTTCCTAATCAAAATGAACTAATTTGTAATTGTGGAAAACCCTGGTGAAAAGGGGGTTCTTTTTTTTTTTTGGTAGTTTCTAAAGATAGCGAATAATAAAAATAAAGTGTCAGGACTGGTCATAAGTATTGCATGACCAGTCCTTCTGGTTCAAATTTAAATTCTAACTCCTCTTAAATACCGAATCTTCTTTAAAATCATTTTCTTTTTTGGTCTTCTAGGCAAGTACCCATTTTGTTGTGATCATGGATTTTAGTCAATGTCTCAAAATTCATGTAGAGTAAGCTTAAGAGATACCACAAAGAAATTCCTTTTAATACCTTTCCTTTGTAATTAGTAAGGATTGAGAGGTTGAGGAGGATGTCGAAAATAGGATAAAAGTTGAAGGGTCGAAGTGAAGATTTGCCTCTAGAGTGCTTTGTAATTGCGCACACCAACAAGATTGAAGAGAAAATTTTACAATACAATGATTATACCAACTATGACCCATGGAGCAAAATGTTGGCCAATTAGTTCACAACAAATGCAAAAGGTAGATATGAGAATCTTGAGATTGATGTACGACAAAACTAGGAATGAGAGAATATAAAATGATCCCATTTAGGAGCATTTAAAGGCAGCATCAGTATGATAAATTAAAAGATACTAGTTTGAGATGATTTAGACATGTCCAATATAGGTCAGCAATGGTGTCAGGGAGGAACAATCTTTTAATGCAGGTTGATGACCCATCAAGGAAAAGAGATAGGTCGAAAAGGACAAGGATAGAAGTAGTAAGGATAGATCTAAAGAAGTGCAACATATCCAAGGATTTGACCTTGGATAGATTGGAATGGCAAAACAAAACGCATGTAGCTAACCCAACCTAGTTGGGACCTATGATGCCTAGATACGGGATGGATACAATAGAGACATGCCAAGGATATCGTGGGGACACAGATTCTTCATGTAAAAAGTGAAGTGTAAGTAAAGTATCAGATATAATACAACATGATAAATTGGTGAAGGAGATTAAGTTACAAAAGACAGTTACCCTAATCCAAACAGAATACAGCTCTTCAGGGTAACAGTTTTATGGGCTAACTCCTAGATTAGTGAGTCCATTAGGCCCATGGCTCATTTGATCTAGCGATTCAGCTCAAGCCATTATGTATCTTCACACCCTTAAGGCTCGAAGAATTAATTTTTTTCTCTAAATATGCTCTTATTTAAAGATTAGACTAGGTCCAACAATGAATACAAGTTGGATTAGTGCTAATTTGGAATGTATGCCAATTCATGGGGTTAGAGTACGAGGCTGGACTGGTCACATGTTGGACCGACAAGGAGGCTGGACTGGTCATATATTGGACCGACAAGGAGGCATATTCTATTTGAATTCCTTCTTGTTGGAAAATTCTAGTGGGCTTGTATATGCTTATGGAAAATATAACTAGTACTTCAACTAATAAATTGATACAAAGAGCAAGCTTGGTTGTCAAAAAAAAAAACAAAAACACAACCTAAATATAAGCACATAAATTGCTTCATTTTAGATGCAAGAATTATCAATTGCAAATTAGATGCCTTACCACAAGTAATCTTTTTGTGATCATTAGCAAAGACCTTAACAAGTTCACCCTACAATTCATTAAAAAAATGTCATTAAAACCAGCAGTAATTACCTATATTCAAGTTTGCTTACATATCCAAGCTAAATTATATCATATGCATAAAATAATATCACATAATTAAGCTAAATTACAATACCATGGATCTAAATTTTCCAGTGGTCCAGTGTTGTTTTTATTAATATGCAATTATGATATCAAATTCTTGGTGCTTGTCATCAAACAATTTATTTAAGATATCTGACTGTATATAATTACCGGTTTAACATAGCATGATTTTAATCAGGCTCTGTTGAATAGTTAATTATTTATCTATAAAGTATACAAAGAACACTTGATGGTGAAAACACACACTTTCAATTGATCAAAGGATGAGAAGGGTGTGAAACAAAAAGTATTTTGAGGAATGGATGTGTGTTCTCATCCTAGGAATGCACACCTATATATTCAAAATATCAAACCTCTTTCCCCTTCAGAAGGTTAATTGCAATCTCTCTATTATCTTTCATTGCTGCTGACCTAAGAAGCACGGACACGGACACGGACACGGGACATAGATACGACACGACACGGACTCGCCGACACGACATTTGTCAAAAAAGTAGGACACGGACACGTTCGGGACACGTTAATAATATATATTAATTTATATATATATGTAATCACCTACTAAAAAAATAATATCATCTTAACTTTCTTAATCAATTTAGCAATCAAAAAATAAAAATTCAAGTACCAACTAACAGACATATCAAATTATCAAATATCAATACAACACTAAAACATAATTCATAATCATTAAACATCAAATATTCATAGTTCCATAAAATCTATATAAAGAAAAGGGCGGATCATCTCTTCCCCCTCCTAAAAAAAAACAAAAATAGAAAAGAAGCCAATCTTGAGGCCTATTCTTGAGTGAAATATTTATTTGTCTTTTGCTTGTGATATAATTGATATTTACAATCATATATTTTTTTCATAGTATAAAATTGTCATATATCAAGTTTACAAGTTTTAATAACCACGTGTTAACAAAATGTCCAAGAGATATTAGCCACATGTTTATTTTTTGGTCATAGACACGGGTTAGGAATTGTAGGACACGTTGCAAAAAGAGTGTCAAACAAGTATCCGAAATTAAAATTTTTAGTTCTCAATTATGGACACGGCTAAATGGTATCAGACACGTGTCCGAGAGTGTCCGAGAAGTGTCGGTGTCCGACATGTGTCCGACACGGACACGTCACTTTCTTAGAAGTGTCCGTGCTTCTTAGCTGCTAACTACCATCCTCAAGATACAATAGAGTCCTCTTTAATTTCCACACACTCTACAGTAGGGTAGTCCTGAGAGACAATCTAAATGGTAGGTCCTCACTTGTGCAGACCTTCATGACCATCTTTTTTACACTCCTCAAATTTAAACGAGTGTTTGACGAGCAGCAATTTGCTAATGACAAGATTATCGCAGTCCCTAGTCACAGCTTTACTGAAGACATCCACAAGTTGAAGATTGGAAGCCACATGAGGAAGAGTGAAAATACGATGCTCCAGGGCTCCAGGTGCTCATGAATTGACAGCAGTCCATTCAATATGTTTAATGCTTCTATAAAATACAGGATTGTTATCAATCTGAATTACACTAGTACTGTCATCAACCAAGAGGAGTCTTCAGTGGAATGCACTGCCCATGCAACAGGCCACAAACCCAAAGAATGTCAAAGCATGATGATGACATAGCTCAATATCCAGCTTTGGTGGACGATTTAAAGATATCATATGCGGTCTGAATTTCCAAAAGACGACACTATCGCAGCTGGTAGTAGAGAAGAGAACCCAATCCACACCAAAATAAGTGGATAAAGGAAATCAGACTATAACCATAAACCTACCAGATAATGCACTGACAACGACCATACACTGACTGACCTAGTGACAGCATAAAACACATCGCATCATATAGTAACATGGAACAGGCTACCAACTAGTTTCTGATATAAGGATCAGAAACTTAATCACCATCATCCCAAGACATAGTGACAGCATAAAAGATAAAACACATCCCATCATATAATACTAACATGGAACAGGCTACCAACTAGTTTCTGATAGAAGGATCAGAAACTTAATCACCATCATCCCAAGAATATTTGACATTGAGCTCTAAGAGAATATCCATAGAGACAAAACCTCAAGAAGTTACACCAAAGAAATAAGATCATGAGATGCAAATGCTGGTTCTTGTAGACACGGATCATTTTTAGCACATGTCTGGACTTCGCGCACCAAAATATGAGTCACGTGGGCAAGATCTTTAATAAGAAAGGAAGTGTTGAGAAAAGAAAATCCTTCTAGTGTTAGGTGTCATGAGTATCACTACTTGAGATGAAAATATCAACAACATAGACCAAAAGTATAGTAGTATCATTGGCAGAATGTTAAAGAAAAAGAGAAAATCAAACTCAATTTTAATTAAACCAGCTGCAATAATAGTCATGCCGAACTTCTCAAATTTGTCCTCATTCATTAGGGTGGTCCTCGTGACCATCCTTTTAGATTGGGCCACAGAAGTTTAAAAGGTTATTTGATAAATAAAATCTTCCTAAAGCAGTGGACGACACAATGACCCAGGATGTCAAGGTACATAAATATTAAAAAAGATGCAAGTCTCAGAATGAAGGTGACTATTTGTAATGTCCAATTGGAACCTAAGGGGAGAAGGGTATCTATAATAAACTCAGGTCAATGGAAGAGTAATGAGGACGGCGAATCGAGATGCTGGGCAGATAAGGATGGAGATGGAGAAGAAGATGGAGGGGGTAGGCCAAGCTTTCACCTTAAAAATTGGCCTCACGCCAAACTCCCTATCATAGGCGAGGAAGAGATCTCGGAGAGAACTCGAAAAACTTGGGGAAGATCCCAAAAGCTTCAATGTTCATTATCATAATCTTGTCTAAACCTCAAAAAAGGCATTACAACGTTTTAAATAGGAGAAAACTAAACCTAGGTCTAAGCTGGACAATCCAAAGAAGTTGATGGCCAGGACTAAAACATAATCCACTAAAATAAGTCATGAAATAAAATACAACAAAAAAAAATGGGCTGGTAGGTGGGTGGGCCCAAAGGACTGGTTGACCCATGGGGACCATGGGTTTGTCCTAAATCAAAGAGGAGGCATGTAGTTTCATCTTCCTCTACTTCCTTTCAAAAAGCCTTGTGCTTGCTACCAAGACTCCATCAAAATCTCTCATATGAAAGTTTAAATATGATGAGATTGATGATCACACATTGGTAGAACATGTACACCCCACAAATGCAATATCTATCCTTATAACAATATCTCAAAATGGCAACTTGACTGTATTTCGTAGATGCCAACTACAGAGAGGTTCAGTACATGGAAAAAAATTTATCCAATAGGCTTCTACAAGTGAAATACCTTTCTTTTCCTGTCATCCAAGGGTTGCACTTCAATGGCAAGGCAAAAATCAACATCATCAGCCGTTACCAAATAGTCAGGTTGCTTCGCACCTGTTGTCATGAAATATTAAGAACAAGAATTTTGAGAGGTGGACAGAATAAAAGAATTGAAAGAGCAAGTATAAAATAGGATACAGTACCATTAATGTAATTCACAGACCCATCTTCTAGATACCGTACCCACTGTTCGAATAAAATTAGCCAAACAATAAAATGATGTATGATTCAAAGCCAATGAAAAAGATCTATGCTCTAACTATGAAAGAAATATCTGTGCTACTAAATTAGAGGGAGGAAAAGATCTAACTAAAAACATGAAAAATTACACTCAGAATCCTAAAAATGTACCTCAAAATTGCAACTAGTTGTTCCATTAATAGAGTATCCACACGCTTGAAGTTCTTGTCCTGGAAAGGCCTGACCATTAATTTGCAGGTTACTTATAGCAGGTAAAGGATCATCTTCAGCAGCTGCAAATCACGACCTCATCAATGAGCTATTGATTGGTGATAAAATTAAAGAACCAGGCTCCACTTTATCACCTTCAGAAAATGAGGAAGTAGGTTCCTCAAGTACTGGTGGCAAATAAGGAGGCAGTGAGGAATTTGGATCATCAGGTGTGTTCATCAAATAAGAACCTCTTGAACCCAATTGGGGAGATGGTTCCCTCGCATTTTGGAGTCCAGCATCAGACCTGTCCATCTCATTGCTACTAATGAAGTCATTGAACAACAGAGGTCTGTTGTTCTTCTCTTCACCAATAGATGAGAGATGAGAGTCACCTTGCATGACCACAAGCCTTGCTGTATCTTGTGCCATAGCTCTCCTGAAGTTGAAAAGGAAAAAAAAAAAACAATACTTTTTTAGGCAGGCATCACGTTTACTAAAAAAAACTAGCAGGCAATAATATGTGCACGTTAACACCAATGCATGTACTTAAAATACAAGCTCCAAAACTTTTGCATATAGACAACCATAGAAACCAATGCATCATCATCATAATCATCATCATCATCATCATCATCATCATTGTCAAAGCCTTATCCCACCCATGTTGGGGTCGGCTACATGAATTCTGTTTCTCCATTCTGTTCTATTTTGAGCCAAATCCTTAGATAAGTTAAACTTTTTCAAATCTAATTCAATGATCTCCATCAATTTTTTCTTCAGCCTACCCTTACCTCTTGACGGGCCATCTACCTGTATAGCCAAACTTTTTCTCACCAGTGCCATTAGCGGCCTACACTCAACATGCCCAAACCATTTTAAACGGATTTCTATAATCTTATCCTCTATTGGTGCTACCCTTAAATGCCATCGAAAGCACTCATTTCTAATTTTATCTTTCTTAGTTTTACCACACATCTACCAAGCATTCTCATCACTGCCACATTCATTTTATATAAATGCATCTTTTTAATTGGCCAACATTCTGCTCCATATGTCATAACGGGTCTAACCACTATCCTATAAAATTTGCCTTTCAATTTCGTTGACATTCGTCTGTCACAAAGCACTCCAGAAACTAGTCTCCACTTCAGCCATCCAACTTTTATCCTATGCTCCGCATCTTCATCAATTTCCCCATCCTTACTAATCACTGAGCCCAGATACCGAAAAGAATCTCTATGTGGTATCTCATGGGTTTCAATTTTGACAATGGTTTCAACAATTTGTATATGTCCACCGAAGTTGCAATTCATATATTCTGTCTTTGTACGACCTATTTTAAAGCCTCTAAATTCTAATGCCCCCCACCAGCTCTCGAGTTTTGCATTTACATTATCTCTTAATTCATCAACCAATATTATATCATCTACAAACAATATATACCATGGTACTTCTTCTTGATTATGCACAATTAACTCATCCATAATTAATGCAAAAGGATAAAGGCAACCACACTAACCAATGCAAAGTGATAATATAAAAAAACTGACTTCCTTTGGAAGTTAGACATAAGTTACACAAGAAAATTTTCAAGAACAAGCCAACCCTGATTGGATGATGGTATGATCTACATCACAGAAATCGCAGATATTTTGAAAATATTGAGATATTTCCATGATTCATTATTTGCCGGAGAACAAGATGACATTTACAAAATATCAACTGGATAAAATATAAAAAACTCAGGAATTTTATCTTTTTCCTCCACTATTTTTTCTAGTTTGTTTTCTCCTTTTTTCTTCTCCTTCTCCTTCTTCTTCTTCTTCTTTGTGACAACTTTCATTAAAGATTAGCTTAGCACTACAATAGCTAAAACACACAAAGTATACAAAGAACAAATGAACACCATCAAGGTAAAACATCAAGACAAAGGGAAATTTTATAGGAAATAAACAAACTCTCACACAAAACTCCCTCCTTCACCAGACCATCACTTGACATGGATGAAGAAGGCATTCAAATTTCTTACTAAAGCTAGCACCTCTTCCACGAAATCAGCCAATCACCAAAGGAGGCTCACAACCGCCAAATGCCCAATGAAGAACAGCACAATGAATCACCCTCTACCAATAAACCACAGAGATTGAAACGAAGAGCTTTTCGAAGACCCATTTTGAAGATGAGCGCCTCTGTCTTGTTCACTGAACAAAAACCCAAAGGGGCAGAAAAGGAAAGAACATGTGATGCATTTCAATCCCAAATGACTCCTCCAACACCCACAATAGCTGGGTTCCCAATCACATTACCATCAAAACTCAATTTACAGCAACTTAAAGTAGGGGGCCAGCTAGGTCTACACTAACAATGCATAATAGAGGAAAAGGTCAACTCCTTCCTATTCATCAAATTAATAACTATGGAGACACCTTAATTAAGGCAGAGCATAATTCCATGAAGCAACAGTGAATCCCTCTATCAATCATAGGTGCAATAGGAGAAAATTTGTCTTCAAAGCAGCGCAAATTTCTTTCCTTCCATAAAAACACATAGGGGTTGTTTGTGCAGCCCCGTTTTCAGCAGAAACAAGGCAGAGACAGGGCGCCAGAAAAGCCAGCTCCCTGCTCTACCGTTTGGTGAAGCAACAAAAGGGGGAGGGATTCCTCCCCCTATGGCTTGCTTTCCGTGCGATGGGCGGATCTTCGTTTCCGACCTCCCGCAGTTGGAAATGGTTGCCGAGGAAGTTTTCCTTTTCCACGGCGTCTTCCAAATGCACCCATAGAGAACCAAAAAACAACAACTTCCATATAATTTTGCCTCTGACCAAACCCATCACCACCCCCCATATCTCAAAGAGGCCAAGAATAGTCCAAGGAAAGACCCGCACTCAAACCAACATAGCACTGAGATCCACAAAGCTTGAACCATGGAGCAGCCTACAATAAAAAAATAAATGGTCCAGCACCTCCTCAATTGCAAGGCACATGAAGCAAGAGTTCCTAATGACTCTTATCAAATATCGCCTACAAAGATTATCCATTGTGAGGACCGCACCCCAAAGAGCTAGCAAACCAAATGCAGCGACCCATGGAGGGCTTAACTTTTCATATGCAATGCAGAGGGCTAGAAGCTAAGGAACATCTCATTACGACCAACATCTCATTACGACCGAAAGAGAAGACGCCACCGAGAAAGAACCATCAGTAGTGCCCATCCACAACCTTCTGTCTACACCCTCCTCCAAAATGAAATGTGCCCAAGAAGATCAAGAAGAGAGAATAGATGGCCTTCTTTCAATTCCAGGAGATTTCTTCCGAACATAGGACTCCATATTCGCCCATAATACTTGGCTAACCACCATATCCATGTAGCATTTAACTAGTGGTCTTGAAAACAAATAACTTTATTTGGAACCTAGACTGCCAAGGATCTCTCGCCTGCCCAGTTAGCAATCCAAAACATCAAGAAGAGAGAAAAGCTGGCCTTCTTCCAGTTCCAGAAGATTTCTTCCAAACATAGGACCGCATGACACTTGGATACCCACCGTATCCATGTAGTACTTACCTTGTGGTCTTGAAAACAAATAAACTCAAACATAGACGACTGAGGATCTCTGGCTGGCCCACAACACCAAAAAACATTCCTCTCTGTCTCTCTCACTATACGGAGTTGGTGAAATAAACCCTCTTGTCCTTCAGTGAAGATTCCTTCAATCTCCAATGCGTAAAGACTACTCCACCTTCCATTACTAAATCATTCACACCATTTCTCCAACTGTCACTCTCACTGCCCTCATTTGAATTATTTACAATCAATATACTTATTTGCCATATTGTTAATCTGAAATTTCTGAAGATCAGTTTTTATTTTGCATGGCGTTTGTCCTCCATACTTTTGCCAAAAAAAAAAATTCCAAAAATAACACATAAAATCCTAAGAATGGAATTTGTGAGACAAGCTATGATAATGGTGATAAAAGTTTCAACAGTGTGAACAACCAGTGCAAGGAAGAAACATGGTAAGAAAACATCTAAGAAATAAGTTTAAGAGTGTAAACACTTGTGGAAGCCAATTGGCCTCTTCAACATTGAATGACGCACTGGAAGTAGAAATGTGCACCCCCAGGGCCTATGAACCCACTACTAATGTTGGAAAAGAAATACTTAACCCTGAGATCTGGCTGTCTGTGCACAATCAAGTGGAGAATCTCCTCCCAATTCTGAGTCTAAGAGGTCCACAGGACAAGACTCAAGAAGAAAAGATGTACAGTTATTGATGCAAATCCAGCACATTGGAGAAAACCCCGACCCATCCAGATCCATTCTAAGCCCATATATGCCGGTCTCAGGCCCCGCTAAACCAAAAGGACTCCAAGCTAAACCCAGATTGACTCCATCCCAAGCCCAAGCAATATGAGGCCCAAGCAGACCCTAGACAAACCCTAACTAGTCAAAATTGAGTCCAGGACACATCAGTTTACATCTGGCCTAGAAGGCCCAACCATGCAAGCCCATTTACTGCTTGCCATCGCATTAGGCCGAGGATTTTCTGTCAAACAGATTGTTCGACTAATGTTCTAAGTAACATCCTGTTTTTAGTTATTTTTGCAGGATTTAATTTCCTACTATGATTAGCATTACTTGAAGGGTCTGCATTCAGTCATCTTATTGCATTAAGAGATGAAAGGTAAGGATTGTTTTAGGAATAACTAATATTAGTTTTAGGTAAGCTAAGATGCAGGAAAAACTCTATTTTTACATTAATGTTAAAGAAAATTCACATGGTAGGTAATTGCTCACACAATTGCACAAAGCTGCGCAAATCCACACCACACAAATGCATGTATAACTAGTCAAAAACTGCAATTAACACTAAATTCACCAACAAAAGCAAATAGTATTACTCTGTGAATTTCCCTTCAGAGCATTGTCCTCCATTTGACCTGGCTCACCTGCTTGCAGAAGGTGATGGCCTTCCCAAGTTATCATGATCCAATTTTTTTGAAGCAACACCACCCAAACCAGGGTGACGACCATGGCTCCCCACTGACTCCCAATCATCTCTTGTTATCTGAGCATTTGAGGGAGAAGAGTTTGACATCTGGGCGTGTATATATCCTGGCTGAGGTACCATTTCAAGGCTGTTTTTCTTCTGATACAGAAACAAAAGAATTTAAGGAAATATTATGACATGGAAAAAGAACTAATATAAAGATATGATCATACTGAAGTATTCAGTGCTGAACCAAAGGAAAGAGCCGACTGCTGTGAAGGAAAATTGGTATTGTTCAAAACATCAGAACGCCATGGGGTCAGTTGATACTGGGACTCCTTCAACTTCTCCTGTAGCATTGAAAATAGATGGAAAGATCAATTTAAAGCTTTGTAGATGATCATTTACTAACGATGATGACAACACACATAGCTATTTTATTTTTTTTTTTTTATTTTGTTGCTGAAAACAACAATAACAACAGCACATTGTAATATTTGCATAACCTACCTCAGTAATGATTAACTTCTCCTGCAGATGCTTAAACAAAACCTGCAAGCAGAAGCCAATTGACATAAACAAGATACTCAAAAACAAAATAATTTGTATCAAAACAGTTCTATGCACATCACTTTGAACTATAACTCTAAACAGATAGAGGGTGTAATATGGCCATATAATACACCAGCACCTCTCTCAAGATGGTTATAGCCAACTCATCAATGCACTAGATCATTAAGTCAAACAGACTACTAGCCTAGTGAGTTGGAAAAGGGTACTTGACATCCTGTTAGGCCTAATGCAAAATATATATTGAGATGGTTGCCTTAGTAACAGATAAAGGCTGTCCTTAAGACAGCACATGCGCCTCATTATTACAAGTGTATGCACAAGTTGCCAACAAGTCTGCCTATAAGAAAAAACCAGGCCCCAATGCTGTGTCAGATGGACCGCAGTTTCCTGACCAAAGACCAACCTTGGAAAACCATAGTATGCACCCATACTGAAGGCTACAGACCTAGAAAATAAAGTAGAAAAGAGCAAAAGGGCTAAAGATTTATTTTTCATCCCTAGAATGGCATCCCACTTGAGCAAAGGTGCTGCACAGGTGGCAATTTTAATAAATGGTTACCACTAGTGAAGATACAACAATTTGAATGAAGGGTGGCTCTGGTAGCTGGCTGGTTAGAGTCTTGACTGAACCAAGCAGATGAGAGTCGGAATGGTTGATAGTCAAGGATCTCTCAAACGACTAGTAATAACTAGTCTAACTCAACCAGCAATGGCTAGTCTCACTCACCCAGTGGAGCAATTGGGTCAGACGAAGAAGGTGCAACAATAAAGAGTTCCTCATGACTCCTTGCAACAATGCATACATGCTAAAGTACAAAGCTTGTCGAAATAGTCATCGCACACGTGCACGGTACAGCTCACGCATGCATCACATTTTGGACTTTTATCTTTTTTATTAAAGAAATGCATAAAAGAGGAAAGTTAAAAAAATTACTATCCCAACTTAGAGTTTAGCCAATGTGGGACAAACTATAATCAGCAAAGAAGAACTAGGCAAGTGCAAGTTTTATTAAAATACAAGCCCAAAAAGTCCTACCCCATAGCCAGCCAATACATTGATGGGATGGCTAGGAGCATGTGGACCTGCATGGTAGGAAGTGAGTCTAAACACCCTTGCCCATCACTTTACCACTCTGTTTGGGTTCCAAAAAATCAATTGCTTATAAAATGCTACTGTTTAGCCCTCATATCACAAGGTTAGAATCACTTGATGGGGAAGTTTTCACCCAGCCCTATCGATGCCGTCCCTCATGTATACCACCCATCCCCATGCATTGGCACTCATTTAGGTGGCTCGACAATCTCATGGCACCAATTTTGAGGATTACAAAGAACAAATAGGGAACCAAAATTAAGCCATGCACTAGAGTATTAGTTCCCATAGCACTAAAAATGGGGAAGGAACCATGCAACATGCATGACAATTTAGCCAAACCAGGAACCATTAGCTGCTCAACAAAAATGTCAAAATATTCAAAATTAAGTCTACAGGCATAGAGAGATTTTTCACAGCATATGGTATATGATATAACAAAACACAGAAAATAGGGGAACCTCTCTGTCATCCACGCTAGCTGTAAGCATACAGAAAATAGTCAATACAAACCTTTATGTTAGTAACAATTGACTGAGCATCAGATACTGGTGGTTGCAGGTTGTATTCTGCCAGAAGTGGCAGCAAATATGATACAAACGTGGATCGCTCTTGCTCTGCTGCCTGAAACCAAAAGGTGAAAGAACTGAGTACTTAGTTCTAGAATCTTTGATCGAATCGACTTCATGTCAAATTAATGGATGCTCATGATGACGACTCAGTTCACAATTAATGATCATATCAGGACATAAAGTTCACAATTAATTGTCATATTCAGAACTTCTAGGTGAATTCATAAATAGGGTTTCTAATTCATAAGTGCAATATTTAGGAAGACTCACCAAGCTCGAAAGAGTAAACGTGACAATTATACCTTGATACGGTATGGGCCCTCCAGGTGGTCCCCGTTCAAATTAGATTAGGACTACGTTAGTTTATTAGTAGCTTTCTAATTGCATTATTAAGGAAGTTTCTATTAAGGCATTAAGTTTGCTTTCTTATTTATATTGCATTGTAGTGAATTATTTTTCAGACATTGATTGATTAATAAATTTGTGGATTTTATCCTAGATGTGCGTCCTCGTGTGTTGAAGTCTTCTTGACAATTCGAAGTATCCTCGGACATATGCTTCGGCACCCTATGCAAGCCCTAACCCTAGGGTTGCATTATATTGCTATTAGAGCGAAAATCACATCACTCTGATCACCCTCCTATAACGGATCGGAACCTTTCCATCCTCCATAGCCGAGACCCAACCCAAACCCCTGCTGCAGTCCCAAATCCCATCCCTGCTCTTCTTGCCGCCTTCGATCCTCCTCCAACACCTGAACCCATTCCAACATCAGAACCCAAACCCTAAATCCCTCCTCCATCTCGTCCTAGCCAAAACCCAAAAAAACCCTTTTCGAGACAATCAGCCAAACCCTTCTTCCAAAAGTCATCCTCCCTCTAGTCCAAACCAAAACCCTAAGACCGCAAACCCAAAAGCCCAGAAACCCTCTTCTCTAACCATACCCATAATCCCACTTCTACTTTCCAATCCCGTCAGCCAACACCCACCAAAACACCTTTCCTTTCCAAAACCCAAACCACAGAAGCAAAAAAACATACAGTCCCATGCTCTATCGTGGAGAAAAAAAAAAGGGAAGAGAGAGCATATAGTGCACCGTGGTCGCCAATCATCTCCGTATCGTTGTCATTGCCGCCTAACGCCCGCTGCCAATTGCTGTCGTCATCAGGAGCTCGCAGCCACATGCCCGCTCATCATCGAATCGCCATCGTCGCACGCTATTGTCAATAGAACTCCACCTGCTTTGTCGTCAATCCCTTGCTGTCCACTTCTCTCCATCACCACCCTCCTTCACTACACAAAACCAAAGAGCAAGAAGCGTTTGAAACCCTCCTCTTGCGAAGAAAAGATCACACGTGACAGTGTACACATGCCCCACAACCTTTTGTGGATTGCTTTCAATTCTAAGCATTGTCAGTTCAGGTCAATCCAACCCATAAGCCCAAGTAGGGAAACAAGATGATGGCATACGATTCTAGGCTCTTTTGCTGAAATCATTACTGCACCATCAAAAGACAGTCAAGGCATATTTGACCATGATAAATTGTCAGTTCAGGTCCATAAGCCTAAGTAGCGAAACAAGCTGATGACATATAATCCTTGGCTCAACTACTAACATCATTACTGCACCATCAAAAGACAGTCAAGGCATATTTGACCATGATAAAGGGTCCGAATTTTTTTGAGATATCAGCATCATCTATGCTCCGATTTCCACTCCATCTTCACCAGCGTGTTTCTGGAGATCAAATCTACACATCTGGTCAATTAGATTTTAATTTGCATTAGACAAAAAAAAAAAAAAAAAAAGCCTCCTAAGAAGCAAGTGGAAGCTGACTTTTCATCTTCTTCAATTGAAGATTTGGTTGGCGCCATTAAAGATTTAACTGCCACAATTAACAACATGCGAACTACACTACAACGACTGAAAGTTAGAGTGACAAATTTAGAAAATACTCAGCTTGAAGATCACAATCATGACGATGGTGAAAAAATTCGAAATCAACAAGATCCACCAGTTAATAATCCTGATCAAAATTTAGGAATTAAACTCAAGATTCCCAAATATGATGAAAAATTGCAACCCGCTAAATTCATAGATTGATTAGTGTGTGTGGAAAATATTTTTGCACACAAGCTAATGACGAAGGAAAATAAAGTCACACTAACTGCCACTAGATTCAATAATTTTGCTGCAACATAATAGGCTGAATTGCAAAGAAAAAAGAGGAATCAAAATATGGATCCTGTTGAAACTTGGACTAAGATGAAAAATATTTTAAAGCAAAAATTCCTCCCCATCAATTATTCACGAGATCTTGATGCAAGTTTTCAGAACTTAAAACAAAGATCTAAAATGATTGTTGAATACCCTGAAGAATTTCTGAATTTGCAAGCTCGTTGTAGATTGAATGAAGATGATGATGTGTTAGTTGATAGATTTTTCAATGGATTGAGACTAGACATTCAACACATCCTAGCATTTCAATATTTTGACAATATCAATGAGCTCATCCAACATGCCATCAAAGTCGAGGGTATTGTTAGTCCTCAAATACAAAAATTTAATGCATCCAACTAGGCTCCGCAAAAGAATTCTATCTTTCCAAAATGCTAAAGCCAATGGTTCACCGAGAAAAATTGTCTCCAAGCCTGAAGATCAGAACAAGATCACATGTTTTCATTGAAAACGAAAAGGACATTACTCCTTTGAATGTCTCAAACAAGTGAACCTAATGGAAGGCGTACATGATGAACCAACCACACAGGATGATATTCCGCACAGAGAAAAAAAGAAAGGAAGCAATAAAATATGAAGCAGACAAAGATGGTGAAACTCTCATGGTCATCAAAGAGGCTCCAGCTACCGTTGAAAAGAAATGGTTACGCAAAAATATTTTCCATTCCACGGGTACCGTTCATAGACAGAACTGCACAGTTATAGTGGATGGTAAAAATGAAGAAAATATCATCTTTCAATCTCTTATTGATCGGCTCAAGTCGAATGTTTACAAGCACAATTGGCCTTTGTCAAATGGCTGATGACAAGTAATCAAGCGCACCTACGCCACACATGCAAGGTTACGTTTGCTATTTGTGATTATTATAAAGTACAATTAATGTGATGTGCTACCTATGGATAGTAGTGATATCTTATTGGGACGCCAATAGATGTATGACTAAAATGAGACTCGTGGTATGTGCGACAACACATACACATTCATACATGGTAAAAACCAAATTACACTTCATCCTAAAAGGCCAAAGCCGCCGAAGAAAAGTCCCCAAGCAGCTGCAACAAAGGAAGTTCTTCATGTTCACCATATTTACAGAGGCAATCCAAAGAAGGCTCAAGCTCGAGGACGAACTCTTCTTCAAGCTAGGGAGGATGATGCAGTATGGGCCCCACAAATGGTCCCCTTTCAAATTAAATTAGGACTATATTAGTTTATTAGTAGCTTTCTAATTGAATTATTAAGGAAGTTTCTATTAATTCTTATTTATATTGCATTGTAGTGAATTATTTTTCAAACTTTGATTGTTTAATAAATTTGTGGGTTTTAGCCTGGAGGTGAGTCCTCGTATATTGAAATTTTCTTGACGATTCTAAGTGTCCTAAGACACGTGCCTTAGCACCTTACGCAAGCCCTAACTCTATGGCTGCTTCATACCTTTAGAGTGTACAAGCTAAAGAGAATTAGTATAACTATATGACCCTAATTAGGATCCAAACAAACCAACAACAAATTTATGAGAAGCCTTTATACATGCATCAAGCAAGCCTCCTCAAGGAATAAACAAAACAACAAAGAGGGAAAAAAATAATAACTAGATTATTGTAGTATGTCATCTTCATCATCAAAGCCATGTCCCAACTATGTTGGGATCAACTACATAAATTCTTATTCTCCAGTACAATATATCCTAGGCCAGATATTGAATAGGTTGCACTTCTTTATATCTATCATTATCCATGTCCTCTTCAACATACCCATTTGCCTTGAAGGGCCATCTAACCTGCATAGAAGAACTTTCCTCACCGATGTTGTCATTCGCTTGCATTGGACATGTCCAAACCACGTCACTCCTAATCACTTATTGATACCATCCCACAATGCCTTAAATGCTCATTTCTGAATATTATTTTTACCACATGTATATCTCAACATTCTCATCTTTGCTATATTCTTTTTTTGCCTATGTTGTTTTCCAATTAGTCAGCGTTGAGCATTATATTCCATAGGTCATTGCTTGTGTAATTGTTGTCCAGTAAACCCCTTCGATATTGTTCGTATACACTAATCACAAAGCACTCCAAAAACTAAGATTTTCCCTTCAATCTTGTTAGTATACGCTGATCACAAAGCACTCCATAAGCAAATCTCTACTTTAACCATCCTCCTCTTATCATATGTTCAACATTCTCCTCAATCTCTTTATCCTTGCAAATTCTAGAGAAAGGTATATAAAAGAATCCATTCGTGGTATCCATTGAGCTTCAATTTTTATAGGGGTTTTATCTTTTAGCACATCCTTACTGAAGTTGTAATTCATATATTTTGTTTTCATGCATCTTAATTTAAAGTCTTTGGATTTTAAAGCCTCATGCCATCTTTTAAGTTTAGCATTCACATTATCTTTTGATTCATCCACCAATACTATATCATCAATAAACAATACACACCATGGCACCTCCCCTTAAACATGAGAAGTTCCAAAATCAATGCAAATAGAAAAGTGCTTAAAGTTGACCACCGATGCAATTATGCAAACCTATGGTCAATGGAAACTCATCTACTCATTGTTTCTCCCGCATACAAGTCTTCAATGATGTCAATATAACCTCTTAGAACACTCCTATAAAAGAACCACCAAACCAAAGAAGTATCATGCCATAGGCTTTCTCAAGATTGATGGAGACTATATGAAGATCTTTCCTCTTCTCTTTGTATTTTTCCATTAATTGTCTATGAAACGAAAGTTTCCATAGTTGACCGCTCTGGCAAGAAAATAGATTGATTTTCAAATATCTTGATATCTTGTCTAAATCTCTACTCTATTACTCTCTCCCATAATTTTATAATGTGACTCACGAATTTAATTCAATGATAATTGGTGCAACTTTTGTATATCTTTTTTGTTCTTGAAAATAAGTATTACAACACTTAGGCTTTGTTTGGCAAATCTTATCTATATGAAATAGATCTGTATAATATAGATCTGTTTCAACTAGGGAGGTTTGAAATAGATATTTTAAAAATAGCCTATTTGGCAGAACAAAAAATAATAGACGTCTAAAAATCCAATGGTTCAGGGACTTTTGTTAGTTTCTCAACATATACAATAAATCAAGGTATGAAATCTGGACTAAAAAGATTTTCAAGATTCCAAAGAAGATCAACAGTCGGATTGTGATTTTAGGACCCATATAATTTAAATTTTTAAATTTATGGTTCTATATGGTTCTATGTTTTTTGCAAATATCTCGAGATTCGAGAATGATCAAAGGGTCAAATTTGAATACATAGCCGTGTTTGAGTATGTGAAGATTTTCAATGGCTTAGATCATCATTTAGAGTCACATAGTCATAAAAAATTAAAAAAATGAACTGTAGAAAGACACTATAATATTTTTTTACATGAGCATATCAAACAGTTCTTACTTTTTCTCAGTTTTCTTGAGATGCACACCTGCTCTTGGGCTGAAATTTGGACCCATAGCCATTTTCTTTATTCCAAAGAGAATTGATGATTCAGAACTTGACTGTGAGGTCCACAAGCATCTAGAAATGTACATCTATGTTTCTGTGGTTTTTTATATTATCTTGAGATTCAAGAAAGATTAACGGTTCAAATTTGGACACGTGGCCATTAGTGGCTTTCTCAATACTTCTAACAGCTTGGATCAACTTGTAGGGTCCCAGATTTAAAAAAAGAAAAGAAAAAATGGTGATGTAGAAACTACCGCTACATACATTGTAGCAGCGCTTGTCTTTGTGCATTAGAGTTTAACATCTATTCCAATTTTGACAAAATGTGGTCCTTCCCAAAATAGACATTTTCGGTCTTTATGAGTTTTCAAACGGAACTCACTTTGGTAGTTATGAAATACACTAACGTCGTTTTGAAACCACTATTAGACAAAAAGAGGGAAAAAGTAGACTTGCCAAACAGGGGCTTACTCTTCATTCATCTAATAATTTCTCTATCATTAATATCTTATTGAAGAGCCATGTTAGCCAAACACATCCAATTTCCCCTAAACAATTCCAAGCTTCAATGAGAATACCATCTAAACTGGTAGCCCTTTCTATCTTCACTCTTACTAATGTTGTATTCACTTTTGCCTCCAAATTCTACAATAAAAGGTATGCCCTATTAAAAAAGTGTCCCCTCCCATTTTTAAGCATCCTATAAATTCTTCATTTAAAAGTTTTTTAAAACATTATCTCCATCATTCTTTAATATCATTGTTGATGCAAGCCAGACCATGGGTTGGCCAGCCCATTGAGCCCAATCCATTGCCCAACATAACATCTACTTAATTAGAAGTCTAGGTTGTTTAGGAGTCTTAATTAAATATTTTTTATTTATTTAAAAGCCTTTAAATTGGAAGTTTATTTGATTTAGAATGTTAGTCAAGATTAGTGACTTAGTTTCCTATTTTAATTAGGTTTCTTTAATGATTAAGAAAGTCTTCGTGGCTAAGAAAGAAGTTAATTCTATATCTATAGAGGACATACCTCAGCTGTAATACATTGCTTATTATCAATAAAATTTGAGTTATGAGAGTCTTCTCTCTCCAATTATTATGTTGCTACTCATTGTGAGTATGCCCTAGAGGTTAAATCCTTTTTTGGATTCGATTAATACTTCGAAAGATTGATCTACACATCGATCAAGTATTTGGGGCTACATCAATTGTCCTTCACTAAAGTTACTCTTTATACATCTGACATGATCTAAGTCTCTACTTTTCCTTTCCACATTCTTGCAAAAATGAAAATATCTTTCTTGCCTTCTCTTGTTCTTAACTTATTTTATAAGTCCTCATATGCTTCAACTTAGCGTCACTTAATACTTTCTTAACTTCTTTCTTTCCTTTCTTAGTACATTTTACAATTTTCCGTATACTAGTCGCTTGCCAAACTTTGTAACAACAACTATGCTCTTGCACAGCTTCCTGAACATCTACACTCCACCACCACATGTCTTTATTAGAGTGTCGTCTTTCTTTCAACTATCCAAGCACCTCTTTCGCAATCCTCCTAATATA
Organism: Sextonia rubra; assembly: GCA_037013555.1. Taxonomy (NCBI): domain Eukaryota; kingdom Viridiplantae; phylum Streptophyta; class Magnoliopsida; order Laurales; family Lauraceae; genus Sextonia; species Sextonia rubra. Next base: position 1,744,880 of record JASUAD010000007.1, read on the forward strand.
GTCAGCAATTTAGTTCCAAATGATGGTAATTTCTCCTCCAAATTCCATTCTCCCCCTTTTATCTCTTTACGCTTAAATTTTGTTGTTCTTTCTCGTTTTGAATTCTCTCACCTTATTTTAGAGCACCCTTTATTTACTACTGATGCAGGACGATGCAAACCTAATCTACGGCAATGTAGTTGAAGTGCTGAAATTAGAAAAGTGCAGAAAGTTCAGATCTGGATCTGAAAATTGTATAAAGTTCAGATCTGGATCAGTACAAACCGTCTGTCAATTCCAAGGGGTGGGTCAACAACAGATCTAGACCCTTATTACAGATCCCGCAGTAATAGTTCATCAGATTTAAAAGTGGATCTTAATGGAAGGCAGAACTTCCAACACTTAGGGCTTAACTTGTGAATAAGGCAAGCAACGTGGTTCAAATGTTCAAGATCAGATCTGGGCTGCTGATCACAGTTTATTTTCAGCAGATCTGGGATCTTGTGGTGGCTAGAAGATGCTCAAGAAGAGAAGAGTAGAAGAGATAGGGAATACCTTTGTTGGGCTCTCACCAAACTCCAATCACAGGAGGCGTTAGTAGTGGTTGGCAAGAAGGTGGCTTGCAACCAAGTGGAGAAGAAGAAGAAGCTCCTTTCTTATTCCAGAATCAGTTTCTTACATGCATCAAACTGGTGGAGAAGACCTAGATCTAGCCTTAAAGGCTTCTCCAACCAAAAAAAGGAAAAGAAGAAAGAGGAAGACACGAAAGGAAATAAAGAGAAGAAAAAGGAGGGAGGGAATCTTGCGCAAGAGGGACTTGCGCACATTGGGATTCGTGCGCAAGTCCATCTTGCGCACAATCTTTTCTTTTCTTTTCTTTTTTTCACTTAAATGGTGGTCCCCCCCCCCCCCCCCCCCCTTTTCTCTCTTATTTATTACATAGATAAGACATAACGGGTCCCTCTACAGACTCTAATAAAAACTTAATATGGGACCAAACTAATTAAACAATTAGACTATGGGACCAAACAAATAACTTAAGGAAAGAAATAAATTAAACATGGGACCCAATACATTAACAAATCAAACCATGGGCCCTCCAAACAAAACAAATTAAATCCAAGGACCCCTTCACTTCTCCAATCCATGTGACACTTCCCTATGTGGGGCCTTCACTGTAATTGTGCACATGGGCCGTCGATGCTCCGCCATCGTGATCAAGCGAAATCCAACCGTCGGATCTCCTCCGAAAGATAATCCAACGGTGGATTTGTATCTTCTTCGCGTTCAATGCCATAGTATTGATCATCCAACCAGATTAGAGCTTGATCTGCTGCCCTGCGCTTTCTTCTCTGATACACTTTGTATGGTTTTGGGGAATTTGGTATTCCCAAATTAAAAACTCTCTCATGGAAGTCCGGGGAATGCAGATCTGATTACCTCTAAAGATATAACCGTCTTTCAACGTAAATCGATCAATGCTTCTTAGAGGATTGTCAGAAAGTGAAGCAAACATATCCCCAAAATCAGGACAAGTAGGGTAATCATCTCGAAGACGATCAAACCCTGTGACTTCGACATTCATGGAGTGAATTAAATGGATCCTGCGACTTAACGCATCAGCTGGTTTATTATCCACTCCCGCCTTGTGTTTTAACACGAAAGTGTATTCTTGCAAAAGTTCAACCCATTTGGCATGTTCTCCTTTCAACTTAGATTGGGAATTTAAGTATTTTAAAGCGTCATGATCAGAGAACAGGACAAATTCTTGCGGCAAAAGATAATGTCGCCAATGTTTAAGGGTTTGCACTAATGCGTAGAATTCCCTTTCGTAATTGGAATACTTCCGTCGCTTAGCATCATTCAGCTTTTCGCTGAAGTAAGCGACAGGGTGTCCTTCTTGGCTCAAGACACCTCCTATTCTCACACCCGACGCGTCACAAGCCACTTCAAAAACTTTAGAAAAATCAGGCAATCGCATGACAGGGGCCTCTGTCATTTTGACTTTAATCTCCTGAAAAGCGGCAGTAGCAGCTGGGCTCCAACGAAACTCACCCTTTTTCATGCAATCTGTGATAGGAGCCATGATGGTACTAAAGCCTTTAATGAATCGACAGTAAAATGTGGCCAGACCATGAAAACTACGAACCTCATGAATATTGGATGGAATTTTCCATTCAACAATAGCTCTAATCTTCTCAGGATCAACAGCCATGCCCGCAGCAGATATTACGAAACCTAAGAAAACCAAATTATCCGCCATGAATGTGCATTTCTTAAGGTTTGCGTATAGTTGTTCTTTCCGCAAAGTACTACAAACTTGCCACAAGTGTTTAAGATGTTCTATAGAAGTGCTGTAGATAAGAATATCATCAAAATAGACTACCAAGAACTTACCAATAAATGGCCTCAACACTTGTGTCATGACCCGCATAAAAGTACTTGGTGCGTTTGACAACCCAAATGGCATGACAAGCCATTCATATAGCCCATCCTTCGTTTTGAAGGCAGTCTTCCATTCGTCGCCAGGACGAATACGAATCTGATAGTAGCCACTCTTAAGGTCTATCTTGGAAAAGATAGTAGCACCAGCCATCATGTCAAGCATATCATCTAACCGAGGTATTGGAAATCGATACTTAACGGTAATCTTGTTGATAGCTCGACTATCCACGCACATCCTCCACGTTCCATCTTTATTTGGAGTCAATAGTGCGGGAACAGCACAAGGGCTTAAGCTCTCCCTAAGGAAACCCTTGGCAAGAAGCTCCTCTACCTGTCGTTTTAGTTCTGCATGTTCTGCAGGATTCGAACGATAATGGGGCAAGTTAGGTAGGGTCGCTCCTGGAACGAGGTCAATTGCATGCTGGATATCACGCATGGGTGGGAGCTCGTTCGGTAAGTCATCGGGAAAGACATCCCTAAACTCACAAAAAATAGGTTCCACAGCACGTGGAACATCAGCAGCGGACTCCGTGACAATATCTGTAGGAACTACAGCATAAACAATAGGATCCTCCTTGGAGCCCTTATAAGTCCTCTCATCTAAGTCAGCCTGGAACTCGCTTGCACTTAAGATGTGTAAACCCTTGGTCGTAGGAGTGGAAACACTAGTACTGGGTTTAGCACTTTCTTTAGGGTTGTCCTTGCCTTTAGGGGGTAATGGATGTAAATTTTATCTTTTTATCTTTGAATTGAAAGGCACAAATGTTTGTGCGCCCAAAGTTGGTAACATCCAAATCATAAAGCCAAGGTCTCCCCAAAATGATGTGTCCCACATCCATGGGAACCACGTCACACCATAGCTGGTCCTGATAGGTGGACATACTAATTGGGACCAAGCACCGTTGGGTCACAGGAATGGATGTAGAATCCACCCAAGAGACGCGGTATGGCTTAGGATGTGGAACCGGGGTCAAGCCTAGTCTAGACAAGTTATTGGCTGACACCACATTGGTACAGCTCCCGCTATCAATAATGATCTTGCAGCTTTTCTCATTACACTTGACGTAGGTATGAAAGATGGAAGTTCTACGCCAATCCTCATTTTCTTGAATGGTCAATGCACATCTGACAACCATTAATTGTGGTGGATCATCTTTTGTTAAAGATTGTGCATTTCCATTTTGAGGATAGAAGGGTGTAAATCGAAGAAAGGATACCCGATCTTCCGGGTTTTCACAATCCTCATCGCTAGGCACAAAATCCGGGATATAGGTATCTACCGTAGGATCATTCTCATCTTCTACGTCTTCTACGCAGAGATTGATGTTGCGGGTAGGACATTCACTGGCGTAGTGTCCATAACCGTGACATTTATGGCAGGTGATAGATTTAGAACTGCCACTAACGATTCCTTTGCCTTTGTTATCCCTAAATGTATGCGGTCCATTTGTGGGATTACGGGTAAATTGGGAATTTGAATTAGATTTGTTACCCGAGGAATAAGGCTTGGAATCTGTTCCCCGATAATCACTGCGTTTAGCTTGCTTGTTTTTCATGGCTATCTCGAGGTTAAGGGTCACCTCATAAATGTCTTCTAAGCTAGCCGTTTTTACAGTGATTAGTTTCCTTTGAAATTCGGGGCGAAGACCTGTTCTAAATTTTGAAATTCACTCAGGAAGGTCTTCTTGGGTATTACATCTTAAATTAAGTTCTTCGAACTTATTGATGTATTCGGTCACGGACATGCTACCCTGCCTAAGGTTAGACTTTTGATCTAAAAGTCTATCCCTGTAAGATTGGGGCTGATACTTGACCCGTAAGTGTTCCTTCATTTCATCCCAGGTATCAATAGGTGCCTCATGGCGACGCTGTAAACCCCGCTCAAGATCAACCCAGTACAAACGGGCTTGACTCACCAATTTCATTTTGGCGAATCGGACCTTCCTTTCTTCAGACATATCATACCAATCAAAATAATGGTCCATGTCAGATTCCCAATCAGAGTAGACCCTAGGATCAATGCAACCATCAAAGGTTGGGGCTTCAACCTTTACACTTCTCAGGACCCACTCTTCAGGATTCCGTCTCCTGCCTTGGGGCCTACGGTCATCACCCGCCTCAGATTCGAGGTCGGTCTCATTATCTCGCTCTCTACCCCTATGCCTCCCTTGTGGGCGATTCCGAACATGTCGATGTCAGTCATCATCACGTTGGGACCTTTCAATCTGTTCGAGGCGTGCCTCGAGATGAGCTGTGGCCTCATGAAGACGGATGTCAGATTGCGCCTGCATGGCAGCCAACCTCTCATTCATAATGACATTGTTCTTGGCCAGAACCTCATCCATCAACTTGGAAATTTGGGAGGAATCCATTGTAAAGTGTTCGGGTTGGAAATCTCTACCGCTCCTAGTGGGCATACAAGATGGATGCTAAAGGGCTACGCACTGCAGAAAATAAATTCAGGACTGAAAATCAATTGCAGTTGTGATGCAATGCTGTGTATGCACTGCAGAGGAAATTTTTCAGAACTGAAAATCAATTGCAGGTGGGATGCAATGCTGTGTATGCACTGCAGAGAATATTTTTCAGAACTGAAAATCAATTGCAGTTGTGATGCGATGCTGTGTATGCACTGCAAAGAAAAATTTTCAGAACTGAAAATCAATTGCAGATGTGCACTGCTGAACAGATTTCAGATCTGAAATTTTGCAGACGTGATATGATGATATGGTGGACTGATACCAACAGTTTCAGATTGAATGTCAATGATGCTTTATACACTGCTGCAAGTAATTTTCAAAATTTGAAAAGAAGTTCCAGAACTGAAAATAATTGCAAAACCCTAAGTGAACCTATGGCTTTGATACCAAGATTGATGCAGGACGATGCAAACCTAATCTACGGCAATGTAGTTGAAGTGCTGAAATCAGAAAAGTGCAGAAAGTTCAGATCTGGATCTGAAAATTGTATAAAGTTCAGATCTGGATCAGTACAAACCGTCTGTCAATTCCAAGGGGTGGGTCAACAACAGATCTAGACCCTTATTACAGATCCCGCAGTAATAGTTCATCAGATTTAAAAGTGGATCTTAATGGAAGGCAGAACTTCCAACATTTAGGGATTAACTTGTGAATAAGGCAAGCAACGTGGTTCAAATGTTCAAGATCAGATCTGGGCTGCTGATCACAGTTTATTTTCAGCAAATCTGGGATCTTGTGGTGGCTAGAAGATGCTCAAGAAGAGAAGAGTAGAAGAGATAGGGAATACCTTTGTTGGGCTCTCACCAAACTCCAATCACAGGAGGCGTTAGTAGTGGTTGGCAAGAAGGTGGCTTGCAACCAAGTGGAGAAGAAGAAGAAGCTCCTTTCTTATTCCAGAATCAGTTTCTTACATGCATCAAACTGGTGGAGAAGACCTAGATCTAGCCTTAAAGGCTTCTCCAACCAAAAAAAAGAAAAGAAGAAAGAGGAAGACACGAAAGGAAATAAAGAGAAGAAAAAGGAGGGAGGGAATCTTGCGCAAGAGGGACTTGCGCACATTGGGATTCGTGCGCAAGTCCATCTTGCGCACAATCTTTTCTTTTCTTTTTTTTTTTTTTTTCACTTAAATGGTGGTCCCCCCCTTTTCTCTCTTATTTATTACATAGATAAGACATAACGGGTCCCTCTACAGACTCTAATAAAAACTTAATATGGGACCAAACTAATTAAACAATTAGACTATGGGACCAAACAAATAACTTAAGGAAAGAAATAAATTAAACATGGGACCCAATACATTAACAAATCAAACCATGGGCCCTCCAAACAAAACAAATTAAATCCAAGGACCCCTTCACTTCTCCAATCCATGTGACACTTCCCTATGTGGGGCCTTCACTGTAATTGTGCACATGGGCCGTCGATGCTCCGCCATCGTGATCAAGCGAAATCCAACCGTCGGATCTCCTCCGAAAGATAATCCAACGGTGGATTTGTATCTTCTTCGCGTTCAATGCCATAGTATTGATCATCCAACCAGATTAGAGCTTGATCTGCTGCCCTGCGCTTTCTTCTCTGATACACTTTGTATGGTTTTGGGGAATTTGGTAAGATGTCCCCATCAACTAACCATTCCAACAACACCCCCCCCCCCCCCCCCCCCCCCCCCCCCTCTACCTCCTTATCTCTTTATGCTTAAATGTTGTTGCTCTTTCTTGTTTTGAATTTTCCTACCTTATTTTAGAGCACCCTTTATTTACTACCCCACCCTTTCTACTTCTAATCCATCATCTAAAACTATTACCTATATTGTGTGGTCAAACTCTCTAGAGGAAGAACCTTACAATCTTTACAAGCTAGTCGATCATGTTTTCTAAGTAGGAAAAAAAAAAGCCAATAACTCCTACTAGTTCCATTCTTATAGGTAATTAAATGTTTCTTTTTTTAAAGTAGGTATTTGCTATTACATAGTTGAATTCCAAAGAAAATTCCAAGAAAGTGTCTCCTACTTCATTCTTTTCTCCAAATACTTTCCCCCACAGTCCAAACACTCTCATACCCTCTACTTTATCATAACCTACGTGCCCATCAAGTCCTCTCTCCCAGGAAAATCTTTTCATTACTTAGAATTTCTGGTATTAAATCATCCATCTCCTCCCAAAATTCTCTTAATACTTTCATTTAATTTTGCTTGGGCTGCACAAATATGAATTCTATCTTCATCTAATGCTAATTTACATACTATAAGTCTATCCCCAAATCTCCTTACCCCTACAATCGTTTCTTTTAAATTCTTATCTAATATTATTCCTTGTCCATTGCTGGCATTCTCCTTTCCCATGTGGTAGAGTTTGTAGCCAAAAGTGTTCCTCAGCTATATCTCATTTCCACTATGTTTCCTGCAGCCATGAGTGTTCCTTAGCTTTATCTCATTTCCACTCTGTTTCCTGCAGACAAGTAGCATTAACTTTTCTTGTTTCCATTGTATTATCCAACTTCATGCTCTTCCTGTCAAAGCTCCCACATTCCAAGTAGAAAATCAAATCTTCCTCTTCTCCTAGGCTAATTTATTTACCAACACCTGTCCAAATTGATGCAGGCAGGAAACCTTGCCTACTTTTCACTGAAATTGCCACTATAATGCATTGCTTATGTCAAGGAAAGCCCTAGCATGATCACGATCCCTCTGAATTCATGTTGGAGTTGTGACAAATTTGCTAAGAAATGGGGCGGGCATTGGCGCAATAGTAAGTTTGCTCCATTGTGACCTGAGTGTTGTGGGTTCGAAACGTGGAAACAACCTCTCAACTTGCAAGGTAACACTGTGCATATCTAACCCTCCCCAGACCCCTTGATGTTAAGATCCTTAAGCATTAGGCTGCCCCTTTTTTAGTTGTGACAAATTTTACGCTGGTTGTCAACCTACTTCATGCGAACCTCCCCCCCACCCCTTCCCTCTCTCCTCCCTCGTTTATCAAGGATTGTTGAATCGACAATTACAACAACTAAAGGAATTGGATTAAGTAGTACACATCAAATAAAAACCTTTGGACAAGTATGTTTTGATCAAATAAAAACCATAGGAAAAGTACATTTTGACTTTTGATACTAGTGGTAAGTTGGTAACCCATGGCAAAGGTAAATGCCACACATTAAGGACCTTTAAAATGCATAAAAAATTCTCCACTAGGCCACTTCAAAAAGAGTTGAGGCTGGAAATGTTCTCATGAATGATTTGGTGTGCTTCAATATGCATTATAATTTACATGAAAAAAGGATAAGAATCTTCTAGTGTTTCTAATTTTAATATTAAAGAGAAGAAGACAAAAGTTTGAAATAAACGGCAATAGCATCCTAATATAATGATCAGAAATAAATAATACTTGTTATGCACCATTCAAACAACAGCAGCAGCAGCAATAATAATAATAATACCTGTAATGCATATGTGAGACGTATGTTCTCATCAATTATCTCTTGTCTGTAGGAGAGACCTTTTGATGTGGCATCAACCAGGTCTTGCTGCTGCTGATCGAATGCCTGATTGAAAGTCAATTAAGAAATTAAGGGGTGTTTGGATAAACATAGCATATAATATTAATAAAATTGGATATTGTAAGATTTCACTATTACATAACAAAATAGTATCATTTTATAACTCATGGTGTTTGGTAGTATCTTGAATAATTCATTTCCTAGATATTTGCTCCTACAGGGATGTGGAGAAGAAAAAAATCTTCCAATTTTTAGTAGAAAGTAATATACAGTTGAATACATTCTAAGTGAGCCAAAGACCTAATTTTTAGGTAGGTAGCATCTATCATAATGCAACATACAATATCACATAATCTGGTTGCCAAACACCCCCTTAGTTATTTGAATAAGAAAACACTTCATAATGTACAAAAATATATATAGATGGAAATGATAATGCACTCACCCTGCGCATAGAAGCAATGCGTTTTTCTAGAACATATTTCTCATTGCGCATTTGCGCTTCCTATTAAAAATCAGAGCAATAAAAATATTTAATATTAAAATAGGCAGATGATGATATCCATCCAAGCAAAAAATTCAAGCTCAGGTTCATGCTTCCCTTGCCTTCACAGAATAATCCACAAGATGTCTGCGGAGCTGCATAATCTCCTCATCTTGTTCTCTAACCTTAGGAATGAGGTCCTGTATCAAGGTAACATTTTGTCCACCTCAAGACAAGCCATTACCACACAGTATAATCCATAACAGTAAGAAAATACCTGCTTCCAAGGATTGCTAGGAATATTCACTTCTGACATTTGCATCTCCCCATGGCCAGATAAGCCAAACTTAGGATCTAATTCTGCTTCTTTTTGGTACCTATTATAATCCAACAGAAGTTAACAGGTTCATCAAACAAGTGTGAATATCTTCTCAGCCAAGACATTCAAATAAGAAAGTACCTGCTTGGAGATAAGGATCTTGAAGAAGGTGAAGAGAACTGAGAGAGGCCAACATTATCAAGACCTGCCTGCCCACTAGGAAGTGCCTTCAAAATTCCATTCACCTTATTGTTCTCTGAGTGATAATGGCTTTCCACATGAGTATGTAAAGAAGAACTTCCAGTATTTGACATCACATGTGGGTGAGAAACAGCAGCACCATGAGGATCCAATGATCTGTTGTCCATCCATCTACTTTTATCCTCCTCATTACCTACATGAGAAACGGGTTGAGGTGCTTTGTATGGCTCAGGGACAAGCTCATCTTTTGAACCATCAGCACTCGCTCTTAGGGTTGTTGAAGCATTTGATTTCTGTTAGAATACAAGAAGCTCATAAAGGCAATCAACAAACTCCTCATAAAAAGGTGAGTATCAATGATTTTTATGTTTCTTCAAGAGTCATTTTGTACACAAACAAGTTACTCACATTGCCAAAATACGGTTCAAAGGTGCAGATACCTTGGGTGGCCCTTAGAAGAAACATATATTGGGCAATGAAATGAAAATAATCTTGCCACTAAACCATATTATGTAGTCATCATAAACAATGGTGACAACATTACAAATTGCCAAATTGTCACACTGTCTTTTTCGTTTCATTTTTAATGGCCTCCAAGGGGATGCAGAGTAGCCATGTTTGAGGCCGTCTAAGTAGCGGAAGACTCAGTATTTTCGTTTGAGGGGTGCAGACCCTAATAGGTAGCTTGGTTTTGGAGGGCAGGTCGAGGATTTTCATGTGGATTTTGAGGTTGGAACATAGTTTTTATTGGATTTTTGGAAGTGGACCCAAACTTTTCGTATAGGTTTTGGAAGCACACCATAGTTTGACGGGTGTGACTGCACCCACATGCATATATTTGAGTCCACCCCTACGTTTGCGTGGGAGATATCAACCATTAAGTCTTAAAAGTTGGGTATATTATAGGCAGAAAAAAGTGCAGAAAACAGGAAAGATTATAGAAGAGCGACTTGGCAAACCCTTTTTTTTTTTTTTTTGTATTTGCATAGGAAGGATGCTCCTAAGAATATGAAGTGCAAAATGGGGGTTAAATGAAAAAAGGAATAGCAGAAAAAACTACATCTAAAAGAAGAATAAGGGAACTTGTAGATGAAAATAGATAAAAAGAAGAATATGGAATAGAGATGTCAAAGAATTACAGGAAAATTATGCATAGGAACACCAATAAAAAACAAAATGCACAGGAACACTTACATATTTTTCAAGTTCATGGATTTTTCTCTCAAGCTCCATCTTTAAGTGTTTATTCTCTTCAAACTGGAAGAAAAATGGCAACAAAATAATAATCAGATACACTTAAAGAAGGTAAAATAGTATGCATTACCCAAAATAAACAAACAAACCTTCAAAACACAGTGTTATGAGTAATTACCATAGTATTGACCCTTTCTTTGATTAGTAGATTTTATTAAAGATAGCAAAACGGCGTAAGAGACCTATACTAAAAGGCTACAAGGTGCCAAGCCAGAGTGATGCTCATCAGCCCGCATTCATTGATGATGACTAAGAAGAATGCATTGTTTTGCTTGTCAAAAAGTTCATAGAGCAATATCCATATGATGCAAGTGGGGATTAGAAGAGCCCAAAGCCCACCCAATCGCACAAGAGGAATCGCCTTCTGCAATAAAATAGGAAAATCCAAAATGATCAGCTCGGCAAAGGCCTGATCTCAAGGCAAGCAATTCTGCCTTGTTAACTGAGCAACATCTCAACAGCCCGGAGAATGATAAGAGAGAAGACCTTGAACTATCTTTGAAGACCCTGAGCATCATCCCGACGGCCTGGAGGAGGTGATTGATCTTTGGTTTGAAGCTCAATGTTTCGTATGTGCTTATGAAGACGTCCGCTAAGGAGGTTGCCGATCATTTAGCGAGAGAAGGGGTTTGGAGGTCAGATATGCTCACTGAGACTTTTCCCACTAATTGGACCACTAATGGGTCGAACCACAAGTTCAACCCACCTGGTAATGAACCTCTCAACTCCCTTTCTTTAGAAAATAAGGAACTGGTTCTCTCTAACGTAAAAATATAGGAGGCACGCGGGGTAGGTACATGTGCGATTACGTACATGATAATATACAAAGTCCATTTACCAGCTCTTCTTTTTTGCTTAACAAAGACGGCTCACTTAAGAATAAAGCAAACCCTTCAAAAATCCTATTCCAATTTGCACCACTTGCAATTTGACATTGATCTAGATACTAGTCGTCATTGCGTTGCATCACATAATTTGCACGATATCTAGCCCACCAGACATTAAACCTAAAATTAAGGGATAGTATCACAAAGAAGTTCCTTTCTTTAGAAAATAAAAACTTAATACGTATATCTGGTAAATTCCGCAGAACCCCTTGATAGAGGCAGCCGGGCCGGTCCACCCGTGAGCAATCCAATCCCCTCAGATCTGGACTGCCTTTAATTCCACATCGATCCAGATATTAGCCGTCATTGGGTTTCATCACAATAAATCTGCATGATATCTATCCAACAAACTTTAAACCTAAAACTAAAGGATGGACATCATGGATATATCTAGCCCCGTCAAGTATATTGGTCTTCTGCTTCCTAACAACTAAAAGCTTTTGGGATGCATGGGTGGCGAATGCCAATTCATTTGAGTGTGTGTTACTGAATAAGAACAAGTTAGATTGATCGCCGACACGCCCAGTAAGGCGCGCAAGAGAAACCAAGAACAACATTAGCAGCTGAAACAACAAAAACCACGAAAAGGAACAACCCCAACCTGATGCTTGATGATGTTCTCCGCCGCTTCGACCGCCTTCATAACCTGAACAAGGCTGTGCCCATCCATCAATGAGGAATCATCAACGGCCAAGTTCGAGAACCCGCCCGCCAAATCCGGCTGAGATCGAGCGTCTTGGCTGTAAACGGACTCCTTCTTAGGAACTCCATCGATAGCTCCCATCTCGACAGAAATCAAGCTCCAGCCACTACGAGAATCGAAGAAAGTTTGGATTTTGCGCGTTGGGTCTCGCGAATTTCTTGACAAAGATTTGGTCTTGATCGAAACCCTAGAAATCGAATGGGGATTTGGCGAGGAAATGCGTAGGAATTGAGGGACTTGGGTTTATCAGTTTATCATGTGTTCGTCTGTGTGGTTGGAGGATGTTGGATTTTGGATTTTGGATTTTGACCTCTGCGCGTTTGTTTTGTGAAATTGCGATTTTGTCCTCTTACGTGTTTATTATGTGAAGACTGATTTATGGAAGGCGAGTGGCATTTTGTGCGTGTTGGAGGCCAAGACTCCAGTGGACTTGACGTGGATCAGTGTGGATCACGAGACACTGGTGAGATCATTAGTGGATGCTGCTGAGTAATGATCTAAACAAACCAATTGAACAAAATGCGACTTCCAATAAATCTCCTCAACAAATCTTACTTGTTTCATGAGGCACATTGGGACTTCATGAATTTAGTCCGAAAGATAGGACGTAATCCTCTGGTGGAGAAAGTAGACTTCAATTGAAGTAGCACAGCTATTGAATAAGGCAACACCTCTTACCGCTTGGATAACGAGCCATTATTACCTTTCGAACACGATGAACATAACATCAGTTATGTTTCGCTAAAAATATAAGCGAAAGCCATTAAATGATTGGTTAGAAATTGCTTAAGTTATTAACTTACCTTTTACTTCTTGAAATATGCCATTTTCCACTGATTATCTTTGTCGAGCACTGGTGCTCATGATAAGTATTGCATGCATAAATCACTATTGTAGCCTATGTTATAATCTATACAAGTGGATCATAAATTAAGAATTTTTGATTTCAAGTTTGGCACTCATCTAAATTAAAAGGATCATAAGAACCACTATATATCCATTTTGAACAATAAAATTTATTGGACGTTAATCAAGTAATTAGGATGATATATAATTCAAATCTCTAACACTATACACTACTTGGTGGAGGGAGATCATTGTCCCCTCCTACGAGGGGCCCATGAGAAATGGTGAAAGCGCTCACCCGTGCTCATCATAGTAGAAGAAGAGGGTTGGGTGGAGGGCGGTGGTGATGTAGACACTAGGCATTGTCTATCTTTAGGCAGTGTCTATCTTTCTATATCTACTCAACTATTATTTAATGTTATATAAGGCCCACCACTTTATCGGTAATATGATGTAAACACTGGGCCCCACAAGTGTGCTACATGAATTGAAATATATAAATCAATTAATATGTATATTCATATGTGATGTAGAGGAACTCTGCAACGGTGGCAGTAGGGGATATGCTGTAGCAAAACTGTAAAAGTAAGCAGTACAGTACCTCGGACGTGATGTAATGGGTAATAAAACTTAAAAGCAGAGTAAATAATAACAGATACAAGAGAAGATAATGCTCTTACATAAGAAATTTTTAATTCCCCGGACTTGGGTGGGCTCACAGGAGTAAATGCTTGTTTTAATCAGAATCAGCAGCTTTGGGTGCAAGCAAAAACCAGTTATGCATCGAGTATAAAGCAACATACAATCATTCACGACAATGAAAACCTAGCATGGGAAAGAAGGCCCTAGACCAATAAAGCAATGACAGAGCATAATGAATACAAAGTATTAATAATTCAGATTCCATTTTTAGAATGAAAACCTGGCATGGGAAAGAAGGCCCTAGAACAAGGAAACAATGAGAGGGCAAAATGAATGCAAAATTATTAATAATTCAGATTTGATTTTTTTTCCCTTCCCATGTTGTTGATCGATGTTTTCTTCTTTCTCAAGGTTTCCACTTTAATAATAAATTTGATAAGTAGGCAGGTCAAGTATGGGTTCAAAATTTATGCTTACGTAGATATGAAGGCCATTTTGGTTGGACCTCAATTGCTAAAAGAGTACATGAAACTAAACTTGATTTAAGGCCAAATCACGCACTTTCACCCATTATGGCCTTCAAACTAAAACCTGGATGCAGCCTCATATCCAAATAAAGGATCAAATCGAGACTGGATTCTTAAATACTTTTATAATACACTTGAAAGGGATATTTACACAAACCTACCTTTATTTTTCAACAATTGGATATATCCACTGGCATTTTAGCTTGGGTGAAGGTATTTCCCTGTCCTCATAAACAACTAGGATTAATTTTTCATTGTAGCATTGATGGTGAAAGATTGTTGGGTGGGTATTTTTGCACTTACCTTTTCAAAAACAAATAGAAAGAGAGAGAAGAAAAGTCTAAACTAATCATCCTTATGATTCCAAAAACTTCAACAACACTAGCATGATTATCCATAAGTGGTTGATTTCGACGTAATTGATGAAATCGTTCATAATTACCCTAAGAATATGAAGTTCTCGTGGGTACAACCTTATCCAAATTAAACTCGAAGTAATAATGGACAAAGACCACTAAACCTTTTTCAGCAACTAGGTTGCCATCATCAATTTCATTCAACTAATTAAATATTCATCCTAATGGTTAAATTTTTAGTTTTATATGTTTTCTTTATAGCCAATTTAAGCCAATCAAATAAATAATTATTTCTTTGATTATCATACATATAGTTATACCATTTTTCTTTTAAAAAATCTTTATATTCTTGAGAAACTTATTTAAAAAAGGATTTTGACAAAGGATGTAATAATAAATTCTTTTTTAACATTTCTTTATCAATTTCAAAACATTCAATAACATTTATATTCAAATCAGATTCAGAAGGATTATAGGTATTAGTTGGAGAAACATGATTTATTTGTGCTGAGATATAGTTTCTAAAACTTGATATGAAGGATAAACAAGCCCTGTAGGTCAAAGATCTGCATAGGGTGTAGAGTAAGAAAATCTAGATGGTTCTTTTATGGAAGATACTACCACTGAGAGACGATGTGAATAAGATTTTCGAGAAAGTTGATAAACTGTAGGAGTTCTATCTTTAAAATCTATTTGAAAATTTATTTCAACACTTCCATCTTCATGTTCAATAATTGTTTCAATTTCTTTATTTTTGACGAGTATCTAAAAATGCATATTTTCATACACATTTTAAACTATTTTAAGGACTTATTAACTTGAAAATGCCTCATTTGGTGTGTTTTAGTGGTTTCGAGTATTTTAAATTCATTTTAATATTTCTCTGCATAAATCTTTTAAAAATCACACTTTTTCCATACATTCATAAACTTGCCACTTTTGGAAAGTTTATTTTTGAAAAGTTTTGTGAAAATTTAGTTTCTCATAAATAAAATTCAATTTTAATCATCATTAGTTCATTCATATAAAATCATATAGAATGGTGTGCATTTTCATTGCCATTTCATGATAGATGGGCTCACAGTTATGCATTTGTGATCTTAGGGTTAAAATTGTCTTTTCACATGAATTCACATTTGTTTTATAGGAAATTGATAATATGAGTCTCATTTATAAAGAATTGAGGCAAGAAATTGATTTTTAAGAGAAAGGAAAGAAGAATTGAAGAGAAAAAGAAATCGGAAGAAAATTGAAAAAAGTCAGCTTTATGGTCCCACACACACATGCACATGTGGGGTATACTTGTAAAACATCCAAGATGGGGTCCATTTATTTGTTACACATTTTTAAAAGATTTTGAAAAGAATTTGAAGAATATCTCATCAAAGATGGACAAGGAAAACCACATAAGAGTTCTTTTCGGAGAATGAGGAGATTTAATTGAAAAAAAAAATAAAAATAAATATCCAAGAAAGCTATTCCATGTCTGTCACAACCCGAGCCCAAAAATCGGGGGTTAGCGAAAAGCCAAACCTGTGACACACGTACTCCCGTGCACGTGCATCCAAACCCAGTCCAGATGCACACACACAAGGGATCCAACACGTGCGAAACAAACGAACGCGGAAGCTATAGATATCATAGCAAGCAACAAAGAAATAGCGGAAGCCAAAACAAATGCGGAACGAAAAAAGATAAAGCTAAAGATAATACTCGAAAACCAGATACAAGTCTGAGTACACGACAAAATCAAGATGTACAAATAAACAGAGTGACAAAGTCCGAAGTACAAAATACACAGCTCCAAAAACCAAAACCCAAAAGCTACGGAAGATATGCATGTACGCACTCGGCAGAGGTGATCAGGCCCACTCTGCCAACCCGGAGGGTGCCTCTAGGTTCTACCCTGCAGCCTCCTCGACCGCCGGGGAGCCGGGCAAGGGATCTGTGCCTGCAACACCACAGACAACACAGTGAATACAACGATCCAGCAAATATAAGTAACAGGGATGAAACACTCATAGTATCAAATTGAATAAGGACAGAATATTAATTACAGAGTTTCATATTAGTATGCTAAACAATATTGTGCATAGAAGTAACGCATGATAAGTGAATCAAAGCATAGAAATACTGAACTAGGTGGCTACTACGTTAACTATATTCTCTCCAATAGAGAGCAGAGCAGAGCAGATGAGAACACCACTGACCGGGCCAAGGGTACAAGTGGGTCTCGGTTTCCTGGGTTCCGAGGTCCCAAGACAAAGCGACACTGCAGTGATACAGAGATACAAAAATCTAAGCCAGAGGTAACCCCGTCGGGCATCCTAGGGCTGAGGCTGAGTAGAGCCAGACTAATACCAATCAAATCAAATCCCAAAAGAAGGGAGATTATCCGCTTTGGACTCACCGATGGCAAAGACCGTGTAACAACCCGCCCCGCACCATCGAGGTATTGTCCGCTTTGGACTTCCCAGGAGGTCACCCATCCTGAAATTGCTCTGACTCGAGCACGCTTAACTTTATAGTTTTTTATGAAAGTCCTCACGGTTTTGTCCCCAAAAGGCGCCTCCATAGGTAGACCCTATGCGAGGTATTGTTCCACCTAACTGGACCACTGGACTCACCCGAGACACAGCCGGGATCTTGCCCCTCAGAGTACGCAGCGGGGATTTTGTCCCTGGACAGACTCGAACCCTGATCTCACCCGAGACAAAGCCGGGATCTTGACCAGTGAGCCATGCCAAGGCGCCTCGACAGTTTAGGACGGATTATTACTTATATTCTTTCATTTACATGTACTTTTTGGGACTGGGTCATTACAGACCGGATCTTATCATCACGTATTAATCTCTGGGCAGAGCCACCAGGAAATGCCCAAAATAATCAGAGATATACAAAGCCAGAGATTTACAGAGCATAGCAGAAATACAGATCCTAACATAGATTAAGTCAAAGCACAGCATAGATCAAAGCGTAGCGCAGATCGAAGAATAAAACAGATATACAGGACGAAAGCAAAATGACCTCGTAATGCATGAACATAAATTAACGGAACAGAGGGCAAAATTGGAAACAATATGCAATGCATATCAGATTAATACGGAATCAGGTTACTTACAAGCCAACCTTAATCTAGTTGTTCACTGTCACTAACCGTGCATGATGATGTAGTTTTAAGCTATTCGGTGCACCGTTGCCATCCAAGTGTTGCAAAGTAATCCTCACGTGCACCGAAGTCCCTTAAACCAACACCCATGGGGAGGTGCTTAACAGTAAATCAACACTCACATGAATAAGTCACAGCCTAATAAACTATTCATGCGATCCAAAGAATCCATTGGGCTGGTTTACATGGGTGGTTAACCTGTATTTTAGCCCTACAAAGTCACACCATTATCCTAAGTTTTATTTCAGATTTTTCCAGGTCTTACGGTTTAGCCATGGGTGACCTACGGCTTAGCCGTATACACTTTACGGCCTAGCCGTAACTTGCACTACGGCTTAACCGTGGTTCCCTTCAATGCACAGCTAAACTGGTCATCTTCCACCTCTGATCTGATGCATTTCACGGCTGAGCTACAGTGGAGTCCACGGCTTAACCGTAGACCAATCCACGGCTTAGCCGTAGCTTCCCCGTAAGAGTACTGAAATCAGAAAGTTTCAACTGATCAGGGTGATAATTCACGGCTGGGTCACGGCTAGCTTACGGCTCAGCCGTAGAACAATGTACGGTTCAGCCGTAGCCTAGCCATAGAACAAAATGCGAAAATTCAAGTCTCTGGAATCTGAGCCGTACAAAGTTACGGCTTAGCCGTACAACACAGAATCGAATTCGAGCTGAGTACAGAAACTAAAATTTGGTACAGAAACTTAACAAAACAAGTTCCAGAGGTTCCAAAATCACAGAATTTGGCTGTAAAACATAACATACATGTATAGAATGTAATAGATAAAATCAAATCAGTCAAACCCAATACCCATATGTGTTATACAATCATGTACTTATACTTGCCTCAAAGCTTAGCCAAATCCACTGAGATCAAGCTCCAAAGCAGCTAAAATCCCAAGCAAAACAAGGAAACAACTCATGCATAAGATGAGAACACAGCAAAAGAAATGGGAATCCAAATTGGAGAAGAAGAGATGGAGAACCCACTTACCTAAAGCAAAGACAGAGATGAGAGAAGGGAAAGAACCCAACCAAACGGAGAGTAAACAAAACCCAATCGCCAAAGATGCAAACTCCCAACACCACAAGACGGAAGAAGAGAATGAAGAGAAGAGAAGAAAACGTGGAGACGTTGCATGCAAGTATCGAATGAAAATGAGCAGGAGGGAGACACCTGCACTCCTAACTCTTATATAGTTTCTGGAGTTTAAGTCAAAGTCCAGTGAAGTTTGGTTATTTACGAATCAAGTCACACGAGGGTCCAACTTCTCCAATTGACTCCGAATGGGTCTGAGGTAGTTACAGAAAACAACGAGCTCAACAAAATACACGTGCAGACACCAAGATGATGCAAAGATGATGCACTCAAAGCAAAAGCAAAATTACGAAAAAGGGCTTAGAACTACCTATCCCAGGTCAAAGGTTACTCCACTACCTATCCAAGACCAGAAACCAAGTCCGGAAGAATTAAATAACAGAAAAGCACACTAATGAGCCACTAATCCGGCTCAAAGGGGATCGGAGTGTTACAACGTCCAACACATGTTTTGGATCAGATTTTGATTAAAAAAATAAAGGAAAAAAAAATAAAGGGAGAATTATCTAAAAGATCTCTTCAAGTTTGAAGCCAACAAGGAGAACTTTCCAAAAAAGGAAAGTTAACAATGCAAAGAGATAAAATGGGAAGTTCTACACCTTATGTGGGCCAAGTTTGATTCTAGGAGAGGATTCTTATCCCTACTTCATCTCTCAAAAGATCTCAATGTAAGATGGCAAAGACAAAGAAGGAAAGAAACATTCAAAAGAGACTTTCAATCAAAGCAAGCAAGGAAAGAAAAGAAAAAAAAATAGAAAAAAATTCCAAAAGATATGTCATGCCCAAAGCCTTGTATGGAGCCTATTTTCTTTCAATTTTTTTTATTTTTAAGATTTTAAAGTTTGAGAAAGAGTAGGACTTGAAAAAGTATAAATAGGGCACCCCTCTCTCATATTCTTCATGAAAGAATTGCGCACCTCCTACCTCTAGATTTCTACACTCCATCTCTCCCTCTCTTGTTCTATACATCTTAAGTCATCAAAGAGGCTTAGCCCTAAAGCCACACCACCAACTTTGAGTGTCAACTAGAAGGAGGAATTCTCATCCATCCTAGTACGTAATTGTTTGCTTTTTATTTTCAATCTTTTGTAAAACAATTTCATGCTAGTAAAGTTTTTTCTTTTCAATTGTTCTTATCTTTGATTTTGTGGTGTTCATAATTTTAGTCTTGTTTGTGATTGGGTTAATTTTCATTCTTGTTTAAATATTGGGATAGAATTGGCATCACAACTAGTAACCCATCTTAGTAACCTTTTCAATATACATTGTCTCTTTGGATATATTGTATGTTTGAAGGCAATGCAAGATGGGAGTTAAAGAGGTTTGAGTGAAAAAAGATTAGAGGCCAATTCTGAAATTTATTTATACATGGAATGAAAATTTGTTATTCTCACTTAGATTGACGACCTAAAATGAAGAATAAAAACTTGACACAATACTTCTAATCTTTTTTTAGCCCAAATTGAGATAAGGAATTAAAAAGAGCAATCTACGGCCTTTGACTTTATTGTTTACCGCTTTTGACTTCCTGTTATTACCGCCTTTGACTTCCTTCATTTTTTATTTATTTTCTTACAGTTTTCTTTTTAGTTCCTGCACTTTTATTTTAAATTTTTGCATTATTTATGTTTATTGGCATCACACATCATTCTCATGCATCATATCATACACGCCTCATCCATTCATGCATTAAAGCATTCTTTTGCATTAGTCTAGTTCACGTGTTTCATTCATCTTGTAATTTTATTTTATTTTTTTTAGATTGTCATACATTATAGATTAATTTAGGAAAGTTTATTTTCAGATTTTTGTTTTTATTTTCAGAAAGATTATCATGCATGATAGTTTAGGATAAGTTTGTTCTTAATTTAGAAAGTTGTTTTGTTTAGTTGCATTGTATTGTTTAATAGAAATTGTAGATTCTTAACCTAACTTAGTTTTTAATTTAGGAAAGTTTTCTTTATTTTCTTTCACTTTTGTTTATTTAGTTTCTAACATTGTTTAGTTTAGTTAGTTTCCAATTTTATTCTTTATTTTTGGAAGTTTTTAACTTGTGCTTTTGTTTTGCAATAATTTTAGTTTTGTTTAGGAAAGTTTTAGATTTAGGTTTTCTAGATTTAGGAAAGTTTCTTTCATTAGTTTGTAATTAATTTAATTTTGATAAGTAGGATGTTTGTATTTGTTAGATTTTAAATTAGGCTAGTTTTAGATTTTTATTTAGGGTAGGTACAAGTTGAAAAAGAAACCTTAAAATACATAGTTCCCTGTGGATTCGACCCCGTACTTACCGAGATATTACTACATCGCGGTTCTACACTTGGAACTTACGATCAAGTTTCTAAAGATCTTTCTGGTTGTTTTAGAATAAAGTAGTCATACCTTTTGCTTGATTGGAATAGGCTATGCCTGGAACAATCGAATTCATGAGTTTATAATAAACTCTATATATGAGAGCAAGATTTTGATTATGAGGATTCATATCAAAACTTTTTGTTTGGATAGCTAAGGTAAGAGCTGCATGTGCACTTGGATCTATAAAAGAAACATAAAAATTTGGAAAACAATTGAAGAAAGTAGGGCTATTAGCCAAACTTGATTCAACCATTCCAAGTAATGCATCACTAAATTTTTTATGTCTTGTATCTTGAACATAGACAAGAGCTTCTATTCTGAGTCCAAATCTTGTTAATGGCTTGAAAGCGACTTGTACTAATCCAAAATGAATAATAATTGTATGTTTTAGCATACTCTTTTATTTCATGGGACTTTATTAAAGAAAGATGGTGAATATCATCTATGATGGATTCAGTTCTTTCGATGATTTTCACTTTATAACTTGATTTTAATTTAAAACTTCCAACTTTATAAATTTCATGTTTATTAACGGTAGGGATAGTCCAGTCATAAATAACTTGATCTAAATCGTCATAACCGATTTCTTCACTATTTTTAACAAACATTGAATATAAGAAATTCGATGATAAAAAAGAAGAAGGTACAAACTTCTTAATAAGCTTAGCCATAATTTGTATTATAGAATTATTTTAATCAAAACTACTACGAGTATCTAACGAAATAGAGGATTTACACACCAACAAAATGCCTTAAACACCTTCACACGGTTAACAACGGCGACAACAATGGCTACCTTAAATTTGCTTCGGGCTGAACATGATTAAAATTTCTCAATAATAGCAATCACACAATCAAGTATTAAGATTTTTTATGTTCTTACTTTTGAGTCAGCAATCACTTAAGTAAAATCAAAATATAACTAACAAAGATAAGTAAAGAAATACTCACAACATGACTTTATATTGTCAAAGTACTCGATTACAAGTTTGATATCAACTTGGATCTGATACCAAATGGGAAGAGTAGGATTACAAAAGAGATGAGAGGAGGAGGACTTCACTCTTAATTATTTTGACGCTTATGTTGACTCTTGATTTACAAAGAGAAGGCTACACCTATTTGTAGCCTTTACACACTTAATTTACATTTCATTACAACTACGTTTAAACTGAATGTGAATTTCATTTGTTGAGCTGGCTCAGTTCTGGAGGCTTCCGGACTTTTCTTCGAGATAAGTTCAACGTTTGAACTGTAGATGAGCTTTATCCTTTTGTCAGTGAGTAGTAACTTTTTGACTGGATAACTGCGGATGTGCTTGTCTTTATCCTTTTCATGATAGCTTTGTTGAAAATTGAGTGGCAAAATGCTTTATTTCTTTCCTTTTCTTTGGATAGAGATGAATCCTTCATTATCACTTTTTGTTTCTTCAGCATCATTATCAGGTTTAAGAGCAATACTTTCAAAAGGATTTTCATCTCAAAGATGCTGTAATTGTTGGCCAAAGCTTAATGGAGAATTTTCAGAAGATCATTCTTTCTGGATTTGTTCAATAATTTATTTTTGAAGGTCATTTTTGAGTTACAGTAAGTCTGCTACTGCAAAAAGAGCAGAAGGAGACACTATAAGGAAAAACAGTTTTGGCGACAATCTTTTGCGATGAACTATTAATATTGTCGCCTTAAGGTCACCTTTTGGCGACAAACACTTACTATTGTTGCCTAAATTTAGTTTTTGGCGATGAATATAATTTATCGTCGCCATATATCATCGTTTGCTCCCTCCCGCCATAAGCTATTCCGCACCAATTTGCGGGAAAGGTTTTAGCGACAACTATTTATTCTTTTGGCAACAATGTTGTGGCATCGGATTTAATGTATTCTGTGCAACAGTTAATTCATCGTCGCTAAAAGATAAAGAATTCTTACCCGCCATTGTAGTAGGTGGAACCGGGAAAAGCACTTATGGCGACAAATTTGGATTGCAGCTGAAAGATTTTTAGAACTTTAAGTGACGATATTGCCTGTCGCGGAAGAGTTTTGCCTAGTTTTAGCAATGACAACTAATTGTCATGGAAGACATGTTAATATTGGCGTGGGAGGGAAATTGTTTCATTAAGGTTCCCATCAAAAAACACATATGAACTTCCCGCAAGGTAATCTTCTCTGAACCACGACGTTCCTGAAATCCATCTCCGGCTACGGCATCAACGGCGGCGCACCGTGGACCCTCTCTCAGCCAGGTAAACTTCTCCCCAAATCTTCTTCAGTTTTTTTTTTCTTATCCCCAAATCTTCTTCAATTTGTTTGTTTTCCCTTTCTCCCCATCACTATCTTTCTTTGGGACTTCCTCTTGCTCTTTCTCTCTCCATAGTAACCAATCTCTCTCCCAAAACCATCTTTTTTATCATCATCATCATTTTCACTCACCTATGATTAGGCGCCATTTTCGATGAGGTGGGCCACGGCTATCCTCAATTTTCCAGTGGAGTGCCCTGTTCATGCTTCATCCTTAATTTTCCTATTCTATTTGCTTTGAAAAAAGTTAGAGAGACAAGTAGGATAGAGAATGTAGTAGAGTTAGAGCGTCCTATTCATGCTTCATCCACCCTTTTCTCCTTCCCCTATTCTGTTTGACTTTTCTTCCTCTATTTTTTTTGTTCTCTCTTCTATGTTTGTTTGTTTGTTTGTTTTAATTTAATCATGATTTAATATGATCTTACTGTGCTATATAGAGTTGTTTGTTTGTTTTAATTGAATCATTATTTAATTTAACCTGCATTGATATGGTTTGCATTGGGTGGATATCCAAATCTGGGAGATTTTAGAGACACTTCCCAATTTGCAGTGGTTCATTAGCTTACATGGGTCTGAGATCTTTAACAATGTGTGTTCGTCTGGGTTACATTAGGGATGCATGATCTCATAGTCCTAGTGTGACTATGCTAAAAGATCATTTTTTTCTCCAAAACTGAGGACTGAAAGCAATGTTTGTAGTGATAGTTTGATATAACGATGCCTGCAAGAGATCAATTGACCCTTTTGGAGATACCCCAATTACACGTTTCTGCAATGTGCGTTGTATCCAGAAGGAGATTAATTAAATTTAGCTTGGTTGTAGCACTTTCAAATACAATTTATTTATTCTTCAAACTAATTTGTCAAATGCAATGATAGAATGTGGAATTCACTGGTAAAAGAACACTCTGGATATAGCTTTTTTTTTTTTTACAAGTTTTTTATCATCAATTTTATATGTTAATATGGTATTGTGATGTTTGAAATAGGGAGAGATGGAGGTTCTCATAATATGCTAATTGATATTCATAATCACTAGAAGCATGCTGAAATTGTTAGGAAAAAATGGCAACACTAGTATGGTAGATTAGGCTCCATGAATATAAGTCATGGTGATCATACTACAATTGTGGTCTTTAATCATCATGTTGATTTTTTGAAAATGATCAGGTCTGGTTGTGTTAGATGACTAAAGTTTGGTTGCTTGGTTGAAATTTGGGCCCCACATTTAGGAGAGGATAAGTACAGTCTCTTTTTCAGCAATGGGGACCAATTAATTTGGTGGTTCCATATGGCATTGTCCCTTCCTCCTTTTAATTTGGTGTTTCATGGATTGGATCTAACTATTGTGATTTCATTTAAGATATATGTAACACTCCGATCCCCTTTGAGCCGGATTAGTGGCTCATTAGTGTGTGTTTTGTTTTGTTTATTCTTTTGGACTTGGTTTTGGGCCTTGGATAGGTAGTTGAGTGACCTTTGACCTGGAATAGGTAGTTCTAAGCCCTTTTTCGTAATTTTGCTTTTGCTTTGATCATGTCATCTTTGCATCATCTTGGTGTCAGCACGTGTATTTCGTTGAGCTCGACAATTTCCGTAACTGTGTCAGATCCGTTTGGAGTCAATTGGAGAAGTTAGACCTTCGTGTGACTTGAACTGTAATTAGTATAAACTTACCGGACTTTGACCTAAACCACAAAACCTATATATAAGTGAGTCATCTTACAGATGTCTCTCTCTTGCCCATTTCATTTGATCGACTGCATGCAAGGAGAATTCAGAAGCCACGTTCGTTCTCTCTCTCTCTCTCTCTCTTCTCTTTCCTTCTCTTACTCGAGTAGGATTTGGGTTCCCTTGTTTGATTTGGGTTCTTCTCCATTCTCTCATCTCTGTCCTTGCCTTAGGTAAGTGGGTTCTTTCCCAACTCTTTGTATTTCTTCTCCAAATTACATCTCCCATTTTCTGTTGCTTTGTCTTCATCTCATGCATGTGTGATTGCTTTGATTTGTTTTGAATTTAGTTGCTTGGAGCTTGATTTCAGAGGATTTGTCAGATTTGAGGCAAGTATAAGTACAGGTTTTGATAACACATATGGGTATTGTTTGATTGCTTGGATTCATTCTCATTCTCTTTAGAGAAATGTTTTACAGCCATTTTCTAAGCTATGAGAATCAGTTGAGCTTGTTTTATTCAGTTTCTGTACAAAAATTTCGTTTCTGTAATCTTCCCGAATTCGCGTCTGTATTGTACGGCTAAGCCGTAACCCTGTACGGCTTAGATTCCAGAGAGTGACAAATTCGAGTTTGTTCTACGGCTAGGCTACGGCTAAGCCGTAATTTGTCCTACGGCTGAGCCGTAAGCTAGCCGTGACCCAACCGTGACCCCAGCCGTGAATTTAATCTCTGATCAGTCGAAACTTTTCTGATATCAGTACTTCTACGGCGTGGATACGGCTAAGCCGTGAGATGCTACGGCTAAGCCGTGGATTGGTCTACGGCTAAGCCGTATACTGACTGTGGCTCAGCCGTGAGATGTATCAGATCAGAGGTGGAAAAGCTGACAGTTTAGCCGTGTTCTGAAGGGAACCACGGCTAAGCCGTAGTGCATATTACGGCTACGCCGTAGGATGCCACGGCTAAGCCGTAGGTCACCCATGGCTAAACCGTAAGACCTGTTAAATATCAGTTAAACTTAGGCTAATGGTGTGACCTTGTAGGGCTCAAATACAGGTTAACCATACCCGTAAACCGGCCCAAATGGATTCTTTGGAGCGCATGAATAGTCTGTTAGGCTGTGACTTATTCATGTGAGTGTTGCTCATTGTTAAGCACCTCCCCATGGGTGTTGGTTTAAGGGACTTCGATGCACATAAGGATTATATTGCAACACTAGGATGGCAACGGTGCATCGAATAACTTAAAACTACATCAACATGCACGGTTAGTGATAGTGATGCAACTAGATTAGACTTGGCTTGCAATGAACCTTGATTCCGTATTAATCTGAGATGCATTGCATATTGTTTATGGTTTTGCCCTCTGTTCTGTTAATCTATGTTATGCATTCCTCAGTCATTTTGCTTTCGTTCTGTATATCTGTATTATTCTTCGCTCTGTACTCTGTTTTGATCTATGCTATGCTTTGTATATTCTCTGGCTTTGTATATCTCTGATTTTTGGGTATTCCCTGGTGGCTCTGCCCAGAGGTTAATACGTGAGGATAAGATCCGGTCTTTGTCATCGGTGAGTCCAAAGCGGATAATCTCCCCTTTCTATGGATTTGATTTGATTGGTATTAGTCTGGCTCTACTCAGCCTCAGCCCTAGGATACCCGACGGGGTTACCTCTGGCGTAGATCTCTGTATCTCTGTTTTAACTGCAGTGTTGCTTTGTCTTGGGACCCCGGAACCCAGGAAACCGAGACCCGTTGTACCTTTGGCCTGGACAGCGGTGTTCTCCTCTGCTCTGCTCTGCTCTGCTCTCTTTTGGAGAGAACATGGTTAACGTAGTAGCCAACTAGTTCAGTATTCTATGTTTTGATTCACATATCATGTTTTACTTCTATGCACGATTTGCTTAGATTCCTAATATGGAACTCTGTATTTAATCTTCTGTCATTATTATATCCTCTTTGATACTATGCGTGTTTCACCCCTGTTACTTATATTTGCTGGATCGTTGTATTCATTCGTGTTGTCTGTGGTGTTGCAGGCACAGATACCTTGCCCAGCTCCCCGGCGGTCGAGGAGGCTGCAGGGGCGAGTGTAGAGGCACCCTCCGGTCTGGCAGAGTGGGCCTGATCACTTCTGCCAAGTGCGTGCATGCATACCAGTGGCTTTTATTTTGCGTTTTGGTTTTGAGAGCTTGTATTTGGACTTTGGACTTTGGACTTGTATTCTGTATATTTTGTGTATATTGATTTTGGTGTGTATTCGGTTATATCTCAGTGTATTTGTCTTTGTCTTTTCCGTTTCGTATTTGTTTTAGCTTCCGCTATATAATTTTATTTTTCTTTGTTGCTTGCTATGATATGTACAGCTTCCGCGTACGCTTAGTTCGCACGTGTTAGATCCCTTGTGTGCGTGCATCTGGACTGGGTTTGGGTGCACGTGCACGGGAGTACGTGTGTCACCGGTTTAGCTTTTCGCTAACCCCCGAATTCTGGGCTCGGGTCGTGACATACGTATTGTATGGTATCAGAGCATGCTAGTTATAAGCATGTAGGCATCTAAGATCGTGGTGAGATGACGATATCAACTATTTGACTCGAGGTCTCATATGTTGATTTGGGGTTTGACTAACTCAGGACATGTTATATTTGTGTGTTGTGTTTCTTTTCCTTTTACAGGATGGCATCAGGATCAGGATCTAGGGATGAGAATCAACAGGGCCATAACGGTGATAGTGGATCAGTACCCCCACACATCAGTAGTGAGGAGCGCATGATGATGATGATGCAGTCTATGCAGTCATTACAGGCACAGATGGCGTCCATGGTAGATAGGCAGAGTCAGGCTGCTGCAGTAGCATCACCTCATGTAGATCAGCAGGTGATTTTCCAGCCTAAGGAATCAGATCCTAATGCTCTTTTCGACAAGTTCCGTAAGCGAGGGGCGACTGAGTTCCATGGGATAGAGGATGCATTGCAGGCTGAGCAATGGTTGGAGCAGACTGAAGAGCTATTTGATACGATTGTGTGCAGTAACAAGCAGAAGGTAGTTCTCACAGCCTCTATGCTTCGGAGTGTAGCCAAGACATGGTGGAGGAGTGTTAAGACTTCATTTCAGACTATGCCCAGTGCCACAGTTTGGGAGACCTTCAAGCAGCAATTCCGTCGTAAGTTCATGCCTCTCCATATTCAGCGAGCCAAGGAAGTGGAATTCTTCAACCTTCAGCAGAGACAGATGCCAGTTGCAGATTATGTACACAGGTTTACAGAGTTGTCTCATTTCGCAGAGGATATGGTGAACACGGAGCATAAGAAGGTGACTCGCTTCGTCAACGGCCTAAATCCGAGACACAAACGCCACGTGGTTGCTTGTATGTGGCCGGCTACATTGGATGACGCTATTGACAGGGCTTATGATGCAGAGGCCATCTTTGAGGAGGAGCGAACAGAGGCTAAGAGGGCAGCAGGTTTCAGTGGTAGAAGTCAGTTCCAGAAGAAGTTCAAGGGTAAACAGGGCAGTTCGAGCAGTTCTCAGGTAGTTTGCGGTCACTGTGGGAAGGATCACCCCACCGACAGATGTTGGAGGAAGAGTGGGGCTTGTTTCGGGTGTGGCTCTACGGATCACAGGCGGGCCCAATGCCCGAGGTTTCAGTCCTCTCCACAGACGAGACACGTAGGATCTACAGCGCAGGGCAGATCTCAGCCAGCTCGCCCAGGTCAGAAGCAGAACCGCCAGACAGCCCGAGCCTATGCCGCTACGCATGAGGGCGCGGAGGAGGCCACGGTAGTGGAAGGTAAAATTTTAATTTCTGATGCAGAAGCTTTAGCTTTATTTGACTCCGGGTCTACGCGTTCGTACGTAGCACCCCATTTTGCTGTGCAGCTTCGACAGCGACCCACACCACTTCCATACTTGTTGCTAGTATCCACTCCGGTTGGTAAGCGGGTGGAGTGCAGTGTGTTTTACCCTCAGTGTGATGTGCGGATAGCTGGTCATCAGCTCCCAGTAGACCTCGTGTTGCTCACGACACTGGATTTTGATGTGATTCTTGGTATGGACTGGCTTGCGAGATATCATGCGTGTATCAATTGCTACAGCAAGGCTATTTATTTTGATTTAGGCAGCGGATTCCGATTTGAGGGCAGCCAGACGAAGTGCCCCAGGCGTGTGATATCTGCTTGTAAGGCAGACAGGATGCTTCGTAGGGGATGTGAAGGATTTCTTGCATTCATTTCAGAGAAGAAAGATCAGCGACAGCTCAGCGAGATTCCAGTAGTCAGCGAGTTTCCGGATGTTTTTCCGGAGGATGTGCCAGAGTTGCCACCAGTTCGGGAGGTAGAATTTGTTATTGACGTGGTACCAGGTACAGCACCTATCAGTAGAGCTCCATATCGTATGGCACCTGCAGAGTTGTTGGAATTGAAGAAACAGTTGCAGGATCTGTTGGATAGAGGGTTCATACGCCCCAGTGTTTCACCGTGGGGAGCTCCTGTATTGTTTGTCAAGAAGAAGGATGGCAGTTTCCGGATGTGTATTGACTACAGGCAGTTGAATAAAGTGACCATCAAGAACAAATATCCATTGCCTAGGATCGATGAGTTGTTCGATCAGCTTCAGGGTGCAGCTCACTTCTCTAAGATTGACTTGAGGTCAGGATATCACCAGCTCAGGGTGAAGGATGAGGATGTTCCTAAGACAGCTTTCAGGACTCGGTATGGACACTACGAGTTCCTTGTCATGCCGTTTGGTTTGACGAACGCACCCGCAGCTTTCATGGCATTGATGAACAGGGTGTTTACTTCCTTCTTGGACCAGTTCGTTGTGGTTTTTATAGATGACATATTGGTCTATTCGAAGACTGCTGAGGAACATACAGACCATCTGAGGAAGGCATTGCAGCTGCTTCGAGATCACAAGTTGTATGCAAAGTTGGCTAAGTGTGATTTCTGGTTAGAGCAAGTTGCATTTCTGGGTCATAAGATTTCTAGAGATGGATTGATGGTGGATCCGGCTAAGATTGAGGCAGTAGTCCATTGGCCCCGTCCTAGATCAGTGACAGAGATTCGGAGTTTTCTGGGATTAGCGGGATATTACCGCAGGTTCGTGCAGGATTTCTCAAAGATTTCAGCCCCGCTGACTCAGTTGACTCGGAAGAAGGTTCCGTATGAGTGGACAGAGAAGTGTGAGCGTAGTTTTCAGATGTTGAAAGAAAAGCTCACTACGGCGCCAGTGTTGACTCTCCCGAATGGTAGTGAGGGATTCGTGATTTATTCCGATGCTTCTCGAGTTGGACTAGGCTGTGTACTGATGCAGAATCAGAAGGTGATTGCCTATGGATCCAGACAGCTGAAAGAACATGAGAAGAACTATGCCACACATGACTTGGAGTTAGCAGCCATTGTATTTGCATTGAAGTTGTGGCGACATTACCTGTACGGTGTGAAGTTTGAGGTCCATTCCGATCATCACAGTTTGCAGTACCTGTTTGATCAGCATGACTTGAATATGAGGCAGCGAAGGTGGTTGGAGTTCATCAAAGATTACGACTTTCCGATCAAGTACCACCCAGGCAAAGGCAATGTAGTTGCAGATGCACTTAGCAGGAGGACAGACAGTCTTCAGGTGTTGGCAGGATTTTATATGCTTGTGCGTGATCAGCCTGTTGAGGTTCAGATGGTAGGTGGATTGGTGACATTAGCTACTACCATCGTGTTTCAGCCTGAGGTGATTCAGCAGATCAAGGATCGCCAGTTTGAGGACCCCCTCCTGGTGAAGTTCAGAGATCGGATTGCAGATCGACCTGATTTCAGCTTGGTAGATGGAGTTTTGTACTTCAGGAATAGGTTGTGTGTTCCCGCTGTGGATGAGCTGAAGGATAAATTGATGATAGATGCGCACGATGCCCGATATGCGATGCATCCCGGGAGTACGAAGATGTACCGGAACTTGAAAGATAGATTTTGGTGGAACAATATGAAGCGGGAGATCGCAGGGTTCGTAGCTAGATGTTTGACCTGTCAGAGGGTGAAAGCTGATCATCAGCGACCTCCAGGATCATTGCATCCATTGCATATTCCGCAGTGGAAGTGGGAGCACATTACGATGGATTTCGTCTCCGGTTTTCCGCCGACCAGTAGAAAGAACAATGCGATCTGGGTGATAGTGGACAGATTGACCAAGTCAGCGCATTTCCTTCCGTTCAAGAAAGGGATGACATTCACGGAGATGGCCAGGAAGTTTGTTGACGAGATAGTCAGATTGCATGGCACCCCAGTATCGATTGTGTCGGATCGAGACAGTCGTTTTGTCTCTTCATTCTGGAAAGCATTTCAGGAAGCTATGGGTACGAAGCTGAGTTTTAGTACGGCATACCACCCCCAGACTGATGGACAGTCGGAGCGTACCATTCAGACGTTGGAGGATATGCTCAGAGCTAGTGTGCTGAACTTTGAGAAGGAATGGGATACGCATCTAGCACTGTGTGAGTTTGCTTACAACAACAGCTTCCATGAGAGTATTGGTATGGCACCTTATGAGGCTCTATACGGACGCAAGTGCAGGACCCCAGTGTGCTGGGAAGAAGTTGGAACTAGAAGTTTCCATGGTCCGACGATCATTGCTGAGACGACAGAGAAAGTGCAGAAAGTGATAGAGAATCTGAAGATTGCTCGCTCCAGGCAGAAGAGCTATGCGGATACTCGGAGGAGACCTTTGGCATTCCAAGTCGGAGATTGGGTGTTCCTTAAAGTTTCCCCGATGAAGGGCACAGTTCGATTTGGTCAGAAGGGCAAGTTAGCTCCGAGATATGTAGGACCGTTCGAAGTCAAGAGCCGAGTTGGAGATTTAGCCTATCGGTTGACACTTCCAGTTGAGTTCTCCGGTGTTCACGATGTGTTCCATGTGTCGATGCTCCGTAAGTATGTGCCAGATCCGAGCCATGTGATTCGCTATGATGACATTCAGATTCAGCCTAATGCGACTTACGTTGAGCGTCCGCTTCGCATCGTTGGGACACGAGAGCAGATTCTCCGTACCAGGACTATCAGATGGGTTAAAGTGTTGTGGGAGCATCACGGTCCGGATGAGGCTACTTGGGAGCTAGAGGAGCAGCTAGCGCGCCAGTACCCCCAGCTCTTTGCGCAGGTAGGTAGTCATTCCGAGGACGGAATGATTCCTAGTGGGGGAGGATGTAACACTCCGATCCCCTTTGAGCCGGATTAGTGGCTCATTAGTGTGTGTTTTGTTTTGTTTATTCTTTTGGACTTGGTTTTGGGCCTTGGATAGGTAGTTGAGTGACCTTTGACCTGGAATAGGTAGTTCTAAGCCCTTTTTCGTAATTTTGCTTTTGCTTTGATCATGTCATCTTTGCATCATCTTGGTGTCAGCACGTGTATTTCGTTGAGCTCGACAATTTCCGTAACTGTGTCAGATCCGTTTGGAGTCAATTGGAGAAGTTAGACCTTCGTGTGACTTGAACTGTAATTAGTATAAACTTACCGGACTTTGACCTAAACCACAAAACCTATATATAAGTGAGTCATCTTACAGATGTCTCTCTCTTGCCCATTTCATTTGATCGACTGCATGCAAGGAGAATTCAGAAGCCACGTTCGTTCTCTCTCTCTCTCTCTCTCTTCTCTTTCCTTCTCTTACTCGAGTAGGATTTGGGTTCCCTTGTTTGATTTGGGTTCTTCTCCATTCTCTCATCTCTGTCCTTGCCTTAGGTAAGTGGGTTCTTTCCCAACTCTTTGTATTTCTTCTCCAAATTACATCTCCCATTTTCTGTTGCTTTGTCTTCATCTCATGCATGTGTGATTGCTTTGATTTGTTTTGAATTTAGTTGCTTGGAGCTTGATTTCAGAGGATTTGTCAGATTTGAGGCAAGTATAAGTACAGGTTTTGATAACACATATGGGTATTGTTTGATTGCTTGGATTCATTCTCATTCTCTTTAGAGAAATGTTTTACAGCCATTTTCTAAGCTATGAGAATCAGTTGAGCTTGTTTTATTCAGTTTCTGTACAAAAATTTCGTTTCTGTAATCTTCCCGAATTCGCGTCTGTATTGTACGGCTAAGCCGTAACCCTGTACGGCTTAGATTCCAGAGAGTGACAAATTCGAGTTTGTTCTACGGCTAGGCTACGGCTAAGCCGTAATTTGTCCTACGGCTGAGCCGTAAGCTAGCCGTGACCCAACCGTGACCCCAGCCGTGAATTTAATCTCTGATCAGTCGAAACTTTTCTGATATCAGTACTTCTACGGCGTGGATACGGCTAAGCCGTGAGATGCTACGGCTAAGCCGTGGATTGGTCTACGGCTAAGCCGTATACTGACTGTGGCTCAGCCGTGAGATGTATCAGATCAGAGGTGGAAAAGCTGACAGTTTAGCCGTGTTCTGAAGGGAACCACGGCTAAGCCGTAGTGCATATTACGGCTACGCCGTAGGATGCCACGGCTAAGCCGTAGGTCACCCATGGCTAAACCGTAAGACCTGTTAAATATCAGTTAAACTTAGGCTAATGGTGTGACCTTGTAGGGCTCAAATACAGGTTAACCATACCCGTAAACCGGCCCAAATGGATTCTTTGGAGCGCATGAATAGTCTGTTAGGCTGTGACTTATTCATGTGAGTGTTGCTCATTGTTAAGCACCTCCCCATGGGTGTTGGTTTAAGGGACTTCGATGCACATAAGGATTATATTGCAACACTAGGATGGCAACGGTGCATCGAATAACTTAAAACTACATCAACATGCACGGTTAGTGATAGTGATGCAACTAGATTAGACTTGGCTTGCAATGAACCTTGATTCCGTATTAATCTGAGATGCATTGCATATTGTTTATGGTTTTGCCCTCTGTTCTGTTAATCTATGTTATGCATTCCTCAGTCATTTTGCTTTCGTTCTGTATATCTGTATTATTCTTCGCTCTGTACTCTGTTTTGATCTATGCTATGCTTTGTATATTCTCTGGCTTTGTATATCTCTGATTTTTGGGTATTCCCTGGTGGCTCTGCCCAGAGGTTAATACGTGAGGATAAGATCCGGTCTTTGTCATCGGTGAGTCCAAAGCGGATAATCTCCCCTTTCTATGGATTTGATTTGATTGGTATTAGTCTGGCTCTACTCAGCCTCAGCCCTAGGATACCCGACGGGGTTACCTCTGGCGTAGATCTCTGTATCTCTGTTTTAACTGCAGTGTTGCTTTGTCTTGGGACCCCGGAACCCAGGAAACCGAGACCCGTTGTACCTTTGGCCTGGACAGCGGTGTTCTCCTCTGCTCTGCTCTGCTCTGCTCTCTTTTGGAGAGAACATGGTTAACGTAGTAGCCAACTAGTTCAGTATTCTATGTTTTGATTCACATATCATGTTTTACTTCTATGCACGATTTGCTTAGATTCCTAATATGGAACTCTGTATTTAATCTTCTGTCATTATTATATCCTCTTTGATACTATGCGTGTTTCACCCCTGTTACTTATATTTGCTGGATCGTTGTATTCATTCGTGTTGTCTGTGGTGTTGCAGGCACAGATACCTTGCCCAGCTCCCCGGCGGTCGAGGAGGCTGCAGGGGCGAGTGTAGAGGCACCCTCCGGTCTGGCAGAGTGGGCCTGATCACTTCTGCCAAGTGCGTGCATGCATACCAGTGGCTTTTATTTTGCGTTTTGGTTTTGAGAGCTTGTATTTGGACTTTGGACTTTGGACTTGTATTCTGTATATTTTGTGTATATTGATTTTGGTGTGTATTCGGTTATATCTCAGTGTATTTGTCTTTGTCTTTTCCGTTTCGTATTTGTTTTAGCTTCCGCTATATAATTTTATTTTTCTTTGTTGCTTGCTATGATATGTACAGCTTCCGCGTACGCTTAGTTCGCACGTGTTAGATCCCTTGTGTGCGTGCATCTGGACTGGGTTTGGGTGCACGTGCACGGGAGTACGTGTGTCACCGGTTTAGCTTTTCGCTAACCCCCGAATTCTGGGCTCGGGTCGTGACAATATAGTTCTGAATCTCATATTAAATGTGCTAAATATTGATATGTTAATTATTATGTATGAACTGTGCAAAAGTTCTGTGGAGGTTCAAAATTGGAGAGGACTCAATGCTAGGAGGTTGAATGCAGTTGTCATTGAAAATCATTTCACCCAAATCGTAAGGCGAGCCCATATCTACCATCATTTCTCTCAACTAAAAACAGATACCCTCTCTCCCTTTATAACCATCTTTCTCTATATCTCTCTCTCATTCTTTCTTAGCTTCTCTCTTTAATTTGATTGGGGTTTGACCTCACTTCATGAATTTTTAAGTAAATTTCCTGGCAGGGTATGCTTTTTTTAAAATATGTGCGTCACAATTAACGTGCTTATAATCATTCAAAAAAATAATAACGTGCTTATACCATCACCAAGCTCATTATAGGTGAAGCTCAATTCTCTTAGTTAGAATTCTAGTTTCCGGTTAGGGTCCTCACCTCATTGGTCATACAATATTATCATTCCATGGAGGAAAGTAGCCATGAAAGACTCACTTGTTTCTAAGAGAATACATAGGTTGGATTGTTGCCGTGTTTCACTTGTTTCTCTTGATTTTTGAGGTGTTTTTATAATTCTCTGAATGGATTATTCTTATTGTTTGGATGGTTCTATGTTTCTGTTTTACATTGTATAAATACCAACTGAATTAATACTACATTTATGATCAAAAGTAGAGCCTGTAGAATGTCTCTTTTTATCTGGTATGCATTTTTCTAAAAGAAGAGAAAAAAAGAACTAGTATTGTATGACCACAGCTTCAAATTCATGCGGCTCCATCTCATTAAACCCTGCCCTTTTCTCAAAGAGATCAAGAAGCAGACCCCTCCAGAAACCCTCTAGCATCCCCCATAGCCTCATAGTTGAGAACAACCCCAACAATGGAGATGATGGTGCTAACAACAAGAAGCCATCAGCACCTGATAATAGTGGTGGATTTGAAGGGGATACTGCTATTAAAGGAGCCATCTTGGTTGGCCTTTTGCTTCTGGGTGTTGTTAGGAGGTTTGCATCTGTTGGGTATATTTATAAAAATTAGATTAATGCCTTCCTCACCCAGTTGTTCAGTTTTATTGAAGGTATATTTTGTGAGAAATGGAACCCAGTTTGAGATTCTCCTTGATTTTAGATTTTAGGCTATATATATGTTGTGCTATTGGTATGAATTGGGAAAAAAATGAGCTTTAGATCTTATTAAACTTGTTTTCAAATTAAGTTAATTGGGTGCAGTCTGGTTTCTATGGATAGTGTCTTTTTTCTTTTTCTTCTACTTGATTTGATTGAGCAGCAATTGTTAAGTGAAATGTTGCTCATATAAATTGAGGTTTGTTTACTTGCTTATGTAATTCTAAGGTAGTGTAGGAATGCTGGAGCAATTGCAAATGGTGGAACCCAAAACTTGTAGTGGATGTAAATTTAATTTTTGGATAGTAACAAAATTGCATTCTAGTTAAGAAAAAAAATGAATTCTAGTTAAGAAAGGTTACTAGAATCTATATAAATGTGTACTCCTTGTTCACCTCCTTTCTTTTCTATTTTCAAACCCCATCATAGTCACAACTACTAGTCAATTCTCTAGTTTGTACTGGTCCTAGTTACTGAAATGAAAGTGAGAACTCAAATGGTGGGCAAAGATGGTTTTCATGCAAATCAAAAGACTATGATTGCCGAACTAGCATTTTGCAACCTATTGTAGTAATTACACCCTTGATTATCACCTTCCTGTCAGCTTCTATTGTGCAACTTAATTCTAGCTATGAGAGGTTGACAAAAATACCAAGACCAGTAATTGGTGCATAGCATACATGGTTCACATCAACATAGACAATGCTTTTATATTAGTTCCAAATTGCAACAAAATTGATGGCCATTTCTTCCACTATATCAAATATTTGGAATTAATATAAAAGCAATGTATGCAATTTGGATAGAGAAGTAACCATCAATATAAAAACAAATTGCAATAAAATCGTTTTAGTGTTACTAACCATCAATATAAAAACAAAATTGAAACCAAATCATATCAGTGTTCTCTATCCCAAATGAATCTAGGCAATTAGCACTGAAATGATTTGGAGCAGCAAAGGTATTGCAATATGGGTAAGATTCAAATGCACCCAAAGTTTATATCTCGATCATTGGATGTTACACCCAGAAGAGGGGTGTTCAGAAAACTTATAGACATGTTCTCTCTCTATGTGTGTAACACTCCCACCTAACTTAATCAGGTTTAACGACTAATTAATGATGAATTAGTTGGTGTTTGAGTTTTGCCTTTGTTTCGGTTTCATTCCAGGTCATGGATAGGTAGTTGGGTTGAGTTTAACCTGGATTAAGAAGGTATGAGCCCTTTTTCATAAATTTAGATTTTGCAAGACATTGTCATTCATGCATCATCTTGGTGTCAACACATGTCTTTCATTGAGCTTGTCACTTTTCATAACTACCTCGTATGCAATAGATTTCGTTTGCTTCCGTTGGACCCTTATTTGACTTGAACTGTAATTAGTAGAAACCATTAGACTTTCCTCCATTTTTTTTATTCTTATCCTTATATATATATCTCCACCGACCCTCTCTTTCTCTCAACGCTCTTCTTCTTCTCCTCTCAATTTTCTTCTTCCTTCTTCGATGCTCAACTCTTCTTTCTCCTTCTTCTTGATCAAGCCAAGCAAGGGGGATTCTGTGCACTTCATCTTCACTTCTTTCTCGTATGGCTTAAGGTGCGCTTGGGTTTTTGGTTTTCTTCTTCCCCTTCTTCTTCCCGTCAGCCACGGCATGTGCTCATTGTCTCTCTTTTTTCTCTCATGCATGGTAGATTAGAATCGTGTTTGGACGTCGAATTTGAGCCCAAGGACAACCGTTTGCTTATTAGAACTCAATAGAGGCAAGTATAAGCATAATTTGATTGAACACATGTCAGTATATGGTGATTGCTCTTGGTCTCGTTTTTGCTTGTGCATGTGTGTGGTGTGAATTACAGCCTTTTTGCCTTGTGTCGTCTTAATAATTGTTGTTTTCATGACTACAAGTATTCAATTTAGTTCAGCCGTTCTGAAACAGGGCAGGTTGTTTGACCGATCGGGCTTCAGAGTCGACCGATCAGACACAGCCAGAACCGAAATTTGACCAGTAGGGCTTCCTGACCGACCGATCAGCCCTAAAGTGTTCTGCTTTAGGAGATTACGTATGTACACCGACAACTTTTGTATTCATTTCTATTCTTCGACCTTTCACACCAACCAAGGAATCTTTTAGGCTACATTCCCAGGCCCTGTGGCTCATGAATTATTTAGGAAAGTCTTTCTAGAGACCTCCAATAAAAGGTAGGTATAAATTGGACTTGATAGGGCCTTCACTGTAGAATATTGGTGACCCTTAACTTGCCCACTGGAATACGAGAATCACATGAATAGTCTTGAGGGCTGTGACTCATTCATGTGTGTCGTTTAGTGTTAAGTACCTCCCCATGGGTGTTGGTTTAAGGGACTTCGATACACTTTCCTAAACACAATGCCACACTTGAGAAAGAAAACTGTGTATCAAATAACTTAAAACTACATCATCATGCACGGTTAGAAACATTGGATGACTAGATTAGTGTTGGCTAGTAAATGTTCTTAATTCGAGTAAAAATGAGTTGCATGACATCTTGATTCGCGTTTATTGGCCTCCACTATTCTGTATAGTTTGTCTAGTTTCGATATGCTCATTTGCTATGATAAATTTGTTTTGTTTGACATGTTCACTATGTTTCCGTTATGTCTGACCCGTTATGCTTGTATGTCCAGTATGATATCTTGAGCTTTGTACGTATGAGTTGAACGTATGCTTGGAACGTATGATATATGTTTGATATGATATGCACGCTTAACTCAAGTTCTTGTATATGATTAACTCCATATGGTCAGGCACTATTCAGCCTCAGCCTTAGGATACCCTGACGGGGTTGAATTTGGCGTAGTATATATGGCACCACTGCAGTGAGTTTATGTCTTGGGGCGTCCGGACCCCAGGAACCTGAGACCCATTCGTACCCTAGCCCGGTCGATGGTGTTCTCAGTATATATGTAAGATCCCTTTTTGGGAGCATATGACATATGTAGTAGCCACCCAGTTATGTTCACATCATATATACATTGATTCTAATAGCATGTTTTATCTAACTGCACGACTGCCTAGTATACGAAATTGAAACTCTATGATTTATTCGTGATCACTTATTCTACTAGATACAGCATGTGTTAACTTGTTGTTGTTTATACTTTGCTGAATCGTTATATTCATGAGTTGTCATTAGTGTTGCAGGCTCAGATCCCTCAACCGACCCCTCATCAGTCAACCAAACTCCAAAGGAGACCCCCGATGTCCCATTAGGACTAGAAGAGTGGATGTGATTACTTCGTCGGAGAGCGACAATGTCATACATGCATATAGATCTTCCTTATGTTAGGATCTCAGTGGAATTTTGGGTTTATTCATGAGCTTTATACTTTGTATGTTGGCCCATTTTGTATCACTCTGAACATTATGTAATCTCTTGTATATATATTCTTTTGTTCTAGTGTATGTCTTTTGTTATGCAATTATACCTACAGCTTCTGCGTACATGTATTGGCACGTGTGAAATTCCCTTATGCGTGTGCATTTAGACTAGGTTTAAGTGTATATGCACGGGAGTACGTATTTCACTGGTTAGGTTTTTAACTAAGCCCCGATTTCTTGGGCTCGGGTTGTGATAATGTGTGTGTGTAATATTGTTGCTAGTTTTGTTAAGCCATTTAAACTTACAATTTGTTTGATGATTCCCCTTTTTTTTATTATTAAGATGATAGATTTGGGTTCCTTTTACTTTTGCAACTGGTCGTTGGAGCTCTTCTTTGAAATCAAACCGTACAAAAAAGAACTGTATTAATGACAGTCCCATTTCATTTGACAACTTTGCCTAATGACATGACTAGTGTTAGGTTGATCACATGTATACGTATGAAGCTATTAGAATATATAGGATTGAATGAATAGGAAATAAAGAAACAAAAGAGAAATATGAAGTGTTTATGTTTTAACATTTCATGATATTATTGAAGATAAATTTGAGAGCATATTCCCCTAAATTTCATTTATTGCTCGAGATATAAATCTTATCAATCTTCTCACCATGTTTTGTTCTTACAATTTTTTTTTATTTTTTGCTATGTTTATCTCATGTTTTAGTAAAATTTTATCAATTTTCTACTATTGTATGTGCATCATCACCAGCAAAGTGTTCTTGGTTTATGCCTTTCATTTATGAGAATCTCAAGCCCCAATTATGGATAAGAGTTGGATGAAACTTACTAACAGATGAAGCCAGCTGTACCAGTATGGGGTTAAGTCATTCATTGAATTTATAATGGCCAATTCAGCAAAGGATAACAAGATTCGTTGCCCATGTATGGACTACATGCACTTTGAGTGGCACACTAGTGAAGTCATGGAATATCATCTGGGCTTGAGGGGGTAGACCCAGGTTACATGACTTGGTTGCACCATGGGGAACCTGTACCTGTGAATGAGGCACACACACTGGATGATGACCAATATGACGAGGGTGAAGATGTTGGAGATGGAATAGGATGCGATGAACAAATTGAGGATCAGGATGACTTATTTGACATGTTTGAAGATTATTACATGGGGAATATCAGGAATGATTAGCTGGGTAACTTGCTTGATAGTGCCAAGAGTGAGAATGTGTAGAACTTGGAGAAATTGCTCACTAATGCAGAACGTGAATTGTACCCCGACTGCAAAAACTTTACTTTGTTGTCGTTTATGATTAAGATGCTTCACTTGAAGGTGTTGAACAAGTGGAGCAACAAGTCATTCGACATGCAGTTGGCACTTTTGAAAGACTTTTTACCAAAAAGTTATCACACTATTCCATTTTCCCTTTACGAAGCCAAAAGATTTTTACGTGACTTCGGTTTGGGGTATGTGTGCATTCATGCCTATCGATATCATTGTGCACTTTTCTGGAAGAAGAATGCAGCTCTAGAAAATTGTCTGGTGTGTAAGGAGTCTAGATACATGCTCAATGATGGAAAGGGTAAAAAGATCCCCCACAAAATATTGCGATACTTCCCGTTGACACCCAGATTGAAGAGATTTATATGTCTAGAAAAACAGCTACAGATATGAGATGGCACAAGGACAAATGTGTAGAAGATGGGTTATCAAGGTATCTGGCCGATAATAGTGAGTGGAAGCAATTTGATCGGAAGTATCCAAAGTTCGCTCGAGAGCCCCGAAATGTGAGGCTAGGGCTGGCCACTGATAATTTTAACCCTTTTGGAAACATGAGCACCTCCTACAGTAAGTATCCCGTCATAGTCATGCTCTATAACCTACCACCGTGGAAGTGTATGAAAAAGCCATTTTGCATAATGTCCTTGTTGATTCTTGGACCAGAGGCCCCAAGAAAAAAGATTGATGCCTACTTGCAACCATTAGTTGATGAGTTGAAAGAGTTGTAGGAAGATGGCGTATTTACTTATGATGCCTCAATTAAACAAACTTTTAAAATGCATGCAGCTGTAATGTGGACCATTAATGACTTTTCTGCATATGGTAACTTGTCTGGGTGGACAACTAAGGGTTATTTGGCATGTCGCACTTGTAACAAGGATGTATCATCAAAAAAGTTGAAAGGGAAGATAGCATACATGGGTAGTCGTTGTTTCTTGGCTGAGGACCACCTTTGGTGAAGGAGTAAGCTCTTTAATGGTTAGATCGAGAACCGGTCAAGACCTTTGGAGTTATCAGGGGAACAAACACTGGAGCAACTAGATTCCTTAACTTTTAGATAGTTAAGGAAGCATCCAAGCACCAGGAAAAGGAAAAAGCCTCATCCTGTACTGGATTGGGCAAAGAAAAGCATTTTGTTTGAGCTACCATACTGGAAGAATTTGAACCTTCGGCACAACATTGATGTCATGCAACTAGAGAAGAAACATGGCTTCTATGAGTTCTTAAAATAGATTAAGTTTTCAGATGGCTATACAACAAACATCTCAAGGTGCATGAGCACCAATGGTGGTAAGTTGATTGGCCTAAAAAGTCATGATTGTCATGTCCTCCTGTGGCAGTTTCTTCCAATTGGGATGCGTGGTTACCTTGACAAGAATATATGTTCCACATTGTTTGAATTGGGAGATTTCTTCCAAGAGCTGTGCTTGAAGACATTGAAAATGACGAATCTTCAAAAACTAGAGGATTGCATAATAATCATACTTTGCAAGCTAGAAAAGATTTTTCCTCTAGCATTTTTTGACGTGATGGTCCATCTAGCCATTACTTGCCTCGCAAGGCTATGCTTGTAAGACTAGTGCAATATAGATGGATGTACCACATTTGAAGGTAATTATTAGTGTCTCGGGACTCGTATGAACTCAAAGTCCAATTTTTGTTTAATTGTTTGGTATAATTAATATACTTTTGTGTTGCTCTCATGTATGAAGGCAACTCGGGACTCTGAAAGGTTATGTTACTAACCGAGCTTGCCCAGAGGGTTCGATCGCAGAGGCTTATGTGGTCAAAGAGTCTCTTACTTTCTGTTTAATGTACCTAGGTGAGATCGAAACTATATTTAATCGTGGTGAAAAGAATGACGATGGAGGTGAGCGTGGCCCAAGATTAA
This sequence comes from Sextonia rubra, assembly GCA_037013555.1. Lineage (NCBI taxonomy): Eukaryota > Viridiplantae > Streptophyta > Magnoliopsida > Laurales > Lauraceae > Sextonia > Sextonia rubra. The sequence goes on from JASUAD010000007.1 coordinate 1,787,795, forward strand.
AGGTTTACACACTGTGTGTCAGTCCATATGCATGAATCACAAGGGCTTATGAAGTGTCTCAAGAGGAACGTGACATAGGTCATAGGCTTATCTTGCATAATAGCTTCGAATTAGATGACTATTTAGAGTACATATCTATCTTTAATATAGTGTATGTGTACCTTTAAATTTTGTCCACGACTGTTCAATAGTAATTAAGATGGTATTATTGAATTTCTTGTTTATATGTAGGGAACATAAGTATTTGTTAGATAGTCAAGGTGTATGTGACATCACAAAGAGACAACAAGAAGAATTTCCTATATGGTTTAAAAATCGGGCAAGATATAGAGATCTGTTTCCAAGAACTATACCTTATTCATCTATACTTGAATCAATATTAACATATGGTACTTGTCTCACGATATTTTCATAGATGAATCAATTACGAGGTTAAGGTTCACTAGAAGCAACTGATTATTTGTGCTCATTAGCCAATGGCTCTCGTGCGATAGTGGATATATACTCTAGTTGTTACTGTAACCGCATTAGATACCATGCCAAAGACAGAGAATATCGTCATATGACTCAAAATAGTGGGTTGGTTGTGAAAGGGGTCCATGAGGGACATACAATTGACTTTTACAGTTACTTGTGTAATGTATGGGAACTTCATTATATGTATGAGCGTCGGGTTTTTTTGTTCTAATGTCACTGGTATAACACCGGTAGTAACAGGATAATGCGGAATGATGGACATTGCATAAAAATTGATGTAAAAAGTCATTGGTACAATGAAGACTCCTTTGTCCTACCGAGTCAAGTGCAACAAGTTTTCTATGTGAATGATACAAAATATGGTGAACATTAGAAAGTTGTACAACAAGCCAAACATCGAGGAATATGGGATGTGCCAAAGCTGGATGATGTAAGACCCAATAATGTTGAATTGCTCGATCCCGATGATGTGTTCCAGCAGGAAGAATCCACCGAGGTTATTCCAATCATTGAGGATGATCCTGTTATGCTCCCTTTATGTAGGAATGATATTACTCCTGAAATTATTCCAAGCAATGGGGTTCTAGAACAGCTTGATAAAGATGACGAGGGTGATTTGATCTTCGATGATGAAGACAAATGTGATGGGGAGCCTAACAATGATGAAAAAGAAGAGCTACATGATCATTCTGATTTTGATATAAATCCTGATATAGAACCTTGATGTAATGACTTATTATTAATGAATTCACTTCTTTTTCCCATGAGCTAATGACAGTTTTCCAAACTCAAGTTTGATCGTTAGACCCAGATTTTGTGGAATTCTGGGCACACTAAACCAGTGTAGGGAATATAATAGTCATCCTTTCGAACTTCAAAACCTTCGTCAAAGTTATAAATCCGTTTGTAGGTTCTTACTTACAAAATTCAAACCTCAATGTTGGAGTGGAATTTGGCTCCCATGCAATACAAGGTGGAACAACAATATAAACAATTGAAAATTAAGAACAATCCACGTTCTTTATCCCTTATACCATCAACTTCTAAATAAACCTATTTCCCAGCATTAACAGAGCATAGATCAGATGTTAACACCAATTTAAAAACTACCTCATCAAACAAAGATGAAATACATTTTAAGAATTCTTCTACAAATGAAAGCTAGGCATGCCTCCTAAACGTGATATATTCTTATATATCTGATGATTTACTAATCATTACTATTTTGCTATTCCATCCATGCCTCCAAACATATCACTACATCGTCTACAACCACCAGTAGACCTACACTGGATGTACCTATCCTCCGTACCCAGTCAAACACACCTACACTGGTAGCATCTACCACCCATACCAGCACCAGCAACACAGGTAAGTGACATTTAAATCTAATACATTCACATGCACAGACAATGTAGCTAAGTTACATGTTTTTGTTGGTCTTGGCTAGGTTCAAATCTGAAACGGGTACTTAGTAAGTCATGTGGGAAGGGCACTGCATGGCTTTTGAGAGAGAATGGAGGCCAGAAGCTCCCTGTAGCGATTCTTGATGGGGTCAATGCACCAGTTGGGCACTGTGCCAACAAGGTGGCTAGTCAAATTGGTATAGAAATTTGTTTGTCGGCACTTGTTAAGGGAGTGATGGTGTGGGATCAGATTGATGGTGGGACTAAGGCTTCAATCATACAGGCAGTCCTGGTAATTACATATTGGATCCATTTAAATAATTGGACTAAATTTTCTTTAATTAACAAACTAAATTAGATTAGAAATCTAAAACACAATCGAAAACTTCCTAGTGTTAAACAAATCTAAAAAAAAATATTCATTTACTGCTGAAATCATAATTCTAAGATGCATGAATGAGTGGAACCTACAAGGCTATGGCACATGAGACAAAGGAAGTGCCCTTAAACCTCCAAAAACCAGTTTTAAAAGACTGCTTTAAATCAATTTCAGATCTGAATCCTCCTCTATTTAAGGGCAGAAACTCGATTGTAAAACAGTCCTTCAATTAGTTGCATGGTTCGGGCATAATGAAACTTACTCTGTTTGTATTTTTACCCGTAACTAAGCTTCAAATCTGGACTAATTTATATAAGTTTTAATTCTGAAATCCAATTTGTTGGCTTAGACATTAAAATAAGATATATGAAAACATGTTTAAACAACACTAAATCAGTGTGCAAACATGAAAGTTATATGCACGATTGGATGCGTGCCTAGGATGACTTCAAAAATCAATGCTCAAAGGGTGGTTTTAGAGAAGTTTTTGATTCAATTAAGTGCAGGAAAAATCCAGATGGGATGTATCTCAAATAGTCCTCAAATATCATCACTTAATTATGTGTAATACTTGGCTAGATCTCACTAAGTTTGATTCTGTTCTCCTCACTATTTAAGATCGAATTCTAAGCTGTTAACAGGTATGATTGAGTTCTAATTTTACTTTTAGAAAACTACTTAAACCGTTCAACACACACTCAATTGTAAGCATACCCAAATTTGCCATGAAGTTGGACCAAGAGAATTCAAATTTCTAGACTGGTTTGCACAATAAAATTGAATGAGATCTTCATCTGATTTTAAAGTTTCCAATACGAATCCAACGTCCAGCATAAATAGTGCAAGACGTGCACTGATTTGTTTGTTTAATTTGGCTAAAATAGTTCCACCATTAGGTATGGTTGTGGGCTGTTTTCAGCACATTAATGTTTATCAAACTTGAAACCTAGTTTCTAAACTTAATACTATGCCCAAAATGGCATTAACCATGTATATAGGATAAGTTTGATATTGCAGAATATGACGAGAATCCAAATGTATGATCAATAATCAATAGGAAGTGCCAGGAGAGGTATAGGGATTGGTGCTACAACATGAGGAAGCACTACGTACAGCTACTGGAGGATGGTGTTGACCCATATAGCAAGCCTTTACAAAGGGTTACAGAGCAAGCATGGAGGTGGTTGATTAATGTCGCTTGGAAGGATTAGAAATTCTTGGTAATATTGTATAAAATTTTCTATTTATTTTATTTGATATCATCTAGATTAATATTGAAATTATATTTTAGAAACGATGTGAGAAAAATCGCGAGAACCGGAAGTGCTTACCTTACAATCATACCATGGGGTCAAGATCCTTTCCAGCTGCGATGTCAATTAAGGTGACTTGAATTAAAGTTCCCATATTTCTTACTTTCGAGCATGATGTATACATATATAAGCTAATGTTCTAAAAGTAATGGAATCAGGCGGCTGAGAATAATGGTGAGAGGCCCCATATTGCAGACTTCTTTAAGGAGTCTCATTGGAGAAAGAAGATGAATGATTGGATAGCCCCAGTGTGTGTCGACAAACATGTACGTCTGACAAAAATTGGTCATTAGTCATTACATATCTTTATTCCCACATAAAATACTATTTGGGAAAAGAACCTAATTGCTTAAATCTTGAGTTGGATGACAAGCACAGTTCGAAAAGCTACGTGACCAAGATTCTTAGATAGAATCGTCCTAAGAGATGATGCAAGAGGAGATGGCTATTGAGGTGCTTGGGAGTAAGAAAGGTTACATGCGGGGATTCAGAGTCGGCCCGAAGCCCCCTAACTATTCCTCACGTACTTGCATTGCATCACGGGCACATGATCAAGCCATGCAAACCCTCATGGAGGAGCTAGATTCACTAAGAGGGTTGACCCAGATCCAACAAGCACCGATTGAGGCAGAAAATAAGAATTATGCGGATCTCGAGTCCTGAATGTGGGCGCAAATGGAGCAGATGATGAGGAACATGCTTGCGACTGGTGGAGGGGTGCAATCATCTGCTGGCGACCAGCGATCCACCTTTTTTGGTGAGTACATTTAGGTAGATTTATTGGTGTTATAAATTCTCTTTTAGATCATGTTTACTCTCATCATGGACTCCTCAAATTGATTAATACATATCAGCACATGCTGACAATTGATTAAATAGATCATGACTTGCATACCATGGATGACTAGATCCTGTCCAAGTCATTAATCACGTCTTTAATAAAAATTTTCATTTCAATACAAAAAATCAAGCTTGTGCAAGTTGTCAAACATTCATGGAAAAAATATCATTAGAATCACCATTAATCAACCGCATTGCTATGAGAGAGTTGGTGGCATCTGAAGGATGGTAAGGGTCCCAAAAGACATACTTTGACTGGTCAGGACACACTATAGATGATGGGCCACAAGGTACCAAACCTCCAAACCTCCTAGCAGTTTTGCAACACGTAGAAGTGGTGAATTCGAAACCTAAAAGTGTAAAATTAATTTTTGTCCATAAAAGACTTTTTTAACTACTGAACCTCACAAAAATGTTCAATGAAGTTAAAGAAATCAACTTCCAGTCAGAAAGACTAGTTTATAGATAAACAAGATTCCACACATATGGGCCCTATGGTAACAATGGGGCATTGATTTCTGATGGCCTCTCCATGCATGGGGAACACACACAAATAAATTGGACTAGTGAATAATACATTCCAATGACAAAGGCAGAAAAAAGTTTGAAGACATTTTTGGAGCAGCCCAACACAGGTAGGGTCATAAGATCACTGAACCATGGACTTCACATGTATGGAATGCATATACATACCATAGCCGTCGAAGTTCTTAATGATGTCCCAAACAATGTGGTGAACATTTGTGTAGACAAGAAAAGTGCCTTCAAAGCTTGAGCTTAGCTCCAGTACAAGACTCTTCAACCTCTCATTGAAGATCTGCGCGAGTTGACTAGGATAGCAACACAGTTGTCTCCTGCTATTGGTTTGAAATCACTTAAATATGGAATACAACTTATGGGTCTAATATTTACCACAATGACCTTTCTAGCACCCAAATTATACAACTTGTGCAAGAGAAAGGAAAAAGTAAGGTCCAAAAGAATTAGATTGCACCAGCATATGTTGGAAAAAAACCAAATATTATGTCATAAGAACTGGTATCCTCTGTGATAGACATCAATTCAATCAGCTGGGCCTACCTTTTTTAAAGCTTTCCCTATTAGTTGTGCTATAGTCAGAATAGGATATACTATCAGATTGATCATGAATAAAATATAAAGTGCACACAGGATCTGGATTCTATGTTAGAGATATGAAGCATCTAACTGAAACAAGTCTATCAAAACTTGTATGTAAACTAGTTATAAATTGATACAGAGAATACCATAGGATAAATATAACAATATGTTTTCCAATACGATAACTTAATAGCTCATCCTGCTTATTAATCGACCAAAGCTTTCGTGTATTCAATTACTTCTTTGGCTATTGTCCTTGTTCTGTGCAATCCATCAAATTGATACACATGTTGGAAACAGTGACAAATAACCAGACTTGTAAATTGAGAATATAGAACAAAAATTAGAGCACAACTAGTCTGTGCATAAAAACAATACTAAACATACAATGGTTAAGAAGAACTAGAAGAAGCACTCTGTTTTTCTCCCAAAATTCTATGTTTTCTGGTGCTTGTTAGAAACCACCCGCAGATTAGTCAAATTTAGGTTAAAAAATTGGTCCCTGATACCAAAGTGATTTCTAGCACATCAGATGAACAAATTTCAGAACTAAAACTTGACTGTAGCAGGACCATTGCAATTGAATTCTATTTACCAAAGTGATTTCCTGCACATTAAATGGAAAAGCTTCAGTGGGAATTCACACTTTTCTTTGTTTTCTTGCAGTCTTTTTTCTATTTATTCTTTTCTTCCTGGTTTGTTTCTGTCTTTCTTCTTGTTTTATTTGTGTTTCTTTTTGTTTTAGATTTCATCCTCTACCACTACAAGTTGCTGAAGTGCCCATCTTTTTGCATCAGTATGCATGATATCACTTTAAACAAATTGTGATGCTCTACCAAAAAAGCTTTAGCATTGGTTTTCCTTTCAGCTATATCTTTTTTATGGAAAGCAACGATTGAAGAAATGTTGATGTGGGCTAAGAAGAGATATAGAAGAAGAAACTTGAAATTCAACCAATGTAGGAAGGAAGATAAACATAGATGAGAGTATGGCTCTATCTCTTTTCATTAACAAAATAAGCAATCAAAGCATGCTACCACATTCTCATACTTTCCTTCTTCTTTCAGACTCTTAAAAGCAATTAATTATCATAACTACCCACCAAACTACACTTCCACAACTTACAAAACAAAGTATAACTACGAAAATGGGGATTGTTCAGCTTGAAATATGGATTAAATGGTGAGGCTTCAGCTTCTAACCCATATACCATTGGAAAGGTCTTCGAGTCTGCTTTCCAATGCATTGAACGGTGTGCAATTTGGAACTTCCAACCCTGAGTTATGGCTAGAATACCAAAATGTGTCTGTGCAGGATTTTACTGCACAAGAATACATATTGCATTTACTCTTTGGCACTACATCAAATGTTTAAAGGAATTCTTCGTTCTCAGTCAAAATCAACTTAAAATTTTGATTCATTTTTTGGGAGTTCACACTCATTCACTCCACTAACTATCTCAACGTAATATTTTACCATAAGTTCGTAGGTATGCACTACATATTATATACTTTTGTGATTATCTGTATATGAACAACTTAAATGGGCATATCTGAACATGAAACTGTAATTTTCTATATTTTTGTCTTCTTTTTACAAGTTTGTGGTTCGTATATTTAATGTACATATGACTTTATCTGTAACAGTTAGATACAGTCCCCTTTGTCTTTTAACATCTGTACCAATTATCTTAAACTTGGGTTTATAATCAATACCTTGTTCTTGGTGAAACCCTTCAACCACGAAACGTGCCTTGTGGCGAGCTATCCACCCATCAATGTTGTTCTTTAATTTGTACAACCAACGATAGCCTACTACGTGTTGAGATGGAGTGTAGGGAACTAAAGACCAAGTACCTTGTCTTTGAAGAGTAGAGAACTCTTCTGACATTGCTTTTCTCCATTCTTCATACTTAGATGCTTCTGTATAAAATGTTGGTTCTTTACTATCATAGTAGATATGTGAGGGTAAAGTAATTGGGTGCTTAATAGTTAACAGGACCTTCTTTTTACTCCTGTATGTGCTATTCTTAGGCCTTTCCCATTGCCAACACGTGAGACTGCAGCCAACCTCTTTATATGTGCTTGATTTCCTAGACATAGTCATTAATGGACAGTGATCCTTTTTTTATGGATTGGAGTTGGGTTTTAAGCTGGATGATGTGAGAATGAGAGAGAGATGCAAACCTTCATTCTAGAGCAACCCAAACATCTCTTATTGTCTTCAAACCAACAACAAGTATAAGTACAGATTTTGAAAGTGTTGCATTGATCCAACACAAGACATTTTGGTCCGTTGAATCCAGACATTATATAGTGCTGATGTGGAACAAAGACTAGAATAACATAGATGAGTGGATTTGCAACTAATTCAGTGAGACATCTATATTGCAAGTTTTCAATGCATCTAACAATTAGGTTCTCCACTTGCGACTTCTCTCTTACTGGCATTTTACTAGAGAAAGCTTTGTTAGAAGAAATCAACTTTGTATTTCTATTTTTTTTTAATTTTAAGGAGTCTTTTGAATAAAATAGAGATGTTGAAGGCAACTAACTTAATTTATTCTGAATTGGATCATTTCTCTTTTTAATGACAGTCAAACCCATTGAAGGTCTTATTGGAAAGAGAAAAGGGATGGAGAAGGTCCCTCTTTGAGAAATGGAAATGAAAGAGATGAGGATTTTGAAATTGCGAGTTATTGAAATGGGCATAAAGGAAAGAGATGGGGTTTTTTGAAACCAAGAAAAAACAGTAAAAGGGAAGGAAGAAGAGAAAGAAAAAAAGAATAAAAATGTGATAAGTAGAGGAAAAGAAATGCCTATGTGAATGCTCAAAGTTTCGTGCTTCAAGTTGTTTAATTTGATGGAGGTGGTTTCCATATCTATATTCACGACCAATCTAAACCCATTAACGATTTGAACTGAAAAGTAGCATCCGTTCCATGACATTCTCATTGCTTAACACATGTGTGAAGTATAATAAAACAATGACTAAGTTTGTATCCATTTTGATGGAATTCATTTTCTCTTTTGTCATTTTCTCTCTCTCTTTTTTTTTTTTTTGGTTTGATGCTAATAGTTCTAATTTTTAATGAGGCATGAATTATATATCAATTATGTTTATTTTCTAATATACCTATATTAGTTATGTCCTTTAATGATATATAAGTTTCATTTGTTGTGTAGATTAGCGATAGATAAGGATCTTTAAGATGCGATTGCAGAGCTGTTTCCATTTTGTTGAATTGTTTGGCCACATAGACTTTTGGGGGATGTTAAGTTGGACTTTTATACTAATTTATGTTTATATATTGACATTTGCAGCACAGTAGACTTTATCATATATATCTATTCGAATGGTTGTTAATTTGAATTGAATTTTGTGATTTTGGATGTTGATGCTTACTTGAGATGAAATTAGATAGCCTCATGTTTTTTAAATTAATAACAGGTTATGCAGAATAGAATGGAATCGAATTCGAAACAGGTTATGTAGAATGGAATGGAATTTGAAACAAGTTATGCAGAATGGAATGGAATTCGAAATAGGTAATGTAGAATGGAATGGAATTGGAAACAGGTTTAGCATGTGAAAAAAAAAACATTTGGCGATGAACACTCCCGTCACTAAAACCCGGGCATACATTTTTGGCGTCGATCATAATTCGTCCCAAAAGCTTTTTAGGGAGCACTGAAGTCGTCCCAAAACATTTCCAGGTCTCTCACTTGAACATAGATCTAGCGATATTAACTTATTTTTATCGACAACTAATGTCGTCGCCAAAGGATAGTCGAGATCAACTCTCGCTCACTATTTGACAACGTACTTATCTATTGCGACACCAATCAGAGACGAATATAATTGTAACAAAAGGTCTAATTTTTAGTGACGATTAAAACAGTTGTCTCTGTAGGGTTTCTTAGACTAGGGTTCTGCGATGAAATAGCGAACGAGTTTGTGTCCGTCGCCAAAAGTTTTTGGCAATGACATTAATTGGTTTAGTGACGTCATATGTTGTCGCCAAAAGCAGATTTTCTTGTAGCGAGAGGCTAAACAAAAGTTCTTTGGCTTTTCACTATTATTCACTGAATAAATCTTTTCTTTTGCTTTTTCTGGAGTTCTTATAACTTTGGAAAAGGATAGCTTTATAGCTTGATGGGTGGAATTCTGCTGAAGAATTGCAATATAATCAAATTACTGCCAAAATTTGATATAAATCATTCGAGAGAAAACTTGAGTGCTGAAGTCTATTTCTTTCTAAAAATTCCATTTCAGAATCCATGGAATATTATGCCGATGATAAAAATGCATGGTAACATACGGTTCAGTTGCAAGCTGTAGGTGTTGACAAGGGGTTTTTTCTTCCATTTTGAGAGAGGCTTTAAAGGATGCAGAATAGGTTTCATAGATAGGAAGAAGTGCTGGAGGAAGGATGTTTTTATTAGCACCAAAAGGAATCCAAAATTGTGTGAAGAACCACATAGGGATTTTGTTGTCATGGGGGTTTGATTTGAATCAATGAAGCAAGAATGCTGGAATGATGGGTTTTGATAATAGAGGATTACTTCCCAAGCAGAGATATAGTTATAATAATTAAAAATGAGTTCTGAGTCAATCCTTTGAGGCATATAAAGAGGTTGACCCCATTCTTCTGCAAAGAGAACATGCAGAATCTGCAGAATCTTGAGTTTTGAGTACTAAATAACAGTGTTAGTTGGTAAAGCATTTAAGTATGAATTTTTTGACCCATTTGTATGATCAATCATGCATCTGCCTGTTCGAATAAGAATATGTTCATAGACTATATAGATAAGAAGTTGGGTATATAGATGGTTTGGAGAAAAAAGAGTTTGGATAAGATGTTCAGTAGAGATGGTATTTGCATAGGACATATAGTCTAAGGAATAAATTCTCAAAGGTGCTTTTGTAGTAAAATATTGGGATGATGAAGCTTGAGACTTTCTGGATACAAGGCTTAATGGACTTTGAAATTGATGGACTTTCTGGATACAGAAGAACATATAGTCTAATGTTCTTTTGTCCCTGTAAAAACTCACGAGATAAAAAATTAGGAAGAGAGTTATTTTTGCGAGCAATATACTCGATGTCAAAATTGAATATAGTTAGTAAAGCTTGCCAGCAAGCAAAGATTTGCTTAAAAGCATGATTTTTTACGTCTTTTTCTAAAATTTCTTTAGCATATTTATAATCTATTCTTAATAAAAAAAATTTGTTTAATAAATCGCTTTGGAACTTCATTATACTATTTACAATGGATAAAATTTCCTTTTTAATGGTTAAGTAATTCTGTTGAGTGGGAGCCCATGTCCCAGAAGTGAAACAAAGAATTTCTTCTTTTCCAAGTATATTTCTTTATAGAAGGATTCCTCCAAAACCTATTTCCAATGCATCCGTTTGAATTATTTTTAATAACTCTGGATGAGGGATAGTTAAACAAGGTAAATTTTGAACTTTTTGTTTAATACTTTGAATAGCTTTTGTATGAGCGGGTGACCATTCCACTAGATTTTTTGTCAAGTGCATTTGCAAGATTTTTCCTTCTTTAGCAAGATCTTTATAAAAGTCTGAAAGATTATTAAGACATCTAAGAAAACGTTGCAATTGATCATTATTAAGAATTTCATCAGGAAATTGAGAAACAAACTTAATAACTCGTTGAACTGGAGAAATAATTCCTTTCTTGATTATGAAACTAAGAAGCTGAATTTCTATTTGGAAAAGTTTCATTTTCTTTTGGGATAAAACAAGTCCATTCTTAATAATGACTTTTTTGAAAATATTCAAACGTTTCCAATGGGCACAAATAGATTTTGAAAAAACAAGAATGTCATTTATATAGACTAGTGTAAAAGCTTAATAATGGATTAAAAATTTCAATCATTATTCATTGAAATTCTGAAGGAGCATTTTTTTAAACCAAATGGCATAACATTCCGTTCGTAATGTCCAAATGGTACTGTAAAAGCAGTTTTATACCTATCCTTTGGGTTGATTTGAATTTGCCAAAATCCTAATTTAAAATCAAATTTAGAAAAAATGAGGTACCAGATAGACGATTAATAAGATAAGATTTATTTGGAACTGGATATCTTTTAGACTTCAAGACTTTATTTAAAGGCTTGTAGTTGATAATAAGATGGGGAATACCTCGTTCTTGTTCAGGCGCTTTATTTACATAAAACGTTGCACAACTCCAAGGCGATTGTCATTTTTGAATAGGCTTTTTAGCAAGAAGATCATTGATCTCTTTAGTACACAGTTGAACAAGGTATTTATTCATCTGAATAGGTCGAGCTTTAATAAGAATTTCAGTTTTATCGAAATTATCAATATATAGAAGAGAAACAGTATGGTGTTTCCTATGTCAAAAGGCAGAAGGAAGGTCAGAACAACATTCTGTTTTAGGAGTCTTTTGGACTTGACTTAATTCTTTTTAAGAATTTAGGTTTATTTAATTATTCTTTGATTCTTAAAGAATTCATGTCTTTTTAAAGATATGCAATTTGTTTTTCTTTATAAGAAACTTGATTCTGAATGAGATTGATATGTTGAATAGGAGATAATTCAACAAAATAAAAAATTAATTCTTTATTGTCGATAATAGTTTTTAGGCCTGATGAATCAATTTGAAAAGGTTGTATAATCTGTAGAAAAGGATTTTCAAGGATAACATCATTGTTTAAATCCTTTTCTAGCAGGAAATTAGTCATTATACATTTTCCATTTTTGCAAATGTGGACATTATTTAATTTATATTTGATATATAGTCTTTTTTACTAGCAATCGCTAAGCTAAGTTTGTTTTTGGTTTTTTGATAATATCTTGTTGGGATTAATCATTCTCTTATTAAACTAACATCTGCACCACCATCTAGTAAGCAGAGTGCTTTAATAGAGAAGACTTTAACCTTAATCATAACTTGAGTTTTCCATTTTTTAAGTGAATTTCTTATTAAAGAACTTATAAAACTATTTAATTCTTCACCAAATTCTTCATGTTGTTCTAGATTATCATCATTTTCTTGATAAGATTTAAGTGTATGAAATTCAAGAGTTTCAACACATTGTTTGAGATCTTAAAGTTCATTTAAATCTTGTTTTAATTGTTTTATTTCTAGCTTTTGATTATTAATCTCTTTGTATCGGTCTTGAATAGAAAGCTGAAGAGGATCTTGTTGGTCTCTTATACTATCTAATACAGTTTTTATGGTGAATTGTTCAGGTAATTCAAATGTATTATTTGATGTAGAAGCTTTTGCTTTTTTATTTTTTTTTCCTTTGTTTATATTATGTATTTTTTCAAAATATTTATTTTTTAATTCTTCATCTTTGAGATCTTTAAACATTAATAACACCATTCTTCTGGAGCAAAAAGTTTGCTTAAAGATAAAAAAGAAGAAGACAGATTCATATTGAATTACACTGTCAAGTATGTTGTAGTGACACATATCTAATGAGTATCAAGTATGTTGTAGTGACACATATCTGAATAGTGAAAATAGTCTGCATCATAGAAGCTAGATGACTCTGAAGAAGAAGAAGAAGATCCTTTTATAATAGTCTTTATTTCTTTTTCTATTTTTACTTTTGCTTTTGGGTAGTTAGGAGCAATATGTCCTTTTTCTTTACAGTTATAACATTGTATTTCCTTTTTTTTGGGAAAAGAAGTGAATAGATTATTTTTTGTATAGGTTTTCTGTAATCCTTTATAAGGTTTTTTATGAAAAGAATTTTTTAATAACTTTTAGAGGGAATATAATATTGTGGAGTTGAAAATTGTTTAGATTTTCTTTTTGATGAGTTCTTTTTAAATTTTTCTTTCTATTTTGGCTAGAACGACTGATTAATGGTTCCATGCCAAATTGAAAGCAAAAATCACTAAGTTTATACTTGCTTATACATTTTTTTATTTTTAATTAGATTTTTAAGTTTGATTTCATTGCATAATGAAAATCCTACTTTATTAATCTTCTGAATTAGATCACCACATGTATAAAGTCCATAATTCAAGGCTCCATAATTTTCTGATTTTAATTCTTTTCTAACTTTTTCTGAAAAGATTTTAGGGAAGACTAGATACAAATTTTTCTTTTCTTCCCAAATTCTGAATTGCTTGGATCGATTGTACAAAGTTTTGATAAGAAAACTTCTTTATACCAACGGAAATCAGATAACGTTGGACATAATAAATTGGTTAATTGAGTTTTTGACTCATCTTCTACATTCATATAATTACCAATAAAATGTTTAACTATATTGGTAATGAACATGCAGATAGAATCGGGGATCATTTGGCCTTGATTAGTAATAACAGGATTTCCCGAGGTATCTCATTTTACTGCTTGCAGAATAGCTTGTCTTTCTATATCGGAAAGATACTTTTTCCACCAACCATGTAATTGTCCAATAAATCCAAGGACAACTGCATTTACTGCATGTCATTGGTCATTACCAGCAGCCATGATGGTAGAAACATAGATCATCATGTGCTGGCATAATTGGAGGATTTGATATTCTGATAAGCCGTCTAAATTCCATTCATATACTGAAGAGTTTTCAAAACGAAGGCCATTTAAAAGAGCTTGTTCTTCTAATTGAAGATCAACAGGAGTTGGTCTTGGATAATAATTCCTTGTTTTTGCTGTAGTAACAATTGGTTTTTATCTTTTAAATATTTTATTGAGTTGTAGAGATTCTTGATCTTGATCATCTTTTTGATCATCTTGATTTTCATTTGATGTTTTACAGTTTTCTTTTATAGAATCAGAAGCAAATGACTCTGAGTCTGAACTAGAAGCTTTAGAAGTTAAGACTAAAACATTTATGGATTTGTCTTCTTTTTTTTCTTGATTTTCTTGAAGTTTTATATTTGTAAAACTATGTGATAATTGATTGATTAGTTCATCTAAAAACTTTATGGGTTTCTTTTCTAACTTTAGATCTTTAAGGGCTTCACCTTGAAAACTTAAATATTGTGTCGTAATTACTTTTTGAGAAGAAGTAGTTTCATAAAGCTGTAAAATATTTTCAACCTTTTTTTCAATTCTATTAGTTTGTTGACCAATAGTATGGAGATTTATATTTGTATATTTATTTTGTTCTAGAACATGACTTAAGTTTGATTTGTAAATTAATTCATATTTACCTTTAACACCTTGTGTCTTTGTAACATCTTTTATCGGTACATCTATAGTTTCTTTATAAATAATTTGATGTAATGGAGGATGTATAGATTATTTAGTTCTTTGTAAAGAGGAACTGGTAGAAGCTCATGAGATAAAATTTTCCACGAGATAAAATTTTTCACTGTACAGTCAAAATAAACTGTACCATCATGGCTACCATAAAGGATTATGAGCATCTCCCCATTAGTTATTCAGCCTAGTGGTATGAATCTCATGAATGTGCTGCATTGGAATACAGCTTAGAGCGCCTACACACTTATGATGCATCTGCTGATCATGATAAAAGATTTCTCAATTTAAAAGAATATCTTGAATTCGCAAGTACATACAGATATGTTTGGTGCAACGGTAGAAGAATTGTTTACCTAGCTGAGCAAACAATAGTGATGCAAAATCCTTATAAATCAGGGCAATCAAATCTTAATCAAATTCTTAATGCCTATGAAGATATGTCTTTTGACATTTTAGAAAGAACTCTTGAAGAATTAATTCAGCTATTCCATAGAGAATTTGAAAATGATGGTTGGAATGATACTTGTCTTAATTTTGACTCCATTATGAAGTTCTTTGCTAACTACAATCAAGTTCAACAGCCTGAAGAATAATTGCATGAAGATTCTCCATCCATGAAGCATGCGAAGAAAATCTTTCTAAAGGCTTGCAAGAAGACAAAACATAATAATGGCAACTTCTTTTCCTACAAAAGCAATAAAGCATTTTGCAATTTAATTCTCCACAAACCCATCATGAAAAAGTACCATACAGAAAAAGACAAAAAGTGAACTCTCTCATATCTCACTATTGAGGATAAAGATGTGCAACATCAGCATTAATTCACTATCAATAAGATAAAGTCATCTACTGTATAGTTATTGGAATTATCCATAATTGAAGTCCGGAACTATCCAGAAATGAGCCAGTGCATCAAATGATATTCACATTCAGTCTAAATGCAATTGTAATGAAATGTAAACTAAGTGTGTAAAGGCTACAAATAGGTGTAGCCTTCTTTTTACAAAAAAGAGTCAACATAAGAGTCAAAATAATTAAGAGTGAAATCCTCCTCCTGTCATCTCTGTTGCAATTCCGCTCATCTCTTTTGTAATCCCGCTCTTCCAATTTGGTATCAGAGTCAAGTTGATATCAAACTTGTAATCAAGTACTTTGGCAATATAAAGTCGTTTTATGAGTATTTCTTCGCTTACCTTTGTTATGTTATATTTTGATTTTACTTATTGCTGACTCGGAAGTAAGAACGTAAAAAATCTTAATACTTGGTTGTGTGTTTGTTATTATTGAGAAATTTTAATCATACTCCGCCCGGAGCGAATTTAAGGTAGCCATTGTTGTCGCCGTTTTAGCCGTATGAAGGCGTTTAAGGTGTTTTGTTGGTGTATAAGTCCTCTATTTTGTTAGATACTCTTGGTGGTTTTGATTGAAATAACTCTGTAATATAGCTTATTCAGAAGTTTATACCTTTTTCTTCCTCATCATCAAATTCCTTATCTTCAATGTCTGTTAAAAAGAGTGAAGAAATCAGTTATGACAATTTAGACCAAGTTTTTTATGATCGGACTATCCCTACTGTTAATAAAAATGAAACTTATAAAGTTAGAAGTTTTCAATAAAAATCAAGTTCTAAAGTAAAAACCATCGACAGAATTGAATCCATCACAGGTGATATTTAGCAACAGAATTGAATCCATCACAGGTGATATTTAGCATCTTTCTTAGATAAAGCCCCATGAAATAAAAGAGTATGCTAAAACATATAATTATATTCATTTTGGATTAGTGCAAGTTACTTTAAAGCCATTAAAAACACTTGGACTTAGAACAGAAGCTCTAGTCTATGTTCAAGATACATGACATAAAAAAATTCAGTTATTCATTACTTAGAATGGTTGAATCAAGTTTGGCTAATGGCCCTACTTTTTTCAATTGTTTTCCAAATTTCTCTGTTTCTCTTACAGATCTAGGTGCACATGAAGATCTTACCTTAGCTGTAAGGTCCTAATCCCAACTAATCTTGATTTACATTAATTAATCTTGTTTTATATTAATTAAACCTTGTTAAGGCTCATTTATCTCAAAACTTTTTGGGCTTGGGTCATGGATAGGTAGTCGGATCGGGTTCAAACCTTACTTAAGTAGTTGAGGATGCTTTTGTAATTTGTTCATGCATCATATTGACACCTCATTAGTTGTATCTTGTGTAATTCTTTGTGTAGATCATCTTTCAGGTTGAGCCTGACTTGATTCGGCATCTTGACCCAATTGAGATCATGTGACCTAAACTGTAAATACCCCAAAAAATTTGGACTTGCATGTTACTGCAGGAAAAAATTCATTTAAAAGAATGAAACCTAATGTTCCATCTCATTGTCCTCCTGTACGTTGGAGCCACTTCTTTCTCTACTCTCCTTCTTGATTCCCCTCTACTAGTGAAGCTGTAAACAAGGAATGAAGCCTTGCATGCATTAGTGGGAGCCTTCATTCTTCATCTTCTTGTTCTCTTGTGCATCTTTTCCTTGGAAGCATCTTCTTCTTCAAGCTATAATTTCCTTGAGGTAAAACTCTACTCCCATTTCACATCTTAGGGCTTGTTAGAGTTAAGAAGACTCAAATCCATGACATGCATGCATTTTTGCATCATATTCACCATTTGCATGTCTTAATGTAGAGAACCCACCTTCATTGAGGATTTTCCCCAATCACACACCAAGGAGGAATTGAACAGGGTCAAGCACTGTGTAAGGCAAGTATTAGAGTATATGGAACTGCATGTGTGTTTAAATGGTTGACTTTTGAATTGATTCTACAATCTTAAGCTACAGCTCCTTCTACTTGTTTAAGTACCTGTATATATGTTTAATTGAATGGATTATAGTTTAAATGGGTAATGTCGATGTTGGGGATGGGCATTTGGAGCTTATAGTGACATGTAAAGGCAATGGAAAGCTCCTTGTAGTCCTTTAAGTTTAGAATTCTATATTCGATTCAAGATTCAGAATCGGCTCCAGCATTTTTGAAGCTTACAACAAAGCCACGGTTAAGCCGTAAGTTTGTACGGCTTAAAGTCCCGAGAGTACAAAAATTCAATTTTGTACTATAACTTACCCACGGCTGTACCGTGGAATGAATTACGGCTAAGCCGTATCCATCCCGTGATTAAGCCGTAAGCCATTTTTACGATGAAAACCTGAGCTATAAATGCGCATAAAATTAAGGAGAATACCTGAGCCACTAGGCTAAGCCATAAGAACACTGTAAACTTAGGATATTAGGGATTTCCAATGACCTTGTAGGGCCTTAGTGATGGCACATTCTTCCCAACTAAATTAGCCCAATGGTGATTAAATGATAAGGAGGATGAGTGTAGAACTATCACTTATCCCCTTCGATTTTCTGGATGAATTCCCAATGTCACATCATGGGGGTTGGCTTAAGAAGAGGTGTCTTTTACTCACACAATGTAATGCCAATAATTGGTAACACAATGACACCGGACGTTTTATGAATGCATTGTGTTGAATGACCTTGGGAGCACGGATTATGTAGTTTAGGATTGGCTAGTAAACATCCTTGACACCTATTTAAATCTGAATGCATTCATATTGTTAAGAAACCTTGCTCTCAACATGACTTAGTCATGTGCCCACTCTCCCAGCAATCTTTAAGACTAGAGCTCTCCTAGCTCATATAAGTATGCATTGTTCAGCTATCTTATTAACTTTGACTTCTATAATTGAATATGATTTCAAGACCCATACTCCCTTATGTATGATATGATAAGTATGACTGAGATATATGAAATATGTGAATGAGTCGGTCTTGATACGTTAAGTCAACACCACTTAGCTTGTGCCCTTTACGTATCCTAATGTCACTACTGCAGTAGTCTACGGAAGAGTTGTCGGCCTCCTCGGGAAGCTAGTCTGATCCCCTAACGACCCATATGTATGTACGCTCTCTCTAGATAATATACTCTCTCTTGGGAGAATATAGCCACGTGGTTGCCAACTAGTATGTATAACATCCTGTTTATGATTTATTACACATGTTACTCATGCACAATGTGCCTAGTAGATGATTATTGTATTTTTTAACAAATGTTTACCTTTTAACTCACTTGATACATTATGATAGTTTCATATATTTCTGTATTTGCTTAACCATTGTGTTAACAGTGCTACCCTTGGTGTTACACGTACAGAACAAAACCAACTCGGTTATTGATGCGTCCCCCCAGGATGCTCCAATGGTACCTATGAGTATCGAAGAATGGAAGGATGACGATGTCTTTTATTAGTTGTCCTACGGAGAGCGTCCGGTGATTTAGTTTGGTAAATCGGTTATGACTATGGTCTTTTGCATGGAGACATTTAAATTGGACCTTGTGTACCAGACATGTTTAGGTTTTGTGGATTTGCATGTGTGGGATGTTTAATTCAAGATGCAAGGACTTAAGTTATATATATATGTTGGTAAGATATGCTCTTCTATGTTTTGCTTATGATCATTACAAATGTATTTCACAAGTGTCCGCTTTATGTTGAATTCTAAATCTACGTGTTGTTGATCATACCTCGTATGTTCTTGTGGAATCTCTCTTGTAGGAATTTATGCATATCTTCTCATGGCATGAATTACTACGGGATTACGTATTCACACCCTGGGGGCCCACTTTAATCCCTAATTCCTGGGATTAGGGCGTGACATTAGCTTTCCAGACAAAAGGTTTTAATATAAATCCTCATAATCAAAATCTTGCTCTCATATATAGAGTTTATTATAAACTCATGAATTCGGCTGCTCAGTGGTTTTAGGCATAGCCTACTCTAATCAAGCAAAAGATATCACTATTTTATTCCAAACCAATTTTAAAAATAAAGTAAATATCCCAAAACTCATATAATGGACTGATATTCATCTTTCTAGTAGATGGCGCCTAAAAAACGCTCAACCAGAAAGATCTTTAGAAAATAAAGAAATTGAAACAATTATTGAACATGAAGATGGAAGTGTTGAAATAAATTTTCAAATAGATTCTAGAGATAGAACTCCTACAGTTTCTCAACCTTCTTGAAAATTTTATTCACATCCTCCCTCAGTGGTAGGGTCTTCCATAAAAGAACCATTTAGAGTTTCTTACTCTACACCTAATGCAGATCTTAGCCCTACAGGGCTTGTTTATCCTTCATATCAAGCTTTAGAAACCATATCTCAAGCACAAATAAATAATGCTTCTCCAACTAATACCTATAATCCTTTTGAATCTGATTTCAATATAAATGTTATTGAATGTTTTGAAATTGATAAAGAAACGTTAAAAAAGAATTTATTATTACATCCTTTGTCAAAATCCTTTTTTAAATAGGTTTCTCAAGAACATAAAGATTTTTTAAAAGAAAAATGGTATAACCATATGTATGGTAATCAAAGAAATATTTATTTCTTTGATTGGCGAAAATTAGTGATGAAGAAAACATATAAAACTGAAAATTTAACTATTAACATGATTACAAAATTAAGCAGTTCTTGGATTATAGCTTTTACTAGCTTCTCTCTATAAAAAACTAAAGAATATATACATCCTCCATTACATCAAATTATTTATAAAGAAACTTAGTTGTACCTATAAAAGATGTTGCAAGGATATAAAGTGATAAAGGTAAATCCGAATTAATCTGCATATCAAACTTAAGTTATGTTTTAGAACAAAATAATTATACAAATACAAATCTTCATATTATTGGTCAACAAACTAATAGAATTGAAAATAAAGTTGAAAATATTTTACAGCTTTATGAAACTACTTATGCTCAAAAAGTAATTAAGACACAATATTTAGGTTTTCAAGGTGTAGCCCTTAAAGATATAAAGTTAGAAAAGAAACCCCTAAAGTTTTCAGATGAACTAATCAATCATCACATAGTTTTACAAATGTAAAGCTTTAAGAAAATAGAGACAAAAAATAAGATAAATCTATAAATGTTTTAGTCTCAACTTTTAAAGCTTCTAGTTCAGACTCAGAATCCTTCGCTTCTGATTATATAAAAGAAAAGTCTAAAACATCAAAATCAAGATGATAAAAAAAATGATCAAGATCAAGAATCTCTACAACTCAATAAAATATTTAAAAGACAAAAACCAATTGTTATTATAGCAAAAATAAGGAATCATTATCCAAGACCAACTCTTGTTAATCTTCAATTTAAAAGAGCCTTCATTTTAAAAACTCTTCAGTAAATGAATGAAATTTAGATGGCTTATCAGAATATTAAATCCTCCAATTATGCCAACACATGGTGATCTATGCTTCTACCATCATGGCAGCTGGTAATGACCAACGACATGCGGTAAACGCAATTGCCTTTAGATTTACTGGACAATTACATAGTTAGTGGGAAAAATATCTTTCTGATATAGAAGGACAAGCTATTCTGTAAGCAGTAAAAGGAGATACCTCAGGAAATTCTATTATTACTAATCAAGGCCAAATGATCCCCAATTCTATCTACATGCTCATTAACAATATAGTTAAACATTTTATAGGTAATTATATGTATATAGAAAAAAAGTTAAAAACTCAATTAATCAATTTATTATGCCCAATGTTATTTGATTTTTGTTAGTATAAAGATGTTTTCTTATCAATACTTTATACAATCGATGCAAACAATTCAGAATTTTGGAAAGAAAAATTTATATCTGGTCTTCCTAAACCTTTTGCAGAAAAAGCTAGAGAAGAATTAAAATCAAAAAATTATCGAAACTTGAACTTTATACATATGGTGATCTAATTCAAAAGATTAATAAAGTAGGATTTTTATTATGCAATGAAAAAAAACTTAAATGTCAAATTGAAAATAAAAAACGTATCAACAAGTGTGAAATTGGTGATTTTTGCTTTCAATTTAGCATGGAACCATTAATTAGTCCTTCAGCCGGGATAAAAGGAAAAATTTAAAAAGAAATCATCAAAAAAGAAAATCTAAACATTTTTCAACTCCACAATATTATATTCCCTCTAAAAGATATCATAAAAATCTTTTCATAAAAAACCTTGTAAAGGATCAAAGAAAACATATAACAAAAAATAATCCATCCACTTCGTTTCCTAAGAAAAAGGAAATACAATGTAACAACTATAAAGAAAAAGGACATATTGCTCCCGACTGCCCAAAAACAAAACAAAAGTAAAAATAGAAAAAGAAATAAATACTATTTTAAAGGGATCTTCATCCTCTTCTTCAGAGTCCTTTAGCTCCCCTAATACAGACTATTCTTACTCATCAGAAATGTTTCACTGCAACATACTTGACAGTGAAATTCAATATGAATCTGCCTCTTCTTCCTTTTTATCTTTAAACGTACTTTCTGCTCTAGAAGAAATGGTGTTATAAATGTTTAAAGATCTCAAAGATGAAGAATTAAAAAATAAATATTTTTAAAAAATTCAAAATATAAACAAAGAAAATAAAAAAAAAAGCAAAAGCTTCTACATCAAATAATACATCTGAATTACCTGAACAATTCAGCATAAAAACTGTATTAGATGGGATAAGAAACCCACAAGATCCTCTCCAACCTTGTATTCAAGACCTGTATAAAGAGATTAATAATCAAAAGCAAGAAATAAAACAATTAAAACAAGATTTAAATGAACTTCAAGATCTCAAACAATGTGTTGAAACTCTTAAATTTCTTACACTTAAATTTTATCAAGAAAATGATGATAATCTAGAACAACCTGAAGAATTTGGTGAAGAATTAAATGGTTTTGTAAATTCTTTAACAAGAAATCCACTTCAAAAATGGAAAACTCAAGTTACAATTAAGGTTAATGACTTCTCTATTAAAACACTCTGCTTACTAGATAGTGGCACAGATGTTAATTTAATAAGAAAATGATTAATTCCAATAAGATATTATCAAAAAACCAAAAATGAACTCAGCCTAGCAACTGCAAGTAAAAAACTATATATCAAATATAAATTAAATAATGTTCATGTTTACAAAAATGGAAAAAGTATAAAGACTAATTTCTTGCTATGAAAGGATTTAAACAATGATAGTATCCTTGGAAATCCTTTTCTACAGATTCTATAGCCTTTTCAAATTAATTCATCAGGCCTAAAAACTATTCCAGACAATAAAAAATTAATTTTTTATTTTGTTGAATCATCTCCTATTCAGCATATCAATCTCATTCAGAATTAGATTTCTTAGAGAAAAAAACAAATTGCATATCTTTAAGAAGACATGAATTCTTTAAGAATTGAAGAACAATTAGATAAACTTGAATTCATAAATGAATTAAGTCAATTCCAAACGACTTTTGAAACAGAATGATGTTCTAACCTTCTTTCTGCCTTTTGGCATAGGAAAGACCATACTGTTTCTCTTTCATATATTAATAATTTCGATTAAATGTAAATTCCTATTAAAGCTCGACCTATTCAGATGAATACAAACCTTGTTCAACTGTGTACTAAAGAGATCAATGATCTTCTTGCTAAAATGCTTATTCAAAAATCACAATCCCTTTAGAGTTGTGTAGCGTTTTATGTAAACAAAGCACCTGAACAAAACTGAGGTGTTCCTTGTCTTGTTATCA
The DNA here is from genome assembly GCA_037013555.1 of Sextonia rubra. Taxonomy (NCBI): domain Eukaryota; kingdom Viridiplantae; phylum Streptophyta; class Magnoliopsida; order Laurales; family Lauraceae; genus Sextonia; species Sextonia rubra. The sequence continues at coordinate 1,811,157 of JASUAD010000007.1, forward strand.
ACTACAAGCCTTTAAATAAAGTCATGAAGTCTATAAGATATCCAGTTCTAAATAAATTTGATCTTATTAATCGTCTATCTGTTACCTTCATTTTTTCCAAATTTGATCTTAAATCAGGATTTTGGTAAATTCAAATCACCCTGAAGGACAGGTATAAACCTGCTTTTACAGTACTATTTGGACATTATAAATGGAATGTTATGCCATTTGGTTTAAAAAATGCTCATTTAGAATTTCAAAGAATGTTTGAATGAAATTTTTAATCCATATCAAGCTTTTGCACTTGTCTATATCATGGTTTAAATTCTTGGCCGATACCGGTTCGTATCAGCCGATACGAACCGGTATTGGTCCTTACTGGTATGATATTTTGAAGTTATCGGTTTTTTGTATCGTACAGGCAAAATATCCCCAAAATATCGGATAATATCGGCCGATATTTTAAAATATCGGTGTGAACCGATATATCGGTCGATATCAGTCAAAATATCGGCCCACTATTTAAAATTTTTTTTTTCTTTTGTCCTATTTTTCTTCTTTCTTCCTCCTTTTAAATATATCATATGTTACATTTTTTCTTCCTCAACACCTATTTCACTTGCAAGGAATCAAAAATACTTTTTTTTATCAATATAGTCTTGAAAATCATATACAACTCTACTGAGGTAAGCATTTTATATTTTTTTAAAAAATTATTTAGATATAGCTTAAAAATGATAATTTTATGCTTTTTTTTATTGTGAGTACCTTTTATTATTTTAAATCAATACATATTGAGGTTAAATCAACTATTTAAGGTTTTAAAACTCAGAATTTTTATTAAAATCTTGTTGATCTTTGTAAAATAATTACTCAATTTTATCATCATTTTAAGTAAATTATAAATATCTAGTTGCTTTGTATTTTACTATACTATCATAATAAAATATGTTATCTTACAAGCGCAAGGCAGAACTTACTTAATGATTGAGTGACGAGTACAAACTTTATTTTCTTAAATTTCATACTAATAGATAGCCCATAAGTCATAATTACGTTGCATTTTATAAAATTTATGATATTTTAACTTGTTTAGTATATGTACCTAAATTAATTTAATTATAAATAAAATTTATATAGCTTTAGATTAGATAGCAATATATGAACATAAATTAAGGGGTCCAATAATTTGATTTATAATTTATTTTTCTGTCATTATGTCATATGTTATGTTAATGTTCATGTTCTTGAATTTTACAACTTGCTTGATAATTGAATGATGAATTGATGGTTGTTGAATAATGAATGATGACTGATAAATAATAATAGGGGTATAGTTATATATTATACAAGATACAAGTACAAGCGTACAACCACTATATGTAAATTATCAATAAGTTTATTCTCTAAAATTTCATACTAATTGATAGTTCATATTTCATAAGTCATACTTATGGTTCTTATAAAAAAAATTACATTTTTAGACAAGACAGCGATACAAGATATCATAACTTAAGGGGACCGATATTTTGATTTATATATATTACTAATGAAAAAAAAACATTGTTTTCCATTATTTCTAATATTTTGGATTTTTTGGATATTATTTCAAATTTTTTTGGATTAAAAAAAAATTCACACCGCGACGGACCGCGAGCCGCGACCGATACCGATACCGTATCGGTTTTTTGGACCGACCGATAACGCGACGGATACCGCGATTTTCATCCATGGTCTATATAGATTACATTCTTGTGTTTTCAAAATCTATTTGTAACGATTGGAAACATTTGAATATTTTCAAAAAATTTATTATTGAGAATGGACTTATTTTATCCCAAAAGAAAATGAAACTTTTCCAAATAAAAATTCAGTTTCTTGGCTACATAATCAAGAAAGGAACTATTTCTCTAGTTCAATGAGTTTTTAAGTTTGCTTCTCAATTTCCTGATGAAATTCTTAGTGAAGATCAATTGCAACATTTTCTTAGATGTCTTAATTATGTTTTAAACTTTTTTAAAGTTCTTGCTAAATAAAGAAAAATTTTGCAAATGTGCTTGACAAAAAATCCAGTGGAATGGTCACCCGCTCATGCGAAAGCTATTCAAAGTATTAAAAAAAAGTTCAAATTTTACCTTGTTTAATTGTCCCTCATCCAAAGTTATTAAAAATTATTCAAACGGATGCATTAGAAATAAGTTTTGGAGGAATCCTTCTACAAAGAAATATCCTTGGAAAAGAAAAAATTCTCCGTTTTACTTCTGGGACATGGACTCCCTCTCAACAGAATTACTCAACCATTAAAAAGGAAATTTTATCCATTGTAAATAGTATAATGAAACTCATTGTAAATAGTATAATGAAGTTTCAAAGTGATTTATTAAATAAAATTTTTTTATTAAGAATAAATTGTAAATCTGTTAAAGAAATTTTAGAAAAAGACGTAAAAAATCTTGCTGCTAAGCAAATCTTTATTCGTTGGCAAGCTTTACTAGCTATATCTGATTTTGACATTGAGTATATTACCTGCAAAAATAACTCTCTTCCTGATTTTTTATCTCATGAGTTTTTAGAGGGACAAAAGAACATTAAAAATGAGACCTTGATAGATGCGACACTTTCTCCAGTCCCTAACTAATAAAGTTTCCATCATTATGAACATTACACCTTTATCGAGAAAAGCCAATGGCAATTATCTTGAGAGATGAGGAGCAACTTCCTCTTCAAATATCCCTCAATTTCGAAGTCCATTAAGCCCTATATCTAGAAAGTCTCAAGCTTCATCATCCCAATATTTCACTACAAAAGCACCTTGGAGAACTTATTCCTTCGACTATATGTCCTATGCAGATACCATCTTTACTGAACATCTTATCCAACTTCTTTTTTCTCCAGTCCATTTATATACCCAACCTCTTGATTATAAAGTCTACAAACAGATTCTTATTCGAACAGGTAGTTGCATGATTGATCATACAAATGGTTCAAAAAACTCATACTTAAATGCTTTACCAACCAACACTGTTATTCAGTACTCAAAACTCAAGATTTTGCATGTTCTCTCAGCAAAAGAATAGGGTCAACCTCTTCATATGCCTCAAGGATTGATTCAGAACTCATTTTTATTTATTATAACTATATCTCTACTTGGGAAGTAATCCTCTATTATCAAAACCTATCATTCCAGCATTCTTGGTTTATCAGATTCAAATCAAACCCCCATGAAAACAAAATCCCTATGTGGTTCTTCACATAATTTTGGATTCCTTTTGGTGCTAATAAATATATCCTTCCTCTAGCACTTTTTCCTATCTATGAAACCTATTCTGCATCCTTTAAAGCATCTCTAAAAATGGAAGAAAAAACCCTTTTCAGCACCTACATCTTGTAACTGAACCGTATGTTACCGTGCATTTTTAGCATCGACATGATATTCCATGGATTTTGAAATGGAATTTTAATTTTTATAAAGAAATGGACTTCAGCCATCTAGTTTTCTCTCGAATGATTTATATCCAGTTTTGGTAGCAATTTGATTATACTGCAATTCTTCAGCAGAATTCCACCCATCAAGCTATAAAGCCATATTTTTCCGAAGTTATGAGAACTCCAGAAAAAGCAAAAGAAAAGATTTATTCAGTGAATGATAGTGAAAAACCAAAGAATTCTTGTTCATCCTCCCCTTCTGCTCTTTTTGCAATAGCAGACTTACTTCAACTCAAAAAAGGCCTTCAAAAAGAAATTATTGAACACATCCAGAAAGAATGTTCTTTTGAAGATTCCCTATTAAGCTTTGGCCAACAATTATAGCATCTTTGGGATGAAAATCCTTTTGAAAGTATTGCTCCTGAACCTAACAATGATGTTGAAGAGACACAAAGTGATAATGAAGGATTCATCTCTATCCAAAGAAAAGGAAAGAAATAAAGCATTTTGCCACTCAATTTTCCACAAAGCCATCATGAAAAGGATAAAGACAAGCACATCTGCAGTTATCCAATTAAAAAGTTACTACTCACTGACAAAAAGATAAAGCTCATCTACAGTTCAAACGTTGAACTTATCCCAAAGAGAAGCCCGGAAGCCTCCAAAAATGTGCCAGCTTATCAAATGAAATTCACATTAGTTTCAATGTAGTTGTAATAAAATATAAATTAAGTGTATAAAGGCTATAAATAGGTGTAGCCTTCTTGTAAATCAAGAGTCAACATAAGAGTCAAAATAATTAAGAGCAAAATCCTCCTCCCCTCATCTATTTTGTAATGATGGTCCATAATTGGTATGGTTGATAAAATCGAATTTCTGATCTTTCACCCAAACTGGATGAAATCATCATGAGCAGTTGTCTTTTGGTGAGTCCAAAGCTGCGAAGGGCATAATGCACGATTGCAGGGAGCTGCTCTATTATTTCAAAATCATCTCCCTGTAAAAGAAATCTTTGGACTAAGCCTTGCTTAATATATGAGATGTCAACTTCATTTGATGGAAGGAACAATTTTGGAAAGCCAGTTGCCCAGCTTATGTATCGAGCTTTGAGCATTAATCATTCCTTGATCTAACATGAAAGAGTTTTTTCTCTGATTCTTGCAGTTATCTCATCTGGAAGGGCTGTGTTAACCTTTTCCAGGAGGTGTATTCTTGATGTTTTTTCATCAGCAAAGGTGGATAATAGTGCTCTTTGATGGATGCTATGTAACATACGGATTTGACTTTCTAAGTCCTTGATATGGTTTAAGATTTTGGATAAGGTTTTTCGAGTGTTTTTTCTTTTGTCAGAAAGAATTGCACTCCAATGGGCATTGATAAGCTCTTGAGAAGTGACAAATAATCCTGGATTGAAGAAAGGGCTTGATATTTGTTAAGATATGGGGATAGAAGAAGAATTGATTCTTGTATAAGGGCTTTGCTTTTGCCAGTAATTGGTGTCATTATGAGAAGAGATAATTCCCGAAGACATAAGATTAAAAGTTAGGTATGAATAAGGATGGCCAAGAAATCGAATTTCTTTTTGAAAAAGTTTCATTTTCTTTTAGGATAAAACATTGATAATGAAAATATTGATAATGACTTTTTTGAAAATATTCAAATGTGTCCAATTGTCACAAATAGATTTTGAAAACACAAAAATGTTGTAATACTCTGATCCAACTAAATCTGGTTTAACCTTAATCCCCGATTGAATAGCCTTGGGTTGTGACAAATGTCATCTATATAGACGAGTATAAAAGCTTGATAAGGATTAAAAATTTTATTCATTATTCTTTGAAATTTTGAAGGAGCATTTTTTTAAACCAAATGGCATAACATTCCATTCATAATGTCCAAATGGTACTGTGAAAGCAGTTTTATACCTATCTGACAGGGTGATTTGAATTTGCCAAAATCCTGATTTAAAATCAAATTTGGAAAAAATGAAGGCACCAAATAGATGATTAATAAGATCAGATTTATTTGGAACTAGATATCTTATAGACTTCAAGACTTTATTTAAAGGCTTGTAGTTGATAACAAGACGGGGAATACTTCGTTCTTGTTCAGGCGCTTTATTTACATAAAACGCTGCACAACTCCAAGGCGATTGTCATTTCTGAATAGGCTTTTTAGCAAGAAGATCATTGATCTCTTTAGTACACAGTTGAACAAGGTCTTTATTCATCTGAATAGGTCGAGCTTTAATAAGAATTTGAGTTTTATCGAAATTATCAATATATGGAAGAGAAACAGTATGGTGTTTCCTATGTCAAAAGGCAGAAGGAAGGTCAGAACAACATTCTATTTCAGGAGTCTTTTGGATTTGACTTAATTCTTTTTAAGAATTTAGGTTTATTTAATTATTCTTCGATTCTTAAAGAATTCATGTCCTCTTGAAGATATGCAATTTGTTTTTCTTTAGAAGAAATTTGATTCTGAATGAGATTGATATATTGAATAGGAGATGATTCAACAAAATCAAAAAATAATTCTTTATTGTCTAGAATAGTTTTTAGGCCCAATGAATCAATTTAAAAAGGCTATAAAATCTGTAAAAAAGGATTTACAAGGATAACAACATTGTTTAAATCCTTTCCTAATAGGAAATTAGTCTTTATACATTTTCCATTTTTGCAAACATGGACATTATTTAATTTATATTTGATATATAGTTTTTTACTAGTAGTTGTTAGGCTGAGTTTTTTTTTTTGGTTTTTTGATAATATCTTGTTGAGATTAATCCTTTTCTTATTAAATTAACATCTGCGCCACTATCTAGTAAGCAAAGTGCTTTAATAGAGAAGTCTTTAACCTTAATCGTAACTTGAGTTTTCCATTTTTGAAGTGGATTTCTTGTTAAAGAATTTACAAAACCATTTAATTCTTCACTAAATTCTTCATGTTGTTATGGATTATTATCATTTTCTTGATAAGATTTAAGTGTGTGAAATTCAAGAGTTACAACATGTTATTTGAGATCTTAAAGTTCATTTAAATCTTGTTTTAATTGTTTTATTTCTTGTTTTTTATTATTAATCTCTTTATACAGGTCTTGAATACAAGGTTGAAGAGGAGCTTTTTGGTCTCTTATTCTATCTAATATAGTTTTTATGTTGAATTGTTAAAGTAATTCAGATGTATTATTTGATGTAGAAGCTTTTGCTTTTTTATTTTTATTTCCTTTGTTTATATTCTATATTTTTTTCAAAATATTTATTTTTTAATTCTTCATCTTTGAGATCTTTAAACATTTCTAACACCATTTCTTATAGAGCAAAAAGTACGTTTAAAGTTAAAGAGGAAGAAGAGGCAGATTCATATTGAATTTCACTGTCAAGTATGCTGCAGTGACACATATCTAATGAGTGAGAATAGTCTATATCAGAGGAGCTAGAGGACTTTGAAGAAGAGGATGAAGATCCTTTTAAAATAGTCTTTATTTCTTTTTCTGTTTTTACTTTTTTTTCGGCAGTCAGGAGCAATATGTCCTTTTTCTTTACAGTTGCAACATTATATTTCCTTTTTCTTAGGAAAAGAAGGGGATGGATTTTTTTATGTAGGTTTTCTTTGATCCTTTATTGGGTTTTTTAAGAAAAGATTTTTTATGATATCTTTTAGAGGGAATATAATATTGTGGAGTTGAAAAATGTTTAGAGTTTCTTTTTTGATAATTTCTTTTTAAAATTTTCTTTCTATTCTGGTTAGAAGGACTGATTAATGGTTCCATGCCAAATTGAAAGCAAAAATCACCAAGTTCATACTTACTAATATGTTTTTTTTAATTTGATGTTTAAGTTTGATTTCATTGTATAATGAAAATCCAACTTTATTAATCTTTTGAATTAAATCACCATATGTATAAAGTCTATAATTCAAGTTTACATAATTTTTTATTTTAATTCTTCTCTAACCTTTTTTGCAAAAATTTTAGGAAGATCAGATATAAATTTTTCTGTCCAAAATTTTGAATTGCGTGCTTCGATTGTATACAATTTTGATAAGAAAACTTCTTTATACCAACGGAAATCAGATAACGTTGGACATAATAAATTGGTTAATTGAGTTTTTGACTCATCTTCTACATTCATATAATTACCAATAAAATGTTTAACTATATTGGTAATGAACATGCAGATAGAATCGGGGATCATTTGGCCTTGATTAGTAATAACAGGATTTCCCGAGGTATCTCATTTTACTGCTTGCAGAATAGCTTGTCTTTCTATATCGGAAAGATACTTTTTCCACCAACCATGTAATTGTCCAATAAATCCAAGGACAACTGCATTTACTGCATGTCATTGGTCATTACCAGCAGCCATGATGGTAGAAACATAGATCATCATGTGCTGGCATAATTGGAGGATTTGATATTCTGATAAGCCGTCTAAATTCCATTCATATACTGAAGAGTTTTCAAAACGAAGGCCATTTAAAAGAGCTTGTTCTTCTAATTGAAGATCAACAGGAGTTGGTCTTGGATAATAATTCCTTGTTTTTGCTGTAGTAACAATTGGTTTTTATCTTTTAAATATTTTATTGAGTTGTAGAGATTCTTGATCTTGATCATCTTTTTGATCATCTTGATTTTCATTTGATGTTTTACAGTTTTCTTTTATAGAATCAGAAGCAGATGACTCTGAGTCTGAACTAGAAGCTTTAGAAGTTAAGACTAAAACATTTATGGATTTGTCTTCTTTTTTGTCTTGATTTTCTTGAAGTTTTATATTTGTAAAACTATGTGATAATTGATTGATTAGTTCATCTAAAAACTTTATGGGTTTCTTTTCTAACTTTAGATCTTTAAGGGCTTCACCTTGAAAACTTAAATATTGTGTCGTAATTACTTTTTGAGAAGAAGTAGTTTCATAAAGCTGTAAAATATTTTCAACCTTTTTTTCAATTCTATTAGTTTGTTGACCAATAGTATGTAGATTTATATTTGTATATTTATTTTGTTCTAGAACATGACTTAAGTTTGATTTGTAAATTAATTCCTATTTACCTTTAACACCTTGTGTCTTTGCAACATCTTTTATCGGTACATCTATAGTTTCTTTATAAATAATTTGATGTAATGGAGGATGTCTAGATTATTTAGTTCTTTGTAAAGAGGAACTGGTAGAAGCTCACGAGATAAAAATTTTCATGACCTCCCCTCTGCCAAAAAGGTTTTCCTTTTTTTTTTTAAATAAATAGCATCGTTTAAGTGTGCATTCCACTTCCGAGACGTTCAACTTTTTCTTTCAAATATTTAAATTTGAAAATATTGAGGATTGGGAATTTTCAGATCCAACATCAAATGATCTTATGGATAGTGTTCCTTATATCCCACTAGAAGTTTGTCCTCATTAAAACTATGAAGATGAAATAGTGTCGATGATGAAATAGTGTGGACTTTGGAGGAGCATGGAAGGTTTACTTTGAATTCTACATCCTTTTTAGTGAGGGGTACTCAAAACCAACCGGAGCAATGGCTTTCTTTAATATGGTTTAAATGATGTATTAAAAAGCATTATCTATGTGCCTGGATGTTCTTTAGAGGAAGACTCAAGACAAAAGATTTCTTAATTCAAAGAAGTGTTTTATGTGACTCTTCCTGTATGTTTTGTGGTTGCTTTTGGGAGACATAAATACACTAAATATGTTTTGTAACTACACTCAATATATTTTGAATTAGCTCTTGACTAAGCTAGATTTGACATCCATTCAATGTAAATCCCCACAAGCTTTGATTGAATCCATTACCATGCGTACTGATCAACATATGTTGGAATTCAAACAATGGGAAAGTTGGTATTTTGAGCTTTCATTTGGTATATTTGACAGGAAAGAAATAGGAGAATTTTCAAGTACCAATAAAAGTTAGTTTTGGTAATAGTTGTTGAGATTGTGAAGACTATTTAGATAAGAATTCTTTACTTAAATACAAGCTTACCTGGCAATATTTAAAGTCATTGGAATTTACCTGCTTACTCTCCAAATGTGTAGCATCATTTAGCTTCCTATGCTCCAAATAGCTTGCATCTGTCTATTTGTATTGTGAGGCAGGTACTTGTTGGTATTTTTATGATATGATGTTGATCGTCCAAGTAGAGCAACAATTGAATCAATCTTTGATTACTAATTCGGTGTTCTTCGGCTGTTCAAACTTATTCCGGATGAGGGCACAAGTATTTGTATTGAAGACGAGAAGTTTCTTTGTAAAATATTAAAGCAAGCACAGTTACCTCCTTAGTGAGATAGATTTAAAGTCAGAAGTCTAGAAAAGATATTTCAAAGATTAAATCATATTCAATTTCTAGATGTACAGATTAAATCATATTCAATTTCTAGATGTACAAAATGCTTTTATTCAGTTCTGTAAGATTTGCCGCTGAAGAACTAATCATGGTCTTCTCATTGCCTTAAAAGTAGAGCTTCTATTTAAATTATTATAATTTATTTGTTGCCCGAACTATGGGTAGTTTGTTTTCATGTGACTTAGTGTGGTATGACCCGCTGGTCGTCTATCTTATACTTAAAAGATTAAAGACTTTTCTTACCTTAAATGAAAAAAGCCTTTTTCTTTCGAAGAAAGTTTTGTGAGAGGTCAAGTAGGGTCCACTTATGAAAATTAAAATAAGTCTAAAATGTAGATCCTCCAAGGTTACTCTCCTGAGCAAGGCCCAAGAAAAATAATATTATCCTTACAAAAGGATTTCTATATTATCTCGATATAATGTGGGCCCATGGCAGATTGATTTATACAAAATGTTTGAATTATTTATGATATTTATTTGAATGACTCAAAAGTTAATGGAACTCTTTCTATATTGCATTGCTTTCTATTTTCTTTTATTTACATTGCGTAGATAACATTGGTTGGCCTGGAAATCATTAGTGGACTGCAAAATTATCGCTCTAATTATTTATGAGAAGTCTCACTCCAATATACAGCATATGTATATTTTGTAATATTTTATTTAATCGCTATAAAAGTTATCATTCTAATTATATATCATTTAAGTAAAACCCGATATAAAAGATTATTGGGAAGCTACCATTTTTTGAGTGATTCAGATTTTCTTTTATGAGTGAGCTCATTGATATTATTGGTGGGGGTGTGTTTCCTTTTTTTTATTTCTCTTCCTGTTTCCCTCCCATTAAAGGAACTCACATTAAAGTGGCTTATATGCACAGCAAAGTGGCTTATATGCGGTCGAGAAACACCCTCCATCCAACTCAATTCTCAAGTTGGCTACAAGTCATCATCATCATCCACCTTTGCTTTCCCATTATAAATAATGAAGAGACCCATAGAGATGATGTGTATTTTGAACAAGCTCATTTCTCCATGCATCGTAACGCTTAAGTATGCCACGTGTACGGTGGACAAGGCCATGACCCCACAAGAGTCCAAATCCCCAAAAGGCCTAACCTAAAGAAATTTTGTGTTAAAAGGAAATACCGTAGTAGGACCTATCTATCGAAAATGAAACCTTTGTAGGGGCTATTTGTTAATTTTTTCTCATGGTAAAATTAGAGCCATCTTCTATTTTAAGATATAATAATTTAAAAGAATTAAATAAAAGTAATATATTTCAAAAAAAATTTTCGACCTTTTTACACAAAAAAGTTAAAAGATTATTTTTTCATCCGATTAACTGACGAAAAATATCTACTTTTAACATAAAAAGTCAAAAATTTATATTATCTTTTTACTAATAAACAAAATCTTATCATTGAATTGATTTAATCTTTCTTATTTTTTTATCTTTTAAAATAATCATTCACCTCATTTTATTTTATCAGTTAAATTAACAAAAAAGTCATTGGGAGATTCATGGGTGTCTTCTAGTTTTACATCAATCAGAGTTTCCACCGCCATCGGATTGATTTAAAGTTTGACGACATCTCATCTAACCAAAAAGGTTATTTTGAACGGTTCGGATTTAAATGAATGGCCCCACTGGCCCCACTAAACCCATCAATGCAACAAAAACCGCGTGCCTTTTCGGCATCCGTATCCGACACAACGCCGTGACAACTTTCCGTCCCCTGCTTTTTCACTCCACTTCAAAAAAAAGCCCAAGCCCCCCCGTTGTTTACTCTTACGCATCGTTTTCTCCGAGCTCTCTCTGTATCTCTTCGCATTCCCTGCTCGATTTCACCTCCAAAATCTCGATTTTCCGTCGCTGATTCTTCAAAATCCGCGGCTTGCATGGTCCTCCGAAGATTTGGATAACCCTCGATCCGTCGCATCTGACGGTTCGATCGAGTTTTCTGAACTGAATCTAGGGTTTCAGATGAAGTTTGCGTTAAATGGCAATCCGAGGCGTCGATTTCAAGTGGTAAGGGCTGAAAAATTAGTGTTTTTGAAATCGAAAGATCCTTCTTTTGGAAGAAATTCAAGTTTTTGTTGCTGTTGTTGTTGTGATCGTTTTGTGAATTTGGGCATCTTTTGCAGGTATGATGGATTCTTCTTGTCCATGCTTGCGACGAGCGTGTATCCTTTCATTTTCATTCTTCATCTCTGTTCATGAGCTTCAATGCACATCGCTAAACACTAAAGCGGGGAAGAAACATTGAATCCAATGACACTTTGTGTGTTTCTTAATGTGGAAGATCAATCTTGAGCCGAAAGATTGCATTTTCTTCGCTATTCAATTTACTCTATGTATTTGATTTTCAACGTGTGGAGTCAGGTGTCTGGATCAATTCTGTTGTGTTCTTTGACATTTGTGATTATATCAGAATCATCGTCTCGATCAATTGGAGGAGATACCACCTTTGTACATATCCCTTACACATATGGATTGTGGTGAGTTTGCGCGCTTTTAGTTAATTTTGAGTACATTTTATTTTAAAAGATTTTGCGACTTGAACTTATGTTCTTTTACTTGTGCATTTGTGTTTTTGTAGGTTGACTATACAACTGTCTTTGTTTTTCGATTGTTGATGTTTGTAGACAATGGCCTTGCTGCAGGAATGGGCTTGTAAGAAATCCAACTGATTTTTTTTTCTTTTTCTTTTATATTTGAATCCAACATTCTACTAGCTGGAATCTATGATTTTTCTTCAGTGCAATTTTAGTGGATTGATTTATCCTTTTTCACCTACTCTAGAGAGAGAGAGAGAGAGAGAGAGAGAGAGAGAGAGAACAGTTGGTTGGTATTGATGGAAGTGGGCGCAATTAGGATCGATTCTAGTTTGCTAGTTCCATTTGGTGCTAGAAGGGTCTGTAATTTGTTGAGGTCCTGTCTATCTAATATATTCCAGGATGTTCTTGGGTTCTTGCATATTGTTGGTTTGCAGCTAGAGAGAAGTCGCTGACACCTGACGTTTCCATCCCTCGAGGACTAGATGATTCCAAGCAGCCCAATTGTTGCATAAGCTAAAAATGATAGCGGGTTGTTGTGCCATCTGCTTTTTCTGTTTCTTGTTGTGCTCACGGATGATGCTTGGGGATGCAGTGGATATGGAGAGTCCAAATATCCTAGGGGGTGTTTGGAAACAAGATATTTCAAGAGATTTTACAATATTATCTCCTAGTTTAGAATATAATCTCTTCACCGAAAAAGGAGGTGTGTGGATACTTGAGAAAGTATCAAGGAGGTGTGTGGATACTTGAGAAAGTATCTTACAATATCTTTTTTTTCTTCCAAAAACCTTCATATTACATTATTCAAGGACATGCTCAATAAAACAATCTTTTATTAAAATAATCTAGTGTTTTAGTAAAACTCATTTAAGACTTCATGAGCAATCATTAAATATAGTGGCCTGTTTTGAGTTTTAATATCAATGATTTTTATGGGAGTGCAACTATGTGGGGTTCTATAGTTATATCATGATTACAAAGCCCTTGTTAATTATCAATATTAGGTAGGTCCCACAAATATTGCAGTAGGGCCTTCATTGTGATTACTAACATTCGGTGGGTCCCATATTGCTAAAATTAATTGGGTCCCATAGTAATTCCTACCAAGATTGAATTATGTTTTTGCAATTATCAATTTGCCACCATTTAATGGATCCCATTTTTGGATAGCTCCCTACTATTAATATGACTACTAATGTCAAATGGGTCCCATAATAGATTTTTATTAGATGGATTCATTAGTGTATATGGAGTTAGATAAGGTGTAAAAAAAAAAAAAAGAATAGGGTTATTTGTGATAATCACCATGGTTACCAATATTTGGTGGACCCACCTTAACTAAACAACATTACTTGGATTTTATGATTTAACATTTAATATTATGATTTTTTAACACTAGATGGGTCCTAGCATGATTATTAACACATATAATTAGTAATTAGTGGATCCCGCACTTGGTCAATTGATTACTTTTTTTCTTTTTATGGTTTAGTATATCGTCTTGTGAGTTTTCTCTTTATAAAGTTCCAAATACTTCAGAGGTATATTAAAATTTTTAGAAATTACCAAACACTATAAGTAACCTAATATAATAATGCCACTATTTTATTCAATGATAATGAAATATTTTAATATTTAAATATATTCATATTATATTTTGCATTTATCCAAACACCCCCTTATACATAATAAAAATGTGGTGTTAGGAACGAAGAAATGATGATGTCGTGATGCGTATCTTGAAGTACGTGGGTATCATGGGTGTTCGCTTATTGGTATCATGGGTGTTTGCTCTATACGGATGATTCTGGGGATGCTGTAGAGCTTTCTTGGGCTAGTTGAGGTTTGGTTATTAGGTTTTAGAGGGTGTAATGGGGTCTCTAGATCGTGCATTTGTTGCTATCCTTGTGTCGTTGTGGGTGGTGGAAAATGAGTCTACATTCCAAGAGTGCGATTCGTTGTGAACACAGTCGACAATAGAGCCAAAAGTAGAGTTAGTGTTTTGCGCTTTGAGCTCGAAGGAGTTTAATTTTCTAGTATTTGAGGTGGTCCATACTTCGCATGGGTATGGTTGAGGTGTTAGAAGGGGTTGACAAAGAAAGTGAAAATTTCTGCCAGATGGACCTATGAAACTTAATTTTAATGGAAGCTCACAAGGTAATCTTTTTTCCTTTTGGATTGGAGGCTATGGTGGGACCTGGAAAATTTCCTATTTTTCTTCTTTTGTTTGTTTTTTGGCGAGCGGGGCAGGGGGGGTGGGGGTGGTTTTTTGCATTTATGAAAATAGTCATAAAATTTGTCATAATAGATGGGACTTTTCGAAATTTCTAGCACTTGTTGTCCTTCTACCCCCATTGATTCCACCCACCATTGGGGGTATCATAAGCATGTGGATCAAAGAGTTTTAGTCTCATTGTTTAGTCCATTTGTTCTTGTTAATATTCTGAAGTGGAAATGCTTGTTGGTTTGCCAATAACAAATGCTTGTTAGAATTCAAATTTCCACTATGATGGTTAACCTAAGGCAGCTTGAGGAATGTGCTTAGTGTTAAGGAACATCCTAGTGTTCAATTTGTGTTTGTTTTGGCCTAACAGATAAAAACTATTCGGTTTGGTCACAATCCTGTAAAAGGTTTTTGCCTAGATTTTGGATCTGTTGGCTGTTTTGGTCTAGATTCTAGACTTGTTAGGTTGTTGCGGTCCAGATTTCCACTGAACAGGGATAGTAATGCATTTATTTTCTTTTTTCATTTTTTTGTTTAAAAATGCTCTTCATATTGATTTGGATATTAGCTTGCCCTACTATAATGTAATGATTATGTAAATGTTTTTATTTTATGTTATTTGTCTATGATAGAACTAATTGCAAATAAGAGCTTATAATGGATGTCCCATTTCAAGTTGTCATTACACATGGCTTATAAATATTTTATTTTACATGTAGAGATGAAATATTTTATTGTTGATTTAGTAAAATGAATTATATTTACACAGGATATGAATCTTAATTTCAATTTTTACAATATCCCCAATTATAGACATTTTTTAATAATACTATTGATATTGAACTCCAGAATGAAACATTCAAAGGCCGAAATGGCCAATATGTTTCAATACAGGTCAAACTGAAATGGTTTCTAAAATGACATTGACAACTATGTACGTTAGGGACACACATTTTACCAATTAAAATGAATTGCTCAATACAATACACCAAAGATACATTTCCTGTTTTGTAGTATTTGGGTATCATATTTCCTATTTATATCCCTAAAAGAATTTTATTCCCTTTACTTTGTTCTTGTAGGGATCTAGGGTGGCAGCAGCGTTATGCTCGATTCTGTGGAAGAATAGTGGTTCTTTCAATTCTTTCTCTTCTACTTTATCCCTTTTTATGGGCTTGGACTGTGATTGGTACATTGTGGTTCACAAGTGCAAGAAGCTGTGTAAGTTTGCAAGTTGTTTGAATTTAAGTTTTCGTAAAATTGAACTCCTACTGTGAACAAGCGTTGTTCAACATGTGCATTATGTTTAATGTTTGTAGTTGCCTGAGGAAGGTCCAAAATGGGGTTTCCTCATCTGGTTGCTTTTCAGCTATTGTGGACTTATTTGCATTGCTTGCATGTCAATGGGCAAGGTGTGTAGTTCTTTTTTGCTTTCCAATTACGTATCAGTTGACTAGTATACTGTGTTGCATGATTATTTTGTAAATGACGAATGTCTTGCATTTGAGTCTTGTCAATGTCAGATTCGCAACTGTATTTTCTGATCCTAGTTTAACATATTTATTAAAAGTAATGCATTTATTTGAACAAATTTAAATATTATGCCCCTTTTTTTTTTTTTGGCATTTGCCAAACTGGGCACCTTGCACAAAGTTGGATTTTGATACTTGCACCACACTTATTTCAACCTAGCTTGTAATTTTAAATGAGATTATAAGACAATGAATGATTTTTTGTAGAACTTTAGAGGTCTCAATAGTAGCCTTCATTATTTTCTACCTAATGTTGAGAAAGTAATCAATTTATTCTAGTGATCTTTAGTAACCATCTAGAAAAAAGAAAAGAAAATTAAGAAGCCTTTAGCACTTTGATGCTGATTTTGCTCACCAACTATTCTTTTCTGTTGACCATTCTCCTGGTAATCTTGCCTTTACTTTTTGAATTATCAGAGATTCCATTCATGTCAAAATCATACAATGCAGCCCAAGAAGTTATTGGACATTGTAATGTAGTTTTGTTAGGCAAGTATTTTCACTTGTCAAAGAGTTCTATATTGTTTAGGAAAGTCATGTAGTGATGTAGGCCCTAGGGTTAGGGCTTGCGTAGGGTGCCAAAGCATGTTTCCAAAGACACTTTGAATCGCCAAAAGACTTTTACACACGAGGACGCACCTCTCAGGGATAAATTCCATTTCTATTAATCAATGCAAGTCTGAGAATCTCTCCTCTACAATGCCATGCGAATTTCTCTTCTATAATGCCATATATATAATAAAAGCAAACCTAATGCCTAAGCAAACCCTAAGCTATAAATAGAAATTTCCCTGATAACAATGTAATTAGATTCTAGTAATAAAAATAATATAATCCTAATGTAACTTGAAGAGGGACCACTTGTGGGGCTCAGATTGCATCATCCTACCTAGGTTGAAAGAAGAGTTTATCTTAGAACTCGAGTCTTCTTCGAATTGCCTCTGTAAATGTGGTGAACATAAAGGACTTCCTTTGTTGCAACTTTCCAAGAATTCTTCTTCGGCAGTTCTGGTTTCTTGGGATGAAGTGTAACTTGTTTTCCACTATGCATGAATGTATAAGTGTTGTCATGCATACCATGAGTTCTATTTTTATCATACATTCATGGACCGCCCAATAATATATCACCACTATTTATAGGTAGCACATCACACTAGATAATATCTTTGTAAATCTCACAAATATCAAAAGTAACTTTGCAAGTATGTTGAACATGCGCTTGATTACTAGTCATCGCCATTTGACAAAATAAGGGTGGTTGTGCTTGTAAACTTTCAACTGGAGGTGATCAATAAGAGCTTGGGAGATGAGATTTTCACAACTTCGCCGCTAATAACAATTGTGCAATTTTGTCTCTGAATTGTACCTCCGGAACGGAAGATATTTTTTCTCAACCGTTTATTCTCAACAGTTGGTGGAGCCTCTTTGATGACGATAAAAGCTTCACCTGTGGTATTTGCATATGTTTTAGCAATTTTCTTCTTGGGATTAGTTTCAGTACCCTGAGGATCATCTGGGATATTTTGATCATCACCTTCAATTCCAATAAGATGTATGCACTGTGGACATTTTACTGCGTGATGCCCGGACTGTTGACAATGAAAACAAATCATTCTATTTTAACCTTCAGTCCTTACAAAAATCTATCCTAACGAACCATTGGGTTTAGCATCTTGTAGAAATGAATTCTTTTGGTAGAACCCATTTGGATTTTTGTGCTTGATGATTTGCAATTCCTTTTAGCTTTGACAACATGTTGGATGGGGTCATCGACATTATCAAAATGTTGGAAGGCAAGGAGATGCTGAATTTCTAATTTCAATCCATTGAAACATTTATCAACAACCATATCATCATTTTCATTCAAACCACAACGAGCTTGCAGAGTCAGAAATTCCTTAGAATAGTTAATAACTGTCTTGGACCTTTGTTTCAAATTTTGAAATCGTGGACGTAGATCTCTTGCATAGTTGACAGGGAAGAATTTTTGCTTCAAAATATTCATCATCTCATTCCATGTTTCAATAGGGTTTATGTTTTGATTCTTTCGTTTTTTTTGCAATTCAGCCCACCAAGTTGCAGCATAGTTACGTAATTTAGTGGCAATTAGTGTGACTTTATTGTGCTCATTCATTGGTTTGTGTGCAAAAATATTCTCCATACACACTAACCAATCCATAAATTTGGCGGGCTGTAATTTTTCATCATATATGGGAATCATGAGTTTAATCCTTAAATCTAGATCAGGATTATGGACTTGTGGATCTCGTGGATTTTGAATTTTTGCACCATCATCACGATTGTGATTTACACGCTAATTAGTTTCTAAAGTTGTCATCCTACTTTTCAATTGCTCCAGGGTGGTTTGTATACTATCAACTTTTGTAGATAATTCTCTAATGACTACAAACCAAATCTTCAATTGAAGAAGATGAAGATTCCATCTCAACTTGCTTCTTAGGAGGCATTTTTTTTTATTGCAAATTTAAAATATGATTGACTTGATGTGCAGATCTATTCTCTAGGAATACTTTGGCGAAGACGGATTTGAGATCTTCTGCCAGATGGTTCACAAATCACGCAATCAGATCACAGCCTTTGATTTTGATCAAATCTGACTTTGATTGGACGCTAGGAACATGTCTTTGTGGGCATTGCTACAATGGATAAAACAAAGTGGTGTTGACTTGGACCATAAGCAAGGCCGAACAACATGTGTTTGGGGCCTCTCTTTTCCCTTTTAATCCCAACAATGGGCAGAAAAGGAAAACACAACAGAACCTTTGGAGTCTCTTCGTTCAAACAGAGATGGCTAGCGACGGTGACTGAAGGACAATGGTGGAGTTGTGTGGTGGTGAGGCGGCTGCTGCGGTGCTGGCGACGAGAACTACTGACGCCCGCGGTTGCTGTGGTGCTGGTACTGGAGCTCAATGACGCCGAAAGTGCCTGGTACACTTTCTCTTCTTCTTCTTCTTCTTCTCTCTCTCTCTTCTCCTTCTTCTCCTCCTCCTTTTTCTTTATTTTATTTTATTTTTTTTACTCGATAGTAGGGATCTAGGAGGGTTTTGTGTTTATTTATTTATTTTTGGGTTGGGTCTCGGTCGGGATGAAGGACGATGGTGTGGCCGCGGGGCCAATGGTGTGGCCGCAGAAGGATTTGGCAACTGGGGGTCTCAACTTGGGGTTTTGGTGCTATGTGTTTTTGGCAAAAGGAGTTGCAGAGGACGGCAGCGGGTGGGGTTTGGTGGACTCGTGGTTGTCGGCAAGGTTTTGGATTTTGGTCGATTGGGATGGTGTTTGGGGCAGTGAGCAGGGATGGGAGAAATCTTGGGGTTGGCTTTGAACATGGGACTTTTGGTGGGTTACAGTAAACGGGGTTGGAGGGATTCCAGTGGTGGTTTCGCAGAGGGAAGGTGGTTGTTAGATGGTTGAACTTGCTCTGATACCAAAATGATGTAGGCCCTAGGGTTAGGGTTTGCGTAGGGTTGTCGAAGCACGTGTCCAAAGATACTTCGAATCGTTAAAAGAGTTTCATACATGAGGACGCACCTCTTAAGTATAAAATCTAATTCTATTAATCAATTCAAGTTTGAGAATCTTTTCTCTACAATGCTATTTATATAATAAAAGCAAACCTAATGCCTAAGCAAACTCTAAGCTATGAATAGAAACTTCCTTAATAACAATGTAATTAGAAATCTACTAATAAAAATAATATAATCCTAATCTAACCTGAAGAGGGACCACTTGTGGGGCCTAGATTGCATCATGTAGGAAGTAGAATTTTTCTGTTTTTGTGGAGATGGGGATGTTTCATTTGTGAATGGACATAGATTTTGGTATATCCCCTTACCCATTGAAGGAGCTGAAGATTGTCCAATTTAACAAGTGCTGAAGAAGTTATAAGTCATTTATAGATGTGTAATGTAGCTCAAGAAGAAAAAATGTATTGCTTTTATTGTAATGCTTATGTCAGTAGAAGATTGCTTATACCCTTTAGTATGCTTGGGCTCTTTGGTTTATGAAAGTCATGTTAGGGGTAGAATTTTCATTCTTTTACGAAGATGGGGATGTTTCGTGTGTCAAATGATGTTGGATTGACCCAAAATTGGGTGCGCAAGATAAGAATTTTAGTTACCTATCAAACGAGTCTAAGATTGTTGATGTGATTTTAAATCAGTAATACTGCAAGTGCACAGTTGTCAGTAGTAGATAGTGGCAAGAGCAAGATGATCCCACAAAGAACTGTATCAAGTTGAATTAAAAACTGAATTTTTTAAACCAAAGATTAGAAACAAGAGTTTGTTTTGAGATTGAACTAGAAAAAACCAGGAATTTAATGGGAATGAAAAGTAAAGATAAATTATGATGCAAATAGATCGGAGGAGCCATAATCCACTAAGTGAATCGACACAATTAATCCATGCAATTATTCAATCTTTTTTTTTTTTTTTGAAATATAGCTCAGATCCTAAACAAATCAATGTTTTTGATCCGAAAAGTTTGTCTTTTGCAAAAACTCCTTTTTTTATTAAAGAGAAATATCAAAACCCAAGACCTCCTTCACTTCACAAAAGAATGAAAATCCTAAGTATCACCTAAACTAAGCATGGGCTATCAAAGGAAATACAGTTCTAAGTATAACCTATCAAAATAAGCATAGATGATCAAATTCATTTTACTAGAAATGCGAAACAGAAGTTGCCCCCATTGGCATGAAGACAAATTTACTATTTTATTGAAGCTCCATTCAAAGAGACAATAAAAAAACGAACAGAATAATAATATAACTTAAAAAAAAAATCAAAGTACTTAGCTTCATCTTTCACTCTGATTAGAAACTCATCCCACTATTGAAAAGAACCTTAGAAATAATTTCATTGATAGCATCTCCTTTTACAATGTTCTCTCAGAAAATCTCTCTTTTAAATCTTAGTTTATGGAACAAGGCTCCATAATACCTTAAAATAAAATCAGAAAATATGGAAGGAAGAGAGGTGGAGAAGAGAGGGAGAGAGAGAGAGAGAGAGAGAGAGAGAGAGAGAGAGAGAGAGAGAAGGTGGTGGATGTCCCACCTTGGCTGGGAATGGGTTTGGAGTCCCATGAGTGGCCTTTATAATTTTTTGGCTTCTTGGATTCATTGAACTTGGACATCTTTTGCAGCTTATGAATTGGGGTTATCTCTTGAGATGAGAAGGATTTCTTATCTTCTTAGCTTGAATTGAATGGGGATAAGATGATGTGGCAAGCTTCTAGATAGCTTGTCGAATCTTCAGGTGGGGTTCCACACAAAGGTGTGCAGCAGATGATCTTCAATGGTGTGGATTTGTTTGCAATCCTATCTAAAAATGTACAGTCAACTTCCTGAGGCCGTAAATTTGTCAGTTTAGCTTTGATTTGTGCAATCTTGGGCTCTACGAACATTTACTTTGAAAGAGCTTTTCAACGGTAGGTAGATTGTGCCTAGCCGATGCTCGGATTGAGAGTTATGATTATTCTAAGATATGCTATCCTGAGAAATAGGGGATGGACTTTTAAATCTTGAATTTAACTGGAAACTTGAATTTGAATCTAAGGAAAGGGAATTAAATTGTGGCTCATTCGAACTCCTAAGCTTTTATCTCCTAGCAAAATTATTTTCTTTGAATGATTCAAGAGATAATTAAAACTAACTCAAAAGCTACAACCAATGTGGACTGATAATTAAAACTAATTTAAAAGTTGCAGCCAATGTGGACCTTGCCATGTGGGACATCTCCTCTGCTTCGATGATGGGCCTTGCAAGAGGTCTTTTACTTCAATTAAGACGCTTGAAATTCTCTGTTGAGA
Organism: Sextonia rubra; assembly: GCA_037013555.1. NCBI lineage: Eukaryota > Viridiplantae > Streptophyta > Magnoliopsida > Laurales > Lauraceae > Sextonia > Sextonia rubra. The sequence goes on from JASUAD010000007.1 coordinate 1,833,055, forward strand.
TAATTTGGACTTGTCCAAGATGAGTGTGACCCTCCTATCGACCTTCACATGTGTGAGAACACATGTCTGTGTGTGTATGGGGTCCACTTGGTGAATTCTTCAATTTGCTTCTTTCTCCTCTTCCATTCAGTAATGTGGGTCCCTAAATTACTGTTTGTGCTCCAAAGTGTGTCCCGTGTCGGAGTTATGATATTACTGTGACTTTACTCAAAATCATTCCTAGGGTTCTGCGGGTCTTAAAATTCTTGTTCCCTATGCAAATCAGCTCAGTTGGTGAAGCAGTGAATAGTCTTGATTGAATTAGGACTCCTCCGGAAAGAGTCCTGATCCAACAAGGATTCTTTGAAAATTTGGATTTATATAAAATGATGAAGGAGAATGTGTATGAATTGCTTGAAATCTCACATTTGAAGTGAAAATGCATGAAATGATGAAATTCAGTGAAAACTAATGCATTTAAACGAATTAAGTCCATGATTTTACATGAAATGATGAGTTTATGATGCAATTTCATGAACTTAACAATTGTGCACTTCTAACAAGTAATGTAGAAGTAATTGTTCATTTATTGATAACGTGGAGTTCGATATCAATAGGAGATTGTATATGCTACTTATGTGCACCAGTTATGTAAAATATGTATTACCAGATGTGTAGTGTCTCAATCTCCGTGTAATTTGCTAAAGGGAAGCCTAGGTGATTAACTTCTAATGCCATTTAAGATTGTAATGGGTAGAGACTAGAGAGGTGATCATGCTATTGGCTATCATCAATGGCGAACTACAAGTCCAAACAAGTGGAGTCTTAATCAGAGTAGGGATTCAATTTGTTGTGCATCACAATTTGCACTTTCTTAAATCTTTTCAGATTTTTGTCACGAGAAAGTGTATTAATGTGGAGTATCATATTGATAGAATGTTGTGTACCGTCTTATGTGTTCCATCCATGGACTATATGTATCATACGATGAGTAGATATCTGATACGTTGTGTAATTAGTTGATTAGCCGATGAGGCTTTGGGCAGAACTTGTAATCCCTTAGATTGTGAAGGATAGACTAGAGAGGTGATTTTGTGAGTCCTCAGCCTATGTACGGTATTGAAGCACGTGTCTGAGGGCACTTTGAATCGTCAAGAAGACTTCAACACACGAGGACGCATCTCTAGGGATAAAACCCACAATTCTATTCAATAATCAAAATCTCCGTAATTGTTCTCTATAGTGCCATATAAATAGGAAAATATCTTAGGGCCTAAGAAATCTAATGAAACTAGAAAACTAAATCCTAATTACAACTCATTAAATAAAGTTAGCAATTTAATGACATAATTACTAAATAAAAACCGTAACTCTAATTGGGCCATACACTTGTGGCCATGGAGGTCAATATTACGTCAAGAGGTTTCTTACTAGCCATGCCAACTTATATTTCAGATGGTGGCTATTATGCACCTGACCCTTACTCAGTTACTAGATCGGTTCATGTGGTGAGCCCATTGGGGAAGCTTGTGGATATGAGTAAAGGATTGGGCATGATGAGGCAGCGCAGGGAAGAAGAATAACAAGAATAACGAACGGGTTAATTTTTAAGCTAAAAGGCTTAATTAAGGGATGTCTAGGTCTCTCACCAAAGACAAATAATCAACTCTCAATCGAGAAGAAAACTCACATTCTTATTCAATATCAATGTTGTGTCCCATGAGAAGGGATTATATCTTATTTATAGTTAAGCTATTCTCCAAACAAGGAAATAGTCTAATTTAATCCAAATAAAGAATTCTAACTCAAACATAATATCAGCTTCTACAAATAAAAGAATCCAAGAAACTTAAGAAAGCAACTACTAATAGGAAATTAATCTTCACTACTAGGCCTTATTCGATTTGGGCCCAATGGGTTGGCCAATCATGGATCTAGACCGTATCACATGACAGTGCCAATCGTGACCCCCACTTGTAGTAATCATGACACCACGCCTCCCTGCCAAGGTTCGTTAATGATATTATACTAAGTAACATGCATGCAAATGGCAGACGGTTGATTTGATGGGAATAGAGTCTAATTTGGCTGCCAAAGGTCTCCTTTCATTTTTGTGTCAGGAGATGAGATAAAGTAGTTTAAGACCGTGGATTTTCACGTTGTTTCAATTTTACCCTTCCTTACCAAACAAGGTTTAGGTAAAAAATCTGACCGTTGGTTAGATTTTTACTCCCTTTTTATTTTATCCCCACAGTGTTTCCAGTGGGGTGAAGTAAAAATTGTGCAAAATCTGGGGTGAAGTAAAAATTGTGTCAAATCTGGATCAATGGTCAGATTTTCTATTTCAAACTTGTTTGGATAGGAAGGGTAGAATAGACATTAATTGCAATATAATAGTCAAAATTTCTACCCCATTTCAAAAGCTAGTTTTGATCGAACCTTTCTATTGAATACCCCTTCAAATGCTGGTTTGGATGGTACCTTTCTTGTAGATTTGTCTCTAATGCTTTAGGCCCTCTCTCTACTCTGTCACCGCCACTGTAGAAGAGAAAGTGAATGTGCAGCTAGGGAAAACGATGAGAGTGCTCTTTTTTGACAGTCAATGCAATTTTATTTGAAAGTTCATTAAGTCAAATGGGAAAGGGACAAAATTTTACGTTACTTCTACTGTTCTACATCTTCCTTCCAAACACACATGGTGCAAATTCAATTTTCATGTTTTATCCTTACTTTACCGCAATTTTATCATGATTTGATAGGCCACTCTATTTGACCCTACTTCACACCATAAACTAACAGGTCAAAGGGAAACTTGTTGTATTCAAGCCTATATTATAGGAGTTTCTCAATCAGAGGAGGCACTTGATTTGTTGCAAATCATACTTGTAGTCTGTTTTGATGTGGTGACTGTGGATAGTTTTCTCTTGTCCACCTATTATCTCTTCATCCAACTGACACCTTAGTGTAATCTATTTTCATATCTATATTGAAGCAAGGTGGATCCTTGAGATTGTTTCTTTGTGAATTCATCAAGATCAGGAAAAGCTCATTAGTTGCTCAGTAAATGAGGAACTTGTGGGCTTTTCATTGTAGTCATGCTGCCCATCAACTGCATTTTCCAAAGATTTCTTCAGGAAGTTATGACTCTCTATGGTGGAGAATTGATATTGGAAAACTTCCATCAGCAAATACATATGTTTTCCCATTCTCCTATTTGACTGCTTTCAAGGAGGATTTGATCTCCACTGTGAATTTTGGTGGATCCTGATTGTTTAAATCTTAAACAAGCTCAGTGAAGGATTGGATAGAATCATAATCTACCCTCATGACTCAATTTAGATCTTATTGTAAATTCTAATTTATCCCAACATCTATAATACAATCTAAACAACCTCAACCTTCATAATATCTAGGATATCCTACCATCACACTTGTTTATTCTCTATGAGGCCTACACTGCAACATAGTTTCAAACAAGAAGCAAGAATCCCTGGTACCAAAAAAGTCTCTCTGATTCCTCTTTGCTACGGAGTCCACTTCCTATTGATAAACTGAATATGAATGCTTAAATTAGCACTTTGATGAATTATGTATTTGATATTGCTTTATTTTATTTTCTATATGTATTATTTATGCATGGTCCACATATATATTTTGTTTATCCTTAATAATAATGCTTTTCTTCAATATTCATTTGGAAAATCTGTTGCCCCTTTTGGTTCTAATATCTGACATTTAATTTGTAGTGGCTAACACGAAGGAAAGCACATCTACAGCGTGCTCAACAAGGAATTCCAATTTCAGAATACGGGGTAAGTTTTTACCATTTCTTGGCCAGCAATTGTTAGTCTTTGTTGGACATGTTTACTTTTTTGTACTTTTGTGCAGCTTGAAGGGTGTTCTTTCTTTTTTCTTTTGTTAAAAGTTACTCTATCTAATTATTTACTGGAAAGGAATTTTTTCTCGAAGGATTTGAATAGCAGCTTAAGGGTTCCTAGACGAAAAAAGGGCCTTTGTGTTTTCTTAGCAGCTTAAGAGTTCCTAGATGAAAAAAGGGTCTTTGTGTTTTCTTACATGGATAAGGAAGCGGAATGTGCCTGATAGAAGTATATGATGTAGACATTCCATTAACGTGGACCACCTACACTCTTTATGTCCTAGATCTCCAACTGAACTGATGAGATAATCTAGATTCCTTAGCCCTAAGTACAAGCATTTTACTCAGTGTGCCTGATATGGGCCAGAAAAATGAGCCCCGCCTGAAGGTTTATACCCACAGGCCCAAGTCCAACAAGGTTCAGGCCCAGTGAAGTGTTTCCAACGACAGTCATTCTAGGATTTCAAGCATATTCGGATTTCCTTATGTTTAGAAGTTGTTATTAGGATTGAGTTAGATGTCTTTTATTTTATGATTTGTTTCCCTGGTTAGAGAGTAGATTAACTATATATAGAAATGTAATCGCTTCTCATGGGACACATTGCAATTGAATAGAATTCAAGTTTCTTCTCTATCATGACTGGTGAATGGTTTTTGTCTTTTGGTGTGAGACCTAGAGATTCTATTCGTAAGCCTTTGGCTTGGAGATTAGACTGTTAGCTATTCTCCCATCCCCACGCTGCATCAGTACTGAATGGTAGGAACTCATTTGTCATTACTATCAAGATCTTTTTTCCTCTCTGGAATATGTAGCATGACTCAAACCTGCAACTTCTTGTTGTGACTGTGAGGACCTTCCAGTTGTGCTGAGGGCTCGTCACTTATCCAGATCATTTTTCTGGTGGAGAAAAAATGTTCTCCAATGAACAATACTGTTGGCATTTTGCAATCATTAAACAGGCATCTTATTTTTTTGTTTATGGAGGATTGGAAGTACACATATTAGTTCCTTTTCATTTTCATAGTAAACATAAGTCGCTTATGAATTCAGAATTAAAACTTGATAATTGATTTTTTTTTTTTAATGTGTTTGATCAGGTCCTTGCCTTTAAAATAACAAATGTTAGTTTTTATGCATGTCAATCAAAAAGGGGCTAAGTAGCTATAAGGCGCCTACAAACCCTTAATCCATCACCTTGTGACCTCATTCTCTAAATGCAAATGATTTCTTCTATCCACTTCAATGGCATTGGTGGTTTCTCCAGTTTAATGGCAGCTCTCTCTTTCTCTCTAGATGGGCCCACTGTACCAGCTCTATTTTGATTCCGTCTTGAAGGTGGGACACATGCAATACAGTAGGATTCCCACTAAAATTTGATTGCAATTATAGTTTGTTTCGTGGGACCTCATATGCCTATGTCATTGCGTGGGTGTGGATGTGATTCATGATTAGGGGTGTGGGACCATTCTATTAATGAAATTGGTGAGGTTTTCCATGACTTTCATTGTTAGGGTAGCATACTGGACTGCATGATTTGCTGGTTCCATCATGGTCCGTCATTATGTTGCAATCTGCATCTTGCACAACCATGTTGTAGAATCATGGTGAGGAGTCTGGGGAGGGTGTTGTTTGCAGCATTGGCATCAAATGTGGAGCCCAGCAGATTGGTGTTTTGTTTCATTAGAAGCTGTTGGGAATTGGGATTTGTGCGTGAGAGATTTTACTTTATGTTTCTTCTCCTATGAAGTTGAACTGTTTTTTCTCCCCATGAAGTTGAACTTGAGAGCACAACTGGTGTTCTTGTACGTTACCACTTTACCACCTTCCTACCTGTTTTTTGTAATCTCCAGCTTCAGCCACTACCTTCGGTTATAATTGAAATCTTGGATGACAAGAACAATAATGTTTCTTATGTGTGGATCAATGGATACTCGCTTTAATTTCTGAATTGTTGCACCCTGCGCGGCTGCCAATTTTCAGTATTTGGTTGATCACAAGACAATATATTGTTTGTTTATGAAAATTTTCCCAGCCAGTTTTTTCACTTAATTTTCATATTCATTCCTTGCCTAGCAGGTTCTTGTTGACATGGTCCGTGTACCTGATTGGGCATTTGAAGCTGCTGGTCAGGAGCTGAGAGGGATGGGTCAAGATACTGCATACCATCCAGGACTCTACTTAACTGCCACACAAGTAATTATATTCTTGAGTCCGGTAACATGACCTCTACATGCTCTTTTTATGGGCATGCCTAAATGTTATGTACCTTGGAACCTGCAATATTTATCATGTTGCCATATAATACACAACTCTACTTAACCGCCACACAGGTAATTATATTCTTGAGTCCAGTAACAACCTCTACATGCTTTTTTTGTGGGCATGCCTAAATGTTATGTGCCTTGGAACCTGCAATATTTAGCACGTTGCCATATAATACACACTTTGCATTTTGATAATTGGGGGCCTAGAGTTTGATAAATATGATTATGGCAAAAAAGTTGCTGTTGGACACTTCCCATTCTCAAGAGTAGAGTGCAGCTTCATCATCCAAAGGCCATTTCAACCAACTCCTCACTTCACAAATATCCTATTTACCTTGGAGTTTATTGGAGTATTCCTGTCTGTCTCATGTAATTGAATTCTTAGGAATTCTACGAGCTTTATTTCCAAAAGTGGTAAAAAATGAAGAAACAAAGGTTAATAAATAATAATAATAATTTTAAACTCTGTTCTCTCAAGTATCCCAGTATATTTTCTATCATGCTTTAAATGCCTCAAAAACGTGGTGCTGTGAATGGAAAAGATCCAGCCTGATTTTCTCTGGAATGATACTGGTGAGTGAAAGAAATATCATTTAGTAAGATGGGTGCTAGTTTGTAAGCCTTTATCTCAAGGTGGGTTGGGGATTCGCTCAATTGAAGGCATGGATAAAGCATTACCTGGAAAGTGGTTATGGAGGGTGGGTGACCCCACTTATGGCTTATGGAGTCGAATTCTTACTGACAAGTATAAATTGGATAAGGGTGGATGGTCTGTTCTGGTCCAAAATTGTAAGGCCTTGGGGTTTTGAAAGTCTATTCTTTTTGTTAAGAATGATTTTGACAAGTGCATAAGGTACAGAGGCCATGATGGACGTCAGATTCTCTTATGGCATGATGAATGGTGTGGGCAAACAGATCTGAGAAGTCAATTTCCTAATCTGTTTGTGTTGGATAGGAGGCAACAAGCAACTGTTGTAGAAACTTTCAATCAGTGGGTGATTCTATAATTTGGGATTTTCTGCTCTGTCGAAATCTGCATGATAATGAAGCTATTGATCTAGTGAGACTGCTCTCTTTGCTAGAAGGGGTTTATTTCTCTGTAGGGAGAAAGGATGAACGAACATGGAAGCCTGACTCAAACTGTCAATTTTTGGTTAAGTCCTTTTATAATGTATTGTCTGGTTGTAATGCTACAATGGTTGAATGGAGTTATTTTTGGGACTCTTATGTTCCCACAAGGGTCCTGGTTTTCAGTTGGATTGGAGCTTGGAAAAAATTCTTACCATGGATCAATTGAGAAGGAGAAATTGCGTCATTGTCAACGGTTATCCACTTTGCTTGAACGAGGAGGAAGCAACTAATCATTTGTTGATCCATTACAAGTATGCACTTAAAGTTTGGGTGTCAATCATGGCTATGTTTGATATGGTTTGGGCTATTCCTTGTTGATGCAATATTGACCTCATGGCCACATGTGTAGTGCCTAATTAGATTTAGGATTTATATGTCATTAGATTGCTAATTTTATTTAATGGGTTGTAATTGGATTTAGTTTCCTATATTATTTAGTTTCTTTGTTTACTTAGATTTCTTAGGCTCTAAGTTGTCTTTTCATATTTATATGGTATTGTAGAGAAGAATTTCTCAGACTTGATTGATTAATAGAATTGTGGGTTTTATATCAGGAGGTGTGTTATCCTGTCTTGAAGTCTTCTTGAAGACGATTCAAAGTGTCCTCGGACACGTGCTTCGGCACCTCTATGCAGCCGTAACCCTAGGGCTTGCATTAGTTTGGTATCAGAGAGGAACGATCCTTGATTGTCTTGGCATGGTTACCCCTATCCAGTAGTCAGAGCTGATCCTCAAATTGATCAGTGTGATTACTGCCACTATCCCTCTACCGATCCGACTCCGTCCTATCTAATACCACAATTACTAATTTTATTTAATGAGTTGTAATTAGGAATTAGTTTCCTATGTTATTTAGTTTTCTAGTTTTATTAGATTTTTTAGGCTTTAAGTTATCTTTTCCTATTTATATTGTATTGTAGAAAAGAATTTCTCATACTTGATTGATTAATAGAATTGTGGGTTTTATCCTAAGATGTGCGCCCTTGTGTGTTAAAGTCTTCTTAAAGACGATTTGAATTGTCCTCGGACATGTGCTTTGCCACCCCCATGCAGCCCTAACCATAGGGCCTGCATCACTTGTATTGTCAAGGAGATGTTCCACTAGTGTTATTATAGAGGCAGTTCAATACAAGGTCATATATTATGGAGGTTGTCCCTTTATGTTGGCCCTTGGAAGACTTGGTTGGATAGGAATAATTGGATTTTCAAAAATAAAAGCAAACCTGTTGAAGAGATTTTTCAATCTATCGTTTGGAATGTTTCGGAGTGGGCTTGTAAAAACTAAAAAGGTAGAATTTGCAATAGTTTCTTTGGAAGTTTTGAATAGATCTTGGGCAGCCAGTTTAAAAGGGGGATGCCGGTCCAAGATTATGCATAGAATTCAGTGGAATTCTCCTCCAATAGTTATCCTAAGTTGAATTTTGATGGTAGTTTTCTCAAGCATTTGGGAGGGATTGGAGGTTTTATTTGGGACTATTCAGGGGAAGTTGTGAAGAGTGTTTCTGGTCCTATCAGTTTGTGAGATTCCAATGGGGCTGAAGTTTATGCTTTACTTGTAGGTTGCCAAGAATCACGCAAGTTGGGAGCTGATAAAGCAATCATTGAAGGTGATTCATTTTCAGCAATTCAATGGGCCTTGGGAAAATCCCCTTTTCCTTGGAGAATGGCAGATATGATAGAGGAAGTTCTAGATATATCAGCTTACTTAGGAGCCTCTTTTATTCACATTCCATGTGAAGCTAATGCTATGGCGGATGGTCTCGCAAGGGATGGAGTTTTGCGCTTAAACATTTCTTTTGATGTTTAGTGTTTTTGTTTTTTCTATTTCTTTCTTTTAGCTTGTATACTGCTTTGCCTTTTTTCTTTTCTTTCGTTAATAAGTTTTTCTGTTATCGGAAAAAAAAAAAAAAACAAAGAGGACCATCAAATAATCTCTCCTTGAATACAAAATAAATCAAGGGGAGAGATGAACTATGAAATGAATACCCATCCATCACCCATGTAAATCAAAAAAATTTTTTTCTTCCATCACCCATATAAAACTATATATATACATATATATATATATTTGAATGGAAACTTGAATTTTAAAAAATACGAACAGTACAACAGAATTATACCAAAAAGAAAGGGCCAAGATCCCAAAACGCAAGAACCACTCAACAAGGAAAAGGCAAGAAGTAAAAACTAGAAAACAAAGCTTCATATCAAAGCTACAATTAAACCAAGAGCAGAAAATCCTAATCTGGAAAGGGTGAAAATAGAGACTGCTGCCTCTTGACACGTTCCTTAGCTAGCATATCTGCTGCATTCGCTTGTCTCTTTACGTGAGAAAAGGAATCTGAGTTACCGTTGGCGGTATCTCAAATCTCCTCTTCAGTGTCTGCAAACCTCCATGGTGGGCTACAAGTCCTCAAAGCCCACCCATTAACACAGGAGGAATCACCTTCCACTAGTAGATTATCTATACAGCAAACGCTGCACTTTCCCAAGGACCATCCTTCAGGCTAAAAGCTCAGCTTTATTGATTGAGCACTTGCTGGCACTCGGCTGGATTTGAATAAGAAGAGATGATATTTGCTTCACTGTTATGGATGACCCCACCAATGCCTGCTCTTCCTGGATTTCCAATGACGTTGCTGTCAAAACAAAACATTCTACGTGGGGTTTGGTTTTTTTGTTTTGTTTTGTTTTCCTTTGTTTTTTTTTTTTGGGGTGTGTGTGTGCATTTTTTTTTTTTATGTTGATTGTTGGTTTTGGGGTGCGGGGGGGGGGGGTGGGGGGTGCGGACAGGCCCCTATGCTTAGAGTCTATGATACCCAAATACTCCAAGGCAGGCAACTTATCATATCATATTTGATACTTTTTTTTTGGTTTAAAGTCTGTGTCCATGCAGTTTTAAATCCTATCAATGGCATGTTTAAAATCCTATCAATGGCATGTTTTCCTGAAGTCTCTGTCCATGCAGTTTGAAATCCTATCAATGGCATGTTTTCCTAGTGTACCCATCTCATCTTGGCATCATGGCTTAGAGTCCTTTTGTGAGACCTGTCTCATCCCTGCTTCCGAAGTCATTCCCCATGAAACTGGTTTCTCTGCTTCAAAAGTTGTTTCTTATGAAATTGGGTTAGTGGAGGATGGAAACTGGAAAGGTCTCTACCATGCTTTTTAAGATCAGGCTCAGCCGAGTTGGAGTCTTATGGTTTTTGGTCCTAACCCAATTAATTCTCAATTCTACTCGGAGAAGCTTTTGGAGGCCTCTTAGGGGCATTTTATATTGATTCCATAGGATGAAAACTGCATTTTTTTTCCAGAAGATTGTGTGTGGGTGTGCATGGGAGAATGGTTTTAAAAATCAGGTGAGTCTGACTCCAGTCACCATGATTCCGAGTCTTATTGTTTTTGGATTCAAATCAATTTATTTCTTAGTTTTCTGTGGGGAGAAGCTTTGAGAGTCTCTGAAGGGCATTTTGTATAAGATCAAAACCACATTTTTTAGAAGATCCAAGCATTAAGGATTGGAGGTACTCTTCATCCAATAGAGTGGAACATAAATATGGTGCCTGTTGCTACTTCATCCAATAGAGTGAAATGTAAATGTGGGTGCCTGTTGTTACTCAAATTCATTATTAATAAGTAAAACATGACAACTCTCATAGGACTAGAATCCTAGCATACTATTTTCTATTGTTTGCTATTTTTTCTGTTTTGGGCTCGGCAGGGAGACTTGGTCTGAGTTGGCTGATAAAACAGGACCTGAGGGTGACCTAGTCACCCCTTGAGTCAGAGTTTCAAAACCCTGATCTCTACCAATGACCTTAGCGAAAAAAATAAAAAAAAGGAGAAGAAAAAGAAAATGGGCCCCATTTGATCATTTTAACCCTTATTTAAAGAATGTCAACATTTGTCAATATTTTGATGTAAGATGAAGCAACTATTGTCATGCTTTTTTGTGATCAATCCAAGGGCATGCATACAGGCAGTCAAATATGGCTGAGCACTATTATTTTTGTCACACAAGTATTTAGTATGTGGTTGGGGTGTTAAAGAAGGTGAAGGGATAGGTTGGCCTGGTCATGTGGCCTAGGTGGGTCCCATAAGTGTGTGTCTCCGCATCTGTGCGTGTCATGAGTTCTGCTTCCTCACCCTCTGTGGTGGTGGAATTGCCTCAAATTCCTCATTATCTGGTTGTTGAGACTGTCTCTCCAACTATGCAAGTTTTTCTGTGTTCTGGGTGTTGGTACTTGTTTCTATGTCTATGCTATTTTTTCTGTTTTGTCTGTCTGAGGTTGGCCCCATTAGCCACCCTGCTTTTAGCTTGACAACGGCCCTGGCTGTCCTGGATCACTTTTCAAGTGTGTATATTATGGGTTGTGCTCTTTCACCTTGCTTGGAGGTGTTATGGTCCCCCCACTGGTGGCAAATGCCTTGAATTCCCATTTATCTGGTCGTTGAGACTTGGTTTTACCAACTATGTGAGTTTTTCTCTGTTCTGCCTTTCCCACAGAGAAGCTGCTGATGTAGAATGTCTGACAACCCAATGAGGAGATTGTCTCATTTTGTTTTTAGGCAAGTTGCAATAATGAGGGAGTTGGACAGTTGGCATTAGGGAGTTGGACAGTTGGCATTAGGGAGAGGAAATGATGATTAATGAAATTCCCGGGTCAATGTCGGGATCATTGAACAAAGTGCTTTGTTCTGCCATAGTAAATAGTAATCTCTCTTAGAATTTAAAAATTCCATTTTTACACGCCTTATATCTCCTCTTGACTTTATATATAGTGTGCAGTCGATCCAATGGTCCAATCTATTTGGATGGGACCCAAAATTGGTGGACATGTGCAATTCATGGGGGTCATATGTGTGATCCATTTGAGTGGCTCGCAACGTGGGCCTTGCTATCCAAAATAGTCCAAAATGGTCTGTAAGGATGGTCCTATTTCTCACATATATATATCTATATATATGGGGAGTGCAACACAGCGCCCGGGTGTTTTTTTTAGGAGAAAATGCCCCTCCTAGTTGGGCCCACTGAGATGCTTGATGATCATGGAAGTCCATTGGATGGAAAGATCTATATGAGGCCTATCTATATGCAAAATTTTGAGTCCATATGATCATCCTAACCTTTTGATCCATGGCTCTAAAATTTATTGGTTTAGAGGCATCATTTTATAATGATTTCAATCCAATGGTGAGGAAAAGTTCGACGAGTGTTGAGCTTGGACATGTGACCGTACATATGAGGGTAGTGTGTATGAAAAGACTAGATTGACTCAACATGAGCCCTATGACCAAAAATTAGAGGGGCGGAAAAGGAGGTGTTTTTGAGAATTCCCCTATATATATATATCTATTGAATGGACCTCTTGACTTTAGTCTTGAATTCCCAAAATTTCTTTCTTCGATACCGTGGGTCCTTCAATGTGAACTTCCATATAATTCTTAAAAGCCTAGCACTTCTTGAGAAAAAAAAGCTAAGAGGGAGGTGCATCCATCCATCTCTTTCTCTCTCTCTCTCTATATATATGTCTCTCTCTTTGTCTCTTCGATGTCGTCTTTGGCTGTTTCTATTGTTGTTTCTATTATATATATATATATAATTTGATTGTTTGATTTTCATATGACATTTGCATGCAGAGAGAAGCAGTGGAAGCACTAATTCAAGAACTCCCCAAGTTCAGACTAAAGGCCGTCCCAACTGATTGCTGTGAATGTCCCATCTGTCTTGAGGAGTTTCGTGTGGGGAATGAGGTGAGATGCTACCTTCTCTCTGTACACTGTTAACTGTTTAATGTAATACTGATATTTTTCCCATTCCAAAAGAATGAGAAAGTACTGTTCATTTTGTTAGTCAACTCTTAGCAGTAAGCGATGGAATCCTATTCGGTTTCAGTTTGGAACCCTTTTTTTAGTGTTTTCTTAATAGGCAACAATGAAAATATATTAAGGGAAAAAGAGATTACAAAGAAGCCCCAGCCAACATAGCAAAAGGGCACTATGGTATAAAAGTATTATACCACAAAAACAAATGCTTGCACATTGTTACAAAAATTGTTCTTTGGAAATTATTGTCTTGGGATACTGTCAGGATATTTTCAGGGAGATGATATTTTTAAAATTGGTGATTTTCTCAAGATACTAAATGAGTCATGAAAAATAAATTAACTTAAAAAAAATTAAGTGTTATATATACTAAACCATTTATTCTGATATTTTTGCTGTTTTATCATATATTTATTTTGTTAGATTATCATTTTTTGTGATATTTTGGAATTTCTGGATGCTAACCGGAAATGAACATTTTATTATAATATAGTGATAGCGTTGCAATATTTTAAAAGGAACTTTGATATTTTTTGTCATGGGGTGCACAATAGAGGCTGTTCATCAGTCCAACTTACAAAATTTTTTTAAATTTTAAAATGAAATATAAGAAACACAAGTATTGCACATCAAGGATCAAAATAGCGGTTGCGGTGGGCGTAGTAGCCACTGGCCAAAACACTATGCAGCGGTTGTAGCGATATGTAGTGGTTTAGCAGTGCGAATTTTTCAGTGGTAAAAAAATTATGAATATTGTATAGTAGCCAATCTTGTGTTTTTTCAGTGATTTGAAATCATATTAGGTTAGAGACAACTTTAGAAAAGACTATTGAGGACAAGAAATAGAAAAAAACAATGATTAAAACTAAAATTGCTAGGCTATACTAAGTTTTAGACCGTAGTGCTGCTATTTTCAAAATAGCTTAGTGGCCTCAACTGCTACGGCTGATAATGCAGCCACTATGTAGCTATTTTGAACCATGGCACACATTGTGTAGACAAGAGCCTGCAGCATGGATGGAAGGTGGTTACTGGTGCACCCACAGGGTTTAGGGTTCTCCTGTTACCTATTGGAAGAAAAACAGCACTAAGCACTCATTGTGGACTTTGGGCTATCTGATGTTACGCTGTTTGTTTAAGCAACTGGACTGAGCATTTCATTTGTTGACAGTGCCACCCAAAAGCCATGCATCAAGATTTTGAAACCTGAGGGAGGGTGTTTAGATGATTGCGTCCTTTTTTTTTTTTTTTTTTTTTTTTTTGAGATTTGATTGATTGCCTTTCCTCTCCCTCTCGGTCACTGCGCTAAACAAAATTGTATATTCCATGATCTGCAGAATCCACATCCAAGATGCCCATGGAAAATATATGTTGTGGATTCTTCAAGCTGCAAAATCCTCAGCTGTTTCCTAATGTGCCCTAGAAGTCATGTTAACTGATCTGAACAGTGCAGTCAATTAACAATTCTTTCTATATGATAGTAAGCCTAATTTTTTTAGAGAGATTTGAAAGGTGACTATTGATTTGATAGTCTAAAAAAATATTAGATCAGTACAATATCTTAGTAATCACTTATCCAAAGTGGCATATAAATGGCAGTCTGAATCTAATGGGCATATGCCCTGATTGGAATGTAGCGTGGGCTACATCATGAGCCAATTGTCTTGTTGTTTAGGCCAAGCATAGGTTCAACATGAATGTGCCATGCTTGGCATGTGGGTTTATCGTACCTCAGTGGAGCAGTAGTAATGAGCTTTGAACCTTGTTGGGCTATTGCAGGTTCGTGGCCTCCCTTGTGCTCACAATTTCCATGTGGAGTGCATTGATGAGTGGCTTCGTCTGAATGTTAAGTGCCCTAGGTGCCGTTGCTCTGTCTTCCCAAACCTTGACCTAAGTGCCCTATCAAATCTCCGGGCAGACTCCGGTCGAGCTTCTGCAAGTGTTGTCACGGCCACCCGCTATGTGCATGCGCAGCCTCCTGGGCAGAGCAATCTATTGAGATTGCAGGGTCTGCTTCGCACGATTTGCACTGAGAACGCCGTCCCTGTCAATGATGAATCAGGCTTGGAGGCAGCAGAAAATGGACGGGCAGTGGTAATTCAAAGCCCAATGAGCAACTCACGACCAGTGATGGCAGATGGGGGTGTTGATATATCTTCACAATCTCATCACTAACTGTGCAGCTAACAAACTGCACAGAGAGTTCACTGGTTTCTGCAATGATGACGTAGGCTTGGAGGCAGAAGAAACTGGACTGGCAAAGAGGATTCGGGGTTCAACGAGCACCCAGTTTTGGCAGATATGGTTTTTGATAAGGTCTTAACTGGTTTCTTCATCACCTGCAGCTGTTACTGCAGTATAGATGGATATTTCCCCTGTGCTCTTTGTAAGTTTATGAGCCTAAGGGATATCTGTGTGTTCACGTTCATCATTTGAGTCCTCTGTTAAAAGCATAGTCTCTTTTCAATGCATTTGCACACACTGTATCTGTTTCTCATCAGAATGGCCATGTATTAAGTGCACACAAGGAAAATTCGATGCATATGCCTTGTGATTGGCTGATTATGATCAGATGGGGACGCTGAAGGAGATATGCCATATCTACCTGAAACTGTCTCCATTTAGGTCTGTTGGTGCCTATGCCTCGCCTTGACAGTGGGTAACTTACACATTGGATCTGGGTGTATATGCTGTACATGTGTTTCCTGTTCAGTGTAGCTATGTTTTGACGTTTGTTTTGCCATGTTCCATGGAAGTGCACCCATCTTCCTTCAGAGTGGACCCATATGATCCTTGGTACGAGGATGGCCAGTATGTTTGGGACCCCGAGTCTTTATCATTTGGGAGTAGAGGTGGTTTGATTGGTGATTTATGTTGATTTGATGGTTGCCACTGAGCATGGACCATGCCCAGCAAAACCCTGGTCGGATTTTTGCCAACTGATACTGGGCCATATATCTGATGATTTCCGAACTATAAAATATTAGTTTGCTGATTACGCTGGTGGTTGAAAGGGTTGAGATTGTCTGATTGCAGGTTTTGGGGCATGGAGATGCACACAAAGGACCACAAGTAGACTGCACGTGTCAAGGGCTGCAATTCCTATGTTGGCAGCAATCCAATGTAACTTGGACTGTTAACTTGAATGGCTGGATCATATCTTAAAGAGTCATATATTGCTTAGGTCCAGGCCTCCAGGTCTAGGGTCATATGAGTTCTCTCCTATAACGTTTGGACGGAGGAGAAAATGTACTCTTTTACAAGTCCTATCTTTTTTAAAATTCAGAACCAGTATTGGTTAGGTGAAAGGAGAAAAAATGTGACAAGCATTGACTACTATCATCTCATGCTAATCAGGGAATCAAATACCGGCATATGTTTGTTTAAAGAAAACAAAACTCAGTCCTCCACCTCCTATCCAACAAATCTCGTCTGCAATTGACTATTTTATTCACTTTGGGCTCTAAGGTGCAGCTATGGAGACCCTGAAAGCACATGTTGCTACTGAGCTGATGGCTTCTCCAATGTTATCTTCGTGCAAATCACCAATGCTTCAGTTGCTCCCAACTTCTTAATATTGTCAATTTGTTTTATTATTTTTTCTGGATTCTTAACAAGGTAGGCATTTAGATTCTAACTAAGATGGTCCTCACTTCAGGTGTTAAAGATAGGCCTTTTAGGTAAGTTGCTCATTTACCTATAGGGTGAACCTAAGATTGTGCTACTCTGCCATGTTTTAGAGAAGTCATGACCTGTTTTCTGACAAGGTGTGGCCCATTAAGAATTCATTTAGAGTGCAACTTGTGCACATCCAATGCCTTGAATTTAGAAGGATGCGATTCCCTCTCTGTTATATAAGTTTCATGCAGATCTTTTACTGCATTCAGTTTATTCAATTCTTCCTCATTTTTTTTTCTCGTCTTCTTCAACTCCATAAAACCCTCATATCCAGCCTCTAAAAGTCCATCCAAATCTTAAATGTTCTCCTAAATCTATTCTTGGCGTTTGAATCCATTTGTCCTCTTGTATTGGATTAGTGCAGGTTGATAATCCAGTTCGTTAACCTGAGGGGTGCCACCTTGTGTATAGCCTTGAAAAGTAAACACTACTGGAAAATTATAGCCATTCAATATTCAGCCATCTTTTCAGGTGATTGTAGACTGAGATATCCTATGGAAGACGATGTAACTCCGGGTCCTCATATGCAGTTTATCTTTGGGCACTAGTGTTTACGGCTGAATATCATCAGACATTCAGGCCACCCTTTAGTCACCCATCCTCCAGTTCAAAATTCGAGTATATTGGGCTGCAACTAATTGATGGAAGACTATTGATCTGATGAACAGACCAATCCCCAGATATGGGCCCTCAAATTATTGGCTTAGTGCCCTCAAATTGAGTTGACTTGGCCACGCCAGAGCAAGTCGAATTGAGTTCTTAAACAATGACTTGAGAGGACCAAATTTTGCACTGGTAGGATCTTCCAATCTTAGTTTTTCTATTATTGATAAGGGTTCATTTATCACGTAATTCAAAGAAAAGGGTCCATTGGTCATGGCATCCATCACTTGAAATCAATGCATTAATATAAAAATCTATCCTTTGTTTATGATCCTCTGTCCATACCAAATTAAGTAGGCTTAAAGAGGAAAGATGCAAAAAATATAACTCATTTGGTGTCCTCCCCCGCAAGGTGCTCTCAAACTTAATTTTAATGGAAGTGATCATGGTAACCATGCTCTCGCTAGTCTTGGGGGAGTCATTCGCAATACGGAAGGAAGTATTCTTCTCTCTTACTCTGGGCTGTCTGGTTTTTGTTCGAGTAACAAATCTGAATTACTGTCTCTTAGAATCAGCATCTGCGAAGCGTCATTTCTCAATCCTCAGCAGCTGTTGGTTGAAGGAGATACCTATTGTGTCATTCAATGGGAGAGTCAGTCTGTGAATCCTCCTTAGTGCCTAGCAAATATTATTGAAGAGGTGATCCAGTGTCGGGGGAGTTTAATGTCTTTCCACCATATCAAACACTCAATTAATCAACTGGCAGATAAGCTAGCCACAGAGGGAGTTCTTAAAAATGCCTTGACTATGTCTGTCTTATGTTTTGGGGGCTATTGCCCTTTCTCTTGTTTGGGGTTGTTACCCATCTTTTTGGGGGTCTAACCTCTTCTTCTTTTTGGTTCCTTTGCTCTTCCCCACCTTTGCGGGGTGTCTGTTTTTGAAGAAAGTATTTATCTCTTATATTGTGCAGTTGGGGTCTTCCCATCCTGAGCAGTATACAGTCATCATTTTCAAACCAAAAAAAAAAAAAAAAAGATGCAAACAAATAAACCTTGTCTTTTCATTCCTTGTGCTGCATCATCAAAGAATCAAATATCAGAACCTGTCTACACAACAGGACAACATGCCCCTGTCCAAACAAGGCAATTAACTCCTCCTCTTCAAAGAGAGAACTCTTTCATCTGCAGCCATTTTCCATTTTTCTCTTTGACCTTAGCCTTGGGTGTAGCTATGGAAACCCTCAAGCCCCATGTTGCAATTCTGGCAAGCCCAGGGATGGGCCATCTCATCCCTCTGCTTGAGCTCGCGAAGCGCCTGATCTCTCTCCATGGCTTCTCTGTTCTTTTCTTTGTCCAAACCACCTATTCTTCAGTTGCCCAATCACAGCTTATCTCCCTTCCTGATTCTCCAGGCCTCAACATTGTTGAGCTCCCTCCCGCCGATATCTCTGATATCCCTTCTCATGCCGACGCTGACACTCGCATCGGGATTGTCATGAGAAGATCCATGCCAGCCTTTGAAACCTCTCTCTCTGACCATGCCTCTGCAGGTCATCTTGCTGCTTTAATCGTCGACATATTTGGCACTGATGCTTTCGATATCGCTTGCAGATTTGGGATCCCCAAGTACATCTTTTGCACGTCGAGTGCTGCGTTTTTAGCTTACTTGCTCTACCTCCCAACGCTCCATCAGCAAACAGAAGGTGAGTTTTGTGATCTTGGAAGGCCAATTATGATCCCAGGTTGTGCTCCCATTCAAATTAAGGACCTCAACGATGCGGTTAAAGACCGAAAAAGTGAAGGATATCGTTGGTTCCTACACCATGTCTGCCGTTACAAGGAGGTGGATGCAATTCTAGTGAACACCTGGGAGGAATTAGATTGGAAGTCGCTTAAAGCTCTGAGAGAAGAAGATGCCTTCAAACAGATACCGACGCCACCTATCTATCCCATTGGGCCATTGATCAAGGACGTTCAAACAGCACCTAGAGGAGTAGAGTGTTTGCAGTGGCTCGACAAACAACCACCGGAGTCAGTGCTCTTTGTGTCATTTGGGAGTGGTGGGAGCTTGTCGTCAGTGCAAGTGAAGGAGCTGGCATGGGGGCTACAGCAGAGCCAACAGCGGTTCTTATGGGTTGTTCGCCGGCCCAATGACTTTACACAATCTGCAAGTTTTTTCAGCTCTGGCGGCGATGAAGATGACAACAACTTAATGGAATATCTGCCAATAGGCTTCCTTGATCGAACCCGAGACGTTGGCATGGTGGTTCCTTCTTGGGCTCCACAGTTGGAAATTCTAGCCCATAGTTCGACGGGTGTGTTCCTCACACATTGTGGCTGGAACTCAACACTTGAGAGCCTTGTTCATGGTGTGCCAATGATCTCATGGCCCCTTTATGCTGAACAAAGGATGAATGCTCCAATGTTGGAAGACTTAAGGGTGGCTATCAGGCCGATAGGGGCTGGGGACGGATTTGTGGGTCGAAAAGAGATAGAGAGGGTGGTGAGGCTCGTCATGGAGGGCACTGAGGGTAATGACTTGAAGGTGAAAACCAGGCAGCTAAGAGATTCTGTCATTAGAACTTCAACTGTAGGTGGGAGCGGCTATAATTTGCTATGTCAGGTGGCCAATGACTGGAAAATGGCGCTTGATCACAGCTTCAATGTTAAAGGAAAGTGAGTCATTGTCCTCTAGGATCTCTTGTTAATACAGGGAACTAGGAAAAATGAATTACATGTACTTAAAATAAAGAAAGTGAAAAAGGATGTGTCATTAGATGGTGGGATGTTTAATTAATGTGTAAGGTTGAATGATTGAGAGAGAGGCTTTGTTATGTTATTCCAATCCTAATAATTGTTAAGTCTGCAGTTTGTAATAACTTAGTGCAAATATTTTTATGACTTCTTTTTTCCCAGAGAACTGGTGGAGTGGTAATACTTTATACATTAGCCAAAACTGATGCTTTTGTACCTAACTATGGAAACATCCTACCCTCAGAACTATTGATCCTCAGCACTTGCCTCGAGTGATGGAGAAAACTCCAGCGGAAAATCCCACTAGAGAAAGTACACTAAAGAACAAAAGTCTAAAGAGAAGCTATTGTATGGGTGGAGGCAGAGACACGTCAGTAAAGTAGCTCAAATGGATGAAGCATGAAAATGACACGTCCTCAGAAAGAAACACCAAAATTAGTGACCCAGAAAACAGCAAGGCACATCATAAAATTCCGTCATGCGTGAACTTCATTATTGGCGAGAGAAATCAACAAGTCAATAATAAGAAGTTTACCTCAACAGTAAGGTATTGCTGGGTAAAATTATTAAAAAAGAGAAAATTATAGGGAAAACCACCTTGGCAGGTCACTAAACAAAATTAACCTCACCAGCAACTCCGAAACAAAAAAGGCCCCATGAGGCCATTTTTGTATTTTTTTAATTGTTGCTGTGGAGTGATGATGTCATCACTCCACGGGATTTAAAAAAACTTTTTCATTTATTCTTATTCATTTCTCATGCGTGCTCTAGCGAGATCCATTTCCTCTTTTTCCTCATTGTCAACATTTTGCCTTGAAGCTTAAAACTTATTTTGCAATCTTTTTGTGAGCATTGTTCAATTCATTTGGCGACCTCCTTTCCAACATTGTTTGTCTTTTGCACCAGGGTTTTGTTGCATGTGTTTTGCTCTTAAAATTGTCTTGTTTTATTTAACGAATCTATCATGCAGAGGTTATCTTCTGATAATGTATCGAAATGTATTTGATTTGCTTGCATTTCATTCAATATACTGTTGGGAAAAGAGAAACAAACAGAAGACCAAACACTCCACACAAAAGACACAGATTTACGTGGTTCACCCGATGTGGGCTACGTCCACGGAGATTCAAACCTGTTTCACTATTGTTAGAGATCACCCACGAGAAGAACAGCCCTCTCCTCGTGATTACAAGAGCACACAACTCTCCTTTGGTTCTTCTCTGCAGAAAACCAACTCTCTCTTCTCACCACACCCTCAGAATAACAAAAGCCCTAATAAATAGTAACCCTAAGCAATAACAACCGTCGGATCTGCCCTCATAACAAAGGGTCCAGATTAGACCGACTTATTACACAGTTACCCTAGATCAGGCTTCACCGGACCCATCATATACTGCTATGAAACCTTATTTTCTCCCCTTTTTGTTGGATCTACTAAAGTGTCAATCTTGTTTAAGTTGTTCATTGTAGTTCATATTGGAGTTGATAACTTGTTTGATGAAATGCCTCTAACAAGAAAAAAAAAAAAAAAAAACCCCAAACCATGTACATTCTTCTTCAATTTTCTAAGCGTTGTTTAAGAGTTGTTCGATGAAATCCTCTGAGAAAAAACTGGAAAAATTGTTTAAGAGTTTTTTGATGAAATGCCTTTAATATTTTAAGAGTTGTTTGATAAGGTAGTTTTAATGAGAATTTGGTTATATGAACCCTGTTTCTTAATGATCTAGTTCCACCAAAATGCTTAAACAGTGTCTATGTGTAGCCTATAGGCTGTGGCACATGAGCTAGGTATAAGTATGCTCAAATCTCAATCCCATTTTGGTCAATGAATTGAATGAAAATGGAAGTTCGCACCGTTAGATTATTCACATGTGAAAATACGGTTTTTTTCAAATATTCAATTCAAACTCAACGGAGTTAGGAAAATATTTTAGATATGAATAATCCTATGAAGTTTCCTGCTTGAGTTGATATAAATTAGTTATGTGCCTATTCACAAATTATTTATGTAATTATAGGCACATTGCGGATATTTTATTAAGTGACAGCGGTACAAATATTAGAAAGCTTAGGTGTTTGATTAATTTTGCAATTCATTGTAGTTAAAGTGCGGTCTCTTATCTTATCGTATTTGTTATAATTAATTAAATTGTACTAATATTTATTTCAGATGGCTAGAAAATGTTCAAAATTGCTTTTCAATTAAGACAAACATAAACATGAAGGAATCTGACTTGGGGAGGAGTTTGGTACATTTCGATGCATACTAATGAACCTTGACAAAGAACAGTGGGTTCTTAATGATACTCAATTGGAATATATTCGGCAATGTGGCCTTTATTATTTGAGGGAGATGGAAGAGATTATGATAGATTATGCACTCATAACAGTTTTAGTTGAAGATGGTGTCCCAAGAGTAATACATTTTATTTTCCACCTTCGGAGGCTACTGAGATTTGAAAGATTTTGCCTATATCTATGCCCTTCCGATTGACGGCCCTCTTGTAATAGGAAGAACATTCCCTAATAAAATGGTATAAGAAGTTTGCCAAAAATTACTAGGAATGACCCCAGTACAGGTTGAAGATGTGAACAATCTAAATATAAAGTTCACATGGCTTGAAAACAACTTTAGGCCTGATGCATCAAATAAGAAGAAGAAAAAGAAGAAGAAGAAGAAGAAGAAGAAGAAGAAGAAGAAATTATCCGATGATGAAGAAATTTATAACACACGGGCGTATATGTTTATGTTAATTGCGGAATAGATTAGTGAGAATGCATCTGAAGGTTGTGGTTCAGCTTACCTCTTGGAGCTTTTTAGGAAATTTAAATTATATGCTTGGACACCAGCTTATCTTGCTAATCTTTATCAAACGCTTGCCAATGGGGTAAAGTGGATAAGAGAAAGGAAAGATGATGAAGAGGAAGAAGGACAGGAGAGATGGAAGGAAAAACAACAAAAGAAGACAGAGCACTGGCCTTTTACAATTACTACAGGTTATTAATTTTTCCTCAATTCAGTTCCATTCTTATAATTACTTTCTTTATATTTTAAATAACGTGACCGTAGCTTTGTTTTGCAAATATGGGCCTACATAAGATGTCAATTGGGTGATGTCCAACGTCTAATCACAGCTGGAAAACGGACCTCCAATTTTTACTGATGAAAATATGGAAGCAACAGTTGAGCCATTCGAAAGCCATGACAACCTTGAAAAAGGTTCGAGAAGAGTTGAAAACTTGGCTGTTGACAGTGTGAGTGCATGACTTGGCCTATTCTTTTTATTATATTAAAAAAATGTATGAAAAATAATTTAACTTATTTTACCCCTTCCTATACAGTTTATATGGCAGCCTTATATGGAATTTCTTAAAAAAAATTTAGGAAATATTCCAAAGGTTGATTGTGAGCTGTTCTCGTCGTCAACTGCTTTGGTGTTTTTTTAGAATGTTAATAGACATAACATGGGCCGTTTTATATAACAATTTGGATTGAAGCAAGTTGTTCTACTTCCATTTAGAATGCCTTTTACAAGAGAGGAGATAATTGAAAGGATTATTTACGATTATAGTGCATTTGGAAAAGTTTTCTCCTATGCAGATTGGGATAAGAGGTTTAAGAGTGTACTCAAGGATAAGAATTCATCTTCTAAAGTGCATGAAAAGGAATATTTGATTTTGTTTGCTTTTAACTTAATTATGTATATTGGTCATACTGAGGATGGAATAGGAGACTCCCTCGGGAGTAAATACGGGCCTAAGTAAGTTCTGCACAATGAAACATGTTGCAAAAAGGAACTGGTACGTAATGTGTATAAGTTGCAAAATTTAAATTTTTATGATAGCTTTTTGGGTTTGTGATTGAGTAGTTAAATGATTCTGCAGGTTAATGCACTACTTCATGAGTTAAATACATCATTCAATCGTGCAGCTGAGAATAATACATCATTTGCAGCTTTTCGTTCGTCGTGGGGTAAAAAGATAAAGTAATTTTAAACAGCATTAGGAAGTTTATTTGAAGGTTTTAATGCACAAATATTAGAAAGCTCAGACTGAGGAGAAGACAATTCGATAAAGACAAAGAAATTAGCTGTGAAGAAATACATTAAAAAGTTAAAGAGTCAAATAAAAGGACTGCAAAAGAGAAAGCTAAAGATAGAGTGTGGTGGAACCAAGTTGCAAATCAGATGAACCAATGAATGAAGTGATTGATGTCCCATCAACACCCATGGTAGGCTCATCATCACTTGCAACGATCGTCTCACCGAAGTGGAGCAGAATTGTCTCTTTCATTTGAAATATTAAAAGGCTATCCCACAAAAGGAAGATCCTAGATAAGTTTGACGAATACTTACATGCAATGACTGAAGCAGAATATACTCTTTCTAGCATAGATAAGTTTATTTTAAAAGGCTATAGGAAGTATTTCAAGATTTACAAGGAATGGCTGGACATTGTATGTACATCATTGTTTACTGAGGTGTTGAATAAAATATTAAAAGAGGGCGAGTGGTTGGATACTAATGTTTTGTATTGTTGGTTTCAGTACTTAAAGAGAATTATGCCCTACTGTATACTTTGTTAACCCAAGCATTGCAGTAAGTATATCATTTCTTGAACAAATTATGTAATATATATTATATAGGTAAAACTAATATATGATCCATTGATTGTAGAGTTTATGGCAAGAGTGGTCGGGTCTCACGGACAATGTTTATTTTGGCTCTGATGGATCTAGAGCGTGGGAGGCATGGGACAGTAGAATAGTTGTATACCTTATCCACCACATTGACCATTTCACTTTGCTTATCGGGTATTTTGAAGAGTTGAAGTGGCGATACTATGATAACTTTTTGAGGCACAAAAGCTCATTAACAAATGTCAATCACTTTGTAAGCAATCATTTTTCTTTGTTAAAAAATAATTTATTCATTGATTGATTTTATATTGTTTATATAATTTGTTATATTTGTGATAGATTTATGGGCTAACAGGAAAGCATAGTAACTATGTGTGGCATAATCCTAATATCTAGACTACAATTATGGCCACAAATATACCACAACAATGAAATGGCAATGATTGTGGCATATTTACAGTTGCATTTGCTAAATATGTTGTATTTAATTGGCTAATAAATTTTATATAAGCTAACATGCCATACTATCAATTCAAAATCATAGTCGAAATATTCAAGAGGAGTTGGAAAGATAATTCATGGCATTTGGGATTGGGAGAGATTGAAAATGTTTGATGGAGTTTTTATGTTTAATTGTATTTAATTGTCTATTTTGTATATTATAGGTAGTATTCCATGTATGCAAATTATCTATTTTGTATATTATAGGTAGTATCCATTAATGTGAATGTAGTGATGATGTGTGTTGAATGTGTGTGAAGTTGATATGTTATAGGTTTAATGTAAATAATGTATGCTGAATGTGTGTGAATGTATGTTAAAATGTGAAGAATTTCACTTTGAATGTGTATTGAAAGTGAAGTTGTATATGTTGTAGGTACCTATAAAAGTTAAAATGATCCACACTTATAATTGTTTAGGTAAAATGGCACATTATTTAGTGACAACATTGTTACTATTTAACACTAAGTTTTTAACATTTTCAGTTTTGAAAAGTGACGATGTTATCACTAAATAACACTAGGCATATTTTATTTGGTTATGGATGGTGACGATGTCGTCATTGAATAACACTAAGCATATTTTTTTCGTTTCTGGAAGGTTATGTCATGGCCCGAGCTCGAAAAATGTAGATTAGGGTAATTCTCGAAGCTTGATATGCATACTCTCTTGAAATTAGCGCTCAAACAGAGGCTAAAGTAGAATTCTAGTAGGGATATTCACCTTGCTACATGTGTAAGGAACTTTTAACGGACACATGTCACTGTACTAAACATGTGGAAGCCTATCAATATTATCTATAATCTTTTTTCTTTTCATTTCACATAAGAATTCAATGGTATCTAATTCATGAAAATAGTTTACAGTTAACATTTCAATATATATATAAAAGAAGTATAGTTTTCATTACTGTAATTTATACCCAACTATAGTCTGAGCGCTCTCTGGTAACAGAAGTTAGTTAGAAAACCTCTCTTATTCACTCATCGAGGTCTAAAAGAAATAGCTCGGTCTCCTCCTCTGCCTCCACAGTCTTTGTAAGATCGAAAGTGGGACCTGAGCGTGTAACACCAATTCGACAATTATGAATAAGACTATTTAGAAAAGAATAAGCATAATTAAAGTTACACATGTTTTATCTAAGAGAATAATTAACAAGTGATCATAGAAGTCAATTCAGTATACTAAGCATGTTGTGCATTGAATAAAGCATAGTATAAGAATCAATTAAAAGATATACTTTACTATTTGGTTACTACATTTGTTATATCCTCCCAATAGGGATCTTTGCATTGGGAACATCAACGCCCTAGCCAAAGATACGATTGGGCCTTTACGTTCATGGAGTCTAGAAGCTTTAAAGGCACACTGCAGTGGCATCATTTCAATTTACTACACCAAAGTCAACCCTACTGGGTATCATAAAGCTGAAGCTGAATAGAGCTAAACCATTTCGAATCATATAATTGAACTTGAGTAAATCATGCAATTTGTTTCATTGTAAGCAATTCATTATACGTTCAATTCATTCTTACTCGATTCAATATTGACAATAGGGAAACTGTGTATCAAGAAACGTTTGAATTAGAATCAATTCATATCATGACCATTTCATAAGCATTTTCAATATTAGAGGACAATTGTAAGGATTTTAATATGCCATATAATTAAATTAATAGAATCAAGGTAATTTACAAGCCAATTATAATTTAGTCATTTATTATTTCTAATCATGCATGATGATAGAGTTTTAAGTTATCTGATATACAGTTATATCTTTTTGGTGTCAAATTATATAAGGAAGGTGCATCAGAATCCCTTAAACCAACAAGCATGGGAAGGTGCTAAACAAATGAGCAGCACCACATGAATGAGTCCCAACCCTCAAGATACTTCATATTAGTAATTTTCTATTGGACTAAATGATTCAGTTAAAGAATCCAAGGAACTAAGGCCCTACAAAGTCTTATGGATGTCCCTAATTATCCTTAACTTTCAGTGTTCTTATGACTTAGCCGTGGATAACTTATGGCTTAATGGGGCCTTTTACAAAATTTTGCCTTGCATCTATGGTTCAGCCATGGTAACCTACAGCATAGCTTTAGATGGCTTATGGCTTAACCACGGCTTGGCCGTAGTACAAATTATGGACTAGCCGTAATTTGAGCCGCAGAAGAAAAGTTTCAACTTTTCATTTTTTGTTAGACTTTGGTATTTATGCAGCTTAGCCATAGCACAACTTACAGCTTAGTCGTAAGCTTTAGTATTTCTGAAGCTGATTCGGTTTCAAAACTTTTCTCTCTAACCCATGATACTGAGTTCTGGCTGCATATATATGATATCTAAATCCAGGCAGTCATTTTCCATCCAGTCCCACCATTTTGCATTTTCAGTTTCATTTTTCATTTATTTAATCAAACAACCTCATTATGCATTTCAAAACAAGGATATAGGGCTTAAAATCACATTTTGATTTCAATATATTTACAAGGATCACGATTTATCAATATGCATACAACAATAATTTGCTTATACTTTCCTTGTTACAATGCTCATGGTCCAACTTTAGGAAAATCCAAGCTCAAACACTCCTTAGCTCATTCAAAGAGAGGAAATCCTCAAATCTCTAGTTTACCAAAACATCTTTGGCTTATAGCACTCCTGACAACATCCTAAACTCTTTGATTCGTTGAAAAACACCTAGTTAGCCAAAAGCCCAAGTCTAACCTTAGGACACCTGATTTAGAAAAAAAATGAAATAATAAAATCAAGGGAAAATTACATTCACATCCCTTGTATTTTGACCTAATTACAGAAGACCCCCTCTCTTTTATGAAATTACATTGCACCTACTTATTATTCATATATTGGTTACATCTGCATCCCCTGCCATGAGTGTCGTCACTAACAACTCAAAAAAGTGATGATGTCAGCGAATATTCCACAGTTAATACCCAGTTTACCCTTATTCCAATTTTTTATTTTAATATTCTTCCATCATCTTCTTGGGAAAAAAGCGTAGCTCACGGCAGTTGCTGGAGAAGAACATGGTTGGATTTCTAGTAGTTGTCGGAGAAAAACATGAAGTAGAGATTCTGAATTGGGTTCTCTATCGTAGAGGATTGCAGAAGGGCAAGGAGGAATTGACTGTTTCAGATCTTATCAGATCAAGGCAGGCCACGACTATGCTTTTTCTTCTTTCTATCGACTTGTTCCTCTTCCAAGATCAAAAGCTATATTTCCAGATGCAGCTTCTTTTCCTAACTCAAAAGATCTACGGACTTCTCTTAGTCTAAGCCTTGCTCTTCCCAATCCCGCTCCTTGTGAACCCGTAAGTGTTTCATCGGAGAAGAAAAAGGGAGCAGTTTTCCTGGTTTCAGGAAACAAAGATAACCGGTGGTTTGTGCTTGCCGAAATAAGAGGAATCTAACTTGACTCCACCGAACTAATGAGTTTCTGCATCAGTTCAAGCTAGATTGATCTGAACTTGTCATGGGTTCTGCTTTTGGACTCATGTTAAACAAACCTAAATCTAGACCAACTTGAAACTTATGGAATGCTGGGTTTTCCTTATTCAATCTTTTTATTTTTGCAATAAGAGAAGGAACCCTGTTTGGGTTCCTCGTTTCTTCTTCCTTAGTAACACTGGCTAGACTTATCTGAACTTGACATGGGTTTTGCTTTTGGACTCATGTCAAATAGACCAAAATCCAGACCAACGTGGAAACGATGCCTTTCTCAATCTTTTTGTTTCCACAACTAGAGAAGGAACCCTGTTTGGGTTCCTCATATTTTTCTCCTTAGCAAGACCGGCAACGGTCTGGCAATAGCGATCGCGACACGGGCGTCGGGCTGCAGTGAGGGATTATGGTGACAACACACCCACACCAACCCTTCTATCCTTTTCCCTCTTTCCCTCTACAATTTTCAAGTCGCCCCGAAGAAGGTAATTCAAAGAAGGTGATCCCGTGTATTGGTTTGAAGTCGATCTGAGGCATTAAAAGGGTTTACAATTACATGATTAAAAGTGGGTTTGAGCCATGTCAGTGTTTAAGGAATAGGGTTTTGTTGATGCATGTAAAATGTGGGATGATGATTGATGCCCACCGTCTGTTTGATGAAATGCCAAAAAGAAATTTGCTGTTATGGAATGCCATAATTGGAGAACTTGTTGAAGGAGACTACAGGGATTTCGGTTGTTCTTGTTGATGTGAGAGTATTTATCTGATTGAGGGTCCCATACATTCACTTTGGTAATTCGTGCTGCTACTGGGATTTTGGTTGTTCTTCGTCAATTTGTTTTTGAGGAGATATAGGAGCAAACAGTCGTTGGTTGGAATTCCGTTATAGCTAATACAACATTGGTGGATTTTTATAGCAAATGGGGGAGGGTCAAATATCCATGACATGTTTTTATAACAAATGGGGAATGGTTTTGAACTATGTGACCTTTTTTGTTGTTTTATCAGCTTGTAGTTTTTTGGGATTGTCAGATGAAGGGTGGGATATTTTTGAGTCGATGAGTCGAGATCATAAGACTAAACCTCGTGCCATGCATCATGCATGAATGATTGAGTCTTATGATGATGAAAAGGGAGACATGGTTAACGTATGCTCCAATAATTCGTTAGGGTTAAAAACGTAAAATGGCTTTTTTTGTCATCCCGATCAAGCGATAATGTTTAACTCCGCCAGTTTTGCTGCCGGTCCCAAGCCCGGGTAAAGGAGGAGGGTTGCGTTAGGTAGGTGACAGCCAGTGTAAAACTTTTTCACAACCCAAATATGAATTCTGAACAAATGATATTTCACGATAAGGCTAGGGCATTCCTCACTTTAAGTGACGCATTGCAGCATTGCCCGGCTACCACATGACTTTGGGCTAATGCGGTTAAAAAAGTTAGTCCATGAGAAGAAGAGGAGGAATAGGAAAATTAGACTTGCTACTTGGAATATAGGAACCTTGACAGGCAAGAGCATGGAGTTGGTTGAGGTAATGAAAAGAAGAAGAATTAGTGTGGCTTGTATACAGGAGACAAGGTGGAAAGGGAATAAAGCTAAGGAGCTCATGGATGGGTATAAACTTTTCTATACAGGAAAGAGTAATACAAGAAATGGAGTGGGTATAATTATAGATAAGGATTTAAAAGAGAAAATTGTGGGGGTAAAGAGGTTTGGTGATAGAATTATAACAATTAAACTAGTACTAGATGAAGACATAATTCATATTATTAGTGCATATGCTCCCCAAGTAGGACTAGAAGTAAGTGTGAAAAGACAATTTTGGGAGGAGATGGATGATTTAATGCGAGAAATCCCAAATAGTGATAAAATTTTCCTTGGAGGGGATTTAAACGGGCATATAGGAAGAGATAATAGAGGATATGAGAGAGTGCATGGAGGGCATGGATTTGGAGAAAAAAACGAATTTGGAAACACTATATTGGACTTTGTAGTGGCATTTGATCTTATAGTAGCAAATACTTACTTTAAAAAGAGAGATGAGCATTTAATTACATATAAAAGTGGGAGTAATAGGAGTCAGATAGACTTTTTTCAAGTTAGAAAACAGGACCGATTGGCTTGTAAAGATTATAAGATTATCCCAGGAGAGAGTTTGACTAGCAACATAGGCTTGGAGTTTTAGATATTTGCATTAGAAGTAAAAAGAGAGCAGTAATAAACAAAATGGACCCTAAAACAAGGTGGAGAGATTTGAAGGGGGAAAGAGCAAATATATTTAAGGACAAAATGATTGAGAAAGGAGAATGGAATATTGAAGGAGAAACTACAGTAATGTGGAATTAAATGGCTAATTGCATTAGGAATGTTGCAAAGGAGGTACTTGGAGAATTAAAAGGGAAGAGACATATTAAGAAAGAAACATGGTGGTGGAGTATGGAGGTTCAGGAAGTTATTCGACAAAAAAAACATTGCTACAAAGTTTGGCAGGGGACAAAGAGTATAGAAAATTTTGAGTTGTATAAGAAGGCAAAGAAAGAAGCTAAGAAAGTAGTAAGTAGTGCAAAGTTCAAAGCATACGATGACCTCTATAATAGGTTGGGAACAAGAGAAGGAGAAAAGGATATTTTTAAGCTTGCAAAAATAAGAGAAAAGAAAAGTAGGGACTTAGATCATGTCAAATGTATCAAGGACAATAAGGAAAATATTTTGGGGAAGGACAACGATATTATAGAAAGGTGGAAAGAATATTTTAGTAAACTTTTAAATGAAGAATATTTGGGCGATACAAGAGTGGAGGACGATACTTCATTACAAGAGTATATTTTTCTCCGTAGAATTAGAGGGGTGGAAGTGAAGGAAGCATTGAAGCGAATGAAGACAGGAAAGGCAACAGGCCCAGATGGTATTCCGATAGAGGTATGGAAATGCTTAGGAGAGGTTGGAGTAAGTTGGTTATGTAGACTATTCAATAAAATACTTGTGACAAAAAAAATGCCGGATGAATGGAGAAGAAACATTGTAGTACCTATATATAAGAATAAAGGAGATATACAAAATTGTACCAACTATCGAGGGATTAAACTTATGAGTCAAACTATGAAGTTATGGGAGAGGATAATAGAGCAAAGACTGAGAAAAAAGACTAAGATTTCGGAAAATCAATTTGGTTTTATGCCAGGGAGATCAACTATGGAAGCTATCTTTTCACTTAGGCAATTAATGGAAAAATACCGAGCAAAGAGGAAAAATCTACATATGGTCTTTATCGATTTGGAAAAAGCCTATGATAGGGTACCGAGGAATTTAATTTGGTGGGTCTTAAAGAAAAGGAATGTCCCAAGATGTTACATTGAAATTTTAAAGGATATGTACGAAGGTGCAATAACAAATGTGAAAACCACATGTGGAGAAACGAGCGGATTTCCCGTGACTATAGGCTTACATCAGGGATCATCTTTAAGCCCTTATCTCTTTGCATTAATTATGGATGAGTTAACTGTGCATATTCAAGAAGAAGTACCGTGGTGTATGTTGTTCGCAGATGATATAGTATTGGTGGATGAATCAAGAGAGGGTGTAAATGCAAAGCTTGAGAGATGGCGGAGGGCATTAGAATCTAGAGGCTTTAAAATAAGTCGTACAAAGACAGAATATATGGATTGCAATTTCAGTGGACATATACAAAATGTTGAAACCACTGTCAAAATTGAAACCCATGAGATACCACGTAAAGATTCTTTTCGGTACCTAGGCTCGATGATTAGTAAGGATGGGGAGATTGACGAAGATGTGGAGCATAGGATAAGAGCTGGATGGCTGAAGTGGAGACTAGCTTCGGGAGTACTTTGTGATAGACAAATGCCAACAAAATTGAAGGGAAAATTTTACATGACAGTGGTTAGACCAGCTATGACATATGGAGCAGAATGTTGGCCAATTGATAAGACATATATTCATAAGATGGATGTAGCGGAAATAAGAATGCTTAGGTGGATGTGTGGTAAAACTAGGAAAGATAAAATTAGAAATGAGCGCTTTCGAGAACATTTAGGGGTAGCACCAATAGGAGATAAGATTAGAGAAACTCGTTTAAGATGGTTTGGGCATGTTGAGCGTAGGCCAGTAATGACACCGGTGAGAAAAAGTATGGATATACAGGTGGAGGGTCCATCAAGAGGTAGGGGTAGGCCGAAGAAAACATGGATAGAAGTCATTAATTCAGATTTGAAGAAGTTGCACTTATTGAAAGATTTAGCTCAAAATAGAACGGAATGGAGAAATAGAATTCATGTAGCCGACCCCAACATGGTTAGGATAAAGCTTTGATGATGATGATGATCAAGGGACAATATTTGACAAGGGGTGTCAGTGTAAATTCAGGAAACCAAAGGGATGTCTAGTATTATCAATAAACTACAGGGGGTGTTGATGTAATTTTTTCTAAAATCAACAAACCAACTTAGGTCTTGGATTTGCCTTCCACATGCAATTATGATTTTAGTAGACTCTATGCGTCTCAAAATCCCTAGTGTTGATTATTCCTAATTTATTTGGTGCCTTAATGATCATTTGACATTTAAGAATAATGGTTACATATTCTCAACACAATATCATATTAAGCATACTCCTAGATAGATCCTGGAGTGTTTCTCAGCTCAACAAACACTCCACATGGCCATAAAACAAAAATAAAATGAGTACTTATAAATGTCCAATGGGATCCACCTAATTCTAAGTTCACATAAGTGAAATATGATTTCAAGCTAATCACTTATGTTACTTTTAATGACCAAAGGGCAAGTAAATAATGTATTTTAGTCTTAGGAAAATCATGTGATTAAAGATTCTAAGGCTTAGTAGATAAAATACTTACAAGTTCAAAGTATTATGTCTATGTTAAATGAGACTTGGTGGAAAATCCTAAGGTTCCCTAGATTAAAAAGCATATGAGTTTCAGGTATAAAAGGCTTTAATAATAAAGAGATTTAAGGACTATGATGATGGTTGTCATACATTTTATTTAAGAAAAACAAAGGGGATGGACTACTGCCCTCAATGTGCTAACTAGATGAATCACTGGTCAGCCATAAGTGGTCCCAACTCCTATAATACCCATTTTAAAATATAATTTTAGGCCTTGTAAAAAGTGCAAAATTTCTGAATTGAGTTTTGAAGATAACATGGAGTTACAAATCTTTTTTCTCATAACTAATGCACATACCAGAAAGGGCATCATTGAGCCGAAAAAAAGAAGCTTTTGTAACCTGAAATTTCTCAACTATTTAGGGACAAAAATAGTTGAAACTCAACGAAGAAATAGGGTGGTTTCAAATTTCAATTTTTCTAAAACAAAACCAGTCATTTACATGCTCAACTAAATTGAAAGTAAGAAGCATATCTCACATAAATTATACAATTGCATGCATAGAAAACTATTGAAAATCCTTTAAGAAAACATGAAATTTCTTAGCATAAATTTTGAAATAAAAATATGTTCATTTAGTTTATGCATTTGAATTGAAATGCAAGGTCATGCTAACATGTAAAATCATATAATGCATCACACAATACAACATGCACCATGATTAATTAAGTTGGGGCTTCTTGCCTTTGATTCTAGTCAACAAATTCCATTTCCACAACCTCCAATTTAGACTCCTAAACAATCAAATTCAGCCGAAACACTTCCTTTCTCAAAACCCCAAAGTTTCTACATGAAAACCCCAAAAATAAAAAATCAAGAAATATTAGGAATCACAACTTGCATGTCTAGATTTGGAGACTAGATGGGCTCCAAGACTAAAACTTAGAAGAATCAAGGGATTACCTATAGGAGCTCGAATTGAGATGATTTTCATGGTGGGTGGGGCGGCTAGAGGTGAAGATGCACAAAAATGAGATGTGTAGGAGGTGCATGAGGAGGAGATTTTGTTGGCGGTGTTGATTTCTTAGATGGACATGAACTTCCCATGAGTTGGAGGGAGGAGCTCAAGATAAGAAGAAGAAGAAGAGTTCTTTGCTGGGAGCTATTGTTGATGAAATGAAATAAAGGAAAGACAAACATGGGTGGAGAAGGAAACTTTATAAAGAGACTAGAAAGTGGGCCCCACTCCTAATGGATCTTGGTGGACTTAAAACTCAACGTTTTGGGCCTTGAATTGATTCAATACAAAAGACAATTGTGTATGAAATAAAATATACCTTCTAATGAGTATACTGTTGACACCATTTTGTTGTTTTAAAATTTGGGCTCAAATTTTAAGTGAAAAGGGAATTTTGCTCTTACTAGTGAAATTTGGCAAAATAAAGGGTTTTGAGTTTTCCAAATGGGTTCGGGTTGAATACAAAAACTGTTGGAAATATTATTTAACATCTAATGAGACCAAGATTACAAGCTTAAAGAATTTGCATATAGCCTCTCAAACTTTCCCACGATTACAAAAGGGGATTCTAAAGGTAAGGGACAAAGTTGAGTCGCGCTCATAATTTTCTAAAGCTATTCAAAATCTGTTTAAAACTCATAACTAATTTCATTACCCTCTAAACCCACTTATTAAGATAATCACTTATTTAATTAGTACTAATCACAGAAATTGTGGGTCTGGATGTTAAAGGTGACGACATCATCACTGAATAACAGTAAGCTAGTAGTGAAAGTGATGACGTCGTCACTTTTAAACACTAGGGTTAATACCTATTTGCTTCTGGAAAATGATGACGTTGTCACTATCACTACAATGATTAATACCTATATGGTTTTGGAAAGTGACGACGTCATTACTTTTTAACAATACGATTACTTCATTTCGGTTATGAATAGTGATGACATCATCACTTGTTAATGCTCATAAAAAAAATTTCTCTACATATGCCAAAATGTGATTAAACTCAATTAATACATTCATCTACTACAGGTTCAAAGGACCTTACAAAAGAACTAAATGCAAAGCAGTTTACAAACATTCTACAATTTGGATAACTAAAAAAATGCATTCATTATTGAACAGTAGGATTACGACATCTAAGCCAATTATGGCTTCTTTTTTTGCAATTCAAATATGTGAGTATCCAACATTGTTGGTGTCCGTTTGTAATGCGAACTCTATTTTTCTTCGGCTACCGAGGTTGTTGTGACACATGTGGAGGTAAAATTCGCTGATTCAAAGTATGTTTCCATTGTCTAGTGTCACGAGTGGGATGGATGACTTCATTGTATGTTGCTTGATAAATGCTTAGGTACCAATTCTTAATATGTTCATATGGATTAATACTTCTAATATTCATGCAAGCCAAAGAATGTTTAGATGGATTCCCATTATTTCTCACTAGCGGAACGTGCATGTCATGTGCTCTATATCAACTACATCAGTAAACTCCCCCAAGTGCATTTGAAACTCATAAGGTCTGACAGCGCAAACTTCCACCCATTTTGCTTCTTCTATCGTTTTGCATATGATTTTCTTTGCACATGGAGCCAATTGAGTAGTGAAATTCTTGGCTTCTTGATGCCTTTTTTCATAAAACTCTATCATCTTTGCCTTTATCTCTTCAACTTATTTTGTAATTGGTAGCACTCTATTGTCCTTTAGAACGCTATTTGTACATTCGGTAGCATTACAAATTAACATGTCATATTGTCGATCATGAACAAATGCATTTGACTAATGTTGTCTTCAAATTTTTTGAATATAATTGTAGGCTCCTTCATCTACAATATGGATGTCAATCATATAAGTGTTATACTCACATGGTCTATTAGCCTTTGGAGCTTTTCAAAATTTCATGACTATGGCATGATCACTAAAACTTAACTTAATATTTTCAGTAATGTGATGACAACAGTAGTGGTGCTGTGTCCTAGGGATTATGTTTGTTAATGCAGAGACAATGCCTTTTTCGCGGTTAAGCACAATTATCAAATTCCTTGAATTTCTTAATGCTATAAATAAATTCGCAAGGAACCACTCCCAGCTATCACGGCGTTTAGCTTCCATCAATGCAAATGCCAATGAGAACAACCTGTGATTGGCATCATATGTCATTGCCATAAATACGATGTCAAGATACTTTTCCCTAAGGTGTGATCCATCAACAGCTAGCTTGGGCCTCATAGATGATAACAAGGAATGAATACATGGACCAAATGCCAAAAAAAAAAAAAAAAAACTTTCTGAATCAATCTTCATCCGTGGTATCAATAGTAGTTATCGTACTTAGATTCTTCATACCCAATTCCTCGCAATAGCGAGGAAGGATCATATATGACTCATCGTATGATCCTCAAACTTTACGAAGTCCCATTTTTTTAGCTATATGTGATTTCCCGTAAGTAATATAGGCACCAAATTCTTTTTGGTATTCATGCGTAATCTCCTTCGACTTCAACTCATTATTTAATTGAACTCTATTTTCAATGAACTCTTTAATAAGCTTCGCAGATGCTTGGTGATGTGCCATCTCCATCATTGGACAAAAACATGTATGCTTTAGGTTATATGCCAAGGACAGTAGTCATCTTTGCAAGAAACTATCACTTTTGTCATGTTTGTCCTCAAGCGCTTAAGAGTAAAATTATTGTAAATTGCAAATTTCGCAATAGTTCTTCTAAAACTTTCATGATCTTGAAACACACAACCTATCCACATCTCCCTTGCAGAATTTAGGCCAATTTTGGTTGTAAACTCAGTCAGTACCATTGTGTCCTTTAAACTTTTATTTTTTTTGGACTCGGATGATCTGATGTGTTATTTATCATTCCT
The DNA here is from genome assembly GCA_037013555.1 of Sextonia rubra. NCBI lineage: Eukaryota > Viridiplantae > Streptophyta > Magnoliopsida > Laurales > Lauraceae > Sextonia > Sextonia rubra. The sequence continues at coordinate 1,870,528 of JASUAD010000007.1, forward strand.
GTATTAATATGTTAAATATTCACACCATCTGAATTTCCATCCATCATTAGCACATATACTATATGATGGTCCTGTCTTCTCACCCCCAACAATGTGAACATCATCATAATTAACTTCTACAAGATGATCATCTGAAATAATCTTGGCTACCGTACTCAAATGTATATAATTATCTTCACAAATATAAGCTATAAGATATTCCCAGACCTTCTTCCTTTGTCTACTTTTCATGCCCCTAACCCGAAAATTAGGGATTAAGGTGGATTCCGAGAAGTGACATGCCTAATCCGTGGCAATCCGTGCCATGTTAAGACACATGAACTGTCATAAGGGTGATTCCACAAGTACATGTAAGGAAGACTCGTAAACACGTAATAATCATTTTAATAATTAAGCAAAAACTTAGAGAATTCACCTGTATATATCATAGATACTAATAAAATCACATTCATTCATTAATGTAATTTAAGGTCTATTAATTAAACCATCACACAATATACGGTTGATAGATAAACAGATACAAAATTCAAAATAATATGTCCATCAATCTATGGCTCCAAAAATAGCATAATAATGATGACATGATCTACTTTCTATGTAATTCAAAAGAAACCCTGTGACGCACTAAGTTGGATGATTTGTAAAATACATCATCTTCATTCCACTCATATATACCCTGAGGTACTGTTGGGGTTTCCTCCGGGGCTGCGTTGATTGCCATGTTGGCATTGGGTTCTGTACCTGTAACACGAAGGGTAGTACTGTTAACACAATGGTTAAATAAATATAAGGATATATAAGACTATTATAATGTATTAATCGAATTAGAAAACAAATTAATTGAAAGAGAGTAATAATGGAAGTTAGGCATGTTGTGCATGTGAATAGGCATGTTGTGCATGTGAATGAGCATGAGTAATGAATCATAAATGGAAATATTATTTGGCATCCACATGGCTATCTTTGCTCTAAAAAGAGAAAATATCGTACTGTGGGAAATTAGTAGTGGGTGAGCCAAGACCATCTAACTACCTTAAGAGTGATGACCAGCTCTTCATATAACTATTATAGTAGGTAACATATAAAATACCCTCATTCGGTCCCGTCGAACCTCCTATGAATACAAGCTAAGTTGTGCCGATGTATCAAGACCGATAAGAATTCGTACTTTCATACTTATCATATGTAGTGATCGAATTATTTTTATATAGAAGCATATATCAGTCTGGAGATCGCATTTCATTAATAAAAGTCAAAATTAAACAGAGTAACTAAAAATAAAACAATTCTAATTAAATGAGCTAATAGAGTTCTAACCTTCTTAACCTTAGTTACCCCTATCTTGGCTAACGGGCTTACGCTCAATAGAAGCACTATCTCCGATTTTGCTTCAAGGTTCACCATGAAGAATGGGTACATGATTAAATCATTTTGAGGGCAAGGTTTACTTAAACGATATGAATGTATTTAAATTGAACATTAACAATGATATTTACTAGCCAACCCTATATTAAAATAATTTATGTTTCCGTAGTCATTCAATACAGTGAATTCATAAAACATTCAATGTCAATGTATTACTAAAACCTTAGTGTTATATCGTATAGACAATGGATACCACTTTTTATCCCAACACCTATGACGTGGAGTCGGGAAACAACCAGAAAATCAAGAGGGGATGTGTGACAGCTCTACCTCCTTAGTATTTAATTACCGTTGGGCTAATTTGTTTAAGGTAAAGGTACCGCTTATAAGGCCCTACATTGTCTTTGAATGTCCTTAATTTTGACTAAGTTCTCTATGTTCCTACGACTTAGCCATGGATAGGCTACGGCTTAGTCGTGGTTTATAACATTCTCCTGCAGTTACAGCTTAGCTGTGATTTAGCCTACGACTTGGCCACGGTTTGGTTACAGCTTAACTGTAGTGCATTTCATAGCTTAGCTGTGGGGTTAGTCATAGAAGAAAAGTTTCAACTCATCTATTTTTGTCAGGTTTTGGGTCTTTGAAAAGCTAGCCATAAAATAGCTTACGGCTTAGCCATAAGTCCTAGATTTTCTAAAACAGAGGTTCAATACAGAACTTTTCTAACTTGGTTCCACTATGGTTTTCTCTCCTCCAATCTATCATTTGACATACTAATTCGCATTTCATCATAATTTGGTTCTCCTTCACCTAATCCCATAATATATTCTCAAACTGCATTCATTAACTTATAAACATTATACATTCTTAAAATTAAATGTAAAAGAGTTGTAACTTAACATTGACATGAAGCTTTTCAAGAATCAATATAAGAAAATATGCATGCAGCTAAATATATTCTCATACTTGCCTTAAGTTCGGTGCTTTACCCAAATCAAACTCTCCTTTGGTTCAATGGTGGAGAAAGCCTCAATGGAAGATGATATAAGACATGCATTAAAAGAAATAAGCATGAGATGTATGCATGCTACAAGATTAAGTCTCCTTTACTCTTTTGAGCTCAAGAAATGGAATAATGATGGGATCATCATTTTAGAAAGCTGTAAAGAAGAGGAGAAAATGCAATTGGGCCTTCTAATGGGAAAGAAACATATGAGAAGGAAGGAAGAAGATGATGGAACCTAATGCTCCTACATGCAAGGCTCTAAGATCCACCTTCTAGCTCCAATCTTAATGAAAAGATGGAAGAAGAGGAAGATTCTAGCAGAAAGGTTAGGGGGAAAGAAGAGTGTGAACAGTTTAGTTGGTTTTAAATCCAACTTTTCTAGAAATTGCAAGTAAGTTTAGCTTGTTTATGGAAATTACAGTTTGAGTCAATTGAACTTCAATTGGGCCAAGATGGATCCAAGTTGAGCTGGGCCAAATAGGTAAGATGACCCATAAGATTAAATACAAATGATGCAATTACTATGGTGCCAAGATAATGTAAAACCATGCAACTCTAAATTATGAAAAGGTCTTGGCTACCCATGTAAGGTTTGAACTCGACCCAACTACCTATCCATGACCCAAACCTAAGGAGATTTAAGTTGAATTAGCCTAACTATGTAATCTTTAAGTTAAATAAGATTAATTATAGTAAATTAAGATTAGCTCGAGTTTGGACCTTACACTACTTATATTTATCAAGGACAAGATAACCATATTTTCTCTATGCATGTCATTGTCTTCACAATAATTAACGGTAGAATATTCTTGAACTTCTTTCTTTTGTTGCTTTTTATTTTTAAATTTGAAGTAACCACATTTCCTCCTTTGATATCGTTCTTCTTCACCTTTGAACACATTCATAAAAAAAGAAAACAAAATGATGAACAAAAACTCTTAGATATTTTAGAATTTCAAATTTATAAAATCAAACATATACCTAAATGGACTACCAACTCAATTTTGTGTAATGTTCAAACTTTTGGATACATACATTTGTAACCCAGTAACCACATTTCCTATTGCTTCAAAAATTTCCCTAATATCAATATCATCTTCCAAAGTAACCATTGAGAATACACGACTATTGTGATGAAGATACTTAATGCTTAATTCTCCAATATGTGTCTTATATTTAGATGCTTCAAGTGCTACTTTTAGCAAAGAAGAGAATGTTATAGTCCTTTATACCCCCCTCAACTTTTGCACTCCACCATTGTACACAGGATGTATAATATGAAAAGCAAAATCATCGTCAGAGTGGAATAATACTGTATAAAGCAACAAAAAACATGAAAGTTTATACATGTTGTGAAAAATATGGAAGTTCAAAATTCATACAAACACTACAATGCAATTCAAAGACTCTAGTTTCATAAAAAAGGTAGGAAACTCAAACAAAACCCTAAAATCCTAACAAACACAAAACCACCCCCCACCCCCCCCCCCCCCCCCCCCCCCCCAACAAAAAAAAAAAAACAAAAAACAAAAAAAATCTAGATAGAGAAAATAAGAAAAAAAAAACATCTCTCTCACACGCACATGATCACTTCAGATAAAAACCTTAGGAACAATCCACATTCAGTAGATTCAACATAAGGAAAAAAAGGGTTTGCAATGGATGGGAACTACCATTTTCTCAAATCTTAAGTGGAGTGCAAGAATATGAAATACATTTCAAAGCCATTATCAGAATATAAATGGTAGAAGGAAGGTTGATAATATACTCACAAAAGATTGGGAAGAAAAAAAGTAACCTCAAACAAAATCTTAGAGAAGAAGACGATAGGGAATACACTAAATGCTTACAAATGCACTAAATAAAGGGATTGGTCAACTGTAAGATGATACTGAAGACGATGAGGAAGCATGACCATAGTTTTCGCCATAGCATAGCTAAGCTTGGGATGACGAATGAAAAAAGAAGAGCTTGGGAAAGAAGAAAACAATAAAAACCCACGTTTGGTATGGTCTTCGAGTGACGACATCATTACTCCATGAAAAAAATTAAAAAATATATATATATAAATAGCTCCATGGGGCCTTTCTTGATTCCAAATTACTAGTGAGTATAATTTTGTAGAGTGGTTCACCAAGGTGACTTTCCTGTAATTTCCATTACAAAAAATGTTTGACTGAAAATATAATTTGAGGAAAATATAAGACAAGGTGTGCAATGTGACACCAGGGAATACAATGGGTTGGGTTTGATACAAGTCAAGTTAAATTTGACTCTGGTCTAACTCATATGTGTCCTTCATATGTGTCCTTCCCGATACCAACCCATTAAAATAGTTGTAAACTAAATGGGCGGGCACACAAAGTAGGAGAACACAAAGTTAACCCCAACTCGAAAAAACGTTCCCAATTGGAGTGGATTGGGCTCGGTCACTTGTACAAAAAGATCATCGGATGGGATGGGTTTATACTAAATCGTGTATTCCCTTGATTATCACAACATTATGTGGCTTTGTTATTGCCCTTAACTGATTATCATAATAGTATGTGTTAAACCAAGAATGGCCCATTGCTCTAGTTGTAAGAGGAGTTAGCTTTCACTTGGGTGCCTAAGAGTCGAAGCTGGGCATGCCACCCTCCCATAAAGCTAGGGTACCAAACAAAAAGGAAAAAAAAAGTATGTCTTGATGAACCCATTCCTTTTTTCTAACAAAAGGTGTCCTCACCGATTGGACCGGACTAATACCTTTGGGCTTAGGTGAAGCCAGGCAAATCCCATGTAGTCCCAATGTAGTAGTGCAATTTGAATTTGTAATTTTCAGAAGCAAATCGTAGTCCTAATCAACTAAGCTATCCCTTGGGGTTGTCTTGATGAACCCATTCAATTTGCCTGGTCTTGATGTGACAGTAATAAAGGTCAAACCGCAATTGAATTTTTGAGGTATATTTATCTAAGTAATGCTGATGATTTATCTAAGTGATGCAACTTTTCTTCCAACCCTTCACCTACTACTGATTGGATCATTTCTCTCACCAGTGGTTTTGATATCATACTAATTATGTCGCTCAAATCGGACATGATGGTATATACGTATTGTAGAAGTAGGTCACATGACCCAGGCTTCTCTAGCTCATCAAGACAAAGCCCACCCAACCATTAGTCAAGGGAATATCTCTTTCTATGTGGATCTTAGCTAGACTGTTAATTATAGAGATTCTAATGAACTAATTTTATATAGGTGACTCATTGTGATTTGTGTAATTACTTGATTATAGCCAACCGTTTTGGCAATAACCACTAATATATTAATGGTTGATTCGTGAAGAAAGGTAGAACTTCACTATAGATTTTTTTTCTTTTCTTGGTTATCTTATTTCATGTATTTGATGATGCACATTCGGTATACCGGTTATAGTCACGTCACTATATAAATAAGGATCTGGTGGATTCTCGCCATATATGATAGACCATCCTAGCAAATGTAACTTTTGCACTATCATAGACATGAGGCCAAATCTTACTCCACTAAAGTTCGACTTGATACCGGATTAATTACGTGTAAATACCAGGCAACGACAAACCTGCTCGAAAAAAAATTTGGTCATGCACAAAGGGATTTGTATTTCGTGGATGGGCCTGGATGGATTTACAGGGCTGACCCAATAAAGCTCCTCCAGGAATTGGACAACAGAACTCAGAGAATACTGGCCCGGATGCTCCTCATCCACAAACACAAACACGTGTCAGCACCAAGGCCCATGTGTTTGATTCGTACCAGACTCTTCCATATACACATGGAGTAACGGTATGCCTTCAGACTAAGTGAGAAGATAAGAAAAAGCAGTTGGCCATGGAAGCTGTGCTCTCAACCACCACCACGACAGCTCAATTTACCAAACCCCACCTTTCATCATCATCACCATCTTCTTCTTCCTCTCCTAAACCCAGTCTTCTCTCATTCACAGGCAGATTCCCAGAATCAAGTTGCACAAGAAGGGCAGCTGTCTGGAGAAGAAAAAACCAACCCAGATTCCCTCTTCCCTCCCTCAGAATCTCTGCAAATTCTCAAAGTGCCGCTTCTTCTACAACAACTACCACCAGTTCTGCAATCCCATCTGCAATGAAGGGGTGGGTGTATGGAGATTATGGGAGTGTAGAGGTTTTGAAGTTGGAGGAGAATGTGTCTGTCCCAGAAGTGAAAGAAGACCAGGTTCTTATCAAGGTTGCCGCCGCCGGGCTTAATCCGGTGGATTTCAAGAGGAGGCAGGGGAAATTTAAAGCTACTGATTCTCCTCTCCCTGTAAGTGTTTTCTTCTTGTTTTTCCTTTTTATTTTGATGGCAGTGTTGGTGTTCTTGGCCGTTTTATGTTTGGACTTGGGATGAATTGGAGACAATATAAGGACTTGGACCTTAACAGGTGGGCCTGGGCCTCAGGCTTGTAGCGATGATGAGGAGGCCTCTTGCTTTTGCAGTTTACTGGGCTGACCCAGTCTGTATTTCAGGTTGGACTTGGTGAGACTGGAGATGTTGTCCAAACGGATGTTAGCATCTAGACACTGTTTAATAAGATACCGCATCACTTGAGAGTAGAGAGATGATTTTCTGGTTGACCAATAGAGTGGGCCTCATGTTTCTTTTGATGGGTCTGGGTCATGTAGGCCTGATGATGAGCTCAGGTCATGTGAGCCTCTTCTACATGTACCACTTTCCTCTTCCAAAAAATTTCCACCGTTGTATTATGTGTTTCCGTGTCAAGTGAAATAGAATTTCTTTTCCTCTTAATGAATGGAGGTCTTCTGTAGACCGTTCCAGGCTATGATGTTGCTGGAGTGGTGGTTAAAGTGGGAAGCGAAGTAAAGAGCCTAAAGGAAGGTGATGAAGTGTATGGTAACATCAATGAGAAACCTTTGGAAGGGCCTAAGCAGTATGGCTCATTGGCCGAGTACACTGCTGTTGAGGAGAAACTGCTGGCTCTGAAACCCAAGAATTTGGATTTCAAACAGGCTGCTGGCCTTCCTCTTGCCATTGAGACTGCTTATGAAGGTCTGGAAAGAGCAGGACTTTCTGCTGGTAAATCTCTTCTTGTATTGGGTGGTGCTGGTGGAGTTGGAACACTGGTAGTTCAGGTGATTCATTCTCGCCTTCTCCCGCTTAGTAGACTTACATATTAAGGGTGTGCTTGGATGCACCTCAAATTTCAAATGAACATCTTATATTAGCTGAATTTATCTATTCTGCTTTACATTTTGGGCAAGAGATGTTGGAAATCACATACAGAAGGACTTAAATTGCATATTGGAATTGTGAAAAATATGAGAAAATACTCTTATTGTAAAGAGGATAGGCATTCGATCTTCAGAACGTGCCCTGTTCCTATCCTCGTGATTCTTATTAAATAATGTGTTTGTTTCCTTAGAAACATATTCTCATTCATTACATTTGGAAAGTAATTAATCAAGAAAATCAATTACAACCCAGGCCACCTAGATCCAAGTCTTCTTCAAAGATTTGGTTGACTCTGTCTCTGCCAATTCTAATGAGGACCAGCTCATCAGATCATTGGATATCTATGATATCTTCTTGTGGGATTTTGCAAGATGTTGTATTGCCGACATGTGACTAACATGGCTGGTCCACTTGATGATGCCTTCGCTGGTCCACTTGTTGATTACTTGATTTTTCCATTTGTGGATCAGACTTGTGGTCCCCTTTATCAGGAATGTTTGAAGTGAGAAACTTTTTTAAATATTGTTTTGTAGACAGTAAACTATTATATCATGTTTTCGTTTTTGAATTCAAATCAATATTGTTGTTTGTCTCTTCTTTCTCCCTCCTCTTTCTCCATCCCCGCGCTCCATTTCTCACCCAACCCACCATCTACAACACCTCCATCATCTCAACAACTCCATCCCAGCCTCTTCTTTCTTTTTGCTGCTACTACTATGGTGGTTGTGCTTTCTTTTTGCTGCTACTACTATGGTGGTTGTAAGATTGAAAAGCTGATCATTGTTCTAGATTTTAGTTTCTCTTGTAGAGGTCACATCAGGAGGTATTGGTTCTCTAATCAACACAACCATTCTTTATCTGTGAAATCTCAATCCGCTTGGGTAATCCCTTGAGGCAAGATTAGGTCAAGTGCTCCTCTGAACCAAGGAAGGGGAATCCGCAAAGGTAAGGGTAGAGTGCATTAGTTAGCACTGTGATGTTGGCCAAGTGGGTCCAAACCAATTGGGTTCAGTGTCTTGGGTGATTTCCCTAATTATATTAGGAATTTTCTGCTTGTTAAACAGTAGTTTCTTAATAGGATTGGGACTTTCCTTTTTCTAAGAATAGAATTCTTAGGGGATAAGGAAGTGATGATTATATATATGATGTAATTTGTAACCCTTGATAGAGGCTGAGATTCCAAGGCTGTGGATTCACAGATTGGAGGAGAACCTATTGGAAATTGGATTTCCGTGGACGTAGGCATCTTTGCCGAACCACGTAAATCTCTTGTCTTTTTGTGTGGTTGATTGTCGATCTTGGTTGCTTAGCACACCCGCGTATAACAAGTGATATCAGAGCCTGGCTAGGGTCTCCTAGGGCTTGGAGGTTGTGTGTGGAAGATCGACGGATCGGATCTTGTCTGCGGATCTGGATTTCTGTGAAATCAATAAATCGGCTGTGATCTATTGGCCACTGGAAGAAGACAGAGGATTTGGGTTCTCAGTTGGGCTATAAATCTTCGTCAGAAGAGCGTTTTGGGTGCTGGATTTCTGTGAAAAGAAGACCGAAGAAAAGAAAAAAAATGCTGCACTGCCGGTTTTCATTACATTGTCGCTGCCGCTCAAGTCCGGTCGTCGCCGTCAACAGCGTAGCCGTCGCCGGACCAGCCGCAAGCCCACCACTAGTCTCCGGACCAATCCGCCGTAGCAGAAGAAGAAAGGGGCAGTGTCTGGTTTTCCTTATTGCAGAACAAGGAAGACAAGAGGTTGAAGACAACAAGTTTCTGGGATTTAAATCCCAGGTCGGTTCCAGGTTTCGGGTAGAGTTGTTTCGACCTAACCCGTGGTGAGAAGCCTAGGCAGAACTTCAGGTTGGGTCGATCCGACCCGTCAGCTGTCCAGTCCGTCAGCCGCTGGTGATGTCAGTAGAGCGACATCACCAGGCTGACATCAGCCCACGTCATCAGACCAAACGGTCAAAGGCCATAGTTGACCAGATTTACGGCAGAATTTTGTTTCTGCGATATCTTGATCATTCGACGTCCAATCGGAGATCCGTTTGCGCCTACAGACAGACTCGTTTTGAGCAGATCTACGTAGTTGTGGAAGAAGATTGGCTGTTTGACGGTCAACAAGGAGTTTGACTAAATCGGAGCACAGAAAACCTTTTTTGCGATATCAGCGCCATCTGGGGTCGGATTTCAGATCCGTTTCTTCCAGCGTGCTCGTGTTGATGAGATCTATAGCTTGGTGCAAGAGTTAAGGTCAGTGTTAGTTGTTTTTTTTTTTCCTGTTGCTTAATTTAATTAAGATGGAGAATAACACTATTAACACTGCCATGGTTAAGCTCAACCATTCCAACTGGTTGATCTGGAAACTGAAGATGGAGGATATTCTCTATTGTAAAGACCTTCATGATCCCGTTGAGGGGGATAGTGCCCGACCAAAAGATATGCAAGATGCTGAATGGAATAAGTTGCATAAAAAATGATTGGTCACATTAGACAGTGGGTTGATAACAGTATATTTCATCACGTGTCTAATGAAACCAATACGAATACTCTTTGGAAAAAGCTAGAAGTAATGTATGATAAAAAGACCACAGTGAACAAAACCTTTTTGATTAGAAAGCTTGTGAACATGAAATTCAAGGATGATGGTCAGATCAAAGATCACATCAATGAGTTCCAAAGTGTGATAAATCAGTTAACCACAATGAAGATGGTCCTTGATGATGAGATGTAAGCTTTGCTGCTTCTGAGTTCTTTGCCGGATACATGTTGGACATTAGTTATTTTTGTGAGCAACTCTACTCCAGATGGTGTGTTGTCCATGACTTAGGTTACCAGTAGTCTACGGAATGAAGAAACTAGAAGGAAATGGACAGAGACAAATAATGCACAGGCCTTTGTTACTGAGAACAGGGAGAGGAGTAAGAGTAGAGGACCAAAGGGGGGTCAAGACAAGTCTAAAGGTGAATTACAAGCCAAGTCTGGAGGTGAATCACAGACCAAGAAAAAGTCTGTGAAATGCTTTTTCTGTGGCAAGATGGGCCACATCAGGAAAAATCATTTTGCCTTGAAGGAACAGAAAGGATCCAACAATGAAAAGAAGAATGACAGTGATAACATTACAGCTACTTTGGGAGAGGTAGTAGTGGTACTTGTTGGCTATAATGATAAGTGTTTGAGTGTCGCAGATGATCAGGTTGAGTGGGTTGTTGACACAACAGCATCCTACCATGTTACTCCTTGTAAGGAGATGTTCACGACGTACAAAGCAGGTGATTTTGGTACTGTGAAAATGGGTAGTACGAGTTATTCAGAGATTGTTGGTATCGACGATGTCTGCATTAAAATTGATATTGGTTGCACAATGACGCTGAAAGATGTGCGACATATTCCTGATCTGTGGTTGAATCTGATTTCTGGGACTGCATTGGATCGTGCAGGTTATGATAATTACTTCGGAAATGGCAGATGGAATCTCACTAGAGGGTCTCTTGCTATTGTGAGAGGAAAAGTGGGTAATATACTTTATAAAACACATGTAAAGTTGTGCAGAGGTGTGTTGAATGCTGTTCAAAACAGTTCCTCTTTGAATCTGTTGCATAAGAGGCTTGGTCATATAAGTGAGAAAGGCTTGCAGATGTTGGCAAAAAAGGATTTAATTCTTTGCTCCAAAGGTATATCCCTTGACCCTTGTGATTATTGTCTGTATGGCAAACAGCATAAGGTTGCTTTCTCTTCGACATCAAAATTAAAATCTTATATGTTGGATTTGGTATATTTTGATGTTTGTGGTCCCATGGAGGTAGAATCATTGGGTGGCAATAAATTCTTGTCACGTTCATCGATGATGCATCCAGGAAAGTCTGGGTTTATGCGTTGAAATCAAAGAATCAAGTGTTCCAGATTTTTCAACATTTTCATGTCATGGTTGAAAGAGAAACAGGAAAACTCTTGAAGTGTCTCCACATAGATAATGTGGGTGAGTACACATCCAATCAGTTCAGAAGCTATTGCTTGAAGTATGGCATTTGGTATGAAAAGACAGTTCCTGGTACTCCACAGCACAATAGTGTGGCAGAGAGAATGAACTGCACTCTTCTTGAGAAGATGAGATGCATGATGAGATTAGCACCATTGCCAAAGTCATTCTAGAGTGAAACTGTTCTGACTGCCGGTTATCTGATTGACAGATCTTTCTTAGGTCCTTTAAATTTTGATCTTCCAAAGAGAAGATGGACAGGTAAAAATGCTTCCTATTCACACTTGTAGGTGTTTGGGTGTAAGGCATTTGCACATATACCAAAGGAGCAATGTTCTAAGTTGGACGATAAGGCAGTGAGTTGCATCTTTCTTGATTATGGTGGAGATGAGTTTGCCTATAGATTATGGGATCCAGAGAAGAGAAGAATTATTAAAAGTAGGAATGTGGTTTTCCATGGAGACCAGTTCTTTGGAGATGTTGAGAAGATTGATAAGTCTTCTGAAACAGTTGATGGAGTGGTTGATCTCACATCGACTCATTTTTCGGTGTAGACTACAAGTGGAGAAGGTGGACAAAACGATCCGGATCGTGATGAGGCACAGGGCTTGCCAGATGACGAGGGTGTTGAGTAAGGGGGGTTGCAGTCTCCTCGATTGGAAACCACGGAACCTCAAGTTAGGAGGTTTATATGAGAGCGTCAACCATTAACTAAGTATCCTGCATCTGAATATGTTTTGCTTACTGAGGAGGGGGAGCCAGAAAGCTTCCGAGAAGCAATGACTCATGATGATAAAGTTGAGTGGATGAAGGCTATGCAGGATGAGATGAGTTCTTTAACGAAGAACAAGACATATGAGCTGGTCCAACTTCCTAAAGATAGAAATGTTCTGAAACACAAATGGGCGTTCAAGCTGAAAAAGGATGAGAATAGCAAACTAGGGAAGCACAAAACACGGTTAGTAGTAAAAGGCTTTGCACAGATGAAGGGTATCGATTTCAGTGATGTTTTTTCTCCTGTTGTGAAAATGACTTCTGTCAGAGTCGTCTTGGGTCTAGCAGCCGGCATGGATCTCAAGCTTGAACAGATGGACGTGAAGACTGCATTTCTTTACGGTGACTTGAAAGAAGAGATCTACATGACTCAGACAGAGGGGTTTGAGGTAGAAGGAAAAGAACAGATGGTTTGCAAGTTGAAGAAGAGCCTCTACGGGTTGAGCAAACACCGAGACAGTGGTACAAGAAGTTTGACTCATTCATATTGAGTTATGGGTACTGGAGGACAGTTGCAGATCACTGTGTCTATGTTCGTTAATTTATCAATGGCAGATTCATCATCTTTCTTTTATATGTAGATGATATGTTGGTAGTTGGACAGGATAGCAAGTTGATTGGTAAGTTAAAAAAGGATATGTCAAAGTCGTTTGACATGAAAGACTTCGGTTTCGCACGAATGATATTGGGCATGTAAATACGTCGTGATAGGAGTTCCAAGTGGCTGTAGTTGTAACAGGAGAAATATATTGAACGAGTACTTAAACGGTTCAACATGAAGAATGCTAAGCCAGTTAGAATGCCCCTAACCAGTCACTTCAAACTAAGCAAGCGCTTGCTTTCTATTACAGATGATGGAAAGGAACGGATGGCATGTGTTCCTTACTCCTCTGCTGTGGGGAGTCTTATGTATGCCATGGTTTGTACACGGACAAACATTGCTCATGCTGTGAGTTTAGTGAGTAGATTTTCTCTCTAACCCTGGAAAAGAGCATTGGAAAGCAGTGAAGTGGATCTTCAGGTATTTGAGAGGTACTTCCAAGGTGTGATTGTGTTTCGGAGGCTTAAAACCAGTGGTGGAAGGTTATACTAATGCTGATTTTGCAGGCGATCTTGATTGCCGGTTATCGACTTCTGGTTATTTGTTTATTTTCACAGGGGAAGCTATCTTTTGAAAATCGAAGTTGTAAAAGTATACAGCACAGTCTATAACTGAAGTGGAATATATAGCTGCTAATGAAGCAGGAGAGAGATGCTTTGGTTGAAGAGATTCCTTCAAGAACTAGGCTTGAAGCCAGAAGTATATGTAGTTCACTGTGATAGTCAGAGTGCTATGGATTTCAGTGAGAATGCTACATATTATAGTCGCATGAAGCACGTTGATATCAAGTACCATTGGCTTCGTGAGGCAATCGAGAAGAACTTCATGAAGCTGGAAAAGATTCACTTGGACAAGAATCCCTCGGACATGATGATAAAGGTTGTGTCTAAGGGAAAGCTGGAGTTGTGTTCAGAGTTGGCAGGGCTAAACTCTCAGTAAGGGGTTCAGAGCATCTTCTCCATGGTCTGGAGGGTGGATTGTTGGCCAAGTGGGTTCAGACCAATTGGATTCAGTGTCTTGGGTGATTTCCCTAATTATATTAGTAATTTCCTGTTTGTTAAACAGTAGTTTCTTAATAGGATTAGGACTTTCCTTTCTCTAAGAATAAAGTTCTTGGGAGATAAGGAAGTGATGATTATATATATGATGCAATCTGTAACCCTTGATAGAGGCTAAGATTCCAAGGCCGTGGATTCACAGATTGGAGGAGAACTTAGTGGAAATTGATTTCCCGTGAACGTAGGCATCTTTGTCCTTTTGTGTGGTTGATTGTCGATCTTGGTTGCTTACGCACACACGCGCACAACACGTGAGACTTTTTTCAAGTTCTACATTAGGAATAGCCAAGTCTTAACCTTGAGCTTATAAGTCAAACTCCATTTTAACTCAACTTGACGCGTTCTAAAACCGTGTGGCCCCATATCCTATAAGAACTCCGGAGTTAGGCATGCTCGAGTTGGAGCCTAGGATGAGTGAATACCTAATAAGTCCTCGTGCGTGCATGTGGGGCCAAAGCGAACGATATCATGCTGAGTTAGGCAGGACTATCATAGTTGGTATCAAAACCGATGATGGTTCTATTTCCAATGGGGGAGAGTATGAAACCCCAATCCGCTTGGATAATCCATTAAGGCAAGACCAAGTCAAGTGCTCCTGTGACCTAAGAAAGAGAAATCTATAGAGGTAAGGGTGGAGTGCTTCGGTTAGCATTGTGAGACTTTGTTCAAGTCCCACATTGGAAATAGCCAAGTCCTGACCTTGGGCTTATAAGTCAAATTCCATTTTAACTCAACCTGTCGCGTTTCAAAGCTGTGCGGCCCTGGATCCCATAAGAAGGCCGAAATCCAAGCCCAAGGACACTAAATATACAGGTGGGGTTCTCACTCTCTCTTCCCTGATCATTTCCCATGTCAGGTTTTTATTTTTTCTTATAAATGCATTTTATTTGACTTTGAGTTGGTTTTGATCATGGCACACATTCTTTTTCTATTCACTTTGATGGGTGTGTGTTGTGTTTCGGTATTATTGGGAATTGTTTTGTTAGATTACTTGGAAGATTCTTTGCATGATTGAATCCTATGTTTTTATTGAAAATTTCTTGGTTATATATTTAGTTTTGTTTTTCATGATAATAGTCCCATGCCGTGAATTGGTTTTGTCCATGGGTACCCTTCTCTTTCTCCCTATTCTTTGTTGGGTATCAAGGTTGGTGGTTTGGGCTGTGGGTGGGAAAGGGAGTGGAGGAGATGGAGAAAGAGGAGGGATAAAAGGAAGAAAGGAAGAAGAAGTCAACATTGCTCAATCAAAAAGGTCAAAAAAAAAAAAAAAGAAGTTAACATTGGTGGGTGGGTCTTTTCTTTGCAGTTAGAACTATGAGGTTTTTTTTGTACACAGGCCATTTAAGGGTTTTTCCCCTGGAACATCCTTTAGTTTCGTACTTAATTTACTTGGATTAAGATGTTTACATTATTTTCTACTTATGTTATTTTTATTTTTAAACAACTTTTTTTTAATAGAAATCCATCTGAATATTATAGTGGATATACATTCCAGATTTTGAGATTTAATATTCAACACCTTGTACTTACATCAGATTTAGATACATGTACCATACTCTTCTTGGTGTCATTATCATGGTGATATACATTTTAGTGTCATTCACTAAAAGTTTGAGCTTTTGGTGTTACATGGTATCAAAAACGGAGGTCACGAGTTCAAAAACCCTAGGAGGTATGTGTTACCTCCATCTGTGTGGTCTGATTTGAGGGTGGGTGTTGTTTTTCATATTAAAGATTTCAATCATGACTTACATAGTAAGGGTGCACTATGATTGTACTTGTTTGACAATTGTGATCGGATATTTGGAAGAATAGCACCAGAAGCACATTAGATGGTTGCTCTCTGCAAACAATATCAATATTAGCTCATGTTGATGGCTAGTGCTGATATATGATATGGGATGGAGAACGAGCGCGCAAAATATTTCTGAGTTTCCTGGAGGACATAAGACAACCATTTGAGGCTTACATCATGAGGTTCTCCTTGGGTATAGGCATCCCAAACATGCCTTGTGGATTAAATATGAGGCAGGACTTGAATTTGGGCATGCGTCTTATGAGAGATATTTGAGCTCTATGCCCTAGATAAAGCGTGCACTTCAATCACTCTCCTTATCAGGAGTTTACACCCCATTAGCACATCCTTTTCTTTTAGATAAAAAAGGGATAAAGAATTTGTAATGTATCTAGTTTATAAAGTTTTGTTATTTATTTATTTTTTTTTTTAAGACCTGTAATTGGAGTAACTGAAGCCAACTCTAGAGAACTTTGTATAAGGCTTAAAACCACAAAATTGTTGCAGAATACTTGTAGTAGCGGAATTTGTAAATTTTTTTACTTACCAGAAAAACGCATGCTAGTGGGGCATGTGCTTCAAACGCAGATCATGCTTTGGGCAGCTGATATCCGTTGCCTCGAGCCTCAATGATTTATAATATTGGTTGTAAGATCCAAACACACCTTCATATAACATTTGGATTGGGTGCTCATAATTCTCTTCTTTTTGTTAAAAACATGTCTACTATTTTTAGTCATTGTATTCTTGTAAATATTGATTGGCCATTATTGAAATCACCACTGAATATTTGGCATGTTATAGTCCTTAAATTTTCGTATGTCCAACATCTCATCCCACCATTATGTAGATCGCAGAGTATATCAACCCACTTAGAAATTGGGCCACTGCACTCATTATGCAGGCCTTCACAGAGATCGAAAACAGACATTCAACTTTATATGATGAATAGTCTGGCCCTGGTTGCCTTCCTCGTCACATTTCTTTGCACAATTTTCAGATTGAGCCTTTTTTAAGTATGCTCTGAATATTTAGTGTAAATTGACTGCCTTGTGGATAGCTAGCAAAGCAAATTTTTGGTGCATCAAGAGTTGCGGCTACTGCGAGTACTAGAAAGATAGAGTTGCTGAAGAGCTTGGGAGTTGATTTGGCCATTGACTACACCAAGGAGAATTTTGAAGAGCTAGCAGAAAAATTTGATGTAGTATATGATGCTGTCGGTAAGATTCACTCACCATCCAGAACTACTCGTCCATTAAAATCTGATTAATTCACCTTAGACACAAGAAAATTGAGGTTGTTTATATAGAATGCATAAAGATGTTCATTTCAAAATCATTTAAGAAGTTTAGGGTGTGCTTGGATTTACCCCAAATAGCAATTGTTCTATTTTTGGTTATTCTTCTACTGCTTGGAGCTGCATGGAAAATGGAGTTCATTTATTGGCAGAATACTCTTTCCAATTTAGTACTTTTCTGTCCCAATGACAGAAGATTATTACTGTTGCTGGTTTGGTTCCAGAAAAACAGGATGACCACTAATTTTCCGTCGTAGCTTCAAATATGAATGACACCCCCAGTGCATAGCAAAGTGGAAAGCCATCTGTTCTGTCACAATTTTCCAACCACCTGTAATTTAGTGTAATCTCCCTAGATAGTGTGGGATCCATTGTTTATATGTAGTACAATTTTGTTTGTTACACGAATGATATATTTTGTTGGTGGTATGAAGTGGAATTTTGTCACTCCTCTAGATCATTTGCATGCACATCCACCAGAGAGAAACTTGTAAATCGAAGTAGATCATACTGGGCAAATTGAGCGCCTTATATGGATTTGAATATTTCTCAAAAAAAATATTTAGGGCATTTTTCGCTTTTTTTTATTGAATTCCTAGGAACTTGTCTAGGATTTGATTTAGTAGGGTGATAATGACTTCACTGCTTTAATCTTAGCCCTATGATATATGAAGCTATTGCTTAAGAGTTCATAGGAATTTCAAACTGATCAAACGGATGGGACCTTAGTGACTGTACAATTCTGGTTACATGTAGTCATTGAAGATAGTTGAAATGTCAAACAGGCCAAGTTAAAACACAAAACCATCCATTGTGCATGATCTTTTAGGCCATTCTCCATCCTTATCCATGGGCCTGCATTGCAAGGAAATGCCTGTTAGATAGAGGCCTAGGTGACAGTCCAGTATGGAGCCTAGACAGCTCTTGCTGTATAGCCCTTTGATTTTCCACCGTAACCAAATGAAATCAAACATGCAGGTCAGTGTGATAAGGCGGTAAAAGCAGTGAAGGAAGGTGGCAGTGTAGTGGTGCTAACAGGAGCTGTCACTCCCCCAGGATTCAGATTTGTGGTTACCTCAAATGGATCAGTGTTGGAAAAACTGAACCCCTATTTGGAAAGCGGGAAGGTGAAGCCAGTAGTCGACGCGAAAGGCCCATTTCCATTTTCACAGCTGGTGCAGGCATTTTCTTACCTGGAAGAAGGACATGCTACTGGTAAAGTGGTCATACATCCAATTCCATGAATCTATGAGAAACTCTTCTTTAGTGGAGTATCCTGATCTGGTGAGGCTAGTGTTTTAGACATTGTAATAATATTAAGAACCTTTTTGTCCCTGTTTTCATGTATAAATTAAAAATGACAATGGATGAGCCATAAATTAATGGGTTATTATATTTTGTTCCGACCGATCCACATCATGATTGCCTACCTCAATGTAGACCATAGTGATCTAGATTGAGGGTTGGTTCTGAATGGACAGCAAGGCCAATTCAACATGATTCTAGTTCAGGATGCAGCTCAGTAATGAGTTGGGATCTTGATCTTCTCTAGTCTTGTGACTCAGATTTTCATAATCTAAAGCCCAGATCACCAACGGATTGGGTTTTTAAGCGAGTTGTGGTTTGATCATCTTGTCATGGGATTAGATTTTCATAATCTAAATGTAATTTGTTGGGTTTTGTCTTGTATTCCGGTTTAGCCGGATCGGTCGTCTGGTTTAGCCAGAACCGAGGCTCAGGGTTAGGGGTATTTTAATCATTATGTATGGATTTTCTTGGTGGCCAAGAAAGCGAGAACTATATATTGATGTACTGTAACCCTAGATCCTGAGGGGATCGAGATGAATCATAGTAGAGTTCTCTCCTCCCGTGGACGTAGGCAAGGTTGCCGAACCACGTAAAACTGCTGTGTTCATGTGTGTGATTACTTGATGGTATGATTGCTTACGTAGATCGTGATTGATCCATTGATCGCGGGTTGTTTTTGTTGCGTTGTTTATCCCAACATAATCACCAACCAATTGGAATCTTAACGTATGCCCATGATATAAATGGCCTGAAATCCCAAACCACCATACTTGGGCCTACTTGATGATTGGGGTTAAGCAGTCGCACCTGCGTGCGCATGCACAAATCCTATTTCCAGTGTACTTAGGTAGCGTTTGGTTCGCTGGAATGATTGCTGAGATGAATGAAATGGAGGCTGGAATGAGCCTAGAATGGAATGAGGCAGGAATGGTAATTCTCATTCCAACGTTTGGTTGGACAAATAAATCAATCCAGTAATAGGATTTTCATTCTAGTTCCTGTGTTTGGCATGCTTGAATGATGCCAAGAATGGAATAAAAATTACATAAAATTGACCAAAATACCCCTATAAAAATTATATAAAATTGACCAAAATACCCCTGGAGTGAGAGGTTAGAGACGAAGAGGAAGGAGGCTAGGTCTTATGATTGGACATCTCAGGTCATGCTTAAATGATGCCAGGAATGGAATAAAAATTATATAAAATTGATCAAAATACCCCTAAAAAAATTACATAAAATTGACCAAAATACCCCTAAAAAATTACATAAAATTGACCAAAATACCCTTAGAATGAGAGGTCAGAGACGAAGAGGAAGGAGACTAGGTCTTATAATTGGACATCTAAAGGTTTTGTTTGATGAAAGGGGCATTTTGGACTCAAAGGAAAATTACAATGGAATGGAATGGCCATTCCTCTACCCCCCAAAGGAATGGTGATTCCCTTGTATAAATGAATGGTGATTCCTGAAGTAATGGTCATTCCGCCGCTTTTTCACGAACCAAACGTGGGAATGGTCATTCCAACGGAATGACTATTCCATTCCGACCTTCATTCCGGCGAACCAAACACTACCTTAGGTCATTGGCATGAGCCAAAGCCCACCATGGCAATTCAGATAACCCCAATTGGCATCAGGTTGTAATTTTCCATTTGCTTGAGTGTTTTGCCGGAGATGGTCCGGACCTTGGATTCAAAAATCATTTTTTGGCCTGTGCATATGCGTCTTGTTTTTTTTGGCAAACCAAGTAGTGTCAGCTCCATGGCTCTATTGATCTTTTTTTACTAGTTTCGAAAAGATACATATTATTGATGTGTTTAAATAGGCTGGCTACTGATTCCAAGGTGGGTGGCGCACGGATAAAAACTGCCTTTGATGTTTCAGTGACTAATATAATAAAGTGCAACCATTTGTGTGATATGCCGGTTAAGCCAATATGGACCTTATTAATTAGTACATACAAATGTATGGAACATCGACTCAATTTTGTGTGTGTTGGGGTGATGTGGATCACAAAACTGAATGAGACTTAGCATTAGTTGTCGGACAAACTACACCCTAGCGAGCCCGATAGCTTATTTTGAAACTAAGTGTGGTTGTATTTGTGACGACCTACTTACGCAGTAGTGAATCGGTGCAATATTAGCATGGGCTCATTTGTGAAGGACACCGTGATGCGTGTCTATGGACATGTGTGTTTATGGACCTACCTACAAGCAACAGGATGATATATTAGAATCCTAGTTTCTATGTGAGAGTTAGCCTTGTAGGTGACTCTTGAGCTTGAAGTTAGTTATTGTGTAAACTGATTTTTGAGACTCTTGTACCCTTATATCAACTTCTCCGTTGGAAAGATGAGATCGGTGACACTACTTTAGCTGTAAATGTGCCACGGCAATATCGGAGTTTATGAGTTGCTGAGCTAGGAAAGTTGCTTGGTTGATTCCAACCTTCGTAATTCCATGGAAAGATCCCTTGACATCATACTTATGTTTATATGTGCTTAAGGCACTTATCAGCCTGGGTCATAATAAGTATTTTGAAATTTTATTTAAGCAAAAAATTTTTAAAATTATATATATATATGAAAAATATTAGCATGCATCAGTCTCTCACCTTACAGTGAGAGATGCTTTCATATTTAGATATATTAATGTGCAAAAGACAATAAGGTTATGAAAAAGAGAAATGCTCGAGTACAAATAAGAAAAGCCATTTAAGCTTCCCTCACCTTATAGTGAAAGAATGATACATACTAACATTCCAATATATATATATATATATATAATTTTAAGAAAAATATTTGTAAAATGATTTTTCTTGATAAGTTAAATAAGCACGTATGTGGGTTGAACACAACTCAAGGGTATGAGTTCATGTCTAATCTGGTGTGGTCATGCGAGTGTCTAGGGTAGAGGTGTGCCAGTGAGTTAATGTATTCTAGTCAGATGGCGACTTTGGTTACATTCGCTTTGTGGATAGGAATCATGGAGGTCCCATTCTTCAGATCTATTTTTTTTTAGAAACTTGATGATGGTTGATTGAGATCTAATGATGTTAATCTTGTTCGGTGTGAGTGAGAGATTGTTGGCATCTATGATGGGGCCCACTTATGGGTAGCCCCAATATAGAGAGACACCCCTCACAAGGAGTCTGATTGTATAGAGAGATGATGTGTTAATCCTTCCAAGACTCAAATTGCAATTTAGAGAGTTTTATCAAACCCTCCATCCTTATCCTCTTCTAACTTGAATTGGAGTTTATGACCAATTAAGACAGGTGGTATAAATATATATGGCAGAGTGGTAGTAGAGTATCTTAATACTCATAACCAAAAAAGCTAGAGCTAAACCATCCATCACCATCATCTTCCATATTAAAGGTGTCCATCTTTGCCTTGATATTGTGAGGAGTAAATCTCATTTGACTAATCTTTCGTTGACAGTTATGGATTTCTGTAACAGTTTCTTGTTCTAATTAAGTTGACGCTGTTTTGATTGGGTTCGTAGTAGTCTTGTGATCGTAATCTACCCTTCTGCCACATCTGCAACCATCATAAATAGCCAAACCTATACCCAGAGCTGAGCAATGGATCTGCGAGCAAACCTGGATCCCCATAGATTGCTAGTATACCCTTCATCATCACCGTATGCTTTTCTAGGAACGTCTAGAAAATGAGATGGGTTTGAATGGTCCGCGCTGTGGGCTGTGTGGTTTGAAAGTCTCCTTTAACCTTCCTGTGGGCTGTGGTCGGCGGGTTCCTGTAATACAAAGTCAAATAATGGAAAGTCTCCTTTAACCTTCCTGTGTGCTGGAAAATGTGAAGGCATTGCTTTAGATGGTGCCAAATTTTGCATCATGAAAGGCTGTAGACATGGGATGATTTCCAAATTTGGTTCTGCTGTTCAACCAACTCTAATATTGGCGCGGCATTTGGGTCAGTGCTTAAGAAGGTTAAGACATTGGAATTGCACCTGGTTTTCAATTTGGTCGCATACTATTAGAACATGTTTCTATCCCTATTCCTGATCCTAGAGCTTTCAAAGAGCTTAATTTATGCTGGACCTATGTGGGCCCTTGTCGGGACTAGGATTGACATGCGTCTTAGTCCCACGGTTTTTTTTAACAATCCATAAGCAATTAGAGTAGGCTTAAACCTGGCTGTTAAAGGCAATAGTCCAAGAAGAGGCCCAAGCCTCTTGAAGGCCCGTAATATTGTCAAGTGAGTCACTCTATTTACATCCTTTAAGTAAAAACATAGAATGTGTTTTTATTTAACATATACACGTACATATCTGGAGGCTGATGCACGAGTGCAACCAAGAAGAAATCTGGACCCAACATAGCAGTGGCAAAATCGGACCAGAACCATGAACCCAACCCACAATATATATGGGTTAGAAAACCCGACCTGCATTTAAAAGTTTGAAAAGCTCATCCTAGGGTCAATTGCAAACCCATTAAAAAGAGTCTGGTTGAGTCCGATTTGCATGTCTAACTAAATCCATCTAAACAGTTTGGTGCTTAGCATAGTTTATTTTATATAGAATAAGCACACCACGTTAGGCTGTTTCGCCTACAACTCAATTAAATTCAAATATAACTTTGATGCTAATTAAAAGGATTGAACTTGGGCCTCAGGTAATCATAATTGGCTTGGATAAGTGTGAGTTGGTGTTACCTTACCTAGGTCGTCGGATATAAATTGGGCTTCAACCCATAGCCACCCTTGATAAAACTAAGTTTTTTTATCCAACCTGATCCGTTTGCCCCCTGTCTGGTCGATGACCCGAAAGACAGTCCGAATCCACAAGGTCAGGTGGATCAACCATTTGTGGCTCCCCAGCAAGCAACCAAGAATTTGGACTAAGAAAACACAAAAAGGAACCAAGAACTACAAGCAAAGGACCAATTCTCTCTCCTACCCTTTTCTCCATTCCTGCTCCTTTTCTCACTTGCCATTTCCTTCTCTTTACTTTACTTTTAACTCTCCTCTCCCTCACAACACAAACCCACACCGTTCTAACCCAATGCCTCCTCCTCCTCCTCCTCCTCCTCCTCTTCCTCTTCATTTTCATCTTCCTCTCCCCTCTCTCTCCCTCTCCCTCTCCCTCCTCCTCAAGCTTGCCGCCACCTCCCTCACCGGCATAACAGCCATCGTAGCGTGCCGCAACATGCTCCGAAACGAAAAGCTACAAACCCAGTTCCACCACATCCGAACCTCCTTCCGCCTCCTCCGCCACCCCCCCACCATCTACCTCCTCGGATTCAAGGGCCGCGGCAAGAGCGCCTTCCTCAACACCGCCTGCCGGGTCCTCGGAGAAGAGGATGGCCCACTTGTCTTCCGATCAGAGACCGCCCCACTGGGCCCCACCAGAACGACGGTCAAGAGAAGCGCCGTCCACGTGGCTGCCGGCACCGACGACGCCGAGAGCTGCGTTGTCAATTTCGTTGATACGCCGGGCCTGCCGTTGAGGTTCCTCAGCCGGGGCGACGTGGAGGACGCACTCCGGAGGGCGCCGGAGCCGGCGCCGGACTGCGTGGTGGTGGTGCTGCGTTGCTCGGACGTTCTGCAGCGGCTGCCGGAGATCAGGCTTGCGGAGATCGTGGCGGTCGTTCGCGAGAAAGGTAGGGGTCGTCGTCGTTGACTGTGGTCCGTCATTGACCACGATCCTCGGTACCCCGCGGGACCTCTCGAAGATGTAGCGAGTGGGTCCCACTTAAGTGGGAGCTTCTGGGCGCAAAACCGAGGCCATCGTGTATGGGTGGCCCACCGAATGAACGGAAGTGATTGCTCTATTTCTAGTGGTATTCAAGCTTGTTACAATTTTGGGGGGTCCCGCAAATTTTCTTTTGCGTTTGGTCCCCAGCTTTGATTCGCCACATCACTTCCAAAATACTTCATTCTGTGTTGAATGGCTTGACTAATTATATAATTCATTCATCTACTATGGAAAAACTTACCATCTAAGACTTCTCCACCGTTGGATAATATGTTAGGCCCACACACACAGACACACGAGGGATGAACTCTCCTTTGGTCTTATCATGCACTTCAAACTTTCTTTATAATCCCATACGAAAAGAAAAGAAGATAAAAATGAATCTCTTTCACAGACACACAAGACATTTTTGTATCTTGGAATTATGGTATTTTGAGCACTGAATCAGCCCTTAATTTTCATTAAAATGTTCACAGGTTTGCATTTTATATTGCTGTTAACACATAAGAAGTCATTGAGGAGCAGGAAGCAAATGGGACAGATTAGAAAGGAGGTGGCCACAAGGGCTAGGACAGATTGCATATATTTCATAGAAAATTATACAGTGCGGTCCCCAATGGATGATCGCAATGTGATCGCGGTCCGAAACAATTTTGACACACATAATGTAACACTGGCAGTAATTAGGCAGTGTATCGAATTTGCCATCATACATCAAAGTAACAGCCACAGGTGACGACGAGGGAGACCTGTTGGTTTCTCTGTATTTTTATTAAATGTTCACTCACCCTATATTATGTGTAATTTCTCATAGATAGTAAGAAAAATTTGTGGGAGGAAATCAGAGTTCATGCATGATGTATTTTATTAGAATTCTCTTATTCTGTTTCAATATTTGATTGCTTAAGGGAATTACAAATTTGTATTTGACAGAAGGTCTTTAAACTGACCGTATAGTTGTTTATCTGGTGGGCCCGCGTGTTGGTCCATTGCTAATCAATAACGATGGTGATTGATCAATTCTAACCAGTAACCACCCAATTTGTCTCTTATATTCTTTTCCAATTAGTGAGCCTTAATTTTCACGTCACAGTAGTGGATAAATTATATATATATATATATATATTTTATAACATTGTAGATAGTTTACAAAAACAGTTAATCAGTTGAGGTTAATTAGCCATGGCCTATCAAATGTTATCAAGGAGGTTGTGCACATGGTTTTCTGCTGAGTAGAAAACACCATCTTAATGAATAAGGCAGTTGTAATTACATTATTAAATCATATTCACGATCTTAAGGTGCATCCAACCCCTACTGGAATGAAATTTGGAGACATAAAATGATGGATTTGGATGGAGAGACTCAGTTACATGGTCGGAGATCTATATGCATTCCAATTATTGGCAAGTTCCGCGGATCTTTTTGCCTATTATTTGCTTATGGGAATGGAGAGGATCCAACGCGAGGCTCCCTTATCTTTATATAGACAAGTCCCAAGAGTCACACTTATTGGAGACTTATTCCACCAGAAACTCACATCTACTGATCTTACTAGAAGTCCTGTTGTAGGCCTAGATCAAGTCTTACAGTTAAGTGGGATTGTAATCTCTATTGGCATTTGCCTTGCTTGATTTGACATGGAACTCGTGGCATGCGGGCTGCATAATTTCTTATAATCATTCACTTGGTACGAATGTCATGTACATCAAACATATTTTAGTCCCATGCTCATCATATTCCTTGCAAATACCTATGCAGGCAAAGCCTTGGTGAAAGCATTAGCAATCAATTCCACTGAAGGCATATAAAAAATATCTATATTATTCTTTTCAGCCTTCTCTTTATAACAAAGTGATACTTTATCTCAACATGTTTTGATCGACTGTTAAATTTTTGCTTATTTATCATAGAAATGGCCAACGTACTGTCTATGCTCAATGGGACAGACTTTTTCTCGCTTATTACTTTCAAATCATACATGAAGTATTTTAACCAAAAAACCTCCTGGACTATTATATTGAAAGTTATATACTTAGCTTCGACTATTGATATAGTTGTGGAGGTTTATTTCTTGCTATCCTAAAAAATTGTTCCTAATACGAGTGGAAACACATAGCTGGTTATTGACATTCTCTAGTCTAAATCATTGGCCCAATCCGCATTTGAGTAATTGTGCAGTTTTAGAACTTCACTTTGATAACATAGGTGAAGATGTACTAGTCCTTTTTATGAACTATAAAATCCTCATAACCGCATACCAATGATATAATCCTAAGTTACTTAGGAATCTGCTTATGAGACCCATGATAAATGTAAGGTCTGGTCTCGTATACAACATCGCATACATGATGCTGTTGACAATTTGAGCATAAGGTTGTATTCTCATCATTTCTCTATCCTGCTCATTTGTGGGTCTTTGATTGTTTGATAATTTTCTACTCTTGCAGATGAGAGTGTCAACTGGGCTACGCATAGTCATATCAAACCTTTTCAATATAATTTCCAAATAGGGTCTTTGCGATAAAGTTAGTAGCCTATTTAAATGATCACGAGTTATTTCAATGCCAAGGACATATTTTGCTTCATCCATGTTTGTCATCTCAAATCTTGACTTTAACTATTGTTTGATTTTATTTATAGTTTCCAATTTATTACTTGCGATCAAAATGTCATATACATATAATGACAAATATAACAACTCCTATTGCGTTCAATACAGAAACATGTATCTGCATTATTGGAGACAAATCCAATTTTACATATGAATTAATGGAATTTTCTATACCATTGTCTTGAAGCCTATTTTAATCTGTACAATATATATCCTATTAAGTTTGTACACTTTGTCCTTATGACATTGCGACATATAAACCTTTGGGTTGTTTCATATAAATTTCTTCTTCTAATTCACTATCCAAGAATATTGTTTTCACATCCATCTGATGCAATTCAAGGTTATGACATGCTACCAATGCTACTAAGACTTGTACAGTTTGGAATTTTATGATCGAAGAAAACGTCTTCTCATAATCTATTCCTTTCACTTGTGTGAATCCCTTGTTACTAACCATGCTTTATATTTATCCAATGATATATTCTTCTTAAATTTCTTTCTAAGAATGCATTTACATTCAATGGCTTTTCGATCTTAGGTAGATTGATTAATTGCCATATTTGGTTCTTTTCAAGTGATTCCATCTCTTCTCTCATAGCCTTTAGCCAACACTGCGCATCCTATGCTTTGACTGCTTAAGAGTAGGAGGTTGGATCCAAGTCTTGCACGATTTTCATTAAAGTGGAATAATCATCTAGATATGCCGGTTGTTTCCTCTCCTGAATCGGCTTGCCAATCGGCTTATCGGGGTGTTCAATCACCTCAAGTGGGCCCTGGCCAGGATTCTATATCCAACGTCCTCTTCGTTGGAACCCCTATTTCCCTGAACTCCCTTGTCCTTAGAGATTTTATACAATTCCATACTTTGTGGTTTTACTTTAGGATTAATTGTCGGATACTGAAGGAAAAGCACATCTTGACATTCCATGATCATCCTATTATTGTGACATACATATGATATCCTTTAGAATGTGATGGGTAGCCAACGAAAGAATAATTTTTCTTCGTTTTTACTTGCAGTTTATACCTTTCTTGTGGTGGTAGCAGGATGTGCAATGGCAACTCCAAACTCTCACATGTTTTAATTTCAATTTGGCACCAGTCCATAATTCATACGGGATCTTAGGCACACTCTTGGACGGTACTATATTTAAAATATATTGTGTTGTATTTAATGCTTCTCTCTACAAGTACAATGGCAAACTTGTGTGGCTAATCCTTCGCCTTACCAAATCCATTAAGGTCCTATTCCTCCTTTCAGCCATGCCATTTTGATGTAGGGTATATGGAATTAAATATTCATAAATTAGTCCATCACGTGCAGAATATTCTTTAAACAGTTCTGAAGTAAATTTAACCACCCCCCCCCCCCCCCCCCTCGCATCTAATTTGTCTTTTTTTTTCCTTGCCCTCTTGGTTTTGGACTTTAGTAATATATATTTGAAACATTTGTAAGGCCCCATGTTTATGTTTAATCAAGTACACATAACCATATCTGCCGTAATCATCAATGAATATGATGAAATAGTCCTTCTTTGTTCTATTTTGTTCATTCAATGGTCCACATAATTTGAATGAATTATGGTTGATATTTTTTAAATGTGGCCTAATCTCATATGCCATAACATTGCCAAACCATCTATGCACATACAGACACAGAATAATTAGAAGTAAATTTTATTTCATCATTAAGAATATTCAGCAAATACAATTTTTTAGAAAGAAAACCATAGACTAAAACTTAACCATGCATTCCAATAGTAACCTCCTCATCTTTGAATCAGATTTTGGATACATTCATTGCCAACTGGCTCACAAAGATGATGTTCTTCCTCATAACGGGAGTAAAAAGAAAAAACATTGGAGATATAAAAGGATTTTCTTGTTGGTAAGGGAATTTTGACTTTTTCTATCCCCATCACAAAATGTTTTAATTCCCATGTAAATACTATGCTCTCTGGGTTTCATCTCTTTGAATTTGATACATCCAACTATGGTCCTTGATATGTGTTTGGTGGCTCTAGAATCAATCAACCAAGTCTTGTCATTGGTGTCCACCTTCATGGATTCTGTGACTATTTTAATATAATCACTGTGTTCTTTGGTCACTTACCTTGCTGGCTATTCTCACCATTTTTCTTTCTGTACTGAGAACTAAAGTATCCAAGCTTCTCACAATTAAAGCAAACACCATTCTTAGGCCCTTTCTGTTTTAGATTGCCTTTAAATTTCTTTTTATTTTTTACATTGACGAATGCACAGTTATTGTTCTTAGTTCCAGCAATCAAAGCAGAATTTGTAAGTGTTATACCATGGGTAGCTTGCCTTTATTTTATAGCAAGTAATTTAGCTTCAACCTCATTGACGGTTACATCCTTTTGGAGACTAAAGGTTTGAGATATGTTCTCCCACGACGGTGGAAGACTTATCGAAAAATACAGGATTTAAAAAACCTCTTCTATCTCTTTTCCAAGGCTATGAGGTTACTATGTTGAACCGACATTTCATCAATGTGATCCCTTATAGATGACCCTTCTAGCACCTTACAATTAACATATGCGTTAAATGCCTTTATCAAATGAGATTTGGAGGTTTCATTATATTTGTTCATAGCATCGTCATAGATTTATTCCTCTATGGTGAAGTGCTCAAACTGTTTCACCAAATCGCTAGATATGAATTCAATTAGTAGATGTGTCGCTTAGTTATTATCAAAGACCCATTTTCATACAACTTATGGTCCTCCTTGGGGGCATTATCAGAGGGCTTAGGGATTTGATTGGATTCAATCACATATGTTAATTCGTCAAAATGCAACAATGCATCCATTTGATGCTTCTACATAGCTAAGTTTTTGCTGTTAAAACTGTCAGCCTTTGCAAGATCATGAAATGCTGATTTGGAATACATGATTACTATCTTTAACTAAAATGGTTCATATACGATTGGCAGTATGAGGGAAAATATCACCTTTTTATTTAAAGCATCAGATAGTCTTCCTCTTATTGCCAAGTGTTGATTTGCTCGCAAGAATTCCGTAGCTATAAATGGATCGTCGATTTGACTCTGGATGGCAAAGATGTTGTGATTTAAAGATTGACTATCCAAATACACCCTTACGTTAGCCATACAGTCATTATGTCGTTACTAACGTCACCATGCCTACATCAGTGTCTCTTGCTTCAAAGTTGTATTAGTGCCTAGATGTAGGCTGGATTGGGTCTGGTAAGTTGGGTCAGTTTGATGCTTACCTCTCTGCATGTCTGCTGAGGCGGTGATGGCGACAGTTTCAGTTGTCGGGCAGCGTAGTGGTTGTTGCGATCAGCTCGAGCCGAGCCAATCTCCCTGCCTCCTTTTTTTTTATTTTTGTATTTTTCTGTTCTGGCTTGTGGTTTCATATGATCGACTTGTGCAAGCTGATTTGCAATCCCTCATTTTATTCCTTTTCTTTATGTGCAAAAGAAACAATATGTAAAAAAGGAAAAAAGAAAAAGTGACTTCTACGTCGGGGTCTGTGCCCAAACAAGAAGACTTATAATCTACTTCCTTCTTCATTGCAAGTTGTGTTGGAAAGACAAAACCTAGGCTAAGGCCTAGAGTGAAAAACTCAGATTTATTGCAATCCAAGTCCTTTGACCAAAATCTGAACAAATGGAATGCACCGAGTTGATCTCTGATACCAATTGATGGATTTAGGTGTGGAGACTCCATCACGTGATTGGAGATCTATGTGCGTGCCGGTGATTGGGAAGTTCTGCAGATCTCTTTGCCTCTTGTTTGCCTACGGGAATGGAGAGTAGCCAATAGCAGGGCTCTTATCCTTATATAGACAAGTCTCAAAGAGTCATGCTCTCTTATCCATTGATCCTATTGAGAGTCTTATTGTGGTCCGAGATCAAGTCTTATAATTAAGTGGACTTGTAATCTCTATTGCCATTTCCCTGCTTGAACTGACGTGGGACCCATGCATGCGGGCCACACAATTTCTTACATATAGTACATGGTATGACTTATGACATTCATATTTTGAACTCGGGTTTTCACTTAGTAGGACGCATGGTAGAGTTCTTCTACTCCTTCCACTTAGAAAAGGCCTGATTGAGATACTTATAGGATATTGGAATATATCTTTTAAAAGATTGACTCTCTCATTTCTTTAGTAAAACTTCAAGAATTTATGTATGGAGAATTTGTAAATTGTCCAAAAGCTATTTGTACATAGGCGGAGCTAGAGGGGAGCCAGTAGGGGCCATGGCTGTGCCCCACACTACCCCACCCCCCCTCCCCCTCCCAAAATTTTTTGGAAAAGCCTCTATATATTTTGAGAACTACACTTATTTTTTTTTATTTGCGACCCTCTCAAAGATTTTTTTCTAAATAGTGGCCCTCCCAAGGAAAAATTCCTTGGTCCGCTCCTGTGGCTATAGGTGAAATTCTAGAGTCCTCCTCTCCACTACAGCATTTAGAAATGCTGAGGAGCTTTGAGCATCTTAAAGGTTGTTCTTAGCATTTCTGATGTTGGAATTCAAAATTCCAGCAAAGAAAAAAAAAACTTGTATTCAGAAATTTCAAAGGACAATGGTCACATCATTTTCTTTAAATTCTCAACATCACAAACTCTAGTTAAAAATTCTGCAAAAGAAAAAGGCCAAAGTATGGAAGAATCAAATACTTACATAGACGGCTTCATCTACTTCAACCATAATATGAAACTGATACCCACTCCCCCATGTTTCCTGTAAGTCTTCCCTCACCCAAGGTCTCTCCCACAGTGCCGGTTGAATGGGTCCTTAACCCATGGTACAGTGGGAGAGCCCTCGCGTGAGGGTAGGAAACTTTGGGTGAGGTAAGGGGGCCCTTAGCTGAGGGAAGGAACCTTGAGAAGGTGGCATGCCTAAGGGTTGGACCTAGGGTAGCTAGTTGAGAGCTAACACCTCTTACCAGGAGATAACACTTTTTTTTAGTTAATATTGGGTTTATTGCATTATTTAATAATGTCTCAAAATTTTTTCGAATAAAAAAAAATATAATACACAATAAAGATATCTATCTATAAATAGAAATGCGTAGCTGGTCATGTTTTAGGTCAATGTCGTGATAACGGTTGCCAATATTTTTTTTAAGAATAGCTCTTTACTGTAGTGGCAAAGAGTGTTGTGTTTTATTAAGAGGTCTTCGGTTCAAACAACACATCTTCCCTCTTTGCATATGTAAGTTTTATAACCTCACATGTGCAAGTTGTATTATGTTTTCTCACACATGCAAGCCCCCATTACCTCACATTTGTGAGTTGTTTGTGTCTCTTACATCTGTGAATTCTTGCTATTATCTCGCATGCGTGAGTTGTGTGTATGTCCTCACATATGCGAGTTCTTATTACTTTGCATGTGTGAGTTGGTGTGGTATTAGTGTCTGTATACTGATCTCAGCTCCTTAGCTGGGTTACACACACAAACAGAAGAAAAAAAAAAAAACCCCTAACTGTTGCGAATATTTTGAAAATGTTGTGATAATTATGAGTTTCATATTATTTTAACACTTTCTCATGTGCATATATCTATGCTTTTAATATACGGTTATAGTAAAAGGATTTTGGGAGGTAAATTTTTTTTCTGGAGGGTATGATGTCCAACATTGCCACAAATACTTCTCAAGAAATTATGGATTCGGGACACTAGTGTCACGGTATCATCAAATTTTGAAACAATATGAAATTTTCTTGGGATATTATATAAAAACTTGTTGAAAATAAAAAAGTTTTAAAATAATAAAAGATAAATTGTAAGCTATTAACAATCTATATATGTACACATAAATCATAGGAAAGTTCTCAATTATTTTTCCTTTTTTTTTTTTAAGATTCTGTGTAACTATTAGCATGTTCACATTTTACAATAATAGCTAATGCATTGTTATCTCAGTGGCATAGGTACTGCAATTTCAATGGGGCGGTCCGAGTTCAATGAGTTTGGTCCCTCTGTTTAAAAATCACATGGTGATTGTGGAGGGACCAATCAGGTCCTATCACATCACCAGTGGACAGCATGCCAAGCATGCGGGCAGTGCATCCTAGGTGCCCACTGGTGACGTGCATAGACCTCGTGTTTGTTAATTTCACTTCATTAGAGAGTTAAAGCAGCGTGCCATTTTAAGATACATAAATTAGAAGGAGTGAAATCAAAATACTATATTTCCAAAAAATTTTCTTCTACCTCTTTAAACTAAAAAAAAAATCAAAATGCTACTTTTTTATCTCACTAATTGAAGAAAAATATTTATTTTTAATACAAAAAATTAAAAATATTCATTTTCAAGCTATAAAAAATAAAAACTCATCATATTATGATTTAACTTCATTATATTTTATTTTCTTTTGATTTGAAGTTTTACCTCACCAAACTTCACTAAAATAAATATTCAAACAAGTTTCCTCATGTAATCCCGATTCAAGTTCAAAGCCACACCCCTAGGTCTGTGACCTGGGTAAGGTAGTCAGCCAAAAAAAAAAATTTACAAATATATTTGCAGCGTGGCCTATCTGTTACTGGCACTTATGGGACCCGCAAAACCAAAATGCAAAGAGAGAATTATTATTAGAGTATATTCTACCATAACATTTAAGTGAATTAACACCACTCATAGCACTATCCATAGTATTTCATAGTACAAATATATTGAAAATTCATAGATAATATCATGAACCCATGTCTATTTATATATAATATTCCATGTAGCTTTGCCCTAATCAAATGCAGCCCCAACACGAAGAAATAATGCGACTTTAATAGTCCATCCCTTGCTTAGAGTCCAAGCACCAACAGCGGTAATCAGATCGGGATATCTCCAGCAATGCATCAGGTGTCATCTTCTCAAGTTCCTTTTGCTTCCATGCTGCAAAGTTGTTCCTGTGTTGTGTTTCACATGATGATAGTGGGCCTTCTTCAGTTGGGTGGGCCTGAGAACGCATCCTCTTGTACAGCCTCATTGTTGCTACACAATCCTCGGAAGGGTCTTGTATGCCAGTTTGTATATCATACCTATCACATGAAAACTCAAGTATCTTTCTAGAAACAAAATTATAGCTGTATTGAAAGTATAATTATGTATAGGTAGGAAAATTTTCTAGTGAGACGCGACCTTCTATGAGATGAAATATGGAGCCCAATTGGGTGATTCACGCTTGAAAGACACCATGTATACGTACTTTTTTCTACGAAACTGACATGCTACACAGATTTAACTTTCTTTCCTAGCCAATCCGGGAAACTATCATATCATTGGAACACCTAAAAGCCTACTTAACAAGACAGTATCAAGAGACCATCAACTTTTGTAGGGGGTAATAGTCCGGTACAAATAGGAGGACAGAAACTACAGTTCGGATTAAACATGGGTGTCCTAAGGGAAGGGTCAAGGATTAAACATGGGTTTCCTAAGGGAAGGGTCAAGCATTGTTCCAATTGCCTAATCTACTGGGCCGAAGATAGGGTAACAAGATGAGCGGGGGATAAATCCGACCAAAATTGCCCAGCTTAGACTCAGGGGCCCAGCTCGGTGAATCCAGACGGCCACATGACTTGGATGAGCTCTGTTTGGAGTTCTGCCAATGGGGGCCTGAGGTTTCTAAAGTGGAATGTGCCATGTGTAAAGGTCAAAGATCCCACACCCCACTAGACATGAAGTGGGAGGGTACTGGGAATGTGGGGAAACAAGAGGATATGGCAAAATAACCCATGAACTTGGTGGTTACAAGAGCAACGATTAGGGAGGAGTGGAGTGGGAGAGGGGCAGATGACACAGTCTCCAAGATCTTCGAGATTTGTCAATTGTGCCGATAAAAGCAAGACCGTATACGAGGAAAGGGTTCTGTCCATCTAACCAACTGATATCAAGACATTTTTATATTTTTTTCACTCAGTTTATCTTTGACTTAAGCTTCAAAGGACCTTGGGTGGAACCCTCCTGACCATTGGTCAGTAGTATTCATCTGTGTACATGGTCAAGCTGATTAACATCTTCTGCTCGGCTCGATGGTAAAATCATCGTCTGTCCTCCCATACATATAGATGAAGATAAACTAAACCAGCTTAGATTATGAAATCTGACCCTACAATTTTTGGTGCCGTCTGTGGGAACGAAAGTCTAGCTCACGAAAAAACCACAATAAAGGGGAAAAGAGAGGAATGTTGGCCAGAAGTCGGAGAACTGGGGCATGATCCTAGGACCATCTCTCAAACTCGCCAGTGGGTGAAGAATAGTTGGCCTGGGACCCGCGTTATCAACATGGGCCGTTGGTTGGCTACTATGAAGACGAAGAGCTAGAGTACGTGCCGGCTACTGAGGATCGCAATGGAACCCCATAGGCAAATGAGCAGGGTTACATGAGGTCTGAAGTGCACCTCCGAGGTCTGAATTGCATGGTCTCAACGATGCACGGCTCCAGAAAACTGCAACTTTTGGTGGGAAACCATCATCGCCTCAAGATCCATATACACGATTGAAGCATGCACATGAAGCAACCATGCAGGAGTGGGCTGAAAATATGAAGCAGCAGTAAGAGATAATCAGTTGCCTCTTAAAGGAATTGGGACTGAAAGAAGAGCGAGCTAGGGGCTCTTCACCCTCCAGGACGGTGGGCAAGGACTCCCGGCATCGCCGCGTTGATGAGAGTAGATGATCTCCCGTTCTGAGAACATAAACTCAACGTACTGAAATTAGAGCTGAGGACGAGCCCAGGAGGGAGATATCGGGGGACGTAGGAAAATGGACATCGTGTAGCCAGCCTCGTGGGACACGAGGATTGGCTAGTAGCCAATCACCGCATTTTGACAAGACAAGGCGTCGATCGGAGCCCGGCAGGCGGGCGCATCATCCTTTAGGGGTCGTTTGTTATTTTTTTCTCATTGTAAGGGTAAAGTCATCTCTCATTTCATCACACAACAACCCAAAAGAGTCAAATCAAAATATCACATTTCAAAAAAATCCTTTTACCTTTTTACACAAAAAAGTTAAAAAGTTACTTTTTCATTTCACTAACTAATAATAAACATTTACTTTTAACACAAGAAGTCAAAAAGTTACATTCTATTTCCACTAAAAAACAAAATCTAATCATTGGATTGATTTAACTCCTTTTATTTTTTTATTTTTTAAAATTACCATTCACTTCATTTCACTCTACCAGTTAAATAAACAAACGGGCCCTTAAGGGCAAGCAAAGTGGAATAGCCTCCCAGTGTGGCATACGTTGAAAGAGGGAGACGTCCAAGAATTAAAAGAGAAGGAGCTAACTGGCTGAATGCTACCTGTAGAACGCACCACATGGGAGAAATAGAAAAGCTCTTCAATGAAACTTCACTTTGCCCTTTCCGAGGAGAGTGATGGGGCAGAGTGTAACACTCTGACCCAAGTTAAGTTTGATTAGTTGTGATTACTAACTAATTAATGTGGTTTTATCTTTAACGAGTCTATTTTAGTCTTGTGGATTCCAGTGGGTCAAGTTCAGGTCATGGATATATAGTTGTGTCGGGTTTGACTTTTATTAGGTAGATGAAGTCCTTTTTCGTAATTTGAGATTTCGTAGTTTTACGTCATACATGTAACATCCCTGGTCCCACATGTGATAATGTCCGCTTTAGGCAGAGTCACTCTGGGAATACCTGCACGGTTTTGCTTCTAGGCAGGGCCACTCTAGGAATACTCAAAACGCGTCACATGTGTTCAAGGGGGAACAGTCCTTATAAGGACCGGATCGGGAAGCTCTCACAAGCGATGTGGGACTTTGCTCCTTGCTCCACGAAGGCTACAGCGGACTCAAGAGGTCCCCCCCACCACTTAGAGGAGAGCCGTCCATGGCTCTGATACCAAATGTAACGTCCCCGGTCCCTCATGTGATATTGTCCACTTTGGGCAGGGCCACTCGGGGAATACCCACACGGTTTTGCTTCTAGGCAGAGCCACTTTAGGAATACCCAAAACGTGTCACATGTATTTAAGGGGGAACCGTCCTTATAAGGACCGGATCGGGATGCTCTCATAAGCGATGTGGGACTTTGCTCCCTGCGCCATGAAGGCCATAGCGGACTCAAAAGGTCCATCTTCGAAGTGTAAGAGACAGGTACATGACATACTCGCACTGTTTTTCCTATTTGTGTCATTCCGAGGATGGAATAATTCTTAAGCGGGAGAGGATGTAATACTCTGACCCAAGCTAAGATGATTAGCGAGTAATTAATTGTGATTACGAACTAATTAATGAGAATTTCTTTAATTCAGTCCTAATGGGTCAAGTTTAGGTCATGGATAGGTAGTTGGGTTGGGTTTGACTTTACCTAAGTAGACTAAAGCCCTTTTCACGTCATACATGCATCATATTGACATCATTACGTCTGTCTTGTGGAGCTCGTTAACTTTTGTAATTGACTCGAACATTTTAAATGTCGTTTGATTCAATTAGACCATCATTTGACTTGTCTTGGAAATTCAATAAAACTACAAAGACCTTTTTCTAATTTTCAAAAAACTTGTCTTATATAAGATCACCCACCGATTTCAACGATGCTTATCCTCTATTTGTCTTCTTCTTTCTTCTCCTCCATCGTCTGTTCTACATCAAGCAAGCAAGAGAAGCCTTGCATAAGGAATTTCAAGTAACCGCTCCCTCCTTCCAACCCTTTTCTACTTCCTTTTCTTGATGTACTTGCAGTTAATGGGTTCTTCATCCTCAACTTACTCTCTAGTCACTGTGAAGGTAAGTTCTCTTCTTATTTATTGATCTCTTGGGTTAGTAGAGTTAAGAGGACTTTCAATTCATATATGCACTCATCTATTTCTTTGTTTTTGGCATGCATGGAACTTAAGTTCAAAACACCCAAACTGAACCAAAGAAGGATGAATGCTTGAAACGTTAAATTGAAGGTAAGTATAAGAAAATTCTGGTTTAACGCATATTGGTACTACGTGATTCTTGTAAGTCTATCAATTGCATGTGTTTTTTTAGCCCTTTTTTGTGTTCTGACTTAAAACCACCTGACATGACCTAAAGCTTATGGCTAGGATTCCAGAGAACAAACAGACTTGATTTTGCACTACGGTCAGACTACGGCTAAGCCGTAGAATGTACTACGGCTGAGCCGTAGGCTAGCCATGACTCAACCATAGATCAAGCTACGGCTTGATGTCCAGAGAGCAGTAAATTGGAGAAACCTTCTACAGTCCAGCCACGGCTAAGCTGTGGTGTGATATGGCTAAGCCGTACTCAACCGTAGCTAAACCATAAAACAATCACTGTCCAGCCGTAAAAGAATGTCCTGTCTCACTGTGGCTTACCATAAATGTGAAAGAAATTCTGGGGGACCACGGTTGAGCAGTAATGCATAATACGGCTAAGCCGTAAGTCACCCACGGCTAAGCCGTAAGACTACTGAAAACTAGGATTGCTAAGTATTATGTGAGACCTTATAGGGCCTTAGCTTTTGGATCCTTGTATACTATGAATCAGCTCAGAGGAATAATTGAAGATCATGAAAAGTCTTGAGGCTGAGACTTATTCATGTGATGCATTTTAGGTATTCCCAGAGTGGCTTTGCCCCGAAGCAAAACCTTGTGGGTATTCCCAAAGTGGCCCTGCCCAAAGCATACAATATCACATGTGGGACAGGGGACGTTACATTTGGGACCTCTTGAGTCTGTTGTAGCCTCCGTAGCACAGGGAGCAAAGTCCCACATCGTTTATGAGAGCGTCCTGATCTGGTCCTTATAAGGACGGTTCTCCTTTGAACACATGTGACGCATTTTGGGTATTCCCAAAGTGGCTCTGCTCAAAAGCAAAACCGTGCGGGTATTCCTAGAGTGGCTCTACCCAAAGCGGACAATATCACATGTGGGACCGGGGACGTTACAATACATGCATCATATTGATACCTTCATAATTATTTTGTTGACTTTCATACTTGACTCAAAAGCACTGGACATCATTTAAATAAATTGGACCCTCATTTGACTTACATTGAAAATATAATAAACTAGGTGGGCTTTCTTATAAACTTTAGAACTTTTTTTCTTTATAAAAGAAACCAGCCAGCTATTTGAACTCCTCTCTTTGGTGCTCTCTTTCTCTGCTCTCTGCTTCAACCCTCTCCTTCTAGTGGCCATTGTTATCTCAATAATTAAAGGCATAGTTGTTGCATGTGTTCTTGAAGACTTTCACTTGTCACCACCACTATCTCCATCATCTTCTTTTAGCTGGGATTGAGACTCCTAACCTTCATCGTACCAAATCAGATCTTAAGGTAAGACCTTTTTTTTTGTTTCATAAATTATGAATTAGTAGAGTCAAAGAGACTCTTATTTTATTGCATGCACTCATTTCTACATCCTTTCTGACATGCATGTCATTTTACGGTCAAGAACTAAGTGTTCTTTCTCAAACCGAGCTAAGAGGAGGATTGGTAATTTGAATTCGAAACTAATACAAGTATAAGCTAATTTTTGTTGAATGCATGTTGGTATGTTATGATTCATATAAATGTATCAAAGTTTTAATGTAAAATATCAGCCCCTGTATCTTTCTTTTTGTTAAATTGCTACTGCATGATGAGTTTTCGTTAATAATGATAAAGTATGAATTTAAACTAGAAAATTGATGGTTTAGAGCAGAGAAATCTACAGTGAATCCAGTTGAAGAGTAACCAGTGTTATGGGACAAAGACCAAACTCTGTAACTGAAGGAGCTTTAAGAATTCTGGAGCTTATGGCTAAGCCATAAGTGTTTTATCGCTCAAAATCCAGATAACCAAATTTGATATATTGTTCTACAGCTAAGCCATGAAATATGCTACGGCTAAGCCATAGCCATGCCGTGGCTCAGCCATAGATTAAGTACGGCTAAGCCGTAGGACAAAAGACAGTTAAACCGTGAATGCGGAAGAAAATCTAAGTAACCACGGCTAAGCCGTAGTGCATTTTAAGGCTAAGCCGTAAAGCCACTGAAAATTAGGGTTAAGTAGATACTGTTTCATGACCTTGTAGGGCCTTAATTTCTAGATCCCTTTACCTTATTAACCGGCTCAATGGAATAATGAAAGATCATGAAGAGTCTTGAAGGTTGAGACTTATTCATGTGATGTTATCCATTTGTTAAGCACCTCCCCATGGGTGTTAATTTAAGGGACTTCGATACATATTCCCGACACATTGTAATACCAAAAAGAGACAACTGTGTATCAAATAACTTAAAACTACACTATAATGCACGGCTAGAAACAATGGATGACTATGTTGGGGTTGGCTAGTAAAACTGCCTTGATTCCATTAAATTAAATTAAATTGCATAGTATATTAGTTTATCGATATTGACTTTTATCATTCCAATATTGATTTCGAATTTAATATATAATGTATTTTTTTCAATGAAATGAATGGTATGACTTACTTTAATTCAATCATATAAATCAAAATGGTTTGGCTCTACTTAGCCTCAGCGTTATAATACTTGGTGGGGTTGATTTTGGTGTAGCACGAATATGGTCCTGCAGTGTGCTTTTTAGAGCTTCCGAACTTTTTGTATGAAAAGCTCCATTTGCACTTTGGCCTGGTTGATGGTGTTCTTAACATAAAGATTCCTAAAGAGAGGATGTGACAAATGTAGTAGCCAAATAGTATGTATTTTTACTTATTGATTCTTACTTCATATTTATTTCAAATGCATGACATGCCTAATACACTGAATTGAGCTTTATTGATCACTTGTCATTAACTCTTTTAGATACAATGCGCATTACCTTAATTATGTTTATACTTTGTTGAATAGTCTTATTCATGAGTTGGCTAATGGTGTTATTGGTCTAGATCCCGAGCCCAGTTTGGCACAGACCCAGGAATCAGAGAAAGGGACCACAGTTGTTCTTTCAGGCAGTAATGATTGAACATCAGGGGCTTACTGACTGATCCATATGTCGAGAGCGACACACTATTATCTTAGGAATGTATTTGGGTATTTTGGGACTTTTAGCATATGCATTTAATTGCATCCATGTAGACTGTTATTTGCATAACTTGATCTTGTAATGTATGTCGTTGTTTCCTTGTACTTTATTGTCGTACTCTCTTTTCATAGAATGTTTGTCTTTGGTGTAGTTGTGTACATGTGCATATCACGTTTGGGTTATACAGATGATGTGTAGAATGAATTTTATTAATCTTTTATCCTGTAAATACTAAGATTTGGACTTTTTCATGGTTGTAATGATGTTTGAATCGTTCAATTAAAAGTGAAGAAAAATTATAAGCAATATTTATAGGCTTCCACGTATTGAATATTTGGACGAATGTTTTGTTTAGCACCTTACATGTGTAAGCATGTGAATATCCCTTATGTAATTCCATTCAGACCTCTGTCCGAATGTAAATTTCATAGGAGTATATGTGTCACTATTTGGGGTTTTACCCTAATACTCGAATTATTCGGCTCAGGACATGACATAGAGCCACCTCCCAACACTAAGAATGTATAAAGGAACATCGGATCCAGCTGATCACGTGCAGCATTACCAAAACTCAATGGCATTGTGGATTGGGAATGATCTTTTGATGTGTAGGATTTTCTTATCAAGCCTAGGATAACTTGTTATCAAATGGTTCCGCCAGCTGAAGTTGAGATCAATTTGGAGCTTTAAGGAGTTGGCCAAATTATTCGTTGAATGGTTCGTGATGAACAACAAGCAACCAAAGGATGTAGGAGCTTTGTACGCATTAAAAAGGACACCGAGAGCCTCATGGGTTACAAGGTGAGGTACTGGCTCTTTTATAACGAGGTGCATGACAGTATTAAACATGTAGTAATGGCAACCTTCAAGCTCGGATTACTAAGCGAAAGATAGTTATGACAATTTTTAATGAGACATCCACTTGCCAGCCATGACAATTTGATGGAGTAAATAGAGGAGTACATCAAAGTTGAAGAAGAAATAGGGATTTTATACCCTAAGTTCGATTGATTCGAGGTAGTTTGTCGTTAGAAGGAAAAAAGAAGATGAGGAAGAAAAGGGGTACAGAAGGCTGGGATGTTTCGAGCCACCAAAGGCGCATTCAAAGGCATTTACATAGTATTTAAGGATCCAATCTATTGGATTCTAACCTAAATTAAGGATAAGCCCTTCTTCGTTTAACCTCCCAAGATGATCAGCGATCTAACACGGAGAAACTAGAATCCATAATGCTCATACCATAGGGATAATGGACACTTGACGAAAAGCTGCTGAATGTTAAAAAAGCACCTTGATAACCCAATGAAAGAAGGACACCTCAATATGTAGATGAGGACGGTACAAGGAAACTACAATAGTAGGTATCCCCAGAGGCGCCAAACTTTTTAAACAAAGGAGGAGTGACGATTGAGATAATTGATGTGATCCATTGAGTAGTCAACACAGAGGAGGTAACAACATAAGTAGTCAAAGTGCAGATGCAGAGGACTGTTCACTTGAAGGAAGTGTATCAGGTACATTCCCATCCCAGTTTGGTAGCTAAACAAAATGTTAGGGAGGATATATCATTTTCAGAGGAAGATTTAAGGGATGTGAATCACCCCCACAATGACGCCCTAGTCTTAAACTTGCACGTCAAAGACTATGAGGTGAGGAGGATGCTCATGGATCCAGGTAATTCATTTGAAATAATTTATGTTAGTTGTTCAATGGGCTTGGATTGGCAAAGTTGGATTGAAACATGCTACCTTTCCCCTTGTAGGGTTCAATGGATAAGCTGTTCGACCCATGGGCTGTGTAACTATGCTAGTTTTGGCAAGGCCAGTCTGCCATGATATTGAGTTCTTAGTGGTAGACGTACCATCCCCCTATAACACCATCATGGGACGAATATGGATTCATCGAATGCAGGCTATTTCATTTACGTATCACAAAAAAAATCAAATTCCCCACCAATAAAGGGATCATGGAAATTGAGGGTGACCAGGCAACATTAAGAAATTGCCTAGTAACAATAGTTAAGGGAAAGCTAGTGGATGAGGAAAAAGCTTAGCAAAAGGAGTCAACTGGGCCTCGTAGAAATAGCGACGAAAGCATGGTCATTTGGATGCCATGGAATTCGTGAATGGCTTGGATGATAAGTCAGCCAAAGAATTAAAGAAGGTACTAATAAAAAAGAGGAACTAGGCCGGTACCTGCTTATGGAATCTTCTTTGGTAGATGATGAAAGTCAAGTGTTGATAGAATTCTTGAAGGAAAGTTTGGACGTATTCACTTGGACACCATATGAGATCCCTAAGGTCGACCCAAAAATAATATGCAATTGGCTAGGGGTTGACCAAAGATCAAAACTAGTTGTGCAGAAGCAAAGGAAGCAAGAGCCTAATTGAACGGAAGCAATGAATGACGAGGTCAACAAGCTCTTGTAGGCCAATGCTATCAGAGAAGTTCAATATCTAAAATGGATGTCGAATAATGTGGTGATACCCTACAAGGATAAGAAAAGGCGCACATGTGTGGATTTCACTGACTTAATCAAAGCATGCCCAAGGGAACGTTCCCCCTCCCAAGATTGATCAGCTAGTTGACTCGATAGCGGGCATGGCAAGATGAGCTTCCCAGATGCCTTCCGGGGT
This sequence comes from Sextonia rubra, assembly GCA_037013555.1. Classification (NCBI taxonomy): domain Eukaryota; kingdom Viridiplantae; phylum Streptophyta; class Magnoliopsida; order Laurales; family Lauraceae; genus Sextonia; species Sextonia rubra. The sequence goes on from JASUAD010000007.1 coordinate 1,913,893, forward strand.
TACCACTAGATATCTATGGATGAAGCCGACCAAGAGAAAACCTCATTCATCATGCCGAGGGGCTCCAATTGTTACAAGTGAATGCCCTTTGCACTTAAAAATGTAGGAGCGACCTACTAGAGATTGCTCACAAAAATGTTCCTGGAATTGATTGGTAGGACCGTCGAGGTATACATAGATGACATGGTGGTGAAGAGAAAGAAGGGTTCGGACCATATACGAAATCTAAAGGAAATATTCAGTATCCTAAGGAGATTTCAATTGAAGTTAAATGCTTCTAAGTGTGCCTTTGGGGTTGGATTAGGGAAGTTCCTAGGATTTATTATTACTCAAAAGGAGAATCGAGGCTAATCTTGAGTAAATTCGTGCTATACAAAATGTTATATAGCCAAGGACAAAGAACAATGTGTAGAGACCCTCTGGCATGGTGGCGGTGCTCAACCGGTTTGTTGCCAGATCCTTGGACAAATGCTGACCTTTATTATTAGCCTTGAAAAAGCAAGCCGGAGACATGTAGAATGAAGACGATGACCAAGCTCTCAAGCAATTGAAAAGGTATCTTAGCTTCCCACGTGTAGAGTCCATCTCCAACAAGGGAAAGAATTGGTACTGTATTTGGCAGTATTTGACCACACCGTAAGTACAGCACTAATGAGGGAACAAAGAAAGCAGCACCTTCCTATTTATTCTGTTAATAAAGCCCTACTGGATGCTAAGACGAGATATCTACCGCTGGAAAAATTGGTTTTATCACTAGTGTGTGCTGCATGGAGACTCCAACATTACTTTCAGGTGCACACTGTGAAGGTTCTGGCAAAACATCCGTTAAGGTCCGTGCTTCAGAAGGCCAATCTCTCCAGTTGAATGGTCAAGTGGCTAGTCAAGTTAAGCAAGCACAATGTACGGATAATGCCTAGGACAGCAATAAAGGGAAATGTTGTGGTTGACTTTGTGGTGGAATTCACAGCTAAGGAGGGTATTTAAATTGAAGATCCACCCCGAAGTTTGGCACCATGTACCATGAATGAAGAACTGGGGGAAGAAATGATGTAAGTCTGAAAACTAGTTGTTGACGGGGCTTCTAATAGATGGGACACTGGTGCTGGAGTGGTGTTGGTTACCCCGGAAGGCTTGGTGATCAAAAAAGCAGTCTCCTTGGGATTCCTTACCTCAAACAATGAGGTGGAGCACGAGGCTTTGCTGTCAGGGCTTATAGAGTTACTGGGCTGCTAGAGGTAGAAAACTTGATTGTCTATTATGATTCTCAGTTGATAGTTAATGAACCAAGTGTGGAGTTTTTTGCAAGAGATAAGCGAATGGTTGCTTCCCTAGAGAAGGACGAGAACTAATGAAGGTATTTGGAAGTGAGAGGATGCAACAAATTTAAAGGGAAGGGAATCCTCATGTGGATAGCTTTGCTAGTTTGGCATCTGAATTTAAACCCACGCTGAGGGAAATAATTGTAGAATGTTAGTTCCCGCCAGGCATCAAAGAGGAAGCTATTTTTGACATGAAAGAAGCTGAGGAGGAAACGAGTTGGATAACACCAATAGTGAGCTTTCTAAGGGACGAAACCGTATCGGCAAAGGTAAAAGAAAGTTTGATGGTGATGAGGAAGGCAGCGTAGTTCTGGTTGTCCTTACAAGGCAAGCTGTACCAATGGTCCTACTCTGGGCCCTACTTGAAAAGTGTATTGCCGAGCAAGGTTCAAGACTTCCTTCAGAAAATCCATGAGGGAACCTGTGGAAGCCAAGTTGGAGGACGGAGTCTCACTCATCAAGCAATGTCCCAGGGAATTAGTGGCCATACAAGAAAAATGATGCACTTCAGTTCATCCAAAAATATGAAAAATGCCAGTGGTTCGGCCCTAACATCCACCAGTAGGCCGAGATGCTGAATTTGATCACAAGCCCTTCCTTTCGACCAGTGGGGAGTTGACATAGTAGGATCATTACCGAGGTCAGCTGAGAACTTTAGGTTTCTCATTATAGCGATAGATTATTTCACAAAATGGATTGAGGTGGAACCCTTAGTCCATATACAGGATATAGACACTAAAAAGTTTGTATGGAGAAACATCGTCACCAGATTTGGGATTCTTAGAACTCTTGTTATAGACAATGGCAAGTAGTTTGAAAGAAAAGCATTTGAGGGTTGTGTTCTAGGTTTGACATTAAGCACTATTATTCTAACCCCCATCTATCCAAAAAGGTGTTCTTGGTTCGGCATCAAGTACTATTATTCTACCCCCCAGTCTATCCATAGCGCAATGGACAAGTAGAAAGCTTCAAAAAAACAATACTAGACGAGATCAAAAAGAGGCTCAAGGGTGTAAAAGGAAAATGGGTAGACTGCAACGTGTCCTTTGGGCCCAGCGAACAACTCTGAGAAGATCAACTGGAGAAACACCATTCTTCTTGGCCTCTAGGATGGAGGCCGTGATACCACTAAAGATCGGATTGTCTACAATGTGGACAGAAGTCTACAGTCAATAGGAGAATGAAAGGAAGATTGCTTGGGAACTCGACCTAGCAAAAGAACGAAGAGAATAGGCCTTAATTAGGTTAGCCTCATTCTAGTAGCAGTTAGCACGGGGTTATCATAAGAAAATTCATACTAGAGGTTTCAAGGTTGGAAACTTTAGTACTAAGGTGAGTACTACGTAATACAAGGGACCCTTCTCACGGAAAGTTCGGACCAAATTAAGGGGGGCCATACAGAGTCACCTCAGTGGAAGGAAGTGGATCATACCAGCTTGAGAATCTCGATGTTAAATCACTTCCCCAACCATGGAACATTTCAAACCTAAAGCTCTTTTATTTTTAATGTTTAATCCTTGTTTACAGTTTAATGAATTCCTTTGTTTTCTTATCAATTTGTCTAGACTTATCTTTCCCGTTGTTTTGTCTGCATGAGGAAATGGTAAAGTAATACAAAATAAAAAAAATAAAAATGAAAAGAACAACAGCTTGACATCTCACTAGCAGAGGTTGGGTAAGGTTAAGGAGCTTATGATTCCAAGCAGGACTTACCCCGATAATGATAGACAGACTTGGAATAGCTCACCAAGGGCAAGGCCAAGGGGAATGAACTCAATTAGAGTAAATGAGTTAAAGTATATCGTGCTGACAGATAAAAACAAAAACACCATGACATTTAACTGGCAAAGATCAGATGAGGTTGGGGAACCAGTGATTCCGGTCAGAACTTACTCCGGTAAGGCTGGATGGACTAGGAACCTTACTAAGGTCAAGGCCTCGGGAAAAAAGAACCTAGATCGAGTTCAAGGACTTAAAATATGTTATTCTGACGGATTAAATCCTTGGGGCAAGACTAAGTCCCAAGCCTAGGTGCACTGCGCCGATCGTCCTCGGTTGGTAGCATGGCATGATGATGCAAACTACCACTGAGGGGCTAGCTTAGATGGTCCGGCTATACTAGTGTCTAGACAAATGAAATAAAAAGAAGGTGACTCCATACATCTCAGAAAAAGGTAAAATAGAAGGGAGGAAGATAATAAAAGAAAACAACATTCTAAGCCCAAAGGCATTGTTAATAACCTTTTAAAAAGAAAATAGCAAAATCTATAACAAAAGAGGGCAAGAAGTGGTGATAGGAGGAAGGCAATCCTAAGTAGCATCATGTCTGCTCGTTCAGCTGATCTACGGTAGGTGGCTCTAAGTCTTGATGATCAACACCTACCAACTCGCCACCTTGACCGGCTAACACCTCTCGGAGGTTGGATGATAGAGCTCGAGGGAAGTAGCTGGCAGAACATTGGCAGGGTCACTAGGCACTGGAGCAGCATGCTTACTCCTGAACTTAGAATCTACAGGCATGCCTGCTTTGTCTAACCTAATGTCAAAGCCCATCTCGAAGATGACGAGCTTAATATTTCCCAACTGTTTCAAATAGACCACCTCTGCTTCATTATAGCCCTCATCCTTGGCCTTCTCTTTCTCCCTTTTAAAGATGTCGATCGTCTAGGGTGGCAACCCGGGCATTATTGCTTTCTAGCTCAGATGTCTTGGTGGGCAAGGAACCTTCGGCCTGAATCGCATAAACCAATTCGAGGCCGACCTTCGGTTCTGTGATGTACAATTCTTTGACCTTATGCTTGAGCTGAGATTTGAGGTCACCCTGCAGAGCATCAGTAGCTTGGAGTTTCTTTTGCATGATTTCGACCAGAGCACTCCCCTCTTCAGTGTGCTTAAGCGCATTATACCACCCTTGAATACCCTATTAAAAACGGGGGAAGGAAAGATAAACTCCTGTTCACCAGTAGGAAAAATAATAAAAGGGGGAGGAAGGCATATCAAAAGACGGTGTTCAATCCTTGTAGAGGCTAGTTTTTGGTCAGTTAAAGAATCATGTAGCTCCACATCAAAAGGAAGCAATGAGACGTTCCCTAGCTAAACCAAAAGCACTGCTTGGCAACCGGACAAGACTATCAGATTTGGAAATTGGTCTATTGCCGACAAATAATTAAAGGCTTCATTTAGATGAAGTTTCATCCGCCTAGGGGGAGGACGCAGGAAGCACCACTATATGCTGCGAAGGTTGGGTTGCCACTTACTTAGAAACCCTGTCTTCCTTGGTCTCGGGCTTCTGTTTCTTAAGATCTTCAAAAAAAGCTAGGCCCATGATCGACTTCTTTCTTGGGGCTGTGAAGAGGTGGCTGAGCATTTGATCGAAGGCTTGGGAGAAGGAAAAGGGGCAGATGTGGGAGCATCCTTGCTAGGGAGGTCTCCAGAGGCAGTAAAGAGATTCTTTGGCTGACATCTTAACATAGTTTCTTAAAGATGAATTGAAAAGGGACCGTTCAAAAGCACAAGAATAGGGGGAGAGTCGAGAGATGAGGAACTAGTGCCCGGAGGAGAGGAGTCTGAAATAGTGACCTTCTTCGAAGATTGGGTAACACGACGTGTTGGGAGATTCGACCTAGCTGAGGATGACGGGGAGACAACGGTGCTCTATAGGGGTAAACAAGTTCGCACAGGAAGCCTCCTTGGACTTTACTTGCTTGAGTATCACCCCAGCACACACTTACTGACCCATCCTTTTCTTGTTGGGCTGCTACTCCGCCCTTGTTACAGAATCCCAAATTGGAATAGCCGAAAAAGTGTTGTAACAGCATTCATAGCTGAGCAGAATGTCAGTTGAACGACCTTGTCTGTTCTGTTCGGTGGTCCAACTAAATTCCCACACCTTATTGAGGTCATTATGTTGGATGTTAGCTAGATCTAACCGGTTAACTGACTTGCTTGAAAGCAACAAACAATAGGGATAAGCTAGGAAGAAAAATAAATAGACACAAAAGCAGAGCAACGGATTCCCACCTGGCTCGCCTAGATGTCACGAAACCTCATAGGTGTTGGAAAGGATGAGCAAAGCACCCCGGGGGGGGGGGGGGGGGGGGGGGGGGGGTACAAATACTAGGATAGAGACTATGTAAGGTCTCAACCCTAGATAATTATAATTTATAGTAATTAAGTTGATTTTACTCTAATTAATATGTAGTTAAGCTAATTGAGCCCAAACCTCAAGAGGTTTGGGTTATGGATAGGTAGTTGGGTTGGGTTCGAACCTCATTAAGTAGTCAAAGACCTTTTGTATTTAGTATTTTTATGATTTGGCATCATTCATGAGTCACATTAGTTGCATTGGGTGAGTTTCATCTTGTGGAACGTCTTTTATGTTTGGCCCAATTTCGTTTGGACCCATCTTAGCCCATTTTGAGCCCAGCTACTTCAAATTGAAATATACCAAAACAGGAGGGCTAATATATAAATTCCAGAACTTCACTCATTTAAAACCTTAACCCACCATCGATCCTTTTATTTCTCTCTTTCCTCCCTCACGTTGCAGCGGACTCCCCCTTCTTCTCTTTCCTTCGTCTTCTTGCTCCTATAGCCTCCATTTCTAGGTGATTGAAGCTTACATGCAAGAAGCTTGAGCTTTCTCTTTCTTCTTCCTTGGTCTTCTTACATGCATCAACCCTCACTTTCTTGCTTGTAGGAAGCTTGAGGTAAGGAATCCCCTCTTCCATTTGAGTTATTGAGTTCTATGAGGGTCAAGAGAAACCATCTATTGCCATGCATGCATCTCATTCTTGTTTTCGTTCATGCATGTGTTAGATTCTCCATTAGTGAAGCCTTACTCTCCGTCTAACCAAGGGGCAAATTGATTTGGGTGAAGCACCAAGCTTAAGGCAAGTATAAGGATACATTTTCTTTACATGCATGGCTTTATTTCTTGATTCTTGATGAGATTTATGATTTTACCTCTTTTTATAGCTCAATGGAAGTGTATGGATTTGATTGTGTTTTAGTGATGATTTTTTAGGATAAATTGATAATGGTCCTTTAGGGAACCCAAGAGTGTGGAATGAGAGCTTTTAGATTGGTTTTATTGCAGGTAAAACGGTGTATTGGAAGAGAAAACCAATTGGAATAGAAACCCTCCCGTAACAGACTGCTTCAGGGCCGACCGGTCGGTCCTGAAGCCAGATCGGTCGAATTGCCTCACGGGTAGTCCGACTGGTCGATCAACCAACCCGATCGGTCAAATTTCCCTTCTGGGAGCGACCGATCGGTCGGACCCATATCCGACCGGTTGGGTCAACCTGACCTGTAATTTATAGAAATGTGTTGCAAAATGAATTCTATGCTTGACTATGGAATTTCTATAGTCTATGGGATAGCCTAATGATGGGTTACTCCCTTAAACCTTAGAAAAAGACCGAGGTGTCCACCCACACTTACTATAGGTTGTAGGTTCAATCTAAGACCATATAAAACCATAGAATTGGATCCTTTGCTACCCCAAACTAGCACAACGGTGATTAACATCGAGAAGGAGGAGTGTTGAGCTATCACTCTTTTCTTCTGAATTCTCCGGTTAGTTTTCAATGTTATGTCATGGGTGTTGGCATAAGGTGAAGTGTCCTTTCTATACATGAGGTAACACCGAGCATGGTAATACCGGGACACCGAATGTCTTATGAATACACCATATTGAATGACCTTGGAAACCCGGATTATCTAGCATAGGATTGGCTAGTAACTCTCTTTGATGACCCCACAATCTAATTGCATTCATATTGATAGTAACATTGACCTCAAACATGTTAGTCCATATCAGTATGCTTATTGATGAAAAGTATTCTACTTAATTGTGATTCTCTGATTGATATTTCCAACAAGATTGAGTACACTTTTGTATGAGTACAAACAAATCAGTATACGTTAAACAAGGACATCAGATTATTTCCGATATGTTTAGAGTCGGCGCCACTTGGCTTATACCCCATAGGAGGTTTGACGGGACCCCATGGGAGTATTCTATCAGTTGCCTACTGCAGTAATATTAGGAGAGTGAGTCGACGCTCTCGCGGGCAGCTAGTCGGTCCTGGCCCGACCGCTAGTGGTTTCCCAAAGATCAGTTTACTCTCTTTTAGAGAGGAGATAGTGGATGTGATTGCCATGTTGGTATGATATATTCTTTATTCATAATTCCCTATTCATGCTAACTTATATGCATTAGTGCCTAGATTTAGATGTTGATCTCTTTTAGTCAGTATGTCATTTTAATTCCATTGATCTATCATGTTAAGCTCATGTATCCTTATCTTTGCTTAACCCTCGTATTAACTAGAATTACCATGGTGTTACAGGTACGGAACCCGATGCCAATCCGGCAGTCAGCGCAATCCCAAAGGGAACCCCAGCATTACCTCATGACATAAATGAGTGGAATGAGGAAAACATCTTTTTGTGATTTTCCTCAACGGAGCGCAACAAGGATCATCTTGGGATTGGACTTAGGGTCATCTTGGCATTGGATATAATTGCATTTTATCATGGACTTCCATATTTATGCATGTAGTTGGGTTAATTAATAGACTTGTCTATTTAATGAATTGAAATGAATGTTTATGGATGTTTATGATATATATGCAGGTGAAATCTCTAGGTTTCTGCTTACATGACTTTATTGATAATACGTGTCTGTGAATTTTCCTCACACGTACTTGTGGGATCACTCTTGTGACAGTTCGTACGTGTCTGGTCATGACACGAATTGTCACCGGTACGTGTGTCATACCTCGGAACCCATAACTAACCTTTAACTCTCGGGTTCGAGGCGTGACATACGTAAGTATGGTATTAGAGCATTAATACGTCAATTAAAAGACTTAGCAACCCTATAAAACGTGGTGAGGACATGATAGATTTAGTTGAGGAATAGATTTTTGCATAAGGATTTATTGTTTATCTTCTGTATTAGCATCGATTGAGACTGATTACTATTATAGTGCAGATAGATGGCTTCTAGATCGGGAACAGGTAACAATATGAGAGATGATGACTGTGATAATGTAGAGATAGAGGGTGTTGATCCTCCACCGCCTCCACCTCCACATCCTACGTATACAACCGAGGAACGCTTCATGATGATGATGCATCAGTTGGCAGCGAGCAATGCCAACTAAGCAGCGACGCAAATACAGCTAGCAGCCTTGTTGGAAAGGCAAAACCAAGCGGGAGATCCAAACTCTCTATATGAGAAGTTCCAAAAGAGAAGGGCTACGGAATTCATTGGAAGGGAAGACCATTGCAAGCAGATGAGTGGCTTGAACACACCGAGAACGTCTTTGAATCTTTGACTTGTACTAGAGCATAGCAAGTGGTATTGACAGCCTCAATGTTTAGGGATGTGGTGGATGTTTGGTGGAAGACGATCCGTGATCATATTAAGGCTATGCCTGGAGCAACAATTTGGGATGCCTTTAAGAGGTAATTCAAGAAGAAGTTCATCCCTGAGCATGTCACCCACAAGAAAAAAGGCAGAATTCCTTTTTTTGTAGTAAGGCACCATGACGGTAGCGGAGTATGTGCATGCCTTTAGTCAGATCTCTCGGTTTACTGCAGATTTGATTGATGCCGAACAAAAAAGAGTTGAAAGATTTCTCGAGGGATTAAGGCCAGCCATTCGGGGACACACTACGGCCTTCCAGCGTCCGGTAGAGTACGATGACGCTGTGGAAAGGGCCTATGCAGCAGAAGAGATTGAAAGGAGTTTGTTCTTAGGTGAACCAAGGAGGAGTACCCTGTCTTCGGGGAGGAACCAGCAATACTCTAAGAAGCAGAAGGGAGTTGTCAGTAGTCCTTCTAGGCCGGTTTGTAATGTGTGTGGGAAGAACCATGAGACTAGCAAGTGTTGGAGAGTGACAGGAGCGTGTTACATTTGTGGCTCTATGGGTCATCAGAGATTCGAATGCTCGAGGAAAAGGAGTATAGAACTAGTCTCACAACAGCAACAGTCTTCGCCGTGTTCTAGGGCCCCACCATCTGCTCCTTCATGACAGCAAGCACCCGCAAAGCAAAGCCAAGGGCCACCGTGATCAGGACAGAGCTAGACCAAACAAGGACAACCTAGGCAAAGACAATCTAACAGACTTCAACGACAAGGCCGCGCATATGCAGTTACTTCCGAGGAAGCTAAAGAGGCAGATCATACGGTTGTAGGTAAGGTCTCTATCTATGGCATAGAAGCTAAGGTGCTATTTGATTCGGGATCATCGCATTCGTTCATTTCACCTCAGTTTTCTGTTAGAATAAGGGAGTTACCAGCACAGTTACCATATGAGTTGCATGTTTTCACCCCTGTAGAGAAGAAGGTGATTTGTGAGGTGTATTACCCTAGTTACAGGGTTGTGATTGATGAGGTGTCATTTCCAACGGAACTCATTATGCTACCTATGCATGATTTCAATGTGATCTTAGGCATGGACTGGTTGAATAAGTATATGGCCTGTTTGGATTGTTTCCGTAAAACCGTCATTGTAAGAATTGATGAAGCCGGACCGAGTGTTATCTTCCAAGGTAAGAAGAAGAGTTCAGCCACTAGGATAACTTCTGCACTTCGAGCAGAGAGGTTAATTCAGAATGGTTGTAAGGGATACATTGCTTTCATGGTTGAGAAGAAGTCACCTCTGAAGTTAGAAGAAATTCTGGTAGTTTGTGAGTTTCCAGACGAAGTTCATAGTCTTCCTCCAGTTAAGGAAGTAGATTTCTCTATAGAGATTGCGCCCGGTACGGCCCTGATTTCTAGAGCCCCATATAGAATGGCACCTGCAGAACTACGTGAGCTTAAGATGCACTTGCAGGATTTATTGGACAAGAGATTTATTCGTCCTAGTATCTCGCCATGGGGAGCTCCAGTTCTATTCGTGAAGAATAAAGATGGCACCCTTAGGATGTGCATTGATTACAGCCAGTTGAACCAGGTGACGATCAAGAACAAATATCCACTACCTCGAATAGATGAATTGTTTGATCAATTGTAGGTGCAACATATTTCTCTAAGATTGACTTGAGGTCTGGATATCTTCAGTTGCGAGCTAGAGATCAAGATACATCTAAGATAGCTTTCAGAACTAGATATGGGCATTATGAGTTCTTAGTTATGCCATTTGGGTTAACCAATGCCCCTGCTGCATTCATGGCTTTGATGAACAGAATTTTTCTCCCTATCTTAACGAATTTGTGGTGATTTTTATTGATGATATATTGGTATACTCTAAGACCAGAGATGAACATGTTGGGCATTTGAGGACTTCACTTAAGTTATTAAGAGACCATCAACTGTATGCCAAATTGAACAAGTGTAAATTCTTGTTAAGACAAGTCATTTTCTTAGGATATATCATTTCAAAGGATGGACTTGCGGTAGACCCCGGCAAGATTGAAGCGATAACTAGTTGGCAAAGCCCAAAGATAGTTACTGAAGTTAGAAGTTCTGTTGGTCTTGCAGGTTACTATCGGAGGTTTGTCAAAGATTTTCCAAGATTGCAGCTCCATTGACTAGATTGACTCGGAAGAATGAACCATTCGTTTGGTCGGATGAATGCGAGTCAAGTTTCCGATTACTTAAGGAGAGGTTGATCTCAGCCCCAATTCTATCTTTACCAGAGGGTAGTGGTGGATTTGTTATTTATACATATGCTTCCAGGATTGATTTGGGATGTGTGTTGATGCAGGATGTGAAGGTTATTGTATATGGATCTTGACAGCTAAGGGAGCAGGAAAAGAACTATGCCACCCATGATTTGGAGTTAGCCGCTATCGTCTTTGCTTTGAAGCTATGGAGACATTACTTGTATGGAGAGAGATTTGAGGTTCATAGTGACCATCGTAATCTTCAATACTTATTCTCTCAACATGATCTTAACATGAGTAGCGCGATGGCTAGAGTTTATGAAGGATTATGACTTTCCGATCAAGTACTTTCCGATGAAGGGCAAGTGGTAACTGACGCTTTGAGTAGGAAGTCGACAGGTGAGATGGCAGCATTGTTTGGTGAGTGGACTTTGGTAGAAGAATTTCGAGATTTGGATGCAGGAGTGGAACTTGTGGATGATACACACTTGTAATTATGAAATCTTGCTCTCATTATTCATTATATATTAAAATAGGTTTGGGCTCGGGCTTTCAAAGTTCCAGACGGGTTGGGCTTGGGCTAGCTCCTTGTGGCCAGATTTGAGCCTAGGACGAGCTTGGACTTGTAGTTTTGAAGTTGGGCCGGGCTTGGATATTTCTTAGCCTTGCCCAAGCTTGCCCCATGAACACTTATACTGATTATAAAGCTGTCCAACTTCTAGCTACAATTTTTGTATCGAGTATCATCAAATTCTACTTGAATGGAGTGGGTCTCACTAAATGATTAACCACACAATACTAGATCTACCGACAAAGCTTTTTAGCATACTCATTCAGTCTTAAAATCATGTTGAAATTTGAACTTAGATATAAAAAATTGATGAGTGAACTTGAGGGCCGGTGATGGGGAGCTATGCATGTGATTAAAACATGTGCGAAGCTCCATGCGTATGGACGAAAATCATGGAATCAATCGTACAATTTGATTTTTGGGTTCTTCTTATAATTCATAAATTCACCAATATACATAACATATATCTAAAATTCAAACTACTAAAAAATAATTGCTATCTTTTTATTAGTTTTGTGAAAACTCTTACCCCAATCAAAGTTGGAAACTATTAAAGGGGTACAAGTAAATCCAGATGTATAGATACTCCAATTGATTGGTTTTACCATCTAATTGATATAATTATAAAATTCTTGAGTTTTTTTTATATTTTTATTTACATTTTATATAAATGATTAATGTAACAATTAGCCCCACTTCAATTTGACTAAAATTTATTAAGGTCTCAGTCAAAATGAAATTGATTATTATTGTAGATTTTTCATAAGTAAGCTGCATTAAAGTTTAGCTTTCTTTGATGTAGATTTTTTAAGTGCAATTTTTTTAATAGTGGGTTTTTTTTAAGTGAAGTTTTTTTTAATAGTGGATCTATCACATGTTTTAGAAAACTATGTAGAATTTCATTAGTTTCATCATTAATATATCAAGTGGGTCCTTCTTTAAAAGTTAAATTTGGCCAATCTCATGAAACATAGTACATACCATCCATTCTAATTAAATTTGATTTAAAATAAATGGGACACATGCCCACCTAATGAACCCCACAAATTCACGTGATCAGATGTGCACATGCTTGTGATCGTACGTGCATTAGGATTTAGGGCTTAATAAGATCAGACCATGCGTCACTTTCTTTTTAACAAAGAGAGAAAACAAGGGAAAGGAGAGAAAATAAGGGAAACTGAAAGGAGGGAGAGGAAAGTATAGGAAGGAACAAGGAAAAGCAGAGAGGAAAGTATAGGAAGGAAGAAGGAAAAGCAAAGCAGCAGCGATTCAGGTTCATCTCATAGCTTTTGAATCTTTCTTCATCAAAACATGCATCATAGTGATTGTTGCTTGATCTGTTCTTGTCCATGTGCTCTGTGTTGCTTCTATTTTCTTGTCCATGTGTTCTGTGTTGCAAGAGATCGTGTCGTGATCTATTTTGTGTGCGTCTGTTAAAACTACTGTATGTTGCATCTATTAAAGTATATGGATCTGTGCTGTGTTTGTTTGTTCTGTGTTCATGGTGACATGATCCACTAAGATCTGGATCTGTGTTGCTATGTCATTAAAATTTGTTTGGTTAAATCTATTTGTTCTGTGTCATTAAAATTGTGATTTTTGTATCAGAATATGGGTCCCCCGAGGAAGGCTAGGTGAGGATTTGCACCACCCCTGCGCATGATAATCACGCAGGATGCACGTCGCGGGCACGCACCTGGTTACACGGTTTTCGAATTGAAAACCTCGGGCCAAGCCCAACTCGTGTGCGTGCATAGAGCTTGTAGCAAAAGAGTCCAAAAGAGCTTAAAGTATAAAGGACAAGGATATACTCAAAGAGTTTGCACTTTTCTAATATGGGACTCTTGAAAAACCACAAAGCTCTCTTTGTAAAGCAAAACTATAAAACTCAATTTTGAAATTAACCCCTTAAAACCCAACACCATCTATATATATATATATTAACAAAGTTGAGTTCACCATAATAACTACCACAATCATGTGTTTATCTGGTCTTAACCTCAAATCAATTTTCTAGCCATGCCAATACCATATACTAATTTAAACTCGTTATATTTAGAACCTATAACGAGTTAGTGATAGCATGAATTGAACACACACATGAACACTTGAAAATTTGAGGGTTGCTTCCATACACATGAATTGTATTTTTGGAAGTGACTAAAATTAAAGAAATAAAAAGAAATATTCGTAAGTGTCTAAGTAGGAAAAAAAAAGAAATAGAAAAGAGTAAAGATCTATATTGCACCCATTTGTTTACTTGGAATTGAATGACTTGAATTCCTTTGAAAACATGAAATGCATTTTTGAAAATGACTAAAATTGAAGAAATATGAGTAAAGACTAGTTTAAAATATTGTACTATGTATGGCTAGTGTCATATGTAGATTGAATAATAAATTAAAATTAGTATTTAAACCAACTATTAATTAATTTATTAAAAATATAAATTTTGTGAATGAGACGCATATTTTTGTGACTTCTTTTCACATCCTTTTTCATGACATTTATTGATATTTTTACTTTTTTCCTTTTGTATATATTTTTAAATCTTGATAAGTGTTAAAAAAAAATTAAGAGTGTGTTAAGTAGTTAGATTGTTATATTAAGTTAAAAAAAAGTTAAGAGTGTATTTGGTAGTTAGATTATTATCATAAAATTTATTAACTTCATAAAAAAAGTTAAGCATATACATTAGAAAATAATAATAAATTAGCCTAATAGTTTAGAAATTAAAAAAAAGAAAAAAAAATCCATGAATGTCAAATTAAAACCAAAGCTTAAGGCTAGTTCTTCCAACTTATTTTTTAAAATAAAAAATGGCACAAAGAATGTCATGGTCTTCTTATAAAAGTTTTTTACAATTGTAACTATTTGGATGGCATGAAGAATCCCTGATGGTTTAACATGTGACTTCTAGTTTTTGTAGGTAAATAATGGAAGCTAGTAACCTTTTATCTAGTTTAACTCCTAGTCAAAGTTGATTTTGTATATTCACCTTGGATCTTCAGTTTTGACCATCTTGATTCAGTAATAAATATTTTTGTGTATTAATTTTATCATAATGACCATTTTAGGTGATAAAAATGAATATATATATATGTTCAATTTATGGTAGGTACACTGATATGGATAAAAGTTGGATGAAGATTAAAGATAGACAATATGAGTATATAAATGGAGTCAAAAACTTTTTAGACTTTGCATATGCATATATTGAACCAAGGAATAAGATTCGGTGCCCATGTGTTAAATGCAGCAATGTTTATTTCCAAACTAGGGATGATGTGGAAGCTGATCTGTATTATTATGGTATAGTTAAAGGTTACACTCCATGGATATTTCATGGGGAGGAGTTTAAATCGAGTACTGATGAAAATGATGACGATGAGGCTAACAACGAAGATGAAGATAATCATGACAACATACATGAAATGATACATGATCATTATACTGCAGCAACTGCAAATGCTTCAGCAATGTGAGATTCTGGTAACAATGATAATACAGTACCCAACTAGGAAGCAAATAAATTTATGAAATTATTGAAGGATGCTGAACAAAAACTATATCTAGGTTGTGAGAAGTTCTCCAAGTTGTTTTTCATTGTTAAGCTATTGCATTTAAAAAAACTTAATCATTGGAGCAACAAATCATTCACCATGCTACTTGAGTTATTGAAGGAGGCATTTCTAGAGGGTGAGATGCTCCCCAATTCCTACTATGAGTCTCAAAATATAATTCATGACCTGGGACTTGACTATATAAGGATTCATTCTTGTATAAATGATTGTGTACTATTTTGGAAGGAGCACGAAAATAAACAAGAGTGTCCAGAATACAAAGAGCCTAGATATAAAATTACCGATGGTAAACGGAAAAAGATTCCTCAAAAAATCTTATACTACTTTCCACTAAAACCGAAACTACAAAGGTTATTTATTTCAAAAGAGACAGTAATATATATGAGGTGGCATAAAGAGAAGCGTGTCAATGATAGGGTGTTGAGGCATCCAGCTGATGCTGAAGCCTGGGATGAATTTGAAAAAAATACACAACTCATTTTCCCAAGACCCTCGTAATGTTAGACTCGGGCTTGCAAGTGATGGATTTAATCCGTTTTCAAATATAAGTACTTCTCATAGCACATGGCCAGTTATTCTTGTGCCATACAACCTATTATCATGGAAATGTATGAAGAGTCATTTTTTCATTATGTCTTTGCTTATTCTTAGACCCAAGTCTCCTGAAAATGACATTGATGTATATTTGCGACCTTTGATAGATGAGTTGAAAGAATTGTGAGAAGATGGCATCCAAACTTATGACACTTATACATGTACCAATTTTCAATTGCATGCTGCTGTGATATGGACTATTAATGACTTCCCTGCTTATGGCAACTTATCAGGATAGAGCACTAAAGGTTATTTGGTTTGTCTTACTTGTAATAGCGAGACATCATATATGAGGTTGAAGAGTGGAAAACAGATTTGTTATATGAGTCATCATCGCTATTTGCCAATAAATCATATATGGTGACATAGAAAGAGTACTTTTGACGGTAAAAGGGAATTTCGGGAGGCACCAAAGTTATTGTCTGGGAAAGATGTGCTTGAGCAACTGAGTCACGTCGAACCAGTGAAATTTGGAAAGATGCAACCAAAGAAAAGGAAGCGTGCTGATGATTTAAATTGGACAAAGCATAGTATTTTCTTTGAATTGCCTTATTGGAGAACCCTCAGATTGCGCCACAATTTAGATGTCATGCACATAGAGAAAAATGTATGTGATAATGTTATTGGGACATTGATGAACATTGAAGGCAAAACAAAGGATAATGAAAAGAGTCGCTTAGATTTGCAAGAGATAGGTATAAGGCATCAATTGCACAAAAAGCATGATGGTAATTCCTATAAAATGCCCTATGCATGCTACACGATGTCCATTGCTGAGAAAAAGAATTTATGTGAATTCTTAGTTTCAGTGAAATTCCTTGATGGCTATGGCTCAAACATATCTCAACGTGTGAACATTAGAGAATGTCGAATTACAGGCATGAAGAGTCATGATTGCCACAAATTTTTGCAAAGACTACTCCTACTTACTCTACGTGGATCTTTAACCGATGAAGTTTGTGATGCACTAATTGAGCTTAGCCAATTTTTTAAGGAGTTGTGTTCTAAAACAGTAACGAAAGATGTTTTGGAACGGCTAGAAAGCCAGATTGCTGTAACTCTATGCAAGTTGGAAAAAATATTCCCACCATCATTCTTTGATATTATAGTACACTTGCCCATTCATCTCGCACGAGAAGCAATTCTCGGTGGACCAGTGCAATATCGATGGATGTATCCAATTGAAAGGTAGTATATTTTTTTTATTCTTATTATTAATTATACAATTGTCATGTTAAAATCATAGTGTTCATTTGTTTATCATCCTGAATTTATATCTCATCAAATACTTGCATATGTTGAAGTGTTATGTGAGCAACAAGGCATTTCCAGAAGGGTCAATTGCAGAAGGTTACATTGCTGCCAAATGCCTAACATTTTGCTCAATGTACTTGCATCGGGTTGAAACCAAATTCAATAGAGTAGAAAGAAATTATGATGGAGGTAACAGACAAATGTATCAAGGCTTATCCCTTTTTCACAGAATTGTCGTCTATTAGGGAAAGGAGAATACAGTTACATTGATGACAAAGCTTGGGAGCAGGCTCACATCTACACCTTGAAAAATTGCGATGAAGTTCTACCATTTCTTAAGTATCACAATTATCCCAGTGTATTTGATGCACATATAGTGTTTGTCAATTATCCAATTTATCTTTCTTATAATATATTTTCTTAAATGTTATAATTATATATCTTTTTATATTGTGAACATAAGGAGGAGATGGTTAGAGAAAGTCTAAGACATATAGTAAAGAGACATGAAAAGAAGTTTGCTAAATGGTTTGAAGACCGTGTAAGTATCTTTAAAAATATCTATTTTTATATTACATGTTGCTTTTTATTATAATATATTTATTTCATTCACATATATGAACAGGTTACACAATTGTACAATCAAAGGGATGCACATGTCAGTACGGAACTTCTAGATTTAACACGAGGTCCTAATAGAAGAGTGACACGATATAAGGGTTGCATCATTAATGGTCTCCATTTTCATACAAAAGATCATGAGAAGTTTCGAAAAACTCATAATAGTGGTGTGGTTGTAAAGGGAGATGATGAAACAAGAAACTAAGATTATTATGGTGTCTTCCCAGACATAATTCAATTAGACTATTTTGGGGATAATCATGTTTTCCTCTTTAAATGTGATTGGTGGGATGTCGGCAAAGAAGGCAAAGGAATCCAAAGAGATAAACATAACTACATTAGTATCAATTTTGCAAGAAGATGAAATACGAATGAGCATTTGTGCTTGCATCTCAAGTGGAACAAGTTTTTTATGTCAAAGACTTTCGATTAGGCAATGATTGGCATGTCGCAGTGAAGACACGGGCTCGAGACTTGTATGATATCCTAAAAGATGAAGATGAAGAGCTAATCGATGATGACGAGCTATTCCAACAGAATGAGTCATATAGTATAACTGACACATTGAAAGTTAGTGGCGATGACTTTGTGGCGTGGCCAAGAAATGATATTCCTCCAATTCTTGTTGATGCAAATATTGTAATGAATGAGGAATAGAATGATGACAATGTTAACACTTTTATTAATGATGAAAGTGAGGAGGATTGTAGCTCCACTGATTATGATACTAAAGTAGATGGATTGAGTACAGATGATGATAGTGAAACCAATAGTTTGATGTAATCTGTATTATATGTTCATTTTCATTTTTTATCAATTAATACATGAATAAGGAAAGCTTATATTTCATAATCATATAGTAATCTTTTTCTGATTTAATACGTGTGCTTGATGTGTATGCATATACCTCTTGAATAATAATTTAATGTAAAGTGTTGCAGATAGATAATAGACATCGCCAGTAAAGGCCGAGGTAGTGGCAGGCGAGGAGGAGCTTCTGTAGGCTATCCCTTACCGTTAGGGTAACCTACATTAGAGACAGGATCCTCGGAATGCACAGAGGTTGAAGCATTTATTTGAGATGAGGTTGTCGTTAGTAGTACTGGTATGTTAAGTATCACTTAAAATTATGCATGTGCTTTTTATGGTTTATGCAACAATATATAAATTTATTAATAAAATATACTAATTTTAATTGTATTTTGATTGAATAGGGCCATGTACATCTAGGAAGAAAGGACGATGAAAAACTAGGAGCATTACATTCGCAAAGAGGAGGATGAAGGGGAAAAGCTAGTGGTGGATGTTCCACTAGACTTGATGCGAGCTGTAGGAAGCAATGCTCAAGTGTTAATCACTGAATTGGGTATTATTGAAAGACAAATGGCCCCACTTCAGTTTTCCAAATGGAAGGTAATTACAGATGATGACAAGAAGATGTGGCTTGCTACGAAAGTAAGTTATTTAAATTAGAAAGGTCGTGTGTTAAATTGTAATATTATAGTTACATTTGATGTTACCACATTGCATATACATTTACTATTATGCTCATATAATATTGTGCAGCAAAAGTTTTCTCTTCAAGAGGAACCTTATATTTAGGAAGCTATATATCAGCAACTGAATCGCCAATATAGGGACTATAGGCACAGGTTGCATAAGGATCATTATTCCAAGTATGAAACAGATGAAATCAGACTGGAGAATCCTCCCTCAGGTATAAGCCAAGATGTCTAGGTTGATCTTATTAGGTATTTTGGATCTGAAGAATTCAATGTATGCATATTAATTTCATGCTTATGTCATTTGCTCCTTTGAATTTATCATTTATACTTATATTACTTATAATTTATGGTTCTTAAATGCAGAAAATGAGCAATAGAAACACGGAGAACAAGAAAAAGCAGAAAATTCGCCATATTGCTAGAGCAAAGGCTTTTCCTCGAATTAGCTATGATAGTGTGAACACTCATACCTTTTACGATAATTTGTTATTAAATTTATATTATATGTGTTAACTTGCGTAATGACAGCGTAATCCTAAGATGGGGAACGAGCTCTCTTGGACTAATGTATGGTTCACCACTCGATTTAGCCTGAAAAAAAATGCTGGGGTGGATCCAACTTCACAGAAAGCCTATATAATTTATTGCTTCCTTCTCTTTTTTCTATTAATTTTCTTATATTATATATATTACTAAATTGGTAAATAATCATAATTGGTTTTTGAATATAGGAGGAGCTTCAGAGGCTAGAGTCTCAGCCATTAGAGGAGGTTGGTGCTCCCATGACTGAGGATCAGAGGTTGGAGGCAGTGCTTGGATCAGAGCAATCAGGATATATATGTGGTCGTGGGGCTGGTCCAAAGCCCAAGACATTTACAGATGAAAAACAAATTCGTGCGCGGCTAGAAAGTGAAAATGAGGAGGTCAGGAAGCAAATTGAGGAGGACATGAGGCAAGCTGAGGAGGATAGGAGGCGACTAGAGTCCTTAGAGTCCCAAATAGCCTTACAAAAGCAACAGATACATGATGAGGTGCAAGCTGCGCTCAAGTCTCAATTCGCTACCGTCCTCTAGCAGTTCAAAGAGTCAGGGCAAATTATGATATAATGCATTACTCCTGAACAGCTTGATGATCATGACTTTTGTTTATTTTATATGGGCTTTTATTTCTTTATGTGATGTTCAAATATTTTTTGCAACTTAATGCTTTTAAATTTAAATTTATTTTTCAATACCTGTTCGTAATGAAAATTTTTATTTTCTTACCTTATGTAAGCAGGTTCATGAGAAGTAAATAAATGAAAAGGAAAAAAATTAATAAATTAATATTATTTTCTTTTATTTTTAATTTTTAATTTTACCAGCAATAACAAGTCGCAAGTAAAACTCTTAAATATAATATATTTACTAACGACTTGTGGTTGTTGCTAATAGTTTAATTTTTAACTGCGACTACAAGTCACCACTAAAATTACTAATAAAACTACTATATTTTAATATTTTTAGTAGCGATTTATGTTTGTCGCTAAAGGTTTCGTATTTAGTGGCATCAAAAGGTTGTCACTAAAACTACTAAGTCAAATACTTTTAATGACAATTTATAGTCGCAGCTAAAAGTTATACATTTAACCGCAACTAAAAATTGCCACAAAAACTCCAATTCCGTTTGCTTATGATGATTTTTTAGTTGCAACTTTATACTAGTAGCTACAATTATTTTTAAAATTAGCTACAATAAATCTTGTGATTAAATAATAGACTTTTAGTGGCAATTTTCTTTTCATGGTAAAAAGTTTAACTTTTAGCCGCAATGTTGTAAAATTGTAGCTAAAAAATTAATAACACCACTTTCAGCGACAGCGTAGCGGCGATAGAAATGTTGCCACTAAAACTTTTAGTGGCAACTTTGTTACTTTTAGCCGTGAAATATACCGCAGCTAAATGTCAACTTTCTTGTAGTGCCACGATCTTCGAGAATCGTCAACTGTGCCTATAAAAGCAAGATTGTACACAAGGAAATGCGGTATGTCCATCTAATTTACTGATATCAAGACCTTCTTATATTCTTTTACTTAGTTTATCTCTAACTTATGCTTTGGAGGATTTTTGGCAGGAACCCTCCCGGCCAGCAGTCGCTCACTATTCATCCTTGTATAGGGTCAAGCTTATTAACATCTCCTACTTGGCTCGACGACCGAATCATTGTCCATCTTGCCATTCGTATAGATCAAGATAAACTCAACCCGCTCAATTTATGAAATCTGACCCTACAACTTTCTCTCAATCCTAGATCTCTAGGGTGATTGGAATTGAAGACCTAAATCTAGACAAGATAAAGGCATACATCTAGATCAAAATCAATGCCCAAACTACATAGGTACTAGATGCAATACATTTTTTTTTATGGTTAGAAGATGTATAATAAATTTAGTACACTAATATGCTCACTAGACAACTGAGCCCATGTCCAGCACAACTTGATTTAATGTAGGTAAGAATGAGCCTGGGCTATCGAAAACCTTTAGCCTTCTGATTTAGGCTCAACATAGGATCCATAGAGACATTTGTGATTGGAATTAGATGAAACTTTACTTTGTCCCCCGTAACATGTGCCATTCACATCTCACCCATCAAAGATTATTCTACACTTGCATCTCATATGTGTCTAATGTAAGGTGCAATTGCTAGAATATTATATACGTGCAGAGGTGTAGAGAACTTACCCTAAATATGCTTGCGTTAGGTACTTGAGTGAGTTGCTAAGCTTGCATGATTTCATCAATGGAGGGTATTTGGCAGTGTCTCTGAAAAGAGATGCATCCAAAAGATAAGCTTCCAATGAGGATATATATTTACTTTATACTAGATATGAAATGTGGATAATACAGATAAACATGGCCTTTGTATATTTATATCAAATTGGTCACCAAAGTGAGCACAACATAAGGTGAAACAGATGGGCATGTTTGTGTGAGTTTTCCATTGTTTTTTTTATTTAAACTGTGATCTCATTTCCTAACTATATTTTCAACAGTTTCAATTTATATCCTTTGGTGCTAGAAAACATTTTCTATGGTGAAATTTATTCGGACCTCTTTTTTATAAGGTTTTACAAGTAGTTTTCAATCTCTTCGGTATTAAATTGCTCTTTTTCTGAAAATTAAGAAAATAGCGCTTTTGCTTTAGGAAGTGAAAATCATGAAAAATGCCAAACCTGGAATAACAAAAAATCATTCCCTATATGAACAACTTTGTAGCACGATAGTTTTTCAGTGTAATTTATTTTAAAGTGACTTCATTTTCTACAAAAATTAAAACTGAAAGTCTCTTTTTTCTTTTCCAAGGTTTTACTTTGTATCGTTTGCCTCTTGTATAATTCCTCTACCTCTTCATCAAATATGCTTTTCACAAAAATTACGAAAAATGCTTTTGAAAGGCATGTAATATTGATAATGTCATGGGATGGTCCAAACTTAGGTTTCTAGCGTTGTAATTTTATGTTTTAGATGGACTGAACACTCTATTGTATCCACAGATGATGATCTTCTACATGGACATGCGCATCCAAGTGTTTTATCTTCGGACTGGTTGGCTAGATCATCAGACCGGTCGAATTTCCTGCACACTGACATAGTGAAGACAGAACTGAAGACCGACTGATCGGATGAGTACCCGACCGGTCGGAACACATACCCGACCAGTCGGCTGGGGTAACCGATCGGTCGGCTGGGTCGGCAGTTGAGCGATTCAGAAGCTCTATTTTTTCGGGATTGCCTAGTGTGCTTCCTTATCCTTCACGAATCATTGACGGAAAGGACTTTAGGGTTCCTCCTTATATAAGAAACACCTCTCCATGAAGATCAAGAGCTCTCGAGATCAAAACCTTAATATACTTAGAGAGATTTCATCTTTCCAGAAGGTATTCTGCTCTTGCAAGTTTTGCAACGTCTCCTTCTGAGTTCCAGTTTGCTTCTCCGCTGTGCGTATTCGTCTTGAAGTGGCTTTTCAAGGCGTGAAGATCAATCCAGAAGAGAGTGAATGACGTGTGCATCGACAAGAAGAGCTTCAATCCCTTAGGTTGTGCTCAACTGGGTTAAAGGGTAGTAAGCAGTCTTGTAACTTCTTCTTCATAGTGATTGTTCTTGATGGACCAGTGGTAGGTCCCGTGGTTTTTTCCCGGTTGGGTTTTCCACGTAAAAATCCTGTGTCCATTTATCTTGATGATTGTTTGATTGTTTTTTATTTCTCATCGCTTATATCTGCATAGTATACATCAACTAGGACCTTAACCTGTGTCAAGGATTCGAGTTCTTCAAGTGGTATCAGAGCAGGCTTTTACCATTGTTTTAGATTTGTTTTTGTGTCTACTATGGAGATTCCTAGAGATGGCACGTCCACCAATAAACCTCCTTACTTAGATGGAACTAACTATGCAAATTGGAAAGTGAGAATGGTTGCTTTTTTACAGTCAATTGATATTGATGTCTGGCAAGCCATTCACGTTGCTTACTCTCCACCCACTGTTACATCGATGGGAATGTTGAAATCCCTAAACCAATGGCTCAGTAGAGTAAGGAGGAAAAATCAGCTTTTCTTGCTAATAGTAAAGCTATGATGCTATCTTTAACGGTGTTTCACCCACTGAATTTAGGAGAATTTCTAAGTGTAACATCGCTAAAGACGCATGGTGTGTCTTGGAAACAGTTCATGAAGGAGCTGGTAGGGTTAAAAGGTCGAAACTTCAGAAATTGACCACTATGTTTGAAACCCTGATCATGGAAGGGAATGAAACATTTGATGAGTTTTATGCCAAATTAAATGATGTGGTGAATTCAACTTTTAATCTAGGGGAGATCATACCTGAAAACAAAATTGTCCAAAAAATTCTTCGATCTCTCCCTGAAAAATTTGACCCCAAGGTTGTGACAATTGAAGAAACCGGTGATCTGGACACCCTTTCAGTTGATGAACTAGTTGGTAATTTGCAAACTTTTGAAGCCAGTCTAAGATCAACTAAAAAATCAAAGGGTATTGCTTTGATCTCTTCCAAATGAGGGAATGACGGTAATGGTTCTGAACCAGACTCTGATGACCCTGGTTTTGATGCGTTTCTAGTCAGAAAATTCAAAAAGGCAATGAAGAGTTCTAAAACAAGGGATTTGAAAAAGGCTTATAAGAAAATCAAGTCTAAAAACAAATCAAATTTCATGTCTAATGTCAAGCCATTTTCGAATCCTGCTACAAAGCCTGAAAAAAATAGTTCCAAGATCCCTCCTAAAAATATTCAATGCTATGAATGTAAGGGATTTGGTCACTATGCATCTCAGTGCGTTAATTGAACTCTGAGGAATCAGAGTAATCAAGGTAAAGTGTTAAATGCCACTTGGGATGACGATTCAGAAGAAGAAGACCAATTTCCAGAATCCGAATCCTCTAATGTTAGTAAGTTTATTGCCTTCATGGCACAGTCTAACAGCTTTTCTGTCAAAATGCCAGTAATGAAGGGTCTGCTTTGGATTCAGACAGTGATTCTTCTATGGATAACATTCCTCGGTCTGAAAAAGAGTTATTAAATGCCTATGACAAGCTGTTGAAAGATTCTAGAAGGGTAGCCTTGATTAATGATGCTCTTGAGCGAAAAGTGGAAATTTCTGAAAAAGTTATTGCATCTCTTAAAAAGGAATTGAAAGAGGCTCAAGGTAAGATATCTACCCTAGACTCTCAGAATATTCTTTTGTCTAACAAGTTGATTGATGCAGGTAACAATTAGAAGCTATTGCATGATCAGTCCCTTAAGACTTCCACCGAATTGGAAACTGTTAGTGTGGAATTAAAATCCTACAAAGAAGAGAATGTATCATTGGTCCACGAGCTTGCTGAAGCTAAAGCTGACTTATCAAGAATGAATATAGGATCAAAGAAGTTGGATGAAATTCTTTGTATTCAGAAGGCCAGTGCTGATCGACGAGAGCTAGGATTTGAACTTGGGTCTAAGTCACAAAATCCAGGTAAGTTCATTAAAGGTACCACCCTCACCACTTCTGTACCCTTTGTTCAAGCACATCGACAAGTGAATTTTGTCAATAATTCAGAACGGAAAACTTTCCGTACTATATTTGTTCCTATCTGTCATTTTTGTGGAATTAAAGGACGCATAAGACCACATTGTAATAAGTTGAGAACTGTAACCCAAAACCAACTGAGGAAGAGGTATTCCTTGTCTCAAAAGGTTAAGACTAAACAAGTCTGGATTCGAAAGTCTGACCTATACTGTAATGTGGTCTTTACTGCCCTACGTGCACAAAATTCACTTGTATGATACTTGGACAGTGGGTGCTTGAGACATATGTCTGGCGACAAATCATTATTCACTTCTCTTGAGAAGTGTCATACTAGTAGCGTCCAACTTGGTGATAGGAACAAATCAAAAGTTATTGGAAAGGGTACTGTTCACATTCCAGGTATGCATCTTATTCACAATGTCTTTTTAGTTTATGGTCTTAAAGCAAACCTGTTGAGCATTAGTCAACTCTGCGAATCTGAACATGAAGTACACTTTACTGTGAATGATTGTATCATTATTAATAAAGAAGGATTGACGGTACTTCATGGAAAGAAAAATTCTGATAATTGCTATGTTGTTGAGACATCGGATCGTTTATAATGTCACTTAACTTCAGTAGACACTGTTGATTTGTGGCATCAACGTTTAGGTCACGTCAATTTTTCATACCTTGAACTTCTTTCTAAACAAGAGTTAGTTCGAGGTCTTCCCAAATTTCAGAAAATCTCCAACATTGTCTGTGGTCCATGCCAACTTGGTAAGCAACATCGGTCAGCCCATAAAAAACTTGACCAACAGACTACATCAAGACCACTTGAATTACTTCATATGGATCTCATGGGTCTCACTCAGATACAAAGTATTGGAGGTAAGAAATATATATTTATCACTATTGATGATTTCTTACGTTTCACTTGGGTAAGATTTCTAAGAGAGAAATCAGAAACTTTTGATGTTTTTCATTATTTATGGCTTCAATTGATTACAGGCAAAGGTGCTAAATTTGGGGGTGTATCCAAAATTAGATCCGATCATGGAACAGAGTTTGAGAACTCTTACTTTCAATCCTTTTGTGCTGAAAATGGAATTAAACATGAATTTTCAACCCCAATTACTCCTCAGCAAAATGGTATTGCGGAAAGAAAGAACTGGGTTATCCAGGAAATGGCCCGTGTTATGGTTCATAGCAAACATATTCCACAGAAGTTTTGGGCTGAGGCAGTAAACACCTCTGTTCATGTGATTAATCGGGTATATCTTAGACCTGAAACTAAGATAACTCCATATGAAATTTGGACCGGTAGAAAACCAATAGTTAAATACTTCAGAACCTTTGGGAGTAAGTGCTATATCTTTAAAAACCGAGAACATCTTGGTAAGTTTGACTCCCGAAGTGATGAAGGCGTGTTTCTTGGCTATTCATTGGATAGTAAAGCATATTGAGTATTTAACTTGCGTATTTCTACTATTATGGAATCAATCAATGTGGTGGTAGATGATGGAGAGTCACATTTCTGTTCTGACAATGCTGAGGCAAATTTTCCTCTTTTTTCTTTACAGGATACTGATCTTGATGCCAAACAGAAAAACACTCCAAAGTCAAATGAACTAGATGGGAAGTCATCTAATACTACATCAGGAGATTCGTCTAAAGATCAGGAAGAACCAAAGGCACCCACTGATGCTCAAAGCCCTTTTATGGATCCGGTTATTCCCCGCCAAGACACATCATCCAGGATAAATGCAAAGGCCAGAGCTTGGAAACATCACTCGTTATCCGATATAATTGGAGATGTGAATGAGCCTAGTCGCACTCGTCAACAGGTAAGTGATGAGGTAAGTTATATCTGTTATCTTTCTGCGCTTGAACCTCATAATGTATCCGAAGCACTTCAAGATGACTCTTGGATTAATGCCATGCATGATGAATTAGAACAGTTTGAGCAGAACGATGTCTGGCAGTTTGTTCCTCGAACAACTCATACTAATGTGATAGGCACAAAGTGGATTTTTAAGAATAAAACAGATGAGTTGGGTCAGGTTGTGAGGAATAAAGCTAAACTGGTGGCACAAGGTTATACACAAGTTGAAGGTATTGATTTTGATGAAACCTTTGCCCCTGTAACCAGACTTGAGTCTATACGAATCCTGCTTGTTCTCGCCTATGCACTAAACTTTAAACTTTTTCAAATGGATGTCAAAAGTGCATTTTTAAATGATTTCTTGAATGAGGAAGTGTATGTTGAACAACCAAAAGGATTTCAAGATCTGCAGTTTCCAGATCACATCTATAAGCTGAACAAGGCATTGTATGGTTTAATGCAAGCCCCTTGCGCATGGTATGAATAGTTAACCAAGTTTCTTCTTGACAATGGTTTTTGTCGAGGAGGAGTGGATAAAACCTTGTTCATAAAGAATGAGGAAACTGATATTCTGATTGCACAAGTATACGTTGATGATATTGTGTTCGATTCCACCTCACAGTACTTAGCGAATATGTTCTCTGAACTTATGACCAGTGAATTTGAGATGAGCATGGTTGGTGAATTGGCTTTCTTCTTGGGGTTACAAATAAAGCAAAGTGCATGCGGTATATTTATTTCCCAATCAAAATATGCCACTAATCTTCTCAAGAAGTTCGGTATGATTACGTCAAACCAAGAACGCATCCCAATGAGTTCTTTTGTTAAAATCAATTTAGATACAGAAGGAAAAGTTGTTAATGATACTTTGTATCGTAGCATGATTGGAAGCCTGCTATACTTGACTGCCAGTAGACCGGATATTGCACTCAGTGTCGGTGTTTGTGCTCGTTATCAATCAAGTCCGAAGGAATCGCATGTTAAGGCTGTTAAGCACATCATGAAATATGTGCGTGGAACTATCAATTACGGCATTTGGTTAACAAGAAACACCAACACATCTGTTGTTGGATATTCAGATGTTGATTGGGCTAGTTGTGTTGATGACAGGAAGAGCACTTCAGGCAGTTGTTTCTTTATTGGCAACAATCTTGTTGCATGGCATAGCAAGAAACAAACTTCCACCTCTTTCTCTACTGCTGAAGCGGAATATATTGCTGCTGGGAGTTGTTGTACTCAACTACTTTGGCTTAAGCAGATGGTGTCTGATTATGGAATTCAGCAGGATCTCATGACGATTTATTGTGACAATAGGAGTGCAATTGATATCTCGAAGAATCCTGTTCAGCATTCACGAACAAAACACATAGACATCAGGCATCATTTCACTCGTGAATTAGTTGAAGCCAAGATCATTACTTTAGAACATCTTCCAACTGAGCATCAATTGGTAGATTTGTTTACGAAACCCCTTGAGCCTTCTCGTTTTGAATCTCTTTGTAAATCTCTTGGAGTTGGTCTCTATCCCTAGTACTCTCTTCCTTCACTCGTTGCATGCACATGCCTATTACATTTATTGTTTCCATGATTATCTGATAGGTTGTACACTTTGTTCTGCTTTAGTTTTCCGGCCCACTTGTCTTGGTACACTGCACAAAGGGACTCTTTAATGCCTTGCTCTTGTGTTTCTCGCTTTTATCCAGTTTCTTCTGAGTGATATCATTTAAAGCATCTGTTCACACTTATGAGTGTTTTCAAAAAAAAAAAAAAAACAAAGGATTCCTATTTCAGGGGGAGTATTTCTTCAATTCAGAAAAATCTACACTATCTTGAGTCTGCAAGAACTATGATAATTTCCTATGCATTGAGTTCCAACTGAGTTACCTTGGCTATGTTGGCGTGTTAACTACGGTCGAACATTGTCACGATCATTTGAGATTTTCATGTTACATGAGCTTTTGTGGCCTGTTGCACATTATTTTCGACACTCTGTGAGTTAAAAAAAAAAACTCACAATGTTGTGATCCGACCGATTGAAATAGCTTACCGACCGGTCGGGTATCTTTGCTCTCAGTTTTCTAAAAGCTCATACTGACCAATCGGTTCATCGGTCGGGTATCCTCTACTCTGTTTCCCGAATTGGAAATCGACCGGTCGGGCTACTTCATCCGACCGGTCGGACATGTGTCGGTTCATTAAAAATCAACGCGTCCGTTTGTCTTCTCCTTTCTCCTTATATATTGTGAGTCTCTTTCTTCTTCCTTTACCTCTTTGTGTTGAGCAACGGTTCCTTTCTTCTTCCTCTCTTCTTCTCGATTGTACTCCTGAGGTATAGCATTCATCATTTCTTCTATATTTCTTAGTTATTTCCTTTAATTTTTTCTTGAATCCTCTCTTTCAATCGCATACTCAAATGGAGTTGTTATGTTGATGTTCACTCACATTGGGTTGGATGTTCTTCTTCTCATTCTTGATTTTGGTGGCTCTTCTTCACTATGATTTTGATGTTATGATGCTTGTGAATGTTTGTATGTACTATGAGGACATTTTTCCCTCTTATTTGAGCTTCATCTCGCATATCGTTTATATGCACACATCTTGTTCGATGAAATACCACAATGACTGTCATCCTCCTCTAGTGCTGTTTTTGCTAATATTTTTTTTGTCCTTGATGCTCTGTGATCCTCCTATTTCCATTCTCTTCAGTTATGGTACCTAAGAAGGCTATTGCTTCAAAGCAAAAAGGTGTGGCAAGTCGTTCCTCTACTCCCACCTTTGACAATGCCCGATTCTTGTCCGAAGCAAAGGCGAAACAATATGTGGCCATCTTCAGCAAATGCGCAGTTCTCTATGAACGGCCAATCAATCCTCTTCACTTTGTTACACTCGCATTTGGTGCATGGCTCATTCAACGGGACTGGACGTCTTTATATGCATTCCACACGGAGATATTCCCTGACTTGGTTCGGGAATTTTACAATAACATGCATGACATGACTGCGGATACTTTTAAGACATTTGTGAGAGGCAAGCAGTTATCCATCACTCCAGGGTCTATCAGCCGGTTTATATCTATACCACTGTCCTCGGATTCTAAGTATCCTATCCCTGAGTTTGACCCTGATTCTATGGAGGAGGAGTATTCACAAATCGACTTTGATGAGGTTGCCTCCATTCCGTACGGTGAGCCTCGTGACTGGCCTAAGGGTCGACTATTGCATCAAAGGGAATTGACGGATTCCTATAGGCTTCTCAATATCTTCGTGAAGAATAATATTGAGCCTCGAGGTCATTACTCAGAAATTTATCACGAGGCTGACTACCTACTTTATGTCATTGGCAGTGGGCTTCAAATTAATCTACCACAGGTCATCTTTGACACTATGTACAGAGCTCATTCAGCTGCTAAGAATGCTACGTTGCCGTATAGCGTTCTGCTCTCCCGGTTTCTCATCGCTCAAGGTGTCATGCCCTCTGTGCATGATGTGACTGTCCCTCTTCCGAACCCGATTACAATGAGTACTTTGTCGCAGTCTCGCTCTCAACTTAGTCAGCCTGCTCCTCCACGGCCTGTTCCTGCTCCTGCTGCTGAGGCGGACGTTCCTGATGCTTCCTCTATCCCTGCTCGGTTATCAACTTTTGAGGACTCTCTTTGTGATCAGGCTGCGTATCTTGAGCTTCTTCATGATGATGTTCAATCACTTCGACGTGAAGTGCGTAGCGAGCTCGGCGGGATTCAATCCAAATTAGACTCTATTTTGGATCATCTTCGTCGTTCCTGACCTTGTTGCCTCTTCGGTTCTGCATTTTGGTTTGTCCCCGTTTTCAATTCATGCCCAAAAAGGGGGAGAGTATACACACATTTTGTTATGCTTGTCATGCCCATGTGTTATTATATGGACATTATGTCTTGATTGTTTATTTTGCTGACATGTTGATTTAATTTTACTAATATGATCTTGTGCCTTTTCAGGTTTGTTTTTTTTTCTGCAGATCTTCCAAGTCTTCAAGTTTTCATGATTTTGTTTACTTCTATTTTGTTTGGGATGAGTGAGTAGTTTTGTTCAGTCTAGGAAGTTTTATCCATGAATTGCCAATGGGGGAGATTGAAAGGCATGTAATATTGGCAATGTCATGGGATGGTCCAAACTTGGGTTTCTAGCATTGTAATTTTATGTTTTAGATGGACTGAACACTCTATTGTAGCCACAGATGATGATCTTCTACACGGACATGAGCATCCAAGTGTTTTATCTTCGGACCGGTCGGCTAGATCATCAGACCGGTCGAATTTCCTGCATACTGACATTGTGAAAACAGAATTGAAGACTGACCGATCGGATGAGTACCCGACCGGTCGGAAGACATACCCGACCGGTTGGCTGGGGTAATTGATCGGTCGGCTGGGTCGACAGTTGCACGATTCAGAAGTTCTATTTTTTCGGGATTGCCTAGTGTGCTTCCTTATCCTTCGCGAATCATTGACGGAAAGGACTTTAGGGTTCCTCCTTATATAAGAAACACCTCTCCATGAAGATCAAGAGCTCTCGAGATCAAAATCTTAATATACTTAGAGGGATTTCATCTTCCCAGAAGGTATTCTGCTCTTGCAAGTTCTGCAACTTCTCCTTCTGAGTTCCAGTTTGCTTCTCCGCTGTGCGTATTCATCTTGAAGTGGCTTTTCAAGGCGTGAAGATCAATCCAGAAGAGAGTGAACGACGTGTGCATCGACAAGAAGAGCTTCAGTCCCTTAGGTTGTGTTCAACTGGGTTAAAAGGTAGTAAGTAGTCTTGTAACTTCTTCCTCATAGTGATTGTTCTTGATGGACCGGTGGTAGGTCCCGTGGTTTTTTCCCGGTTGGGTTTTCCACGTAAAAATCCTGTGTCCATCTATCTTAATGATTGTTTGATTGTTTGTGATTTCTCATCGCTTATATCTGCATAGCATACATCAACTGGGACCTTAACATATGTCAAGGTTTCGAGTTCTTCAGCTTTCACCTTAGAAAATAAAATCACTAAAAGTATTAACATAGAGCGATAAAAAATCATTATTTGCAATAAACTATTTTCATGTTTTAGCAAAAAATACCCACACAAACACACCCTAGGGTGCCATGAAGGGAGCATATTAGATAAGAGATGGATTAAATTTAGCCTCAATAAACAAACAAATGGTCTGGAAATTTTAGTCCAACTGTCCGTTTGGAAGACCCTTGATACAGTGGCTGAGATCATCTCATGGGAAATGAAATTTCCCCATGTCCTCAATCTTTACTAAACGCTTGTAGACCTCATGCCACATAGAGTGGTACTCAAAGGGAGCACTTACATACATCCACGTGGGCGTGGCTGTACTTATTGGAATTTGGTCAGCTTTTAAAATTGAAGTAAAAGTTCTGATTTTGCTTTAAAAATATAGATAAAATTCCACATCCGGCCCTAAAACTTACATAAATATTGTGTATTTATTCCAAAAACATAGTTGCATGCTTGGATTTGCACCCCTCAAACTTAAAACTCTAGGGCTGCCACTGGTAATAGTTATGTATCCAAGTCAATCCCATCACTTTATTCCCACCATAAAGAACGAGCATTTGCTTTAATCTACTTAGCTCAAAATTAGATTTCTTAACATGGGTTTATTTAAAGTTGGGGGGATAGGGAGTTGCAGGGTTTGGTTGTGGTTGTGCTACATAGGTGAGTCGGGTCGGGTATTGGCGCAAACAAGGTTCAACTCAAATTGTTTATAAGTAAACCTAACTACATATCTGATCCGAATAAAACTGAGCATACCTAACCTGCCGCCCAAATGCAATTCAGAAAATACATATGCATCTTATATATTATAGTGATCAATACGCTAAAGATTTACAATGAACATACACAGGCTTGTATAAAAGTTAGGGACCCCGGGTCAAATTCAGGCACCTGATGTCTGACCCCAAGCTCAACCCGAAGTCCATGTTGGTTCCAAAAATCCGGTCTGGACCGACCATAAATTTGAACAAGCCCAACCCATTTTACTTATGGCCGAAACGGGCAATGAAGTTGGTGTTTGGTCTGATCCAAGTTGTGGCCTTAGTCTAAACGTAACTGCTTCATCCAAACAGTACCTGATCAAGTGTGGAGGATATTCGAGCCCTAAGCAGTCAAGGTCTCGATCTAAACCATGACCAACAAGGATCCTTGCTTTACTTCCCTTCATCCGAATCTTCCACATTGCCTCTCCATTGCACAGGAAGTCCTGAATCTTATTTCTGACTTGCTTCAGTGGCGGTGCGTCCTTCAAGTGTTCTACTCTGATCCCGGTCATGTCAAACCTGTTTGTAATTATTTTGCTTTTTTAATTATTAAGAATTCAGTATTGCGTTCTTGCAATGATTTGAAAATCAGTAGAAGTTAATCCAATATTTACCAAAGTGAAGATGAATATTCAGCAGCCAAAAAATATTCAAGTTTCACGTCCAGTGTGTTAGAGTGAGTGAGGCCCGTCATGCCACTGCTCCCCGCATCAGATTGAGCATTGGCTAGTGTCTCCTGAAGTCTTAATCCATGTCCTTAGGCTCAGGAGAGTTTGGAATAAGATCAAGTGATCAACTCTATATGGTGGTGAAGGATTCTAATATTATTGAAGAAGTGGAGAATTCAAAGGAGTGGTCAACTACAACAAGGGTAACTCAGTGTTTCTGTTCAGGGGAGAATGGATTTTGTACATCGGATTATCCATGATCATCCATAAGATCCTCCCACGTCAACCCCATCTAGAACTGGACAATGAAAATAAGCCTTTCCATCCAAAAATTTACTACACCGAATGAGGGAATATTAGGGCATGCCGAAAATTGAATCCCATTTCTTTTCTCCCATGAAATCCTTGCCATACACAACCAAGTACTCCTTAGTATGATCAAGGGCACATAAAAGTTTTACATAGTTTGATCATCTTGCCCATGAGCGGCCTCTAAAGATGGAGAGATGGCTATGATTATTAGATCGTACTGATATCTGGTCCACCTTTAAAATACATACAGTACTGCTAAATTCGTATATTGATCTCATATTGGATTGGCATGCATCAGCTAGAGTGAGCCACGCTTAACCAAGATTCTCGCCCAGAATGAATAGATATTTTCTTACCTGTAATTGGTGACTGGTATTTGTGGCCTGACATAAGTGTGGAAGATGACGTTTTCATCTTCATCAATGAGGCAAACCCTTGCGCAAAGATCCAACGAACCATCGCTTCCGCCACCCACCATTTTGCAGCCTAGTGCAAACACTTGTGCGCCATGTGTTCTATTGTTATGACTCTCAATTTCATGTTGAAAGCTAAGCATAGACACCTGAGAAACAAATCCCTGAAAAGAATAAACAAAAGCGGCAGGGAGATTCGTGTTCTATATAATCCACGTAACGATTCTAAGTTGCCTTACTGGGGTTCTTAAAAATTCATTCCATGAGTGAAATAGTGGAGAAATTCACACGACCTGAAAGTTCCAAATACTTGTAATACTATGTCATTTTGAATTCTCCCAATTATCTCATAGTACGATCTACTGAAGTAGAGTTTTTGAGAACTGAGATAGCCTTGGATGACTCCAAAATCTATTATTTCAAATGTTCTCTTAATATTTGCATTTGAAGAATTCTCATGATGGAGTTTCTGACTAGAATTTAAATGGTTTTTGAAATTCTTCACATAAGAATTCCTCAAATTCTTGCTATCTTACACATCATAAGAATACCTCAAAGGACGATCTTCTTTTACATAAAAAAGAAGACGATGATTTCACATAGTCTGAACATGTTCTTAGAAGACTGCCATCTAAAATACTTGGATTTCAACATTAAGTTTTTGCACATTTGACTTACATGGCCCTTCCGTGAGAGTTGGCACATTCTTCGATGAACCATGAGATCATATGGGCTATCAAGAATACTGAAGCATAGATTACATCCTTGGACAGAAAAAATCCTTGCGCATTCCAGCTTGGGCAGTGAACCTTTAAAGGAAATCAAAGTTAATTCGTGAAAACAAAAAAGATATAGGAAAAAAGATGTGGGGTTGCACCTTTGGGGGTTTGAGCTTCACCTGTGAGATGTTCTCGTAGTGATTCATAGTATCTGCAATGCTTATTACATATACCACACTTCGGCTCATGAACTGAGTGATATGAGATCCTCATATGTTCCACCAGGTGCTCCTTTCTGTTGTACTGTTTGAAGCATGCTGAGCATTTGTTTCTGGGGGGAGATGGTTTTTATTAATAATGATTTTAATTGTATGCATAAATTTTTCGAAATCTTGCATACTGTGAATGGTATGAAAGAGATATCTCAACTGTGGGCATATTTGATTGTTATTGCTGGAAGCATATTGGGTTTTTTAGACAGACCAGCTATATTAAATAAATTTTCGTAAAAATAAAAATATTTTTCTCTTTTTGGTAGAAAAGTAGTTTATTGGAAAATTAGTAAAGCCATTGCAAAGTAGATGTTATGCAATTTGATGAAGGATATTTCAAGGACAAATATTAAAAGTTAGATGCAAGAATGTGAGATATCAATCTTTACATAAGCACCAAATGTAAAAAAAAATAAAATAAAAGTAATAATAGAAATGTAACCCCACAAATTCTTACACTTATTAGAAATAACTTATTTTCTCAACAAGAAATAAAAGAAAATGTTAAATACCTCGGGTTCTCGGAAGCCTCAGCTGTGCTATCCATTGTATGTTTGGGATGTCAAAGAAAAAAGACGAAGAGTGAGCTGATGGGGCAGTAGGGGTTTCTCATATTTATAGCTACATAGCAAGAGTTGTAGGAAAGCAATCATGCACCAAGTATGCTTTTGAAACTAGAGAATAAAGGGGTATCCCAGTAGGTGGAAGTCCTGTTTATTAAGTGGATTCTACTTGATGGGGAATATTAAAAAGTATTTTTGTTGCCTCTACTAGCACCTTGAGGTTTTGATATCAATATTTAGTTAAAAAAACTTAATATAATATAAGAGCCAACTAGTCATGAGTTTGAATTCTAGGATGAATGAGTCGGCGCTAAAATTAAAAACAAAAAAAAAAAAATGCTTGTCACCAAAAACTGCACTAACTGTGCTCCACTTGAGGGGCGTATCGAGAAGTAAGCTCCACCCAATAGAGAATGTTAAAAAGTATTTCCACTGCCTCTACTAACATCTTAAAGTTTTTAATAGAAATAGTTAGCTAAAGAAACTTAATATTGTTATCACCCAACTACCCACGGTTTGATCCTTTGGTCATCCCTCTGATGTGTGCATGCAGTCCTCTCTCTTGTGTTTGGAGGTGATCTTTTTCTCAACATATGCTAAGATTCACTCCCACATTATTCGGTCTCTTAAGGGTCCAATTACACTAGCTCATAATAAAAAAAGTAATGCTTTTGAAACTTAGCTGAAATTGAGCATATTGCCTGATCTGTTAAACAGTCAAAGTTTAGACCATGATTCACCACCAATTAGTTTTTATAGGGTTTAGTTTGAACCAAAAGTGTATTGAAACTTTATTTTTATCACCTTCATGTTATATTTTGTTATTTTGTTTATATTTAGAACACTTTAAACAATGAAGATTTAAAAATTACTCATTTTTTGAGTTTTAGTTTTTATTTAAAGTCGGTCTGAAATAAATGGAAACATTGAGCAGCAGCTGGGACCATTTTCTCCTGCGCATGTACTGCACATAGGTGCCATCTAGGATGCAAGCGCTTGTGAAATCCAAGGAGGTCCGGATGCGTGCTCCCCTAGAAACATGTGCTCAAGAGAAAAGTTTCCTCAAAAACCAATATATGAGCCACTGCCAAAAGATTTTTCCATTGGCCTATCCAGCATCCTAAACTGTGTTTTAAAACCATGACCACAAGATTTTCTTTTTCTTGAAAAACCACGCCCACAAGTTGGCACCGCAGAGAACTTTGAGTATTCGTTGCTTTCGTGGGGTAATGTTCACTTTGGTAGTAATGGTTCAAAGGGCAAAAAGGCTTGAGAGGCATATTCAGAGCTTAACAACAACATTCGTAGCAATCCATAAGATTCCACTTTCTGGTGGTTGAAATTAACTTGTCCTTTGTTCATTCAACTTAGATGTAAGGCCATCCCACAAGACTTTGGTCTCAAAAGGGCATAACGTGTGAACCACCAAGTCCTACCTCGCAGATTATGGTCTCAAGGTCCCACATCATAAGGGAGCGATAATTTAACACACGGCATTTTAAAGTTGTGCGGCTCAAGATCCCATAAGAATGTTAGAGTTAAGCATGTTCGAACTAGAGCAGTACTACGATGGGTGGTCATAAGGTTAATAAGGTTAATGGATTTTTCATGATGAGTTAGGCTAATAAGGCTTTTCATCATGTTCTTAGGTCGGCTAATGAATTTGCAGATGCATTAGGTAAGTAGGGGATTATTGGGGTTAACTCCCTGGCAAGTGGTGTAAATACTTCTCTTTTTGGGATATGTCTTTTTTACCCTTCCCCTTAGTTGGACTGCTTGGATTTTGGGTTCCTTTTTAATAAATGAGTCTCGTTACCTACTAAAAGAAAGGGACGATAATTAGCCATTTGGGTACTATTCAAGACAGGTCTCATTCTTCCTTTTCCCTCACACATGACATAAGTATCCATCCGCTAGTCTCAAAAGTGAGGTAAAGAGGAGAAACTTTTGTAGCTTATTTGAGCCATCTGAGCATCCAAATTAAGGGCCCATTTCTTTACTATAATTTATAGAATTCATGCTTCGTGGTTGTCTGGGAATTTCAAATGCTGGTATTAAATTCTAGAATTTTAAATTCTCTATTTCATTAAAGGCCTGCATGAAAATTCTAAATTCCTTGGCTCCACAAATTTTCTGTTTTATAAGTATAAGAATTTCTAAATGGAATTAGAGTCCTATATATATTATTTATGTATAGATTCAAGTGTAAATTGCCAAAAATAGAAAAAGAAGAAGAAGAAGAAGAAGAAGAAATGTTAACAAACTAGATTCAGTACAACAACAACAAAAAAAAATCTTAACAATATCAAAGATCCATATTGCCAAAGCGAAAACTTGAGAATTTTATTAAACTCATTATCCATTTCCAAATTAAGAAAAATAGAGATCTTGGAGATAAAAGAGAAATGGATGAATTAAAAAATATGAATCTATGAGCATGTTAGGTTTGGTATTTCGTCACAGTCGAAACCCCCAAAAAATGGCCAGATTTTTCATCCCTTTCATCCCATAAAAACCCTAAAAAAGGCAAGGAAATAAATAGAAAAAAAAAAAAGAAGAAGAAGGGAATGAAGAGATAGTGTAGATGTGGAAGAATTAGGACCTTCTCTTTTTGTTGCCATTGAAGTCATGTATCAAAGGGTACTATTTTGAGGATTTCAAATGCTTCGTATTTGAAAAGCAAGAGAATTCCAGTAAAGAAATAAAGAATTCGTGACAGGAATTCTAAATTTTCCAGAAAGCCTGAAAACATGTTAGGAATTCTAGTAAAGAAATGGGCCTACGATTCGAATTATTCACCGCATCTGTTTTGTATGGTTATAGGTATGCCACACAATTATTCATTTGTCAGGTGTTAATAATTATATGAATATTTTCTAGCACCACTTGTCGACAGGAACATCTGTGGGTAGATAAGTACGCTATTAAGTTTTAAGCTTTCTAAAGGTTAGTTGGTTTCGATGGAATTGAATTTTTAAGAATTTCAAGAATTTTAATTTTTAATTAGTGGCTAAAATTAAAAAAATAAAGACGAACCACAAATAGTCTCCCTTTTGGTGAAAAATGATTACCCGGTCATTACCCCAGTAAATCAAATATGAATGAAGCCAATCCCACATCTACATCCCACCATATAGCCTTCACCTTTCACCTTTTTAATATTCCTCTTTCGAAGCCCATTTTACTGTGACATTTTAAATTCCATGCAAACAAACATGCCATAAATGGGTTGACCATGGACCACATGATGAGCCACTTAATAGTAGTATCTTTTGAGAAAAAGGTGTGGCATCTTCGATTCTACACCAGCGATTTCACCTTTCGGGGTTGCCTTAATCTCTGATGCCTGCTCATTGAGGAGCAGGTGTCTGTACAGGGGCATGTAGGACCACTAAATCTCTGTTAGGCCTCATAATTTTCATTTCTATGTCTTGCAATATATCCCTACCTCCTCTGGATGTTGTATGACTTTAGCAAAATTTGCTGCATGAGAGAGAGAGAGAGAGGGAAGAGAAGTTGGACAAAGTGGCAGCGGTGACTCCATTGACTTTGGTAATGTAACAGTTTTTCAATTGTTTGTTGACTTTAGTGGGTCTCAACTCAAGAGATTTGTCATCTGTTGACATTTTTCCCAAAAGTTGCGATGGAATATAAGCATGTGGGATTCCATGTCATCTATCATACCTTTCCCCAAAGCCAATCAAAGGTTTCAAAATGGAATGTCAAAATAGAAGTACAGAAGGACCTAGAGCATTGATAGAGAGGTCCACCCCAACAACATGTTGTTTTCATCTTATTTTAATTTATTGTGACATTGGGCTACAATATGCATCTTTTACTTGTAGCCTGTAGGCTACTTTGTGGGAAATTATTCGACCAAACTTGCACCCCCTGACCAGCACCTGTGTTGACTCGGGTGGTTTACTGGGTCAAGTCAAAATTGTTATATGTAGACGGAGGGACATAGTTTTCTTGTCCATTTTCAATAGTTGTAAATATTTGGATAGTGGTTGTTGATACTGGCGTCCCTTGGGTTAAGACAACCCCTTATTCAAGTCTGTCAAAATGTGCTCCTCCTAAACAGGCGCCAGTCACACCTTTTGTTACATCATGCAATCATTCAGTGAAACAATCACTGAATGTTTTGAGCAATCTATTAAGGCACATTTATACAGCCGTTTTTCTGTAAATGAAAGTACAAAAGGCAACTAAATTTTTTACAGTTTGGTTTTTTTTGAATAGGTAAAGCCCGTAGAATTGATTTTCCAGAGATGTACACAAATGTGCCCTTGAAATTCCAAGCATGTGTGTGGCAGCTGACATGCTTTAGCAGACCTGATTATTATTGTGAGGAGCGTAGGAATTGAACTTTGTCTCCATCTATTAAGTATATGAAACAACTCTAGAATGCCAGCCCCAGGCGAGGTAACCAATCCTGATTCAAACGTCCTTGTCGTTTTCGATAGTCTCGTGATGAGGATTGCTTCCAAATGCTGAGGAGCTTCTGAATGATCTAAAGTAGGTTCCAATCTCTTTACAAAAAACAATTCTGATGGGTTACAGTATTGTAGTTGACCCCTTCACAGGGTACTCCACATTCTCTACTAACCCAAGGTTGAGATTCTTGACTACCAAATCGAGTTGGTTTTCATTGCAATTGACGCAGATTAAGACTTTGATTGGAAGATTGACTCTTTGGCTTTAGCTGATGCTTAATCTGATAACACCCAATAGCACGATGGCTCACATTGTCTCTATGGATCAGATCACTATAAAACTAAAAGAAAAGTAATAATGAGTCGATGGCGAATGGTCGACATTGACAAATAAGAAATTCTCAACGGGGCCTTCTTGGCATCATTCACATGAAAAAGTCCACCAAGAATCACAAGACACCTAGTGCTATGCAGTGTGTCGTTCTCACCAATAGTGCTAGGGTGCAGGGATAGTAGATATACCCTTTGTACTGGATACCCTTTGTACTGGCGGATGGGTGTTGAGGCATTGTGGTGGAGTACTACAACTGTCACACCTCCAAAACTGGACCAGATTCAAAACCCGGTTTCAGGGTGTAAGAATTTAAGCTAATTAAAATTTTTCTAACATAAACAATATGAGCCCCAATTCCAGGTGGATCGAAGTCTTTCATGAGGCTATGCTTGGTAATCAAGCAACCATAATCACACGCGGAACTAAAATCCATACTTATCGCAGACGGATATAACATAACAACCATGTAACAAATCTCATTAATAATAAAATCAAGGTCAAGTGCCTCAAAGCATAACAATTAAAGTTATAATTTCAAAACAAAAAAATTTAATCAAATAAATTAATGGCCCAAACATGGCCTTATTATATAATCTAAAGTTTTCGATCTCTGCACCACACTAGGACACCTCAAATGATGTCATCGGTGCTCCACTCAACAACTCCGCCATCTGGCGGAATTTCCTATGTCGCCTGACCCTCCGGTTTGGCATCAGTAACAAAACCTAGACACCAAAAGTAGTGGATCGGATTGACATAATCTAGCAAGAGGGTAAACTGCAAGCAATGGATTAATTAACTGAATTAAACATAATATTCATTATGACCCAAAATATATCAGATGCAAACCTCAATAGCATGAATGCACAGAAACGGGTATTCCTGCGGATAAATATACAGAAACGGGTAATCCCGCATACAAATAACAGAAACGGGTAGTCTCGCAGATAATAATAGAAACAGGTAATCCCGCAGATAATAATAGAAACGGGTACTCCCGCAGATAATAACAGAAACGGGTATTCCCGCAGATAATAATAGAAATGGGTATTCATGCAGATAATCTATTTATTTACAAATACATACGTATACTGATACAAAATGAATTATGATATGACACCTTTAATCCCAATATTCAAACCATTAACAATCTGAGTACTTAGACTTTTATAATCGAAAATGTATTATGAACGTGTGTCAATTACATTCTAATTTAAGATTTTATTATCTCAAATATATCATAATTAAATTCTAATCAAACTAAATAAATTATTAATCACAAGTTTTTAAATTTCCAAATAAATTTATAAAGAATCCTAACTAAATCTCTATTGATACCAAATTAAGAATTAATTAATATAATTAAATTACCATTAATCTATTAGACCATTTACCAAATCACAATATTCTAAACATTTATAAATAAAATCCTAATTTCTAAATATACTTATTTATTTATTATTTGTTTTTTGTTTTAACAAATGGGCTTAGCCCTTCGATTCAGCTCAACAGTAGCCCGGCCCAGCAGCTACCAGGCCAGGCCTATCTGGGCAGCAGATGCTACCCTGCTGGCCAGGCAGCGCTGAGTGTATACTCAGCCCATATAACCCCTCTCAACCCAACTCAAATTCAACAGACTGCTATAACCCAAAAATAAAAATTTGGGACTTGACAACAACCGGTATACATTGCTGGAGAATGGATGTAGAGGTACTACAACGGAGCACTACAGAGACCCACTTAGCACTGAAGGTAGAGCACCGTAGTGATCCCTAGGACCTTCGATTAGACTAGTTTCAAATTAGGGTCTATAAGAGAGAGAGAGAGAGAGAGAGAGAGAGAGAAAACAATTGACTAACACTGAGACTGTAGATTAGGATAGTTTAGGATTCTAGTTTACCATACCTCCCATCACAAGTTAAAATCAAAATTAAAAGAGTGTTTCAACCCAAAAATATAAACTTACAGGACATAGGATTCTCACAAAACATACGCTAGAGAAATTATAGTTCTTGATTAGCAATGAGCCCACTTGTTTAGATATTTAAGTAGAAGAGTAAAGTGAAGCCTCCATTTAAGAGATATGAAAAAATGAAGGTGTCATATTAGAAGTATAAAAATTCAAAATCTTTCAATCTTAAACAAAAGTTAAAAAAAGCAACCTTTTCAAGCCAGTAAATTAAAATTAAAAAAAGACATCTACTTTTAAAAAAAATTAAAAAAAAAGACTTCTTTATCTAGCCACTAAAACTAAAAATCCATCACATTTTGATAAAATCCCTTCATATTTTATTCTCTTTTTTTGAAGCTTCATTTTACTTTACTTTACAACACTATTACATAAACAGGCAAAAGAAAATGCATATACAAAGTTGGATTTGCGAAACTCTTAAAACCAAACTTAATTTTTTTTCTAGACATACTGGTAAACCCAGATTGGCTTGGATGTCAAAGTTCAAGACAGGTCTCTGCTAGAATACTTGGATTAATACCAATTTTTGTTTATTGTAGCTGGACCGAACCAAACATGACTGAAATGTAAAAGCTCCAAACCGACTTCTCTTGATTTGTCCCAAACGCAACTCTAAACCCTACTGAAGCCCGAAGTAAACTGCACATATAACATTGGGTTCTAGAACCAACTGCAGACCCAGTTATCACCGGGTGAAGAAAAGCTCCATGCCCAGATATTTTTGGGCCTGGTCCTTGTGTAATTGGGTAGTGGAAGGTTCATTGACATCTGCGTCATATGGGGTGGTATAACCTAGTTGATTATTTGAGAACGTGCAGCGCAACTGGTTAACAATCATATTTTTTTATCTAACTGCTCAGGTTCAATTTCAAATCCTTAATATACCACCTTTTTCTGTCTGTGTAAGTTCCCTTTTTTTATGTGTAGGCTTTGTTCTTGTATTTGAATTCCATTTCCACTTAAAGTGAGTTGTCTTCCCAACTTATGTGCGCTCTCTGTAGAATTTCTTGGCTGAGTATCAAAAAATAATATAAAAACACCTAGTTGACTATTCAATTGA
This sequence comes from Sextonia rubra, assembly GCA_037013555.1. Classification (NCBI taxonomy): domain Eukaryota; kingdom Viridiplantae; phylum Streptophyta; class Magnoliopsida; order Laurales; family Lauraceae; genus Sextonia; species Sextonia rubra. The sequence continues at coordinate 1,957,445 of JASUAD010000007.1, forward strand.
GGAGTATGGGAATCTCCAAAAGCAGCTCCAGTATGTGAAAGTGGCTGTTTCCGTTGACTTGAGTGTCTGATGCGTGGAGGTAATGCAAAGCATGTCTGCAGAATCTGATGCTAGGTCCTTGGATTCAGGACCCTTCGAAATTCCATGCATGTGATCGCCTTCATCTTGTTTGCGGATGTCTTCATAAATCATGGACTGATTTACAACTATATAGCATGATTATGTTAGTTGCTAATAGTAATGGTAAGAAGGCTAGAGATTGGATTACGTCCGGATACTATGTTTGCATTCATTTGCATAAAAGTTTATGTATCAACGTATTTGTTTGCACTTGTTTAGATATCAAATGCATAAATTTTGATGTATAAATGATATAAATAAGGTCAATTTCACACCCAAATTTTCACACTTCTTTCACATGTGTAATGGTACACACCTCATGTTGGAATTTTTAAAATAACTTTTTTCGATCAATAGTACAAGTTGGACTTGATGGGCCTGTAGTTGATCTTGAAGGATTTAACTACATGTGGCAGTTTTTTGTCCTAATATCCATTGTTAACAATTATGCCTTTTCATCCTAACTTTTTCATAAGAGACTCAAAAACTATATTCAAAATCTCACATCTCTTTTGAAAGAATATCTTCCTTTACATATCTTTTCTGAAAGTATATCTTCTTTTTATGAAAGAGTATCTCCTAGCCTTTAAATTTTATAACAATTTCAACTCTTGATAGATACTTCACTGACTCCACATCAAATCTATTTTTTCCTTAGTTCGTCTAAAAATTAATTTTCGAGTGTTCTGGGTGGACCATTAGTGATTAAAGGTTGGTCTAGGTATTGCAAACCATAATCCAATATATAAAGAATCTGGGCCTGATTTATCTTAGAGGCAAACTTTCTTGTAACCTAATTGCAGACACCAATCATTTGTGGGGGCATTTATTGTCTTAAGAAAAGCGTGACCAGCGACTCAAGCTATCTATCTATATTTTATTATTATTAAGTTTAACACCTCACAACTCAAAGCCTCATCATTACAATTTCCCCTCTAGTGAAGTCAAGATGAAATTCCATCATCATCTCTGTTTATTTTACAATTCCTACAGGTCCCACATTTTAATCTAAGCCATTTGAAATATTGAATTTCATGTCCCACATTTTTAATCTAAGCCTTTTGAAATATTGAATTTCATGTCTTAAATCTCCATTCTTTTTTAGATTTATGAGAAACTTACATATGTAATCTAAACAGGTCAACTTTTAGGAGGGTGAAATGGTGCCTCTAAACTATCTTCTTGATTTGTTTCACATGTATAAATTTTTTTTTATCACATATATAAAATCCCGTTTGCACACCCTATACATAAAAGACAAACAACTTCAATCTAGATGACTATCTGTTTGCAAAGAATATATGGATATGAATGCATAGGAATTCATAGTTAAATGAACTCACCGAACTATACATTATTAAAGAAGTAAGAAATGAAAGATATAAACTGCTGATGTCAATGTGAACTTAACTGTGTAAGGATTTAAATTACAATGCCTAAGTGTTCATTTGCTAGTTCCTCTTGATTTTTTGGCAGAGTGAGAATTCATTAAGAAAGAACAAATAATACAATAGGCATAGAACTAAGGAACCACAAAAAGGCATAGAACTAAGGAACCACAAAGCCCTCTAACCACCTTGGTAATTCTCCAACACAAATAGAATTAAAATTAGAAAACAAACTCAATTTAGCCAATCAGTGGGCAACCGGAAATGTCTTAGGGATATGAGCAGACTTAACAAAATGAAAAGACTTAGAAATGTCTATAATGTCAGCTACAATCAGAAGGATAGACCAATTATGCTTGCCCTCTAAAGCATCCGAAGAGATTTGAATTTTATCAAAGTTTCTCCCACTCAATTTTTTAGAGCAAAGAGGGTCAATTTCACTTCAGTGTCTTTTGAGGAACTTACTCTTGAGCTTTTAGAAATCCCTGAAATCCCTGCACGAACAAAAGATCCATCAAAGAAAGCAGAAAAACCGAAACTTGCACTTCCAAATGATGGAAGAAAGGCAATGTCTGGAAGACTAAGATTTTATCCCTTGCAAGGGGAAAATTTGCTTTCATCCTAGATAGAGAGTGAGAGGATTGAATGATACAGTCGGTAATGTCATAATCTCAACTAACCTCGATTTATACTAATTAATTTCGTTTAATATTTAATCAAAATGCATTTAGATCAATCTAAATTTAAACCCTTTGGGCCTGGGTCATGGATAGATAGTCGGGTCGGGTTTGAACCTTACTTAAGTAGTCGATGACCCTTTTTGTAATTGTTCATGCACCATATTGACATCTCATCAATCGCCTCTTGTCTAATTCTTCATGTAGATCATCTTTTGTGTTGGGCCACACTTAATTCGGACTCATCTTGGCCCAACTGAGGCCATGTGACCTAAACCGTAAATATCCCAAATGAATGGGCTTGCATGCAAGGGCAGGAAAATTTCATTTAAAAGGAAGAAACTCAATGTTCCATCTCGTTTCTCTTCCTGTACGTTGAAGTCACTTCCTGTCCTTCTCTTCTTCTTGATCTCCCGCTACTAAAGAAGCTGTAAACAAAGAATGGAGTCTTGCATGCATTAGTGGGAGTCCCATCCTTCCTCATCTTCTTTTTCGTCTTGTGTATTTTCTCCTTAGAAGTATTCCCTTCTTCAAGCTACAGCTATCTAAGGTGAAGACTTACCTCTATTTCATTCATTTGGGTTATTAAAGTAAAAAAGACTCAATTACATGACATGCATGTAATTCTACATCCCATTCATCAATTGCATGTCTTACTTGTAGAAAACCCACTTTTCATTTGAGGTTTTCCCTAATCACACATCAAGGAAAGAGTAGTGAAGCAATCACTGTTAAAAAGCAAGTATTAGAGTACATATATGCTGCATGTGTGTTCAAGTTATTGATTCTTAGACTTATTCTTTTAATATCAAATTACAACTCCTTTACCCTTGTTTAAGTGTATATATATGGGGTGTTGAATGAGTTAGAAATGTAAATAGGGAATGGGAGGGTGTGTAAGTATTAAATAACTTTTAGGGACATTTTGATGAAGCTATAGGAACTCCTTACAATCCCTTCAATTCAGAATTCTGTATTGAAATTGAGCTACAGAAATAACTTTAGGATTTTTGAAGCTTACGGCAAAGCTATGGCTAAGCCATAAGTGTTTATGGCTCAAAGTCCCAAGAGCGACACAATTTGCTTTTGTACTACAGCTTACCCATGGTTGTACCGTCAAATAAACTACAGCTAAACCGTGCTCATCTTGTGACCCAGTCGTAAAACACTTTACGGTGATCTTTCCCGAGAGCTTGAAAAACCATCTTTCTTCTACGGCTTACCGACGGCCACACCGTGGAATGGACTACGGCTAAACCGTACCTCGCTGTAACCCTAGCCATAGGCTTAGCTTGGCTAAGGCATAGGCTAACATATGGCTGAGCCATAAATGCGCATGAAATTAAGGAGAAAACCTAAGCCACTCGGTTAAGCCGTAATATGTACACGGCTAAGCCGTAAGAACACTATGAACTTAGGATATTAGGGATTCTCAATGACCTTGTAGGGCCTTAGAGATGGCACATCCTTTATAACCAAATTAGCCCAATGGTGATTAAATGGTAAGGAGGATGAGTGTGGAGCTATCACTTATCCCCTTTGATTTTCCAGATGAATTCTCAATGTCACGTCATGGGTGTTGGCATAAGAAGGGGTATCTCTTATGTACATAATGTAATACCAAGATATGATAACACAATGACACTGGACATTTTATGAATACATCATGTTCAATGATGTTGGGATCACGGATTATCTAGCATAGGATTGGCTAGTAATTTTCCATGATACTTACTCAATCCAAATGTATTCATATTGTTAAGATTCCTTGCCCTCAACATGATTTAGTTATGTGCCCGCTCTCCTGGCAAGCCTTGAGACAAATCAAACCTGAGCTTCTACTGAGAGTGTGTCTGTCAAGCCAGAACTTCTACTGAGTGTGTGCCTGTTAGTCAAATGGGTATAGCTAGGGTCGAGAGGGTTCAAGTTCTCCTAGCTCATATAAATATTCATTGTTCAGTTATCTTATGATTGAATATGATTTTTGGACCCATACTCTCTTACGTATGATATGATAAGTAGGACTGAAACATATGAAAGATGTGCATACAAGTCGGTCTTGATGTGTTGAGTCGTCACCACTTAGCTTGTGCCATTTGGGTATCCTTATGTCACTACTGTAGTAGTATACGGAGGAGTTGTCAGAGCTCCTCGGGAAGCTAACTTGATCCCCTAACGACCCATATGTATGCTCTCTTTCGGGAGAATAGTGCCTCGTGGTTGCCAATTAGTGCATATGACATCTTGTTTGTAATTTATTACTCATTTTTTACTTATGCACAATTTGCCGAGTAGACTGTTATTGCCTTTTTTGATCAGTGTGTGATCGCGCTTAAAAATGTATATGCGTGGAAATGAATTACGGAATCAAGGTCCGACATTCACGCACTTTAAGCGTTAAGAAGAATGGGAAAATAATTACAGTTCATCATTAATTTCCCTTTTGTTTACATGGGTTCAAGTGCCCTGACCGCGGGGATGCAGGTTATTTACATACATTTTGAAAGTTTACAACCCCTCCCTCAAGTCTCAGATGTGATCTCAATTTGGAAAATACAAGAAAATGTACATAAGGTGGAAGACAATGTGGAAAAAGGGGAAAAAATGGGGGGTGACCGTGACCCGCGGTCACTGCCCCATTCCAGTGACCGTGACTCACCCACGGTCACTCGGGCCTTCCAGTGACCGTGACTCACTTGCGGTCACTGGGGCCTTCCAGTGACCGTGACTCACCCGCGGTCACTAGAACCTGCCAGTGACCGGGGGTCACGGTCACTGACAGACAATGGCCTTGTGCCTTCGTTTTTTTGTGCTGTTCGCGCTGGTTCTTTCTTGGAACTTCTTTCAAGTGTCGGAACTCCATTCTCATGACTTTGGAGCGGTGGACAACCATCAAGAAGATCACTTTTTATCATGGAATCAATTGAAACCGCTGTAACTCATCATTCGTGCTTACGGACTGCATTTTTGTTTCAAGTCCGAAATGGGCAAATTTGAAGCCGGAGTTGTGTCATTTGAACCTATCATTTTCAAGGAACAAAATGAGGCCTAGAGAGGCTTCTTTCACAACTCTTGTAATGGCTAAGAAGCCCTACGAATGAGAGAAACAGAGGTGACAATGTCATCCTCTCAAAAATTGACGTCGTACGAACATGGTATGGACTTTGGCCATTCCACTTCCTTCTCTCCTTCTGAATTTTCTTGCTCACCTTCAAAATTAAGAAAAGAAGGTGGGAATGGTCGTGGAAGTGCTGCTGGAGTTTGCTTCTTGTTGCCTTAGGTGGTGCCTTTCTTCAATTTCTTCACTTTTCTTCCTTATGTGTGTGTATGTGCCTTGTTTCTTCCCAATTCTCTCTTTTTATAGACTCCCCAATCAGTTTTGTGCAGTTTTGGGGAGTTAATAGCAGTTGTGGAGAGTTGGATTTCGAAGAGGAGTGGAGGGAAACCACCCAAAATCGTGGGAAACCTCTTTTGAAGCTCCGTGACCGCAGACTGGGCCACGGACGAGGCCCAATTTCAGGTTTTTCGCGTATGTGGTCCATTTTCATCTGTTTTGGGCTCAAACGAAGTCCGATTGCCACCAAATTTGGAGGGATGCTTCTTAACACTATTTTCTACATGTCATAAAAATTTCAGCCCATTTTCCCTTCAGGAATTTGGTCAACTTTTTCATTAATTGGGCCCCGGTCACGGACAAGGCCCACTTTTGGAACATTGCATATGCGGTCTATTTTCCATTGTTTGAGGCCCGAATGATGTCCAATCATCACGAAACCTGGAGAGATGTTGCTTGCCACCATCTTAAGTGTTTCATAGAAATTTCAGCTCTGTTTGACCACCTGAACATGGTCAACTCCTTTTGTTTGTGGGCCCCGGTCACTCCCAAGGCCCATTTTTGGAATTTTGCATATGTGGCTTGTTTCCGCCTGTTCGGGGCCCAAACAGTGTCCAATCGCCACGAAACTTGGAGGGATAGTTCTTGACACTATTTTGAGTGTGTCACAGAAGTCTCAGCTCTGTTGGACCACCTGAACATGGTCAACTCCTTTTGTTTGTGGGCCCCCGGTCACTCCCAAGGCCCATTCTTGGAATTTTGCATATGTAGCTTGTTTTCCGCCTGTTCGGGGCCCAAACGGTGTCCAATCGCTGCGAAACTTGGAGGGATGCTTCTTGACACTATTTTGAGTGTTTCACAGAATTTTCAGCTCTGTTTGACCACCTGAACATGGTCAACTCCTTTTGCTTGTGGGCCCCCGGTCACTCCCAAGGCCCATTCTTGGAATTTTGCATATGTGGCTTGTTTCCGCCTGTTCGGGGCCCAAACGGTGTCCAATCGCCACGAAACTTGGAGGGATGCTTCTTGACACTATTTTGAGTGTGTCATAGAAGTTTCAGCTCTATTTGACCACCTGAACATGGTCAACTCCTTTTGCTTGTGGGCCCCCGGTCACTCCCAAGGCCCATTCTTGGAATTTTGCATATGTGGCTTGTTTCCGCCTGTTCGGGGCCCAAACGGTGTCCAATCGCCACGAAACTTGGAGGGATGCTTCTTGACACTATTTTGAGTGTGTCACAGAATTTTCAGCTCTGTTTGACCACCTGAACATGGTCAACTCCTTTTGCTTGTGGGCCCCTGGTCACTCCCAAGGCCCATTCTTGGAATTTTGCATATGTGGCTTGTTTCCGCCTGTTCGGGGCCCAAACGGTGTCCAATCGCCACGAAACTTGGAGGGATGCTTCTTGACACTATTTTGAGTGTATCACAAAAGTTTCAGCTCTGTTTGACCACCTGAACACGGTCAACTCCTTTTGCTTGTGGGCCCCCGGTCACTCCCAAGGCCCATTCTTGGAATTTTGCATATGTGGCTTGTTTCCGCCTGTTCGGGGCCCAAACGGTGTCCAATCACCACGAAACTTGGAGGGATAGTTCTTGACACTATTTTGAGTGTGTCACAGAAGTTTCACCTCTGTTTGACCACCTGCACATGTTCAACCTCCCAGTTGACTTTTTATGACAGTGGGCCCTTGTTTCAGCTGTTTGAAGCCCAAATGACCCCGGTTTGATTTGAAACTCGGAGGGACTGACGTCAAGAACATCTTGGAGTATTCATCCAAATTTCATGCAGTTTGGATTTGAGGAAGTAGGATTTCGAACAGTAACCTATTCATTGCATGCGTTAAGTCACTATTCACTCCACATTGAGATAGTTAGCCTGTTTTCTATCCGAACAGCCTCCCCTTGACTTGAAACTTTGGAAGAATAACTTGGGGCATTCTTTGAGCATTTGTTCCAAATTTTATTTGCTTCGGCCTTCTGGAAGTAAGATCTTAGCCGATGATCCCCAAATTCAGGATTACTGTCCTCTAAGCTGACATGTAATGAAATTTAGGCCAAACAGAGTCTTTTCATTTTGAAAATTTGCAAAGTATCTTCTGAGCATGACTGAAGCTTCGCGTCTAAATTTTCATTAATTTTGGACATCGGGAAGCAGGACTTTGGTCAGTGACCCCCCGGCTTGGGGGAAATTGACTTCAGGCTGACATGCTTGTGGCTTTTGAGTTTGATGATCTCTGTTCGACCCGAAATTTGAACTTCCTCTGAGAGTTCCAGCTACCTTGACCTTCATGGAATGCCGGTTCTCACAGTGATTCCCCATGATCTGCAAATAACCTCTGTAGCCTAAATTAAGCTGGGATGAGGTGTCTTCGCTGCATTATTTGCAATGTTTTGTAGATCAACAAGTGCCCCCTCGAGGTGCAATGATTATGGTATAATAATCATTGTGCCTCGAAATAGCCAATCTGTGGGAATGATAGATGGCTTGATGAAAAAACAGTTTGTCAAGGTAGGTTGTAGGCCTAAACTTTGGGATTTGAAAATTTTGATAAAAAACCATGAAGGGTTTGATGACGGAATTTTGAAAAGACATAAGAAATCCGAATTTCTTTGCCCTATTTTCACGGATATCAAAAGTAGCATCTCCGTGGGGACTGTGGGAACACCCACAAAGGAATCCCTTAGGTATTTAGAAAATTCAGAAGTTTATGAATTTTGTTTGGATTTTGGAAATGAGTTTGATTTTCTTTTGACCTGTTTTTCACAGATATCCAAAGTGGTATCTCTGTGGGGATGTGGGGAACACTCACAAAAAGGATTCCCTGAGGTTTTAAGAAATTCAAAAGTTTTAGAGAAAATGAATTTGGGTTTGGATCTTCATGGATTTTTGGTTTATTTTCAAAAATCAAAGTTTGGGTTTTGACTTGGCTTGACATGATTTAAAATGAGATGCAATTTTGACAAAATGAGATGTAATTTTGAAAGAGATTAGCTTTTATGAGTTTTGATGAAAAACAATTTGGGACATTGGTTTGAAATCAAATTTTGACCTAAAGTTGATTTGGAAAGAAACTCAGCATCCTTTTTTTTTCGTATAATTTCCCTCGAAATACCCTAAAAAAATAGGATTATTTCTTTTGTAAATTACTCCAAGTGGACCCATCATAAGAATTTCAAACAAAAGATGATCATGTTATGGATTCCATTGCTTAAAATCAAGGGACCGTAGATGAAGAGGGACGAATCCATCGAGACTTGATCAAGGTTTAGACTCCACTGATTTTCACCAAATTGTATTTGTGAGAAGGAGGGTGACGCGTCAACTACCTAAACTTGAGGGGATTCGGCAATGGGCTTCACTAATTCAAGTTTGCAATAATCGTGGGAGGAATGATCAACAGTAATTGAGGGGGAATTCCTTTTTTTTTTTTTTTTGGCTCAAGCCAACAAAGAGAAAGGGAGACTGAGCCTTTTTTTTTTTTTTTTTGAAAAAACTGAGAAGAAGGGGGAATTCCTTTTTTTTTTTTTTTTTTGGGCTCAAGCCAACAAAGAGAAAGGGAGACTGAGCTTTTTTTTTTTTTTTCTGAAAAAAAAACTGAGAAGAAGGGGGAGAGACCGAGAGAAAGAGGGAGGGAGAGAGAAAAGAGTGGGGAGAGAGAAACCGAGCGAAGAGGAGAGACAGAGAGGAGAGAGAAAAAGAGAAACCGAGAGGAGAGAGAAAAGAGCGGGAGAGAAAGAAACCGAGCGGGAGAGAGAAAAAGAGAGAAACCGAGAGGAGAGAGAAAAGAGAGAGAGAGAAGAGCGGGAGAGAGAAAAGAGCGGGAGAGAGAGAAACCGAGAGGGAGAGAGAGAGAGAAACCGAGAGGGAGAGAGAGAGAGAAACCGAGAGGAGATAGAAAAGAGCGGGAGAGAGAGAGAAACCGAGAGGAGAGAGAAAAAGAGAAACCGAGAGGAGAGAGAAAAAGAGAAACCGAGAGGAGAGAGAAAAGAGCGGGAGAGAGAGAAACCGTGAGGGAGAGAAAAGAGAGAGAGACCGAGAGAGAGAGAGAGAAATTAAGAGAAAAAGAGGGAGAGAGAGACCGAGAGAGAGAAATTGGGAGAGAGAGAGAAAAGAGCGGGAGAGAGAGAAACCGAAAGAGAAAACAGAGAGACTGGGAGAAAGAGAAACCGTGAGGGAGAGAAAAGAGAGAGAGACCGAGAGAGAGAGAAATTAAGAGAAAAAGAGGGAGAGAGAGACCGAGAGAAAAAAAATAGAGAGACTGGGAGAGAGAGAGAAACCGTGAGGGAGAGAGAAAACTGAGAGAGAAGGAGAGAGAGACCGAGAGAAACAGAGTGGGAGAGAAAGAGAGAAAACTGTGAGAGAGGGAGAGTCCGGGAGAGAGAGAAAAGAGAGAGAAGAGAGAAAATCGGGAGAGAAGAGGGAGAACGGGAGAGACAGAGAGTGGGAGAGAGAGACCGTGAGGGAGAGAGAAAACTGAGAGAGAGGGAGAGACCGGGAGAGAGAGAAAAGAGAGAGAAGAGAGAAAATCGGGAGAGAAGAAGAGAACGGGAGAGACAGAGAGTGGGAGAGAGAGACCGTGAGGGAGAGAAAAGAGAGAGAAGAGAGAGAAAGAGAGAGAGACCGAGAGAGAGAGAGAAAACTGAGAGAGAGGGAAAGACCGGGAGAGAGAGAAAAGAGAGAAACGGAGAGTGGGAGAGAGAGAGAAAACTGAGAGAGAGGGAGAGACCAGGAGAGAGAGAAAAGAGAGAGAAGAGAGAAAATCGGGAGAGAAGAGAGAGAACGGGAGAGACAGAGAGTGGGAGAGAGAGACCGTGAGAGAGAGAGAGAAAAGAGATAGAGACCGAAAGAAAGGGTGGAAGCAGAGAGGTGCTGGGTGCATCTTCCTCTTAGTTACCAAGCAGGGCTCGGGTTTCTTTCATCATCTCAAGCACAAACTATGACTGGTAAGAATTTCCTTTTCATCTTCTCTTGTATTTGTTCATGACTGAATCCAAGCCTGGATTTCTGGATCTTTTTTTTTTTTTTTACAGCCATATCCGGTTGAGAAGAACCCTTGTGTCTTAAATTCTACCAGAACTTCTTCATATCACGGTCAATCTTGACTGTCTAGCACTTGTTGCTGTTGCAACATATATATTACTGAACACGCATCTAACTTTCTGTGATCAGAGCCTCTTTGGGAATTATAGAATACCATTTTCGTGCTTGAACACGAACCTGCTGCCCCCTGAAAAGGTCTTAAGGTGCTTTGAACATCTGTTTGGACCGGGAGCCTCGGTTCTGAGACTTAAGTGTGCCTTTGATGCCAATTCTTGGTCTCAGAATTGAGTATTGCCTTCTGCTTTTGGTCTTATACTAAGGGGAGATGCTACCGATTTTTTTTTTTTTTTTTTTTTTTTAAGAATTTCCATATCATTGTTACTGATATCCATCTTTTCTTTCTTTTGATCTGTTTTGCAGATAGAAGAGGTAAAGCACCTGTAACTGCAACTGCTGGGGCACCTAAAAGTCGTGCCAAGGGTAAGACCACAAGAGGGCCTGATCCGAAAGACCCAAATGAAGCATCTGATGTTAAATTGTGGTTCCAGAGAGCTAAAGCTTTATCAACGAGAAACTGGTATTCATATTGGTGTTTGGCAAATAATACCAATTGGGAGAATAATGACAAGGTGGTTTTCCCAAAACCACAATATATATTTGGAGATGCCACAAAGGAGACCACAAAGCAACCCACTGATCATATGCGGTATCGTTACACAAATTCGGCAGGAGTTGTGCGTGAATTAACCACAGTTCGATCAGTTCGACGGCATCCAACTATTATGTCACTATCTCCAACAATCCCAGCAAGGCGTGATCCTTTTTCATGGATAAGACATCATATCCATTTCAAGACTGGGAAATTCATGCGTCCGCCTCCATACTACTTCATAGAATACCCAAGGTCTGAAATAGAGACCCTCGAACCGTGCACTCTAAATTTGGAAGTAGGCACTGTAATTTCACAGCTCAGAACGGTCGGTCTTGGTATTCATTCCGGCGACGGGAGTGCTTGGCTAGGTGAGAGGCACCAATCTCGCGGGTGGTTTAATTGCATCGGGGATTGGTCAAGCTGGGTGACTGCAATCAAGTATCATTATGCGGAAGATTTGAAAGCAATTGGGATTTTTGACGCTGTAAATGCTACCACACAAAGAGTCCCTTGTGAGAACAAGAATGTCTGTAGGGCCATTCTGGAATTATTCTGCCCAGCGACTGGTACTTTCATTACTCCAAACATGGAGCTAGGATTTTCTCTATGGGAAGTAAAGAAAATTTTTGGTTTGGCACCTTACGGTGAAATCTATGATGAGACCGTTTTACCCGATGAAGAATTAGCCACTATGGATGACGAATTTCAAGCGGCATATTACCTCCTTTTTGCACTTGAAGATTCTATTCAGACAACTAGCCGAAGCCGAGGCAAAGTTTTTCAATGGATGAGTCAAGTGAAGGAAATCATAGATCCTTTCTTCGTCAATGAAGGCGGGTTCTTTAAGCGGAAGAGGGTAATCCCGAGCGAAGATCCCAAGAAAGGTCCAACAATTATCTTTCATGAAGACACGGACTTTCAGCCTTATATTTTTGCCAAATATCCAGATTTGAAACGGAAATGTTGGCTTGCTTCATTCTTGACAGCATGGTTGTCCGAGGTTCTTTTTCCGAGCTCAGGAAATGACCTTAGGCCCGGTTGCATATATCCAGCCCTCAAGATGGCCTTTGGACATAACCTCGCTTTGGGTCCTGCTTTTGTAGCTTATATGCTGACAGAGTTGAAGCTTTCAGGATTCACTGTCAGAGAAGGAAAACCGTTCAATCGATGTTATGCTGAATATCTACTGTACACCTGGTTCACCTACCATTGCAATGATCTTCATTCGCATAGCGGTGCACCGGGGAACATTTTCATGGAGGGTGTGGTTGGTGGTAGTTGCTTAATTAACAACTATTCCATGACCGATTTGCTCAAACATTTGCTCAACTTTAACAATTATGTTGCTTCCCGGGATGCTATACCGAATATTGAAGTTCCAACTCAGATGAGGAATGCTGTGGAGCCATCAATAGACAAGGTTGGGGAAGGTGGCCGGGATATCGGCTTGTCAGACGAAGAAAAGAGCTGGCTTCTGAGTTTAAGGCCTGCAGATCTGGTGTATAGAAAAAATACATACATCAATATTCAACCTAATATACCTGCCAGATTCTGCAGACAGTTCGACTTCTATCAGGCCGTCGTGGGAGCACCGGGCCGAATTCGAGGCACTATCGGCTCTTTGCAGGATGCCCGTAATGCTTGGGAATTTTACCAAGCGTTTGACACTGAGGCTCGTTTTGGATACCCTCATCTTCCGAATCCTGGATATACGAGTGGCTTCGCCCAGTGGTTTGCTAAAAGCACCCTCGCCATTGTGCAGGCATACACAAGTAACCCTCGAGCTAAATGTCGTGTTTTGCCTGCTTCTAAAAAGAAGGAAAAAGGGGAAAAGGGAGAAAGAGATCGTTTCATCCCAGAGAATTTTGAAAGTTGGCTACATGATGGGGACCAATGGCGAATTGGTTTGACAGCTGGATCCGATATCTGTCGAGGTCACCGTGGTTTGAGAGGTGAAGAAGATGAAAACTTCATGCCTCCGCCTAATGTACCTGCAATGAGAATGCGACGAGCCATGGAAGAAAATTTACAAGAGAGCATTAGCCTTGCTGAAACCAGGGAAACGGGCAGGGCTGCTTTGGATTTTGCTCATAAATTAAAAACTGCTGCTGATACTCCTGTATTGCCAGAGACACGTGTTGATCAAAGTCAAGTAGAGGGGATCCAATCTGCGGAAGGGACTACGAGGGCAAGGCCTTCCATCATAATGCCGGTGAACCCTCCAACGGATTTGGGTTTGCATAAGAAAATCAGAGCCACTCGTTCGAAATTGGTAACTCAAGTTCGAGCTTCAGCTACCCAAGAGACACCTTCTAGGAAGAGAAAAGCTGAAAGTCCACCTGTACGTCGTTCTCGGCGGCTAAAAACTGGTAACATACATATAATTGCTTATGATCATATCTTCATTGATTCTGTATCTCTTGCTTTAACATTGATACTCTTTTTTTTTTTTTTTTTTTTTTTTTTTTGGGATTGTATTAGCTCATCCTTCAATTGCTGGAGAGTCTGCGAGGCAAATGGCCAGAGTGACTGAAAATTATGCCTCTGATGAAAGGAGTGGGGGAGAAAGCAGTTTTGATAGCCTTACAACTGGAGAGCGAACTGATAGTGATATTCACATTGAGTTTGATTTTGAAAAAGATATATTTAATCAAGCACAGATGCCTGAATTTGAGATAAAAGTAGCGGCAGATGTACCGACAGGATCCATCATTGCAGATAAACCTATTGATGACGTTGGTACTGCTACCATTACAGAGGCTGTTCTCCAGGTTGAACAACAGAAGCCTCCCTCTGAGATTGTCAAGGAATCTGGGATCAGAGTCTCCAGGGATATCGAAGAAACTCCAATTGTTGCTGAAGGTAAACTTCACATTAGCTTGATTAACGTTTCAGTATTCGTGCTCTAATTTCTGCTCATTCTGCTTTTTCATGTGGTCAAGTGGAAGAGGGTATTTCTGATACACTTGCTAAAACAGTTTCTACTATTCCCAGGAGATCTTTCGGATCCCCTATCGAGGAGCAAGTGGAGAAAGAGCATGCTGAAGCTTCGATTGACTTGGATGATGTCTCAATTCATAGTGGATACTTAGAGGCATCACCAAGCAGCCCTCTGGGGAGTGATCTGCAACGCTTTGTAGAAAATTTATCATCAGGTTCACTAACCCAAAGTATAAATGGTGGTGTGGGATTGTCGCCAGCCAATACCACCTTGCCAGTCACTAATGAGCCAAGGGCTGATGAGGCTGAGGATGTTCAGATGGAGCAACATATTGAACCTGTTAACGGTGTAGAAAAGAAAACAGACAGTGTTATGGGTCCAGTCACAGAAGCCCCTGTAAAGGATACTGTTGTGATCAGAGCGGGCTCTTTTGTTCAACAGACAATGATTTTAGAAGGTACAAATCTCCCGGTAGAGGATACTCCTGTAACACTTGTCACTAGTAGTGTACCTCCAGTTGCTGGCAGCTTTACGCCTCCCAAGGCCATGACACTTCCAAGAGTCCACTTTAGGGTGGATCAGTCATCGCCTTTAAAGGTTATTGAAGACCCTGTTATTCAGAAGATATCAGATGAGGCTTCTACTGCTGAAGGTGGAGGGGCCCGAAAAGCTTTACTGCATGTGACAGTCACACCTCATGCCATTAGGGATCCTTCGACTACCTTGTCTTCACAAGGGTCACATGATTCGCCTTCTGTTCGTGAAGAAACATTGGCGATTCCTGAGGGCGGAGTAAATATCGAGAGAGAAAGGGATAATCGCTCAAGTTCTCAAATCCAGTTAAATTCACAAGAGCGAGAATCAAACCTTTCTATCCCTAAAGAACTCAGCTTCTTCGGGGACAACCCAAAGCCTCAATCTGCTATTAATTTTGCCACAAAGATAATCATTCGCAGCATTTTGGCTACTGTTTTTCAAGGAGAGCTTTCTTCAGAGAAGATTCAAGGTGCCAAGGCTTTAGCAGACATGTTGATATTTTCTAGTACCGACTTGAGTTGTCTTCGCGATGCCCTTGCCCTTCTTTTTAACAAACTCGAAGAAAAAAACTCTTGGGATAAGAGTGTTGATCATGCCAAAGCTTTCCAAGATGAGATCTTAAGGCACAAAATTCAGTTGACCGGTGAGATTGAAAGTGGTGAGGAGGAGATACAGGTAATAAATGCAGAAGAGGCCAAACTGACACAGGAATTGGCTGTGCATGCGGGCCAACGTGCACATATTCAACAACAGATTGTTGTATTGCAACATCAATTATCTTCCGTGGAAAATATTATGGAAAATTTGCAGATGTCTGTTTCGGAGAGAATTCGTCACCGAGATGATCTTTTCATGCATACAGAAGCGAAACGCACAGCCTTGAACGACTTCGTTCAGTCCTTGGAGATTGAATTGAATATTAAGCTGGACGAGATTGACATTAATACTGCTATTCCAGCTTATGCAAGCTACAAAGGGCGTATCCTCATGGCAGAAGTACTGAATGCAAAGGGGCAACTGGAGAAGTTCCTGGACTGAGATTCTCTGCTGCAACTCTCATCATTTTTTTTTATTATTATTAGGCCTGAGGGCCATGTGTACATTGACTTTACTGCTTGTATTCAAACTTTAAAATGGATATTAATGGAAAATGTTTTTCCTTTCTATTTTTGTCATTGGTATGGTGTTTGGTTTGATTTTCTGTGGATGTTTGATGTGGTTTATGTGGATGGTTTGTTTGGTTGTATGGATGGTTTATTTGGTTTGGTTTTCTCAGACTTGTATGAGGGTGTGATTTGCGATCATTTGGATCCACAAATCGAAAATAAGGAAGTCATACAGGTGGACGTTATCCGGTGCCTATGTGTGCGGCTTTCTCCAGGGTCCATGACTTGATCCTTTTGGTGTCGAAAGGGGTCAAACAAAGTGGATGTTATCCGGTGCCCATGTGTGAGGCTTTCTCCGGGATCCTTGACTTATTCCTTAGGACAAAGATTTGGTTTTGGTTTTTGTTTAGATTTTGGTTATACAGGGTCTACAAAAAGACTTGTTCTATATAACCGAAGGCAGTCATATAGGGTCTGCAAAAAGACTTGTTCTATACAACTAAGGATTAGCTATATAGGGTCTAAAAAAAGACTTATTCCACACAGCTGAGTTTTGCTATACAGGATCTGCAAAAAGACTTAATCTATATAGTTGGATGTTACAAGGGGTCTTGTAAGGACGTTATCCAAGTAACAAAAGTTTGACTAGAGGGGTTGTGGGACTTGATCCTCGTAGTCATTTTATACAAATCTGAGGGATTTTGGTTACGAGTCATAGGTTGTAAGGCTCGAAACCAAAGGATTGCAATTTTGGTTGGGAGTCATAGGTTGTGAGGCTCGAAACCAGAGGATTTTGATTTTGGTTAGGAGTGAGAATGTACACTGTACATGGTTTGGGTACATTGTACATGGTTTGGGTACATTGTACATGGTTTGGGTGTACCAATGACATTCAGGTATAGTATTTCTTGAGAAGTTTTCCATTGATAGGCATCATGCACCTGTCCCCTTCAAGTGTGAGGAGCGCATATGCGCCATTGGAGTAAACCTTGTCGACAACAAAAGGTCCTTCCCATTTAGGTTCGAACTTGCCTCCCGACAAGTGCGTGGAAAACATAGGTCTTCTAACTGCAAGGACTAGATCTCCTTTCTTGTAAGCTCTATACTTGACCTTTTTGTTGAAAGATGCAGTCATACGAGCTTGATTCAACTCAATACTTTGTCGAGCGGCAAGTCTTTTCTCATCAAGGTTTTCTAGCTCTTGCAATCTGAGTTTGGCATTCTTTTCTTCAGTATATTTGTTTATCACAGCCACCCGAAAAGAGGGAAGTTGAATTTCCAAAGGTATTACAGCTTCACAACCATAGACCAAGGAGTACGGTGTTGATTTGGTAGGACCACGAACTGTAGTTCTGTAAGCCCATAATGCTTCAGGAAGCCTGGTACTCCAACTCTTTTTGTTGTCAGAAACCATTTTCTTCAAGATCTTGCAAATGGTTTTGTTAAAAGCTTCAGCAAGTCCGTTGGCCTCGGGGTTATACGCTGTAGATGGACAACACTGGATTCCATATTTGTCACAGAATCTGTAAAATTTATTATTATTGAATTGCGGGCCATTGTCATGATACAGACGTTTGGGCACCCCAAAACGGCAAATGACATGAGTTTTCAGGAAGCTAAGGACTGTATCAGTTTTAACTTCTGTGAGAGGTACTGCTTCTGCCCATTTGGAGAAGTAATCGGTTGCAGCCAAAATGAATTGATGTCCACGTTCTGAGGGTGGGCTGATCTTCCCCACTATATCCGTTCCCCAAGATTCAAACGGCCAAGAAGTGGTCGTAGGGTGCAAATGTTCAGGAGGCTGGTGAATGTAATCACCATGAATTTGGCACTCATTGCATCTTTTAGCAAAATTAATAGCATCAGACACCATGGTAGGCCAATAGTAGCCTAATCTTCGAATTTGATCATGAAGTTTTGGTCCAGCTTGGTGAGCACCACATAGGCCCGCATGAACTTCTCTGAGAACTTGTTCAGCTTCTTTCAGGGACAAACATCGAAGTAGAACTCCATCGTATGATTTGCGATAAAGAGTTTTTGAGGGCAAATCAAAATGGAATTTGAGAGCTCGCCTTTGAATACTGGTTCTATCTTTAGGATTCTCTGGTAATACTCCATGCAGAATGTAATCAATAAAAGGATCTCTCCAATCCCTGAATGAGTTTTGGAAATATGAAATTCGATTTTTGATTACAGTGAAGCTATCTTCTACTGCCTTGTAAGTATCGAGTGGGGGTAGAAGTCTTCTCTCAACAACTTCCAATATCATCTTGTCATTCTCAGGGATTGCCATTGAAGCTGCCAAGCTTGCTAAGGCGTCTGCTTTGACATTCTGGCATCTCGGAACATGATGAAACGCAATCAGTTTAAACCTTTGTTTGAGTTCATATGCCCTATTGAAAAGGGGAATTAGGTCTGGCTTCTTTACTTCATACTCGTGATTCATTTGCTTAATCACAAGTTGTGAATCTCCATAGACCCCTAGCATGTTAATGCCAGCCTCTAAAGCTAACTCAAGCCCCATAATTAATGTCGTGTATTCTGCCACATTGTTCGAGCATGGCTTGATCAATGAAAAGGAGTGAGGAACATAAAATCTTTCTGGACTGCAGAAAATAATTCCAACCCCTGATACTGGCTTTCCTCGTTCATTAGTCCTGGAAGCTTCATCAAAATGCATGGTCCAATGTAGATCTGAATCAATGGTGGATTTCCGTGTTTGTTCAGTGAAGAAGACTGACTCATCAGGGAGATTATCTGTGAACTCAGAATCTTCTGACAGTGGATGTTCTGCTAGAAAATCTGCAAGAGCTTGTCCTTTTACTGCTTTCGCAGGAGTGTATCGATGTCATATTGAGAAAGAAGGATGGACCATTTGGCCAGACGTTCACTCAATGCCCCGGCTTTTGTCACTAATACCTTTAATGGATTAATATTGGAAACCAGATACACCACATTAGAGAGGATGTAATGCCGCAGCTTTTGTATTGCAAACATAAGCGCTAGACATTCTTTTTCTATTGGGTGATAATTGTGCTCAGCCCCAACTAGCATCCTTGACAGGTAATAGAGTGCCACCTCCTTTCCTTCATCATTCTTTTGAGCTAACAATGCTCCCAAGGAATGATCAAGAGCTCTGGTATAAAGAATGAAAGGCTTGCCCGGAATTGGAGCTGAAAGAACTGGCGGGTTTGTAAGATATTGTTTGATATCCTGAAAAGCATTTTCACAAGCTTTGTCCCATACAAAGTCTACTCCTTTCTTCATCAATTTGGAGAATGGTCTGCACTTTCCGGACAAGTTGGAAATGAACCGTCGGATGTAGGCGAGTCTTTCCTGTAATCCTTTCAATTCTCTCAAATTTCTCGGCGAAGGCATTTCCAATATGGCTTTGATTTTGACGGGATCTATTTCAATGCCCCCTTTTCGCACCACAAATCCTAGAAACTTTCCGGAAGAAACTCCGAAAAAACATTTCAGGGGATTCATTCGAAGATTGAATTTTCGTAATCTCTCAAAGACAGTGCGAAGATCGGCGAGATGGTCTGATTTATGCTTGCTCTTGATTGCCAAATCATAAACATAACATTCAACAGATTTATGTTGTAAGTCCTTGAATATTTTCATCATTGCTCTTTGGTACGTGGCTCCAGCATTTTTGAGATCAAATGGCATGACAGTATAGCAGTATATGCCGAATGGAGTTCTAAAGGAAGTGTGTTTCTCATCCTCTTTGAACATTTTGATCTGATTATACCCCGAGAAGCCATCTATGAATGACATTCTTTCGAACCCAAAAGTATTGTCAATCATTATTTCTGGTATAGGTAATGGAAAATCATCTTTGAGGCAGGCTTTATTCAGATCTCTGAAGTCAATACAGATTCTGATTTGTCCATTCTTTTTAGTAACTGGGACTATATTAGCCAACCAGTCTAGATGCTGTTCTTCACGGATGAAATTAACGCCTTTGAGTTTCTGAACTTCTGCTTCTATCTTCTCCATGATTTCAGGCTTAGTCCTCCTTTGGTCCTGTTTTACAGGTTTAGCATCATCTGCTATATTTAATTTGTGTATGGAGATTTCTGGATCTAAGCCCGGCATTTCTGCATAAGTCCATGCAAAGCAATCTATGAACTCTCGCAAGAATCCCACATACAAATCAAGTTCACTTCCTTTAATTTGAGAGCTTACAAAGGTAGGCCGGGGATTTTCTAGGGTTCCCAAGTTTATTTCTTGTACTTGGTCCTCAGTTGGAGGGTTAGGAGGAAGTGTTTCTACATTGTTATTGGAAGTTTCTAACTCTGTGAAACCCTCTGGGGTCTCAGTTGGGGGTTTTAGCCAAGGCCTGATCCCTTTCCAAGGATTTGGTTTTTTAGGCTCTTTGGCTTTTACATCAAGGGCTAAGCATTCCCAGCGGACATGTTGGGGCGGGCTTATTTCCTCGTTGAGTTCAGGTGGCCAATAGTCAGTGATTTGTGATGCAGCATCATCTTCATCACTTGCCCCCTCAGGATGCTGAAAAATGGCCCAGTCAACGGGATCTTGAAGCACAGGAATTTCATGAGAGTCATCCGAGTCATATTCTTCAGTGAAGACTACCGATCTAGCTTTAACACTTCGTTTAAATTTAGGAATGTTACTGTAAGGAACATAGACGCAGCTGCTCAATTCTGCCCCCTGTCTGGAGATCTTCTTTCATCTCTGGAGTAAAGACATCCAAAGGAGCTCGTATGCCATTTGCAGTTAATCCAAGACCCATAGGTTTCTTGAGATTGTACCCCATATTTTTCATCATGTTACAGACCACAGGATTATAAATATCGAGCCGGATTTTTCCCTCATTACTGATTTTGTCAATGATATCTGGTGGAGAAGTATCTTCAGCCCGATGAAAAATAATCGGATGATTATACTGCTTAGATGAAGGTACCAAAAAGCAAGAACCTTCGAATTCATAAATGTGAGAGGGAGTAGGCCATGGCATAAGCGGAAGATTGCAGTCTACCATAGAATGCACGAAGGTGCTCATTTCTTCAGCGTCTTCAGAATCCAACTCAGAATCTGTATCTCTGATCATTGAAATGACATGTATTGGACGCATTCTTCTAGACCTCCTGCGCAGCCGGTGGAGTGCCACTTCGAGAGATGATACAATTCGAGACATCTCATCAAAGGTTTGAAATTCCATCGCCATGGTTAAGCTGCGAAGAGCTGGCCGAAAACCTACCCAGCATAAGTGAATCCATGCGGAGTAGTGTGGAGGATTTTCACATCTTTCAGCCAAACGGAGCCATCTATCAATGTACCTGTCGGCTAATTCTCCCCTCTGCTGTGATGTCAATATCAATTGACTAAAAGTGATGGGAGAATCAAGCTTTATAGGCGATATTCCCCTATTAGTGGGAGGTATATCATTGCTTTCTTGATTAGAGCTCGAGGATACCATGTTAGCCGAAAATGAAAACTTCTGATGTTCAGCATCTTTTACTTTTGATAGCTTTGTAGATATGATTAAAGGTGGATCTGGCTTTTTGATTTCAGATTTCACCTTAATTATCAAAGGAGCTTTGATATCTACGCATTTTGCCGCAGATTTTCCTGCACATTCCAACTTTATGGGGAGATCAGATTTTTGACCAACTTTCTTTGCTGAAATAGTGAAAGGTTCTGCAGGATTATCATTCACAGCAGCATTCTTTGTATCTGAGTTGGATTTTGTAGGCATTTCTTGATACATTGCTGCGTCTGTGAAATAAACCTCTTTTCCTTTGAATGGCTTTTCCTCTGCAAAAACTCGATGTACTTTCCCCTCATTGTCAATGTATTTAAGGCATTGATGAAGAGTAGAAGGTACTATGGCATAATCATGAAGCCATCGTCTCCCCAAGAGGATGTTGTAGCAAGCACGAGTTTTTACTACGTGCAGAGTAGCCTCTGAGACTAAATCTCCCAACTGGAATCGAATTCGGATTTTACCAATCGGATCCTGGACTTCCCCATCATAACCTTGAATAGAAGTCTTTGTAGCAGACAGCTTGCTCACTGGAATACCGAGCTCTTGAAGGGCCGTGATTGTGATGAGATTTAGAGCTGACCCTAGGTCAACTTGAACTCTTGGAATAGGCATATCTTTGATGTAGGCCGTGAAATAAAGTGGCCTCGTATGCTTCATATTTCCCAAGAGGAGATCCTCTTTGGTGAAAGAGATAGTAGCTTTAGAAGCATTGTGAGTTAAGAGACACTCCTTGCATTGCTTTTGAGGCTTCTTGGATTTTGCCTTCAAATAGTTCTTTTCTATTTGATGCACTTGTGTTATATGAATATGATTCTCAATATTCAAGGCTTGTAGTGCTCGTATGAAGTTGTCACGAGTTTCCTTGGACATCTGCAAGAGATCAAAAATGTGGAGTCGTGCAGGTATGTGCTTAAGGTGTTCAACAACATCATACGTGAATGGCTCTGGTGGCCTTGCATTATCATTTACTTCTGGAGAAGTTACATTTACATTGGTATTGCCTCCCAAAGGGTTTACATAAGAAGAGGAAGGAGCAGAGGATTTATCATAGTTGACCCTGTAGTTACGACCAGAGCGAGTGCCATCATTAAGCATGTTGCTTCGGTCAATTTCTGGTCGGGCGTCTCTTCTTATGGCATTGACTTCTTCTGGTTCGATGAAAAGCTGATTGACCTCTTCCAAGCCTACTTCTTGGTTTACACCATTAGGAATAGCTTGCGATGTTTGGGGTTCTATGGCAGCATTCAAAACCACCAGGGAAGGAGCCGTTGACAGTTCCTCTTCAAAGTCAGAGATATTCTCGACAATATTACTCATACTAGGGTTATTATGTCTCCTCGGTAAACCAAGTTCCCTGACTGGCGTGGAAGGAGGAAAAACAGTCTGCTGATCCTGAGCTTCATCGTGTCCGACTAATGGTAGTGGATCCGGATGAACTTCTGGAGGTAGTGGAAAAAGAGGAGGATCATTCGACCAGCCACTTGAACTTGGCCTGTGTATGTCATACAAGGTCACCGATAGTGTATTTAGACCATGCTTGATATTAAGCGTTCCCGTCTCGGGGTCAAAGGCTTGTTCGAAATCCTCATCCTCATCAGAAGGGTATTCATCAGCAAAATAATCATCGATCCATTGATCGTCTTCAAGATCAGAGTAATCCGACCATTGATTTTCATCATCGGAGTTAGGGGGTGTACCATCCCATGATATCCGATTGCAGCTGGATATTGCTGGTTCTTCCTCATCTTTTGGAATTGGAATGATGTAGTCGGCTAGAGTAAAATAACCTCTGGCTGATCTGGGAGGATTTTCTAAGACTGGGGCCTCGACTGCCTTGTCTTTCTTCTGCCTAAATTGTTGTTCTTGTTTCTTTTGAGCGGTTTTCTGGAGACCTTTAATTTGCCTTTTGATCTTTCTTCTTTCCACAGGTGTGGGTTTAGTTTTCACTTTTTCCCATCCTTCATCATTTATTAAGTCCGGGTGAACCCACATTTCCTGCCCTGTAGAATCTTTGATAGGTATCAACCCCTATTCATTATGTAGTGCATTGATGACCCGGAATTCAACCATTGGTGGCCTTGATGGAGCGGGTATTGCTACAGGTGCAAATTGCCCGAAGGAAATCATATTGACTGGGGCCGCATCATATTTTCGGTCAAATGTTATTATTCCATTTTTCCACATCTCATTGACCTTTTCTTTTAGGATAAAGCAATCTTTCAAAGGATGAGATACCATCCGATGGTATGCACAATAGTTTGGATCATTAACACGACCCGCTTGCTCTGGCTTTTTCATGGGTGGAAGCTCGAGCTTGTTGTTCTCCATCAATGCTTGGAAGATGACTTCAATGTCCCCGTCAAAAGGGTACTTAGTTTGCTTCCTCTTTTCATATTCTTCCTTTTTGTTTTGCTCCGTCTTGCCATTCTGTGGTTTTTGAGGAACTGGTTTGGAGGTTTGTACATTGAATACCTCCTGCTTCTTTTGGGGTTTTGGCACAGTTGGTTTTGGAGCAGAAGATGATGATGATTCCATTTTTCGGGAACTTGCTTTCTTCTGGCTAATTTCTTTCAGGGTTAACTCCGCATCAGTGGCTACTTCAACCAATCTGGCCAAAGACTTAGTTTTATGACTAAGTATGATAGCCTTAATTTCTGGCCGTAAATTGGTTTTGCACATTTCAATTGTCGCCTTTGGAGATGGTTGTTCTAGGCATCTGTAAGACAATGCTCTCCATCTATTGATAAAGGCTTGTGCAGTTTCATTATCCCCTTGCTTTGTACTACTGAGCATAGCGAAGGTGACCGTTTGATCTTCTTCCTGAAAGTGAAGTAGAAACTTTTCTTCTGTAAGTGGCCATGTAGTGAAGGAGAGTTCTGGCAATTGTTTGTACCAATCGAAAGCAACTCCCTTCAATGTACCAACAAACAGCCTTATTTTTAGTGCATCCAATTCGGGTAAACTGCCAAGGAGCGACTTAAAATGCACTATATGCTGATAGGCTGACCCTTTTCCAAGGTAAGGCTGGAAAGTCGGAAGTTTGTAATCTGGCGGAAATGGAACCAAATCAAACTCCGGAGGGTATTTAGATGTAATACCCTTTTTCTTCATCCTGGTTTCCACTTTTGATTTGTTTAAAATTTCCTCCACTTCTTTAAAAGTTACAGGTTTTTCAGGATCTGCGTGGAAACCAAGGATTGAGGAGTGATCACCTCCAGTTGAACCTGAGGCGATTACTTTATCTGTTAATGCCTTGATTTGTGCTGTAAGTAGGTCAATTTTGGTGGCATTCCTCCTGATCATTGCATGTTCTCTTCTATCAGCAAATAAGGAGTTAACAGGAGCTTCAGCTGAACCACCCAGTTTATCTGCTAAGATTTTCAATTGAGCCGTCAGGTGGTCAATTTTAGCTCCTTGTTGCTTGACAACATCACTGACGTCATTCTCTTGATTTTCGTCAGCATTTTCTTCGCTAACATCTTTGCCTCTACCGACATCCTCTTCATTACCGGTCCCACTCCCTTCAGCCATAAATACGGTGTACTGACGGGGGTAAGAGGATGTAGGAAGAGTGGATTGACTATCTTCGGTGTCCAGGAGAGTTATTGAGTCCTTATCAGAACCATGATCGTCAGAGGTCCTATCTGAATGAGAGTTTGAATCAGAATCTTGGGACTGAGTTCGAGCCATACTTCGAGTAACTCTTCTGGTTGAGCCAGGTCCGACCATACATGAGGAGGTTAGATTTGGCTCATCTTCTTTAATCACCCATTTTTTAGTGATTCTATGCTGTGACTGCTTCCGAGCATGTCTCTTGGAGCGAGACAAAGCCCTCTTCTTTATTTGCTGGGCCAATCTGGCTGCTAGAGTTTGATCTCTGAATCTAGCAACTAATGGCCTAGAAGTGCTAGCAACTTGCTCCCAATCTATAGGGTCGGAAGTGGGAAGTGAAAGGATGTTAACAGCATTTCTTTCAATTTTCTTCTTCTGCTCCTTCTTTTGTTGAAGCAGATTTTTAAATTGAACGAGATCGGTCGAATTTTTGATGACCAATCATTCAGCATATTTCTTGTTTTTACTGCCATATGACGGGCGCTGGGTTGAAAGTGATGGTGATGGTGCCACAATCACAGAAGGTAAGCGTCTCCTGCCGAACCTCCGTCCCTCATTCTGGGTCAAAGGGTAAAAGACATTCTTTTCAAGTGGGGCCAAGGGTTTCTCCTCAGCTTTTCTGGACTTCTGCATACGTGGCTGTGGTGACCACATACGGCAATTTGGAATAACAACATCCTTCTGACCCTTTTCATGGGCTAGGGCTTGCTTGCGAGTGGTTTGCTTTTTGAGATGTACCCTTTGTTTAGGATGCATAAATGAGGACTTAGTAGTCTGCAAAGCCTCCCGCTGTGAACCAACGGGTATCTCTGTTTTGTTGTTCGTAAACCGAACATGCCTTGCCCCCAGTCGAGGCTTGGTGATATGAAGATTACTGCCTTCCGACCTCACTTTGTGTTTTAAGTCATTGTGACCTTTGTGAAAGACTCCAAAGGGGTTTTGGGCATATTTGGAGACCCAAGTTTGAGGAGTCTTTGCCTTTTTGATGGGCTTCAAGGTTTCTGATGACCCATCGTAGGTCGAGGTCATGTAGCTTGAGGGAGTAGAAAGCCTTTGAAAGACCGGGACCCTTGATGCAGGAGCATTGGTGTTCATTCGGCCCCTTTTGGGTGCCCTTGTGGTCTGAGCCATGGAGATTTTGAACAATCTCTCTTTAGCTTCGTCAAAAGTGATGATCAAAGAACCCATGTTGTTTCCTGCAAAAAGTTAGCCGATGAGACTATATTAGTAGTATAACCAACATGGCTGCCTCTTGGGCTAGCCGGAATGGTTTTTAGATACCATCTAGACCAACATGGTTTTTGAACCGAAATGGTTAGATATAGGCATAAATCCCATCTCATTATGCTTTGCTGACTATCCCTACTGTCAGAATTTCTGCAGCATTTCGGGTTTATCGAGTCAGGCTTAAAAGCACGCTATGCTGACTAGTCCTTGCTACCAAAATTTCAGCAGCATATCTAGACTATCTGTGTCAGACTTATAAGCAAGAGAGGGTTGGATCAATCAAAGGGATAGGGCTCACAGGATCAAGCTTGCACCACTATCACAATGACCACACAAGATCCATCAGTGGTTGACGCCGGACAATGCATAATTACAATGTCGTTGGTCTTATCACTGAGTTAATAAACTTTTTATATGGGTCAAAAGCCTTTTGAACTGAATCATCACTCTTTTAAAGTGAAAAAGGTGATGATTTGGTCCATGCACTTCAAGGTGCGAATTCATTCAATCAAGTTATGCACATCAACGTGCAAATTCTTCCAATTAAATGGCAAATGTATGCACATCAAGGTGCCCAATGCCTTCATTTGTATGAACAATATGCACTTCAAGGTGCAAAAGTCCTTTAATGATATTTTCAAACCCATTGCAGACATCAAAGGTCTTGTATGGGTGTAATTGGAGGTTAACTAAGCCTTTGTCATCATAAAAATGGACAAGTGACCGTGTGCCCCGGTTACAGGCTTTTAGCAGCAGTTTTCAGGGCAACAGCAGCACTTTCAGTGCAACAGCAGCAGTCACAGTGCAACAGCGGTACTTTTAGTGCAACAGCCGCAGTTTTCAGGGCAACAGCAGCACTTTCAGTGCAACAGCAACAGTTACAGTGCAACAGCGGCACTTTCAGTGCAACAGCAACACTTCAGTGCAATAGCAGCAGTTTTCAGGGCAACAGCAGCACTTTCAGTGCAACAGCAGCAGTCACAGTGCAACAGCGGCACTTTTAGTGCAACAGCAGCAGTTTTCAGGGCAACAGCAGCACTTTCAGTGCAACAGCAGCAGTTACAGTGCAACAGCGGCACTTTCAGTGCAACAGCAGCAGTTACAGTGCAACAGCGGCAGTTTTCAGGGCAACAGCAGCACTTTCAGTGCAACAGCGGCAGTTTTCAGGGCAACAGCAGCATTTTCAGTGCAACAGCAGCAGTTACAGTGCAACAGCGGCACTTTCAGTGCAACAGCAGCAGTTACAGTGCAACAGCGGCAGTTTTCAGGGCAACAGCAGCACTTTCAGTGCACCAGCAGCACTTTTCAGCAATTTTCAGCGCTTTCATGCATTTTTCACCAAATTCGATCACAAATTAGGGCATATAATTCCCGACAGACGGCGCCAATCTTCTGATCGCGCTTAAAAATGTAGGCGTGGAAATGAATTACGGAATCAAGGTCCGACATTCACGCACTTTAAGCGTTAAGAAGAATGGGAAAATAATTACAGTTCATCATTAATTTTCCTTTTGTTTACATGGGTTCAAGTGCCCTGACCGCGGGGATGCAGGTTGTTTACATACATTTTGAAAATTTATAACCCCTCCCTCAAGTCTCAGATGTGATCTCAATTTGGAAAATACAAGAAAATGTACATAAGGTGGAAGAAAATGTGGAAAAGGGGAAAAAATGGGGGGTGACCGTGACCCGCAGTCACTGCCCCATTCCAGTGACCGTGACTCACCCGCGGTCACTCGGGTCTTCCAGTGACCGTAACTCACACGCGGTCACTGGGGCCTTCCAGTGACCGTGACTCACCCACGGTCACTGGAACCTGCCAGTGACCGGGGATCACAGTCACTGACAGACAATGGCCCTGTGCCTTCGTTTTTTTGTGCTGTTCGCGCTGGTTCTTTCTTGGAACTTCTTTCAAGTGTCGGAACTCCATTCTCATGACTTTGGAGCGGTGGACAACCATCAAGAAGATCACTTTTTATCATGGAATCAATTGAAACCGCTGTAACTCATTATTCGTGCTTACGGACTGCATTTTTGTTTCAAGTCCGAAATGGGCAAATTTGAAGCCGGAGTTGTGTCATTTGAACCTATCATTTTCAAGGAACAAAATGAGGCCTAGAGAGGCTTCTTTCACAACTCTTGTAATGGCTAAGAAGCCCTACGAATGAGAGAAACAGAGGTGACAATGTCATCCTCTCAAAAATTGACGTCGTACGAACATGGTATGGACTTTGGCCATTCCACTTCCTTCTCTCCTTCTGAATTTTCTTGCTCACCTTCAAAATTAAGAAAAGAAGGTGGGAATGGTCGTGGAAGTGCTGCTGGAGTTTGCTTCTTGTTGCCTTAGGTGGTGCCTTTCTTCAATTTCTTCACTTTTCTTCCTTATGTGTGTGTATGTGCCTTGTTTCTTCCCAATTCTCTCTTTTTATAGACTCCCCAATCAGTTTTGTGCAGTTTTGGGGAGTTAATAGCAGTTGTGGGGAGTTGGATTTCGAAGAGGAGTGGAGGGAAATCACCCAAAATCGTGGGAAACCTCTTTTGAAGCTCCATGACCGCAGACTGGGCCACGGACAAGGCCCAATTTCAGGTTTTTCGCGTATGTGGTCCATTTTCATCTGTTTTGGGCTCAAACGAAGTCTGATTTCCACCAAATTTGGAGGGATGCTTCTTAACACTATTTTCTACATGTCATAAAAATTTCAGCCCATTTTGACTTCAGGAATTTGGTCAACTTTTTCCTTAATTGGGTCCCGGTCACGGACAAGGCCCACTTTTGGAACATTGCATATGCGGTCTATTTTCCATTGTTTGAGGCCCGAATGATGTCCAATCATCACGAAACCTGGAGAGATGTTGCTTGCCACCATCTTAAGTGTTTCATAGAAATTTCAGCTCTGTTTGACCACTTGAACATGGTCAACTCCTTTTGTTTGTGGGCCCCGGTCACTCCCAAGGCCCATTTTTGGAATTTTGCATATGTGGCTTGTTTCCGCCTGTTCGGGGCCCAAACGGTGTCCAATCGCCACGAAACTTGGAGGGATAGTTCTTGACACTATTTTGAGTGTGTCACAGAAGTCTCACCTCTGTTTGACCACCTGAACATGGTCAACTCCTTTTGTTTGTGGGCCCCCGGTCACTCCCAAGGCCCATTCTTGGAATTTTGCATATGTGGATTGTTTCCGCCTGTTTGGGGCCCAAACGGTGTCCAATCGCCACGAAACTTGGAGGGATACTTCCTGACACTATTTTGAGTGTGTCACAGAAGTCTCACCTCTGTTTGACCACCTGAACATGGTCAACTCCTTTTGTTTGTGAGCCCCCGGTCACTCCCAAGGCCCATTCTTGGAATTTTGCATATGTGGCTTGTTTTCCGCCTGTTCGGGGCCCAAACGGTGTCCAATCGCCACGAAACTTGGAGGGATGCTTCTTGACACTATTTTGAGTGTGTCACAGAAGTTTCAGCTCTGTTTGACAACCTGAACATGGTCAACTCCTTTTGCTTGTGGGCCCCCGGTCACTCCCAAGGCCCATTCTTGGAATTTTGCATATGTGGCTTGTTTCCGCCTGTTCGGGGCCCAAACGGTGTCCAATCGCCACGAAACTTGGAGGGATGCTTCTTGACACTATTTTGAGTGTGTCACAGAAGTTTCAGCTCTGTTTGACCACCTGAACATGGTCAACTCCTTTTGTTTGTGGGCCCCTGGTCACTCCCAAGGCCCATTCTTGGAATTTTGCATATGTGGCTTGTTTCCGCCTGTTCGGGGCCCAAACGGTGTCCAATCGCCATGAAACTTGGAGGGATGCTTCTTGACACTATTTTGAGTGTGTTACAGAAGTTTCAGCTCTGTTTGACCACCTGAACATGGTCAACTCCTTTTGCTTGTGGGCCCCCGGTCACTCCCAAGGCCCATTCTTGGAATTTTGCATATGTGGCTTGTTTTCCGCCTGTTCGGGGCCCAAACGGTGTCCAATCGCCACGAAACTTGGAGGGATGCTTCTTGACACTATTTTGAGTGTGTCACAGAAGTTTCACCTCTGTTTGACCACCTGCACATGGTCAACTCCTTTTGCTTGTGGGCCCCCGGTCACTCCCAAGGTCCATTCTTGGAATTTTGCATATGTGGCTTGTTTCCGCCTGTTCGGGGCCCACACGGTGTCCAATCGCCACGAAACTTGGAGGGATGCTTCTTGACACTATTTTGAGTGTGTCACAAAAGTTTCAGCTCTGTTTGACCACCTGAACATGGTCAACTCCTTTTGCTTGTGGGCCCCCGGTCACTCCCAAGGCCCATTCTTGGAATTTTGCATATGTGGCTTGTTTCCGCCTGTTCGGGGCCCAAACGGTGTCCGATCGCCACGAAACTTGGAGGGATGCTTCTTGACACTATTTTGAGTGTGTCACAGAAGTTTCAGCTCTGTTTGACCACCTAAACATGGTCAACTCCTTTTGCTTGTGGGCCCCCGGTCACTCCCAAGGCCCATTCTTGGAATTTTGCATATGTGGCTTGTTTCCGCCTGTTTGGGGCCCAAACGGTGTCCAATCGCCACGAAACTTAGAGGGATGCTTCTTGACACTATTTTGAGTGTGTCACAGAAGTTTCAGCTCTGTTTGACCACCTGAACATGGTCAACTCCTTTTGTTTGTGGGCCCCTGGTCACTCCCAAGGCCCATTCTTGGAATTTTGCATATGTGGCTTGTTTCCGCCTGTTCGGGGCCCAAACGGTGTCCAATCGCCATGAAACTTGGAGGGATGCTTCTTGACACTATTTTGAGTGTGTTACAGAAGTTTCAGCTCTGTTTGACCACCTGAACATGGTCAACTCCTTTTGCTTGTGGGCCCCCGGTCACTCCCAAGGCCCATTCTTGGAATTTTGCATATGTGGCTTGTTTTCCGCCTGTTCGGGGCCCAAACGGTGTCCAATCGCCACGAAACTTGGAGGGATGCTTCTTGACACTATTTTGAGTGTGTCACAGAAGTTTCACCTCTGTTTGACCACCTGCACATGGTCAACTCCTTTTGCTTGTGGGCCCCCGGTCACTCCCAAGGTCCATTCTTGGAATTTTGCATATGTGGCTTGTTTCCGCCTGTTCGGGGCCCACACGGTGTCCAATCGCCACGAAACTTGGAGGGATGCTTCTTGACACTATTTTGAGTGTGTCACAAAAGTTTCAGCTCTGTTTGACCACCTGAACATGGTCAACTCCTTTTGCTTGTGGGCCCCCGGTCACTCCCAAGGCCCATTTTTGGAATTTTGCATATGTGGCTTGTTTCCGCCTGTTCGGGGCCCAAACGGTGTCCGATCGCCACGAAACTTGGAGGGATGCTTCTTGACACTATTTTGAGTGTGTCACAGAAGTTTCAGCTCTGTTTGACCACCTAAACATGGTCAACTCCTTTTGCTTGTGGGCCCCCGGTCACTCCCAAGGCCCATTCTTGGAATTTTGCATATGTGGCTTGTTTCCGCCTGTTTGGGGCCCAAACGGTGTCCAATCGCCACGAAACTTAGAGGGATGCTTCTTGACACTATTTTGAGTGTGTCACAGAAGTTTCAGCTCTGTTTGACCACCTGAACATGGTCAACTCCTTTTGCTTGTGGGCCCCCGGTCACTCCCAAGGCCCATTCTTGGAATTTTGCATATGTGGCTTGTTTCCGCCTTTTCGGGGCCCAAACGGTGTCCAATCGCCACGAAACTTGGAGGGATGCTTCTTGACACTATTTTGAGTGTGTCACAGAAGTTTCACCTCTGTTTGACCACCTGCACATGGTCAACCTCCCAGTTGACTTTTTATGACAGTGGGCCCTTGTTTCAGCTGTTTGAAGCCCAAATGACCCCGGTTTGATTTGAAACTCGGAGGGACTGACGTCAAGAACATCTTGGAGTAGTCATCCAGATTTCATCAAGTTTGGATTTGAGGAAGTAGGATTTCGAACAGTAACCTATTCATTGCATGCGTTAAGTCACTATTCACTCCACATTGAGATAGTTAGCCTGTTTTCTATCCGAACAGCCTCCCCTTGACTTGAAACTTTGGAAGAATAACTTGGGGCATTCTTTGAGCATTTTTTCCAAATTTTATTTGCTTCGGCCTTCTGGAAGTAAGATCTTAGCCGATGATCCCCAAATTCAGGATTACTGTCCTCTAAGCTGACATGTAATGAAATTTAGGCCAAACAGAGTCTTTTCATTTTGAAAATTTGCAAAGTATCTTCTGAGCATGACTGAAGCTTCGCGTCTAAATTTTCATTAATTTTGGACATCGGGAAGCAGGACTTTGGTTAGTGACCCCCCAGCTTGGGGGAAATTGACTTCAGGCTGACATGCTTGTGGCTTTTGAGTTTGATGATCTCTGTTCGACCCGAAATTTGAACTTCCTCTGAGAGTTCCAGCTACCTTGACCTTCATGGAATGCCGGTTCTCACAGTGATTCCCCATGATCTGCAAATAACCTCTGTAGCCTAAATTAAGCTGGGATGAGGTGTCTTCGCTGCATTATTTGCAATTTTTTATAGATCAACAGTGTGTATTATTAAATTCAATTGATACATTATATTAGTTTCATATACCTCTGTACTTGCTTAACCGTTATGTTAACAGTGCTACCCTTGGTGTTACAAGTATAGAATCAAACCCCAATTCAGTTGTTGATGCGTCCCCAGAGGGTGCCCCAACGGTACCTCAGGGTATAGAAGAATGGAAGGATAACGATGTCTTTTATTAGTCGTCCTACGGAGAACGTCCAGTGTTTTGGTTGGGTGAATCGTTTGTAACTACGGTCTTTTTACTAGAAATATTTAAATTGGACCTTATGTACCAAACGTGCTTAAACTGTGATTTTACTATATGGGAATGTTTAATTAAAATATCTTAAGTACATATATATGTTGGTAAGATAAGCTTTTCTATGGTCTACTCATGATCATTACAAAGGTATTTCACAGGTGCCTGCTTTATGCTGAATTCTAAATTACGTATTGTTGGTCATACCTCACACGTTCCTATGGAATCTTTCTTGACAATTCGTGCATATCTTCTTCTCATGGCACGGATTACTACGGGATTACGTATTCACACCCTGGGGCCCACTCTAATCCCCAATTTTTGGGATCGGGGCGTGACACAGTCATTCAAAATTGTTTCAGATAAGATGGTATTTAACTCCTTCAAGATATAATAGGGATTACGAGGGACCCCTTTATGGATAGAATTACTCCTTGCTTTCCACAAAACCCACCAAGTGATAAGAATTCTGGCCATAAGGCATCGATCGATGGGTTGGGCAAATTGCATATTAGGCTTCATTAATCTTTCCCACCATTCAAGAATATTTGAAAACTCATTATTAGTATGACGATATCCAAGAATGGATCCAAACTAATTAAACCAATCTAACATGATTACAACAGAACATAATATGTATAATAGATTCTTCTTCACTCCCACAAATAAGGCATAAGCCGTCACCTTAATTAAATTTTGAAAAGAAAAGCTTACGAACTGGGATGACCTCCTTTGAACATTTCCATCCAAAAAGGAGAGTTCCTTGAGAAATTGGAATTTTCCAAATTTTCACCAATTAATTTTTGGAGAAAATTATTTCTATTAGTGAGATCCATGCGTTGGATCTTAAAAGCTGATTTAGTAGATAATTCAACATTCTTAGAGAAAGACAAGACCTTCTCTCGATTTAATTTTTGTTGATGAGAGGTTATTTATTGGTCATTTTGGGTATTCGCATTTGATTCTTCATTTTTTTAATGTATTTAAAGAACTACAATTCTTAGAACTCAATTCCAATGTATTTTTCTTTACAAACAAATAGGTCCTACGTACAAGGCAATCCCTCTCCCTCCTACATATGTATTGCTTCATGAGGCGAAAAAGGCTCATAAAATATGAATGAGAGCTGGAAATTAATGCTCATTTGTCTCATCTGGTTTAACATCTAATCCAAACCCAGGGTCGGAAGCTTAAAAATGAGAGTCCAGTGAAGGTATGCTAATTACAAAACATAGATTGAATGATTTAAATGAGAATTATTTATTTATTGGTAACGAAGAACTCATTCATCATCATCACCATCATCATCAAAGCCTTATTCCAACCATATTGGGGTCGGCTACATGAATTATGTTTATCCATTCTATTATATTTTGAGTAATGAAGAACTTATTAAAAAGAGAAAAGATTACACAAGGAAAAGCATAGGGAAAAGGAGGATACAAGAGCATTGGACCCACCCCCTAACCCTTACATACCTATACCCACCCAAGGAGATAACCTCTCAACCCCTTGCTTAGCTAGAACATCAGTCATAGAATTCCCAAATTGAACCTCATGATGGAATGCAATATTAATAGAAGAACAAAACCACTTAATTTCATTAAAAGTGAATTGAAGCTTCCATGGGGAGACCTTCCTATTTAACACCCAACCAACCACATTAGAAGAATCACATTCCACAATGAGAGCTTCACAATAATCCCATAGAAATAGTTGAAGAGCTTCCAAAATAGCCGATACTTCCGCTTCATTAGAGTCCCTAACTCCAATATGCTTAGAGAACAACATCAAGACCTCGCCCTTATAATTGTGGAGCACTCCACCAAAACTTGTCGACCTCGGCTTGCCCCTTGATGTTCCATCTACATTAAATTTTAAGACCCCAATAGGTGGGGGAGACTATGGAATAGATCTCCTCTTCTTGGAAGGACCACACCCAATAGAAGCTTTCCAGTTATTGAGAATATCATTGAGGTTGAAATTAGATAATTATTTTCTATAACCGAAGCCCATTTAGCAATCCTTAAAGAGACCTTCGAAACCAAATCTACCAATGACGATGAAGATCCACTGAAGATTCTATTATTCCTTTTTTTCCAAATAGACCATAAAATAGCAAATAGAGTAACCCTCCATCATATCCTCCCACAACCAACAAAGGAGGCACCCATCCAATACTCCGCCACATCTGCTATATCCTTTAGGTAGTACCAAGCAATACTACACATTCGAAAAAGGATATTCCAAACACTAACAACCACATCACAATGAATAAATAGATTGATCGTCTATTCCTCCTTTCTGCACATTACACAATTATCAAAGATGTTACTAGAAGTCACCTAAGATTGTCTATCGTGGAAACCTTTGTCGCAACAACAAGCCAACAAAAAGCCTCCACCCTAGGAGAAGCTAACCCTATCCAAACGAGGGAAGAAAAGGCTTTAGGAGAGAGGTTCCCCACCAAAGCCATTTAAAAGGATTTTGTCTAGAAGTGGAAAGTTTCCAAATTCAGGAGTCCTTTGTGCCACTACAAAAAAACATATTAGAAAGAAAACTGAACAGCTCCCCATATGAAATCTCCTTTGAAGGATGAAGACTCCTTCTGAAATGAACATCCCACAAAATACTAGCTCCCCTCACCTCAAAGTACTTCAAAATAGAAGACTCCTTATTCACCACCATTCTAAAAAGCTTGGGAAAAAATTTACGTAAAGGCCCCTTTCCAACTCAATCATCTAACCAAAACCTTACACACCTCCCACCCCTCACCACAAAACCCACGCCCTTATACAATAGATCCCCTAATAATTTCATACCACCAATCCTTTCCCTTATGATTTCAAGGAGAGTCCTTATATTATATATCTTCTCTACCGACTACTAACCATATACATACCACCAACCCTTTCCTATACAATTATATCTCTTCTCCTCTCATTCCAATGTTTAAAGGGAGCTTTAATTTTGCAAGATTGTGGGTCTTGATTTAATTGGAGCCATCCACAATAGGTAACTCTTCCTTCTTCTTCCTCTTCTTCTTTTTTTTTCCAACAATTTAATTAAATGTTTCTAACATTAGAGTTAATTTTTTGTTTGTGTAAGTCATGGGATGGAATGGAGTAAGTATGATTTACATTTTTACATGAGACAAATTTAAGCATCGACATATTATTATTATTATTATTATTTTGCTTGGACAACATATTAAGTTTTATGACATATCCGATCTATTGGGGAATGCATGTGTTATGGATACGGCTCACTCGGGCTCATCTTATCCTTTGAGATTTTTAATTTTTTTGCTTATTCTTTGGTATAGGTTTAACATAATTTTAGGGGCTGTCTCCATCAATCTTTCATTTGATCAATAGAATCTTATTTTTTAAGTGATTTCTGTTTTTTTTTTTAATTTGAAAATTTTTTATTGTTTTTTTTTTTTTTTTGAAAAGTTTAAGTGATTTCTTTGTTAAGGGCTCAAACCAGCAGTTGAATAGAAGTGGACCGAACCGTTTGTCAATCAGTTTGACCTCCGATTTCATTTAAAACACTGCTTTCATGTGTTGGGCCATTATTCTTTACCATAATTTGGTAACCTTTTTAATTTCTCAATGGCATCGAAAAAAACCAGGGCTTACTCTGGACTTGAGTTGAGATAGGCCCATTGTCCGACCAACCCAATAAACATGTATTAAGGTACAAGTTAAAACCTGAAGGACAGGATTTGAGTCCAAAGACCATGACCCGCTGAGTTGATTAATATTTTAATAATGACTTATTTCAAATCTCAATGATATTAACAATAGATACAAGAAGAAAAACAAGAACAATATTCATAAAAGTTTTACTTTATAAATTTACTTCATTTACGATATTTATCAGCTACAAGAACAAAACCCATTGAATGAAGTCAGGCCCAAGTTTATCTATACGTCCCATAAATGGAACCTGGACTAGGAGCCTGAACTAAATCAATATAGGGGGGCCCTAATCCATGTCACCCTTATGGTCCTACTGGTATGGCTCACTCAGGCTCATCTTATCTTTTAGATTTTTAATAAATTCGTCTTCTTTGATTTCCTTTCTTTATTTAATAAACAATTACGTATGTGCAAACAATGTTCCTATCCATTTTTATAAATTTATTTTTTTTCTTTATTTTAGTAGTTGTTTATGTAAATCAAGGAATGTACCCACTTCATAAATCGTGGAATGGAGTATGATTTACATGGTACATAAGCTTAAGCTCAACTTAAATATCAACATATTATTATTATTATTATTATTTTGCTTGGACAACGTGTTAAGTTTCAGAATGTATCCAATCTATTGGGGATTAATTTAAATATCAACAATCTTTTTTTATTTGGTTTTACTAATATGATATTTAGTTTTTTAAGTGTGCACTAAAATATTTAAAATGATGAATGTGTAATGAATTTTTTGTTAATATTAATTTAAAATTCTTTCAAATATTAATAAATATTGTTATTTACAAATAATATAATTATTGAACAAGGCCCGGGTTGGACATAGACCTTGAAGCGCTAGTATGTAATAGATACAGCAGCCTATGTACAGGTCAATATTGTCTATAATTGGCTAATGCAAACTTTCATTTAATTTTTTAACTGAAAATGGAATTACACCAAGACAACCGATGCATAGTTGTAGATCAGTTTTCAAGAGTTTGATATGAGATGATTCTGTTAATTGAACACCCATGCTACGAAGCCCAAAAGTGGTATGGTCGAAGTCAGGTCAGGTCCAACCAGCTTAACAATCGGCCTCACTTACAGACTCAAAGATGAACTGAGACCTATAGTGGTCATAAAGGGCGTTGCATGCACATTGCACGTACAAGGTTGAATATTCTTTCACTTTGGCCCTCAAAGGACAAGATTAGCCGGGAATAAGAGCTGTCTGCAGGCCTGGTGAGCCTGTGCCCAAACATGCTGAACTGAATTTGGCTGCACTCTGGTACAGCCAAAATGGCAATGGTTCAGGTATAAAAGGAGACCGCCCCGCTCCTATTAGGGGAGGGTTGGATATTGTTTTTTTATATGGGGTAGGTTTTAATTTTATTGTCTCTCCCCGAATATATAATATTTATATATTTATTACTAAAGTAATACACTAAACTCATATAGTGTACGTGGTTTTAAGCCTTAACATAAGGCTAAAAGAGAAGGTTGCATGTTCAAACTCTATTATATACATTTTCATCAATTTTTATATATTTTAAAAGTTTTAAGTTTTAAATTTAACTTAACCCATTCAAACGAGGCAATTTTAGTATAACAATCAGCAACTCGTCATAGGGCGGGGAGGGTTTAGATGAGATAAATTTAAGATGAGATGGATTTAGATTTACCTCAATTCGTACAAAACCCACTCCATTGCCATCCCTACACCCAGTAGAAAGAGCCATACAAACTAGCTTGCATAGAATAGTGGGATATTGATGGCTTGCCTCTAGTAAAGAAGGGGTCCATGAGCATTGGGAACTCTCTGTGGCTGGCAGCATGGGATAGTTAACAGCCTCAAAAGAGTGGTAGTTAGCTCTAGTTGATGTAAAATTTTACATCTTGGAATTTCAAAGTGAGACGCTGGCTTTTTAAAGTTTGGAATTTAAATGTGACCCATCAGAATCCTGGGCCTCTGACAATCGGGACTCCCCGGGGTGACTTTTCAAGTCGGGCCATATTTCTGACTGCAATGCGTGTACGCATGTGACTCTACATCACCCACGTTCTTGCATAGTGAGTCTTGGCTAAATGACAAATATTCCCCATCAAATAACTGTATGTTTCTGCAACCAACCACATTCCAACTTGTTATCTCATTCTTTCTTTTCTTAATTCTATCAAATGCATATACTTGTTTTGTTTTTTCCCAGTAACCCAGCTGTTGGGCTGGGATACGAGAGACTCGCATCACACATGGAGAGGTGATGAAACTTTACACTTGATGAGACACAATTCACAAATGAGGTAATGAAAACGCACACATACTACGAGACACATAAGTCACACATGAAAGATTATAAAAAATCACCAATGTAACATATGAGAGGTAATAAATACACACTTAATTAAGTATGGTGCATTCTTCTTCTCTTCACAAGTAGGAATAACATATGAATTTGCTTGATTAATTGTCACCTTTCTCTACAGCATAGTGTGCGTAGAATGAGTCGAGCGACTAAACCATCCATATGGCTATATCATTCTATGATTTCTTATCTTTGCATTGGAGCATTTGAAATTCTAAATATTATTCCCGCCAAGTGAGATTTTCATATTCCTAGGGTAGATTTTCAATCCAAAAAGCAAATAAATTTCACATGGTAACATTGTTATTTGGAATGCCACCATAATAAATAAGTTCTTCTTTGGCTTTTGGTATTTGAGAGAGACAACACCTACACTGGCGTAAGAAATTTTAGACAAATAGAAATCATAATAGAAGCATTTCAACTAATTAAACGGGCCCTTAAAACTCTCATTTAATGTGAATTTTTGTTTTAATGGGAGAAATGAACTCAATATTCTAATTACTCTCATAGGAAATCAACTCTCCTATATCAAGGAAAAACAATTCCATTTTTTTCTTAAAAAAACACCAATCTTACCGAACATTTGAATAATGGGATGTACTGAAATCAAAATTGTATTTACAGGTATTATGCAATCTTCTCGTCACAAAAACACACCTCAGTGAAGGAAAAGGCTAAAACATGTCTGCCATCCAACTAATATATGTCATTTGTATTCTTCGTATTCTCAATATTTAATTTTCAGTTGTAAAAGCAAACGAACATCTCATGTCAGCCTTATCAACCTATATATAAATATATTCCTTTTGTTCATGTAAGGCATGTGACTTAGGAGTCAATCTTGTTTTTTTATATTAGCTATTCAAAAAGACCAATTTGCATCAACCAATGTGATAACATAGATAGCTGGCATATAGAGCAGCATGCCAACATCCTTACATTGCTATCTACAAGGTAGGTCGCTGAGATGAACGGTCAGATCTGTGCTTGAGTAGAGTAACGGAATGGAATTTGAATCGTATATCGTAGTTGGTACACGCTTGCTGTGATCGATTGGTATGCACCACATTGACGTGAAATTACATGTGCTCCCAATTTGATTCAACCTTAAAATTGAGTGATTGATTGAGGTGCATGTGAAGCAATGGGACTCCTTTGGATGGTCATATATTTTAGTACTTAGTCGTATGAAGTAAACGCGTTAGAGTGAAGTAAAGAGGCCGTATACGGAAAGAGTATACGGCTGTCCGACACGCCCACGGACGTCACATGTTCTCATGGTCCCCACGCTCAGCCGGTTGTACCATCCGTATTCCGTTCCATTTCAGTTGAAACTCCTCCAAAATGCCCCTTCCCAATGGAAATAACGAACCTGCCACTGCCCTCGGCAGCTGGGCTGTCCCAACAAGATGTCCAAGAGACCCATGTACCAACTGATTAAAATCGAAACTTACCCACTAATTCATAGTTTAAGTTGATCCAATTATTATTTTTGGTGCGGGTTCAAGGTTAACCTTCTTAACGCGAATAGAAAATGGTTTAGGTTTTGAATACAGCCATTCTCACTATTTAACTTGTCAACTTCATTGAATAATTATACCCCCACTTGGGAGACTAATATAAATTGAGTGCCTAATTAAGGGTTCAATGTGATCTTTTTAACTTTCTAATAATGAGACTTGAGTTGGTATTTGGGCTAAATTAATGAATGGGTTGCTTTCATTTTTGAATTTATACTTATGATTGATGATGAGAAGTCTAACTCCAATTTGACTCATGGTCATCCTTACAATTTAGTTTTAGTAAAAAATGAGGTAGTTATTACTTGGTTCTTTAGAATTTGAACTTTGCGTATATCATCTATTTTTCTGTCTATTTGGACTGTCTTTCTACTCTTAACTTTTTTTCTACTTGTGTGGGATTTCTTCCAATTTTTATTGACTTTTTTTCCCGAGTTTGTGGATCTCTCTTGAAGTTGGATTTAAAAAAAAAAAATACCTTAGGGCTTATTCTTTGGGTTGAATTTTTGCCAATAATTTAGGTGGTTGGGGTTTTGGAAATAAGATGTGACATCTTGTCTCAGAGCGTTTACAAATACCTTATTTCATTACAAGTATTTCAAATTTTCACCATTTAAAAAGGCATACACAACCTTTGAAATTTTTAAAATTTCACTTTCTTCGTATTTCATTAAAATTTCTGAATGCTCAAGTGCATGAGAGTATCTAGGAATTCTACTGCATTTAAAAATTCTAAAATTTTTCAGACAAAAATTCTTTGAATTCTTGTAAAGTTTCAAAAATTCAAAGAATTTTTGTCTAAAAAATTTTAGAATTCTCAAATAATGGAATTCTTGGATGCTTCGTACTTAAGCATTTAAAAATTCTAATAAAAGATAAAAGAATGTAGAATTCTTAAATTTTAAAAAGTTATTTAAGACCTATTAGGTATGTGGAATTTTGAAATACTTTTTTTTATGAAATAAAATATTTAAAAATGCTGAAAATAAGATGTCACATCTTATCTTAAAAACTTAATAATTTAAATTTGACAAAAATTTTTATAAAAAAACATGCCCTTAGTCTTGATGGGATAATTTGTTTAGGTTTTATGAATTAGTCACTCACAGTGGTGTTATCGACACCAAACTCAATTGTGGGACAACACATATAAGCCTAATGATGCCCCTATGCCTACAGCATTAAGCCTAGCAAGCCCAAGCATGAACCTTAACTCCTAAACCGAGGTCCAAGGCTAGCCTCGTGAACTTCATGGTTCGTACTGAAGCCAAAACCCAAAGTCCTAAGCGGTCACGACCATCGAACTCTGTGATTCGTGACCCACGTTTCGTCTGGCGCATGACCCAAGATAGTAACAGT
Organism: Sextonia rubra; assembly: GCA_037013555.1. Taxonomy (NCBI): domain Eukaryota; kingdom Viridiplantae; phylum Streptophyta; class Magnoliopsida; order Laurales; family Lauraceae; genus Sextonia; species Sextonia rubra. The sequence continues at coordinate 1,999,322 of JASUAD010000007.1, forward strand.
TCAAATCATCGATAAATGCAGTCACGGGGACAGTAGGCTACCCCTTCTTGGACAAATGAGCCATACATATGGGAATCAGGCTGCTTGCCTTCTTGTCACAAGACAAAGCAGTTAAATAGATAGACATAGAGTACGTCTTGAGGCTACTGATAATACCTAACACAACGATAATTTTTTAGTGACAAGAGAAAAGATAAGCTAAACCTTTTTTTACTTGTGTGGGCCCACCTTTTTACAATCCCACTCATTTACAACCTCTAAATTTCTACATTTATATATTAACACCAGCTCAAATTTCATTCTAATCAAATTGATGTAAATCATTGGATTGATGTTGTATAGTTCTTTTCTTTTCACATAATCAATTATAAAAAAATGAGATTTGGGCTAAGGTACTTTTGAAGAGAGAGAGAAAGAAATGTATTATATGAGTAGTTTTGATCAAATAAATTTTAGCAAACAAGAAAACTAATTTTTACATGTGATTTTACAAAATCAATATAACCACTTTTTGGTAAGGATGGCTGGCACACGTGGAATATAGCTGAATCACAAATCTTTCAATATTAAAAAAAAAGAAGTATGCCCTAATTAGTGGTGTATAGACAGTTAAATTCCATTTGACATTCTTAGCTATTTAATCTAAATTAGTAAGTGAATGGAAAACTTGAAATACAATAGTCTTTTGTACTTCTTTGAAAATTGCTTTAAATTAGATGGGTAGGATATCTAATGAAGCACATTTTTTTATACTTTCCTAGCATAGAGACTCTACCTAATGGACGCGGACAAGCTTCCACTGTCTTAGTGAAACAATCCTTGCCCATATCATGCTTTGGAGCTGATTGAAGGCATCCATGCAAAAACAGAAGCTTGGTCCATTAATCCATTATTTGGGATATAAATTCTCTTTCAAGAAGGTTTGGTTCGCTCTTTGGTCATGTCTGTAAAAAAAAAGGCTTAATGGTGCTGCCCACCATTTGGCAAGGTTAAGTTTCTCAGTGACATAATCCTTCTTTTGCAATAGGGATATTCCCTCTTCGGTGAGAATAAACTTGGTTGATTGTAGCTGCTGTTTTTGGGTCTTTTACTTGGTCTTTTTGTTTGGTTCCCGTCTCCCTCTCATTTTGGTTCTCTCATGTTGTATTTCTTATTTTTGTCTCACCAAAAGAAAAAAAAAATTGCTACCATCTCAACTAACCAATTACATTAGATTCCTCATCATCTAGGGCCATCAAGAAACTCCCTTTTCTTTCAAAACATGACACATGATACACTTTTAAACAATTTCCATTTGGTCAGTCTTGGTTTTTACGACTATTTAAGTTTAAAATGATTCAAATAGATGTTTAGGTACTATAAATCATGTGACAAAGTTTATTTGATTATATCAATTATCTTTATAACCGTTTCACTCTTTTTTCAAATAGGCGCAAAGGGTATTAGTTTAAATAAATGTGAATGTCTTGAAATAGATATAAAATGTCTAAAAGCAAGCAAGACACTTTTTTTACTTTTTTTTTGTTTTTACAAATTTGATGACGATATAAAATTTTCAATATTACAAATTCACCTCCATTATATTCACTATATGAAACTCTGCTTAATTATAAAACTTTTATACTTTGACAAATTTACTTTCTAATTGTATGAAACAACAAATTTTCAAAAAGTCTAGATAAAACAACTCTGTTTCAAACATAAAATAAACAGAAATTTGGATACGTAAAATTTGTCAAACCGGCTTGTAAAAAGAGACGTTTTTATAGTGTCACTTTCTCAGAAAGGAAAAAGAAAAGCTTCGAATTCTTGTACTTTTTTGTAACAAGAGAATCCACTAACTCGCTTATCACTAGAAAAACTTTCGAGATATACACAATTAGCCACAAATCATGTATATTGGGTAAGTTCTTATAAAGGTTAATTTGAGTTGAGGACCTCAAGGTACGTAAATCTAAAATTTTTCCACAACTTGAACATTTTTAATGTGGGCAAACTTTTCTCAAGACCTTGTGCTTTAATATTTGGTATGATTGTTTTTATGTCAATATAGAAAGATGGAAAAGATGTTATTCTTCTTCTTCTTCTTCTTCTTCTTCTTGAGAGAGAGAGTGTAGATCTTAAAAGTTGAGCCTTAGAAATCAAATATGAGAATTCCATTATGCAAACAAATCATAAAAGGTGAGTGCATGTGCAACCAATAAAAGGTAACGAGGAAGAGGCTTATCTCTTTTATCTCCCAAGTGAGATAAGGTTCAACGCTTCATTCCCCACCACAAAAACAACAGACCAATAACAATGGTCTCAACAAATCCAACAATTATTACATACATAATGAGATAAACCCCACAGCAAAGACCACTTCCCCACTTTAAACTCACCACAGCACTCCATCATCAACTCATATCAAATCTAATAACAACTCTTTGATAAAATTTCAATCTAGACTCAAAAAATAAGAAAAAACACTCATTTTCATAATAAAAAAACAAAATCATGCCATGCCACGTGGCCTACTTTTGGGAATCAGCTGTTTGGGGATCCGATTCGGATTTCGGATCCCCAACAGTTTGATACGAAAAACAACCCATCGACAACCGAATCTCCGTGTCCTTTTCTCCACATGCCATGGCATTCCCGTAATACTAACCTAATCTAGGGGCAATGTAGAAACCCGAGATTGGCGCGGAGTCCCTGTCACAGCGGCCGGTGTCTCCCCTTAGATGCAGTTCGACGCATGTTCGCGGCGACAAACCGCCATCGCCACCGAGCGAAACTCCTCCTCCTCCTCCTCCTCCTCCTCCTCCTTCTCCTCGTCTCGCTTAAAGCCCTAGAAATCCGAATCTCCTTTCGGACCGAAATCTCTGCAAAGGCTTCCAACCGAGCCGATATATTTCGGCGAAATTCGAGGGGTTTGATGCCGAAATGCTGCTTCGTTTGTTCTGACGCAGCGATTCAAAGCAGGTGGTCCTTGTCACGATCTCGCACAAATGCAGGCGCATTGGAGAAGATCACATGAGCGGTGAAGGCGGGCTTGTTTGGGGTAGACACATTGCGCAGATTGATGGTTTTGGAGTGGCTCGCGATCTGGACACATGAAGTCGTTCCACTGCTTCAAGCAGATCCCAGTCCCCGGGCTGTCGGAGAGGCGGCTCTCGCTCGGCGAGTACCGGCGGGCCGTGTCGTGGTCCAAGTACCTGGTGTCGTCCGGCGGCGAGATCAAGGGCGAGGGCGAGGAGGAGTGGAGCGCGGACATGTCGCAGCTGCTGATAGGGCGGAGGTTCGCGGCGGGGCGGCACAGCCGGATCTACCGAGGGATTTACAAGCAGAGAGACGTGGCGATCAAGATCGTGAGCCAGCCGGAGGAGGACGCGGGCCTGGCGGCGTCGCTGGAGAAGCAGTTCGCTTCGGAGGTGGCTCTGTTGTTTCGGCTCAAGCATCGGAATATCATCTCTGTGAGCTCTGTTTCTCTGAGATTCACTCGTTGTTGGCTTTTGAAATGTGGGGTGCCAATTGAATCGTGTTTGCTTTAGTCATTCTTTGATTTTGTGGAGACTCTTTAGAGAGGGATCACGCTGCAACTTTTTCATTTTGATCATTCTTCTTGCCTGCATCAGCTATTTCATTTTATCAGTTGAACCGGAAACTATGGGTTATGGGGAGATGTTCTAGAAGAGTTTTTTTTCTCTACAGTTAGACAAAAGTGGGAAGAATTAGATGCACACTATTACCTTCCATATTTTAGGAGATCATCATCGTCATCAAAGCCTTATTCCAACCATCTTGGGGTCGGGATCGGGATCGGCTACATGAATTCTGTTTCTCCGTTTCATTTTATTTTGAGCCAAAATATTTTAGAAGATACAAGGTAAAAAATAAAATAGATACCTGAAATTTTAGTTGTATCATATTAGAATTGAGCTGACGTTCTGGAAATGATTCTTTGCCTTCCCTAGACTCCATCTATAACCATATTCAAGCTGAATAAATTTGGAATTTTGATTCTAGACTTACTCTAGATGCTAGTATATTACCAAAAGTAATGATGGGATGGGATTGTTTATACCTAGAATCACCAGAAGCTCGACCTGATAGTGAACAACAAAACAATGTCTGTCAAAGGGTCTTGATAGCCCCCTTCACATGTGGGGCTACGCATGTGGATAGAAACACGCCAAATGATCAACATGGACAGAAACACGTCCCGAGGCGATTCGAACACATGAACCCCCGCTCTGATATCATGTTAATAACTAGAATCACCAAAAGCTCGAGTTGATAGTGAACGACAGAACAATGTATCTCAAAGGGCCCTAATAGGGATGAGTATCTTAACTGCCAAATTAGACAAACTGAAGTTTTCACACAGTCAAAAAAGGACTTAGTGAGGAGACTTGTTGTGATTCAAGCGGCATATTGGTCTGAAGCCACAAACAACCAGTGCTCATATTGCAACAATTGATAGGGAGGCCGCCACTATCGCTGTCTTCTTCTGATTGTACTTACAGCCAAGGCCAAGAGACAATGCTTAGCTACTAGTTGTCTGCAATCAAAGTTTCCCTAAGTCTCACGTCCTTTACTGAATAGCTAGGCACATCTGCATCTGTGAAAGTCATGTGTCTTATATCATATGCCACCATCCACTTCTTGGCTCATTGATTCAACCATCCATAATTAGGAATTGAAGAATTATTCGAAAATGGTTTGACATTCTCTTCGTGTGTCATCATGACCCGCTTTCATCAGATGGAGCTTTTCTAACTGAGAGGGAAGCGAGGTATCTGTGCCTCGTTTTCTTTTTATTTTCCAAGCTATGCCTCTGTGGAATTCATCCTGCACCAATTGGTTGGTGTGTTTAATTAAGTCCCCATCACTGCTGCAGAGTTTTATCGGTTATTGGAGTAGGCAATAATGTTTCTTAGAAGTTGGATGCATAGTGGTTTCTTTTAAGTGAATCAAATTTTCTGCACTCAGGAACCTTTTTGCATTACTAAAAGACCTTTTATGGTGTCATATTTCGATCTGCTGACTCGCATTCATCTTTCTGCGATGGTAACCAAATGTACATTTTCTTTTGTTGTAGCAAAAAGGGAAATCTGCATTATTGCCGAACTTTTAAAGAAATTCACTATGAAGGCATCAAATATTCAAATTATAACAACTGCTACTACTACAATGCCACTGCTGCTGCTGTTTTTATTTTGAAAAGTGTGAATGCGTCAATATGTAATTCATGGAACTATTGTGTTTCACTTTGCAATCTTTGTTAATGTTATTTACCAATTGAGCTCATTAATGAATCTCCATTATTTTACTGAAATGCTTGTGCTCTGCTTCTAAATTGTAGTTCATTGCAGCATGCAAGAAGCCTCCAGTGTTCTGCATCATCACCGAGTATTTGGCAGGAGGCTCACTGAGGCAATTCCTCCATAAACAAGAGCCAAATTCCCTTCCGCTTGATCTGGTTTTGAAATTGGCTCTCGATATAGCACGTGGAATGCAATATCTTCATTCACAAGGTATACTCCACAGGGATCTTAAATCTGAAAATCTTCTCCTTAGGGAAGACATGTGTGTCAAGGTAGCAGACTTTGGAATCTCATGCTTAGAATCTCAGTGTGGAAGTGGGAAGGGATTCACAGGCACTTACCGTTGGATGGCACCAGAAATGATCAAGGAAAAACATCATACTAGGAAAGTCGATGTGTACAGCTTTGGTATCGTCCTTTGGGAGCTCTTAACAGCACTAACACCATTCCATGACATGACTCCAGAACAGGCTGCTTTTGCAGTCTCCCAGAAGGTATGGTCATAGCGCTAGTTGATAGAATCTGATTTGTCTAAAAAAAAGAGATCTTCTGCTACAATTCTGCACATCATTATCATCATCACTGCAGCCATATCCCTTTTGTAAGTGTGGGCTTCATGAGTTTTACATTTCTTCTCAACCTTATTTGAAAGTTGTGGCCATGTTTTCTGTAACTCCACAATCCATGATGCCCTTCCCAGATACGGCATGGATATGATAAGGACACGCCATAGACATGGCAGAGACATGGATTTTACATGTAAAAAGTGAAGTATCGGATATGATAAGATATGATATGTTCTCCATTTTGAGGTATCCATGCATCCTAGTCCACAATCTATCGTCTTTCCTCATTTCTCCGTTAGAAGTCTTTATCAATCTCCTCTTTCCCTATTTTCTTGAACTTGTAACCTTCACTACATCGTATAGGGCTTTTTTCCTGATATTTCCCCATATTTTAGTATATGCTCCAGTTGATGGTCCTTTGGAGCTTTTATCATCATATATTCCATTAGAGGTACCTCTCATGGAATGCATGAGATATAACTTTTTCCCACCACATGGGACCCCCTATGACAAATCCAACCTCCTCACCCTCCAAACATCCCTCACCCTAATTTGACATCAATTTGAATTACAGTTTTCTTCAATCTTATAAAAGATGCAACTTCAGGAACCATTGAACTTTAAGGCCCCTAAATCAATGGTTTTGATGAACTGATTGAGATGATCTTTGACCAAAATGATATCCATAACGAGACCTTTCTATCACACTAGCCTTCCTTGATTAGCATTCATCCAACTGGGCCTCCATAGAGGGCTTAGTGTAGTGAAGATAATTAATTTGGGCTTAGTGTAGCGAAGATTTTTAACTCATTGCCATTGCATGCTCTCTCTCTCTCTCTCTCTTTCTCTCTCTCTCTCTCTGTGACCATCTTATGCAACAATAGTAACATCCATTGTGAAACTGAGAGCCTGCGCTGTGATTTCTCCACTATCAAGTTTCCAACTTTTTTTCTTTTTCTTTTTCGTTTTTTCTAATTTCCTTTTAACTGATCCATTACAAACACATGGAAAGGATGATTCTGATGTCTGTATTTGTGCACATGGAAGACAACATTTAAAAGATGCTCTCATGCCTGTGCATATTCTCTTTCCCTTTTGGTGACACAAGATGAAGACTCAACATTGCTGACTAGATGATGTCCGATAACCTCTTAGTAAACCTTCATTTTTCATTTCATTATCAGGTTTCCGTTCTGACTGTTTATAATGAGAATGAGTTCCCTTGGAGCAACTCTGAAAGAAATTAACCTTCACTTCTCAAATAGCTGAACAGCAGCTTAAGGGTTTCATTTCAGTATCATGTTATCATTTTATTTCTTACATGGTGCCGAAAATATGAAACCTCTCTCATTTATAAAAAATGAATGTCAAAACAATCCAAGATGCAAGTGAAGGAGCTGTGTCTTTTACAAAAATTTGAGCATCATGACTGATGTACATTGGAATGAAGCAGCATTCCATGCCTGAGTGAAACATGTTTCTTGCTAACTTTAGTCTTCTACAACCGGAAGTTTTTTAGCTACACGCTCTGAAAAAACAGAATTCATGTAGCCGACCCTAACATGGTTGGGATAAGGCTTTGATAATGATGATGACGACGCTCTGAAAAAACAGTGCATTACTGTTGCTTGACTTCTGATTGACCTTGGTGAATGTATGTTACATTAGCTTTCTCCAATGATTTCATGCCCATGTTATTACATTGATTTTCAACTCTTGACTAAAATCTTTCCCTTCGATTGCATCTGAAGAAGAATGATTAATGTAGGTAGTCTTTTTGTATATGTGATTGAATCTTAAAGAAACACGATTAATGTGATACTGAAATGTAGTTTTTTTTTTGCTGGAAAGATACTGAAATGTAGTTGCATGGTTGAAGATTACTCAACGTCATTTACTACTGTTTAGTCCAAGGGTGTCACCTACTTTTTTTACCGGGTGATTTTATTCTTTAGTTTTCACAGCATAATTCTCCTTGCGGTTCTCCATTATCATTGTTTTCTCATGTCTTACCATCAGCTGTGTTTTTTTTTTTTTTTGGCAGAATGCTAGACCACCATTGCCAACTACTTGCCCTTTGGCGTTCAGCCATCTCATTAATCAATGCTGGTCAACTAACCCAGATAAGCGACCACAGTTTGACGAGATTGTTTCCATTCTTGAAAATTATACAGATTCTCTTGAACAAGATCCTGCATTTTTCTCATATTACAAGCCTGTCCAACAGCAATCTCTTCTCGGGTGTTTTCCAAGGTGTATGGCTGTTCGGAAGTCTGCGTCTTTGAAAGCCTAGCATCCTTCTCTGCATTATGTAGTATGTAATGTGTACCATTAACCTTTTTATTTTTCTCCTAGGTTTGTGTGTCCATTAAAATGTTTCTGTGATATGTCTTGTAGGTGCTTATATGGGATGAAAAAGAGGTCTCTGTATTGGCTTGTCAAAATAACTTTTTCAGTAATTTTGGCTTTATATCCAGCCAATACTGGGCTTCATTAAGTTAGTTTGTTGACAACTACATCTTGGATCGATAACTTTGTATCTATCACATTTGTATCATTGTTCTGGGCCAATAGATGTATCAGTGCTCCTATTAAAAAAGTCACTTATTTTATGTATGTGAAAACATTTGTTATCAATCTATAAAGTTAATTTTTTTTAGGAAAAAACAGTCATTTCATGTAGAAAAAAATCTTATTGAGGTAAAAACCACTCATTTGTTTTTCTGCTATCATATTTGCCGATTATTGATTCAGGATAATATGGGGAAACATTTCATATGCCTACTCCCTACAAAATATCCTGCATATTATTGTGTATTCCATGTCTAAACTCCTAAGAAATTATTCCTAGGAGTTGATACGTGTGGTGGATTGGATTTCTCATGAGTCTGCATTCATGTACTGTTCTTCTCCATCTAAATCTTTCTGCATCCAAGTGGTATCCACTTGGGAATTGTGTACATTCCTCATTCCTCATTATGCATCTAATTGTCATCCTTGCCTACCAAACCTTATCTTTACACTTGATGTTTTTTTGAAGGTAATAAAAGTTCTCTACCAACATGTAAAAGGTTTGCCAACCTGTAGCATTCTTCAAATTTCAAACCCTTACCAAGGGGTTCGCTGTGTCCTCTTAAGTCATCTCCTATTTTCAGTCCTTCTATGAGAATATTTGTCTTTCAATCCAAAGTCTGAAGCCCTCCGTATCAATTCTCATCATGATCATGATCCTCTAAAGTTTTCAATCGGAGTTTCTTATCGGTCTTTTTTCTCTCCCTTTCTTATCTTTCTTCTGTCTTCGTCGATATGATTGACAAAGGTAAATGCTATATGTCATGGTAGAAGGTATGTGATTGATTAGTTCTTTGCTTTGATTTAATTTAGATACATATTTGTTTTTTTTCATGTTTAATTCAGTTATATTATCATGTCTTTATAACTTTTTAGAAATAATACCATATCTTTGTCGCATTTGTCAAACGAACCAAAGACTAACGACTATACATGCAATTATCTTAAACAGTGATGGTTCAGTTCCACTGTTAACAGCAATCCATGTTTGGTGATTGAGATCTGACGAAGTACAAATGTAGCATGTAATTGTTTCGCCAACAATTTTTTGCATCATGGTAGATCCAAGATTGGTGACTCAAAGCACAGATAAAAAGCTGAAAGCCGTCGAAATTTCATTTCCATTTAGGATGTTTTTGGAAGTGGGATAAATTTTTCGTAGGATTAGATAACTAAACCCATCGAAGCCCATCCAATAGTATTATTGCATGGGATAGGACTTCATTTATCCTAAAGATGAATCTAATCCGATGTTTGATTTCGTCCGGATAAATGAGGGACAAGGAACAAAAGACCTAAACAATATAATCCCCCCCACCCCACTCAAAACTAACCCAAATTATCTTACCTCCCAAGTGGGATTATTTAAGTTGGAATACTATGTATTAATTCATTGTAGCATCGGGACTAAGATAGTATAATGCCGGCACCAAAAATGCAAGCAAACAAGGGAAAAGTGAGACATGATGTAAAAAGTTGCTTCTTCCCCCTATATCTGTAAAAATCCATTCACTGAGCTGTGGAAATTTCATTTGCACAATGTATCTGATGATGGGAAACTTCATTTACACGACATGAGGATGCAACCTGATTTGCCATTGGATTGGAATTGACTGAGTGCAAGATATTCATGGATTCACGTTTTTAAATTCCCGACTTGAGGCTATCCGGTTGATTTGGGAGGTGCATGTGCATCCCTCCACAAGCTCATTTTCCCATCCGATGCAAAGTCATAAGGCTCTTACAGCACATTCAGCAGGAGAATGGACACTTTAGCAGGCAGCAGAAATGTATATTTCACCAAACTTTTAAGGCTATCAGTTTGTCAGGTTCAGGCTGGACTCACTATCTCCAGGCCTGTGTCTATCTAAAATTCAGAGGTCTTGAGTCCAGGTCCAGCTACAACATAGACCCTAAAGCTGGGACCCAAGACTGGCATTTGGGAAATGGGCCTGCCTGAGTCTGCCCTTTTGATCCAAATCCAAAATTTAGGACGTAGGATAATTTTGTAGGTACATAATATATGCTAGAAAATCATCAAAGATCTCTTTTCCTTATAATGTATATTTATTTCCCATTAATATTATTTAATTGGGTTTGTGGGCTTTTAAATGTAAAGACGCCTAGTAAGAGTCCAATGGGCTTGTGATCCTAATGCCAAATCCGCCAGTTAAAAAGACCCTAAACATCTCAGCCCGTCGGAACCAGAAGCATGTCCCGGTTTCCTTACACATTCGGATCTAGATCAGACCTGGGTTGGATTCAGGCCCATAGGCTTCCTAATTCAAAACTTACCTGATGAACTGAATATGATAGATAAGAGGGTGGGATTAGAAACACCTGCAGCCACAACTACATAATATGACATTTTTGTGATAGTATCACAATATATTGAAAATTTTACCAAACAATGAGAATATGGTGAGAAAAACATCATAAAAGTAGGGGAAAATAGGAGAATGTATAAAAATAATGGTGCTCTATATTTATTTATTTAGAAATTTATTTATTTTCTCACAACATTTTCTCAATAATATCCTGAGAAAACCCCATGTTTGAAAGCACCCCAGTACTTGCTCCAGATAATAAGTTCTTAAAAATGATATTTGTGACAATACTAATACCTACCCACATAAATTTTTAAGCAACTGACACAGAAGTGGGGTTTGCTCTACCATCTCCTTCCAGTGAAATGCTGATCTTCCACCAAGTAGTGAAATGCTGATCTTCCACCAACTTGGCAATGGCACCTTTGTTATCATTTTACTTCTAAGAAAAGAATACTCTCCTCAGGATAAATCTGCAGTGGTGTCTAGAATATAGAACAAGCTCTTGTTTTAAGGCATGGTCTGAGAATAGTCTCAGATGCCATTTTTTTCCACGGTGGCCCGGAGACATCTCTTTTTTTCTTTTTCACAGAGTGGCCGGCCCTTGGAATGGATATTTTATGGTTCCACCACTGCTTACAAGATCATTAAACTCTAGGGACTCTTCTTTGATTAGTGCAAGCCCTTTTACACTCTAATCCCTCTGTGATTTGGCACTAGACCTAATTTCACTCTTATCAAACCTTTATTTACCATTGGGTTGGATTTTAAAGAAACCTATCGTTAAAAGACCGCATAACTTTAACGGTAGCAAATCAATGGCTAGGATGATCTGACAAGTCTTTTTTTTTTTTTGGACCCTTATCCACAGAGAGACCTTTTCATATACCCCACCTCCACTAATTAGAAAGGCTTTAAGTGGGCCCCACAAGATGTACTAAGTTGAAGCAATTTGTAATCTACTTGTGGGAGAAACATTTTACATTCCCCTTTTCCAATATTATTCCAATAAAATAAATTTAAAATTGTCCATATATCTCTCTCTCTGATATTATTGTGAAAACACTACTTACATAATCCACTATTACTCTGGCGTTGGTTTGTTGGCATAAGCTGTTGGGTTTGCTTCCGGCATTATATTTATCATTTGCACCTTCAGATTTATTTAGTGCATCTGTGTTGCAGGGTTGTGTGTGGGCTTAAGAAATTGGTCTTATTAGATCAAAAACCATGGGGATACCAATGTTAAAAAATCAAAAGCCTCCAACATTACTGTGATTATATACAACATTGGATGAAACATTGAAATCGGTAATGCTAGATCAAGGGGAAGGCCGAAACAACAAACTTGGCACAAAGGCTTATCATGGTGTTTTCCAACCTAATTAGAAGTCTAAAGATCAGTGTTAAAGCCTTGAGCTTGTAGCCAGAGTCATGTTACCAATTAAAAAAAAGTCCAAACATTGAAGTATATGAGGACTCTGCTGGTTTTGATTTGCCTTGGCCAATTAAGGCAAAGTGTCATTTAAGGCATTTTCTCGCTATAGAAGAGGGGCCATACTCTCGTTAGATTGATTATTCATTGATATACATAAGATTTTACTAGTACTGGTTTGCCTAAACCAATTGTCTAATCACCTCTTATTGAAAGAAAAAGATACAATTATTATTATGAGTTATGGCAACAATAATGATCATAACAAATTATTATCATGCCTTTAGCTTTTGGCATGGACCCTTCCTCCCCTAAATGATACTGACAAACAAAAAAAAATAGATGCTTATTCCTGTCTTGCTTCCCTCAGACAAGAGCTTATCTAAAATTATAACGACAGAATTTGGCCAATCTCTCTCTCTCTCTCTCACTATATTTTGGCAATACTATTTTTCTCTCTCTTCTGGTTTGGCACTTAACACACTAGAGAAAATATCTCTTATTTGTAGTTTCTATTTGTATTCTCTCTCTCTCTCTCATTATCTTTTGGCAATAGTCTTTTTCTCTCTCTTCTGGTTTGGCACTAGACACAATTGAGAAAATATCTCTTATTTGTAGTTTCTATTTGTATTCTTTGTTTGGAAGTTCTTCAAAAGTGGAAATTCATCCCCATATGGCTGCTTTATGATTCCCATCCTGCAAAAAGTTGCACTGATTGGGAGAATCTGATGGGACCACTAGCCATCTAAAATTGATGGTGAAAATCTAAGGTGAAGGCCTAGGGCTGCATCTGGGCCCTTGCACATGTGCTAAATGATACCAAAGGTTTGGCTAACAAATACTAAATATTACCTACCAAAAAGTTGATATATGAATTAAGGATTGGTTGTGAGTTTTTAGCAAACATTTAGAAGTTCCTCCAATATCTTCAAATGCCAAATTTATGCGGAGAATTTCAAATGCTAGGAATGAGAAATGGCATTTACAGCTTTTTAAAATCTCGCAATTCTAGAACAAATGTTATTTTTATAAGTATGAATCTTTTGTGGTAAATCAAATACATGACTATTTGAAGACATCGTTTTCTCAATATGAGTTACTTATTACTTGGGAAATTTTTTCCGGTGAGTAGATTGCAAGTTCATTCCATGTCTATGTGACTCACTTGGGCCCACCTTTGATTAGTATATTGGCATCCCTTCCCACTTTTTTTTGTCTTTTTTTTGCTGATGGAGGGTGTCCTAGCCCTTTGGACCAAACTAGTCCCATCGGGCCCAAGGAGAGCTGAGTAAATTCCTTATGGCCTCAGTGTGATAGCATAGCTCGAAGCTATAATCTCCGAGAGTAAACTGTAGTCCTAGGACAATAAAGCTGTGACTTACGTGAGGCCACCTTTGATTACTGTACTAGTATCCCTTCCCACTCAATATCCCTGAATAAACTGGCAACAGAACACAATTTGAAACTCATCTAACAATTTCTTCCAACAAGATTTTTCTAATGGAGTTAACATTTACTTTTAGCCGACCATTTTCCATGATAATCTCTCAATCCGGGCCCTTACCCCCATTATTTATTGTAACATAAGCTATTCAATTTTAATTTTAATTTCTATCTTTCAATGTTGACTCCCACCACCGCAATAACAACTTATTATTTTATGTTATTACAATCATGGCTTAAGACGTGCGATGACAGAGTTCAAGGCTTTCTGCATGTGTGTGATCACATCGACAACGGATCTTAACAGATAGATGGGAGATCTTGAAAGGTTCAAAAATATTCAAATACTATAGGATTGTATTTGAGTAGTGTGTATTGATTTAAGGCTTTCTTGCAAATTACAGAATTGTATAAAGTTATCTAGAGTGTTTTAAAATATTATACGATATAGGATTCGTGTAGAAATTTGTAGCGTAGGTTCTGAAATGTTCTCATTTGCTGAATGAGTAACATGTGGCTTAATGTTACCATTCATTCTATCAGAACAAATAGGGGTCTTGGTACCCATTTATAACCAAGGGTGAGGAGTCTAGAGATCTTTATCAACTCAAGTGGATTTTAAAGTTTATAGTTTCTCATTACAAGCTATTTTGAAAGAAGACACATCTATTCAAGTTTAGAAGAAATAAAAATAATTTTTAAGTGAATGAAGATGAAATATCTTCCGATCAAAGCATTTCTATTTATAGGTTTGTTTTCTTTATTAAACCCTTGAATCTGATTACATCTTTTATTTCATTTTTTTATACTAAAGTAGTGACAGATTTTTTATGGTAATTTATATTTATGCATCTAAGCCCATGGAGCATATTGCATATGAACAATTATATGCGCTCTACTCTTAGGTTTTCCAATAGATTGATATAATTACTCGAGTACAATCCTATAATTTATTGTACTTTGCAATGAGGAAAAGCAATTAATTCGTGTCATCAATTAGATTTAGGCAATGGTTAATACTGAGCTCGTATGACTATAATCTAAAATATAAAATATACTGAAACATTATTCTTGCTACCTTTTATTTTTATTCTATTTGTTTTTATTTACATTAAAAAAATCAACGGCTATTAAGTAGAATGATGGCCAATAAAAAAATAAAAGCGGAAGAAAAAAAAAGCACATTAGAGAGTATAGGGGTAGTATTAGTTGGTGATAAATTAAAAGAGGCTCATTTAAGATGGTCTTGACATGTTCAATATAGGCCAATAACAACACACTACTGAGAAGAAAAATTTCTATAGTCCCTCAAGAAAACGGATTAAGGTGAAGAGAACATGAATGAAAGTGATAAAGAATAACTCTAAAAAAGCGTAACTCATATGGGAAATGGAGAAATATAATTCAAGTAGTTAACCTTAACAAAGGTTTTTTTTCTTAATTGAAGCTAACGTTAATATAGTTGAAATAACGTTTTGATAATGATGATGATTATAACAACTATATCAAAAAACGCCTTAAAAGCAACTTAAGAATAAAGATTTTGCATTTTTACTTTTTGAACTTTATTTAAATATTCATTTTTTCACCTTCGAAACTTTATTTAAAAATTTATTTTTTTTGATAAAAAACAAGCACAAAGAAATTAAGACATCATTCGGGGACCAATGTATTGGCTTATTAAAAAGGGTTTCGGCTTTCGCTGAGATTGCTCCCTGGATATGTTTATCTTTGGAATTTATGGGCGAGAAAGGGCCAGAAAAACTTTCTGTAAATCATCCAACCCATACGTGTCCAAATTAATATTCCCCTTTAGCTAGATATGTTTGGCTAATTAAGTTGAACCCTTGAACATACAAAGGATAGGCTCAACCAGCCATCAAACCAAAATTTAGGCTCAGACCAAGCCCATGGGGTTAAAATCAGAGGACAAAGTTTGGCCTAACGATAGATGGCCTCTGTTGGAGTGGCCCATCGGCAGCTCTAGCTTGCATCCATGAGACCTTGCTCCAGGTATGGTAGCCCATGGTGTGCCTGGTCAAGTAATTCATGGCTTGAGCTGACCCTTTTTTATTTTAGGTTAGATTTAAGTTACCATCTCTAATGCAAATTCTAAATTGGTTGAGTTCAGTAGTGTCCACTATTGCTATTTTTCCTACTAATGGGACCCCACGTGCAATTTACACTATGACTTGCTAACCCAACTCCAGCCGTTCCTGTTAAGGTTCCACGATCCCATTAATAATGAATTAAGCTTGGGTTCAGCTCATACATATTACCCTCATGCTTAACCCTAACCAAATATATTTCATTTACTAATATTCTAGTTATTGCCACAAATGAATTCACCACAGTTTCATACATGATACAATCATAACCTATCAAGATATATATTGTAGCAAAGAGAATTAAAAAAAAGAAAGAGAGATTTTTTGTGTAAAAAAAAACATTTTAACCTCCCTGGATATTATTTAAATAGTTTCAAATTTTGGCAGTTTACTAGTGAAATCATTGAGAAAATATTGTGGAAAATTTTTTTTGCTAAATAATAAAAAATAAATGATATCATTTTATATACACTTTTATTTTTTTTTTTATAAAAATTTCATTATGGGTGATAACTTTGATATTGTTTTGAACACCATTTAAGACATTAACAGAAAGCTTTTAAAATATTTGCCCCTATTTGTGACAATGCAGGTTTCTAAGTATCCTTTTCTTGTATTTTATTATTACTCAAAGATCTCTTCTTGTTGTCCTGATGAGATATTTGAAGATTGTGTCAAAATAGGCAGAATTTAGAGTTGGGTCAGCCTTCTTTGTCATAGATCTCGGAGAAAAGGACTCACACCGACCGATGGGCATTTGTGGTATTTTAAGCCAATCTTTATGCTTTTAATGCTTCTTTCTTAACAACGAGGTGTCTCAACTTTCAAATCTGCAACAACAAGCCACCTGAGGACATATGGGAACTAGGAAGTCCTGTTTTGATGTTTTTTTTTTTAAAGTTTCAAAATGACAAATATAGCCTCATCAAGGGCATATTGCCCTCCTAATCTGTCTTTCTAATAACTAAACCTCATGAGGACTGGACCAAGATTATTTTTTTACCTTGTGAAGTGGACTAGCTTGCTGCCAGTCCCATCAGGAGCATTTTCGGTCTTCAATTTTTGGAAATGCTCCAACTTTTTGCTCTTCATTGACAACAAAAGTGTCTGCATCAAATATAAAAAATAATAATAATAAAATTATTAGGGAAAAACAAAACACTTTCCCCTTCCTTTTATGTGAAAATTGCGTGACACAAATATTTCCTTCAGCTGGTGCGAGGAGGTTTTGCAGTCTGATTTTCCTCAATATAGAATGTTTTTAACTGTCTATGAGAGGGGTAAAAATAAAGAATTCTTCTTTTTGATGAAAAGAAAATTTTCTATAGCGTAGAATCGTCTTGTTTCATAAACTCACCAATTAAATTGCTAATAGAATTCTTTGGGTTTTTTAGATAATTCAACCTGACAACTAGTGCGAACTCTACCTATTTATTAATTGGACAAATTGCCCCTTTGACTCTCTATGGTTTTGGATTGGCATTTTTATTTTCTCCCAGAAATACTTATGCACTTATACATAAATTATCCAAATCTTGAACCAATAGAGCCACAACCCGGGATCAATCCTTGGTTATTTATGTGAAAAGAAAAATGCCTCACCTATTTCATTCAATTGAATGGATTCTGCTTTTTAAACTAGTTTAATTAAATAAAAGTCTCCTCTCCCATTCATGTTCAGAATTTATATACAGCCACAAACTAAATTCATTGTGGATGTAACCCATCTTAAAAATCTCATTGATAGACAAATCTGAACCATCTGTTCTCTACCATAAAATATTAGTTAGTTTAAGGAAGTTTTCTTAATTTCTTCATTATTTTTCTATTACTAAATTATTGTTGTATGTTCTAGGAGAGATCATTAAAGTATTCTTCTTTATTTTTCTGAAGCATTGTTCACTTGCAGCAGTTCTTTATCCTTCTAAATTTTGTAGTTTTCCTTTTTATATTATTTTTTTTGTGGATGACATTTAGCATTTACATTTTTTTAGCCATTAGATTAAGGAGGAAAATTTTCTAAACTTTACAAATAGTATTAGTTTCTTTAAGAATAAAATAAAGCACATGCTATTGTGGTAGTACAAACCATTCCAGTCTGTGAACTCATCACTTTTTGGTGAAACACGTTCGGATGCTGTCAGCCCTTCCTTTTGAAATAGCCCTGTAAAGGGGAAAGCATGGGCTATTGTGCTTAATCTACACAAAACCACTACCACCGGTCTGTCCTCTTTGGTGGAGCATATCTCCCTTTAATCAACCCCTAAAAGGAGAAATCATATCTACTCCTTTGATCAACCCTTCAAAAGAGAAATCATGTCTAGTCTCTCTAGCTCTCTAGCGTGGGAAAGAGATTCTCTGAGGCAATTGCAACAATCCATCATGAAGCCCACATTTGAAATACTGCCCTTTTGAATATCATAATCCCATCTTATTCTTTAAATAAAGTCATGTTTGGTGATTAAGTCCTCGCGAATTGTTTTTCCACGCAAGCATAGATTTCCAAAGATTTGGGTGATGGAAATCCCCTTTTCTGTTTTTTAAAGGATTTTCAAGTCCCACCTCTCCCTATGGGGTCTAAAAACCCTCCTTTCGCATATTTATGCATCAATGTCAAATTTTCTTAGCAATATACATCGCTATCAATATCAAATTCTTAGTTAAATAAGGAATCCCTATTTTATTCTCGTGCAGGGAAGAATTATAAAATTCTTAGCTCGTCATTTATTACCAAACATTTCCTAAACTAAAGTTATCTAAGAAACCCACTCTAAGATCCATTAGTATTATGCATGATTAATTTAACAGTGACGATAAATTCTGGATTGAAATAAAATTAATTTAAGGAGGAGAAATAAATGAGTGTATAAACTTGGGTGATTTGGATTTGGAATGTGGGCCCCAATTATGGATCTAAAATGATGCCCTCATTGAATCTCATGAATGCTCCACTCTTATATACAATTAATCCCATGACCTCTCCCTTTAATTGACCCATGAAGAGGAGCAATCATATATCCATCTACTCAAACCTATACCCCCTAATTATCCCTTAACCAATCATCATCATTAAAAGCACGAAAAGGCCAAGGGGCACATCAGTCTTTTCACTCCTCCTCCACAATCCCACCTGTGAGGCACTAGGAGGCGGTGGTAGAGAAGTCGCCGTCCTCTCTTGCTTCAACAATCCACTGCTACAGGTTACAGCCATAGCCTTTGAGCCTCGAAATTACGTTTTAACCCTCGCCTTCTATTCTAATCCCTCCTATCGTCCTTCTTCATACCAACCCTATATATATATTAACATTTCTCTCTCAAAGGCTCAAAGCTCCATCTCCAGAAGAAGAAGAAGAAGAAGAGGAAGAAGGAGGAGGAGGAAAAAACCTCCAAAACCCTCTCTAATGGCGCATTCTTCAGGTACGGCTTCTTCTCATTTCGCACATCTGAATCGGTCTTTCTTTTTCGATGATCCGTTATTGAAGAGGATGTCACGATTCCTCTGAAACTTTTTTTTTTAATGCGATCTTGTTTTTGTGTGTGGATTTGGCGATGGAACGTTCTGATCTCGGTTTCGGTGTTGAATTCTGCGGAATGGATGAGATTTGGTTACACAACGGTTGGATGTTGTTTTTATGTGCAATCTGGATCGGAATTTGACGATTCTGTGTGATTTTAGGCTGGTTGAGTTCCGTAGCGGGCTTGATTTCGATGATTTGTGGAGATTTGGCTTGTTTCTGTTGTAAGATGATTGAATTTGTGGTGTTTCAGCGGTTTTGTTGGGTAATCTTGATAGAACATGCGTTTCGGTGCTTGTGAAAGTAGTACTGATGAGATCTGATTTTGTTTGGATTCAGAGATGGTGAATTTGTTTGTTAGAGCTGTGAAAACGTTGAATTTTCATTGCCTGAAGGTTTTTATATATATATATATATATTTAATTGGAAGGATGCTGACTGGTCTTGTAATTTGAGAATGGAACAGAAGTTTTGTATGGTAATTTTTGTTGAGTTTGGATTTCTATATAATCTCTGAAGTTTTAGTAATCTTGATCTGAGATGGTTGAATTTGTTGCTCCTTTAATTTAGTTTTATTATTATTTTTTTATTTTTATATTTCTTCTTTTGGTATGATTGATAATTCACACTGGAAATGTTACTTTTGGGTGAATTGATTGTTGGTAGATTCAAAAGCAATTGTGTTTGTACTGAATGTTTCAGATCTGACTCATTTCAGGTAGAACTGGTTGAATCTGTATTGATCTTGAGGTGTTACCATGTAATTTGGAGTAGGCTTTATGTTATTGCTGAACTGAAATCTTGCAAAGGTTTTGAGATTGGGCCTGTCAAATATAAAAATGATTGAATGCTTCTTCTTCTTCTTTTTTTTTTTTTTTTGGAAAACAATAATATGTTGATGCAATTTTGAAAATATGATTAATTTCATTGCCCAAATGCGATACGGCAGAATAGCAAGATATGGAGTCTTTATGGAATTGTGATCGTTAAATTTTCCCCAAATTACTCAATTCTGTTTTATTGTAGTTTTTGGAATGATATACTACTTTGTTGCCACTAAAAGAACAGTACAGTAGAAGCCTACTCAACCATCACATAGACTGGTGGGATGGATGGCTTCTTTAGCTATTTCCTCAGCTAAAACGCTCGCTTCTTAGGTGATGTGCGGAAATGGAAAATGCCAAGCTTTGAACAATGGCTGTGATTTCTTCTAAGCAACTAGATGAATAACATTGACACTAGCTTGAAAATTTGCATTTTTAAATATCAAATCTGATCCTAGAGCTCATTAGATTTATGTAAACTATATGCACAAAGAGCTACTAGAAAGAAAGAAATAATGAATCAACATAAAAGGCATTGGACAGCTCACCATAATTCTCCTTCCCTGTGTTAATATATTAAGAAATGGTAGGCACTGTTGCTAGAAACAATTTATTGTTTGAAACCTACATGTGAAATGCCTCATTTTGTGACATTTTGTTATAATAACATTTTGTCTCAAACGTATGGCGAATCCAAAATTTTGATATTTGTGAGGGAAAACAAGCTGGAATTCCCTTTCTATTTTTCTCTCTTTTTATTTCAATATCATAGAAGTCATCAAAATACATCTTTTTGATAGGCTCACCTTATATTCATTGATCACCACCACCACCATCATCAGAGCCCGTCCCAATTATGTTGGGGTCGACTGCATGAAACTGTTCCTCCTTTCCAATCTATCCTAAGCCAAATCCTCAATTAGCTTGCACTTCATCATATCTATCCTTGCTAATTCCATTCATAAACTATCAATACACCTTGTTGGCCTATTGACATTCACAAACTCTAGACGTAGTGAGGTTAGGATTCAGACATCCAATTATGTCTGTACAGATAACAAAAAGACATCGTTATAGAAACTTTTAAATTACTAGAAATTTTTTAAGTCCCCCCCCCCCCCCCCCCCCACCCCCCCCGCCGCCGGTCTTCCCTCTCTTTTTCTTGTTTTAAATTTCATGTTCATGAAAAAGAGGGAAAGTGCATTCGCAGAATCATTGGACAGGTTATCTACTCTTACCAATTCTTAGCTTTTTAACGTGTTCGATCTTAAAGTAAGATTTGAATATTAACACTGCTGCATGCATCACATATTAGTGGAAAGAGTGCTGTGATTAGAGAAGAAATATTAACTGCAGAGTTTCTACTCTTGATCTGAATGTTGTGATTTGTGCCCTGTTTCTCACCTTTCTTCATCTTCCTCAACTGTCTTTTCAATTTGTTTTAGATGAGCACCGCATACTTTCTCTGAAGTTGTTTTGAACTAGATTTTCAGTCAAATGATCAAAATGTTGAAATTGGCATTGTTCTATTATGGAACATGTGGTACATGTTGGTTCTTTAATTAATGCCTTAAGATTCTTTGTCCATATTATGGAAGTCTAGATTCATAAAAAGTCTTCTTTTCATTCTTTCTCTATTGAAGGTTGATCTTGTGTATTCATGTTTATGTGAAAAGTCTTCTTTTTCATTCTCTCTCTATCAAAGATTGATCCTGTGTTCTTTGTAAACTATCTTGCAGATATTTATTCTATTTAGTTAACATTATCATGAAGCTTGTCTAAATATACATAAGGATGCCTGGGTTTGTTATGGATGATGTAGATGGAGAAGGGGTAGAAGGGTTTAGTTCCACAGCTATTAAGGAAAATCCATCTATAAACAAATCGCCAAGGAGTCCATTGAGTCCTAAAAGCCCCCAGAGTGAAGGCGTTGATCTTCCCTTGGGGGGTTGTGTTGACACCTCTATTGAACGGCTATATGATAATGTGTGTGAGATGCAGAGCTCAGGAGATGGATCCCCAGCGAGATCAAGCTTTATATCTTATGGCGAGGAGTCAAGGATTGACTCTGAGTTACGGCATCTTGTTGGTGGAAATATAAATGGTATCGAGATAGAGGAAGAGGATGATAATGAGTATGATGTGGGAAGAGATGTGGTTTCCACCATAGAAAATGGCTCTGCCAATGGGAAGCTCATGAAGGAGAACAAGACCCGATCTCCTAGCACAAAATCTGCTTCTTCTACACAGTCAAGGAGACCCAATTTGCATCTGGACACTGAAGAATCAATTAAATTAAGTCCAAATAGCAAAAAGACCCATGCAAAACCTTCTCTGGATCCACAAAACAATAAAAACTTACGGAAACCAATCCCTGGAGTTGTTCGAATAAAAAAACAACGAAATTTTACTGTTGGATTGTCAAAACTAAAGTTAACTGAGGATCCATCTGAAGCAGGTGCAGATAACCCGGATCTTGGACCTTTTCTTTTGAAGCTTGCGAGAGACTCAATTTCTTCTGGTGATAATCCTCAGAAAGCTCTAGAATTAGCTCTTCGCGCAGCAAAGTCATTTGAGAGATGTGCAAATGGAAAGCCCTCTTTAGAACTTGTCATGAGTTTACATGTTGTAGCAGCAATTCACTGCAGCTTAGGGCAATATAGTCGGGCTATTCCTGTTCTTGAACATTCAATCCAGATTCCGATCATAGAAGAAGGCCAAGAGCATGCCCTTTCTAAATTCTCTGGGTATATGCAGTTGGGTGATACTTACGCAATGTTGGGTCAACTTGAAAATTCCATACGGTGTTATACAACAGGTTTAGAAGTTCAGAAGCAAGTGCTGGGAGAAACGGACCCAAGAGTTGCTGAAACTTGCCGGTATTTGGCTGAAGCCCATGTCCAGGCACTGCAATTTGATGAGGCTGAGAAATTGTGTCAGATGGCCCTTGACATCCGTAGAGAAAATGGTACAGCTGCTTCTCTTGAAGAAGCAGCAGATAGGAGGCTTATGGGTCTTATATGTGATACAAAGGGAGATCATGAAGCTGCTCTTGAGCATCTTGTGTTGGCTAGTGTGGCCATGATGTCTAATGGCCAGGAAACAGAGGTGGCTCCTGTGGATTGCAGCATTGGGGACACCTATTTATCTTTGGCTCGATATGATGAAGCTGTTTTTGCATATCAGAAAGCATTAACAGTGCTCAAGTCTACTAGAGGAGAGAACCATCCAGCGGTAGCTTCAGTCTTTGTTCGTCTTGCTGATTTATGCAACAAGACTGGAAAACTGAGGGACGCAAAATCTTACTGTGAGAATGCCCTCCGGATTTTTGAAAAGCCTTCTCCTAGGACTCCTTCTGAGGAAATAGCTAGTGGTCTTACTGATGTGTCTGCTATCTATGAATCCATGAACGAGACTGAACAGGCACTCAAGTTGCTTCAGAAGGCTCTAAAGATTTATGGTGATTCCCCCGGTCATCAAAACACGACTGCAGGAATTGAGGCACAGATGGGTGTGATGTATTATATGATGGGCCGTTACACTGAATCTTATGCCTCCTTTAAGAATGCAATTGAAAAGCTCCGGAAAAGTGGGGAGAAAAAATCTGCCTTTTTTGGCATTGCTCTGAACCAAATGGGTTTGACATGCGTGCAGCGCTATGCAATAAATGAGGCTGCAGATCTGTTTGAAGAAGCCAGGACTGTTTTGGAACAAGAGTATGGGCCTTATCACCCAGACACTCTTGGAGTATATAGCAATCTTGCAGGGATCTATGACGCAATGGGCAGGTACAACCTCTTGCAATTGTTATGCATTTTCAGTACTTTATCTTCTAAATGTAGCAATATCCCCACTTTGCCTGAATTTTCTTTATTCAATGTGTGGATGTAATCAGCTTCTAACAGCCTTGGAGATGTGATGTCATCATGTCAGCAGCTCGCATTGTTATGATACTGGAGTTTTTTTACATATTATACACAATGCATGTTGATTCTTGCATACTACTGGGGGATGGGAAGAAATAGTACACATACATTTAGGGAAATTCATCATACTGATTAGACTGAAAAACTTTTAAGGCTTTTTTATTGTTAAGTTTCTTTGCTTTAATTTTTTTAATTGAATAGTAGCGGCCTGATTCTCAATACGTAGTCTATGCCATTTGATTTTAATGTTTAAGTTGAATTTAATCTTTTATTCATCTGAATACTTGAAATCTTCAATACTGATTCCTGTCATTCATGTTACACTGCACTGCCGCTACCCACAAAGAAACTTCGGAAATGGGAGGTGGTAACATGTTCAAGCATAAGTATAAAGGGGGCAAAAAATGGTAATGGAACTACTCAAGACCTGCAATCTAGGACAGATCAAGAACTGCAGCAAAATAACATCTAAGGGTCTATTTGTTTCCATTAAATAGATAGAAATTGAATACATTGGAATTCATGGTCCAATAAGCTCCATCGAAAGATTATTAAAGAGGTGAGGGGTGAAGGACATGAGCTGAGGACTGAAGGATATAAGGTAGAGATGTAGATGAGAGTATTGAATGACTAAGGTAATGGCTGGGTAGTTACTTTCCATCTTCCTTTTATTTAATTTCCATTAAAGGGAAGATTACCATTTTTTTTCTATTCTCCTTGTTTTTCTTCATTTTTAACAAGTTATAGAAACACAATCCTATGAATGCAATTACATGAAACAAATGAGCCCTAAAATACTGGGGTCTTTTTGAGGTTGTCTGACAATACAAGGACCTTTAGAAATGATTCTTTCGAAGGTAAAAGAAGTGCCTTCTGAAGGTGATAGAACAAGAATTATGCTTCAAATCTACGTTGAAAACATAAATCTTGTGTATTTCTATGACATAATACATAATAAACTCTATAGCTATTAGAAAAAAACTGTGGTCTTTACACTTTTATTCCTGGAGTTATCATTAATTCTATTCTGTTAAACGCAGCACACAAGTATGGGATTCGGACCACACATCCATATGTCATACTATCACTCGCTACTTATATTAGTCAAACATTACTATCCTTTTAATTGGAGAATCTTTTTTTTAGAAAATAGAGCAGTTAGCGGTGTGCTAAATGACTTTTCTATGGTTGATTTTCTTTGCTTAAAATGTCAGTCATTTATTCAAACAATTCGGAATTTCTGACCACTTCAACTTCTATGTTTTCCCCATTTAATGTAGAACTTAATGAATGATCTGTTTAAATCTTGTTGAATTGTGTAATACTATAGAAAAACTACTGGATGATTAGTTTGGATCTCTTGAAATTTTCAGTATGCATGAAAATAATATCGGATAATTGATTCTGATCTGATAAACGTGTGCAACTTGTATAAAAGTAACATCGCTTGTCCTTAGGGACTGCAAAGTATCCATCAACATTGTCTCGCCCTTCTATATATGATATGTCTGCAAGAGCATGTAACTGGTTTCACACTTTCACCCGGATAAAGAAGTAACAATGATGGCTAGATCTTTTCTGTGAAGTGTTGTATAATGGCCTTTCTAATATCATGTAAGAATATGTTTTCTATTGTTGTTGTGCATTTGCTGAATTCCGTTCGTCATTTTCCAACTTACACAGTTTTACTTGATTCCATTGTATGAATTCTGAATTTATATATTAAGCAGGTTAGATGATGCGATCGAGATTTTGGAATATGTTGTGGGGATTAGGGAGGAGAAACTTGGGACAGCCCACCCCGATGTAGATGATGAGAAGAGGAGGCTGACAGAGTTATTAAAGGAAGCTGGCAGGGTCAGAAACAGGAAAGCAAAATCACTGGTAACTCTTCTGGATACCAACTCTCATATACCTACGAATAAAGCCACCAAGGTATGACCGCTGATGATGATGATGGGTGCATCCATGTAACATAGAACATATAAAGAAATGGTTGTGAGATTAGGTTTTTTGAGGTGGCATTGATTACAGCTTTGGGTCTCATTACAAATTTTTTTTTTTCAAAAGTGATTGTTCCATTTATTCTCCCATTGTTCAAAGGAATTCGTGAGATTCTTCTATAATGTGTCAGTTGGAAGTAAGAGAAAGATTCTTCCATTTTCCTTTAAAAAGTGACAGAAAGATGCTTCCAGTGATCTTGTGTTCAGTGATGATTGGATTCTTCCCTTTTTTAGGATACCTTTTTTTTTACTTCTTCAATTTTTTTGCTTCATTCTTTTTTATGGACGAAACTACAGTGCCTTTAATCAAGTGCATCACTCACCTAAATTCATGTGTGGGGCCCATTTTCAAACCGCTGGCACAATCTAACCCACTTTTTAAATTGATCCTGTGATTAGCTCATGATTGTGTAATACTATGTGATAGATCTGACATGGGCTTCTGTGGCAATTCACTTGAATCTGAAGTCAATAGTCAGTACGAGGGAGGTTTGATTGTGCTTGAGTATTTACTATTTAGGAGATGTGAAGTTACTTCTTGTATTCTCTTACAAGAGGGAAAGTTGATTGTTTACTGCTCTTGTTAATTATGGGCCCAGATTACACACCTAACTATAATTATTTTTTTAATGCCAGTGGAGATTGATGAAAACAAAGAATGATGATGAAAGATTAGTTGCATGGGTACAGTTACGGATGACACTTCTGCTAACCCAAGGAGAACCCCACCCGGCAATCTGGGGTTCTGGATGGTCCCTACACTTTTGGGTTGGGTATGGGTTGACGCCTACCGAATTGTTTAATAATTGAGTTCGGTTCACGTGGAATCTTTGATATTTGATACGCCAACTGAATAAGGTTAACGCTTTCAAATTCCTAGTCTGTTTTGGTTGCCGTTTCAGCCCAATAATTGAATGGATCAGGTTTGATTTGAGCCTATACATGTTGTCGAGCTCAACATTCAGGGGTGTTATTAAGGGATAAGATTTGATAGACCCACATTAGTTGGCCTGGGCATGTCCAATATAGGTTAGCAATGCGTCGCGAAAGAGAAATTTACCTACGCAGGTTGATGGCCCACCAAGGAAAGTGTAGGCTAAGAAGGATATGGATGGAAGTAGAAAAAATAATTTTGAAACTTGTGACTTATATAAGCTTTGACTTAGGATGGATCGGAATGGAAAAACATAATTCATATAGCTGACTTTAACATATAATTGGGATAAGGCTTTTATGATGATGATGACGACGACGATGACAACCATGGTCACGAGGTCAACCTAACCCAACCAAGGCAGAAAGGTAATACGATGACAATGATGCTCTCCTCAGTCAATCTACGCCCGTGTTCATTGTCCATTGGTACCATTTCAACTCATTGGACTAAATATGATGAGGCCCATTTTCAATCCACTTGGACATTTCTGAGATGTGCTAATTTATTTTAAATTTAAAACTCAAAATTACATTCATCTTAACCTACCCAATCAAATCTCAATGACTACAATTAAATGAGAGTGGTTGCCTTTAGTTGAATTTGGTTGCCAGTGAGAGATTTGGTGGAAATTCCTTCTCACCACAAATGCCCTTTAGGCCTCCTCTCCTCTCATGCAACAGCTCAGGCAGCACTATCCACATTATTATAACTTCTTGAGGAGTTGAGAAATAAAAGCCAGATCCATGTTGTGGGCCAAGCTTTGTTAATGAATCCCTATCCATATCAATTGAGTAGAGCTACCTGAAGGATGCTATCTACAGTAAAAACAATTTCAATTCCTAAGAACTCTATGCTTATAGATCATCGGCTTAATTATTAATTTTAAACTTTCATTTGGTATGAGAGTTTTAGCTCATAGCATATGCTTGTGAAGTTGAATACTAGCCTTCCCATAAACTTTCAAAGCACTACATCTGGATTGGGGCATGTCTACCCCAAAACCAGATGCCTGTTAATTCCATTGTGTGCTTTTATTTTCATTGTCTAGTTGGCCCAAATTATGCTACTTATGGACCTATTTATTTCTGTAAATACAACTTTTGGTTCTCTCTCATGCTGCTCCGGTTCACTAGAAATCACGTCTAAGAGACCCATTTTACTGTAAATACAAGTTTTGGTTCTCTATCATCCCAGCTCAATTTGCTGAACATCAAATCCAAGAAACCCATGAAACTAAGTTGCATTTTTTTTAATCCTGGCCCACTATCTGTTTATCTAAGGCCCATTAATTTGCTGCATGAAAAGACTGACTACATTTTCCTGGTCATACATCTAAGGAGCATCGTCTTATTAGAAGATGAAATAGCTTAACACTCTTTATAATATGCATTATTGACTTGACCTCTTGTATGAATATTCCGTTCATATTGTTAGGGTTGTAAACTCCATTGAATCTACAGGCTGCAAGTTGTACATAGACAGACAAGACTTCTATCGTTAAAAAGTGAGTTCAAAGTCTACCTTAATTAAGAGATGATCATCCGCTGATGTCCAACCAGTTATAATTAAAAATGCCATTTCGGAATATTCAACAATGTAGTTGTTATTAGACGTGTTTCCCGCGGGGTGGGGGGGGGGGGGGGGGGCAAGCAGACCGGGGTTGGTGGGCCAGACTGTATCTGGGACCCAGCCCAATATATCATATTAAAGCCAACAATTTTAAAGCTAATTTCAACCAAAACTATTGATTTTGACAAGAAGTTATCGCTTCTCTCTAATTTACCAATGTTTTCCCCACACTTCCACATGCAACTACTCAACTTCTTTCCATTTTTTATTCTTCTCATCAACTTCATTTGCATCCCAAATCTCATATACAATTGTTCTTCATATTCTCCTCTTACGTTTCCACCTTACTTCTCCCACTCCATTTCTATGCTACAAATTCTTGTATTAGAAATAAAAGAGGTACTCTCATAATTCTCATTTATTTTGTTCTTTCCTAGTAAATGTCTGGGGACAATTCTATGTGATCTGAATTTCTTTTTAATTGATGTTTATGTATGTTGATGCAAATTTTATCGGTAAACATTTCCATGCTTAGTAGGGGTTATTGTGCTAATTTATCTAATTAAGGGTTTCTATTTAAATTTATTATGTTTGACGCAATTGATAACATCCGTTAGTTTTAGGTTGGGTCTTATTCTTGCTAATTGACCTGTCAAATTGTTCGGAACGGAACTCATCTCAACCAATTACATTGTAACCAATCAACTAATCACCCAAACTACACATGATAATTAAAGGTTCAGATTGGCCATTTCAACTTTCAACTACGCTCTAGGTTGATATTTTAAACTTGGTTAATAAATGGGTCAGGTTTGATTGAGTCCATACCATCATCCCGGCCCATTTACTTCCACTCACTTGTTTTTACACCAAAACACTTCACCGTTCATGATTGTCACTGTTTGAACCACTACATGCGTGAAAGTCAATGCAAATCAGTTCTCTACTGTCATTTTTTATTTCTCATGAGACGGACCTTCAGAGGGATTTGATCTCCAGCACCGAAATGTGAGCCAAGCTGTCAGATTCTTCTCCCATGGTTGAGGATGGAACACGAGTTCCTTGGACTAGGGTCGAGTTATGTGTACCTGGTCAAGGATTGAATTGGGTAGGTCAGCTCCGACTTTAGTCCAATCTCTTCCTAACTGGAATGCACGTTAGTTCAGTGTATTGACAACTTGATATCATATGCAAAATTAAGACTTGGTCATTGCATATTCAAATGAATAGTTTCCTTTGCCCGTACTGTGACTTCCTATTGTATTACAGATGGGGATGACTAAGGCCAAGTTGCGTAGAAAAAGTCTTAGATTTGGTTTGCACTTGAAAAAGTATAGTACTGTGACTTCCAACTGTATCACAGATTGGGATGACTAAGGCCAAGTTGGGTACAAAAAGTCTTTGATTTGGTTTGCACTTGAAAAAGTATAGTACTTAAAATTTAGAACCGAAATCGAAAATGGCTCAACTCAAATTTCACTTTTGGCTTCACTCATGTTTTAACCTTAGATACATGTGAAGTGATTAGCTACCATTGGCTTTATCATAACGTTGAGTTGCATAAGTGGATATGGGACCCATAATTTTTCATGCCAAATTCTTAGATCTAAACATACCAACATAATATACAGGTGATGGGCTCAATTCTAAAAATCACTCATTGAAGAGTTACTTACCATTGTAGTGAAATTTGAACCTCGCCTTCAATCGATGAAGTTGTTCTCACTATGGTTCACTATAATATTGTGGAACCCACTTGGGTAGCCCAACTGAGAGTCAGCTCCTCTTATGACTTGGAAAGTAGATGATGGACTTCTACATTTTATAGTACGAGTTTCTGTAATCGGAGCCATGTTTATAAGTAGAATTTGGGCCCCTGCTGAAAGAGAAAATGGGGAGTCTGTCAATGAAATTGCGTCACATCAGCTAGAAAATTTTAAGTTCCGGTGATGACAGCACATTCCCAAAGTTCTTGCTTGGGGAACCCTGTATATATATATATATATATATATATGGGACTATTTTGTAGTCAGAGCTACTGCAATTAGGCAGTGATTGAAGGACACAAGGGAAATAGGACGGAGGAGAGCTGGCGCCAGAGACTCAATCAGTAGCTTCTACTTCATCAAAATCTCCCATGCCATCAGGCAGTCTCATTTGTCAAAAATTGCATGTCTCACTTGGGTCCATCTGTTTAATCTTCATAGAATTTTTAAAAATCTAAAAATTATAATTAAAAAGAGTAAAATTGAAGAAATGAAAATGAAATTAAAAAACATCCAAGAGTCTTTGGCTAAAGAGAAAAATTTCTATTGTAATAAATGCTTATGGAGCATTGGTGCAAGTAAATGAATACAACTCCACTTTCTATCTTTTCCTTTCTCACCTCTTTAAATTTCCTTAGAAATGATTTTATAATGAATTTCTAAGAATCCAATTTGAAGTATGCAAGTGAATCGTTAGGCCTATTTGCTTTGATATTGAATTCGTATGAATTCTCAGAGTATCTGTAGTAAATAAAGCTACAGAAATAGGGGCTAGTACTAAAAATAGAATAGCAGAAAAATTATACTAATCTGTAGAAGACTTGACTATTGGCGCAGGAAGGAAGAAAATGAAAATTAATTCCAACATTTTCTTTATTAGAAATAGGTCCCCACAAGGCAGGCCATTTGTACACCCCCCCCCCCCCCCCCCCCCCCCCCCCCCCCCGACGCATAAGGCCTGTGGACAAAATATTCAGATAGCTTAAATTGTAAAAGACAAGGAACTACATATATAATTCTTAAAGATTATGCACTGTTCTAATGTGGGACACATACAAATACACAATCCCCTATCAAGTGTAGCGAAAAAGGTTAAGGTCTCCAAAATGATAATTAAATAACCTCTCTTGTGGAAAATGATTGCCAAACCATCATACCTTAATAGTCACATCCAAAGAAAGTCAGTTCTCATGTGCAGCTGGACCTTGTATCTTTGGCCCCTCTTGAATACTTTTTATTGGAAACCATTTTACAATGGATTCTATGGAATTCAAAACCATGCAAACAAATGAGTTAATGGAACTTGTGGAGCAAGCAGACCACATTGGCACACTTACTCAAAGGACATATGGGCAACTAAATCTTACAATTTCAAATTAATAACTAAAAAGAAAACAAAAAACTCAATATTGTAAAATATCTTTTGTTATCATTCACTAGATTAATAACTCATACATGGAATTTGCTGCGAAGAATGAGCCAAGCCTTGATGATGATGATGATAATTTAACTATTACTCTCATACTTGCAAGTTCTACTTGATAATTGAACCTATCTTAGTCTTACAATAGGCTGAAGGATTGTTTCATATTTAGATTTCTAAACTGCAGTTCAATTAATATGCAACGGAAGAAATAAACGAACTTGCAAATAAACAATTGACCACACAAACAAGAAGGCACACAGACTTTTTGTCATAGAAACTTCCAATCAGGTAAAAAACGACAAATTCATTAAGAATAAACCATTAAGCAATAACGAACAGTTACAAAATATACTAACAACCCTTATCTAGTCAATTCTTTAACCTAAGGACCGTAATTCTTTTTGCACAATTCCTTGGTACTGCTCTCATTCGCTATGCATTACTCTCTACTTGATTATACCACAATTCCTTGTAGAAGATTTTCTCAATCTTCTATAAGATATATAGAAGCAATATTCTCTATCTTAAAACTTCGGTACAATCTCTCTAATAAAAGTTTTAGAGAAATAGAGTAATCTCTAATGTGCATTCTTCTCTTAGAATGATGAGATTTGTCTTTTAAGAGTTGAGAGAATAACCCTTTAAATAATCCACATTTCAGACCTTAAAATAATACTCTTTGTAGAATAATAACTACTTGTTTTGCCACAAATATGAAATAAATCTGAAACGGAAAAGTGAGTTTCTATTTGTAATCTGATTGATCAGGTAGCCTCTCAGCTTCGCTAAAAATTCTGCAAACTTTGTTTAGCTGTAGCCTGTCCAAGTCTAATTGATTCAACCTTTTCCTGATCGGATAGCCTATCTTATCACTTTTAATGTTTTGCTTCAACTCATTCCTTCAGCTCATAACGACACGAACATCAATCCTTTTCATAAAAAAAATATAAAATACAATGCAATAAATCTAAACTTTTATCCATCCTATAAATTATCCAATTACAAAATCCTTACACAAGTTAACCTGCGTTATGGCCCCCTCCACGTCATGCCTTGGTAGGCTGTAAACGACGTGAAAAGCCACCCAAAGAGACTTAAATGATTGAATGTATCGAGATGGGATAATATCTATTTTATTCATACTATCATTTTGACTTGAACAATGAAGACGAAAGCAAAATCACAGGCAAATAATAGTTGTAACTTGACGAGAGGGAAGAAGAGAACGTCTGTGGTTTGTTCGGTGTGATAAACGGATGCGATTCCCCAAACGAAGATTTTGCAACTGCGAGCAAGAAAGGGCCACAACTACCAGTTAATTCCCAGAAGGTTCTTTTGTTTTTGTTTTGTTTTTTTATTCCTTTTTTTAAAAAAAAAAATTGGTCAAAATATGTTGACTCTACCATCAATGGTGGGATAAGGTCAATTGTGCCGGCCACTATCTAATCAAAAGATCGAGGTTCTTGTCAATTATCACCCTTTTGCCTTATTTGCCCATATCCCCCATTTAAGATTGTGACCTTGTGGGGGCCACCTTGATTTATGATGGAGACTTCCAAGTGACCAAACCAGTCATTGGCATGAATCAGGGCATGTGCAGAAATAATTATCATCTAGAATCCAGAAAAGAAAAATATGATAGACAATGCTTAAATATAATTTGGACTAATAAATAAAAAAACATAAATAAAATCCTCCTTTAAATTGACCAAATTTAATTAAGTCAGCATTCTGTGCGCTTCGATTTGTGTGTTTTGAGTTTTATTGCTGGGCTTTGTATTTTGTATTGAACTTTAATATAAATAATATGTTTAACATATTTAATATAATTTTTTGTGCAAGTGTGTGAGTAGTGGCAGACGGAGGAAATTTTTTTTTTTTGGAGGGGGCAACATGTGAGAAAAAAAAAAAAGAATCTGAGGTCGTCAAATACATCATTAGATTTTCAAGAAATTTTGGGGCTTCATACCTCATTTACTAGTTTTTTAGGTCATTATCTAGATTTAAATCTTAGACAACTATGTAAAAATTGATGCCTTTTTACATTGGAATTAGGTTAAAGACACATTTAACTCAATCAATAAAGACTATTAGATTCAACTAGGTTGAATACTACAATGTGTATGCGTTTTTTAGTTTTTTTTTTTGGTAGAACAATGTGTATGCTCTCTTTTTTTTTTTTTTGTTTTGGTAGAAAATGTGTATTCTCTTGTAAAGCCAATGGAATACACCTTCATGACAAGCGCCCATTTGCTGACAGTTTGATGCTGAGAACTGTAAGGGATTGTTTGATAATTTTACTTCTAAGGGCACGTTTTGTAACAAGTGAGTAATGTACAGTTTCATGAACTCGTCACGACCCCCTGAAAATGAAAACCCTTACTAAGGATTTTATAGCTAAGGATCTCTCATATTCTACATTTAGTTAGAATTATGAAATGATTGAAGATTTCTAGGATTTATGTTTGCACTAAATAGTAAAATCTATAGGTGTTCATGTGTTGGGCTGAACTAAGCTGAGGAATATATAGGCTTTGTCTGACTTCTAAACTCTACATCCAAGCACGGCTAGACCCAAAACGGGCCACATGGAGCTGACCCAAGCCTAGCCCGCCTGGAAATTCGAAAGCCCGAGTTTAATATATAATTAACAAAGAGAGTAGAACTCTATAATCACAAATGTCGCCTCATAGGCTTGGAGCATGTTTGTACATGTAAAACTACTAAAGTTCAAATCCTCTCTTCTATATTTTCTTTTATCCCTTATCAATCCGAAGAGACCGGGCTTTGGACTCTCTACAGATGTGTCCAAGCCCCACTCATTTATTAATCGGGCCAAAATATTACATCTGAGCCCAACAAAGTAATTTAGCAAAAGGCCCAAACCAAATCGGGCCAGGCCCAGTTCTAGCTCCAGCCACCTAGTCCATGAGAAGCCGTGTGTACTCTTTTAGCAAGGATTTAGCCTTTTATTTCTAGTGTTTACTCTTCTATATTTTCTTAGTATTCTTTTTTTCAATCAACTCGGGACAGGCTTTGGGCTCTCTACAACTAAGTCCAAGCCGTCTCATTCATTAAGCAGGCCAAAATATGACATCTAGGCCTGGACCAAATTGGGCTGAGCTCAGTTTAGGTTTGGGCTAGCCAAGTCTATGAGAAGTTGTGTGTACACTTTTAGGTGAGAATTTAGCCTTGTAAATCCCTTGCTTTGGATTAGATGATTTGAAAATCTGATGGAGAGAGGTAGAACCTAGGAATCACAAGAAGTGAGGATTTAATTTTGCCAGAATTATAAGAGATTTACTAGCACCAAACATGAATATTGATAAATACCCTGGAAATCAAGTTTCTTTTCCTCAATGATCTTTTTACCAAACATGTCCCAAGCAAAGTTAAAGTCTTTTATTGTTTCAAAACATAATAAACTAAAAGAGTCAAATCAAAATATCATATTTTAAAAAAAATTTTCTACCTTTTTATACCAAAAAGTTAAAAAGCTAGTTTCTGATCCTATTAATTGACAAAAAATATTTACTTTTAATATAAAAAATCAAAAAGTTACATTTTCTTTTCACTGAAAGATAAAATCTCATCATGTGATTGATTGAACTCCTCTCTTTTCTTTTCTTTTAAAATTATCATTGACCTTACTTCACTTTATCAGTTAAATTAATAAATAGCTACTAAAGAGGTTCCTACAGTGATAAATGTATTGGATCCGTACTCCTAATTACATGTGGATTTTATACGGTCCACCGTAGACTTGTAAATTGAATTGTATATGTAAGTATTTTTGTGTTAGCAAATTCATGGGTTGGACAAAACTTGAATCCATTAGTGTTGTATTTTATATATCTTTGAGTATGGGCAATGGTTTGAGTCACCATACGCATTGAAGTGAAGAAATAGAAAAAAGAGCGACAAATTGAAGTAATTTTCTATGGACAATATGGATTAAAAAGGTCATATCTCACAAACCGAGCGTCGAATATGGGTATGCGACCTATTATTGGAAAGCTTGTTTCAAGTAAATATCTATAGAGCCTAAGATTGCCTCAATCGGAGTTAAAACGAAAAAGTTATGGCCTTCAGAAGTTTACAGAAAAATACACTGAATTTTTACCTGGGCAGAGCCTTAAACCAACCGATCGGACCATTTATCCGACCGATCGGACAGGTGTAGAAAGTTTCCCAACTTGTGATTTTTCAATTCGATTTGAAAGGAAACTTGCCTGTTTCATGCCAATTTCTTTCCTGATTGAAATATACTTATGAGGGACGAATTTGGGCTATAAAAAGGTGTTCTCTTTTAACCCTAAAGTGTGAAATAGAGATCTCATTTTCTAACTGGGAAATATATTTTTGAGATCATCTCCTCTAAATTTTTTTTGAGAGTTGAAGAACTGAAATTCTACTCTAGATATTCTTGTTTTCTACATCTCTAGTAGAAGATTGTCTTCTAAGCATAGAAGATTTGAGGAGTCATGCTAACAACTAGAAGGAGTCTAGTTGATTAGATTTGTAGTAGACAACAATATGCGATTATTGTAGAGTGATTTTTTACAAGAGGTTGACATTACATAGTTATGTAGATGTCTGTAAGTGGCTTGTAATTGTGGTATAATCTATAGTGCTTGATTATTAGTCTAGGTTGGACTCGTGGTTTTTTTCCGGTTTGGGTTTTCACATAAAATTTATGTCTTTTTATGGTGTGAACTTTTGTTTGATTTTTTTCCTACTGCATTATTAATTGTTTGGATATATAATATTAAGATTAATTGCATTAATCCATTTTGGAGGTTCATTTTACAGCTAAACTTTGAACTTTTGATCAGTTTATGGACTCTAGCGAGACAGATTGCACCATGCATGGTTGAAAATCCCAACTCAGACCACGTTCACCGGCAGAAGTCAAATACAGAGAGTACCAAGTCAAAATTAGCATGATTGGGTTCAGCATGTAGTGATTAGGGGAGTTCCAATATGAAGGGGTTGTCACTTTCAATTTGAAGGCCATGAATCGATTCGTGGTTCGGTGATACCATAATTAAATACCATAGGAATTAGATTCCTCTGCCACTGATCTATTCATTGGTCAGCCAAGTAAATCTTTTTCTTATTTTCATATAGCACACTGATTTGGACCTTAATTTCATTGTGTAAGAATGGCAATCAGCCGGCGGCAAACACATATCCACACCAAGCCACACCTGCACTAGCCCGTGCATGTAAACCTGTCACTTTTGACAGGTTTAAGTTATGTGATTACAAACCTAATATCCTATGAAAAAATAAAGATGAAAATGGCTCTTAAATACCTAAAGCATCCATTCTCTTTGTTCGGAATTAAAAATACTCCATCAAGAAAAAGGATTTGGAATTCCACCTCAAAAAACTAGCTTTGGAGAATTTCAACTTCCTCTAGTTTTGGTTCTCTATATTTATGGGCCATAGCATTTTTGAGGCTTGAATTCTGTTTCATGCCTTAGGCAACTTAGGCAGGGGTGGACTTAAGTGTAGTTATGAGGGTGTGATTGCACCCACGAGACTTGAAAAACCTCCTTAAATAAGGCCTTAAAATTTTGATTTTGTTATTTAATTATTCACTTTGGCCGGTATCCGCACCACCCAAGCAAAAATCTGGAGTCCACCATTGAGCTTAGGTGATATTATTCAAGTCTGAGCTCAGTTTCATGGGTTAGGTAGCTACCATTTAACCCTGTCCATTGCCATCACGGCCAGCATTTTTTCATATTAGGTAAGTATGCAATAGCAGCGCCCCCCACCCCCCACCCACACACGCTCCTAAAAGTCCCTCACCATCATCCACCACTATTTCAAAAAGAACAGTGCCACACCAACTGAGCTACTAGTGGATTGATACCTGCCAAAATTTTTGTCAACACTGAAAAACACCCCTACAGCTCCATAATGAGGACTAAAAGATGGCTCCTGCTTTTTACACAAACGCCAGCCTAACTCCGCCGTATGGACACAACACCGACGCTTCAAAGAGAAAATGTCAACAGTCAAAGGCATTCATTAATTTTTGGGCTTTTTATAGTGCCAGATTCCATTGATCCAGTGGATGTATACTTTTCAACATAATCCATTAATAATACACGTAGTTGAAATAGTCCTTATCATAGATTGTCCCTTTCTTGCTCCCTTCCCTCTATATAAACATGTCATACCTCCTCCCTCAATCATTCACTTGTCTCTTTCCTAAGAAAAGAGTTTTTTCTTCCTCTCGGTCTCTCATTGTTCTTTCTGAATTCTAGCCATGGCTGGTGTTACTAAATCAAGCATATGTCTATATTTAACCCTTCTAATTGTGATGATCACAATCCCATCTCCAGCCTCAGCGCAGCTCTCTGTATCTTTCTATGCCAACACCTGCCCCTCTGTATTTGACACAGTGAGAACTGCTGTCCGAGCAGCCATCAATCGGGAGGCCCGCATGGGGGCATCACTCGTCCGAATGTTCTTCCACGATTGCTTTGTAAATGTGAGTTTTCACGATTGATTACACAGTTTTTTCTAAATAAAAAATCAAACTTAAAAAGTCAGTTTAAGATTGATGGGACAAGATTAAGATGATACTAACCATTCTAATGATGAGACTTTTTGATTGCAGGGTTGTGATGCAGGAATTCTTTTGGATGACACTGCAACATTCACTGGAGAGAAAACTGCTGGGCCCAACAATAACTCGGTTAGGGGATATGAAGTGATTGACAATATAAAGACACAAGTTGATCGAGCATGTGGGGGTAGTGTAGTGTCTTGTGCAGATATCATAGCCATTGCTGCTCGTGACTCTGTCGTTGCAGTGAGTGTAACTTGCTAGAACTTGAATGCATATAATAAATTAACTGACCATATTAACCTCTAATCTTAATAGAAACTATTTGACCTTTTCATATTGTTCTTTGCCCTAAAATAAATAAAGATGGCCCAATAAAGATGAGAATGGAGAGACAGAATTGTCGTAGCCTATCCAGTTTTTCTCCCTCCACCCTTGGTATTGGTATTTTCTTTTATATGGGCAGTAACAGTAAAATCTTGGAACCTGTTTGACTCGTTTATTTGCATAGTATACATAAAAATTCATGTCATTGGCGGTTGAAAATAAAGATCCAATGTGAATATGCTAAAATCTTAAGAAAGTGAAGTTTTCAATATATCCTTCATCCCTTCCCTCATATTATTAAAATTTCATATTTTTAATATTCCGGTGGAGCTCATTTGACCATAAGGTCCTACGTGCTCAATTCTCATATATTCTAATGCAAATAAGTAGACCCTAAACTTTATGGTATGAATGAAGAAGTAGAATTCATAAATCCTACCCATACAGACGATGTTGATGAGACATCATAAAATCAGTAGACTAAAGGCTTTAATCAGTAGACTAAAGGCTTTGGCCAAGTCGAAAATGTTTCTCACTCACTCTTGTTATTTTCGTGTCTACAGCTTGGAGGACAAACTTATTCAATTCCAGTAGGGAGAAGAGATGCAAGAACAGCAAGTCGAGATGGTGCAAACAGTAACCTTCCTGGTTTCTCCGAAAACCTTGATCAGATTATTAGCAAATTTAGCGACAAGGGATTTACAGCTAGGGAGATGGTCGCCTTGTCGGGGGCGCACACCATCGGCCAAGCTAGGTGTGTGACCTTCAGGAACAGGATCTACACTGAAACAAACATTGATTCTGCCTTTGCGACCTCTCTACAGGCCAATTGCCCTCAAGCAGCAGGCAGTGGGGATGATAACTTGGCACCTCTAGACGCCCAAAGCCCGAACCGCTTCGGTAACAATTATTACCAAGGATTGATCAATAGGAGAGGTCTCCTTCACTCTGATCAAGTGTTGTTTAATGGGGGATCAACTGACTCTATTGTAACGACCTATAGTAATGATGCCAATACGTTCAACACTGATTTTGGCAATGCCATGATCAAGATGGGGAACTTGAGCCCTCTCACTGGAACCCAAGGCGAGGTTCGGGTTAATTGCCGGACGGTTAACTAAGTTTACTCCTAATTACCTTTTGAAGTAGTTGTTTTGATTTAAGTACTTGTGTTTTTGCCTATGAGTTGTTGAGTTGCTTGTGGTCGATGTTGTTCTGATTGGAGCCTGGAGGTCAAAAGGACTTCCATGTAAAGCAAGTGTAGAAGTTTTCATACTTCAGTTTTTCTATAAATTTGAGAAGAACTTTCTCCATTTTCCTTATTCCTTTGGTGCACTTGATTGGCTTGTACTTCAAATTCACATGCAATATAACTTGAACGCCAACAAATTTATTAACTCATTCATTCAAGGTTTTCAACTGGGTTGGGTTATTTACTTTTGCAGCACTAACTCGAAAAACATTTCATTTTCGGGTACAGATTGGGCTTGGGCCAGGAAGCAAATTCTGAGATGGATCCTGGTAGGGGTCGGTTCCATTTTTGCGTGTGACATAGTTATAGAGAGTTCAGGCAGTTTAGACTTGGCACCTATGTAATTCAGGTCAGGTCAAGTCAGGTTGTGATTGGGTTAGATTTGAGTTCGGATTTGCCTTTTCAAATTTAGACTGGCTTCACGTAGGCCCAAAACCCATCCCACCGCTTGCAACCCAATATTTCTAGCAGGAGTGGAATATATATTTATGCTCAGGAAGTAATTAGGGTCAACCTTGCGCAATCCTGATTAATAAAATCCCATCAGAATGTGGTCCCAATATACTAACCATGACTGCGGTTGGGACTATTTCATTTCATGGCCCAGGATTCAATTTATCAATGACATAGAGTGATTTTAATAAGAGACAAAAAAAAAAAAAAAATCTGCATGTGACCGTAATTTGGAAAGTTATACCTAAACTTCTCATCTCAGAAAAAATGTGTCACGAAGTAAAAGAAGAGGAATTGGATAGCCATCTAGTGCAAAATTAGCTTCATCCAATGTTTATAACCATCAAATTCATGGCTCTGTATAACTAATAGTCAAAATAAAAGTTAATGACTTACAATCTCATGATGATTTTATGATTTGTAATACCAAACTAGTCTCATTGGATATGCGCGGGATATGATGCCCATTACCTTTCAATGTTTTTTATTTAAAATAATAAAATAATAAAATGTTAGTTTAGTATATTTCCTGCTGATAAGAAGACTTTAACCTAAAACCAATATCTTAGACCTCTATTACCCTCTTTGCTACATAGGATATGTGTATCATGATCTTCTGAAAAATATGTAAGTTAGCCGTCAATATGATACTTATAGTATCATAATTTGTAATTTTTTTCTTGTAAGTACATATTTGCTTAGCTATGTCATCCATATTGAAAGGCATGTAATATTGGCAATGTCATGAGATGACAAAAACTTGGGTTTCCAGAGTTGTAATTTTATGTTTTAGATGGACTGAACACTCTATTATCATCACAGATAATGATCTACTACTCAGACATGAGCATCTTAGTGTTTGATCTTCAGACCGGTCGGACAGCACCACAGACCGATCGAATTTCCTGCATACTGTCATCTGAAGAAAAAACTGAAGACCGACCGATCGGATGATTACCAGACCGGTCGGACTCCATACCCCACCGGTCGGCTTGGGTACCAGATCGGTCGGCTGGGTCAGCAGTCACGAATTCAAACGCTCTATCTTTTCGGGATTGCCTTGTGCGCATTCTTATCCTTCGTGAATCATCAACGGAAAGGACTCTAGAGTTTCTCCTTATTTAAGGAACACCTCTCCATGAAGAGAGGGCTCTCTAGATCAAAACCCTAATATACTTAGAAAGATTTCATCTTCCTAGAAGGTATTCTGCTATTGAAGTTCTGCAACGTCTCCTTCTGAGTTTTTAGTTCGCTTCTCCGCTGTGCGTGTTCGTCTTGAGTGGCTTCAAGGCGTGAAGACCAATCCAGAAGAGAGTGAACGACGTGTGCGTCGACAAAAAGATCTTCAGTCCCTTAGGTTGTGTTCAACTGGGTTAAAGGGTAGTAAGTAGTCTTGTAACTTCTTCTTCATAGTGATTGTTCTTGACGGACCGGTGGTAGGTCCTGTGGTTTTTTCCTGGTTGGGTTTTCCACGTAAAAAATCCTGTGACCATCTATCTTGATGATTATTTGATTGTTTGTGATTAGCCATTGTTTATATCTGCATAGCACACCAACTGGGACCTTAACCTGTGTCAAGGTTTTAAGTTCTTCAAGTGGTATCAAAGCAGGCTTTTACCATAGTTTTTTTTTTTTTTTTTTTTGCTATGGAGATTCCTAGAGATGGCACGTCCACCAATAAACCTCCTTACTTAGATGGAACTAACTATGCAAATTGGAAAGTGAGAATGGTTGCTTTTTTACAGTCGATTGATATTGATGTCTGGCAAGCCATTCACGATGCTTACTCTCCACCGACTGTCACATCTGATGGGAATGTTGAAATCCCTAAACCAATTGCTTAGTGGAGTAAGGAGGAAAAATAAGCTTTTCTTGCTAATAGTAAAGCTATGAATCCTATCTTTAACGGTGTTTCACCCACTGAATTTAGGAGAATTTCTAAGTGTAACATCGCTAAAGACGCATGGTGTCTCTTGGAAACAGTTCATGAAGGAACTGGTAGGGTTAAAAGGTTGAAACTTCAGAAATTGACCACTATGTTTGAAACTCTGATCATGGAAGGGAATGAAACATTTGATGAGTTTTATGCCAAATTAAATGATGTGGTGAATTCAACTTTTAATCTAGGGGAGATCATACCTGAAAACAAAATTGTCCAAAAAATTCTTCGATTTCTCCTTGAAAGATTTGACCCCAAGGTTGTGGCAATTGAAGAAACCA
Organism: Sextonia rubra; assembly: GCA_037013555.1. Lineage (NCBI taxonomy): Eukaryota > Viridiplantae > Streptophyta > Magnoliopsida > Laurales > Lauraceae > Sextonia > Sextonia rubra. Next base: position 2,041,885 of record JASUAD010000007.1, read on the forward strand.
GTGATCTGGACACCCTTTCAGTTGATGAACTAGTTGGTAATTTCAGACTTTTGAAACCAATCTGAGATCAACTAAAAAATCAAAGGGTGTTGCTTTGATCTCTTCCAAATCAGGGAATGACAGTGATGGTCTCTTCCAAATCAGGGAATGACAGTGATGGTTCTGAACTAGATTCTGATGACCCTGATTTTGATGTGTTTTTTGTCAGAAAATTCAAAAAGGCAATGAAGAGTTCTGAAACAAGGGATTTGAAAAAGGCTTACAAGAAAATCAAGTCTAAAAACAAATCAAATTTCACCTCTAATGTCAAGCATTTTTCGAATCCTGCTGCTAAGCCTGAAAAGAATAGTTCCAAGATCCCTCCTAAAAATACTCAATGCTATGAATGCAAGGGATTTGGTTATTATGCATCTCAGTGCATTAATCGAACTTTGAGGAATCAGAGTAATCAAGGTAAAGTGTTAAATGCCACTTGGGATGATGATTTGGAAGAAGAAGACCAATTTCCGGAATCTGAATCCTCTATGTTAGTAAGTTTATTGCTTTCATGGCACAGTCTAACAGCTCTTCTGTCAAGAATGCCAGTAATGTAGGGTCGGTTTCGGATTCAGACAGTGATTCTTCTATGGATGACATTCCCTGGTTTGAAAAAGAGTTATTAAATGCCTATGACAAACTGTTGAAAGATTCCAGAAGGGTAGCCTTGATTAACGATGCTTTTGAGCAAAAAGTGGAAATTTATGAAAAAGTAATTGCGTCACTTAAAAAGGAATTGAAAGAGGCTCAAGGTAAGATATCTACCCTAGACTCTCAGAATATTCTTTTGTCTAACAAGTTGATTGATGCAGGTAACAATTGGAAGCTATTGCATGATCAGTCCCGTAAAATTTCCACCGAATTGGAAACTGTTAGTGAGGAATTAAAATCCTGCAAAGAAGAGAATGTATCATTGGTCCACGAGCTTGCTGAAACTAAAGCTAACTTATCAATAATGAATATAGGATCAAAGAAGTTGGATGAAATTCTTTGTGTTCAGAAGGCAAGCGCTGATCGACAAGGACTAGGATTTGAACTTGGGTCTATGTCACAAAATCTAGGTAAGTTCATTAAAGGTACCACCCTCACCACTTCTGTACTCATTGTTCATGCACATTGACAAGTGAATTTTGTCAATAATTCGGAACGGGAAACTTTCCGTACTATATTTGTTCCTATCTGTCATTTTTGTAGAATTAAAGGATACATAAGACCACATTGTAATAAGTTGAGAACTGTAACCCGAAACCAATTGAGGAAGAGGTATTCCTTGCCTCAAAAGGTCAAGACTAAACAAGTTTAGATTCGAAGATCTGACCTATACTATAATGTGGTCCTTACTGCTTTCCGTGCACAAAATTTACATGTATGCTACTTGGACAATAGGTGCTCGAGACATATGTCTGGCGACAAATCATTATTCACTTCTCTTGAGAATTGTAATATTGAAAGCATCCAATTTGGTGATGGCAACAAATCAAATGTTATTGGTGAGGGTACTGTTCACATTCTAGGTATGCCTCCTATTCACAATGTCTTTTTAGTTGATGGTCTTAAAGCAAACCTGTTAAGCATTAGTCAACTCTGCGAATCTGAACATGAAGTACACTTTACTGTGAATGATTGATGTGAATGATTGTACCATTGTTAATAAAGAAGGATTGACGGTACTTTATGGAAAGAAAAATTTTGATAACTGTTATATTGTTGAGACCTCTGATCGTCTACAATGTCACTTAACTTCAGTAGACAATATTGATCTGTGGCATCAACGTCTAGGTCACGTCAAATTTTCAGACCTTGAACTTCTTTTTAAACAAGGCTTAGTTCGAGGACTTCCCAAATTTCAGAAGACCTCCAACATTGTTTATGGTCCATGTCAACTTGGTAAGCAATATCGGTCACCCCATAAAAAACTTGACCAACAGACTACATCAAGACCACTTGAATTACTTTATATGGATCTCATGGGTCCCACTCAAATACAAAGCATTGGAGGTAAGAAATATATATTTATCATTGTTGATGATTTTTCACGTTTCACTTGGGTAAGATTTCTAACAGAGAAATCAGAAACTTTTGATGTTTTTTTTATTATTTATGGCTTCAATTAATTACAGTCAAAGGTGCTAAATTTGGTGGTGTATCCAAAATTAGATCTGATCATGGAACAGAGTTTGAGAACTCTTACTTTCAATCCTTTTGTGCTGAAAATGGAATTAAACATGAATTTTCAGCCCCAATTACTCATCAGCAAAATGGTATTGCGGAAAGAAAGAATCGGGTTGTCCAGGAAATGGCCCGTGTTATGATTCATAGCAAACATATTCCACAGAAGTTTTGGGCTGAGGCAGTAAACACCTCTGTTCATGTGATTAATCGGGTGTATCTTAGACTTGGAACTAAGATAACTCCTTATGAAATTTGGACCAGTAGAAAATCAACAGTTAAATACTTCAGAACCTTTAGGAGTAAGTGCTATATCTTTAAAGACCGAGAACATCTTGGTAAGTTTGACTCTCGAAGTGATGAAGGCATGTTTCTTAACAATTCATTGGATAGCAAAGCATATCGGGTATTTAACTTGCGTACTTTTACTATTATGGAATCAATCAATGTGGTTGTAGATGATGGAGAGTCACATTTCAGTTCTAACAATGATGAGGCAATTTTTCCTTTTTCTTCTTCTTTATAGGATACTGATCTTGATGCCAAACAGAAAAACACTCCAAAGTCAAATGAACCACATGGGAAGTCATCTAACACTACACTAGGAGATTTGTCTAAAGATTAGGAAGAACCAAAGACACCCACTGATGCTCAAAGCCCTTCTATGGATCCAGTCATTCCCCGCCAAGATACATCATCCAGGATAAATCCAAAGGCCAGAGCTTGGAAACATCACTCATTATCCTATATAATTGGAGATGTGAATGAGCCTAGGCGCACTCGTCAACAGGTAAGTGATGAGGTAAGTTATATCTGTTATCTTTCTACATTTGAACCTCATAATGTATCCGAAGCACTTCAAGATGACTCTTGGATTAATGCCATGCATGATGAATTAGAACAGTTTGAGCGGAACGATGTATGGCAGCTTGTTCCTCGACCAACTCATACTAATGTGATAGGCACAAAGTGGATTTTTAAAAATAAAACAGATGAGTTGGGTCAGGTTGTGAGGAATAAAGCTAGACTGATGGCACAAGGTTATACACAAGTTGAAAGTATTGATTTTGATGAAACTTTTGCCCCTGTAGCCAGATTTGAGTCTATATGAATCCTGTTTGCTCTCGCCTGTGCACTAAACTTTAAACTCTTTTAAATGGATGTCAAAAGTGCATTTTTAAATGGTTTCTTGAATGAGGAAGTGTATGTTGAACAACTAAAAGGATTTCAAGATCAGCAGTTTCCTGATCACGCATATAAGCTGAACAAGGCATTGTATGGTTTGAAGCAAGCCCCTCGCGCATGGTATGAACGGTTAACCAAGTTTCTTCTTGACAATGGTTTTCGTCGAGGAGGAGCTGATAAAACCTTGTTCATAAAGAATGAGGAAACTGATATTCTGATTGCAAAAGTATACGTTGATGATATCGTGTTCTGTTCCACCTCACAGTACTTGGCAAGTATGTTCTTTGAATTTATGATCAGTGAATTTGAGATGAGCATGGTTGGTGTAACACTCCGACCCGAGTTGATCCGGATTAGTGTGTGTTTTTAGCGCTAAGTGTGTTTTGGGTTTTGTTGATTTGGACCTTGAGCCGTAGAGAGATTGTTTGGGTTGAGTTTGACTTGGTCTAAGTAGATCGAGCCCTTTTTCGTAATTTTGGCTTTTGATTGACCTTGTCAGTTTTGCGTCATCTTGACGTCAGCGCGTGTATTTCGTTGAGCTTGTCGATCGTTGTAATTGTCTTGGATCCGAATGAGTTCGTTTGCTCTCGTTGGACCGTCATTTGACTCAAACTGACAATTGTGGTAGCTGTTTGGACTTAGACGTAAATTTGACTCATTTTAAGTATAAATATCCCACCTACCCTTTCGTTTCTCTCGATCGTTCTCTCTCACGCTCAGCTCGTCTCTCTCTCGGTTCAGCTCTCTTTCTCTCTTCTCCATCTCTGTTTCGATTGCTTGAGGGAGGAAGAAAGGAGCTCGTTTGTGCGTGTGATTCTAGCGGACTGAGCCAAACCACGAAGTGATTCCATTTGTGAGGCAAGTATAAGCCCAAGTTGTATGAACATCGATTGATAGTAAATTGATTGTTGTGTTCTTGTTCTTCATTGTGTTTATCAGTGTTAGACAGCCCTACTGAGCCCATTCTGCTGTTATCTTGCTGTTTTCTGTCGTTTTGGACACTTTCTGTGTGACTGTAACTGATACAGAAAAATGACTCCGTGCACTCACGGCTACGCCGTGAAATGTGCTACGGCTAAGCCGTAAAATGGCTTACGGCTAAGCCGAGACCCAGCCGTAACCCAAACCGTAGAACAGTACAGACTGTTATCTAAAAATAACTGAGAGTTGGAAAAATGCCATTCTTCTACGGCCCAGCCTGATCTAAGCCGTACATTGTCCTACGGCTAAGCCGTGGACCAGGATACGGCTGAGCCGTAGAGCAAAATACGGTTGAGCCGTAAATCCGGATGGATATTTGGGAAACCTCAGCTCAGCCGCAGTGCATAGTACGGCTAAGCCGTAAGATGCCACGGCTAAGCCGTAAGGTTACCTACGGCTACACCGTGAGACCTTGAAAAGTAAATGAAAAGGGACTAGGTTTAAGCAAGAGACCGTATATGACTTCCATGATAGAATGTAGCTACCCTGAACATGCCCAATGGAACGTTTGCATGACATGGATGATCTCGAGGGCTGCGAATCATTCATGGACAGTTATCCAGTTGTTTAGTACCTCCCCATGGGTGTTGGTTTAAGGGACTTCGATGCACACTCGAGACACTGCAACACTAGACAATGGTGCATCGGATAACTTAAAACTACATCAACATGCACGGTTAGAGACACTGGATGATTAGTGTAAGATTGGCTTGTAATGGATCCTTGATTCGTATAAGTACTGGATTGGTTTGATTTGCACAGCATATTGATTTCGGTTTATGCCCTCTTATGTGTTCTACGCTGGACCTCTCGATTCTGTGGGAAATGCAGCAACCCCAGAGCGAAGCCCGGGTGGAACCATTCTATTATTGTGTATTGTGTTATACCGTTGCTCCATTGGAGTATTTGCATCAGTGTTTATTGTTATTGGTACTTGAGTTTATCAGTGCCTCCTTTCCGGCTCATTTGCATCCAGTACCTTCAGTATCAGTATCAGCTTATTGTATTCAGTATTCAGTATCAGTAGGTGTGATGCACTTCCTATTGTTTGTTCAGCGTGATATGTGAGATCTGTATGTGGTATGTGATATGACATGATTGATTGATTGAGGTGCATCATCTGCTTGATTGTGATTGGTATTGGCACTACTGAGCCTCAGCCTTAGGATACCCGACGGGGTTAACTTTGGTTTAGTTTAAGTGTTTACCTCTGCAGAGTGTCTTGTCCTGGGACTCCGGACCCCGGGAACTAGAGACCCATGCGTGCCCTGGCCCGGTCGCTGGTGTTCTCATCCTGATTGCTCTCGTAAGGGAGAAAATGGCCAATGTAGTAGCCACTTGATTGTTATCTGTTTATGATTCTGATAGCATGCTTATTCATTGCAAAATTGTTTAGTATACAATCATAATTTCTATGGATATTGCATTATGACTATTGTTCAGTATTCTTCAGTCTTAGACACAATTCGTGTTATCTTCTTGTTGGCTTATACTTTGCTAAGTCGTTGTACTTATGCGTTTGTCTTGTGTGTTGCAGGCTCAGATCCCTCTTCCGATCCTGCGTCGGTCGACCCGACTGCAGGAGAGGCTCGCGAGGCCCCCTCTGGCCTAGAGGAGTGGACTTGATCCATCCTCCAGAGTACGGTTTGCATCATTTTGTTTTCCCCATTCATTGAGTCTGAGTCTATTGAGGGGATTTTTCTGTATTTGTAGCGTGGGCTTTGAGTGATATATGTATTTTTGATTTTTGATTATTGTAAGCCCGCTCTACTGTCATACGTTCTTGTAATTATTCTTGTCATCAATGTAATATTGTTTTGTAATCTCCTATGTCTTTTGGTGTGTTGCTATATGCCTTGATACGTACAGCTTCCGCGTACAGTTGTTTGCACGTGTAAATGATCCCTTGTGTGTGTATACTTGGACGGGGTCCAGGTGTGCATGCACGGGAGTACGTGTGTCATTGGTTAGACCTTCTCTGACCCCTGGTCCCTGGGCTCGGGTTGTGACATACGTATTGTATGGTATCAGAGCATTGTCTTTCAGGGCATTGTCTCTATCTTAGTGTGTGGTGTGAATAAGCATGTAGCCATATAGGACGTGGTGAGATTTCGTAGTCCAGTTCTGGACTGTTGTGTTTGGTCCCCTTGTCCTGTGAGTTTGTGTGAGTACCTAGTGTGATAGCAGATTGACTTTTGTGTTTTGCAGGCTATGGCATCGGGATCTGGAACACACAACAACAATGATCAGGGAGATAACGAGAGTGGATCAGCCGCCCCACAGCCACTTGTGAATTTTGACGAGCGCTTCTTGACTATGCTGCAGGCGATCCATTCTTTGCAGGCACAGGTCGTTTCATTAGTAGATCGACAGAGCCAAGCACCAGTTCAGCGGCCTGGAGAGCAGCCAGTGGTTTTCCAGCCTAAAGAGAGCGATCCGAATGCGTTGTACGATAAATTCAGGAAACGTGGAGCCACAGAGTTCTATGGTAATGAAGATGCATTGAAGGCTGATCAGTGGTTAGAGCATACCGGGGATCTCTTCTCGACCATTGTTTGTGAGGACCGGCAGAAGGTTATGCTTACGGCCTCGATGTTCCGTGAGGTAGCAAGGACGTGGTGGAAGAGTGTCAGTGCAGCCTATCTGACTATGCCTAGTGAAGCAGTGTGGGAGACGTTCCAGAAACAGTTCAGAAGGAAGTTCATCCCTGCCCATGTCCGACGTGTGAAGGAGGTTGAGTTTCTGGCCTTACAGCAGCAGCAGCTGACCGTTTCAGAGTACATTCACCGATTTATCCAGTTGTCCCATTTTACTGAGGACATGATAAATACCGAGGAGAAGAAGGTGAATCGTTTTATTACTGGTCTGCATCCGAGATACGCGAATTTTGTGACTGCTTTTCAGAGACCAGCTACTTTTGACGATGCGGTCGATAGAGTACACGCTGCGAAAGCCAACCACCTAGCAGAGAGAGCTATGGACTTCAAGAGAAGTGCACCAGTGGGTTCCAAGGGACAGATTCAGAAGAAATGGAAAGGGAAACAAGGAACTTCGAGTTTCTCCGGGAGCAGATGCGAGTTTTGTGGATTTGGACATCCGACGGAGAAGTGTTGGAAGAAGTCCGGAGCTTGTTTGAGTTGCGGATCGATGGAGCATAAGATAGCTCAGTGCCCGAAGACTAGGACCTTTCAGTCGTCCAGATCTATGGGGTTATCCAAGTCCCTCAGTTCAGCAGCTTCGAACAGCCCCCATCCGTCTCGCCAGAGCCAGAAGCCACAGCGTCAGACTGCTCGTGTGTATGCAGCCTCCCATGATTATGCAGAAGATGCGAAAGTGGTGGAAGGTAAAGTTCTCATTGCCCGAGCTGAAGCACATACACTATTTGATTCGGGATCTACGCGTTCGTATGTTGCACATCGTTTTACGGAACAGTTACCGCAACCCCCTCGACCACTACCCTATTCGCTGGTGGTGTCCACTCCGGTGGGCAAGAGAGTAGAGTGTAGTGTATACTACCCTCAGTGCGACGTGGTGATTGCAGGTCGCCAGCTGCCAGTTGATTTGATCTTGTTGTCCATGTTGGATTTCGATGTGATCCTTGGAATGGACTGGCTAGCGCGGTATCGTGCCTGTGTTAACTGTTACAACAGGTCGATTTACTTCGATTTTGAGAAGGGGTTTCGTTTCGAGGGCAATCAGGAGAGATGCCCGAGGCGTGTCATCTCCGCATGCAAGGCGGATCGTTTGATACGCAGGGGTTGTGCAGGTTTCCTTGCTTTTGTCTCGGAGAAGAAGGAGGTGAAGCAGTTGAGCGGTATTTCAATAGTACGTGAGTTCCCGGATGTATTTCCGGAGGAAGTACCCGAGTTGCCCCCTGTCCGAGATGTAGAGTTTGCGATCGATCTAGTGCCCGGTACAGCACCCATTAGTTTAGCTCCTTATCGTATGGCCCCTGCTGAGTTACTCGAATTGAAGACGCAATTGCAAGATCTTCTGGAGAAGGGTTTCGTACGGCCGAGTGTGTCACCGTGGGGAGCACCAGTGCTGTTTGTGAAGAAGAAGGACGGTACCTTACGGATGTGTATAGATTACCGGCGATTGAACAAAGTCACGATCAAGAACAAATACCCATTGCCGCGTATTGATGAGTTGTTTGACCAACTTCAAGGTGCCGCTTACTTTTCCAAGATTGATCTGAGATCGGGGTATCACCAACTCCGGGTGAAGGAAGAAGATATTGCGAAGACTGCTTTCAGGACACGGTATGGACATTTTGAGTTTCTCGTGATGCCCTTTGGATTAACCAATGCACCTGCTGCCTTCATGGCTTTGATGAACAGGATCTTTGCTCCTTTCTTGGATCGATTTGTGGTGGTCTTTATTGATGATATTTTGGTGTATTCGAAGACCCCAGAGGAGCATGAGGAACATCTACGTCGAGCCTTGCAGTTGTTGAAGGAACATCGCTTATATGCTAAATTGTCGAAGTGTGATTTTTGGCTCGAGCAGGTAGCTTTTCTTGGTCATACCATTTCACGAGATGGGTTGGCAGTGGATCAGATGAAAGTTGAAGCAGTGATGAATTGGCCCAGCCCAAAGACTGTGACGGAGATACGGAGTTTTCTTGGTTTAGCTGGATATTATCGTCGCTTTATTCAAGATTTCGCCAAGATTTCTGCACCGTTGACTCGATTGACCAGGAAGAATGTTCCTTTTCTGTGGACGGACGAATGCGAGTGCCATTTTCGTATGTTGAAGGAGAAGCTTACTTCGGCTCCAGTCTTGACGTTACCAGATGGGCATGAAGGATTTATGATCTATTCTGATGCTTCTCGAGTCGGGTTGGGATGTGTTTTGATGCAACATGGCAAAGTGATTGCCTATGGCTCGAGACAACTTCGGGAGCACGAGAAGAACTATGCCACACATGATTTAGAGTTGGCAGCCGTCATTTTTGCGTTGAAGATGTGGAGACATTATTTGTATGGCGTGACCTTTGAAGTGCATTCAGATCATCAGAGTCTACAGTACCTCTTCACGCAGTCTGAGTTGAACATGAGGCAACGAAGGTGGCTTGAGTTGATCAAGGATTTTGATTTTCCCATCAAGTACCATCCAGGGAAAGGCAATGTTGTTGCAGATGCCTTGAGTAGGAAGTCGGAGATTCTTCAGGCCTTAGATAGCCTTTATTTTGTGAGGCATGCCCAGCCAGTGGAGTTGCAAGCGGTAGAGAACAGTTTGACACTTGCCAGTACAGTGAGCTTTCAGCCTGACATCATTCAGCGTATTAAAGACCAGCAGTTTGAAGATGCGATGTTGAAGCGAATTCGGGATAGCATTGCAGATCGTCCAGACTTTCGTTTGGAGGGTGATGTCTTGTATTTCAGGAGCCGATTATGTGTGCCAGCAGTAGATGCTTTGAAGGAGAGTTTGATGACAGAAGCACACCATGCTCGATATTCTATGCACCCTGGAAGTACGAAAATGTATCGAGCTCTCAAGGATAGATTCTGGTGGAATAATATGAAGAGAGAAATTGCTGGGTTTGTTGCCAGATGTTTGACATGCCAAAAGGTGAAAGCTGACCATCAGAGACCGCCAGGTTCCTTACATCCATTGCACATTCCCCAGTGGAAATGGGAGCACATTACGATGGACTTTGTTTCGGGTTTACCCCTGACGAGCAAGAAGAACAGTGCCATTTGGGTGATTGTGGACAGATTGACGAAGACAGCCCATTTTCTTCCATTCAAGAAAGGCATGACATTTTCCGAGATGGCGAAGGAGTTCGTTGATGAGATCGTTAGACTACATGGTACGCCTGTATCGATTGTGTCAGATTGAGATAGCCGCTTTGTTTCTTCATTTTGGAAAGCATTTCAGGAGGCCATGGGAACGAAGTTGAGCTTCAGTACGGCGTATCACCCGCAGACTGATGGACAGTCAGAACGAACTATTCAGACGCTCGAGGACATGTTGCGGGCCAGTGTACTGAATTTCGAGAAGGAATGGGATCTGCATCTCTCGTTGTGCGAGTTTGCGTATAATAATAGTTTCCACGAGAGTATTGGAATGGCACCCTATGAAGCTTTGTATGGGCGGAAGTGTAGAAGTCCTGTTTGCTGGGAAGAAGTTGGAACAAGGAGTTTCCACGGACCGACGATTATTGCTGAGACTACAGAGAAAGTTCAGAGAGTTATTGACAATTTGAAGATTGCCCGATCGAGACAGAAGAGCTATGCAGATACGCGTAGAAGAACGTTAACATTTCAGGTTGGAGATTGGGTATTTTTGAAAGTCTCACCGATGAAAGGTACGGTACGGTTCGGTCAAAAAGGCAAGTTAGCGCCTAGATATGTGGGTCCATTTGAGATCAAGAGCCGGATTGGCGATCTAGCGTACAGATTGCTTCTACCCGTGGAGTTTTCTGGAGTACACGATGTTTTTCATGTGTCTATGCTTCGCAAGTATGTTCGAGACCCGACGCACGTGATTCGTTACGATGATATTCAGATGCAACCTAACGCGTCATATGTTGAGCGCCCGCTCCGTATTGTTGGGACTAGAGAACAGCTCTTGCGTACGAGGACCATCCGATGGGTCAAGGTACTCTGGGAACATCATGGACCTGATGAAGCCACGTGGGAACTAGAAGATCAGATGGCGCGTCAGTATCCTTACCTTTTTGCTCAGGTACGCGTTCATTCCGAGGACGGAATGATGTCCAAGTGGGGGAGGATGTAACACTCCGACCCGAGTTGATCCGGATTAGTGTGTGTTTTTAGCGCTAAGTGTGTTTTGGGTTTTGTTGATTTGGACCTTGAGCCGTAGAGAGATTGTTTGGGTTGAGTTTGACTTGGTCTAAGTAGATCGAGCCCTTTTTCGTAATTTTGGCTTTTGATTGACCTTGTCAGTTTTGCGTCATCTTGACGTCAGCGCGTGTATTTCGTTGAGCTTGTCGATCGTTGTAACTGTCTTAGATCCGAATGAGTTCGTTTGCTCTCGTTGGACCGTCATTTGACTCAAACTGACAATTGTGGTAGCTGTTTGGACTTAGACGTAAATTTGACTCATTTTAAGTATAAATATCCCACCTACCCTTTCGTTTCTCTCGATTGTTCTCTCTCACGCTCAGCTCGTCTCTCTCTCGGTTCAGCTCTCTTTCTCTCTTCTCCATCTCTGTTTCGATTGCTTGAGGGAGGAAGAAAGGAGCTCGTTTGTGCGTGTGATTCTAGCGGACTGAGCCAAACCACGAAGTGATTCCATTTGTGAGGCAAGTATAAGCCCAAGTTGTATGAACATCGATTGATAGTAAATTGATTGTTGTGTTCTTGTTCTTCATTGTGTTTATCAGTGTTAGACAGCCCTACTGAGCCCATTCTGCTGTTATCTTGCTGTTTTCTGTCGTTTTGGACACTTTCTGTGTGACTGTAACTGATACAGAAAAATGACTCCGTGCACTCACGGCTACGCCGTGAAATGTGCTACGGCTAAGCCGTAAAATGGCTTACGGCTAAGCCGAGACCCAGCCGTAACCCAAACCGTAGAACAGTACAGACTGTTATCTAAAAATAACTGAGAGTTGGAAAAATGCCATTCTTCTACGGCCCAGCCTGATCTAAGCCGTACATTGTCCTACGGCTAAGCCGTGGACCAGGATACGGCTGAGCCGTAGAGCAAAATACGGTTGAGCCGTAAATCCGGATGGATATTTGGGAAACCTCAGCTCAGCCGCAGTGCATAGTACGGCTAAGCCGTAAGATGCCACGGCTAAGCCGTAAGGTTACCTACGGCTACACCGTGAGACCTTGAAAAGTAAATGAAAAGGGACTAGGTTTAAGCAAGAGACCGTATATGACTTCCATGATAGAATGTAGCTACCCTGAACATGCCCAATGGAACGTTTGCATGACATGGATGATCTCGAGGGCTGCGAATCATTCATGGACAGTTATCCAGTTGTTTAGTACCTCCCCATGGGTGTTGGTTTAAGGGACTTCGATGCACACTCGAGACACTGCAACACTAGACAATGGTGCATCGGATAACTTAAAACTACATCAACATGCACGGTTAGAGACACTGGATGATTAGTGTAAGATTGGCTTGTAATGGATCCTTGATTCGTATAAGTACTGGATTGGTTTGATTTGCACAGCATATTGATTTCGGTTTATGCCCTCTTATGTGTTCTACGCTGGACCTCTCGATTCTGTGGGAAATGCAGCAACCCCAGAGCGAAGCCCGGGTGGAACCATTCTATTATTGTGTATTGTGTTATACCGTTGCTCCATTGGAGTATTTGCATCAGTGTTTATTGTTATTGGTACTTGAGTTTATCAGTGCCTCCTTTCCGGCTCATTTGCATCCAGTACCTTCAGTATCAGTATCAGCTTATTGTATTCAGTATTCAGTATCAGTAGGTGTGATGCACTTCCTATTGTTTGTTCAGCGTGATATGTGAGATCTGTATGTGGTATGTGATATGACATGATTGATTGATTGAGGTGCATCATCTGCTTGATTGTGATTGGTATTGGCACTACTGAGCCTCAGCCTTAGGATACCCGACGGGGTTAACTTTGGTTTAGTTTAAGTGTTTACCTCTGCAGAGTGTCTTGTCCTGGGACTCCGGACCCCGGGAACTAGAGACCCATGCGTGCCCTGGCCCGGTCGCTGGTGTTCTCATCCTGATTGCTCTCGTAAGGGAGAAAATGGCCAATGTAGTAGCCACTTGATTGTTATCTGTTTATGATTCTGATAGCATGCTTATTCATTGCAAAATTGTTTAGTATACAATCATAATTTCTATGGATATTGCATTATGACTATTGTTCAGTATTCTTCAGTCTTAGACACAATTCGTGTTATCTTCTTGTTGGCTTATACTTTGCTAAGTCGTTGTACTTATGCGTTTGTCTTGTGTGTTGCAGGCTCAGATCCCTCTTCCGATCCTGCGTCGGTCGACCCGACTGCAGGAGAGGCTCGCGAGGCCCCCTCTGGCCTAGAGGAGTGGACTTGATCCATCCTCCAGAGTACGGTTTGCATCATTTTGTTTTCCCCATTCATTGAGTCTGAGTCTATTGAGGGGATTTTTCTGTATTTGTAGCGTGGGCTTTGAGTGATATATGTATTTTTGATTTTTGATTATTGTAAGCCCGCTCTACTGTCATACGTTCTTGTAATTATTCTTGTCATCAATGTAATATTGTTTTGTAATCTCCTATGTCTTTTGGTGTGTTGCTATATGCCTTGATACGTACAGCTTCCGCGTACAGTTGTTTGCACGTGTAAATGATCCCTTGTGTGTGTATACTTGGACGGGGTCCAGGTGTGCATGCACGGGAGTACGTGTGTCATTGGTTAGACCTTCTCTGACCCCCGGTCCCTGGGCTCGGGTTGTGACAGTTGGTGAATTGGCTTTCTTCTTGGGATTACAAATAAAGCAAAGTGCAGACAGTCTATTTTTTTTCACAATCAAAATATGCCACTAATCTTTTCAAGAAGTTCGATATGATTACGTCAAAGCAGGAATGCATCCCAATGAGTTCTTCTGTTAAACTCAACTTAGATATAGAAGGAAAAGCTGTAAATGATACTTTGTATCGTAGCATGATTGGAAGCCTACTATATTTGACTGCCAGTAGACCGGATATTGCATTCAGTGTGGGTGTTTGTGCTCGTTATCAATCAAGTCCGAAGGAATCACATGTTAAGGCTGTTAAGCGCATCATGAAATATGTGCGTGGAACTATCAATTATGGCATTTGGCTAACAAGAAACACCAACACAACTGTTGTTGGATATTTAGATACTGATTGGGCTGGGTGTGTCAATGACAGGAAGAGCACTTCAGGCGGTTGTTTCTTCATTGGCAACAATTTTGTTGCATGGCATAGCAAGAAACAAACCTCAACCTCTTTTTCTACTGCTGAAGCGGAATATATTGCAGCTGGGAGTTGTTGTACTCAGCTACTTTGGCTTAAGCAGATGTTGTTTGATTATGATATTCAGCAGGGTCTCATGACAATTTATTGTGACAATAGGAGTGCAATTGATATCTCGAAGAATCCCGTTCAGCATTCACGAACAAAACACATAGACATCAGGCATCACTTCATTCGTGAATTAGTTGAAGCCAAAGTTCTCCATTTGGAACATCTTCCAACTGCGCATCAATTAGCAGATTTGTTTACTAAACCACTTGAGTCTTCCCGCTTTGAATCTCTTTGTAAATCTCTTGGAGTTGGTCTCCATCCCTAGTACTCCCTTCCTTCACTCTTTGCATGCACATGCCTGTCTCATTTATTGTTTTTATGATTATCTGATCGGTTGTGCACTTTATTTTGCTTTAGTTTTTCCGCCCACATGTCTTGGTACACTGCACAAAGGGACTCTTTAATGCCTTGCTCTTATGTTTCTCACATTCATTCAGTTTTTTCCGAGTGCTTTCATTTAAAGAATGTGGTCATTCTTGTGAGTAGTTAAAAAAAAAAAGGAGGTGAAGTTATATATTCAGGGGGAGTGTTTCAATGATTATCCGACAGTTACAACATTTTTCAGTTCTCATACAAAAAATTCATGCCATTATAAGCTGTGAGTTCCTGGTGTATTACCTTGACATCATTTGGCTTATTAACTATGGTCGAACATTGGCACTTACTTTGATGATTTTCATAATAATAGCTTTTTATTGTCATGTCGCATTTCTGCATATTTTATTCTCTTCATGTTTTGCATGCTTATTTGCTACACTTTGTGAGTTAAAAATTAAAAAAAAGCTCACAATGTTGTGCTCTAATCAGTCGAGAACTTCGCCAACCTGTCGGGTCTTTGTTTCATTATTTTTCCAGAAATGCAACCCAACTGATCGGTTCCTTCTGCGATCGGTCGGGTATCCTCTACCCTGTTTCTCGAATTGGAAATCGACCGGTCGGGCTTCTTCATCCGACCAGTCGGACATGTGTTGGTTCGTTAATCTTCAGCGCGTCCGTTCGTTTTCTCAACACTTCCTTATATATTTCGCGCCCTTCTTCTTTCTTCCCTTCACTTCTCGTTCACTTCGTTTCCCCTCTTCTTCTTGTCTTCTCTTTGATTTCCAAGGTATGTTGTTTCCATTTCGTTGATTTTTTTTTGAATATTTGTTATTCTCCATCCTTTATCATTGAAGAAATTTGGGGCATCTTTGTTACCTTTGGATAGAATGCGTTGGAATGGATTGCATGTTCTTCTTCTCCTTCTTGATTTTGGTTTCCCTTTTTCACTATGCTGTTGATGTTTTGATGCTTGTGGATGTTTGTGTATGCTGTTTAGGCATTTTTCCTCTCATTTGCGCTTCATCACGCATAGTTCTTTCTTATGCACACCACATGTTTGCTGAAATGCCACAATAACCTTCATCCTCCTCTAGTGAAGTTTTTGCTGATATTTTTCTCTTCTTTGATGTTATGTGATTCTACAATTTCCATTATCTTCAGTTATGGCACCCAAGAAGGCTGTTGCTTCGAAGCAAAAAGGTGTGGCAAGTAGTTCCTCTACTCCCATCTTTGACACGGACCGGTTTTTGTTCGAAGCAAAAGCGCAACAATATGAGACGATCTTTAACAAACGCGCGGTTCTCTATGAACGGCCAATCAATCCTCTTCATTTTATAACATTGGCATTTGGTGCTTGGCTTATGTCTCGTGGCTGGAACTCTCCTTATGCTTTTGAGATGGAGATTTTCCCTGATATAGTTCGGGAATTTTACAATAACATGTATGACATGACTGGAAATATTATCAAGTCTTATGTTCGTGGCAAGCATGTTTTACTCACTCCTAGGTCATTGAGTTAGTTCCTTCTCATTGATCAGACTCCGAATGCGAAATATCCTGTTCTTGACTCTGACCCTGATACAATGGAGGAGGATGCTGCCCACATCGATTTTAATGAGGTTGTTTCTGCCTTGTGTGGTGCGCCACGTGATTGGCCTGAAGATCGTTTGTTGAAGCAAAGAGAATTAACCTTACAGGCTTCTTAATATTTTTGTGAAGAACAACATTGAACCTCGTGGACACCATTCAGAGATTTATCGTGACGCAGGTTATTTGTTGTATGTTATTGGCAGTGGTCTTCCTATTGATATTCCACAGGTGATCTTTGACACTATGTTCAGAGCTCATTCCGTTGCTAAGAACGCTACGTTGCCTTATGGTGTTCTGCTCTCCCAGTTTCTCATCGCCCAAGGTGTCATGCCCTCCATGCAAGATGTTACTGTTCCTTTTCCGAACCCGATCACAATGAGCACTCTGTCGCAGTCTCGATCTTAACTTCGTCAACTTGCTCCTCCATGGCCTGTTCTTGCTCCTGCTGCTGAGGCGGATATTCCTGATGCTTCCTCTATCCATGCTCGGTTATCAGCATTTGAGGACTCTCTTTCTGATTAGGCTGCGTATCTTGAGCTTCTTCATGGAGATGTTCAAACACTTTGCCGTGAAGTGCATAGCGAGCTCAGTGGGATTCAGTCCAAATTAGACTCTATTTTGGATCATCTTCGTCGTCCCTGATTTTGTTGCCTATTTGGTTCTTCATTTTGGATTGGCTTGTACCCCTTTTTCAATTCATGCCCAAAAAGGGGGGAGCTACATTACATTTTGTTATGACCATGTGACCATGCTATTATATGGACATTTTGGATTGTTTATTTTGCTGTTATGTTGATTTAATTTTACTAATCTGATCTTATGCCTAGATTTGTTCTGTTTTCAGTGTTCTTTTTCAAGTTTTTCCTGTAGAACTACCAAGTTTTCACGTTTTCATGTTTTGTTTTCATCTGTCTTGTTTGGGCTGAGTGGCTAGTTTGTTCAGTCTAGGAAGTTTTGTCCATGAATTGCTAAAGGGGGAGATTGAAAGGCATGTAATATTAGCAATGTCATGGGATGGCCAAAACTTGGGTTTCCAGAGTTGTAATTTTATGTTTTAGATGGACTGAACACTCTATTATCGTCACAGATGATGATCTACTACTCAGACATGAGCATCCAAGTGTTTGATCTTTAGACCGGTCGGACAGCACCACAGACCGGTCGAATTTCCTGCATACTGTTATCTGAAGATAGAACTGAAGACCGACCGATCGGATGATTACCAGACCGGGTTGCTTGGGTACCCAATCAGTTGGCTGGGTCGGCAGTCACGCGATTCAAACGCTCTATCTTTTCGGGATTGCCTTATGCGCGTCCTTATCCTTTGCGAATCATCGACGGAAAGGACTCTAGGGTTCCTCCTTATTTAAGGAACACCTCTCCATGAAGAGAGGGCTCTCTAGATCAAAACCCTAATATATTTAAAGAGATTTCATCTTCCTAGAAGGTATTCTGCTATTGAAGTTCTGCAACGCCTCCTTCTGAGTTTCTAGTTCGTTTCTCCGCTGTGCGTGTTTGTCTTGAGTGGCTTTAAGGCGTGAAAACCAATCCAGAAGAGAGTGAATGACGCGTGCATCGACAAAAAGATCTTCAGTCCCTTAGGTTGTGTTCAACTGGGTTAAATCGTAGTAAGTAGTCTTGTAACTTCTTCTTCATAGTGATTGTTCTTGACGGACCGGTGGTAGGTCCCGTGGTTTTTTCCCGGTTGGGTTTTCCACGTAAAAAATCCTATGTCTATCTATCTTGATGATTGTTTGATTGTTTGTGATTACTCATTGTTTATATCTGCATAGCATACATCAACTAGGACCTTAACCTGTGTCAAGGTTTTAAGTTCTTCACATATGGACCCAATAATCAAAGTGTTAGTCAATTGTCTTTACTATTTCCTGTTACGAAAGACTTGTGTGCAAAATATAAGTTTGCTTCTGAAATTCAACCTTTGTTCAAGCATTTCCTAACCTGGCTGCCAACCCAGCCTGAAATAAACCTGGTAACTCTTGATTAAGGTTGATATTTTTGACGTGATTAATATTAAATTCAAATGAAGTGCGCTTCAGGAAAGGAAGAGGGATAATGGCTGAAGCCATTTCAGATTCTTTTCTCTTATGTGGAAAGGAAGAAGAGTCCATCATTCACTTATTCATGCATTGCAAATTTGCCTCCTGCATTTGGCAATCTTTTCTTTAAAAATGTGGGATTTCATGGTCTACACCAAGGGCTTTCAGTGAATTGATGGAGGCTTGGAGGTTGGGTTCTTCCGAAGGGGTTGGCTTAATTCTATGGAGGTTGATTCCTTTCTCTATTCTTTGGTCAATTTGGTAGAAAAGAAATAACAAAATCTTCAATGGCAAGTCAAACGATAGACGCAATATTATTTTCATGAGTGCGCTTCAAGTAGCTAAATGGGCAAGTATTAAGAAAGAGTTAGAGCACTTAAGCATGGATAAAATCTTAAATAATTGGAAAGCTTGTTCGGAAAGCAGATGTTTTAAGAACAAACATTTAGTTACTTGGTCTCCCTCTTCTCCTAATGTTTTTAAATTTAATGTGGATGGTTGCGCAATAGGAAAACTAGGACATATATGTATAAGTAGCATCTTAACAAGTTTCAAGAGAGAGATATTGTTTATGTTCTCAAAGTATATAAGCATCAAAGATAAAAAAAATATTTTGTTTACTGTGCTTTTTTTTATCATATTTTGCTTTTAGCTTTTTCTAAAGGGTATGTGCATTAGCTTCATTAGATACTTGGTGAAATATGCTGTTATCAACCTACTGTCTAATGTGACCAATCGCCTTTCTTTGCATCTTATTCCAATCTGCATATTTCACATCTTTTGGTCGAACACTATCCCCCTCAATGGGATCATAGACGTCTTTACAATAGGGGATATTTTCCATCTTCGGTTTCTAAATCAACCAATTGGTATGGTTGAGCTTAACCATAGTAGTATTCATAGTATTGTTCACCATCTTAACAAAATTAAGCAACAGGAAAAAAAAAAAAAAACAAACAAACAACCAACACTAACCATAACTCCTGCATCACAATATAGATCCCGTCAACACGAACACGTTGGAAGAAACGGATCTAATATCTAACCCCGAATGGCTTCAATATCGCATAAACAATTTTCTATGATATTATTGGTCAAACTCTTCCGTTGACTGTCAAACAGCCAATCCTATTCTACATATGCATAGATTTACTTGAAACGAGTAAGCAAATGCAAACAGATCTCCGATCGGATGTCGGAGGATCAAGATGTCATAGAAACAAATCTTGCTGTTGATCTGGTCACGCTGGCTTTGAACATAAGACCTACTGATGTATGCTGACGGCAGCAGTATGATGGCTAGAATGCTGGGAATGGGTCGGGTCGAACCTGAACCGGACTGACCTCGCCCAGCCCAGGTCGAGATTGTCTCTCTCGTTTCTGGTTCCAGAAACAGAAACCGGATACAGAGGGCCGCTCGTGTTCCTCTGCGCACCTTCCTCACCAACAGCGGCGGATGGTGTACGGGCGGAGCAGTTGCTCCGGTGACGTTCGGCGATGGCAGGAGATCCGGTGACGGTGACCGGCGGGGAATGGCAGCGACTGCGCACGGCGGCGGCACAGTGGGCGGCAGCAGCAGGCGAAGACGACGAGGCGGCCTTCTTCCTCTTCAACTGAGCCTCTGCTCAGGAAAGCGAAACAGGAGACCCTGTCTCTTCTTCAACTGTCGAACTGCAGAACCCAAACTCTTGGATCTTCTTCACCGATGGTGGCCAACAGATCAACTCTCTGATCTCTACCTCTTCTGTTTCCAAGATGAAAGCAGAGGGATTCGAATCGCCCACACACGATGATTCAACTCATCGATCTTCCGTGCTACGCACAACACCGAGCCCCAGGAGACCCTACCGAGCTTTGATGCCGCTTGAAGTTCCGATTTCATGTGAATAAACAAGCACATCCATTACTGAATTCCAATGTATTCCAATCCCATGCAAATAAACAAGCCAGTCAATAATAAATTCCTATGTTTTTCAACTTCACACTAACAAACTAACTAATCAAACAATGAATTCTCATGCAAACAAACAAGCACATTTTGAATGTGTGGAGTTTGATTCTAAGCAAAACAACAGGCCCGTTTGAATGGATAGATAAAATGGGAAAAAGAATTTATTTTCTTGTGAGTACATAGCACCCCCTTGCCCCTTACCCTCAGGTAAAGGCCTAGCCAGTGCACGGTCGCTGAGAGCTTTGGCTTAGCTCTAGCCCAACCCAGGTATATGAAGATAGGGTAAGGGAGGCCCCATGGTAAGGGAGACCCCGACCCTACTCAGGTGCCGGTCCTTTGAAAGCCCTATAACTAGAAGGAACTAACTAGTAGATGGCTGCTGCGTCTTCTACAAACGGCAGGCAACTTTCGTACATTTCAAATTGACAATGTCATTACTCAAAACAAACATGACAACGACAATGAACATGACAATGTCAATGGTCAAATGCATTTATGCTTTTCGGAGCCTGTTAGGCTTCTTTGATCCAGTGCATGTATACTTTTCCAACAAATTCTTTAAAATTACACGTATTTGAATTAGTCGTTTTCAGATCACACTCTTCTATTGCTCCTTCCTTTCCTCTATATAAACATGGCACTTTCCTCCCACAATGCATTCACCAATCTCTTCCCTCAAGAAACATAAGACTTTTACTCTCTCTCTCTCTCTCTCTCTCTCTCTCTCTCGTTATTTCTAAGTTCTAGTCATGGCTGGCATTGCTCACTCAAGCCTTTGTCTAACCCTTCTGATTGTGATGATCACAATCTCAACTCCAATCTCAGCACACCTCTCTGTTTCCTTCTATGCCAACACCTGCCCCTCAGTGTTCGAAACAGTGAGGACCGGTATCCGGTCAGCCATCAACCGAGAAGCCCGCATGGGGGCATCACTTATTCGATTGTTCTTCCACGATTGCTTTGTTAATGTGAGTTTGCACTATTGAATCTATTTGATGATATTTTTTTGTTCATAATGTAACTCTTTAAGCCATTTTTTTTTTCTAGATTGATAGAATGAGGTGAAGATGATAACGGTGATTATAACGATAGTATTTTGTGATTGTAGGGTTGTGATGGAGGGGTTCTTTTGGATGACACCGGATCTTTTGTAGGGGAGAAAACTGCTCTAGCCAACAACAACTCAGCTAGGGGATTTGAAGTGATTGATAGTATAAAGGCACAAGTTGATCAAGCATGTGGGAGGAGCGTGGTGTCCTGTGCAGACATCCTAGCCATTGCTGCTCGTGACTCAGTTGTTGAAGTGAGTGTTAATTACTTGATAGAACTTGACTGTACACTAGTCATAAATAACCATATTGACCTCTAATCCTAATAGAAGCTGGGAAAATTAATGATGAAAACTATTAGACATTTTCATATTCTAGTTTTCCAAAAATAAAGACTTAACATCAAATCATTTATTTTTGAGTTACAGCTTGGAGGACCAACTTATTCAGTTCCAGTGGGGAGAAGAGATGCAAGAACAGCAAGTAGAGAGGCTGCAAACAGTAACCTCCCTCGCTTCTCCGACAACCTTGATCGAATTATTAGCCTATTTAGCAATCAAGGATTTACAACTAGGGAGATGGTCGCCTTGTCGGGGGCGCACACGGTCGGCCAAGCTCAGTGTCTGACCTTTAGGGACCGGATATACACTGAAGCAAACATTGATGCTGCCTTTGCAACCTCTCGACAGGCCAATTGCCCTCGAGAAGCAGGCAATGGGGATGGTAACTTGGCACCTCTTGATTCCCAAAGCCCGAACCGCTTCGGCAACAACTACTTTCATGCATTGATCAATAGAAGAGGGCTCCTTCACTCTGACCAAGTGTTGTTTAACGGGGAACCAACCGACTCTATCGTAACGATGTATAGTAACAGTGAAAATGCATTCAACACCGATTTTGCGAATGCCATGGTTAAGATGGGGAACTTGAATCCTCTCACCGGAAGCCAAGGCGAGGTTCGAGTTCACTGCAGGAGGGTTAACTCAGCTGGCTCCTAATTACCTTTTGTTGTATTCATTTTGATTCAAATATTTAATTGATGTTGTTAAAATAGCGTTTGGTTGATCTGGCTCTGATTTGAGGTCAAATATTGCACTTGCATGTTAAGCAAGTGTAGATATTTTCTTAATTCAGCTTTATTACTAAAATTTTTTAGGACAAGAACTCTCTCTCTCCCTTTTGCAATTTCTCTCGGAACACTTGATTGCGTTGCACTACAACAATAACATGCAATATAACTGGAATGGCAACAGATCTAGTAAATCATTTCAAGGTTTCCAACTGTTGGGTTGCAGCTAGTAAACTTGGGCTTGGCCCAATCCAAATGTGAGTGTAACGAGTACAGGCATAGGCCAGGTTGCGAGTACCCAGTTAATTCCAGGTCGGTGTCAGTTCCGTTTACGTGTGACACGGTTGAATGGGGTTCGGGCAGTTTTGGATGGACGCTTTTGCAATTCAGGTAAGGTCATGTTAGGTTGATTGGGTTCAATTTGAGTTTGGGTCCGCCCTTCCAAATTGTACCTGCTTCATAGAGGCCCAAAATCTGTCACTTAGGTTGCCAGTTGCCACAAAGTTTTCTGGAGGGAGTGGAATATTTGCACTTGTGAAATAATTAGGGCCAATCATAACAATTAATCATGATTAATAATTCCATTAGCATGGTGGACCCAAGCTATGCTAGCCAGATCTGTGCTTGGACTAAAACATTATTCGTGGGGCAGACTTAAATTTATCAAACTCGGAGTGAACTCCTATGATATGAGTGTAAGTTAAAGGCACGTGAGAATAATTTGGCAGGTCGTATCCAGAATTCTAATCTTAGAAAAATGTGCCACGAAGAAAAGAAGAGGGCGTGGTTAATGACACAATCCTTTGTTCTTGACCATCAAATTCAATATTGCCTTGTAATTTACGGAATCACAGTCAAAATTAAAGTTAATGACATAATTCCATGATAATTTTATAATTTGTGTTACCAAATTTACCTCATTATGGACTAAGTACAAAAAGCCCGTGTTATGGCCATACCGAGAGAGATATAGAGAGAGAGAGAGAGGGGGAGCGAGGGGGGGGGATTTCTCAAAAACTCCCTATTTAAAGAAGGGAAGTTTATGCCCCTTTTTCACATATCTAACAAAAATCTTCTGCATCACAAGTGCAAAGCAAAAAATAAATGATGGTTAATTTTAAGGAAATGCAGATGACACGTGTTAAAATCTCATATGCTAAAAATGAGCCTCTTTTCGGTGAAAAACACCTAGGGAGTTTTGTAGCGTAACCCATATATATCTTCAACAGCATGCACTTTTGCTGATGCAAAAATGCGTGGGGAAAAGTCACATATGCGTCGGTAAAGACTTTTGCCGACAGAAGAAATTGTATCAACAATTCATAGTCTGAAGTGACTTTTTCCAATGCAATGCCCTGTGTCGACAATATTTTTTGTGGCGCATTGCCTTGCGTCGGCAATACTTTTTTCCGGCGCAATGCCTTGTGTCGGGAATATGTTTTCTGACGCAATCCTTTGAGTCGTGAATAAGTTTTCCGATGTCATTTGGCATTGGGAAAATAACTTTTAATAAATCATATATTTGCCTTGTGCCGTCGCATTTATTCGTTAGCAATACTTTTCCCAATGACACTATGCGTCGGGAAAATATTTTTTTAAAAAACATGTGTTAGATTTGTGCTGACATATTAATGCGTCAGTAAAAACCATTTCTGACAAAAGATTGCATCAGCATAGGTTGTCAAAAGGGACTTCTCCCGACACATTAATGTGCCGTCAAAAACCACTTTTGATGATAGATTGTGTTGGCACAGGTTGAGAAAAGAGACTGTTGCTGATGCCATAGTCAATCGGCAAAGGTCTTAAATTTGAAAGGTTTTATTTGTTTTTTCGTGTTCCCACAAATTTTGACCTTTCAACCTATAGCAACCAATTCAGGTAACCCAACCATGCATATCTCAATATCAAGCCATCCAACCAGCAAGCTCAATATAAAAAATTAATCATTCCACCATATAAACAATACATATAAGAAGCCATTACAAGTAAAATTCATAAAAATATATAGGTTTTAAAGTACTAATACCATAGTTCAATATCTAAGAACCAGAAAGTATATCCAAGAACCAATTAATATCTAGGAGCCACAAAGAATAAAGTATCAACATAGACCACAAATATATCTCATAATCGAGCATACACAATGCAGCCGGCAACATAAAGTCCATCAACCTGTGACAACAAACATAGTGCATTATTAGTTTCTTATAATGAATTACAATATGATGTTGACGTATATAAAGAAAAGTTATTAGACTACTTAAATGTTTTCTATTCTAAGTCTAAAGAACTAGTGTTTTTTTTCCTATTCCTAAACCGGGTGTCCCGTCGGGGCACAGTCAGCTCCTGCAAGTTTCTACGGTCCCAAGCGACGTGCTCGTACCATCCTATAGACTTTCCAGTCATTATTTGATAATTTTGCCCCTCAATACCCTATTTTTCAATTTTAAATCCTAACAACTTGTGTTATAAGTCTTAAGAACTTTCTTTTTATGTCAACTAAAGTAGAAGAAAACAAAATCATATACTAACCAAGATATGGTGCATTCTGACCACCACTAGATGAGCTCCCTCCAGCCGTATCAAGATCAGGAATCGCTATCCCTACTTGAGGTGCTAATTGGACTATAATTGCCTCAAGTGTAGCTTGTCTCCTAGTCTGCGCAGTTATGATGCTGGCTTGTTCAGCTTGGGTGTTGGCTTGATCAACTATTTGCTGTTTCAAGCTCCTCACCTTGGTTGCACTTGAGGCTTGCCTTAAAGATGATGCTGACGTCTTCGGATCTCAAATCCTGTCAAAGAGCCTAACCTCCTCCCAAGCACATCAGCAGCTATCTCCTCTTGAGTCATCAGGGATGTGACCTCGAGCTGCGATTGTGCAGCTGTCTTCTCTACTAATTGCGCCTATCATTTTTTAAAAAGCAAACTGATTAAAACTAAGAAAAGAAATAGTTTTTGGATTTAACAAAACCTATTTCAATATACATTCATGATGTCGGCCTACTGTCTCGTCCACCCAGTCATTCTTATTCTTGCTTTAATGGCTGTCCTTATAGAAGTTGGGAAGGCGGGCTCGTATCCACAGTTTGCTACCTATCATTATATTACATGGACCGAAAAGACCTCAGTCGAACATTGATAACTCACACAGAACTAAAGATTTTTAGAGGTGCACTTACAATGATGGACCTGGTTGCTGGGAATGATCTGAACCCGCATGTATGGTTGGTGGTCAATGCCTTTCGACTATCTCGGGCTTTCTTTGACATTTTCTGCGAAAGGAAAAATAATGGAATAACAAAATGGATCGGTGATATGTACATATATATACATATATTAGTAATTGAAATTAAAACAACTGAAATTATCTTCCAGCTTTTAGTCTCCTAAACATCGACCATTGCGGCCCATTGATCGTTGCTTTTGCATAGATAACTCTAAAGGTTTTTTCTTATGCTCAGGGTGACCGTTAAAGGCCTTACTCCTTCTCCAGGGATGCCTCTTAAGCAAGTAAACTCGATGGCCTGTGTACCCAATCTTACTTCTCAACTTGTGCAATATAGAATCCTTGATGCAAGGGGGACAAGCCTTGTAACCCTGTGCTCCACCCAGACAAGTTATCATATGCAGGGAAGTCATTTATGTTCCATATTATAGCTGCATGCATCCTGAATGTCTGTTCACTGTGGGCATCGTAGGTTAGAACACCATTTTGCCACTACTCTTTCAGTTCATCAACCAATAGCCTCAAGTAAACATCGATATTATTCCCCGATCCCTCCAGTCCAAGAATAAGTAAGGACATGATGAAAAAAGGCTTTTTCATGCACATCTAAGGTGGCATGTTGTAGGGCATCAATATGATAGGCCACATGCTATAAGAAGTGCTCATGTCACCGAAAGGGTTGAGCCCATCAGTGGGCAAGCCCAGCCTAACGTTACGGATCTCCTGAGCAAGCTCTAGATGCCCCAGATCAAAATCTCTCCACTCCTTACAGTCGGCCGGATGCCTTCCTAGCCCATCATTCTTATGACAATCTTTGTACCATCTCATCCCTGTAGCTGCTTTTCTGGACATGAACAATCTTTGCAACCTCGGTATAATCGGAAAGCAACGCAGAATGTTATATGGGATTTTTTCCCCCTTACCTTCTTTTATCTTGTACCTATCCTCTCCACATATTGGACATTTCTCTAAGTGTGAGGTCTCCTTCCAAAAGTGCGCCATCATACCGATATGCATCAATGAGCTCGTATCCCAAGCCCAAGTCACGCAATAACTTCTTGGCCTCATAGATTGACCTAGGAACCAAATTACCTTCTAGAATGAGGTCCTTACAAATCTCCAAAACCCTGTTAAAAGACTTATTGGTCCACCTGCAATCTACCATCACTTGTGGCTTCTTAATGACGAACGCCAGCAAATTGAAGTTCTAATAGCCTGTGTACAACTCACATTGAGAAGCTTCCAACATTTTATCAAAGTTATGTGCATCCTCCCTCTGGATACTGTCACCCATTATGTAATTGCCCCTATAATGGTCTTCTAGCATTTCAGGATATTGGTCCCCATCCTCATCGTCGCTCTCGTCATCATTCACATCTGATTCATCAGGTGGGTTCACTGCATTTTCTTCGTGGTGTAGCCATGTCGTGAATCCCCCATTGGACCAAATGAACTCTCACATTTCAAATTCATGCCAATCAACGTTTAAGCATCTGTCACGCGGACACTGAGTCATTGTACCCCCATCTATATTAGCCCATGTAAATTCAATAAATGAGTCCACCCCATCTCGATATCATTAACCTAATCTCTGATTAACCAGCATCATCCAACTCTTGTCCATATCTAAGCACAAGGAAGACTACATAATCAAGCAGTTGAAGAATGCAAATCGCAGGTATTGCTAATAGACCTCAATAACGCATGGTATATTTCCAATTACATCAAGGGGGAAGAAGAAGGAGAAGAAGAAAAAGAAGTAAGGCCAAAAAATATAGCCTCAATAATACAATCAAATGAAGAACCAATATTAATATTTTGGTTGCATCTAGATCTTTTTTTCTCTACATTTCCATAAATTGATATGGGTGCAAATGGCCCACAAGGCTATGTCCAAATTGCTTTCATGAGCATACGCCTACTAAAAAAAAACTTATATCTTAACCTTAATTTAGTAGCCTTAGCTGTATTCCAAGTGGGCCCAACCCATTAGGTGAATATTTGGCAAAATTGTTTGTCTCTCTCTCTCTCTCTATCTCTCTCTCTCTCTTTAATCTAATGCTATTCTCTCCCTTTAATCTAATGCTATTTGTTACTTTCTTAATGCACAACACCTCTTCGAGTTTTATAACTATGGTGGGCCTCACCATAACTAAAAGATCATATAGCCATAAATCTCCACTTTAGTAAATTAATTTGCCTAGATCAAGAAAGAAAGGAATAAACCTTAGTACTTGTATTAGCATGTGATGGCTCATTAAACGAAGTCAATGGACTGGAATATATATGATCAATTGTGCTTTAGCTGCCTCAAAATGGATTTATATGGCTTGAGTACTCAAGGTGATACGCTAGTGGATTGGCCACTTAGGTTTGATCAGGTGGGCTCTCTCTAGCTGACAGTGGTGGGCCCAAGATTTTAATTTGGGTGGGGCTAAACTTTTGCTAGACTTTGCTAGTTTTTTTTTTCAAATTAAAAATAGCTCAACTTAATTGTAATATATACTGTAATTTTAGTTGATTTGTCCAACAACTTGATTATGCCCAAAACACAAGGCCTTCAAGAATAAAGAGGGAGAACCCAAACATTGTATTCACACCAAAACTCAAGCATAGCTCGTAGTATTCACACAAGAAATTCACATAGTATTCACGTTACGACATCTTTCATTAAAAAAAATCATGTATTAGTCATAGTAGAAATTCATAAAATATCCATAGCAAATACTCATTGTAGGATTCATGTAGTATCTCATTAGAATGCGTTATACATAGGGGCAATTCAAATTGAAAATAGCATATGAAAAAAAAAGGGAGAGTGCAGTACTACAATAGGATACGTTATTCGCAGAGGCATTTTTTGTAGAATTTCCAAACTCATATAATGCACACTAAAGGCATATTGGAAATCCAAAAACAATATATTGCTTATGGTTGGAATAGGGAAAACACCCTAAGAAATCTTAATTACTAGAACATTATCTTTTTTCTTGCTTCAATTGAGTAGTACATAAGCAAAAACAAAAGATAAACAGAACCAAGCAACAGAAGCCAGTACCCAAAAAAGCACGACTGGCAACCTATTTTGTTTTGCATGACTCTCCAAAATGCCAATCATCCAATGATTTATACATAAAAAAACAAAACAACAAGGACAAGTCTGAGAAGAATAAAACACAATAAAACTTTATCATCATGAATATAAATAAGAGAAAATAGAAGAAGGCACATAATAGAACCTAATTTCAGAGACGGGTTAGACGAAGGGGTGTTAGAGTTGAGGAGATGCGGTCGTGATCAAAAAGGTTGTGGGTGAAGATGTCGTGAGAGGCATGGATTGTAGACCTAGATTTAGGGGTCGAGAATGCCACTGATTTGATATACTTTCTTATTAAGACTAGATGTGATTCATTTAATTTTGCTACTAGCGCTGTAGGGCCCGCTCCTGATGTGAGCCATGGAAATTTTTTATTAAAAAAAATTTTTGTTAAAATTTATAAATATTTTAATAAAATATAAATGAATATTACCATTATAGAAATTATAAAATAAAAAATATTATAAAATTGAAAGATTTTAGGGATAAGCAATAAAAGATTGATTGGTTAAAGTAAAGTTGAAAATTGAGTGAGAGCGATTTTAGGGGAAATATTTGAAAAATATTTAGAACTTTAATGATAGTGCACTACTTGTTGCCACATTTAGGAATTATAAATTGGAGTCATATTTTTAAAAGCAAGTGGACGGCTTGTGGGACTCGCAAGGCATCTGGGTGGTGCACGTAAGAAGAAGGCCTCAGTCATGCTAATAAACTTCAATAAGGTAAGGTATATTTCCAATTACATCAAGGGGGAAGAAGAAGAAGAAGTAAGGCCAAAAAATATTGCCTCAATAATACAATCAAAAGAAGAACCAATATTAACATTTTGGTTGCATCTAGATCTTTTTTTCTCTACATTTCCATAAATTGATATGGGTGCAAATGGCCCATAAGGTTATGTCCAAATTGCTTTGATGAGCATGCGCCCACTCAAAAAACTTATATCTCAACCTTAATTTAGTAGCCTTAGCTGTCTACCAAGTGGGCCCAACATGGGGTATTAGGTGAATATTTGGCAACATTGTTTCTCTCTGTCTCTCTCTCTCTCTCTCTTGTTTAATCTAATGCTATTCATTACTTTCTTAATGTGTAACACCTCTTCGGGTTCCTATATAGGGTGGTCCTCACCATAGCCAAAAGATCATATAGCCATAATGTCCACTTTAGTAAATTGATTTATCCAGATCAAGAAAGCATGGAATAAACCTTGGTACGTGTATTAGAATGTGATGGCCTATTTAAAGAAGTCAATGGACTGGAAGTTCTAAAAAGTCTTACAAGAGTAAAAAGTTCCCAAGAGTAAAAAGTTTTTTTTTTTTCACTGTGACTTTATTTCTACGTTACTTAAAAGCCCCATGATATCATAAGTGTACGTTCTACTAAAATTATGAAAAAATTGGGTTTTTAGATCTCAATGAGTAGTCATTAATAGTAAAATTTGTTTTCCAAAATTTAATCATGCTATAGAAAAAGAATATTTTTCTCATTGTTTTGAAGTAAAACCCACGACATCATGGGTTTATGGCAAGACCATAAAAAAAAAAAAAGAAGCCTAAAGTCAAGTGACTTTGATGATATTTTTGATGTTTTATGATTGATATGTGGGCCATTAGTCATAAGTCCTAAACATCTATTATCACAAATTTCTACTGTTGATTCACTTGAAGATTACTAGTGATGGTGTGGACTGGGCTTCTCTACAGAATGGGTCAGGTGAGCCTAACCTGAAATCTAATTAGAATCGACCCGACAGTGGATCATCTTCTTCCCAACGTCTGGTTTGGTTTTGCAAACAAAACCCCTACTGCAGGCCAGGTTTCTCTATGGCGATAAGCAGCAATGGAAGGCCGGAGATTGGGCGACAGTGATGTCAGTCCTTTAGCGTCCTTTATAGCTGCTCCAGCGACAGTGGGCGGTAGCCAACTCTCTGCTATATCCAAAAGCAAATCCTTAGTAAGGGAGAGGGAAGTATGTACTATAAAAGCATGCTTCAGGCATGGATGAAAAGAAACTATCCCTAGTTTCTGTCGTCTTTGCTGCGCCTTATTTTATTTTCTATGGATGTGTTTTGCTAGATAAGATAAGTGTTTTATTCTCGGCATTCCTTCTGTAAAGAGAAGTCGTTTAAGAACACAGACGATTTTTTTTTCTTCTCCTTCTGTAAACAAAACTGACAAAAACAATGTGCATATGGCAGTTAACGTTTAAACATTGCATCCACTTTTTCTCTCTTGTTTTGCATCAGTCTCCAAAACCCCAATCATCCAATGATTTATACATATAAATAAAATTAAAAAACAATGACAAGGCCAGGAAAAATAGATCACAATACAACATTATCATCATGAATATAAATTGATATAAATCAGAGAGAAAATAAGAGAAACATAGGGGGCACATACCAGAACTTGAAATCAGAGAGACATGGGACGATGGGCTGGAAGAGTTTAGAAGAAGATGCTATTTTGACGATAAATTTATGTGAGTGAAGATGCTGTGAAAGGCTATAATATCATGTGCAGTGTGGAAGGATTATAAACCTAGATATATATTAGGGGTGGAGAATTCAACCGATTTGATTTACTTCCTTATTAAGATTATATGGGATTATTTAATTTTTCTACTAGATTAATCAAGAGGGGCATAACCTATTTAAATTTTATTTGTTTAAAGACCTTAAAAAAAAAGGAAAATCATGAGTAAACAACACATGATTTACACCGAGCAATCTTCCAATTGATCCTTGTTGACTCATAAAAAATAAAAAAAAAATCACAAATGTCACAAGTATTTACTGGTAAAACATTCCAAGCTCGGTCTAAAGTAAAAGGGCAAATAAGCCTTAGAACTATGGAGGGCACCCTATGCTCGAGCAACTCATGCTTCCCAATGGTGAAAATAGCTGAAATTAGCAAGGATGTCTTAAAATATGTTCTGGCTCATTCCCACAAAATGTTGGAATTTTCATATACCATTGGA
Source organism: Sextonia rubra (assembly GCA_037013555.1). Lineage (NCBI taxonomy): Eukaryota > Viridiplantae > Streptophyta > Magnoliopsida > Laurales > Lauraceae > Sextonia > Sextonia rubra. Next base: position 2,073,596 of record JASUAD010000007.1, read on the forward strand.
TGCAAATTCAAATTAAGGAGCTCCATTCTAGAGTTTCGGGGACACTGTGTGAAGCTCCACCTCCTGAAGACCAAATTAGCTGAAATTTCTATGGAAGGCCTCAATCATTAAATTTTGGGTTGGTTGGATGTTATTGACCTAAAGTCAACATACCCACTGGGCCATATGAGCACTAAATCAAAGTCTGAACTCGACTTGGGCAACTCATACTTTCCGATGATGAAATCAGCTGAAATTTACGAGGAAGTTTTAAAATATATTTTGGGCCATTCCCTCAAAGTTTCGGAATTTTTCAGATACCATTGGATACAAGTTCAAATTCAAAGTGCTCCATTCTAGAGTTTCAGGGGCACTGCGTGAAACTCCACCTCCTGAAGACCAAATTGGCTGAAATTTCTATGAAAGGCCTCAGTCATGCTCTAGAGTAGTTCTGCAAAATTTCGGGTCGGGTGGATGTTGTTGACCTGAAGTCAACATACCCGCTGGGCTATGGGAGCACTAAATGAAAGTTTGACCTCAGCTCGGGCAACTCATACTTGCCCATGATGAAATTAGCTGAAATTTACAGGGAAGTCTTAAAATATATTCTGGGTCATTTCCTCAAATTTTTGGAATTTTCAGACACCATTGGATATAAGTTCAAATTCAATGAGTTCCATTCTAGAGTTTCGGGGACATTGTGTGCAACTCCACCTCCTAAAGACTAAATTGGCTGAAATTTCTATGGAAGGTCTTGGTCATACTCTGGAGCAGTTTTGCAAAATTTCAGGTCGGTTGGACATTGTTGACCCAAAGTCAACATACCCATTGGGCCATGGGGCACTGAATCAAAGTCTGACCTCTCTAAGGCCAAATCACTTGAAAATTAAATGGAAACCTCAAAATGGGTTTCTCATCAAACCCCCAAAATTTCATGGTCATTTGAGATCATTTAGGCCCCAAACAATTGAAGCATGGGCCCCTTTTGACTAAAAGTCAACAGATTGTGTGACCCACTTTTCGAAGGCAAAACTCGATGAAAATCTTATTTTATGCCTAAAATGATATCATAGTCCATCTCCAAATCTCATGAGGTTTGGACATCATTTGGGCCCAAAACTATATTCATTGGATTACTTTTGTATTACTACGTTAGTGATAAGTCCTTAAAATGTATTATTTTATGTGTATTTTCAAGAATTTTAAGGACTTATTCATTGGAAATCTCTTCATTTTGTTGGAATTCATGTTTTTATGATTTTAAAATTCATTTTAGTGTTTTCTTGCAAAAATCATTAAAAAATCATCACTTTTTCATTAAATCATAGAAATTTCCATTTTTAGAAGTGTTTTTCAATTTCATGATTTTATATGGAATGATAAAATTTCTCATTATCATTACTCAAATAAAGTTAAATCATGATCAATGATATGGATTGATGTTGTCATTTTATGTGAATTGGGCCCATATTAATGTATTTGTGACTTTTGGTAAAACTTGTTATTTTAATTTAAAAAATTACTTTTGTGTGTAGGAAAGTTAAAAAAAAGGGACCCACATCAAGATTTGAAGACAAACAAATTATATAAAAATCCAATGAAAGAAAGAAATTAAGAAGTCTTGAAGTCCATGAATTTACAAATTAGAAAGCAATCTTTGCAAGCAATTTTCCAGCCACTATGGATCTCATGGCGAGGGTAGAATCGTGGTCTCCACTCCTCTCAAATTCTAAGTCAAAGAGGATTCTTCAGAAAGGAAAGAAGTGTTGTCAGAGGAGAAAATAAAGAGGAAACAAGATCCACACACGAGTGTGGAACGTTCTTATCAGGCCGATACAAGGGCACTCTCGCTGAAGATGCTCTTGGCTTGAAGTGGCCCACTCAATTCCTGTGACGGAGGCTGTTTGTGTCCTAAATGCTAGTTGCTACTGACAAGCTCGATGATGTTCCATAAGAAAATCAAAGACATGAATCCATCCAATCTAGATCTTGCAACCACCTTAGCAGACTGTTCTTTGCATGTTTGGTGGGTCCCACTTCACCCAATTGAAAGCAAATGAAGACTAAGTCAAAGGAATAATGTGAAGATTAATTCTACATTGAAGGTTGGCCCAAAGATTGAAGATTTGCATGAGATTAATATTTAGAAAGTGGGTCCCAGTTTCTAAATACACCAAAGAAAAAAAAAATAAAGATCTTCTTTCTTCTTTTAATCTCCAAAACTTACCCAACCCACTTTCCAATTTGAAGAAGATCGCATTACAGGAAGTCCTTCTAAATTCCATGTACCGATGGCCAACAATCCTACCCATTCTAATCTTTCCATTCCCATTCTTTTCAGTATCCAACGTCCCAAACTTCCCATCTTTTCAGTATCCAACGTCCCAAACTTCCCATCTTTTCATATATATATTTAAATATATATATATATCACAAAGAAGACATCTCTCCCATCTCTCTTTCTCTCTCTTCCTTTTCTTCTCCATATTACACGTTCACAGCACCTTTTCATCTCCTTTTTATCTTTTTTTATTTTCCATACTCCACCATACCACATCAACTCCTACATCCACTTCTTCTCTCCTCTCCATTCCATCTCCTCCTTTCATCTAATCCTCCTTGGTGTGAAGATCGAAGAAAAAAAGCTTGGATTGTGCGCAGAGTCCCTTCTTTTTGATGTCTTGATCTAAGGTAAGGGCAGATTTTCTATTTCTAGTTGTAATTATGTTTAGAGTTTATTGAGTGTATTGGTTCGTTTAATTATAAATACAAAATTAGTGAGATCAAAGTGTTCCGCCTTGGATCGGCACCGTGTGTTTGTGTATAGTGACATCACGCACTTGGTACAGTGTTTTTGTGAATTTTTCTTATTCTGCCAATACAGTGTTTTAATATTCCAAAAATAAGAGAAACTAGCGTTCTTTTTATTTTATTTTATTTTATTATTATATATGAATGTTTTATTTTTGATTTTTTAATTTTTTAATGCATGGTTATATATTCCTTTATATTGGTGGTTTGATCTATTTCATTGTTCTGCAGTTTCTAGTCTTATGATTGTTTTAGTTTAGGATTTTTTAGGTTAGATTTAATTTGTAATTTGTTTCAGATTTCGATTTGTAATTTAATTTTGATTTTCAGAAGTAGTAGTGTGTAATTTTTACAGAATTTATTAGGGTAACTTTAGTTTTTCAAATAGAATAGGTTTTCTGCAAATACCAGCTCCCTGTGGATACGATCCCGGACTCACCGAGTAAAACTACATTGAGATCTTGCACTTGGAGTCCACGTTGATCAGTCAGCGGGTTGGCCACAACCCAGGCCCAATCCGACCCAAAACCATGACACACATCAGGAAAGGGTCAAGCAATTTTTAGTTTAGAAATTTATTTTTCTTGATGAACACTCCGTGTCGGAGAAGCTAAATAGAGACACAGAGGCACGCGTCAGTAGAAGGTCTGCTTCTCCTGACGCAAGGCTTTTTTCGTCGGGAGAATGTATTCTTCTCCTGACGCATGGTTTTGTGTGTCGGGAGTATTATACCTTCTCCCGACATATGAGATACATTCCGATGCAAAAATTATTTTGTCGACAAAAGTAGGAGTTTTACCGACTCATGTAAGCTTGTGTCAGGAAAAGTGTGACTTTTGCTGATTCAAACTCACATACGTCGGGAAAAGCGGGTCTTTTGCCAACAAAAACTCACATGCATTGGGAAATACAAGGTTTTTCCCAACACTTGTGAGTTTGCATTGGGAAAGTCATTGGCAAAAATGTAATTTATTGTAGTATATATATACATATATATGAGTCACCAGGGGTGTACAAAAAGTCTGTCAATCCATAAAACCAAACCAAACTGATTTGATTCGTGGATTTTTATCTAAACCGATGGTTAATTATTTGGTCATGGATTGAAAAAATATCTTAATCCTTTAGTAATGGGTCGATAACGGATTTTATCCTTCATCTACGGACTTAAACCAAACGGAACTGTTGGCATAGAATATATTAAAATAGACATATATTATTGGTTGTGAAAGTTTTTTGGTCCCGAACTTATTCTAAATTGTAATTCAATGACTACTACTTTTTTGCAGTGGAAAATAAAAGTAATCAACCACATAAAGAAAGTGATACAATGTTTGACATTGAAACCCAAATGGAAAAAAAAAAAAAAAACCATGAGTCTAAGGTGGACAAAATCAAACATAAACTTCCGTAGTTAGAAGATATACTTATAACCCTACAGCTAGTCACTTTATATAAGGCGTCATAGTTGTTCTTTCTAGAATCCTCGGCACGCTATCCCTTGGTGCCATGCTATTAGTACTTCGATCATCACCTCAAAAGAATCTCTTCATTGAGACAGCAATCTTCTGCAAAAATGTAGAAGCCACAGATCTACTACAGTGAAGTAGAAACACCAACTCTAGAACTTGAAGCCTTTAACCCAATATCTCATAGAAACTCTAGAAAGAAACTTCAGTTTGTGATCTCAACTCAAATTATAGGGAAGTATGCGGATGCCTTAGGGTTAAAAGAGACATCCTCTTTATAATCTACAATTCGTGCCTTAGGGTTGGGAAAAATATCCTTTTTATAATCCAGAATTTGTGCATCAGGGTTAGAGTCCAATTAGGAACAAAACATGTAATTGTGGCACAAACAAGAAAGGTTTTTAGGCAAGTTGGTGGGTTTCTATACAACACCCGATCAATCAATCAAAGGACGGATCGATCGGATTAAGCTATTCTTTCAAGTCAGATCGATCAAATGTTTTCCCAATTGATAGAATGAAATTCAATACAAATTTTTCAAATTTTCGAGGCTATAACTTTGTTGTTTTATCTTCGATTGACGCAACCTTGGACTTTATGGATATCTATCCGAAACGATCTTTCCAACGGTACATAGCTTACCCATAGCCAACACGTAGTTTGTGAGCTATGACATTTTTAACCATGTTATAAAAATAACTTCAATTTGTCGCTCTTTCTTCAATTTCGTTACTTTAATGCAACCGACGACTCATACCATAGTCTATACTAACAGATTTATAAAATATATTACCAATGGACCAAAGTTTTATCCAACTCATGAATTAGCCAATACAAAAATCTTAACAATCTCTCCCTTTGGCAGATCATGGACAAAACTTCATTTACAATCAATTTAGCCAAAAATAAAACAAAAATTACATTGAGTAAATTGAAATGCAAAAAAAATTTTTCTAACTTTCAAAACTCCCCTTGAATACCTCATTCACCCCTTTTTTTGTCCATAATTGACAAATTTAAAGATGTTAGCATTCAACATATCTTTCAATCACCAGTCACTCCCCCTTAATTGTGACTCCTCCTTAATGATATCATTGTAGCAGCTGGGGTGGGATGATTTGGCGTTTTTGAGTTTTGACACCTACACTTATAAATTGAAGAACTTCAACATAGTGTGTACCAATATAAATGGCAAATCTTCCTTCTTAAACCAGCTTGCACTTGATTTGATTGTGGGCTCTAAAAACTGTATTCTCTATCATGTGTTATTTGGTAAACCACTTGATTTATTGCAATGGGGACAAATGTGTGAGTGCTTGTGCAGATTTAAGAGTAGACTCATTCTTTGATGCACAATTAACATGATTCTTCTCTGCAATTTGGTGTGCAGTGGATGCTTTTATTATGCATTTGACAAAAACAATTTTACCTAAGAATTTTAATGTTGAAGCACTAATAGTGTACTCAAGACTAATCTTATCATTATGTAAATTCTAAACACTCAAGATATTGTCAAGTACAGTCGAACTAGGATGCATTTGGTTAAAAGTAGCTTTTGCAGCATCTAACTCTATCGAAACCATCTTTAACTTTCCATTTAGATCTTCATTTTCAGCCAGGTTGTTCAACACTTCTGTTCTCAATTACTCATTTTCTTATTTCTCATAAACTAAACTTTCAATTAGAGAACCTTTTTGACCTTTAACAAGAGCAATCTGTACATGTGCCTCTTTTAAGTTTTTCTTGAGCGATAGAATTTCAGCATCAAATTCATCGACCTTTGTCACAAGTTTTACAACATGCTTGCTCAGTGTTTTACTTTGTAAAAAAAATAAAAAAAAGTCTACGCAACCGGCAAACTTTGATTTCACTCTCACTAGTTTTGAGAAGTTTGAATTTAGCACTTAACTAGTGCCTCCCTCTGGATGTATAAGGCCTATGGGCAAAGAGAATTTCTTATCCTAGCATAATTTATAATTACGTTTCTATTATAAAGTTTAAGTTAAACTCTTTTTTCTTAAGTTATCGACGTAAGTGGGTATCCCTCGGGTCTTGGAGCCTGCGGGACTATTTCCCTAGGTGACGCCCACTAAATCCGCATAAACGCGCACTGGGAGGATTTTGAATACAAAGAGAAAACCCGGGCCTTATGTTACTCCACAAACTCCTAAGTGGGTCCTTTCCTTAGCCTTGAAAAATATTTGCGTGTAAAATCATATAGACCATATTGATAGCACATGTGGATGCTAATCCAACTCACCAGCATTGTGGGCTTTATTATGGATGGATCTTTTCCTAGATATGATGACATATATATTTAGATCGATCTAAACAATCTACACTTGTCCATTACGTTTTTGGCTATATTGGCATGTTCATTGATTTGTTTAGCAATAGAATTGACCTAGTCAATCTATTATTCTTAGCCGTCATTCATTTTTTTACCTTTTATTGTCAAATAGCTAGTCCAGCTAGGGTACATTTCTTTCAAGTTCACTTCAATCGAACAATATAAATCCTCCATCAAAACTATGAAAAATATCTAAGAGGTTCACAACGAAAGCAAAGTGGCTTAGCTGGCCCAAACCCGAACCTTCTTGGAACCTGATTCATGTCAAATTCTGTGAAGCTATGCCCACCTCTAACAAATAGCTCGTCCACTGTGTCACCTATTTAACTCGATCTGTTGGGCCGGCCCAACCTGGCTTGCCAAAACCCACAAAAAGGAGACTTTTTGTTCATGTTTAAAAGACTGAGGATTGGGTAGGGCCCAATTTTAAAAGCCCGTGAAATTGAGGCCTGGCCCGGTGTGCATCCCTTGTCCTTTATCTATATGACTGTGTGCGGATGTGCAAGCATATGAAGTTAATTTCAAAAAATTTACCAAATAAATATATTTTCTTCTGCATATATGTAACCAATTACAAGGTCCATTTGTGGAATGGAGTACAATGTAAATATTCAAATTCCATGCAAACAACAAGGTCCACTCTGTCAATGAATTTCTATCTATTCCCGTTCCATGCAAACAAACAGGGCTCATCTTATGAATGCATTCCCATCTATTCCAATTCCATGTAGACAAACGGGGCTTGTTCTGCCAACATGTTCCTCTTTATTCCAGTTCCATGCGAACAGGCAGGCCCATCTGAATCATTACTTTCTATTTACAAACAGACTCATTTAGATCAAATGTATTCCAATTTCATGGAAACAAACTGCCCATTTGAACCAATTACTTTATATGGATTTCAAATTCATATGAACAAACAGACACATCCACTAGCAAACTCCGATGTAATCCAATTCCTTGCAAACAAATCATCCTGATTCCATGCAAATAAACAGGCCCATTCAATAATAAATTCCTATGCTTTTCAACTTCATGCAAGCAAGCAAACTAATCAGATCGACAATGAATTCTAATGCAAACAAATGTGCACATTTAAATGCATGGCTCGGGCGCATTCGAATGCATAGATAAAAAAGGGAAAAAGAATTTACTTTCCTCATAATATAGCATCCCCTTGGCCCATGACCGCCATGAGGGTGGGGTAAGGTGGCTAAGGGCTTTGGCCTAGCTCTGGCCCAACCCAGATATGTGAAGATAGGGTAAGGGAGACCCCGGCCAACGCTGCTGAGGTGCCGGCTCTTTGAAAGCACTAACTAGAAGGGACTAATCAGTAAGCAGATGTCTGCTACCTTTTCTACCATCAGCACTCAAACTTTTGTACAGGTACATTAGGGACATTTCAAATTGACCATGTCATTACTCAAAGCAAAAATGACAATATCAATGGTCAAATGAATTAATGCTTTTGGGTCCCTGCCAGGCTTCTTTGATCCAGTGCATACATACTTTTCTAACATATCATTTAATATTACACGTATTTGAATTAGTCTTTTTCAGATCACACTCTTCTATTGCTCCTGCCTTTCCTCTATATAAACATGGCACTTTCCACCCACAATGCATTCACCAATCTCTTCCCTCAAGAAACATAAGACTTTTACACTCTCTCTCTCTCTCTCTCTCTCTCTCTCTTATTTCTAAGTTCTAGTCATGGCTGGCATTGCTCACTCAAGCCTTTGTCTAACCCTGCTGATTGTGATGATCACAATCTCAACTCCAGTCTCAGCACACCTCTCTGTTTCCTTCTATGCCAACACCTGCCCCTCAGTGTTCGAAACAGTGAGGACCAGTATTCGGTCAGCCATCAATCGAGAAGCCCGCATGGGGGCATCCCTCATTCGATTGTTTTTCCACGATTGCTTTGTTAATGTGAGTTTGCACTATTCAATCTATTTGATGATAGTTCCTTGTTCATAATGTAACTCTTTAAGCCATTTTTTTCTAGATTGATAGGATGAGGTGAAGATGACAACAGTGATTATAACGATGGCATTTTGTGATTGTAGGGTTGTGATGGAGGGGTTTTTTTGGATGACACTGGATCTTTTGTAGGGGAGAAGACTGCTCTAGCCAACAACAACTCAGCTAGGGGATTTGAAGTGATTGATAGTATAAAGGCACAAGTTGATAAAGCATGTGGGAGGAGTGTGGTGTCCTGTGCAGACATCCTAGCCATTGCTGCTCGTGACTCAGTTGTTGAAGTGAGTGTTAATTACTTGATAGAACTTGACTGTACAGTAGTCATAAATAACCATATTAACCTCTAATCCTAATGGAAATTGTGATAATGATGAAAACTATAGACATTTTCATATTCTAGTTCTCCAATAATAAAAAAATATTAATATCGAATCGTTTGTTATTGTGTTACAGCTTGGAGGACCGACTTATTCAGTTCCAGTAGGGAGAAGAGATGCAAGAACAGCAAGTAGAGATGTGGCAAACAGCAACCTCCCAGGCTTTGGCAATGACCTTGACAGGATTATTCAACTATTTAGCAATCAGGGGTTTACAGCGAGGGAGATGGTCGCCTTATCGGGGGCGCACACGGTCGGCCAAGCTCAGTGTCTGACCTTCAGGGACCGGATATACACTGAAACAAACATTGATGCTGCCTTTGCAACCTCTCGACAGGCCAATTGCCCTCGAGAAGCAGGCAATGGGGATGATAACTTGGCACCTCTAGATTCCCAAAGCCCATACCGCTTCGGCAACAACTACTTTCAAGCATTGATCAATAGAAGAGGGCTCCTTCACTCTGATCAAGTTTTGTTTAACGACGGATCAACCGACTCTATCGTAACAATGTACAGTAACAATGAAAATGCATTCAACACCGATTTTGCGAATGCAATGGTTAAGATGGGGAACCTGAATCCTCTCACTGGGAGCCAAGGCGAGGTTCGAGTTACTTGCAACAGGGTTAACTCAGCTGACTCCTAATTACCTTTTGTTGTATTCATTTTGATTCAGATATTTAATTGATGTTGTTAAAATAGCGTTTGGTTGATGTGGCTCTGATTTGAGGTCAAATATTGTACTTGCATGTTAAGCAAGTGTAGATATTTTCTTAATTCAGCTTTATTACTAAAAATTTTTAGAACAAGAACTCTCTCTCCCTTTTGCAATTTCTCTCGGAACACTTGATTGAGTTGCACTACAACAATAACATGCAATATAATTGGAATGGCAACAGATTTATTAAATCATTTCAAGGTTTCCAACTGTTGGGTTGCAGCTAGTAAACTTGGGCTTGGCCCAATCCAGATGTGAGTGTAACGAGTACAGGCATAGGCCAGGTTGCGAGTACCCAGTTAATTCCAGGTCGGTGTCAGTTCCGTTTACGTGTGACACGGTTGAATAGGGTTCGGGTAGTTTTGGATGGACGCTTTTGCAATTCAGGTAAGGTCATGTTAGGTTGATTGGGTTCAATTTCAGTTTGGGTCCGCCCTTCCAATTTGTACCTGCTTCATAGAGGCCCAAAATCTGTCACTTAGGTTGCCAGTTGCCACAAAGTTTTCTAGAGGGAGTGGAATATTTGCACTTGTGAAATAATTAGGGCCAATCATAACAATTAATCATGATTAATAATTCCATTAGCATGGTGGACCCAAGCTATGCTAGGCAGATCTGTGCTTGGACTAAAACATTATTCGTGGGGCAGACTTCAATTATCAAACTCGGAGTGAACTCCTATGACATGAGTGTAAGTTAAAGGCACGTGAGAATAATTTGGCAGGTTGTATCTAGAATTCTAATCTTAGAAAAATGTGCCACGAAGAAAAGAAGAGGGCATGGTTAATGACACAGTCCTCTGTTCTTGACCATCAAATTCAATATTGCTTTGTAATTCACAGAATCACAGTCAAAATTAAAGTTAATGACATAATTCCATGATAATTTTATAATTTGTGTTACCAAATTTGTCTCATTATAGACTAAGTACAAAAAGCCCGTGTTAAGCTCATACCAAGATATATATATATAGAGAGAGAGAGGGGGGGGGATTCCTCAAAAACTCCCTATTTAAAGAAGGGAAGTTTATGCCCCTTTTCCACATATCTAACAAAAATCTTTTGCATCACAAGTGCAAAGCGAAAAAAAAAATTGATGGCTAATTTTAAGGAAATGCTGATGACACGTGTTAAAATCTCATATGCTAAAAATGCGCCTTTTTTCAATGAAAAATGCCCAGCGAGTTTTGTAACGTAACCCATATATATCTACAACAAAATGCACTTTTGCTGATGCAAAAATGCATCGGGAAAAGTCACATATGCGTCGGTAAAGACTTTTGCCGACAAAAGAAATTGCATCGGCAATTCATAGTCTAAAGTGACTTTTTCCGACGCAATGCCTTGTGTCGACAATACTTTTTGTGGCGCATTGCCTTGCGTCGGCAATACTTTTTTCCGGCGCAATGCCTTGTGTCGGGAATATGTTTTCGTACGCAATCCTTTGCATCGTGAATAAGTTTTCCGATGTCATTTGGCATTTGGAAAATAATTTTTAATAAATCATATATTTGCTTTGTGCCGTCGCATTTATTTGTTGGCAATACTTTTCCCAACGACACTATGCGTCGGGAAAACATTTTTTTTTAAAAACATATATTAGATTTGTGCCAACATATTAATGCGTCAGTAAAAACCATTTCTGACAAAAGATTGTATCAGCATTGGTTGTCAAAAGGGACTTCTCCCAACACATTAATGCGCCGTCAAAATCCACTTTTGACGATAGATTGTGTTGGCACAGGTTGTGAAAAGAGACTGTTGCTGATGCCATAGTCAATCGGCAAAGGTCTTAAATTTGAAAGGTTTTATTTGTTTTTTCGTGTTCCCACAAATTTTGACCTTTCAACCTATACCAACCAATTCAGGTAACCCAACCATGCATATCTCAAATCAAGCCATCCAACCAGCAAGCTCAATCTAAAAAATTAATCATTCCACCATATAAACAATACATATAAGAAGCCACTACAAGTAAAATTCATAAAAATATATAGGTTTTAAAGTACTAATACCATAGTTCAATATCTAAGAACCAGAAAGTATATCCAAGAACCAATTAATATCTAGGAGCCACAAAGAATAAAGTATCAACATAGACCACAAATATATCTCATAATCGAGCATATACAATGCAGCCGGCAACATAAAGTCCATCAACCTGTGACAACAAACATAGTGCATTATCAGTTTCTTATAATGAATTACAATATGATGTTGACGTATATAAAGAAAAGTTATTAGACTACTTAGATGTTTTCTATTCTAAGTCTAAAGAACTGGTGTTTTTTTTCCTATTCCTAAACCGGGTGTCCCGTCGGGGCACAGTCAGCTCCTGCAAGTTTCCACGGTCCTAAGCAACGTGCTCGTACCATACTACAGACTTTCCAGTCATTATTTGATGATTTTGCCCCTCAATACCCTATTTTTCAATTTTAAATCCTAACAACTTGTGTTATAAGTCCTAAGAACTTTCTTTTTATGTCAACTAAAGTAGAAGAAAACAAAATCATATACTAACCAAGATATGTTGCATTCTGACCTCCACTAGATGAGCTCCCTCCAGCCGTATCAAGATCGGGAACCACTATCCCTACTTGAGGTGCTAACTGGACTATAATTGCCTCAAGTGTAGCTTGTCTCCTAGTCTGCGCAGTTATGATGCTGGCTTGTTCAGCTTGGGCATTGGCTTGATCAACTATTTGCTGCTTCAAGCTCCTCACCTCGGTTGCACTTGAGGCTTGCCTTGAAGATGATGCCGACGTCTTCGGATCTCAAATCCTGTCAAAGAGCCTGACCTCCTCCCAAGCACATCAGCAGCTATCTCCTCTTGAGTCATCGGGGATGTGACCTCGAGCTGCGATTGTGCGGCTGTCTTCTCTACTAACTGCGCCTATCATTTTTTAAGAAGCAGACCGATTAAAACTAAGAAAATAAATAGTTTTTGGATTTAACAAAACCTATTTCAATATACATTCATGATGTCGGCCTGCTGTCTTGTCCACCCAGTCATTCTTATTCTTGCTTTAATGGTTGTCCTTATAGAAGTTGGGAAGGCAGGCTCGTATCCACTGTTTGCTACCTATCATTATATTACATGGACCGAAAAGACCTCAATCGAACATTGATAACTCACACAGAACTAAAGATTTTTAGAGGTGCACTTACAATGATGGACTTGGTTGCTAGGAATGATCTGAACCCGCATGTATGGTTAGTGGTCAATGCCTTCTGACTATCTCGGGCTTTCTTTGACATTTTCTGCGAAAGGAAAAATAATGGAATAACAAAATGGATCGGTGATATGTACATATATATACATATATTAGTAATTGAAATTAAAACAACTGAAATTATCTTCTAGCTTTTAGTCTCCTAAACATCGACCATTGCGGCCCATTGATCATTGCTTTTGCATAGATAACTCTAAAGGTTTTTTCTTATGCTCAGGGTGACCGTTAAAGGCCTTACTCCTTCTCCAGGGATGCCTCTTAAGCAAGTAAACTCGATGGCCTGTGTACCCAATCTTACTTCTCAACTTGTGCAATATAGAATCCTTGATGCAAGGGGGACAAGCCTTGTAACCCTGTGCTCCACCCAGACAAGTTACCATATGCAGGGAAGTCATTTATGTTCCATATTATAGCTGCATGCATCCTGAATGTCTGTTCACTGTGGGCATCGTAGGTTAGAACACCATTTTGCCACTACTCTTTCAGTTCATCAACCAACAGCCTCAAGTAAACATCGATATTATTCCTTGGTCCCTCCAGTCCAAGAATAAGTAAGGACATGATGAAAAAAGGCTTTTTAATGCACATCTAAGGTGGCATGTTGTAGGGCATCAATATGATAGGCCACATGCTGTAAGAAGTGCTCATGTCACCAAAAGGGTTGAGCCCATCAGTGGCCAAGCCCAGCCTAACATTACGGATCTCCCGAGCAAGCTCTGGATGCCCCAGATCAAAATCTCTCCACTCCTTACAGTCGGCCGGATGCCTTCCTAGCCCATCATTCTTACGACAATCTTTGTACCATCTCATCCCTGTAGCTGTTTTTCTGGACATGAACAATCTTTGCAACCTCGGTATAATCGGAAAGCAACGCAGAATGTTGTATGGGATTTTTTCCCCCTTACCTTCTTTTATCTTGTACCTATCCTCTCCACATATAGGACATTTCTCTAAGTGTGAGGTCTCCTTCCAAAAGAGTGCACCATCATACCGACATGCATCAATGAGCTCGTATCCCAAGCCCAAGTCATGCAATAACTTCTTGGCCTCATAGATTGACCTAGGAACCAAATTACCTTCTAGAATGAGGTCCTTACAAATCTCCAAAACCCTATTAAAAGACTTATTGCTCCACCTGCAATCTACCATCACTTGTGGCTTCTTAATGACGAACGCCAGCAAATTGAAGTTCTAATAGCCTGTGTACAACTCACATTGAGAAGCTTCCAACATTTTATCAAAGTTATGTGCATCCTCCCTCTGGATACTATCACCCATTATGTAAGTGCCCCTATAATGGTCTTCTAGCATTTCAGGATATTGGTCCCCATCCTCATCGTCGCTCTCATCATCATTCACATCTGATTCATCAAGTGGGTTCACTGCATTTTCTTCGTGGTGTAGCCATGTCGTGAATCCCCCATTGGACCAAATGAACTCTCACATTTCAAATTCATGCCAATCAACGTTTAAGCATCTATCACGCGGACACTGAGTCATTGTACCCCCATCTATATTAGCCCATGTAAATTCAATAAATGAGTCCACCCCGTCTCGATATCATTAACCTAATCTCTGATTAACCAGCATCATCCAACTCTTGTCCATATCTAAGCACAAGGAAGACTATATAATCAAGCAGTTGAAGAATGCAAATCGAAGCTATTGCTAATAGACCTCAATAACGTATGGTATATTTCCAATTACATCAAGGGGGAAGAAGAAGGAGAAGAAGAAAAAGAAGTAAGGCCAAAAAATATAGCCTCAATAATACAATCAAAAGAAGGACCAATATTAATATTTTGGTTGCATCTAGATCTTTTTTTCTCTACATTTCCATAAATTGATATGGGTGCAAATGGCCCACAAGGCTATGTCCAAATTGCTTTCATGAGCATACGCCTACTAAAAAAAACTTATATCTTAAACTTAATTTAGTAGCCTTAGCTGTATTCCAAGTGGGCCCAACCCATTGGTGAATATTTGGCAAAATTGTTTGTCTCTCTCTCTCTCTCTCTCTCTATCTCTCTCTTTAATCTAATGCTATTCGTTACTTTCTTAATGTGCAACACCTCTTCGAGTTTTATAACTATGGTGGGCCTCACCATAACTAAAAGATCATATAGCCATAAATCTCTACTTTAGTAAATTAATTTGCCTAGATCAAGAAAGAAAGGAATAAATCTTAGTACTTGTATTAGCATGTGATGGCTCATTAAACGAAGTCAATGGACTGGAATATATATGATCAAGTGTGCTTTAGCTGCCTCAAAATGGATTTATATGGCTTGAGTACTCAAGGTGATACGCTAGTGGATTGGCCACTTAGGTTTGATCAGGTGGGCTCTCTCTAGCTGACAGTAGCGGGCCCAAGATTTTAATTTGGGTGGGGCTAAACTTTTGCTAGACTTTGCTAGTTTTTTTTTTCAAATTAAAAATAGCTCAACTTAATTGTAATATATACTGTAATTTTAGTTGATAACATTGGAGCATTTGTCCAACAACTTGATTATGCCCAAAACACAAGGCCTTCAAGAATAAAGAGGGAGAACCCAAACATTGTATTCACACCAAAACTCAAGCATAACTCGTAGTATTCACACAAGAAATTCACATAGTATTCACGTTAGGACATCTTTCATTAAAAAAAATCATGTATTATTCATAGTAGAAATTCATAAAATATCCATAGCAAATACTCATTGTAGGATTCATGTAGTATCTCATTAGGATGCGTTATACATAGGGGCAATTCAAATTGAATATAGCATATGAAAAAAAAGGGAGAGTGCAGTACTACAATAGGATACGTTATTCGCAGAGGCATTTTTTGTAGAATTTCCAAACTCATATAATGCACACTAAAGGCATATTGGAAGTCCAAAAACAATATATTGCTTATGGTTGGAATAGGGAAAACACCCTAAGAAATCTTAATTACTAGAACATTATCTTTTTTCTTGCTTCAATTGAGTAGTACATAAGCAAAAACAAAAGATAAACAGAACCAAGCAACAGAAGCCAGTACCCAAAAAAGCACGACTGGCAACCTGTTTTGTTTTGCATGACTCTCCAAAATGCCAATCATCCAATGATTTATACATAAAAAAACAAAACAACAAGGACAAGTCTGAGAAGAATAAAACACAATAAAACTTTATCATCATGAATATAAATAAGAGAAAATAGAAGAAGGCACATAATAGAACCTAATTTCAGAGACATGTTAGACGAAGGGGTGTTAGAGTTGAGGAGATGCGGTCGTTGTTAGTGTCATTGTAAGAGTGTGTTGTCAATTACGTGACCAAAGTGTAGTTCGATTCAAGAACGATGTAGTTCACCTCGGAAGTTCATTGAAGATCCAGTCAAGTTCAAAGAAGTTCAAGCTAGTTCAAAACCATTCAAGGAAAACCTATCAATGAAGACTAAGCAAAGAAGTTCAACATCAAAGAAGATCATCTGTGAGTGCCAAGGGATAAGGTATCTGTGATCCTTAAGTGTCCATGGAAATAAACTAGAAAATTAGGTTTTTCAAACACCCTGTTTTGTTCTACGGCTTGGACCACGGCTAAGCCGTAGATCCTACGGCTCACTTTCCAGAGAGTGTATTTTGAAGCCTTTTTGTTCTACGGCTGACCCTACGGCTACACCGAAAAATGTTACGGTTAAGCCGTAGTGGGTTTCACGGCTAAGCCGTAAAATCTACCGGTCACAATCCAGAGAGTGTACTTGGCCATATTATGCTTACGGTTGACCTTACGGCCAAGCCGAAAGGCCTTCACGGCTAAGCCGTAAGGTTATTCACGGCTAAGCCGTAAAGATTACGGGCCACTCTCCAGAGAGCTGTTTCTGGGAAATTTGAGCTTACGGCTGACCCACGGCTAGGCTGAAAGGTGCTCACGGCTAAGCCGTATAAGAATTTACGGCTAAGCCGTAGGCCTAACCGTAAGAAGGAATTTGTGCTGAATCTGGTCAAACTAGCCGTTGGATGTTGTCAGAACTTACGGCTAAGCCGTAGACCATTCTGTTCTAAGCCGTAGAACTATCCGTTGGAGCTCATCTGTATTTAAAGAGGACCTCTCCCTTGCTCCAACCACTGAATTGATTGCTGAGAAAATCACTAGTATAGCTGAGCCTTTGCACCTCCATTAAAATCATCTTCAAAGCTCCCACAACCACCTACTCTCCAACATCAAAGAGTGCCATTATTGTTACAAGTAGAGTAGTTGGTGACTTAGGAAAGGCTTCTTCAAATCTAAGAGAATACCTTAGCCTTCCAAACCCTCTTGGAACCTCTTCCCTTGGCTGAGCTCACATCTGAAGATCTTCATCTCCAAGGAGCAAGAACAAGAGGCCAAAGCTTGGAGGTAGTCTTCAAGCATCAAGAGCACCACTCAAAACCAAGGTATTCAATTCCTTGTTTAGGTGTTCTTTAATATTTCAATTCATATTGCTGTATTTGGTGGATGACAAACCACCGCATCAAAAATTGTTGTAATTGGTGGACTAGATCAAGGATCAACCACCTGATAAAAAAAAAACTCTAATTGGTGGAAGACAAACCACCGCATCAAAAACTGTTGCAAGAGGTGTATGTTATGTGAGTACCTCTTATTTAGTGGAACCAAGAGAGATTGCTCTTGAGAGTGGATGTAGGTCTAGGACCGAACCACTATAAATCATTGTGTTTATTGTTTGTTGTGTGTGGATGTTGCCTTGCTTTCTTGTCACTTGAGTTGATGATCTTTTATATGCTACATCTCTATTGCTCTAGTTACATTTCTAGACACTCACAACTCTGATTATCTCTCTCAATTTTAATAATCTTTCAGATTGTTCTTTAATAACATCTAAGTTTTGAAAAGAAATTTTTAATAGTCCTATTCACCCCCCCTCTAAGACTTGGTGAGATCTAGTTATTGCACTTTCAATTGGTATTAGAGCGGGTTACTTCGTAAGGGTGTAATAACCTGAAGGAGATCCATCTTTTGCTAGATTCACCATGAATCCTGAAGGAAGTTCTATCACCCGTCCACCTTTCTTCGATGGAACAAATTATGCCTTTTGGAAAGCCCGGATGACAGCATTCTTAAAATCCATGGACTGGGTTGTTTGGGAGGCTATAGAGAATGGTTGGACGGAACCCACTGAAGATGTGACTACAAATGGTGTCACAACCACTAAACCATTAGACCCAGCCAAATGGTCTCAAGCTCAGCTAAATCTTAGACAAAATAATGCTAGAGCGTACAATGCTATAGTGTGTGCCATGAATCAAGAAGAGTTTAAAAAAATCATGACAACCACTAATGCAAAACAGGCATGGAGAATCCTTGAAGTAACTTATGAGGGTACCTCAGTTGTCAAAAGATCTAAACTTCAGATGCTCACAAGTCAGTTCGAAAACATTCGCATGGAAGAAAATGAAATGTTTACTGACTTCCATACTAAGCTCATGAAAATTGTAAATGAAATGTGGGCTCTTGGGGAAACTCTTCCGGAAGGTAAAATTTGTAGTAAAATCTTGAGATCACTTCCGGAAAGATTCCATCCTAAGGTAACCTCTAGAGAAGAACACAAGGATTCGGAACAAATGAAAATTGAAGATTTAGTGGGATCCCTCCAGACCTTTGAACTCAAATTCAATAATGACAAAAAGAAATCAATCGCTCTTATCACCTCTCATAACACATCTTCCTCTAAAGATGACTTAGGAGTAACTAGTAATGATGAGGATGAAGATGTGGCCCTTTTGGCTAAAAAATTTTTGAAACAATTTAAGAAAAAGAGGGTGAAAGAGTATAAAAATGAAACTACAAATGATAAATACAAAGGTCGGTCAAGTTCCCTCTCTAGAAGTAAACATAAGGAACCTATGTGTTACAGATGCAAGAAAATTGGACACATATCCACCGATTGTCCTTAAAAAGGAAAATACAAAAAGAAGAATCTTGTAGCCACTTGGGACGATTCATCTGAATCAGATTCTGACTCAGATGAATCACATCAAAATGAATCAGACAAATATACAGTTCTGATGGCTACCACTGCCACCTTAAATCTTTCTGAAGAAATGATTAAAATATCGAATGAAGAAATCTCAGGCAGTGAGTCAGAGAGTGAGTATGAAAATTCAGATGATGAGGATAATGACAACACCACGGATTCCTATGAACTACTCTATGAGGGAACATGTAGGCTCGTTGAAACTGTAAGCAATCAACAAAACAAAATTAAAAATTTAAAGGAAAAGGTTGATAGTATTAATGCTGAAAAGGAAGAATTGCTCAAAGAACTCGAAAGTGTAAAAATTCAATTATCAACTGAAAGAGAAAATGTACTCAAATTAAGAGAACATGAAAAATCCCTTTTAAAAATAAAAGATGAAAATAATGCTCTCCACAATGAAGTGACTATTCTGAAACGGTATAAAGAAAAGTATGAGTACAGATTTACTCAAAATGATGAGAAATACATTAGACTATTCAAAATTGGGAAAACTTATAAAGACATGACTGGTCTTAGATATGACAAAAATGCTAATCAGCCTCCAAGTTCCGGAACTGTGTTTGTCAAAAGTGCTTTAAAGGATGAAGATATTAGTGCTCAAAACACTGTGGATAAGACATCTACTAGTACTCATACAGTTTCGTCAAATGTTCTCTGTCATTATTGTGGAAAAAGAGGTCATTTCAAAATGGAGTGCAAATTAAGAAAAATTCATTGTAACATCAGTCAGAAAATTGAGAAAAACACCACGAAGAAAGTGGAACCTGAAAACATAAAACAAAAGTCTCAGATAAATACATTTCCCTTAAACCAAAAGATGAATAATTTATTAAAAGAAGTCCATAAGTTAAGAAAACAATTTGAAATATACAAAAAGAATGGAGCAAACATTCCTATTCCCCAACATAAAACTTTTCAAGTGAAACACCAAAAATCAACTGTGACCCCTACTACTAGTACACTTAAATGGATACCCAAAAACAAGAATCTAGTGGTTCACACAGCTTTTTAAGCTGCAGAACAATCAAGATGGTATCTGGATAGTGGATGCTCAAAACATATGACTGGTGATAAATCTTGTTTATCTAAAATGATTGAATTCGATGGAGGCACAGTTACTTTTGGTGATGGCAGTACTGCGAAAATTATTGGGAAAGGAACTTTAAATGTTCCAAACTTACCACCTTTTGAGAATGTTTTGTGCGTTGATGGGTTAAAACATAATTTACTTAGCATATCTCAAATCTGTGATAAAGATTATGCCGTAAACTTTAGTAGTCATAGTTGTGAGATCTCAAGGAATGGAAAAATAATATTGAGAGGTCTTAGAACTACTGATAACTGTTATGTGGTAGGAAAAACAAATGCTTCATCCTCTGCTTCGTGCCTACTAACTAGTATTGATGAAGCTAAGTTGTGGCATCAAAGACTTGAGCATGTAAACTACAGAGACTTATCCCATCTAAACAAATATGTTGAAGGACTGCCCAAGATCAGTAGTCAAGAAAAGATGATCTGTGGAGAGTGCCTTCAAGGAAAACAAATTAGAAGTGCCCATAAAATGGTGAATGCTATGAAAACTACTCGACCGCTAGAACTTATTCATATGGACTTGGTTGGATCAACTAAAAGAGAGAGTCGAGGTAAGAAAAGGTACTTTCTTGTTATGGTAGATGATTTCTCTAGATTCACTTGGGTTGCATTCTTGAGAGAAAAATCTGAAGCCTTTGGAGAATTCAAAAGGATTGCAAAACAAATTCAGACTGAAAAAGGTACTTCAGTAGCCCGAATCAGAAGTGATCATGGTGGAGAATTTGAGAATGATCAATTTGACAAATTTTGTGAGAAATATGGGATTCATCATGAATACTCAGCACCCAAAACTCCACAACAAAATGGGGTGGCTGAAAGGAAAAATAGAGTTCTCCAAGACATGGCCACAGTCATGCTTCATAGTAAGAATCTTCCTAGAGACTTGTGGGCCGAAGCTGTTAATACTAGCTGCTACATCATCAACCGAGTTTATCTTAGGACTGGTACAAATCAGACAGCTTATGAATTGTGGCATGGGAAGAAACCAAATGTAAAATATTTTAAGGTCTTTGGAAGCAAATGTTACATCTTGAAGGATAGAGAACAACTGAGTAAATTTGACTCAAAAAGTGATGAAGGTATATTCTTAGGATATTCAACAAGGAGTCGAGCCTATCGTGTTCTAAATATGAGAACCGGAGTCATTCAAGAGTCAATAAATGTCATTATAGATGATGAATCCACAATGTCCGACAATGTTGATAAAGTGGAAGTGCCCTCGATGATTGAACCCACACGATCCACAATAAAAACTGATGCACCTATCACTACTGAAAATTTGGTGAATGTAAAAGATCATCCTATAGATCAGATTATTGGTGATCCTCTAACAGGTGTAAAAACTAGGAAACAATTGGAGAACATTATGAGCCACTTGTGCTTTACTTCCGTTTTAGAACCTACCAGCGTTGATGAAGCTTTTTCAGACAATAATTGGATAAAAGCTATGCAAGAAGAATTGAATCAGTTTACAAGAAGTGATGTTTGGTACCTAGTTCCAAGACCAAAGGATAAAAATGTGATAGGCACTAAATGGATCTTCAAAAATAAACTTGATGAAAATGGGGTTATTGTTAGGAACAAAGCTAGGTTGGTAGCGCAGGGATATTCTCAAATTGAAGGTATTGACTTTGACGAGATCTTTGCTCCAGTTGCTCGTTTAGAATCAATTAGAATCTTACTATCTATTGCTTGTTTTTTGAAGTTCAAATTGTTTCAAATGGATGTTAAGAGTGCTTTTCTAAATGGAATTTTGAATGAGGAAGTGTATGTTGAACAACCTAAAGGTTTTATAGACTCAAAATTTCCCGATCATGTGTTTAGACTGAAGAAAGCTTTGTATGGTCTTAAGCAAGCACCACGTGCTTGGTATGAAAGGTTGACAAAATTCTTGGTAGACAACGATTTTCAAAGAGGTAGTGTTGATAAAACCCTTTTTATTCAAAAGACAAGAAAGTTAGTGTTAATAGCGCAAATATATGTAGATGATATCATCTTTGGTTCCACATCTAATGACTTGTCTACTCAGTTCACTAATCTAATGCAATCTGAATTCGAAATGAGTATGGTTGGCGAATTAAATTTCTTCTTAGGCCTACAAGTCAAACAATTACGTGATGGCATCTTCATTTCCCAGTCCAAGTATGCTAAAGAACTGGTGAAACGATTTGGTCTAATGACTGGGAAACATGTCAAAACCCCCATGAGTACAACCATCAAACTTACTAAAAATGCAAATGGGAAAGGGGTTGACTCTAGCCTGTATAGAAGTATGATTGGTAGCCTGTTGTACCTTACTGCAAGTAGGCCAGACATAGCATTTAGCGTGGGAGCATGTGCTCGATATCAAGCGGATCCCAAAGAATCTCATCTAACTGCTGTAAAAAGAATCATTAAGTACATTGCCGATACAACTGAATATGGTCTGTGGTATCCTCATGACTCCTCATCCTCCATTGCTGGATACTCAGATGCTGATTGGGCAGGAAACTTAGATGATAGAAAATCCACAAGTGGCGGCTGTTTTTATGTTGGAAATTGTCTAGTAGCTTGGCATAGTAAAAAGCAAAATTCGATATCTCTCTCCACTGCCGAGGCTGAATACATAGCTGCCGGAAGCTGCTGTTCTCAACTCTTGTGGATGAAGCAGATGCTTATGGACTATGGCATTACACAAGGAATAATGAGCGTGTATTGTGATAACACGAGTGCCATACACATTTCTAAAAATCCGGTCCAGCACTCTCGCACCAAACACATTGATATTCGACATCATTTCATTAGAGAATTGGTTGAAGAAGGAATAATTGAGCTCGAATATATTCAGACTGAAAAACAACTTGCAGACATCTTAACTAAACCTCTTGATGTGTTAAAATTTGAAAATTTAAGGAAATCTATTGGTGTTTGCTGTTTGGATTAACTTGTGTTTTTGCCCAGGGTCTACGGCTAAGCCGTACACCACTTTACGGCTAAGCCGTACGCGTTTACGGCTGAGCCGTAAAACACTCTACGGCTAAGCCGTACGTACCCTCGTTCTGCGCGCCGAGATCTTTTTAATCCGTCTGTTCCTCTTCTTTTTCACGCTGCTCGCCCGACTGTTCTTCTTCTTCCCTCGCTTCCTCTCTCGGTTTCCCTCCTCCTCCGGCCTTCCTCCTTCTTCCTTCTCCAGCGTACCTCTTCTCCGGCCCTCCTTCTCCGGCGTGCGTCTTCCTCCTCCGGCCTTCCTCCTCCCGTGTCCTCATCTCCCTTTCTTTCTCTGTCTTCCTCGTCTGCACGGCCTCACCGCCCAAATCCGCGGCCAAGTCCTCGGTCTCCACGCCCGAATCCTCGGTCTCCACGGCCTCCACGCCCGGCTCCGGCGTTCTTCTCTCTGTTTGCTCTCTGTAGTGTTCTCCTTTCTTTTCTTTTCCCTCACTGTTTCATTCATTTACTGTGCTCTGTGTGCTTTTTCCGCCTGTTGGTGGTGTGTGGCCTTCTCTCTGTGTCTCACTATGCCTCCGCGCTCCAAGAATGCATACCCTCCCGGTAAGAGGCCTCGTGCCTCCGGTAGCTCCTCCCGGGCTCGACAGCCCTCTCCACCCTCTCCCCGGGTCTTGGTTCCACGGGAACCCACTAGTGATCGGTCTTTCTTTACGAGACCCATCACCGTCGAGCGGGATGTTAACATCCTAGCTGTTGAGGCCTACAGAGTACACACACTTCTCACTCATGTTGGGTGGGAAAACATTCTGAAGTGGGGTGGTCCTGGCTTCCCCTCCCTTGTGCGTACCATGTATGCATCTATCTCCCATGCATCGATAGACACCATGTCCTTTGACATTGGGTTCAGTGATGGCCCGACCACCATCACCCCTGCCGTCATCTCCTCTCTGTTATGTGTGCCTCTCTCTGATTCTCCTTCGGTCATCTCGGATTCTCTATCCGAAGAGGAGAGACACACTGCCACTTTCGCCCTATGTGGCGCCTCCATACCATGGAAGGCCAAGGGGTTTCTTCCTGCCGTCTCATTGCTTCCTCACTATCGGATCCTCCATGCCATCTTCACCTATAACATCTACCCTCGGAGGGGGAACTTCTCTAACCTCACCCCATTCATGGTGAATGTCCTCTATTCCGTCCACATGGGGGTCAGAGTATGTCTTCCATCGCTCATCTGTGCCACCATTATTCGTTTTTGGCAGTGCCCAGGCAGAGGCACCAATGCATGTGTCTTTGGGTATCTCATGACTCGCCTCGCCTCTCACTGTGGGGTCACTGTACCTACCGATGAGGCTTCTGAGTCTCACCCCACCTTTGGGACCGTTAACATCCAGAACATGCGCTTCTCCAAACAGCAGGCAGCTGCTCCCCGCCTTCCTGACTCCGACGACGAAGACGATTCACCCGTTGCGTCTCCTTCTGCAGCACCCTCTGCCACTTCCCCGGTTCCGGTTCCTCCCCCGGCTTCTTCCTCGTCTTCGTTTGAAGCTCGTTTGGCCGCCCTCGAACAGAGGCAAACTAAAATGGAGAAGCTCTTGAAGAAATCATTTCAGTACTTGTCTAAGATCTCCAAGAGCTGCCGGCGCGACGATGTGGCGATTCCTTCCCCTTCTCCGCCTTCGGATTGATGACTATTCTTGTTGTTTTGTTTTTTGAGAAATGGTTGTACCTCACCTGTTCTTCTTACTTGTTATCTCATGTATGCTTATGGGTGATGTATTGTTTTGCTATGGTTGTACTTCATTTCTACATCTAATATAGCCATTGTTTCTCTTTGTGTGCATTTCTGTTCTCAATTATGCTTTATCTCTTTGTCAATCTTGTGCCAAAAAGGGGGAGAATTGTATGCATGTGTTTAGGGGGAGCCTTTTAACCTCCCACCTTTCTAGTAGATCGTGTTTGCAGCCTTTTGCAGGTTAAGCATCGTCAAAGGGGGAGTTTCAAAGTATGTAGATGTGGGTGCTTACGGTGTATTCACTAATGTAATACTTTGTTGTATCTCAAATGTTGAGCTCATATGTTGTATCTTCTTAACTTTATGTAATTTTGTCACGAAATTGACAAAGGGGGAGATTGTTAGTGTCATTGTAAGAGTGTGTTGTCAATTACGTGACCAAAGTGTAGTTCGATTCAAGAACGATTGTAACACTCCGATCCCCTTTGAGCCGGATTAGTAGCTCATTAGTGTATTTTGTTTTGATTATTCCTTTCGGATTTGGTTTTGGGCCTTGAATAGGTAGTTGAGTGACCTTTGACCTGGAATAGGTAGTTCTAAGCCCTTTTTCGTAATTTTGCTTTTGTTTTGCTCATATCATCTTTGCATCATATTGGTGTCAGCACGCGTATTTCGTTGAGCTCGACAATTTCCATAACTGTGTCAGATCCGTTTGGAGTCAATTGGGGAAGATGGACCTTCGTGTGACTTGAACTGTAATTAGCATAAACTTACCGGACTTTGACTTAACTTTCAAAACCTATATATACAATGCAACCCCAGGTGTCTCTCTCCCTGCTCTTTTGTCTTCCACGTTGCATGCAAGAAATTCCAGGAGAAGCTTTCCTCCCTCCACGTTCTCTCTCTCTCTCTCTTCTTTCCTTCTCTTGCTCGATTGAGGATTGGATCCTTTGTTTGGATTGGGTTCTTTTCTTCTTCTCTCATCTCTGTGCTTAGTCTCTGTCTGTGGCTTTGGTGGTAAGTGGGTTCTCTCCCAACTCTCCCTTCTTCTTCTCCAATTGCAGCTCTTTTCCTTGTTGATGTGTCTTCATCTCATGCATGGTGTATTGCTTTGATTTGCTTTGATTTTTAGTGGATTTGGAGCTTGTTTCAGAGGATTTGTCAGGTTTGAGGCAAGTATAAGTACAGGCTTGTATAACACACATGGGTGCTCTATTTGAATGCTTTGATTTCCATCTTCTTTAGTGTATTTGATGGTTACAGCCAATGCTTGTGAATTTGGAACCTCTGTATCCTGTTTTGAGACTTTTCTGTACCAAATTTCAGTTTCTGTAACTATCCCGAATTCGTGTTCTGTATTGTACGGCTAAGCCGTAAATTTCTACGGCTCACTTCCCAGAGACTGAAATTTTGAGTTTTGTTCTACGGCTAGGATACGGCTAAGCCGTAATTTGTCCTACGGCTGAGCCGTAAGCTAGCCGTGACCCAACCCGTACCCCAGCCGTGAATTAAATCTCTGATCAGTCGAAACTTTTCCAACACAGAACTCCTACGGTGTGGCTACGGCTAAGCCGTGGAATGCTACGGCCAAGTCGTGGATTGGTCTACGGCTAAGCCGTATACTGACCGTAGCTCAGCCGAAAAAGGTACCAGATCAGAGGTGGAAGGATAATCAGTTTAGCTGTGTTTTAATGGAACCAAGGTGAAGCCGTAGTGCATAGTACGACGAGCGCGTAAGATGTCTTCGGCTCAACCATAGGTCCCTCATAGCTAAACCGTTAGGCATGGCAATTCTGAAACATAACTTAGGATAATGGTGAGACTTGTAGGGCTCAAACACGGGTTGACCACTCATGTAAACCGGCCCAATGGATTCTTGGAACGCATGAATAGTCTGTTAGGCTGTGACTTATTCATGTGAGTATTGTTTTACTGTTAAGCACCTCCCCATGGGTGTTGGTTTAAGGGACGTCGGTGCACGCAAAGATTTCGCAACACTTTAATGGCAACGGTGTATTGACTAACTTAAAACTACATCAACATGCACGGTTAGTGACAGTGAACAACTAGCTTAGGACTGGCTTGTAATGAACCTTGACTCCGTATTAATCTGAGATGCATTGCATATTGTTTATAGTTTTGCCCTCTGCTCTGTTAATTTATGTTATGCATTCCTCAGTCATTTTGCTTTCGTTCTGTATATCTGTATCATTCTTTGTTCGGCACTAAGTTCTGATCTATGCTGTGCTTTGATTTAATCTATGTTCTAATCTGTAATTCGACTATGCTTTGTATATTCTCTGGCTTTGTATATTTTGGGTATTCCCTGGTGGCTCTGCCCAGAGGTTAATACGTGAGGATAAGATCCGGTCCTTGTCATCGGTGAGTCCAAAGCGGATAATCTCCCTTTCTATGGATTTGATTTGATTGGTATTAGTCTGGCTCTACTCAGCCTCAGCCCCAGGATGCCCGACGGGGTTATCTCTGGCTTAGATCTCTGTATCTCTGTATTCACTGCAGTGTCGCTTTGTCTTGGGACCCCGGAACCCAGGAACCTGAGACCCACTTGTACCCTGGCCCGGTCAGTGGTGTTCTCCTCTGCTCTGCTTTGCTCTGCTCTCTATTGGAGAGAACTTGGTTAACGTAGTAGCCACTTAGTCAGTATTTCTATGTTTGATTCACATATCATGCTTTACTTCTATGCACGATTTGCTTAGCTTATTAAGATGAAATTCTGAAATCATTATTCTGTCATTTATTCAGCTTTGATACTATGAGTGTTTCATCTCTGTTACTTATATTTGCTGGATCGTTGTATTCATTTGTGTTGTCTGTGGTGTTGCAGGCACAGATACCTTGCCCAGCTCCCCGGCGGTCGAGGAGGCTGCAGGGGCGAGTGTAGAGGCACCCTCAGGTCTGGCAGAGTGGGCCTGATCTCCTCTGCCAAGTGCGTTCATGCATACCAGTGGCTTTTATTTTGTATTTTGGTTTTTTTTGGGGATGTGTATTCAGACTTTGGACCTTGGACTTGTCTTCTGTGTATTTTGTATATATTGATTTTGGTGTGTATTCGGTTTTATATCAGTGTATTTGTCTTGTCGTTCCGTTTCGTATTTGCTTTGGCTTCCGCTATTTTCTTTGTTGCTTGCTATGATATGTACAGCTTCCGCGTACGCTTAGTTCGCACGTGTGAGATCCCTTGTGTGCGTGCATCTGAACTGGGTTTGGATGCACGTGCACGGGAGTACGTGTGTCACCGGTTTAGCTTTTCGCTAACCCCCGATTTCTGGGCTCGGGTCGTGACAACGATGTAGTTCACCTCGGAAGTTCATTGATGATCCAGTCAAGTTCAAAGAAGTTCAAGCTAGTTCAAAACCATTCAAGGAAAACCTATCAATGAAGACTAAGCAAAGAAGTTCAACATCAAAGAAGATCATTTGTGAGTGCCAAGGGATAAGGTATCTGTGATCCCTAAGTGTCCATGGAAATAAACTAGAAAATTAGGTTTTTCAAACACCCTGTTTTGTTCTACGGCTTGGACCACGGCTAAGCCGTAGATCCTACGGCTCACTCTCCAGAGAGTGTATTTTGAAGCCTTTTTGTTCTACGGCTGACCCTACGGCTACACCGAAAAATGTTACGGCTAAGCCGTAGTGGGTTTCACGGCTAAGCCGTAAAATCTACGGGTCACAATCCAGAGAGTGTACTTGGCCATATTATGCTTACGGTTGACCTTACGGCCAAGCCGAAAGGCCTTCACGGCTAAGCCGTAAGGTTATTCACGGCTAAGCCGTAAAGATTACGGGCCACTCTCCAGAGAGCTGTTTCTGGGAAATTTGAGCTTACGGCTGACCCACGGCTAGGCCGAAAGGTGCTCACGGCTAAGCCGTATAAGAATTTACGGCTAAGCCGTAGGCCTAACCGTAAGAAGGAATTTGTGCTGAATCTGGTCAAACTAGCCGTTGGATGTTGTCAGAACTTACGGCTAAGCCGTAGACCATTCTGTTCTAAGCCGTAGAACTATCCGTTGGAGCTCATCTGTATTTAAAGAGGACCTCTCCCTTGCTCCAACCACTGAATTGATTGCTGAGAAAATCACTAGTATAGCTGAGCCTTTGCACCTCCATTAAAATCATCTTCAAAGCTCCCACAACCACCTACTCTCCAACATCAAAGAGTGCCATTATTGTTACAAGTAGAGTAGTTGGTGACTTAGGAAAGGCTTCTTCAAATCTAAGAGAATACCTTAGCCTTCCAAACCCTCTTGGAACCTCTTCCCTTGGCTGAGCTCACATCTGAAGATCTTCATCTCCAAGGAGCAAGAACAAGAGGCCAAAGCTTGGAGGTAGTCTTCAAGCATCAAGAGCACCACTCAAAACCAAGGTATTCAATTCCTTGTTTAGGTGTTCTTTAATATTTCAATTCATATTGCTGTATTTGGTGGAAGACAAACCACCGCATCAAAAATTGTTGTAATTGGTGGACTAGATCAAGGATCAACCACCTGATCAAAAAACTCTAATTGGTGGAAGACAAACCACCGCATCAAAAATTGTTGCAAGAGGTGTATGTTATGTGAGTACCTCTTATTTAGTGGAACCAAGAGAGATTGCTCTTGAGAGTGGATGTAGGTCTAGGACCGAACCACTATAAATCATTGTGTTTATTGTTTGTTGTGTGTGGATGTTGCCTTGCCTTCTTGTCACTTGAGTTGATGATCTTTTATATGCTACATCTCTATTGCTCTAATTACATTTCTAGACACTCACAACTTTGATTATCTCTCTCAATTTTAATAATCTTTCAGATTGTTCTTTAATAACATCTAAGTTTTGAAAAGAAATTTTTAATAGTCTTATTCACCCCCCCTCTAGGACTTGGTGAGATCTAGTTATTGCACTTTCAGTCGTGATCAAAAAGGTTGTGGGTGAAGATGTCGTGAGAGGCATGGATTGAAAACCTAGATTTAGGGGCGGAGAATGCCACTGATTTGATATACTTTCTTATTAAGATTAGATGTGATTCATTTAATTTTGCTACTAGCGCTGTAGGGCCCACTCCCGATGTGAGCCATGGAAATTTTTTTATTAAAAAAATTTTTGTTAAAATTTATAAATATTTTAATAAAATATAAATGAATATTACCATTATAGAAATTATAAAATAAAAAATATTATAAAATTGAAAGATTGTAGGGATAAGCAATAAAAGATTGATTAGTTAAAGTAAAGTTGAAAATTGAGTGAGAGCGATTTTAGGGGAAATATTTGAAAAATATTTAGAACTTTAATGATAGTGCACTACTTGTTGCCACATTTAGGAATTATAAATTAGAGTCATATTTTTAAAAGCAAGTGGACGGCTTGTGGGACTCGCAAGGCATCTGGGTGGTGCACGTAAGAAGAAGGCCTCAGTCATGCTAATAAACTTCAATAAGGTAAGGTATATTTCCAATTACATCAAGGGGGAAGAAGAAGAAGAAGTAAGGCCAAAAAATATTGCCTCAATAATACAATCAAAAGAAGAACCAATATTAACATTTTGGTTGTATCTAGATCTTTTTTTTCTCTACATTTCCATAAATTGCTATGGGTGCGAATGGCCCACAAGGTTGTGTCCAAATTGCTTTGATGAGCATGCGCCCACTCAAAAAACTTATATCTCAACCTTAATTTAGTAGCCTTAGTTGTCTACCAAGTGGGCCCAAATGGGGTATTAGGTGAATATTTGGCAACATTGTTTGTGTTTCTCTCTCTCTCTCTCTCTCTCTCTCTCTCTCTCTCTCTCTTGTTTAATCTAATGCTATTCATTACTTTCTTTATGTGTAACACCTCTTCGGGTTCCCTATATATGGTGGTCCTCACCATAGCCAAAAGATCATATAGCCATAATGTCCACTTTAGTAAATTGATTTGCCCAGATCAAGAAAGCATGGAATAAACCTTGGTACGTGTATTAGAATGTGATGGCCTATTTAAAGAAGTCAATGGACTGGAAGTTCTAAAAAGTCTTACAAGAGTAAAAAGTTTCCAAGAGTAAAAAGTTTTTCTTTTTTTCACTGTGACTTTATTTCTACATCACTTAAAAGCCCCATGATATCATAAGTGTACGTTCTACTAAAATTATGAAAAAATTGGGCTTTTAGATCTCAATGAGTAGTCATTAATAGTAAAATTTTTTTTCCAAAATTTAATCATGCTATAGAAAAAGAATATTTTTCTCATTGTTTTGAAGTAAAACCCACGACATCATGGGTTTATGGCAAGACCATAAAAAAAAAAAAGAAGCCTAAAGTCAAGTGACTTTGATGATATTTTTGATGTTTTATGATTGATATGTGGGCCATTAGTCATAAGTCCTAAACATCTATTATCACAAATTTCTACTGTTGATTCACTTGAAGATTACTAGTGATGGTGTGGACTGGGCTTGTCTATAGAATGGGCCAGGTGAGCCTAACCTGAAATCTAATTAGAATAGACCCGACAGTGGATCATCTTCTTCCCAACGTCTGGTCTGGTTTTGCAAACAAAACCCCTACTGCAGGCCGGGTGTCTCTATGGCGATAAGCAGCAATGGAAGGCCGGAGATTGGGCGACAGTGATGTCAGTCCTTTGGCGTCCTTTATAGCTGCTCCAGCGACAGTGGACGGTAGCCAACTCTCTGCTATATCCAAAAGCAAATCCTTAGTAAGGGAGAGGGAAGTATGTACTATAAAAGCATGCTTCAGGCATGGATGAAAGGAAACTATCCCTAGTTTCTGTCGTCTTTGCTGCACCTTATTTTATTTTCTATGGATGTGTTTTGCTGGATAAGATAAGTGTTTTATTCTCGGCGTTCCTTCTGTAAAGAGAAGTCGTTTAAGAACCCAGACGATTTTTTTTTCTTCTCCTTCTGTAAACAAAACTGACAAAAACAATGTGCATATGGCAGTTAACGTTTAAACATTGCATCCACTTTTTCTCTCTTGTTTTGCATCAGTCTCCAAAGTCCCAATCATCCAATGATTTATACATATAAATAAACTTAAAAAACAATGACAAGGCCAGGAAAAATAGATTAGAATACAACATTATCATCGTGGATATAAATTGATATAAATCAGAGAGAAAATAAGAGAAACATAGGGGGCACATACCAGAACTTGAAATCAGAGAGACATGGGACGATGGGGTGGAAGAGTTTAGGAGAAGATGCTATTTTGACGATAAATTTATGTGAGTGAAGATGCTGTGAAAGGCTATAATATCATGTGCAGTGTGGAAGGATTATAAACCTAGATATATATTAGGGGTGGAGAATTCAACCGATTTGATTTACTTCCTTATTAAGATTATATGGGAGTATTTAATTTTTCTACTAGATTAATCAAGAGGGGCATAACCTATTTAAATTTTATTTGTTTAAAGACCTTAAAAAAAAGGGAAATCATGAGTAAACAACACATGATTTACACTGAGCAATCTTCCAACTGATCCTTGTTGACTCATAAAAAATAAAAAAAAATCACAAATGTCACAAGGATTTATTGGTAAAACATTCCAAGCTCGGTCTAAAGTAAAAGGGCAAATAAGCCTTAGAACTATGGAGGGCACCCTATGCTCGAGCAACTCATGCTTCCCAATGGTGAAAATAGCTGAAATTAGCAAGGAAGTCTTAAAATATGTTCTGGCTCATTCCCACAAAATGTTGGAATTTTCATATACCATTGGATGCAAATTCAAATTAAGGAGCTCCATTCTAGAGTTTCGAGGACACTGTGTGAAACTCCACCTCCTGAAGACCAAATTAGCTGAAATTTCTATGGAAGGCCTCAATCATTAAATTTTGGGTTGGTTGGATGTTATTGACCTAAAGTCAACATACCCACTGGGCCATATGAGCACTAAATCAAAGCCTGAACTCGACTTGGGCAACTCATACTTTCCGATGATGAAATCAGCTGAAATTTGCAAGGAAATCTTAAAATATATTTTGGGCCATTCCCTCAAAGTTTCGGAATTTTCAGATACCATTGGATACAAGTTCAAATTCAAAGTGCTCCATTCTAGAGTTTCGGGGACACTATGTGAAACTCCACCTCCTGATGACCAAATTGGCTGAAATTTCTATGGAAGGCCTCAATCATGCTCTAGAGTAGTTCTGCAAAATTTCGGGTCGGGTGGATGTTGTTGACCTGAAGTCAACATACCCACTGGGCTATGGGAGCACTAAATGAAAGTTTGACCTCAGCTCGGGCAACTCATACTTGCACATGATGAAATTAGCTGAAATTCATAAGGAAGTCTTAAAATGTATTCTGGGTCATTTCCTCAAATTTTTGGAATTTTCAGACACCATTGGATATAAGTTCAAATTCAATGAGCTCCATTCTAGAGTTTCAGGGACATTGTGTGAAACTCCACCTCCTAAAGACTAAATTGGCTGAAATTTCTATGGAAGGTCTTGGTCATGCTCTGGAGCAGTTTTGCAAAATTTCAGGTCGGTTGGACATTGTTGACCCAAAGTCAACATACCCATTGGGCCATGGGGCACTGAATCAAAGTCTGACCTCTCTAAGGCCAAATCACTTGAAAATTAAATGGAAACCTCAAAATGGGTTTCTCATCAAACCCCCAAAATTTCATGGTCATTTGAGATCATTTAGGCCCCAAACAATTGAAGCATGGGCCCCTTTTGATTAAAAGTCAACAGATTGTGTGACCCACTTTTCGAAGGCAAAACCCGATGAAAATTTTATTTTATGCCTAAAATGATATCATAGTCCATCTCCAAATTTCATGAGGTTTGGACATCATTTGGGCCCAAAACTATTTTCATTGGATTACTTTTGTATTACTGCGTTAGTGATAAGTCCATAAAAATGTATTATTTTATGTGTATTTTCAATAATTTTAAGGACTTATTCATTGGAAATCTCTTCATTTTGTTGGAATTCATGTTTTTATGATTTTAAAATTCATTTTAGTGTTTTCTTGCAAAAATCATTAAAAAATCATCACTTTTTCATTAAATCATAGAAATTTCCATTTTTAGAAGTGCTTTTCAATTTCATGATTTTACATGGAATGATAAAATTTCTCATTATCATTAGTCAAATAAAGTTAAATCATGATCAATGATGTGGATTGATGTTGTCATTTTATGTGAATTGGGCCCATATTAATGTATTTGTGACTTTTGATAAAACTTGTTATTTTAATTTAAAAAATTACTTTTGTGTGTAGGAAAGTTTTAAAAAAAGGGACCCGCATCAAGATTTGAAGACAAACAAATTATATAAAAATCCAATGAAAGAAAGAAATTAAGAAGTCTTGAAGTCCATGAATTTACAAATTAGAAAGCAATCTTTGCAAGCAATTTTCCAGCCACTATGGATCTCATGGCCAGGGTAGAATCGTGGTCTCCACTCCTCTCAAATTCTAAGTCAAAGAGGATTCTTCAGAAAGGAAAGAAGTGTTGTCAGAGGAGAAAATAAAGAGGAAACAAGATCCACACACGAGTGTGGAACGTTCGTATCAGGCCGATACAAGGGCACTCTCGCTGAAGATGCTCTTGGCTTGAAGTGGCCCACTCAATTCCTGTGACGGAGGCTGTTTGTGTCCTACATGCTAGTTGCTACTGACAAGCTCGATGGTGTTCCATAAGAAAATCAAAGACATGAATCCATCCAATCTAGATCTTGCAACCACCTTAGCAGACTGTTCTTTGCATGTTTGGTGGGTCCCACTTCACCCAATTGAAAGCAAATGAAGACTAAGTTAAAGGAATAATGTGAAGATTAATTCTACATTGAAGGTTGGCCCAAAGATTGAAGATTTGCATGAGATTAATATTTAGAAAGTTGGTCCCAGTTTCTAAATACACCAAAGAAAAAAAAATAAAGATCTTCTTTCTTCTTTTAATCTCCAAAACTTACCCAACCCACTTTCCAATTTGAAGAAGATCGCATTACAAGAAGTCCTTCTAAATTCCATGTACCGATGGCCAACAATCCTACCCATTCTAATCTTTCCATTCCCATTCTTTTCAGTATCCAACGTCCCAAACTTCCCATCTTTTCAAATATATATTTAAATATATATATATATCACAAAGAAGACATCTCTCCCATCTCTCTTTCTCTCTCTTCCTTTTCTTCTCCATATTACACGTTCACAGCACCTTTTCATCTCCTTTTTATCTTTTTTTATTTTCCATACTCCACCATACCACATCAACTCCTACACCCACTTCTTCTCTCCTCTCCATTCCATCTCCTCCTTTCATCTAATCTTCCTTGGTGTGAAGATCGAAGAAAAAAAGCTTGAATTGTGCACATAGTCCCTTCTTTTTGATGTCTTGATCTAGGGTAAGGGCAGATTTTCTATTTCTAGTTGTAATTATTTTTAGAGTTTATTGGGTGTATTGGTTTGTTTAATTATAAATACAAAATTAGTGAGATCAAGGTGTTTCGCCTTGGATCGGCACCGTGTGTTTGTGTGTAGTGATAGCACGCACTTGGTACGGTGTTTTTGTGAATTTTTCTTATTCTGCCAATGCAGTGTTTTAATCTTCTAAAAATAAGAGAAACTAGCATTCTTTTTATCTTATTTTATTTTATTATTATATCTGAATGTTTTATTTTTGATTTTTTTATTTATTTAATGCATAGTTATATATTCCTTTATATTGGTGGTTTGATCTATTTCATTGTCCTGCAGTTTCTAGTCTTAGGATTGTTTTAGTTTAGGATTTTTTAGGTTAGATTTAATTTGTAATTTTTTTCAGATTTGGATTTGTAATTTAATTTTGATTTTCAGAAGTAGTAGTGTGTAATTTTTATAGAATTTATTAGGGTAACTTTAGTTTTTCAAATAGAACAGGTTTTCTGCAAATACCAGCTCCCTGTGGATACGATCCCGGACTCACCGGGTAAAACTACATTGAGATCTTGCACTTGGGGTCCACGTTGATCAGTCAGCGGGTTGGCCACAACCCAAGCCCAATCCGACCCAAAACCATGACACACGTCAGGAAAGGGTCAATCAACTTTTAGTTTAGAAATTTATTTTTCTTGATGAACACTCCGTGTCGGGGAAGCTAAATAGAGACATAGAGGCATGCGTCAATAGAAGGTCTACTTCTCCTGACGCAAGGCTTTTTTCGTCGGGAGAATGTATTCTTCTCCTGACGCATGGTTTTGTGTGTCGGGAGTATTATACCTTCTCCCGACATATGAGAGACAATCCGATGCAAAAAGTATTTTGTCGACAAAAGTAGGAGATTTACCGACTCATGTAAGCTTGTGTCGGGAAAAGTGTGACTTTTGCTGATGCAAACTCACATGCGTCAGGAAAAGCGGGTCTTTTGCCAACGAAAACTCACATGCATTGGGAAATAAAAGGTTTTTCCCAACACTTGTGAGTTTGCATTGGGAAAAGTCATCCGCAAAAATGTAATTTGTTGTAGTATATATATACATATATATGAGTCACCAGGGGTGTACAAAAAGTCTGTCAATCCATAAAACCAAACCAAACTGATTTGATCCGTGGATTTTTATCTAAACCGATGGTTAATTATTTGGTCATGGATTGAAAAAATATTTTAATCCTTTAGTAATGGGTCGATAACGGATTTTATCCTTCATCTACGGACTTAAACCGAACCGAACTGTTGGCATAGAATATATTAAAATAGACATATATTATTGGTTGTGAAAGTTTTTTGGTCCCGAACTTATTCTAGATTGTAATTCAATGACTACTACTTTTTTGTAGTGGAAAATAAAGGCAATCAACCACACAAAGAAAGTGATACAATGTTTGACATTGAAACCCAAATGGAAAAAGAAAAAAACCACGAGTCTAAGGTGGACAAAATCAAACATAAACTTCCGTAGTTAGAAGATATACTTATAACCATACAGCTAGTCACTTTATATAAGGCGTTATAGTTGTTCTTTCTAGAATCCTCGGCACACTATCCCTTGGTGACATGCTATTAGTACTTCGATCATCACCTCAAAAGAATCTCTTCATTGAGACAGCAATCTTATGCAAAAATGTAGAAGCCACAGATCTACTACAGTGAAGTAGAAGCACCAGCTCTAGAACTTGAAGCCTTTAACCCAATATCTCATAGAAACTCTAGAAAGAAACTTCAGTTTGTGATCTCAACTCAGATTATAGGGAAGTATGCAGATGCCTTAGGGTTAAAAGAAACATCCTCTTTATAATCTACAATTCGTGCCTTAGGGTTGGGAAAAATATCCTTTTTTATATCCCAGAATTCGTGCATTAGGATTAGAGTCCAATTTGGAACAAAACATGTAATTGTGGCACAAACAAGAAAGGTTTTTGGGCAAGTTGGTGGGTTTCTATACAACACCCGATCGATCAATCAAAGGACGGATCGATCGGATTAAGCTATTCTTTCAAGTCGGATCGATCAAATGTTTGCCCAATTGATAGAATGAAATTCAATACAAATTTTTCAAACTTTTCGAGGCTATAACTTTGTTGTTTTATCTTCGATTGACGCAATCTTGGACTTTATGGATATCTATCCAAAACGATCTTTCCAACGGTACATAGCTTGCCCATAGCCAACACGTAGTTTGTGAGCTATGACATTTTTAACCATGTTATAAAAATAACTTCAATTTGTCGCTCTTTCTTCGATTTCGTTACTTTAATGCAACCGACGACTCATACCATAGTCTATACTAATAGATTTATAAAATATATTACCAATGGACCAAAGTTTTATCCAATTCATGAATTAGCCAATACAAAAATCTTAACAATCTCTCCCTTTGGCAAATCATGGACAAAACTTCATTTACAATCAATTTAGCCAAAAATAAAACAAAAATTACATTGAGTAAATTGAAATGCAAAAAAAATTGTTCTAACTTTCAAAACTCCCCTTGAATACCTCATTCACCCCTTTTTTTGTCCATAATTGACAAATTTAAAGATGTTAGCATTCAACATATCTTTCAATCACCAGTCACTCCCCCTTAATTGTGACGACTCCTTAATGATATCATTGTAGCAGCTGGGGTGGGATGATTTGGCGTTTTTGAATTTTGACACCTACACTTATAAATTGAAGAACTTCAACATAGTGTGTACCAATATAAATGGCAAATCTTCCTTCTTAAACCAGATTGCACTTGATTTGATTGTGGGCTCTAAAAACTATATTCTCTATTATGTGTTATTTGGTAAACCACTTGATTTATTGCAATAGGGACAAATATGTGAGCACTTGTGCAGATTTAAGAGTAGACTCATTCTTTGATGCACAATTAACATGATTCTTCTGTGCAATTTGGTGTGCAGTGGATGCTTTTATTATGCATTTGACAAAAACAATTTTACCTAAGAATTTTAATGTTGAAGCACTAATAGTGTACTCAACACTAATCTTATCATTATGTAAATTCTAAACACTCAAGATATTGTCAAGTACAGTCGAACTAGCATGCATTTGGTTAAAAGCAGCATCTAACTCTATCGAAACCATCTTTAACTTTCCATTTAGATCTTCATTTTCAGCGAGGTTGTTCAACACTTCTGTTCTCAATTACTCATTTTCTTATTTCTCATAAACTAAACTTTCAATTAGAGAGCCTTTTTGACCTTTAACAAGAATAATCTGTACATGTGCCTCTTTTAAGTTTTTCTTGAGTGATAGAATTTCAGCATCAAATTCATCGACCTTTGTCACAAGTTTTACAACATGCTTGCTCAGTGTTTTACTTTGTAAAAAAATAAAAAAAGTCTAGGCAACCGGCAAACTTTGATTTCACTCTCTCTAGTTCTGAGAAGTTTGAATTTAGCACTTAACTAGTGCCTCCCTCTGGATGTATAAGGCCTATGGGCAAAGAGAATTTCTTATCCTAGCATAATTTATAATTATGTTTCTATTATAAAGTTTAAGTTCAACTCTTTTTTCTTAAGTTATCGACGTAAGTGGGTATCCCTCGGGTCTTGGAGCCTGCGGGACTATTTCCCTAGGTGACGCCCACTAAATCCGCATAAATGCACATTGGGAGGATTTTGAATACAAAGAGAAAACCCGGGCCTTATGTTACTCTACAAACTCCTAAGTGGGTCCTTTCCTTAGCCTTGAAAAATATATGTGTGTAAAATCATATAGACCATATTGATAGCACATGTGGATGCTAATCCAACTCACCAGCATTGTGGGCTTTATTATGGATGGATCTTTTCCTAGATATGATGACATATATATTTAGATCGATCTAAACAATCTACACTGGTCCATTACGTTTTTGGCTATATTGGCAAGTTCATTGATTTGTTTAGCAATAGAATTGACCAAATCAATCTATTATTCTTAGCCGTCATTCATTTTTTTCCCTTTTATTGTCAAATAGCTAGTCCAGCTAGGGTACATTTCTTTCAAGTTCACTTCAATCGAACAATATAAATCCTCCATCAAAACTATGAAAAATATCTAAGAGGTTCACAACGAAAGCAAAGTGGCTTAGCTGGCCCAAACCCGAACCTTCTTGGAACCTGATTCATGTCAAATTCTGTGAAGCTATGCCCACCTCTAACAAATAGCTTGTCCATTGTGTCACCCATTTAAGCTGATCCGTTGGGCCCAGCCGAACCTGGCTTGCTGAGAGTTTTTGTTCATGTTTACAAGACTGAGGATTGGGCAGGGCCCAATTTTAAAAGCCCGTGAAATTGAGGCCTGGCCCGGTGTCCATCCCTTGTCCTTTATCTAAATGACTGTGTGCGGATGTGTAAACATATGAAGTTAATTTCAAAAAATTTACCAAATAAATATATTTTTCATCTACATATATGTAACCAATTACAAGGTCCATTTGTGGAATGGAGTACAATGTAAATATTCAAATTCCATGCAAACAACAACGTCCACTCTGTCAATGAATTTCTATCTATTCCCGTTCCATGCAAACAAACAGGGCTCATCTTATGAATGCATTCCCATCTATTCCAATTCCATGTAAACAAACGGGGCTTGTTCTGTCAACATGTTCCTATTTATTCCAGTTCCATGCGAACAGGCAGGCCCATCTGAATCATTACTTTCTTTTTACAAAACAGACTCATTTAGATCAAATGTATTCCAATTTCATGGAAACAAACTGCCCATTTGAACCAATTACTTTATATGGATTTCAAATTCATATGAACAAACAGACACATCCACTAGCAAACTCCGATGTAATCCAATTCCTTGCAAACAAATCGTCCTGATTCCATGCAAATAAACAGGCCCATTCAATAATAAATTCCTATGCTTTTCAACTTCATGCAAACAAGCAAACTAATCAGATCGACAATGAATTCTAATGCAAACAAATGTGCACATTTAAATGCATGGCTCGGGCGCATTCGAATGCATAGATAAAAAAGGGAAAAAGAATTTACTTTCCTCATAATATAGCATCCCCTTGGCCCATGACCGCCATGAGGGTGGGGTAAGGTGGCTAAGGGCTTTGGCCTAGCTCTGGCCCAACCCAGATATGTGAAGATAGGGTAAGGGAGACCCCGGCCAACGCTGCTCAGGTGCCGGCTCTTTGAAAGCACTAACTAGAAGGGACTAATCAGTAAGCAGATGTCTGCTACCTTTTCTACCATCAGCACTCAAACTTTTGTACAGGTACATTAGGGACATTTCAAATTGACCATGTCATTACTCAAAGCAAAAATGACAATATCAATGGTCAAATGAATTAATGCTTTTGGGTCCCTGCCAGGCTTCTTTGATCCAGTGCATACATACTTTTCTAACATATCATTTAATATTACACGTATTTGAATTAGTCTTTTTCAGATCACACTCTGCTATTGCTCCTTCCTTTCCTCTATATAAACATGGCACTTTCCACCCACAATGCATTCACCAATCTCTTCCCTCAAGAAACATAAGACTTTTACACTCTCTCTCTCTCTCTCTC
The DNA here is from genome assembly GCA_037013555.1 of Sextonia rubra. Lineage (NCBI taxonomy): Eukaryota > Viridiplantae > Streptophyta > Magnoliopsida > Laurales > Lauraceae > Sextonia > Sextonia rubra. The sequence goes on from JASUAD010000007.1 coordinate 2,114,225, forward strand.
TCTCTCTCTCTCTCTCTCTCTCTCTCTCTCTTATTTCTAAGTTCTAGTCATGGCTGGCATTGCTCACTCAAGCCTTTGTCTAACCCTGCTGATTGTGATGATCACAATCTCAACTCCAGTCTCAGCACACCTCTCTGTTTCCTTCTATGCCAACACCTGCCCCTCAGTGTTCGAAACAGTGAGGACCAGTATTCGGTCAGCCATCAATCGAGAAGCCCGCATGGGGGCATCCCTCATTCGATTGTTTTTCCACGATTGCTTTGTTAATGTGAGTTTGCACTATTCAATCTATTTGATGATAGTTCCTTGTTCATAATGTAACTCTTTAAGCCATTTTTTTCTAGATTGATAGGATGAGGTGAAGATGACAACAGTGATTATAACGATGGCATTTTGTGATTGTAGGGTTGTGATGGAGGGGTTCTTTTGGATGACACTGGATCTTTTGTAGGGGAGAAGACTGCTCTAGCCAACAACAACTCAGCTAGGGGATTTGAAGTGATTGATAGTATAAAGGCACAAGTTGATAAAGCATGTGGGAGGAGTGTGGTGTCCTGTGCAGACATCCTAGCCATTGCTGCTCGTGACTCAGTTGTTGAAGTGAGTGTTAATTACTTGATAGAACTTGACTGTACAGTAGTCATAAATAACCATATTAACCTCTAATCCTAATGGAAATTGTGATAATGATGAAAACTATAGACATTTTCATATTCTAGTTCTCCAATAATAAAAAAATATTAATATCGAATCGTTTGTTATTGTGTTACAGCTTGGAGGACCGACTTATTCAGTTCCAGTAGGGAGAAGAGATGCAAGAACAGCAAGTAGAGATGTGGCAAACAGCAACCTCCCAGGCTTTGGCAATGACCTTGACAGGATTATTCAACTATTTAGCAATCAGGGGTTTACAGCGAGGGAGATGGTCGCCTTATCGGGGGCGCACACGGTCGGCCAAGCTCAGTGTCTGACCTTCAGGGACCGGATATACACTGAAACAAACATTGATGCTGCCTTTGCAACCTCTCGACAGGCCAATTGCCCTCGAGAAGCAGGCAATGGGGATGATAACTTGGCACCTCTAGATTCCCAAAGCCCATACCGCTTCGGCAACAACTACTTTCAAGCATTGATCAATAGAAGAGGGCTCCTTCACTCTGATCAAGTTTTGTTTAACGACGGATCAACCGACTCTATCGTAACAATGTACAGTAACAATGAAAATGCATTCAACACCGATTTTGCGAATGCAATGGTTAAGATGGGGAACCTGAATCCTCTCACTGGGAGCCAAGGCGAGGTTCGAGTTACTTGCAACAGGGTTAACTCAGCTGACTCCTAATTACCTTTTGTTGTATTCATTTTGATTCAGATATTTAATTGATGTTGTTAAAATAGCGTTTGGTTGATGTGGCTCTGATTTGAGGTCAAATATTGTACTTGCATGTTAAGCAAGTGTAGATATTTTCTTAATTCAGCTTTATTACTAAAAATTTTTAGAACAAGAACTCTCTCTCCCTTTTGCAATTTCTCTCGGAACACTTGATTGAGTTGCACTACAACAATAACATGCAATATAATTGGAATGGCAACAGATTTATTAAATCATTTCAAGGTTTCCAACTGTTGGGTTGCAGCTAGTAAACTTGGGCTTGGCCCAATCCAGATGTGAGTGTAACGAGTACAGGCATAGGCCAGGTTGCGAGTACCCAGTTAATTCCAGGTCGGTGTCAGTTCCGTTTACGTGTGACACGGTTGAATAGGGTTCGGGTAGTTTTGGATGGACGCTTTTGCAATTCAGGTAAGGTCATGTTAGGTTGATTGGGTTCAATTTCAGTTTGGGTCCGCCCTTCCAATTTGTACCTGCTTCATAGAGGCCCAAAATCTGTCACTTAGGTTGCCAGTTGCCACAAAGTTTTCTAGAGGGAGTGGAATATTTGCACTTGTGAAATAATTAGGGCCAATCATAACAATTAATCATGATTAATAATTCCATTAGCATGGTGGACCCAAGCTATGCTAGGCAGATCTGTGCTTGGACTAAAACATTATTCGTGGGGCAGACTTCAATTATCAAACTCGGAGTGAACTCCTATGACATGAGTGTAAGTTAAAGGCACGTGAGAATAATTTGGCAGGTTGTATCTAGAATTCTAATCTTAGAAAAATGTGCCACGAAGAAAAGAAGAGGGCATGGTTAATGACACAGTCCTCTGTTCTTGACCATCAAATTCAATATTGCTTTGTAATTCACAGAATCACAGTCAAAATTAAAGTTAATGACATAATTCCATGATAATTTTATAATTTGTGTTACCAAATTTGTCTCATTATAGACTAAGTACAAAAAGCCCGTGTTAAGCTCATACCAAGATATATATATAGAGAGAGAGGGGGGGGGGATTCCTCAAAAACTCCCTATTTAAAGAAGGGAAGTTTATGCCCCTTTTCCACATATCTAACAAAAATCTTTTGCATCACAAGTGCAAAGCGAAAAAAAAAATTGATGGCTAATTTTAAGGAAATGCTGATGACACGTGTTAAAATCTCATATGCTAAAAATGCGCCTTTTTTCAATGAAAAATGCCCAGCGAGTTTTGTAACGTAACCCATATATATCTACAACAAAATGCACTTTTGCTGATGCAAAAATGCATCGGGAAAAGTCACATATGCGTCGGTAAAGACTTTTGCCGACAAAAGAAATTGCATCGGCAATTCATAGTCTAAAGTGACTTTTTCCGACGCAATGCCTTGTGTCGACAATACTTTTTGTGGCGCATTGCCTTGCGTCGGCAATACTTTTTTCCGGCGCAATGCCTTGTGTCGGGAATATGTTTTCGTACGCAATCCTTTGCATCGTGAATAAGTTTTCCGATGTCATTTGGCATTTGGAAAATAATTTTTAATAAATCATATATTTGCCTTGTGCCGTCGCATTTATTTGTTGGCAATACTTTTCCCAACGACACTATGCGTCGGGAAAACATTTTTTTTTAAAAACATATATTAGATTTGTGCCAACATATTAATGCGTCAGTAAAAACCATTTCTGACAAAAGATTGTATCAGCATTGGTTGTCAAAAGGGACTTCTCCCAACACATTAATGCGCCGTCAAAATCCACTTTTGACGATAGATTGTGTTGGCACAGGTTGTGAAAAGAGACTGTTGCTGATGCCATAGTCAATCGGCAAAGGTCTTAAATTTGAAAGGTTTTATTTGTTTTTTCGTGTTCCCACAAATTTTGACCTTTCAACCTATACCAACCAATTCAGGTAACCCAACCATGCATATCTCAAATCAAGCCATCCAACCAGCAAGCTCAATCTAAAAAATTAATCATTCCACCATATAAACAATACATATAAGAAGCCACTACAAGTAAAATTCATAAAAATATATAGGTTTTAAAGTACTAATACCATAGTTCAATATCTAAGAACCAGAAAGTATATCCAAGAACCAATTAATATCTAGGAGCCACAAAGAATAAAGTATCAACATAGACCACAAATATATCTCATAATCGAGCATATACAATGCAGCCGGCAACATAAAGTCCATCAACCTGTGACGACAAACATAGTGCATTATCAGTTTCTTATAATGAATTACAATATGATGTTGACGTATATAAAGAAAAGTTATTAGACTACTTAGATGTTTTCTATTCTAAGTCTAAAGAACTGGTGTTTTTTTTCCTATTCCTAAACCGGGTGTCCCGTCGGGGCACAGTCAGCTCCTGCAAGTTTCCACGGTCCTAAGCAACGTGCTCGTACCATACTACAGACTTTCCAGTCATTATTTGATGATTTTGCCCCTCAATACCCTATTTTTCAATTTTAAATCCTAACAACTTGTGTTATAAGTCCTAAGAACTTTCTTTTTATGTCAACTAAAGTAGAAGAAAACAAAATCATATACTAACCAAGATATGTTGCATTCTGACCTCCACTAGATGAGCTCCCTCCAGCCGTATCAAGATCGGGAACCACTATCCCTACTTGAGGTGCTAACTGGACTATAATTGCCTCAAGTGTAGCTTGTCTCCTAGTCTGCGCAGTTATGATGCTGGCTTGTTCAGCTTGGGCATTGGCTTGATCAACTATTTGCTGCTTCAAGCTCCTCACCTCGGTTGCACTTGAGGCTTGCCTTGAAGATGATGCCGACGTCTTCGGATCTCAAATCCTGTCAAAGAGCCTGACCTCCTCCCAAGCACATCAGCAGCTATCTCCTCTTGAGTCATCGGGGATGTGACCTCGAGCTGCGATTGTGCGGCTGTCTTCTCTACTAACTGCGCCTATCATTTTTTAAGAAGCAGACCGATTAAAACTAAGAAAATAAATAGTTTTTGGATTTAACAAAACCTATTTCAATATACATTCATGATGTCGACCTGCTGTCTTGTCCACCCAGTCATTCTTATTCTTGCTTTAATGGTTGTCCTTATAGAAGTTGGGAAGGCAGGCTCGTATCCACTGTTTGCTACCTATCATTATATTACATGGACCGAAAAGACCTCAATCGAACATTGATAACTCACACAGAACTAAAGATTTTTAGAGGTGCACTTACAATGATGGACCTGGTTGCTAGGAATGATCTGAACCCGCATGTATGGTTAGTGGTCAATGCCTTCTGACTATCTCGGGCTTTCTTTGACATTTTCTGCGAAAGGAAAAATAATGGAATAACAAAATGGATCGGTGATATGTACATATATATACCTATATTAGTAATTGAAATTAAAACAACTGAAATTATCTTCTAGCTTTTAGTCTCCTAAACATCGACCATTGCGGCCCATTGATCATTGCTTTTGCATAGATAACTCTAAAGGTTTTTTCTTATGCTCAGGGTGACCGTTAAAGGCCTTACTCCTTCTCCAGGGATGCCTCTTAAGCAAGTAAACTCGATGGCCTGTGTACCCAATCTTACTTCTCAACTTGTGCAATATAGAATCCTTGATGCAAGGGGGACAAGCCTTGTAACCCTGTGCTCCACCCAGACAAGTTACCATATGCAGGGAAGTCATTTATGTTCCATATTATAGCTGCATGCATCCTGAATGTCTGTTCACTGTGGGCATCGTAGGTTAGAACACCATTTTGCCACTACTCTTTCAGTTCATCAACCAACAGCCTCAAGTAAACATCGATATTATTCCTTGGTCCCTCCAGTCCAAGAATAAGTAAGGACATGATGAAAAAAGGCTTTTTAATGCACATCTAAGGTGGCATGTTGTAGGGCATCAATATGATAGGCCACATGCTGTAAGAAGTGCTCATGTCACCAAAAGGGTTGAGCCCATCAGTGGCCAAGCCCAGCCTAACATTACGGATCTCCCGAGCAAGCTCTGGATGCCCCAGATCAAAATCTCTCCACTCCTTACAGTCGGCCGGATGCCTTCCTAGCCCATCATTCTTACGACAATCTTTGTACCATCTCATCCCTGTAGCTGTTTTTCTGGACATGAACAATCTTTGCAACCTCGGTATAATCGGAAAGCAACGCAGAATGTTGTATGGGATTTTTTCCCCCTTACCTTCTTTTATCTTGTACCTATCCTCTCCACATATAGGACATTTCTCTAAGTGTGAGGTCTCCTTCCAAAAGAGTGCACCATCATACCGACATGCATCAATGAGCTCGTATCCCAAGCCCAAGTCATGCAATAACTTCTTGGCCTCATAGATTGACCTAGGAACCAAATTACCTTCTAGAATGAGGTCCTTACAAATCTCCAAAACCCTATTAAAAGACTTATTGCTCCACCTGCAATCTACCATCACTTGTGGCTTCTTAATGACGAACGCCAGCAAATTGAAGTTCTAATAGCCTGTGTACAACTCACATTGAGAAGCTTCCAACATTTTATCAAAGTTATGTGCATCCTCCCTCTGGATACTATCACCCATTATGTAAGTGCCCCTATAATGGTCTTCTAGCATTTCAGGATATTGGTCCCCATCCTCATCGTCGCTCTCATCATCATTCACATCTGATTCATCAAGTGGGTTCACTGCATTTTCTTCGTGGTGTAGCCATGTCGTGAATCCCCCATTGGACCAAATGAACTCTCACATTTCAAATTCATGCCAATCAACGTTTAAGCATCTATCACGCGGACACTGAGTCATTGTACCCCCATCTATATTAGCCCATGTAAATTCAATAAATGAGTCCACCCCGTCTCGATATCATTAACCTAATCTCTGATTAACCAGCATCATCCAACTCTTGTCCATATCTAAGCACAAGGAAGACTATATAATCAAGCAGTTGAAGAATGCAAATCGAAGCTATTGCTAATAGACCTCAATAACGTATGGTATATTTCCAATTACATCAAGGGGGAAGAAGAAGGAGAAGAAGAAAAAGAAGTAAGGCCAAAAAATATAGCCTCAATAATACAATCAAAAGAAGGACCAATATTAATATTTTGGTTGCATCTAGATCTTTTTTTCTCTACATTTCCATAAATTGATATGGGTGCAAATGGCCCACAAGGCTATGTCCAAATTGCTTTCATGAGTATACGCCTACTAAAAAAAACTTATATCTTAAACTTAATTTAGTAGCCTTAGCTGTATTCCAAGTGGGCCCAACCCATTAGGTGAATATTTGGCAAAATTGTTTGTCTCTCTCTCTCTCTCTCTCTCTCTATCTCTCTCTTTAATCTAATGCTATTCGTTACTTTCTTAATGTGCAACACCTCTTCGAGTTTTATAACTATGGTGGGCCTCACCATAACTAAAAGATCATATAGCCATAAATCTCTACTTTAGTAAATTAATTTGCCTAGATCAAGAAAGAAAGGAATAAATCTTAGTACTTGTATTAGCATGTGATGGCTCATTAAACGAAGTCAATGGACTGGAATATATATGATCAAGTGTGCTTTAGCTGCCTCAAAATGGATTTATATGGCTTGAGTACTCAAGGTGATACGCTAGTGGATTGGCCACTTAGGTTTGATCAGGTGGGCTCTCTCTAGCTGACAGTAGCGGGCCCAAGATTTTAATTTGGGTGGGGCTAAACTTTTGCTAGACTTTGCTAGTTTTTTTTTCAAATTAAAAATAGCTCAACTTAATTGTAATATATACTGTAATTTTAGTTGATAACATTGGAGCATTTGTCCAACAACTTGATTATGCCCAAAACACAAGGCCTTCAAGAATAAAGAGGGAGAACCCAAACATTGTATTCACACCAAAACTCAAGCATAACTCGTAGTATTCACACAAGAAATTCACATAGTATTCACGTTAGGACATCTTTCATTAAAAAAAAATCATGTATTATTCATAGTAGAAATTCATAAAATATCCATAGCAAATACTCATTGTAGGATTCATGTAGTATCTCATTAGGATGCGTTATACATAGGGGCAATTCAAATTGAATATAGCATATGAAAAAAAAGGGAGAGTGCAGTACTACAATAGGATACGTTATTCGCAGAGGCATTTTTTGTAGAATTTCCAAACTCATATAATGCACACTAAAGGCATATTGGAAGTCCAAAAACAATATATTGCTTATGGTTGGAATAGGGAAAACACCCTAAGAAATCTTAATTACTAGAACATTATCTTTTTTCTTGCTTCAATTGAGTAGTACATAAGCAAAAACAAAAGATAAACAGAACCAAGCAACAGAAGCCAGTACCCAAAAAAGCACGACTGGCAACCTGTTTTGTTTTGCATGACTCTCCAAAATGCCAATCATCCAATGATTTATACATAAAAAAACAAAACAACAAGGACAAGTCTGAGAAGAATAAAACACAATAAAACTTTATCATCATGAATATAAATAAGAGAAAATAGAAGAAGGCACATAATAGAACCTAATTTCAGAGACATGTTAGACGAAGGGGTGTTAGAGTTGAGGAGATGCGGTCGTTGTTAGTGTCATTGTAAGAGTGTGTTGTCAATTACGTGACCAAAGTGTAGTTCGATTCAAGAACGATGTAGTTCACCTCGGAAGTTCATTGAAGATCCAGTCAAGTTCAAAGAAGTTCAAGCTAGTTCAAAACCATTCAAGGAAAACCTATCAATGAAGACTAAGCAAAGAAGTTCAACATCAAAGAAGATCATCTGTGAGTGCCAAGGGATAAGGTATCTGTGATCCCTAAGTGTCCATGGAAATAAACTAGAAAATTAGGTTTTTCAAACACCCTGTTTTGTTCTACGGCTTGGACCACGGCTAAGCCGTAGATCCTACGGCTCACTTTCCAGAGAGTGTATTTTGAAGCCTTTTTGTTCTACGGCTGACCCTACGGCTACACCGAAAAATGTTACGGTTAAGCCGTAGTGGGTTTCACGGCTAAGCCGTAAAATCTACCGGTCACAATCTAGAGAGTGTACTTGGCCATATTATGCTTACGGTTGACCTTACGGCCAAGCCGAAAGGCCTTCACAGCTAAGCCGTAAGGTTATTCACGGCTAAGCCGTAAAGATTACGGGCCACTCTCCAGAGAGCTGTTTCTGGGAAATTTGAGCTTACGGCTGACCCACGGCTAGGCCGAAAGGTGCTCACGGCTAAGCCGTATAAGAATTTATGGCTAAGCCGTTGGCCTAACCGTAAGAAGGAATTTGTGCTGAATCTGGTCAAACTAGCCGTTGGATGTTGTCAGAACTTACGGCTAAGCCGTAGACCATTCTGTTCTAAGCCGTAGAACTATCCGTTGGAGCTCATCTGTATTTAAAGAGGACCTCTCCCTTGCTCCAACCACTGAATTGATTGCTGAGAAAATCACTAGTATAGCTGAGCCTTTGCACCTCCATTAAAATCATCTTCAAAGCTCCCACAACCACCTACTCTCCAACATCAAAGAGTGCCATTATTGTTACAAGTAGAGTAGTTGGTGACTTAGGAAAGGCTTCTTCAAATCTAAGAGAATACCTTAGCCTTCCAAACCCTCTTGGAACCTCTTCCCTTGGCTGAGCTCACATCTGAAGATCTTCATCTCCAAGGAGCAAGAACAAGAGGCCAAAGCTTGGAGGTAGTCTTCAAGCATCAAGAGCACCACTCAAAACCAAGGTATTCAATTCCTTGTTTGGGTGTTCTTTAATATTTCAATTCATATTGCTGTATTTGGTGGAAGACAAACCACCGCATCAAAAATTGTTGTAATTGGTGGACTAGATCAAGGATCAACCACCTGATAAAAAAAAAACTCTAATTGGTGGAAGACAAACCACCGCATCAAAAACTGTTGCAAGAGGTGTATGTTATGTGAGTACCTCTTATTTAGTGGAACCAAGAGAGATTGCTCTTGAGAGTGGATGTAGGTCTAGGACCGAACCACTATAAATCATTGTGTTTATTGTTTGTTGTGTGTGGATGTTGCCTTGCTTTCTTGTCACTTGAGTTGATGATCTTTTATATGCTACATCTCTATTGCTCTAGTTACATTTCTAGACACTCACAACTCTGATTATCTCTCTCAATTTTAATAATCTTTCAGATTGTTCTTTAATAACATCTAAGTTTTGAAAAGAAATTTTTAATAGTCCTATTCACCCCCCCTCTAAGACTTGGTGAGATCTAGTTATTGCACTTTCAATTGGTATTAGAGCGGGTTACTTCGTAAGGGTGTAATAACCTGAAGGAGATCCATCTTTTGCTAGATTCACCATGAATCCTGAAGGAAGTTCTATCACCCGTCCACCTTTCTTCGATGGAACAAATTATGCCTTTTGGAAAGCCCGGATGACAGCATTCTTAAAATCCATGGACTGGGCTGTTTGGGAGGCTATAGAGAATGGTTGGACGGAACCCACTGAAGATGTGACTACAAATGGTGTCACAACCACTAAACCATTAGACCCAGCCAAATGGTCTCAAGCTCAGCTAAATCTTAGACAAAATAATGCTAGAGCGTACAATGCTATAGTGTGTGCCATGAATCAAGAAGAGTTTAAAAAAATCATGACAACCACTAATGCAAAACAGGCATGGAGAATCCTTGAAGTAACTTATGAGGGTACCTCAGTTGTCAAAAGATCTAAACTTCAGATGCTCACAAGTCAGTTCGAAAACATTCGCATGGAAGAAAATGAAATGTTTACTGACTTCCATACTAAGCTCATGAAAATTGTAAATGAAATGTGGGCTCTTGGGGAAACTCTTCCGGAAGGTAAAATTTGTAGTAAAATCTTGAGATCACTTCCGGAAAGATTCCATCCTAAGGTAACCTCTAGAGAAGAACACAAGGATTCGGAACAAATGAAAATTGAAGATTTAGTGGGATCCCTCCAGACCTTTGAACTCAAATTCAATAATGACAAAAAGAAATCAATCGCTCTTATCACCTCTCATAACACATCTTCCTCTAAAGATGACTTAGGAGTAACTAGTAATGATGAGGATGAAGATGTGGCCCTTTTGGCTAAAAAATTTTTGAAACAATTTAAGAAAAAGAGGGTGAAAGAGTATAAAAATGAAACTACAAATGATAAATACAAAGGTCGGTCAAGTTCCCTCTCTAGAAGTAAACATAAGGAACCTATGTGTTACAGATGCAAGAAAATTGGACACATATCCACCGATTGTCCTCAAAAAGGAAAATACAAAAAGAAGAATCTTGTAGCCACTTGGGACGATTCATCTGAATCAGATTCTGACTCAGATGAATCACATCAAAATGAATCAGACAAATATACAGTTCTGATGGCTACCACTGCCACCTTAAATCTTTCTGAAGAAATGATTAAAATATCGAATGAAGAAATCTCAGGCAGTGAGTCAGAGAGTGAGTATGAAAATTCAGATGATGAGGATAATGACAACACCACGGATTCCTATGAACTACTCTATGAGGGAACATGTAGGCTCGTTGAAACTGTAAGCAATCAACAAAACAAAATTAAAAATTTAAAGGAAAAGGTTGATAGTATTAATGCTGAAAAGGAAGAATTGCTCAAAGAACTCGAAAGTGTAAAAATTCAATTATCAACTGAAAGAGAAAATGTACTCAAATTAAGAGAACATGAAAAATCCCTTTTAAAAATAAAAGATGAAAATAATGCTCTCCACAATGAAGTGACTATTCTGAAACGGTATAAAGAAAAGTATGAGTACAGATTTACTCAAAATGATGAGAAATACATTAGACTATTCAAAATTGGGAAAGCTTATAAAGACATGACTGGTCTTAGATATGACAAAAATGCTAATCAGCCTCCAAGTTCCGGAACTGTGTTTGTCAAAAGTGCTTTAAAGGATGAAGATATTAGTGCTCAAAACACTGTGGATAAGGCATCTACTAGTACTCATACAGTTTCGTCAAATGTTCTCTGTCATTATTGTGGAAAAAGAGGTCATTTCAAAATGGAGTGCAAATTAAGAAAAATTCATTGTAACATCAGTCAGAAAATTGAGAAAAACACCACGAAGAAAATGGAACCTGAAAACATAAAACAAAAGTCTCAGATAAATACATTTCCCTTAAACCAAAAGATGAATAATTTATTAAAAGAAGTCCATAAGTTAAGAAAACAATTTGAAATATACAAAAAGAATGGAGCAAACATTCCTATTCCCCAACATAAAACTTTTCAAGTGAAACACCAAAAATCAACTGTGACCCCTACTACTAGTACACTTAAATGGATACCCAAAAACAAGAATCTAGTGGTTCACACAGCTTTTAAAGCTGCAGAACAATCAAGATGGTATCTGGATAGTGGATCCTCAAAACATATGACTGGTGATAAATCTTGTTTATCTAAAATGATTGAATTCGATGGAGGCACAGTTACTTTTGGTGATGGCAGTACTGCGAAAATTATTGGGAAAGGAACTTTAAATGTTCCAAACTTACCACCTTTTGAGAATGTTTTGTGCGTTGATGGGTTAAAACATAATTTACTTAGCATATCTCAAATCTGTGATAAAGATTATGCCGTAAACTTTAGTAGTCATAGTTGTGAGATCTCAAGGAATGGAAAAATAATATTGAGAGGTCTTAGAACTACTGATAACTGTTATGTGGTAGGAAAAACAAATGCTTCATCCTCTGCTTCGTGCCTACTAACTAGTATTGATGAAGCTAAGTTGTGGCATCAAAGACTTGAGCATGTAAACTACAGAGACTTATCCCATCTAAACAAATATGTTGAAGGACTGCCCAAGATCAGTAGTCAAGAAAAGATGATCTGTGGAGAGTGCCTTCAAGGAAAACAAATTAGAAGTGCCCATAAAATGGTGAATGCTATGAAAACTACTCGACCGGTAGAACTTATTCATATGGACTTGGTTGGATCAACTAAAAGAGAGAGTCGAGGTAAGAAAAGGTACTTTCTTGTTATGGTAGATGATTTCTCTAGATTCACTTGGGTTGCATTCTTGAGAGAAAAATCTGAAGCCTTTGGAGAATTCAAAAGGATTGCAAAACAAATTCAGACTGAAAAAGGTACTTCAGTAGCCCGAATCAGAAGTGATCATGGTGGAGAATTTGAGAATGATCAATTTGACAAATTTTGTGAGAAATATGGGATTCATCATGAATACTCAGCACCCAAAACTCCACAACAAAATGGGGTGGCTGAAAGGAAAAATAGAGTTCTCCAAGACATGGCCACAGTCATGCTTCATAGTAAGAATCTTCCTAGAGACTTGTGGGCCGAAGCTGTTAATACTAACTGCTACATCATCAACCGAGTTTATCTTAGGACTGGTACAAATCAGACAGCTTATGAATTGTGGCATGGGAAGAAACCAAATGTAAAATATTTTAAGGTCTTTGGAAGCAAATGTTACATCTTGAAGGATAGAGAACAACTGAGTAAATTTGACTCAAAAAGTGATGAAGGTATATTCTTAGGCTATTCAACAAGGAGTCGAGCCTATCGTGTTCTAAATATGAGAACCGGAGTCATTCAAGAGTCAATAAATGTCATTATAGATGATGAATCCACAATGTCCGACAATGTTGATGAAGTGGAAGTGCCCTCGATGATTGAACCCACACGATCCACAATAAAAACTAATGCACCTATCACTACTGAAAATTTGGTGAATGTAAAAGATCATCCTATAGATCAGATTATTGGTGATCCTCTAACAGGTGTAAAAACTAGGAAACAATTGGAGAACATTATGAGCCACTTGTGCTTTACTTCCGTTTTAGAACCTACCAGCGTTGATGAAGCTTTTTCAGACAATAATTGGATAAAAGCTATGCAAGAAGAATTGAATCAGTTTACAAGAAGTGATGTTTGGTACCTAGTTCCAAGACCAAAGGATAAAAATGTGATAGGCACTAAATGGATCTTCAAAAATAAACTTGATGAAAATGGGGTTATTGTTAGGAACAAAGCTAGGTTGGTAGCGCAGGGATATTCTCAAATTGAAGGTATTGACTTTGACGAGACCTTTGCTCCAGTTGCTCGTTTAGAATCAATTAGAATCTTACTATCTATTGCTTGTTTTTTGAAGTTCAAATTGTTTCAAATGGATGTTAAGAGTGCTTTTCTAAATGGAATTTTGAATGAGGAAGTGTATGTTGAACAACCTAAAGGTTTTATAGACTCAAAATTTCCCGATCATGTGTTTAGACTGAAGAAAGCTTTGTATGGTCTTAAGCAAGCACCACGTGCTTGGTATGAAAGGTTGACAAAATTCTTCGTAGACAACGATTTTCAAAGAGGTAGTGTTGATAAAACCCTTTTTATTCAAAAGACAAGAAAGTCAGTGTTAATAGCGCAAATATATGTAGATGATATCATCTTTGGTTCCACATCTAATGACTTGTCTACTCAGTTCACTAATCTAATGCAATCTGAATTCGAAATGAGTATGGTTGGCGAATTAAATTTCTTCTTAGGCCTACAAATCAAACAATTACGTGATGGCATCTTCATTTCCCAGTCCAAGTATGCTAAAGAACTGGTGAAACGATTTGGTCTAATGACTGGGAAACATGTCAAAACCCCCATGAGTACAACCATCAAACTTACTAAAAATGCAAATGGGAAAGGGGTTGACTCTAGCCTGTATAGAAGTATGATTGGTAGCCTGTTGTACCTTACTGCAAGTAGGCCAGACATAGCATTTAGCGTGGGAGCATGTGCTCGATATCAAGCGGATCCCAAAGAATCTCATCTAACTGCTGTAAAAAGAATCATTAAGTACATTGCCGATACAACTGAATATGGTCTGTGGTATCCTCATGACTCCTCATCCTCCATTGCTGGATACTCAGATGCTGATTGGGCAGGAAACTTAGATGATAGAAAATCCACAAGTGGCGGCTGTTTTTATGTTGGAAATTGTCTAGTAGCTTGGCATAGTAAAAAGCAAAATTTGATATCTCTCTCCACTGCCGAGGCTGAATACATAGCTGCCGGAAGCTGCTGTTCTCAACTCTTGTGGATGAAGTAGATGCTTATGGACTATGGCATTACACAAGGAATAATGAGCGTGTATTGTGATAACACGAGTGCCATACACATTTCTAAAAATCCGGTCCAGCACTCTCGCACCAAACACATTGATATTCGACATCATTTCATTAGAGAATTGGTTGAAGAAGGAATAATTGAGCTCGAATATATTCAGACTGAAAAACAACTTGCAGACATCTTAACTAAACCTCTTGATGTGTTAAAATTTGAAAATTTAAGGAAATCTATTGGTGTTTGCTGTTTGGATTAACTTGTGTTTTTGCCCAGGGTCTACGGCTAAGCCGTACACCACTTTACGGCTAAGCCGTACGCGTTTACGGCTGAGCCGTAAAACACTCTACGGCTAAGCCGTACGTACCCTCGTTCTGCGCGCCGAGATCTTTTTAATCCGTCTGTTCCTCTTCTTTTTCACGCTGCTCGCCCGACTGTTCTTCTTCTGCCCTCGCTTCCTCTCTCGGTTTCCCTCCTCCTCCGGCCTTCCTCCTTTTTCCTTCTCCAGCGTACCTCTTCTCCGGCCCTCCTTCTCCGGCGTGCGTCTTCCTCCTCCGGCCTTCCTCCTCCCGTGTCCTCATCTCCCTTTCTTTCTCTGTCTTCCTCGTCTGCACGGCCTCACCGCCCAAATCCGCGGCCAAGTCCTCGGTCTCCACGCCCGAATCCTCGGTCTCCACGGCCTCCACGCCCGGCTCCGGCGTTCTTCTCTCTGTTTGCTCTCTGTAGTGTTCTCCTTTCTTTTCTTTTCCCTCACTGTTTCATTCATTTACTGTGCTCTGTGTGCTTTTTCCGCCTGTTGGTGGTGTGTGGCCTTCTCTCTGTGTCTCACTATGCCTCCGTGCTCCAAGAATGCATACCCTCCCGGTAAGAGGCCTCGTGCCTCCGGTAGCTCCTCCCGGGCTCGACAGCCCTCTCCACCCTCTCCCCGGGTCTTGGTTCCACGGGAACCCACTAGTGATCGGTCTTTCTTTACGAGACCCATCACCGTCGAGCGGGATGTTAACATCCTAGCTGTTGAGGCCTACAGAGTACACACACTTCTCACTCATGTTGGGTGGGAAAACATTCTGAAGTGGGGTGGTCCTGGCTTCCCCTCCCTTGTGCGTACCATGTATGCATCTATCTCCCATGCATCGATAGACACCATGTCCTTTGACATTGGGTTCAGTGATGGCCCGACCACCATCACCCCTGCCGTCATCTCCTCTCTGTTATGTGTGCCTCTCTCTGATTCTCCTTCGGTCATCTCGGATTCTCTATCCGAAGAGGAGAGACACACTGCCACTTTCGCCCTATGTGGCGCCTCCATACCATGGAAGGCCAAGGGGTTTCTTCCTGCCGTCTCATTGCTTCCTCACTATCGGATCCTCCATGCCATCTTCACCTATAACATCTACCCTCGGAGGGGGAACTTCTCTAACCTCACCCCGTTCATGGTGAATGTCCTCTATTCCGTCCACATGGGGGTCAGAGTATGTCTTCCATCGCTCATCTGTGCCACCATTATTCGTTTTTGGCAGTGCCCAGGCAGAGGCACCAATGCATGTGTCTTTGGGTATCTCATGACTCGCCTCGCCTCTCACTGTGGGGTCACTGTACCTACCGATGAGGCTTCTGAGTCTCACCCCACCTTTGGGACCGTTAACATCCAGAACATGCGCTTCTCCAAACAGCAGGCAGCTGCTCCCCGCCTTCCTGACTCCGACGACGAAGACGATTCACCCGTTGCGTCTCCTTCTGCAGCACCCTCTGCCACTTCCCCGGTTCCGGTTCCTCCCCCGGCTTCTTCCTCGTCTTCGTTTGAAGCTCGTTTGGCCGCCCTCGAACAGAGGCAAACTAAAATGGAGAAGCTCTTGAAGAAATCATTTCAGTACTTGTCTAAGATCTCCAAGAGCTGCCGGCGCGACGATGTGGCGATTCCTTCCCCTTCTCCTCCTTCGGATTGATGACTATTCTTGTTGTTTTGTTTTTTGAGAAATGGTTGTACCTCACCTGTTCTTCTTACTTGTTATCTCATGTATGCTTATGGGTGATGTATTGTTTTGCTATGGTTGTACTTCATTTCTACATCTAATATAGCCATTGTTTCTCTTTGTGTGCATTTCTGTTCTCAATTATGCTTTATCTCTTTGTCAATCTTGTGCTAAAAAGGGGGAGAATTGTATGCATGTGTTTATGGGGAGCCTTTTAACCTCCCACCTTTCTAGTAGATCGTGTTTGCAGCCTTTTGCAGGTTAAGCATCGTCAAAGGGGGAGTTTCAAAGTATGTAGATGTGGGTGCTTACGGTGTATTCACTAATGTAATACTTTGTTGTATCTCAAATGTTGAGCTCATATGTTGTATCTTCTTAACTTTATGTAATTTTGTCACGAAATTGACAAAGGGGGAGATTGTTAGTGTCATTATAAGAGTGTGTTGTCAATTACGTGACCAAAGTGTAGTTCGATTCAAGAACGATGTAGTTCACCTCGGAAGTTCATTGAAGATCCAGTCAAGTTCAAAGAAGTTCAAGCTAGTTCAAAACCATTCAAGGAAAACCTATCAATGAAGACTAAGCAAAGAAGTTCAACATCAAAGAAGATCATCTGTGAGTGCCAAGGGATAAGGTATCTGTGATCCCTAAGTGTCCATGGAAATAAACTAGAAAATTAGGTTTTTCAAACACCCTGTTTTGTTCTACGGCTTGGACCACGGCTAAGCCGTAGATCCTACGGCTCACTCTCCAGAGAGTGTATTTTGAAGCCTTTTTGTTCTACGGCTGACCCTACGGCTACACCGAAAAATGTTACGGCTAAGCCGTAGTGGGTTTCACGGCTAAGCCGTAAAATCTATTGGTCACAATCCAGAGAGTGTACTTGGCCATATTATGCTTACGGTTGACCTTACGGCCAAGCCGAAAGGCCTTCACAGCTAAGCCGTAAGGTTATTCACGGCTAAGCCGTAAAGATTACGGGCCACTCTCCAGAGAGCTGTTTCTGGGAAATTTGAGCTTACGGCTGACCCACGGCTAGGCCGAAAGGTGCTCACGGCTAAGCCGTATAAGAATTTACTGCTAAGCCGTAGGCCTAACCGTAAGAAGGAATTTGTGCTGAATCTGGTCAAACTAGCCGTTGAATGTTGTCAGAACTTACGGCTAAGCCGTAGACCATTCTGTTCTAAGCCGTAGAACTATCCGTTGGAGCTCATCTGTATTTAAAGAGGACCTCTCCCTTGCTCCAACCACTGAATTGATTGCTGAGAAAATCACTAGTATAGCTGAGCCTTTGCACCTCCATTAAAATCATCTTCAAAGCTCCCACAACCACCTACTCTCCAACATCAAAGAGTGCCATTATTGTTACAAGTAGAGTAGTTGGTGACTTAGGAAAGGCTTCTTCAAATCTAAGAGAATACCTTAGCCTTCCAAACCCTCTTGGAACCTCTTCCCTTGGCTGAGCTCACATCTGAAGATCTTCATCTCCAAGGAGCAAGAACAAGAGGCCAAAGCTTGGAGGTAGTCTTCAAGCATCAAGAGCACCACTCAAAACCAAGGTATTCAATTCCTTGTTTAGGTGTTCTTTAATATTTCAATTCATATTGCTGTATTTGGTGGAAGACAAACCACCGCATCAAAAATTGTTGTAATTGGTGGATTAGATCAAGGATCAACCACCTGATCAAAAAACTCTAATTGGTGGAAGACAAACCACCGCATCAAAAATTGTTGCAAGAGGTGTATGTTATGTGAGTACCTCTTATTTAGTGGAACCAAGAGAGATTGCTCTTGAGAGTGGATGTAGGTCTAGGACCGAACCACCATAAATCATTGTGTTTATTGTTTGTTGTGTGTGGATGTTGCCTTGCCTTCTTGTCACTTGAGTTGATGATCTTTTATATGCTACATCTCTATTGCTCTAATTACATTTCTAGACACTCACAACTTTGATTATCTCTCTCAATTTTAATAATCTTTCAGATTGTTCTTTAATAACATCTAAGTTTTGAAAAGAAATTTTTAATAGTCTTATTCACCCCCCCTCTAGGACTTGGTGAGATCTAGTTATTGCACTTTCAGTCGTGATCAAAAAGGTTGTGGGTGAAGATGTCGTGAGAGGCATGGATTGAAAACCTAGATTTAGGGGCGGAGAATGCCACTGATTTGATATACTTTCTTATTAAGATTAGATGTGATTCATTTAATTTTGCTACTAGCGCTGTAGGGCCCACTCCCGATGTGAGCCATGGAAATTTTTTTATTAAAAAAATTTTTGTTAAAATTTATAAATATTTTAATAAAATATAAATGAATATTACCATTATAGAAATTATAAAATAAAAAATATTATAAAATTGAAAGATTGTAGGGATAAGCAATAAAAGATTGATTAGTTAAAGTAAAGTTGAAAATTGAGTGAGAGCGATTTTAGGGGAAATATTTGAAAAATATTTAGAACTTTAATGATAGTGCACTACTTGTTGCCACATTTAGGAATTATAAATTAGAGTCATATTTTTAAAAGCAAGTGGACGGCTTGTGGGACTCGCAAGGCATCTGGGTGGTGCACGTAAGAAGAAGGCCTCAGTCATGCTAATAAACTTCAATAAGGTAAGGTATATTTCCAATTACATCAAGGGGGAAGAAGAAGAAGAAGTAAGGCCAAAAAATATTGCCTCAATAATACAATCAAAAGAACAACCAATATTAACATTTTGGTTGTATCTAGATCTTTTTTTTCTCTACATTTCCATAAATTGCTATGGGTGCGAATGGCCCACAAGGTTGTGTCCAAATTGCTTTGATGAGCATGCGCCCACTCAAAAAACTTATATCTCAACCTTAATTTAGTAGCCTTAGTTGTCTACCAAGTGGGCCCAAATGGGGTATTAGGTGAATATTTGGCAACATTGTTTGTGTTTCTCTCTCTCTCTCTCTCTCTCTCTCTCTCTCTCTCTTGTTTAATCTAATGCTATTCATTACTTTCTTTATGTGTAACACCTCTTCGGGTTCCCTATATATGGTGGTCCTCACCATAGCCAAAAGATCATATAGCCATAATGTCCACTTTAGTAAATTGATTTGCCCAGATCAAGAAAGCATGGAATAAACCTTGGTACGTGTATTAGAATGTGATGGCCTATTTAAAGAAGTCAATGGACTGGAAGTTCTAAAAAGTCTTACAAGAGTAAAAAGTTTCCAAGAGTAAAAAGTTTTTCTTTTTTTCACTGTGACTTTATTTCTACATCACTTAAAAGCCCCATGATATCATAAGTGTACGTTCTACTAAAATTATGAAAAAATTGGGCTTTTAGATCTCAATGAGTAGTCATTAATAGTAAAATTTTTTTTCCAAAATTTAATCATGCTATAGAAAAAGAATATTTTTCTCATTGTTTTGAAGTAAAACCCACGACATCATGGGTTTATGGCAAGACCATAAAAAAAAAAAAGAAGCCTAAAGTCAAGTGACTTTGATGATATTTTTGATGTTTTATGATTGATATGTGGGCCATTAGTCATAAGTCCTAAACATCTATTATCACAAATTTCTACTGTTGATTCACTTGAAGATTACTAGTGATGGTGTGGACTGGGCTTGTCTATAGAATGGGCCAGGTGAGCCTAACCTGAAATCTAATTAGAATAGACCCGACAGTGGATCATCTTCTTCCCAACGTCTGGTCTGGTTTTGCAAACAAAACCCCTACTGCAGGCCAGGTTTCTCTATGGCGATAAGCAGCAATGGAAGGCCGGAGATTGGGCGACAGTGATGTCAGTCCTTTGGCGTCCTTTATAGCTGCTCCAGCGACAGTGGACGGTAGCCAACTCTCTGCTATATCCAAAAGCAAATCCTTAGTAAGGGAGAGGGAAGTATGTACTATAAAAGCATGCTTCAGGCATGGATGAAAGGAAACTATCCCTAGTTTCTGTCGTCTTTGCTGCACCTTATTTTATTTTCTATGGATGTGTTTTGCTGGATAAGATAAGTGTTTTATTCTCGGCGTTCCTTCTGTAAAGAGAAGTCGTTTAAGAACCCAGACGATTTTTTTTTCTTCTCCTTCTGTAAACAAAACTGACAAAAACAATGTGCATATGGCAGTTAACGTTTAAACATTGCATCCACTTTTTCTCTCTTGTTTTGCATCAGTCTCCAAAGTCCCAATCATCCAATGATTTATACATATAAATAAACTTAAAAAACAATGACAAGGCCAGGAAAAATAGATTAGAATACAACATTATCATCGTGGATATAAATTGATATAAATCAGAGAGAAAATAAGAGAAACATAGGGGGCACATACCAGAACTTGAAATCAGAGAGACATGGGACGATGGGGTGGAAGAGTTTAGGAGAAGATGCTATTTTGACGATAAATTTATGTGAGTGAAGATGCTGTGAAAGGCTATAATATCATGTGCAGTGTGGAAGGATTATAAACCTAGATATATATTAGGGGTGGAGAATTCAACCGATTTGATTTACTTCCTTATTAAGATTATATGGGAGTATTTAATTTTTCTACTAGATTAATCAAGAGGGGCATAACCTATTTAAATTTTATTTGTTTAAAGACCTTAAAAAAAAGGGAAATCATGAGTAAACAACACATGATTTACACTGAGCAATCTTCCAACTGATCCTTGTTGACTCATATAAAATAAAAAAAAATCACAAATGTCACAAGGATTTATTGGTAAAACATTCCAAGCTCGGTCTAAAGTAAAAGGGCAAATAAGCCTTAGAACTATGGAGGGCACCCTATGCTCGAGCAACTCATGCTTCCCAATGGTGAAAATAGCTGAAATTAGCAAGGAAGTCTTAAAATATGTTCTGGCTCATTCCCACAAAATGTTGGAATTTTCATATACCATTGGATGCAAATTCAAATTAAGGAGCTCCATTCTAGAGTTTCGGGGACACTGTGTGAAACTCCACCTCCTGAAGACCAAATTAGCTGAAATTTCTATGGAAGGCCTCAATCATTAAATTTTGGGTTGGTTGGATGTTATTGACCTAAAGTCAACATACCCACTGGGCCATATGAGCACTAAATCAAAGCCTGAACTCGACTTGGGCAACTCATACTTTCCGATGATGAAATCAGCTGAAATTTGCAAGGAAATCTTAAAATATATTTTGGGCCATTCCCTCAAAGTTTCGGAATTTTCAGATACCATTGGATACAAGTTCAAATTCAAAGTGCTCCATTCTAGAGTTTCGGGGACACTATGTGAAACTCCACCTCCTGATGACCAAATTGGCTGAAATTTCTATGGAAGGCCTCAATCATGCTCTAGAGTAGTTCTGCAAAATTTCGGGTCGGGTGGATGTTGTTGACCTGAAGTCAACATACCCACTGGGCTATGGGAGCACTAAATGAAAGTTTGACCTCAGCTCGGGCAACTCATACTTGCACATGATGAAATTAGCTGAAATTCATAAGGAAGTCTTAAAATGTATTCTGGGTCATTTCCTCAAATTTTTGGAATTTTCAGACACCATTGGATATAAGTTCAAATTCAATGAGCTCCATTCTAGAGTTTCGGGGACATTGTGTGAAACTCCACCTCCTAAAGACTAAATTGGCTGAAATTTCTATGGAAGGTCTTGGTCATGCTCTGGAGCAGTTTTGCAAAATTTCAGGTCGGTTGGACATTGTTGACCCAAAGTCAACATACCCATTGGGCCATGGGGCACTGAATCAAAGTCTGACCTCTCTAAGGCCAAATCACTTGAAAATTAAATGGAAACCTCAAAATGGGTTTCTCATCAAACCCCCAAAATTTCATGGTCATTTGAGATCATTTAGGCCCCAAACAATTGAAGCATGGGCCCCTTTTGATTAAAAGTCAACAGATTGTGTGACCCACTTTTCGAAGGCAAAACCCGATGAAAATTTTATTTTATGCCTAAAATGATATCATAGTCCATCTCCAAATTTCATGAGGTTTGGACATCATTTGGGCCCAAAACTATTTTCATTGGATTACTTTTGTATTACTGCGTTAGTGATAAGTCCATAAAAATGTATTATTTTATGTGTATTTTCAATAATTTTAAGGACTTATTCATTGGAAATCTCTTCATTTTGTTGGAATTCATGCTTTTATGATTTTAAAATTCATTTTAGTGTTTTCTTGCAAAAATCATTAAAAAATCATCACTTTTTCATTAAATCATAGAAATTTCCATTTTTAGAAGTGCTTTTCAATTTCATGATTTTACATGGAATGATAAAATTTCTCATTATCATTAGTCAAATAAAGTTAAATCATGATCAATGATGTGGATTGATGTTGTCATTTTATGTGAATTGGGCCCATATTAATGTATTTGTGACTTTTGATAAAACTTGTTATTTTAATTTAAAAAATTACTTTTGTGTGTAGGAAAGTTTTAAAAAAAGGGACCCGCATCAAGATTTGAAGACAAACAAATTATATAAAAATCCAATGAAAGAAAGAAATTAAGAAGTCTTGAAGTCCATGAATTTACAAATTAGAAAGCAATCTTTGCAAGCAATTTTCCAGCCACTATGGATCTCATGGCCAGGGTAGAATCGTGGTCTCCACTCCTCTCAAATTCTAAGTCAAAGAGGATTCTTCAGAAAGGAAAGAAGTGTTGTCAGAGGAGAAAATAAAGAGGAAACAAGATCCACACACGAGTGTGGAACGTTCGTATCAGGCCGATACAAGGGCACTCTCGCTGAAGATGCTCTTGGCTTGAAGTGGCCCACTCAATTCCTGTGACGGAGGCTGTTTGTGTCCTACATGCTAGTTGCTACTGACAAGCTCGATGGTGTTCCATAAGAAAATCAAAGACATGAATCCATCCAATCTAGATCTTGCAACCACCTTAGCAGACTGTTCTTTGCATGTTTGGTGGGTCCCACTTCACCCAATTGAAAGCAAATGAAGACTAAGTTAAAGGAATAATGTGAAGATTAATTCTACATTGAAGGTTGGCCCAAAGATTGAAGATTTGCATGAGATTAATATTTAGAAAGTTGGTCCCAGTTTCTAAATACACCAAAGAAAAAAAAATAAAGATCTTCTTTCTTCTTTTAATCTCCAAAACTTACCCAACCCACTTTCCAATTTGAAGAAGATCGCATTACAAGAAGTCCTTCTAAATTCCATGTACCGATGGCCAACAATCCTACCCATTCTAATCTTTCCATTCCCATTCTTTTCAGTATCCAACGTCCCAAACTTCCCATCTTTTCAAATATATATTTAAATATATATATATATATCACAAAGAAGACATCTCTCCCATCTCTCTTTCTCTCTCTTCCTTTTCTTCTCCATATTACACGTTCACAGCACCTTTTCATCTCCTTTTTATCTTTTTTTATTTTCCATACTCCACCATACCACATCAACTCCTACACCCACTTCTTCTCTCCTCTCCATTCCATCTCCTCCTTTCATCTAATCTTCCTTGGTGTGAAGATCGAAGAAAAAAAGCTTGAATTGTGCACATAGTCCCTTCTTTTTGATGTCTTGATCTAGGGTAAGGGCAGATTTTCTATTTCTAGTTGTAATTATTTTTAGAGTTTATTGGGTGTATTGGTTTGTTTAATTATAAATACAAAATTAGTGAGATCAAGGTGTTTCGCCTTGGATCGGCACCGTGTGTTTGTGTGTAGTGATAGCACGCACTTGGTACGGTGTTTTTGTGAATTTTTCTTATTCTGCCAATGCAGTGTTTTAATCTTCTAAAAATAAGAGAAACTAGCATTCTTTTTATTTTATTTTATTTTATTATTATATCTGAATGTTTTATTTTTGATTTTTTTATTTATTTAATGCATAGTTACATATTCCTTTATATTGGTGGTTTGATCTATTTCATTGTCCTGCAGTTTCTAGTCTTAGGATTGTTTTAGTTTAGGATTTTTTAGGTTAGATTTAATTTGTAATTTTTTTCAGATTTGGATTTGTAATTTAATTTTGATTTTCAGAAGTAGTAGTGTGTAATTTTTATAGAATTTATTAGGGTAACTTTAGTTTTTCAAATAGAACAGGTTTTCTGCAAATACCAGCTCCCTGTGGATACGATCCCGGACTCACCGGGTAAAACTACATTGAGATCTTGCACTTGGGGTCCACGTTGATCAGTCAGCGGGTTGGCCACAACCCAGGCCCAATCCGACCCAAAACCATGACACACGTCAGGAAAGCGTCAATCAACTTTTAGTTTAGAAATTTATTTTTCTTGATGAACACTCCGTGTCGGGGAAGCTAAATAGAGACATAGAGGCATGCGTCAATAGAAGGTCTACTTCTCCTGACGCAAGGCTTTTTTCGTCGGGAGAATGTATTCTTCTCCTGACGCATGGTTTTGTGTGTCGGGAGTATTATACCTTCTCCCGACATATGAGAGACAATCCGATGCAAAAAGTATTTTGTCGACAAAAGTAGGAGATTTACCGACTCATGTAAGCTTGTGTCGGGAAAAGTGTGACTTTTGCTGATGCAAACTCACATACGTCAGGAAAAGCGGGTCTTTTGCCAACGAAAACTCACATGCATTGGGAAATAAAAGGTTTTTCCCAACACTTGTGAGTTTGCATTGGGAAAAGTCATCCGCAAAAATGTAATTTGTTGTAGTATATATATACATATATATGAGTCACCAGGGGTGTACAAAAAGTCTGTCAATCCATAAAACCAAACCAAACTGATTTGATCCGTGGATTTTTATCTAAACCGATGGTTAATTATTTGGTCATGGATTGAAAAAATATTTTAATCCTTTAGTAATGGGTCGATAACGGATTTTATCCTTCATCTACGGACTTAAACCGAACCGAACTGTTGGCATAGAATATATTAAAATAGACATATATTATTGGTTGTGAAAGTTTTTTGGTCCCGAACTTATTCTAGATTGTAATTCAATGACTACTACTTTTTTGTAGTGGAAAATAAAGGCAATCAACCACACAAAGAAAGTGATACAATGTTTGACATTGAAACCCAAATGGAAAAAGAAAAAAACCACGAGTCTAAGGTGGACAAAATCAAACATAAACTTCCGTAGTTAGAAGATATACTTATAACCATACAGCTAGTCACTTTATATAAGGCGTTATAGTTGTTCTTTCTAGAATCCTCGGCACACTATCCCTTGGTGACATGCTATTAGTACTTCGATCATCACCTCAAAAGAATCTCTTCATTGAGACAGCAATCTTATGCAAAAATGTAGAAGCCACAGATCTACTACAGTGAAGTAGAAGCACCAGCTCTAGAACTTGAAGCCTTAACCCAATATCTCATAGAAACTCTAGAAAGAAACTTCAGTTTGTGATCTCAAC
The DNA here is from genome assembly GCA_037013555.1 of Sextonia rubra. Taxonomy (NCBI): domain Eukaryota; kingdom Viridiplantae; phylum Streptophyta; class Magnoliopsida; order Laurales; family Lauraceae; genus Sextonia; species Sextonia rubra. The sequence goes on from JASUAD010000007.1 coordinate 2,139,944, forward strand.
TCAGATTATAGGGAAGTATGCAGATGCCTTAGGGTTAAAAGAAACATCCTCTTTATAATCTACAATTCGTGCCTTAGGGTTGGGAAAAATATCCTTTTTTATATCCCAGAATTCGTGCATTAGGATTAGAGTCCAATTTGGAACAAAACATGTAATTGTGGCACAAACAAGAAAGGTTTTTGGGCAAGTTGGTGGGTTTCTATACAACACCCGATCGATCAATCAAAGGACGGATCGATCGGATTAAGCTATTCTTTCAAGTCGGATCGATCAAATGTTTGCCCAATTGATAGAATGAAATTCAATACAAATTTTTCAAACTTTTCGAGGCTATAACTTTGTTGTTTTATCTTCGATTGACGCAATCTTGGACTTTATGGATATCTATCCAAAACGATCTTTCCAACGGTACATAGCTTGCCCATAGCCAACACGTAGTTTGTGAGCTATGACATTTTTAACCATGTTATAAAAATAACTTCAATTTGTCGCTCTTTCTTCGATTTCGTTACTTTAATGCAACCGACGACTCATACCATAGTCTATACTAATAGATTTATAAAATATATTACCAATGGACCAAAGTTTTATCCAATTCATGAATTAGCCAATACAAAAATCTTAACAATCTCTCCCTTTGGCAAATCATGGACAAAACTTCATTTACAATCAATTTAGCCAAAAATAAAACAAAAATTACATTGAGTAAATTGAAATGCAAAAAAAATTGTTCTAACTTTCAAAACTCCCCTTGAATACCTCATTCACCCCTTTTTTTGTCCATAATTGACAAATTTAAAGATGTTAGCATTCAACATATCTTTCAATCACCAGTCACTCCCCCTTAATTGTGACGACTCCTTAATGATATCATTGTAGCAGCTGGGGTGGGATGATTTGGCGTTTTTGAATTTTGACACCTACACTTATAAATTGAAGAACTTCAACATAGTGTGTACCAATATAAATGGCAAATCTTCCTTCTTAAACCAGATTGCACTTGATTTGATTGTGGGCTCTAAAAACTATATTCTCTATTATGTGTTATTTGGTAAACCACTTGATTTATTGCAATAGGGACAAATATGTGAGCACTTGTGCAGATTTAAGAGTAGACTCATTCTTTGATGCACAATTAACATGATTCTTCTGTGCAATTTGGTGTGCAGTGGATGCTTTTATTATGCATTTGACAAAAACAATTTTACCTAAGAATTTTAATGTTGAAGCACTAATAGTGTACTCAACACTAATCTTATCATTATGTAAATTCTAAACACTCAAGATATTGTCAAGTACAGTCGAACTAGCATGCATTTGGTTAAAAGCAGCATCTAACTCTATCGAAACCATCTTTAACTTTCCATTTAGATCTTCATTTTCAGCGAGGTTGTTCAACACTTCTGTTCTCAATTACTCATTTTCTTATTTCTCATAAACTAAACTTTCAATTAGAGAACCTTTTTGACCTTTAACAAGAATAATCTGTACATGTGCCTCTTTTAAGTTTTTCTTGAGTGATAGAATTTCAGCATCAAATTCATCGACCTTTGTCACAAGTTTTACAACATGCTTGCTCAGTGTTTTACTTTGTAAAAAAAATAAAAAAAGTCTAGGCAACCGGCAAACTTTGATTTCACTCTCTCTAGTTCTGAGAAGTTTGAATTTAGCACTTAACTAGTGCCTCCCTCTGGATGTATAAGGCCTATGGGCAAAGAGAATTTCTTATCCTAGCATAATTTATAATTATGTTTCTATTATAAAGTTTAAGTTCAACTCTTTTTTCTTAAGTTATCGACGTAAGTGGGTATCCCTCGGGTCTTGGAGCCTGCGGGACTATTTCCCTAGGTGACGCCCACTAAATCCGCATAAATGCACATTGGGAGGATTTTGAATACAAAGAGAAAACCCGGGCCTTATGTTACTCTACAAACTCCTAAGTGGGTCCTTTCCTTAGCCTTGAAAAATATATGTGTGTAAAATCATATAGACCATATTGATAGCACATGTGGATGCTAATCCAACTCACCAGCATTGTGGGCTTTATTATGGATGGATCTTTTCCTAGATATGATGACATATATATTTAGATCGATCTAAACAATCTACACTGGTCCATTACGTTTTTGGCTATATTGGCAAGTTCATTGATTTGTTTAGCAATAGAATTGACCAAATCAATCTATTATTCTTAGCCGTCATTCATTTTTTTCCCTTTTATTGTCAAATAGCTAGTCCAGCTAGGGTACATTTCTTTCAAGTTCACTTCAATCGAACAATATAAATCCTCCATCAAAACTATGAAAAATATCTAAGAGGTTCACAACGAAAGCAAAGTGGCTTAGCTGGCCCAAACCCGAACCTTCTTGGAACCTGATTCATGTCAAATTCTGTGAAGCTATGCCCACCTCTAACAAATAGCTTGTCCACTGTGTCACCCATTTAAGCTGATCCGTTGGGCCCAGCCGAACCTGGCTTGCTGAGAGTTTTTGTTCATGTTTACAAGACTGAGGATTGGGCAGGGCCCAATTTTAAAAGCCCGTGAAATTGAGGCCTGGCCCGGTGTCCATCCCTTGTTCTTTATCTAAATGACTGTGTGCGGATGTGTAAACATATGAAGTTAATTTCAAAAAATTTACCAAATAAATATATTTTTCATCTACATATATGTAACCAATTACAAGGTCCATTTGTGGAATGGAGTACAATGTAAATATTCAAATTCCATGCAAACAACAACGTCCACTCTGTCAATGAATTTCTATCTATTCCCGTTCCATGCAAACAAACAGGGCTCATCTTATGAATGCATTCCCATCTATTCCAATTCCATGTAAACAAACGGGGCTTGTTCTGTCAACATGTTCCTATTTATTCCAGTTCCATGCGAACAGGCAGGCCCATCTGAATCATTACTTTCTTTTTACAAAACAGACTCATTTAGATCAAATGTATTCCAATTTCATGGAAACAAACTGCCCATTTGAACCAATTACTTTATATGGATTTCAAATTCATATGAACAAACAGACACATCCACTAGCAAACTCCGATGTAATCCAATTCCTTGCAAACAAATCGTCCTGATTCCATGCAAATAAACAGGCCCATTCAATAATAAATTCCTATGCTTTTCAACTTCATGCAAACAAGCAAACTAATCAGATCGACAATGAATTCTAATGCAAACAAATAGGCACATTTAAATGCATGGCTCGGGCGCATTCGAATGCATAGATAAAAAAGGGAAAAAGAATTTACTTTCCTCATAATATAGCATCCCCTTGGCCCATGACCGCCATGAGGGTGGGGTAAGGTGGCTAAGGGCTTTGGCCTAGCTCTGGCCCAACCCAGATATGTGAAGATAGGGTAAGGGAGACCCCGGCCAACGCTGCTCAGGTGCCGGCTCTTTGAAAGCACTAACTAGAAGGGACTAATCAGTAAGCAGATGTCTGCTACCTTTTCTACCATCAGCACTCAAACTTTTGTACAGGTACATTAGGGACATTTCAAATTGACCATGTCATTACTCAAAGCAAAAATGACAATATCAATGGTCAAATGAATTAATGCTTTTGGGTCCCTGCCAGGCTTCTTTGATCCAGTGCATACATACTTTTCTAACATATCATTTAATATTACACGTATTTGAATTAGTCTTTTTCAGATCACACTCTGCTATTGCTCCTTCCTTTCCTCTATATAAACATGGCACTTTCCACCCACAATGCATTCACCAATCTCTTCCCTCAAGAAACATAAGACTTTTACACTCTCTCTCTCTCTCTCTCTCTCTCTCTCTCTCTCTCTCTTATTTCTAAGTTCTAGTCATGGCTGGCATTGCTCACTCAAGCCTTTGTCTAACCCTGCTGATTGTGATGATCACAATCTCAACTCCAGTCTCAGCACACCTCTCTGTTTCCTTCTATGCCAACACCTGCCCCTCAGTGTTCGAAACAGTGAGGACCGGTATCCGGTCAGCCATCAATCGAGAAGCCCGCATGGGGGCATCCCTCATTCGATTGTTTTTCCACGATTGCTTTGTTAATGTGAGTTTGCACTATTCAATCTATTTGATGATAGTTTCTGGTTCATAATGTAACTCTTTAAGCCATTTTTTTCTAGATTGATAGGATGAGGTGAAGATGACAACAGTGATTATAACGATGGCATTTTGTGATTGTAGGGTTGTGATGGAGGGGTTCTTTTGGATGACACCGGATCTTTTGTAGGGGAGAAGACTGCTCTAGCCAACAACAACTCAGCTAGGGGATTTGAAGTGATTGATAGTATAAAGGCACAAGTTGATCAAGCATGTGGGAGGAGTGTGGTGTCCTGTGCAGACATCCTAGCCATTGCTGCTCGTGACTCAGTTGTTGAAGTGAGTGTTAATTACTTGATAGAACTTGACTGTACAGTCGTCATAAATAACCATATTAACCTCTAATCCTAATGGAAACTGTGATAATGATGAAAACTATAGACATTTTCATATTCTAGTTCTCCAATAATAAAAAATATTAATATCGAATCGTTTATTATTGTGTTACAGCTTGGAGGACCGACTTATTCAGTTCCAGTAGGGAGAAGAGATGCAAGAACAGCAAGTAGAGATGTGGCAAACAGCAACCTCCCAGGTTTTGGCAATGACCTTGACAGGATTATTCAACTATTTAGCAATCAGGGGTTTACAGCGAGGGAGATGGTCGCCTTATCGGGGGCGCACACGGTCGGCCAAGCTCAGTGTCTGACCTTCAGGGACCGGATATACACTGAAACAAACATTGATGCTGCCTTTGCAACCTCTCGACAGGCCAATTGCCCTCGAGTAGCAGGCAATGGGGATGATAACTTGGCACCTCTAGATTCCCAAAGCCCATACCGCTTCGGCAACAACTACTTTCAAGCATTGATCAATAGAAGAGGGCTCCTTCACTCTGATCAAGTTTTGTTTAACGGCGGATCAACCGACTCTATCGTAACAATGTACAGTAACAATGAAAATGCATTCAACACCGATTTTGCGAATGCAATGGTTAAGATGGGGAACCTGAATCCTCTCACTGGGAGCCAAGGCGAGGTTCGAGTTACTTGCAACAGGGTTAACTAAGCTGACTCCTGTTTACCTTTTGTTGTATTCATTTTGATTCAAATATTTAATTGATGTTGTTAAAATAGCGTTTGGTTGATGTGGCTCTGATTTGACGTCAAATATTGTACTTGCATGTTAAGCAAGTGTAGATATTTTCTTAATTCAGCTTTATTACTAAAAATTTTTAGAACAAGAACTCTCTCTCTCCCTTTTGCAATTTCTCTCGGAACACTTGATTGAGTTGCACTACAACAATAACATGCAATATAATTGGAATGGCAACAGATTTATTAAATCATTTCAAGGTTTCCAACTGTTGGGTTGCAGCTAGTAAACTTGGGCTGGGCCCAATCCAGATGTGAGTGTAACGAGTACAGGCATAGGCCAGGTTGCGAGTACCCAGTTAATTCCAGGTCGGTGTCAGTTCCGTTTACGTGTGACACGGTTGAATGGGGTTCGGGCAGTTTTGGATGGACGCTTTTGCAATTCAGGTAAGGTCATGTTAGGTTGATTGGGTTCAATTTGAGTTTGGGTCCGCCCTTCCAAATTGAACCTGCTTCATAGAGGCCCAAAATCTGTCACTTAGGTTGCCAGTTGCCACACAAAGTTTTCTGGAGGGAGTGGAATATTTGCGCTTGTGAAATAATTAGGGCCAATTATAACAATTAATCATGATTAATAATTCCATCAGCATGGTGGACCCAAGCTATGCTAGCCAGATCTGTGCTTGGACTAAAACATTATTCGTGGGGCAGACTTCAATTTATCAAACTCGGAGTGAACTCCTATCATATGAGTGTAAGTTAAAGGCACGTGAGAAAAATTTGGCAGGTTGTATCTAGAATTCTACTCTTAGAAAAATGTGCCACGAAGAAAAGAAGAGGGCGTGGTTAATGACACAATCCTTTGTTCTTGACCATCAAATTCAATATTGCTTTGTAATTCACGGAATCACAGTCAAAATTAAAGTTAATGACATAATTCCATGCTAATTTTATAATTTGTGCTACCAAATTTGCCTCATTATGGAATAAGTACAAAAAGCCCGTGTTAAGCCCATTGAACCAAATGAACTCTCACATTTCAAATTCATGCCAATCAACGTTTAAGCATCTGTCACGCGGACACTGAGTCATTGTACCCCCATCTATATTAGCCCATGTAAATTCAATAAATGAGTCCACCCCGTCTCGATATCATTAACCTAATCACTGATTAACCAGCATCATCCAACTCTTGTCCATATCTAAGCGCAAGGAAGACTATATAATCAACCAGTTGAAGAATGCAAATCGAAGGTATTGCTAATAGACCTCAATAACGTATGGTATATTTCCAATTACATCAAGGGGGACGAAGGAGACGAAGAGAAGAAGAAAAAGAAGTAAGGCCAAAAAATATAGCCTCAATAATACAATCAAAAGAAGAACCAATATTAATATTTTGGTTGCATCTAGATCTTTTTTTCTCTACATTTCCATAAATTGATATGGGTGCAAATGGCCCACAAGGCTATGTCCAAATTGCTTTCATGAGCATACGCCTACTAAAAAAAACTTATATCTTAACCTTAATTTAGTAGCCTTAGCTGCATTCCAAGTGGGCCCAACCCATTAGGTGAATATTTGGCAAAATTGTTTGTGTTTCTCTCTCTCTCTCTCTCTCTCTCTCTCTCTCTCTCTCTCTCTCTTTAATCTAATGCTATTCGTTACTTTCTTAATGTGCAACACCTCTTCGAGTTTTATAACTATGGTGGGCCTCACCATAACTAAAAGATCATATAGCCATAAATCTCCACTTTAGTAAATTAATTTGCCTAGATCAAGAAAGAAAGGAATAAACGTTAGTACTTGTATTAGCATGTGATGGCTCATTAAACGAAGTCAATGGACTGGAATATATATGATCAAGTGTGCTTTCGCTGCCTCAAAATGGATTTATATGGCTTGAGTACTCAAGGTGATACACTAGTGGATTGGCCACTTAGGTTTGATCAGGTGGGCTCTCTCTAGCTGACAGTGGCGGGCCCAAGATTTTAATTTAGGTGGGGCTAAACTTTTGCTAGACTTTGCTAGTTTTTTTTTTCAAATTAAAACTAGCTCAACTTAATTGTAATATATACTATAATTTTAGTTGATAACATTGGAGCATTTGTCCAACAACTTGATTATGCCCAAAACACAAGGCCTTCAAGAATAAAGAGGGAGAACCCAAACATTGTATTCACACCAAAACTCAAGCATAGCTCATAGTATTCACACAAGAAATTCACATAGTATTCACGTTACGACATCTTTCATTAAAAAAAAAATCATGTATTATTCATAGTAGAAATTCCTAAAATATCCATAGCAAATACTCATTGTAGGATTCATGTAGTATCTCATTAGAATGCGTTATACATAGGGGCAATTCAAATTGAAAATAGCATATGAAAAAAAAAGGGAGAGTGCAGTACTACAATAGGATACGTTATTCGCAGAGGCATTTTTTGTAGAATTTCCAAACTCATATAATGCACACTAAAGGCATATTGGAAATCCAAAAACAATATTTTGCTTATGGTTGGAATTGGGAAAACACCCTAAGAAATCTTAATTACTAGAACATTATCTTTTTTCTTGCTTCAATTGAGTAGTACATAAGCAAAAACAAAAGATAAACAGAACCAAGCAACAGAAGCCAGTACCCAAAAAAGCACGACTAGCAACCTGTTTTGTTTTGCATGACTCTCCAAAATGCCAATCATCCAATGATTTATACATAAAAAAACAAAACAACAAGGACAAGTCTGAGAAGAATAAAACACAATAAAACTTTATCATCATGAATATAAATAAGAGAAAATAGAAGAAGGCACATAATAGAACCTAATTTCAGAGACGGGTTAGACGAAGGGGTGTTAGAGTTGAGGAGATGCGGTCGTGATCAAAAAGGTTGTGGGTGAAGATGTCGTGAGAGGCATGGATTGTAAACCTAGATTTAGGGGTAGAGAATGCCACTGATTTGATATACTTTCTTATTAAGATTAGATGTGATTCATTTAATTTTGCTACTAGCGCTGTAGGGCCCGCTCCCGATGTGAGCCATGGAAATTTTTTTATTAAAAAAATTTTTGTTAAAATTTATAAATATTTTAATAAAATATAAATGAATATTACCATTATAGACATTATAAAATAAAAAATATTATAAAATTGAAAGATTTTAGGGATAAGCAATAAAAGATTGATTGGTTAAAGTAAAGTTGAAAATTGAGGGAGAGCGATTTTAGGGGAAATATTTGAAAAATATTTAGAACTTTAATGATAGTGCACTACTTGTTGCCACATTTAGGAATTATAAATTGGAGTCATATTTTTAAAAGCAAGTGGATGGCTTGTGGGACTCGCAAGGCATCTGGGTGGTGCACGTAAGAAGAAGGCCTCAGTCATGCTAATAAACTTCAATAAGGTAAGGTATATTTCCAATTACATCAAGGGGGAAGAAGAAGAAGAAGTAAGGCCAAAAAATATTGCCTCAATAATACAATCAAAAGAAGAACCAATATTAACATTTTGGTTGCATCTAGATCTTTTTTTCTTTACATTTCCATAAATTGATATGGGTGCAAATGGCCCGCAAGGTTATGTCCAAATTGCTTTGATGAGCATGCGCCCACTCAAAAAACTTATATCTCAACCTTAATTTAGTAGCCTTAGCTGTCTACCAAGTGGGCCCAACATGGGGTATTAGGTGAATATTTGGCAACATTGTTTCTCTCTCTCTCTCTCTCTCTCTCTCTCTCTCTCTCTCTCTTGTTTAATCTAATGCTATTCATTACTTTCTTAATGTGTAACACCTCTTCGGGTTCCTATATAGGGTGGTCCTCACCATAGCCAAAAGATCATATAGCCATAATGTCCACTTTAGTAAATTGATTTGCCCAGATCAAAAAAGCATGGAATAAACCTTGGTAGGTGTATTAGAATGTGATGGCCTATTTAAAGAAGTCAATGGACCGGAAGTTCTAAAAAGTCTTACAAGAGTAAAAAGTTTCCAAGAGTAAAAAGTTTTTTTTTTTCACTGTGACTTTATTTCTACGTTACTTAAAAGCCCCATGATATCATAAGTGTGCGTTCTACTAAAATTATGAAAAAATTGGGTTTTTAGATCTCAATGAGTAGTCATTAATAGTAAAATTTGTTTTCCAAAATTTAATCATGCTATAGAAAAAGAATATTTTTCTCATTGTTTTGAAGTAAAACCCACGACATCATGGGTTTATGGCAAGACCATAAAAAAAAAAAAAAAAAAGAAGCCTAAAGTCAAGTGACTTTGATGATATTTTTGATGTTTTATGATTGATATGTGGGCCATTAGTCATAAGTCCTAAACATCTATTATCACAAATTTCTACTGTTGATTCACTTGAAGATTACTAGTGATGGTGTGGACTGGGCTTCTCTATAGAATGGGTCAGGTGAGCCTAACCTGAAATCTAATTAGAATCGACCCGACAGTGGATCATTTTCTTCCCAACGTCTGGTCTGGTTTTGCAAACAAAACCCCTACTGCAGGCCAGGTTTCTCTATGGCGATAAGCAGCAATGGAAGGCCGGAGATTGAGCGACAGTGATGTCAGTCCTTTGGCGTCCTTTATAGCTGCTCCAGCGACAGTGGGCGGTAGCCAACTCTCTGCTATATCCAAAAGCAAATCCTTAGTAAGGGAGAGGGAAGTATGTACTATAAAAGCATGCTTCAGGCATGGATGAAAAGAAACTATCCCTAGTTTCTGTCGTCTTTGCTGCGCCTTATTTTATTTTCTATGGATGTGTTTTGCTGGATAAGATAAGTGTTTTATTCTCGGCATTCCTTCTGTAAAGAGAAGTCGTTTAAGAACCCAGATGATTTTTTTTTCTTCTCCTTCTGTAAACAAAACTGACAAAAACAATGTGCATATGGCAGTTAACGTTTAAACATTGCATCCACTTTTTTTCTCTTGTTTTGCATCAGTCTCCAAAATCCCAATCATCCAATGATTTATACATATAAATAAAATTAAAAAACAATGACAAGGCCAGGAAAAATAGATCACAATACAACATTATCATCATGAATATAAATTGATATAAATCAGAGAGAAAATAAGAGAAACATAGGGGGCACATACCAGAACTTGAAATCAGAGAGACATGGGACGATGCGGTGGAAGAGTTTAAAAGAAGATGCTATTTTGACGATAAATTTATGTGAGTGAAGATGCTGTGAAAGGCTATAATATCATGTGCAGTGTGGAAGGATTATAAACCTAGATATATATTAGGGGTGGAGAATTCAACCGATTTGATTTACTTCCTTATTAAGATTATATGGGATTATTTAATTTTTCTACTAGATTAATCAAGAGGGGCATAACCTATTTAAATTTTATTTGTTTAAAGACCTTAAAAAAAAAGGGAAATCATGAGTAAACAACACATGATTTACACTGAGCAATCTTCCAACTGATCCTTGTTGACTCATAAAAAAAATAAAAAAAATCACAAATGTCACAAGTATTTACTGGTAAAACATTCCAAGCTCGGTCTAAAGTAAAAGGGCAAATAAGCCTTAGAACTATGGAGGGCACCCTATGCTCGAGCAACTCATGCTTCCCAATGGTGAAAATAGCTGAAATTAGCAAGGATGTCTTAAAATATGTTCTGGCTCATTCCCACAAAATGTTGGAATTTTCATATACCATTGGATGCAAATTCAAATTAAAGAGCTCCATTCTAGAGTTTCGGGGACACTGTGTGAAGCTCTTCCTCCTGAAGACCAAATTAGCTGAAATTTATATGGAAGGCCTCAATCATTAAATTTTGGGTTGGTTGGATGTTATTGACCTAAAGTCAACATACCCACTGGGCCATATGAGCACTAAATCAAAGTCTGAACTCGACTTGGGCAACTCATACTTTCCGATGATGAAATCAGCTGAAATTTGCAAGGAAGTCTTAAAATATATTTTGGGCCATTCCCTCAAAGTTTCGCAATTTTTCAGATACCATTGGATACAAGTTCAAATTCAAAGTGCTCCATTCTAGAGTTTCAGGGACACTGCGTGAAACTCCACCTCCTGAAGACCAAATTGGCTGAAATTTCTATGGAAGGCCTCAGTCATGCTCTAGAGTAGTTCTGCAAAATTTCGGGTCGGGTGGATGTTGTTGACCTAAAGTCAACATACCCGCTGGGCTATGGGAGCACTAAATGAAAGTTTGACCTCAGCTCGGGCGACTCATACTTGCCCATGATGAAATTAGCTGAAATTTACAAGGAAGTCTTAAAATATATTCTGGGTCATTTCCTCAAATTTTTGGAATTTTCAGACACCATTGGATATAAGTTCAAATTCAATGAGTTTCATTCTAGAGTTTCGGGGACATTGCGTGCAACTCCACCTCCTAAAGACTAAATTGGCTGAAATCTCTATGGAAGGTTTTGGTCATACTCTGGAGCAGTTTTGCAAAATTTCAGGTCGGTTGGACATTGTTGACCCAAAGTCAACATACCCATTGGGCCATGGGGCACTGAATCAAAGTCTGACCTCTCTAAGGCCAAATCACTTGAAAATTAAATGGAAACCTCAAAATGGGTTTCTCATCAAACCCCCAAAATTTCATGGTCATTTGATATCATTTAGGCCCCAAACAATTGAAGCATGGGCCCCTTTTTACTAAAAGTCAACAAATTGTGTGACCCACTTTTCGAAGGCAAAACCCGATGAAAATTTTATTTTATGCCTAAAATGATATCATAGTCCATCTCCAAATTTCATGAGGTTTGGACATCATTTGGGCCCAAAACTATATTCATTGGATTACTTTTGTATTACTGCGTTAGTGATAAGTCCTTAAAATGTATTATTTTATGTGTATTTTCAAGAATTTTAAGGATTTATTCATTGGAAATCTCTTCATTTTGTTGGAATTCATGTTTTTATGATTTTAAAATTCATTTTAGTGTTTTCTTGCAAAAATCATTAAAAAATCATCACTTTTTCATTAAATCATAGAAATTTCCATTTTTAGAAGTGTTTTTCAATTTCATGATTTTACATGGAATGATAAAATTTCTCATTATCATTACTCAAATAAAGTTAAATCATGATCAATGATGTGGATTGATGTTGTCATTTTATGTGAATTGGGCCCATATTAATGTATTTGTGACTTTTGGTAAAACTTGTTATTTTAATTTAAAAAATTACTTTTGTGTGTAGGAAAGTTAAAAAAAAGGGACCCGCATCAAGATTTGAAGACAAACAAATTATATTAAAATCCAATGAAAGAAAGAAATTAAGAAGTCTTGAAGTCCATGAATTTACAAATTAGAAAGCAATCTTTGCAAGCAATTTTCCAGCCACTATGGATCTCATGGCCAGGGTAGAATCGTGGTCTGCACTCCTCTCAAATTCTAAGTCAAAGAGGATTCTTCAGAAAGAAAAGAAGTGTTGTCAGAGGAGAAAATAAAGAGGAAACAAGATCCACACACGAGTGTGGAACGTTCGTATCAGGCCGATACAAGGGCACTCTCGCTGAAGATGCTCTTGGCTTGAAGTGGCCCACTCAATTCCTGTGACGGAGGCTGTTTGTGTCCTACATGCTAGTTGCTACTGACAAGCTCGATGATGTTCCATAAGAAAATCAAAGACATGAATCCATCCAATCTAGATCTTGCAGCCACCTTAGCAGACTGTTCTTTACATGTTTGGTGGGTCCCACTTCACCCAATTGAAAGCAAATGAAGACTAAGTCAAAGGAATACTGTGAAGATTAATTCTACATTGAACGTTGGCCCAAAGATTGAAGATTTGCATGAGATTAATATTTAGAAAGTTGGTCCCAGTTTCTAAATACACCAAAGAAAAAAAAAATAAAGATCTTCTTTCTTCTTTTAATCTCCAAAACTTACTCAACCCACTTTCCAATTTGAAGAAGATCGCATTACAAGAAGTCCTTCTAAATTCCATGTACCGATGGCCAACAATCCTACCCATTCTAATCTTTCCATTCCCATTCTTTTCAGTATCCAACGTCCCAAACTTCCCATCTTTTGATATATATATATATATATATCACAAAGAAGACATCTCTCCCATCTCTCTTTCTCTCTCTTCCTTTTCTTCTCCATATTACACGTTCACAGCACCTTTTCATCTCCTTTTTATCTTTTTTTATTTTCCATACTCCACCATACCACATCAACTCCTACACCCACTTCTTCTCTCCTCTCCATTCCATCTCCTCCTTTCATCTAATCCTCCTTGGTGTGAAGATCGAAGAAAAAAAGCTTGGATTGTGCGCAGAGTCCCTTCTTTTTGATGTCTTGATCTAAGGTAAGGGCAGATTTTCTATTTCTAGTTGTAATTATTTTTAAAGTTTATTGGGTGTATTGGTTCGTTTAATTATAAATACAAAATTAGTAAGATCAAGGTATTCCGCCTTGGATCGGCACCGTGTGTTTGTGTATAGTGACAGCACGCACTTGGTACGGTGTTTTTGTGAATTTTTCTTATTCTGCCAATACAGTTTTTAATCTTCCAAAAATAAGAGAAACTAGTATTCTTTTTATTTTATTTTATTTTATTATTATATCTGAATGTTTTATTTTTGATTTTTTAATTTATTTAATGCATGATTATATATTCCTTTATATTGGTAGTTTGATCTATTTCATTGTCCTGCAGTTTCTAGTCTTAGGATTGTTTTAGTTTAGGATTTTTTAGGTTAGATTTAATTTGTAATTTGTTTCAGATTTCGATTTGTAATTTAATTTTGATTTTCAGAAGTAGTAGTGTGTAATTTTTATAGAATTTATTAGGGTAACTTTAGTTTTTCAAATAGAACAGGTTTTCTGCAAATACCAGCTCCCTGTGGATACGATCCCGGACTCACCGGATAAAACTACATTGAGATCTTGCACTTGGGGTCCACGTTGATCAGTCAGCGGGTTGGCCACAACCCAGGCCCAATCCGACCCAAAACCATGACACACATCAGGAAAGGGTCAAGCAATTTTTACTTTAGAAATTTATTTTTCTTGATGAACACTCCGTGTCGGGGAAGCTAAATAGAGACACAGAGGCATGCGTCAGTAGAAGGTCTGCTTCTCCTGACGCAAGGCTTTTTTCGTCGGGAGAATGTATTCTTCTCCTGACGCATGGTTTTGTGTGTCAAGAGTATTATACCTTCTCCCGACATATGAGATACATTCCGATGCAAAAATTATTTTGTCAACAAAAGTAGGAGTTTTACCGACTCATGTAAGCTTGTGTCAGGAAAAGTGTGACTTTTGCTGGTGCAAACTCACATGCGTCGAGAAAAGCGGGTCTTTTGCCAACGAAAACTCACATGCATTGGGAAATACAAGGTTTTTCCCAACACTTGTGAGTTTGCATTGGGAAAAGTCATCGGTAAAAATGTAATTTGTTGTAGTATATATATACATATATATGAGTCACCAGGGGTGTACAAAAAGTCTGTCAATCCATAAAACCAAACCAAACTGATTTGATCCGTGGATTTTTATCTAAACCGATGGTTAGTTATTTGGTCATGGATTGAAAAAATATCTTAATCCTTTAGTAATGGGTCGATAACGGATTTTATCCTTCATCTACGGACTTAAACCGAACCGAACTGTTGGCATAGAATATATTAAAATAGACATATATTATTGGTTGTGAAAGTTTTTTGGTCCCGAACTTATTCTAGATTGTAATTCAATGACTACTACTTTTTTGCAGTGGAAAATAAAAGCAATAAACCACACAAAAAAAGTGATACAATGTTTGACATTGAAACCCAAATGGAAAAAAAAAAACCATGAGTCTAAGGTGGACAAAATCAAACATAAACTTCCGTAGTTAGAAGATATACTTATAACCCTACAGCTAGTCACTTTATATAAGGTGTCATAGTTGTTCTTTCTAGAATCCTCGGCACGCTATCCCTTGGTGCCATGCTATTAGTACTTCGATCATCACCTCAAAAGAATCTTTTCATTGAGACAGCAATCTTCTGCAAAAATGTAGAAGCCACAGATCTACTACAGTGAAGTAGAAGCACCAGCTCTAGAACTTGAAGCCTTTAACCCAATATCTCATAGAAACTCTAGAAAGAAACTTCAGTTTGTGATCTCAACTCAAATTATAGGGAAGTATGCGGATGCCTTAGGGTTAAAAGAAACATCCTCTATATAATCTACAATTCATGCCTTAGGGTTGGGAAAAATATCCTTTTTTATAACCCAGAATTTGTGCATTAGGGTTGAGTCCAATTAGGAACAAAACATGTAATTGTGGCACAAACAAGAAAGGTTTTTGGGCAAGTTGGTGGGTTTCTATACAACACCCGATCGATCAATCAAAGGACGGATCGATCGGATTAAGCTATTTTTTCAAGTCGGATCGATCAAATGTTTTCCCAATTGATAAAATGAAATTCAATACAAATTTTTCAAATTTTTGAGGCTATAACTTTGTTGTTTTATCTTCGATTGACGCAACTTTAGACTTTATGGATATCTATCCGAAACGATCTTTCCAACGGTACATAGCTTGCCCATAGCCAACACGTAGTTTGTGAGCTATGACATTTTTAACCATGTTATAAAAATAACTTCAATTTGTCGCTCTTTCTTCGATTTCATTACTTTAATGCAACCGACGACTCATACCATAGTCTATACTAACAGATTTATAAAATATATTACCAATGGACCAAAGTTTTATCCAACTCATGAATTAGCCAATACAAAAATCTTAACAATCTCTCCCATTGGCAGATCATGGACAAAACTTCATTTACAATCAATTTAGCCAAAAATAAAACAAAAATTACATTGAGTAAATTGAAATGCAAAAAAAAATTTTCTAACTTTCAAAACTCCCCTTGAATACCTCATTCACCCCTTTTTTTGTCCATAATTGACAAATTTAAAGATGTTAGCATTCAACATATCTTTCAATCACCAGTCACTCCCCCTTAATTGTGACTCCTCCTTAATGATATCATTGTAGCAGCTGGGGTGGGATGATTTGACGTTTTTGAGTTTTGACACCTACACTTATAAATTGAAGAACTTCAACATAGTGTGTACCAATATAAATGGCAAATCTTCCTTCTTAAACCAGATTGCACTTGATTTGATTGTGGGCTCTAAAAACTGTATTCTCTATCATGTGTTATTTGGTAAACCACTTGATTTATTGGAATGGAGACAAATGTGTGAGTGCTTGTGCAGATTTAAGAGTAGACTCATTCTTTGATGCACAATTAACATGATTCTTCTGTGCAATTTGGTGTGCAGTGGATGCTTTTATTATGCATTTGACAAAAACAATTTTACCTAAGAATTTTAATGTTGAAGCACTAATAGTGTACTCAAGACTAATCTTATCATTATGTAAATTCTAAACACTCAAGATATTGTCAAGTACAGTCGAACTGGCATGCATTTGGTTAAAAGTAGCTTTTGTAGCATCTAACTCTATCGAAACCATCTTTAACTTTCCATTTAGATCTTCATTTTCAGCCAGGTTGTTCAACACTTCTGTTCTCAATCACTCATTTTCTTATTTCTCATAAACTAAACTTTTGGCGCAGCCCTGGATCTTGGATGGGTGGTAGAACAATCTCCCGAGGGATTGTTCGAATCCGAAGATTCAATGGCTATCACGATCACAATATAGAACAAAAAAACTCTGGCACTCTGAAATTTTATTGATAAAAACGTACCGAATACAGTGAATATTACTCCTTATATGGGAGTGATCGGTTCTAACTATAGAAGGAGGACTAATTCTACATAAATAAGACTTACTAAAAGGACTAATTCTACACAAATAAGACTTACTAAAATAGGACATAACAAAAATAGAAAGTGTATCAATCGGATGTCTTCCGAGCATGTGATCTGGGCCGGACTTGGGTTCGGCCTGCATCAGCTCTCCCCGGCTTGGAAAAACTCGACTCCGGCGAGTTGAGCGCTTGATATCTCTCATAAAGATCAGGATTGAGGCGCTGGAAGTCAGTAGCTGTAATCCACGTAGCATCAGAGATAGGACGATTGCGCCAGCGGACATAAAACTTCTGATAACCTCCTTGTCGTGTAGAAACAATTTGATCATCAAGGACATCAATAATTTCATCAGGAGGTGGAGAATTAACTGGTAAAGAAATAAGCTGCTCTTCATTGTCTCCATCAGTATCATGGCCACGATAGAGAGTAAGATCCTCGACATTGTCCATCAGTTTGAGGGTGATAAGCAGTAGAGAAATTAAGTTTGGTGTTGGACAGCATCCATAATGTCTTCCAGAAGTAGCTCATAAACTTCGTATCGCGGTCAGAAACAATAGTTTTGGGAAGCCCATGGAGTCGAACAACTTCCTTGAAGAATAATTTGGCCACCTTGTAAGCATCAGCAGTCGCAGTGCAAGGAATGAAGTGTGCCATCTTTGAAAAGCGATCAACAACCACGAAGATGGAATCAACCTTTCTAGCAGTCGTGGGTAAACCGAGCACAAAATCCATGCTGATGTCTTCCCAAGGAGTATGTGGAACAGGCAAAGGCTGATATAACCCAGTATTCTTCTTGTTTCCTTTTGCAATCTGGCATGTTCGGCATCTTTCACAAATATGAATCACATTGGTCTTCATACGAGGCCAATAATATCTGTCACTGACAAGAGCAAGTGTTTTGTCGCGACCCAAATGTCCGCTACATCCACCTGCATGCAACTCTCGCACAACATATTCACGAATAGAAGTGGCTGGAAGACAGAGTTGCGTACCTTTGAATAGAAAACCATCATGAAGACTATAATGAGGATGTTGAATATGATTGCCATTAAGGAGATCCGCATAAATAGAACCAAAATCTTTGTCGGCTGCATAATCTTGTTTGATTTGCTCAAAACCAGGCACATTAATAGACATAGCAGTCAAAAGATGTTTTCTCCGGCTTAATGCATCCGCAATCAGGTTATCCTTTCCAGCTTTATGACGAATGCTAAACTTGAATTCTTGTATATATGCACTCCATTTAGCTCGGTTAGCGCTGATCTTCTGCTGAGAGTGTAAATGTTGCAGAGCATCATTATTAGAGTAAAGCACAAACTCATTTGCAATCAAATAATGCCTCCAGTGACGAAGTGTTTGGACAAGTGCATAGAATTCCAGATCATATGCAGTATACTTTCGCTTGGCATCAGAAAGTTTCTCACTGAAGAATGCAATAGGATGTCCTTCCTGGCTAAGGACTCCGCCAATGCCAACATTTGAGGCATCGCAAGCAATTTCAAATAGCTTGCTAAAATCAGGAACTTGCAGAACGGGCGCTGCAGTAATCTTTTGCTTGATCTTCTCAAAAGCCCTGGTGGCTGCATTGGTCCACTTGAAGTCACCTTTCCGCATGCAATCAGTAATAGGAGCCATAACAGTACTGAAGTTTCTGATAAACCTTTTGTAAAAATTGGCAAGACCATGAAAACTGCGAACTTCAGTAAGGGTAGTAGGAATTGGCCAATCAAGAATAGCGCTTACTTTTGAAGGATCCATCTTAATTCCTTCTGCAGATACTACATATCCCAAGAAAATAACAGAGTCACTCATAAAAGTGCATTTCTTGAGATTGATATAGAAACGCTCCCGGCGGAGAAGTTGGCAGACCTTATCTAAATGCTGAAGGTGATCTTCTTTTGACTTGCTGTAAATAAGAATATCGTCGAAGTAGACGACAATAAATTTTCCAATATAAGGCTGCAATAATTGTGTCATAACCCGCATAAAAGTACTAGGAGCATTGGTTAGACCGAACGGCATCACCATCCATTCAAAGAGACCACCCTTTGTTTTAAAGGCAGTTTTCCATTCGTCTCCTGGTCTTATGCGAATTTGATGATATCCACTCCGCAAGTCAATTTTGGAAAATATACATGCACCAGTCATCATATCTAACATATCGTCCAAACGAGGAATAGGGAAGCGATATTTTACCGTGATTTTGTTGATTGCACGGCTATCTACACACATTCGCCAACTTCCGTCCTTCTTGGGAGTGAGAAGTGCTGGAACTCCACATGGACTGAGACTTTCCTTTATATAGCCCTTCTGAAGCAAATCATCAACTTGCCTTTTCAACTCTGCATGTTCTGCTGGACTCATCCGATAAGCAGGTAAGTTAGGCAAAGAAGCTCCAGGAACCAAATCAATAGCATGCTGAATGTCCCTTAGTGGGGGTAGTTCCTTGGGTAACTCTTCAGGAACTAGGTCGGTAAACTTGTCCAATAATGGCTTCACTTCCTGAGGAATAGCATGAGAATCATCAGCAACTTGTTTAGTGACTAAGGCATACATGACACCTTGCTCTTTGCTTTCAATTTCAAATTTCCGCATGGTTAAAATATGCGATGTAGGAGAAACTGCGGCGGCGGCGGGAGAAGAGGTAGGAGAGGATGGCGGAGTTTGCAATGGACGAAGCACAATACGTCTACCTTTCCAATTGAAAGCATAGGTATTGTGTTCATGATCTGTGATCACTTTAAGCTTCTGTAACCATGGCTGCCCGAAAAGAATATGTGTGACGTTCATTGGTATGACATCACAGAGAAGAGTATCCTCATAGTTGCCAATCTTAAAAGGCACACAGCATTGCTGACGAACAGGAATAGAATAGTTATCAACCCATGCAACTTTATATGGTCTTGGATGCTTTACCGTGGGAAGTTTAAGCTTCTCAACTGCTTCTTGGGAGATAACATTCGTAGCACTTCCACCATCAATAATCATATTACATGCTCTGTCCATACATCTGACACGAGATCGAAAAATAGAAGCATGATTCCAATCTTCATCCTCTTTAGCATCTGCTACTAGCAAACGACGATCTATAAAGAGAAGCGGAACACCATCATTAGCGTCTGCATAATCTACCAGATCAGCTTGATCTTCATAAGGAGGATCCATATGTTAGTTTTTGTGGACTCAATCCATCAGTTGATGTAATAAATTGATTAATTTCTTTATTTATCAATAATATCATGCTTTACTTTCATAAGATGAATGTTATTCTACTACTTCATGCACATGACCAATACGTATGACATAATGGTTCATGAGTTGAACCGGGTCCCATTAGTATATTAGATGTGATATATGTGCATGGATGAGATCCACACGCGGGAGATATATGTCACAAATCTTATACTTAAAATAGCTTCACAACCAGTAATGAGATTGGGCATCTCATTTGATAAGGTTGCAGCACTTTGATCACTATGAGATAGTGTGATTTGTCTCAATCATCAGAATGTAAGATTCTGGATCAATGGTGCTGGTACATTGGATGTATTGAAGGACCATGAGATGCACCTTATGGTATTCCGTCTCAATAATAAGGTATGCTCTCATAATTCCCTTGCAATAGGCTCTCAATCCTGAGACATTGACGAACTCAAGTTTCTATCTATTCATTTGCTTTGAGTCACCAATGAGTGAGGCCGACTATAGGTTAACACCTCGGTGTCTTGGGTATGTGGTAGTAGAACTGTGGGAACGTTGAATGATCAAGATGGAATCTATCTCTATTATCCCCTTGTGCCAATTAATGGATTTGTCATTAGTAAGTGCGTACCCATCTCAATTAAGAGTTAATTGGATGGTACTGATGATTACTGTGATTAATTGGGGCTCAAGGATAATAAGATGTGGAACTTAGATTGGAAGAGACGGATTTATTCCAATTGATCCACGGATATTGATAGAGGGGCCTACTTGTGGTAATTGGGAAGTTTAGGGTCTTCATTGTAATTTATTCCTAAGACTGGAGTGCAATTGCATTTATATAGTGGTGTTATTTGCAATTAACTGTGGGCCCGGATTGCACATGAGATGTGGGGTCGCGGTGTTCCAGTTGGAGCCAGCTTTCTAAGGAATCCCTAGTGGTCCCCACGCTAGCCCAAGATATTGGAAAACACTAATCCGACTTGGACTCTAAGAATAAGAGTTTGGAAGGGAGAAAGTTGCTAATTGCTTTGGAAGTAAGACTTCTATTTCAATTAGACAAGGGAGAAATTTGGAAGTCTATATAATATCCTTGGACGTCCAAAAGAGTCTCCCTCACGCCAAAAACCCTTTCGTGCAAGAGTTGCGCGAGTTACTCTCCTCTCCTTTCTTCTAGTTCCTTGGAGTCTCGAGTGGAATTTCTCCTGAAGATTCCACCATTCTTCTTGAGAAAGGAAATCCAATTCGGGTCATAGCGCGGAAGGCAAAGAGGTGTTGAAGAAATCCATTAGAGCACTGCGGATCTCCAAAAGGTATGATCTACTTTTTCCATGTCGTAGATTATTTTGGATGCTTAGTGCTGGCAGAATTTTACTGTACATGGTCACGAGATTGAGGGTAACGCATCCTGGATTGGGTTTTGGTCTTATGGATAGTTGATCCCTGTGTCAAGTGGATCAAAAGTTTTGAAAATCTATCCACGAGACCCCCCTACTTCCAACAATTGGTATCAGAGACATACCTCATCTCTAATCATGTTAGATCAGTAATCTTGTTCTAATCTTCGTATGAGATGCGAAGAGGATAGAGCAAGGGCTATGATAGGATCAGTGTTTATTGGGTTTGCATGCTTTTGTAGTAGATACATGTTTGGAAAGTCACAAAAGGTTTTAATCATGATAGGAGGATGATAAGATGCCATTAAAACATACTGAGATCATTAGAGGTGATTGGGTACAGCAGGAGTCGAATCTGAAAAAGAACCCAAATTTCTGGGTTCATCAGGTCGGTTAGCCAAACGGACCACTATGGCTATAGAGGTCTGTTGGCTAACCGTAGGGACCAGATCGGCTAGCCGAACCTAGGCAGAATCATCTTGTTCTTGGTCTGAGCTGCCCCTTGGAACCCCGCGAGCTGACCGGGCAGCTCGACCCCCGCCGGGGGCGCTGCCCCCGGACCCCCGTTGCGTAGGGGGTCTTGTATCGTGGTGGCAAAATATTTGGCATCTTGTTTTTCCTATTGTGGTTTGGCAACCTGGTTTTGTGAGATGCTTTGTTGTATGAGATACTAACTTGCAGGTGATAATGTCCTCTCCATATGGCCCACATGTTTTTCTTTCCTTTTAATTATTGGTTTATTTGTGGCTAAGTGTAAAGGGCATCATGGTCTCCTTGGTTTCCCGTGAAAGGGCAAGGCATGGTGAATTTCCCTATAGCCCTTTTATTTCCATGTTTAGACTACCATGTAAGTCTCATTATAGAGACATAGGAATTTATGTATTTTTTTTAAAATTTGTAAATTCTGGAGATGTCCGAAACAAAGAAGGAAAGAGAAGCTGGACTCCTAATCAAAGAGTTTGAAGATTACCAAAAGGTGCTTTGGAGATGCCCAAAGAGTTTGAGGAATCCCAAAGTTTTGGAAAGTCTAGAAGTCCAAGAAGTCTTTTCCGCCTGGGCCATGTGGAGGAGAGGACTAGTCTTTTATTACAGCACTTTCTATTTATGGATTAATGCTTATTTTAGAGTATTTCCATATTTGTTCCAAACATAGCAAATTCCAAAATTGGTCAAATCAAATTAATTTTTGGAAAGAGTTCTAATTAGAGTTGGTAGGCCCATGAGATGGATCTATTGGTAACACTAATTTTAGAAACTGGGCTTTCCTTAAAATAACTTGACTTGGAACCAATCATTGGTCTTATCATGAGATGAATATATACCTATATTTGATGGACCCATACACCTATAAGGAAATCCTCAACTCTAAAATATTAAGTGGGAGCGGGGCTTTTCTATACATATAAAAATCCCCATGGTTTTCCACCATAGGTCCATTGTAAGGAAAGTATTAGCCTTGCGCCATTTTGCGAATGGCCATTCCCCACGGAGGGCTTGTATTTATCTGGATACTGGATATGGATCTCCTATGGATAGTGTTGATGAGACGGGGTGGGAGCCCACTCCCCAAGGAGGAGCTACCCACAACGGTTGTCATGCAATGCTAGTTGGTGGGTCACGCTTAACTAAAATAATGATGTAGTATCCCTAAGGATTTGCCTCATATATTTTAGAAACCGAAGCTAATCGGGAGTCATACATTATTTGGTATGAGATACCTAGATTGTAATGAATGAAGGGGATCATGGATAGTTAGTCTTAATCCAAATCTTGACCAACTTTGATCCGCACCAGTCTAGGAGGTATTTGCACTCCCCAAGGAGGCATACCCCGCAGGATTGGGATTCCGGTGTATTCTGAATTTTGTGGTTATGAGGATTCCCACATAAATTTGGTAGAATACTAAACCCTAATGTCATTTAAATTTATTAATTGAATGTATGGTTATGTGCTACAGTATTACAAGCATGAATTCGAATACTTTCAATCCACTTGCGACCATCCTCAACCAGAATAAGTTGGTGGGATCCAACTATGTAGACTGGAAACGGAATCTGGATATTGTCCTGACAGCTTCAGGATACAAATATGTCCTTACCAAAAACCCCCTTGAAGAGCCTGCCCCAGATGCATCAGAAGCAGAAAAGGACCTTTACACCAAATGGGCCAAAGACGATGAGATGGCCCGATGTTACATTCTGGCATCCATGTCTAGTGTGCTGCAACATCAACATCAATCTTATAAGACTGCATATGATATGATATCGAATTTAAAGGAGATGTTTGCAGAACAAGGCAGACCTGCTAGGCAGGCAGCCATGAGGGTGCTCATTAGCACCAAGATGGCTGAAGGTACATCAGTACAGGAACACATGTTGAAGATGATGGACTCATTAAATGAGTTAGATGTACTGGGAGCTGCGATTGATGCAGAATCGCAGATTGACATAATCCTTGAGTCACTACCAGAGTCATTCAACAATTTTAAGGTCAATTATAATATGAATAAAATGAATCTGACTTTGGCTGAGCTATCTAGTCAACTGGTAGCAACTGAAGGGATTATGAAGAAAAAACCAACTGCCTTAATGACAGAAAAGTCAGATGCCAAGTCCAAGCCAAAAGGCAAAGGGCGGAAAGGCAAAAAGAAATCAATTCCAAAAGGTCCTAAGGTGGAGAATGGTCCAACTGGTGGCGTGGCTAAAGCTAAGGGTTCAGGGACAAAAGGAAAGTGTTTCCATTGTGGTAAGACAGGACATTGGAAGAGGAATTGTCCAGAATATCTGTCTAAGAAAAAGACCCCAAGTATGATTGAGTCACTTATATCTGAAGTTAGTTTTGCAACTGGTACTTCAGAATCCTGGTGTGTGGATTCCGGGGCAACTAATCACATATGTAATACGTTGCAGGGGTTCAGGGAAACCAGGAGGCTAAGTGATGGAGAAATCATTGTCAACCTAGGATCTGACGCTAAGGCAGAGGCTGTTTCAGTGGGAGTCATTACTTTATGTTTTTCAAATAATAAATTGGTTTTGTCAGAAACATTATATGTACCGTCTTTAAGGCGGAATTTAATTTCAGTTTCTAGTTTGGTGAATAAAGGTTATTCTATTACTTTTGGTACTGAAGTTGTCATAAAGAGGAATGGTACTTTCATATGTTCTGGCAAGGTAACCAATGGACTTTATTTGTTAACTCCCACGATGTATGAGATACATGATACTGAAACAATTAGTAGATCATCATTAAAGAGAAAGTCACCTTCATCTAATCCAACAAAACTTTGGCACCTGAGGCTAGGTCATATAAACCTTAACAGGATTGAGAGGCTAGTGAAAGATGGTATCTTCCCTTCATTGGTGGTAGAACCAATGCCTATCTGTGAGTCCTGTTTGGAAGGTAAAATGACCAAAAGACCCTTTTCAGCTAAGGGTAATAGGGCCAAAGATTTATTGGAATTAGTGCATACTGATGTCTGCGGACCCATTAATGTCAGGGCCAGAGGAGGATATGAGTACTTCATCACTTTCACAGATGATTACTCAAGATATGGTTACATATACCTTATGCACCGCAAGTCCGAAGCTTTTGAAAAGTTCAAAGAATTTCGAGCGGAAGCGGAAAAGCAATTAGGTAAGAGTATCAAGACTCTTCGATCAGATCGAGGAGGGGAATATCTCTCTGCTGATTTTATAGGTTACTTATCAGAAAATGGGATTCTATCCCAATTGTCTGCTCCTGGTATGCCTCAACAGAATGGAGTAGCAGAAAGAAGGAACCGGACTCTTTTAGATATGATTAGGTCTATGCTGAGTTTCTCAAGATTACCTATATCCTTTTGGGGATATGCTTTGGATACTGCAATGTACCTACTAAACCTCGTACCATCTAAGTCTATACCTAAGACTCCCCGGGAATTGTGGTCTGGGCGAAAGCCTAGTCTACAACATTTACACATTTGGGGTTGTCCAGCACACGTGCTCAAGGTTAAGACGGATAAGTTGGAAGCGAAGTCGGAAGTATGCACATTTGTAGGATATCCTAAAGGAACTAAAGGTTGGTTATTCTATAATCCCAGAGAGCAGAAAGTGTTGGTTAGCACCAATGCGGTTTTTCTGGAGGAAGATTATATGATGGACCGGAAATTTTTAGAAAAGGTGATCTTGGAAGAGATTCAGGAGCAATCAATTCCAAATCCAAGTATGACCGGACTTGAGGAAGAACCGCCCTTACCAGACCCAGTAATTACACCAGTACCTCGTCGTAGTGGGAGGATTGTCAGACCCCCTGACAGGTTCTCATTCTTGGGAGAGTCTTATGAAGCAATCCCAAAAGAGCTGGAACAAGATCCCTCTAACTATGATGAAGCAATCAATGACTTAGACTCGGGACGCTGGCAAGATGCTATGAAAGCTGAGATGGAGTCTATGTACTCAAATCAGGTCTGGACACTTGTGGACTTGCCTGCCAATATTAAACCTATTGGGTGCAAGTGGGTCTACAAGAGAAAAAGAGGACCAGATGGAAGAGTGGAGACCTATAAGGTTAGGCTTGTTGCGAAAGGATATACTCAGAAAGAGGGGATCGATTATGAGGAAACCTTCTCGCCAGTAGCCATGCTCAAATCCATCCGGATACTCTTATCCATTGCGGCTCATCTCGATTACGAGATTTGGCAAATGGATGTCAAGACGGCTTTTCTCAACGGCCATCTTGAGGAAGACATCTATATGGTGCAGCCAGACGGTTTTGTAGCTAAAAACCAGGAACAAAAAGTTTGCAAGCTGCAGAAGTCTATTTATGGACTGAAGCAGGCATCCCGAAGCTGGAATATCCGTTTTGACCAAGCAATCAAGTCATTTGGTTTTTGTCAAAATCCGGATGAGTCATGTGTGTACATGAAAAGTGAAGGTGACAGGGTAGTTTTTCTTGTTTTATATGTTGATGACATCCTTCTCCTCGGGAAAGACATAGGAATGTTGTCAACGGTAAAAGTTTGGTTAGCCAAGACTTTTGATATGAAGGACTTGGGAGAAGCTAGCTACATCCTAGGGATCAAACTCTATCGTGACCGGAAAAATAGGATGATTGGCTTGTCTCAAGCTGCATACATAGATAAGGTGCTAGTACGGTTTGCAATGCAAGACTCCAAGAAGGGTATCACACCTTTCAGGCATGGAGTGCACCTTTCCAAGGATCAGTGTCCTAAGACACCCGAGGAAAAGGAGCAGATGAGGTCGATACCATACGCTTCGGCTGTTGGTAGCCTCATGTATGCTATGTTATGTACTAGACCAGATATCTGTTATGTAGTGGGCCTAGTCAGCAGATATCAATCTAATCCAGGACCTGAACATTGGACTGCTGTAAAATGTATTCTCAAATACTTGAGAAGGACTAGAGATTACATGTTGATTTATAGCAGTGATGAGTTGATTCCAGTCGGATACACAGATTCTGACTTTATGTCAGATAAGGATTCTAGGAAATCCACCTCTGGTTATGTATTTATGCTTGGAGGCGGAGCTATCAGCTGGAGGAGTATAAAACAAGAATGTACCGCTGATTCAACCTCGGAAGCTGAATATGTAGCCGCTTGTGAAGCAGCTAAGGAAGCAGTATGGCTTAAAAGATTCCTTTTGGAACTTGGGGTGGTACCTTTGGCACGACAGCCACTCACAGTTTACTGTGACAGCAGCGGGGCAGTCGCTCAGTCAAAGGAACCCAGAAGCCATAAAAGCCAAAAGCATGTACAGAGGAAGTATCACTTAGTCAGAGAGATTGTGCAGAGAGGTGATATTGCTATTACCAAGATAGCCTCTGCAGACAATTTAGCAGATCCCTTTACTAAGCCTTTGACTACCAAAGTCTTTGAGCAACATGTGGAAGGGATGGGCATGAGATGCAACCCTGACTGGCATTGAGCCCAAGTGGGAGATTGTTAGTTTTTGTGGACTCAATCCATCAGTTGATGTAATAAATTGATTAATTTCTTTATTTATCAATAATATCATGCTTTACTTTCATAAGATGAATGTTATTCTACTACTTCATGCACATGACCAATACGTATGACATAATGGTTCATGAGTTGAACCGGGTCCCATTAGTATATTAGATGTGATATATGTGCATGGATGAGATCCACACGCGGGAGATATATGTCACAAATCTTATACTTAAAATAGCTTCACAACCAGTAATGAGATTGGGCATCTCATTTGATAAGGTTGCAGCACTTTGATCACTATGAGATAGTGTGATTTGTCTCAATCATCAGAATGTAAGATTCTGGATCAATGGTGCTGGTACATTGGATGTATTGAAGGACCATGAGATGCACCTTATGGTATTCCGTCTCAATAATAAGGTATGCTCTCATAATTCCCTTGCAATAGGCTCTCAATCCTGAGACATTGACGAACTCAAGTTTCTATCTATTCATTTGCTTTGAGTCACCAATGAGTGAGGCCGACTATAGGTTAACACCTCGGTGTCTTGGGTATGTGGTAGTAGAACTGTGGGAACGTTGAATGATCAAGATGGAATCTATCTCTATTATCCCCTTGTGCCAATTAATGGATTTGTCATTAGTAAGTGCGCACCCATCTCAATTAAGAGTTAATTGGATGGTACTGATGATTACTGTGATTAATTGGGGCTCAAGGATAA
Organism: Sextonia rubra; assembly: GCA_037013555.1. NCBI lineage: Eukaryota > Viridiplantae > Streptophyta > Magnoliopsida > Laurales > Lauraceae > Sextonia > Sextonia rubra. Next base: position 2,168,131 of record JASUAD010000007.1, read on the forward strand.
TAAGATGTGGAACTTAGATTGGAAGAGACGGATTTATTCCAATTGATCCACGGATATTGATAGAGGGGCCTACTTGTGGTAATTGGGAAGTTTAGGGTCTTCATTGTAATTTATTCCTAAGACTGGAGTGCAATTGCATTTATATAGTGGTGTTATTTGCAATTAACTGTGGGCCCGGATTGCACATGAGATGTGGGGTCGCGGTGTTCCAGTTGGAGCCAGCTTTCTAAGGAATCCCTAGTGGTCCCCACGCTAGCCCAAGATATTGGAAAACACTAATCCGACTTGGACTCTAAGAATAAGAGTTTGGAAGGGAGAAAGTTGCTAATTGCTTTGGAAGTAAGACTTCTATTTCAATTAGACAAGGGAGAAATTTGGAAGTCTATATAATATCCTTGGACGTCCAAAAGAGTCTCCCTCACGCCAAAAACCCTTTCGTGCAAGAGTTGCGCGAGTTACTCTCCTCTCCTTTCTTCTAGTTCCTTGGAGTCTCGAGTGGAATTTCTCCTGAAGATTCCACCATTCTTCTTGAGAAAGGAAATCCAATTCGGGTCATAGCGCGGAAGGCAAAGAGGTGTTGAAGAAATCCATTAGAGCACTGCGGATCTCCAAAAGGTATGATCTACTTCTTCCATGTCGTAGATTATTTTGGATGCTTAGTGCTGGCAGAATTTTACTGTACATGGTCACGAGATTGAGGGTAACGCATCCTGGATTGGGTTTTGGTCTTATGGATAGTTGATCCCTGTGTCAAGTGGATCAAAAGTTTTGAAAATCTATCCACGAGACCCCCCTACTTCCAACACCATATCAGCGTGCCCTGATTCAACATGCTCATCATGCTGCATATCAATATCAGGCTCATTGGAAGTATATAAATTACGATGAGGGCATTCATTGGCATAATGTCCTCGTTGCTTGCAGGCATGACAAACAATATCCCTCTTGTCTGTTCTTGCATAAGCACGATTATCAGGTTGGTTCTGTGGACCCCTCTGATTCTGTTGGGGATTCATTTGTCTTTGTTGCATCCCTGGCCGAGAATTCTGAGGAGGCTGCTGAACTTGACGCTGTGGAGGAGGCCTATAAGCTGTTGCTTGATTGCGATTATAAGTAGGATCACGACCTCTTTTTATGGAAGACTCCCCGGCTTGGAAAAGATTACGCTTCCGCAATTGAATTTCATGTTGGGCTTTGCGGGCTTTATTGAATATTTCATCCACTGTGGCATAATCAAACATTGCCACCTCTCGTCTGATATCGGCACGCAGATTATCCCTGTACCTAGTGATAGTCAGACGATCATCAGTCCTCAAGTTACAGCGAACAATGTATTCGCGAAACTTGTTGGTATATTCTTCCACAGTCATATTGCCTTGCTGGAGACTCAGATATTCTTGGTGAAGTGTATCCATATAATCAGAAGGAAGGAAATTGCCCTTGAGCCTCTCTTTCATAATATTCCACCGGAGAATCGGCTGGCCTACTGCGAGCTCATTGTTTTCAACACCATACCACCAAATACGCGCAAGACCCTTCAGTTTGACTTTGGTAAAGGCTATCCGCTGTGCATCATTCATACCAAACCAAGCAAAATAGTCTTCCAAAGAATTAAGCCAATCAACAAAACTTTCGGACTCGCATCACCACTAAAGTCAGCAATGTCAATTTTGACTTTCCTAGTGATGTCATCAGGTGGGGGTGTAACATGGTGAACTTGGTGATCTCGTTCAGCCAGAAGGCGCTCCATAAAATCACGAATGGATTCATGATTTTCGGGTCTTTCTGGTTGGACAGTCGTGTAAACCATAGAGATATTGGAGGATCCTTCTTGACTAACAAATTGCTTTGTTTGTAGCTCAGCAATGGCAGTTTCTGCAATTTTGAGACGTCCCGTGACATCTTCTAATTCTTGACTCAGTTTAAGGATGGTTTCATCCCTCTGGCGGTCCGTCATCCAATGCTGAAGATCATCACCTCTTCTAGGCATGATTACTTTTTTTTTTTTTGGGTATGTAGGCAGGTTGCTTGCAGGTCGGTGGGCCGGACCAACTTGGTCCACTCGGGAGCCCAGCACCTCACGTGAAGGCCAGGGCGGTTCGAGAGGGTTCTGTCTCGGTCGATGTGCAGAGAAGGAAATAAAAGAAAGGAGGAGACTTATCTGCGATCAGCTGCGATGGAGGCTGTGGACGCGCTGGAGATCGCGGGAGATCGTGGACGCGCTGGAGATCGCTGATCTGTGCCGCTGCTTCTGTCGGTGTCGGCTCCGGTCGACGGTGGAAGACAGTGCACTTGGAGGCTGCGAAGGCGGTGCGATGCTGGAGGCGACCGTCAACAGTGCTCGGGGCTGCTGCGCTGGAGGCGGAAGCGATCTCTGTGCGTGTGGCCGCGGCAGAGGACGGCGACGACGCAACGGCCGGAGGCGGACGCCGCGGACAGTGAAGACGAAACCGACGACGATGGAGACCACCGGGGACAGGTACGCTGCTTTCCCCTTTCTTCTCTTCTTGCTGCAGTGTCTGTTCTCTCTCTTTGTCTTTTTTTTTTTTTTCACTCTGGGTTGGGGAGAGGGATGAGATGGCCGAAACAGTGGGATTTTGCAGGGCTGGGGGTTCTCGGTGGCGGATCAGGGTTACGAGCAGGGGGTTACATGCTGGGGTTTGAAGAAAAAGTTGGCCAGTGGGTTCTGGGGTTTCGGTAGGGGAACAGGATGAGAGTGGAACAGGGTGAGGGTTACTGTTGGGATGGGGAGTTAGGGTTTCGGCAGTATGGGATTGGGGTAAGAGGAATTGGGCGAGCGACTGTAGGGCTTCGGTGGTGGCGATGGTAGATCGGAATGGAACCTGCCGTGGTCTGGGCTGAGCGGGAATGGGTGTAAGGTGTGAACAGAGGCCTCGGGTAGTCAGGGAGGTGAGGATTTGTGGGCGCCTGGTGGTGGTGGAGGGGATGACCGGTGAGCAGAGTGGATTGAGCGCGGAAACAGAGGTTACGGGCGACCGGATCTGGGCTCTGATACCAATCTGGCGCAGCCCTGGATCTTGGATGGGTGGTAGAACAATCTCCCGAGGGATTGTTCGAATCCGAAGATTCAATGGCTATCACGATCACAATATAGAACAAAAAAACTCTGGCACTCTGAAATTTTATTGATAAAAACGTACCGAATACAGTGAATATTACTCCTTATATAGGAGTGATCGGTTCTAACTATAGAAGGAGGACTAATTCTACACAAATAAGACTTACTAAAAGGACTAATTCTACACAAATAAGACTTACTAAAATAGGACATAACAAAAATAGAAAGTGTATCAATCGGATGTCTTCCGAGCATGTGATCTGGGCCGGACTTGGGTTCGGCCTGCATCAACTTTCAATTAGAGAACCTTTTTGACCTTTAACAAGAACAATATGTACATGTGCCTCTTTTAAGTTTTTCTTGAGCGATAGAATTTTAGCATCAAATTCATCGACCTTTGTCACAAGTTTTACAACATGCTTGCTCAGTGTTTTACTTTGTAAAAAAAAAATAGAAAAAGTTTACGCAACCGGCAAACTTTGATTTTACTCTCACTAGTTCTGAGAAGTTTGAATTTAGCACTTAACTAGTGCCTCCCTCTGGATGTATAAGGCCTATGGGCAAAGAGAATTTCTTATCCTAGCATAATTTATAATTACGTTTCTATTATAAAGTTTAAGTCAAACTCTTTTTTCTTAAGTTATCGACGTAAGTGGGTATCCCTCGGGTCTTGGAGCCTGCAGGACTATTTCCCTGGGTGACGCCCACTAAATCCGCATAAATGCGCATTGGGAGGATTTTGAATACAAAGAGAAAACCCGGGCCTTATGTTACTCCACAAAGGGTCCTCTCCTTAGCCATGAAAAATATATGTGTGTAAAATCATATAGACCATATTGATAGCACATGTGGATGCTAATCCAACTCACCAGCATTGTGGGCTTTATTATGGATGGATCTTTTCCTAGATATGATGACATATATATTTAGATCGATCTAAACAATCTACACTGGTCCATTACGTTTTTGGCTATATTGGCAAGTTCATTGATTTGTTTAGCAATAGAATTGACCAAATCAATCTATTATTCTTAGCCGTCATTCATTTTTTTCCCTTTTATTGTCAAATAGCTAGTCCAGCTAGGGTACATTTCTTTCAAGTTCACTTCAATCGAACAATATAAATCCTCCATCAAAACTATGAAAAATATCTAAGAGGTTCACAACGAAAGCAAAGTGGCTTAGCTGGCCCAAACCCGAACCTTCTTGGAACCTGATTCATGTCAAATTCTGTGAAGCTATGCCCACCTCTAACAAATAGCTTGTCCACTGTGTCACCCATTTAAGCTGATCCGTTGGGCCCAGCCGAACCTGGCTTGCTGAGAGTTTTTGTTCATGTTTACAAGACTGAGGATTGGGCAGGGCCCAATTTTAAAAGCCCGTGAAATTGAGGCCTGGCCCGGTGTCCATCCCTTGTCCTTTATCTAAATGATTGTGTGCGGATGTGTAAACATATGAAGTTAATTTCAAAAAATTTACCAAATAAATATATTTTTCATCTACATATATGTAACCAATTACAAGGTCCATTTGTGGAATGGAGTACAATGTAAATATTCAAATTCCATGCAAACAACAACGTCCACTCTGTCAATGAATTTCTATCTATTCCCGTTCCATGCAAACAAACAGGGCTCATCTTATGAATGCATTCCCATCTATTCCAATTCCATGTAAACAAACGGGGCTTGTTCTGTCAACATGTTCCTATTTATTCCAGTTCCATGCGAACAGGCAGGCCCATCTGAATCATTACTTTCTTTTTACAAAACCGACTCATTTAGATCAAATGTATTCCAATTTCATGGAAACAAACTGCCCATTTGAACCAATTACTTTATATGGATTTCAAATTCATATGAACAAACAGACACATCCACTAGCAAACTCCGATGTAATCCAATTCCTTGCAAACAAATCGTCCTGATTCCATGCAAATAAACAGGCCCATTCAATAATAAATTCCTATGCTTTTCAACTTCATGCAAACAAGCAAACTAATCAGATCGACAATGAATTCTAATGCAAACAAATAGGCACATTTAAATGCATGGCTCGGGCGCATTCGAATGCATAGATAAAAAAGGGAAAAAGAATTTACTTTCCTCATAATATAGCATCCCCTTGTGTAACACTCCGATCCCCTTTGAGCCGGATTAGTGGCTCATTAGTGTGTTTTGTTTTGATTATTCCTTTCGGATTTGGTTTTGGGCCTTGAATAGGTAGTTGAGTGACCTTTGACCTGAAATAGGTAGTTCTAAGCCCTTTTTCGTAATTTTGCTTTTGCCTTGCTTGCATCATATTTGCATCATCTTGGTGTCAGCACGTGTATTTTATTGAGCTCGTCAATTGCTGTAACTGTGTCAGAACCATTTGGAGTCAATTGGGGAAGATGGACCTTCGTGTGACTTAAACTGTAATTAGTATAAACTCTCCGAACCTTGACTTAAACTTCCAAACCTATAAAGATGAGTCATGCTCCAGATGTCTCTTTCTCTTGCTCCTTCACTTCAACGTTGCATGCAAGGAAATTCTGGAGTTCCACGTTCTTCTCCCCTTCCCTTCATTCTCTTCTTCGATCTTGTAGTGTTGAGCTTGCACTTTGGTGATTGGGTTCTTCCTCTTTCTTCTCTCTTCTCTCATCTCTGTCTATTGCTTGAGGTAAGTGGGTTCTTTGTGTTTCTTCTCCCAATTGCACCTCTCATTCTCTGATTGCTCTGTCTTCATCTCATGCATGGTGTATCTCTTTGCTTTGCTTTGATTCTAGTGGATTTGGAGCTTGTTTCAGAGGATTTGTCAGATTTGAGGCAAGTATAAGTACAGGCTTTGATAACACATATGGGTGTTTTGGTTGATGGCTTTGATTTCTTCTTATTCTTTGTCTAGCATGGTTTACAGCCACATTTTGTGAATTTGGAATCTCTGTAACTCATTTTGTTCAGCTTCTGTACCGAATTTCAGTTTCTGTAACTATCCCGAATTCATTTCTGTGTTGTATGGCTAAGCCGTAAGTTTCTACGGCTCACTATCCAGAGACTTGAAATTTCGAGTTTGTTCTACGGCTAGGCTACGGCTAAGCCGTAATTTGTTCTACGGCTGAGCCGTACGCTAGCCGTGACCCAACCGTATTCCAGCCGTGAATTAAATCTCTGATCAGTCGAAACTTTCCAGAGACAGTGTTCCTACGGTGTGGCTACGGCTAAGCCGTGGAATGCTACGGCTAAGCCGTGAATTGGTCTACGGCTCAGCCGTATACTGGCTGTAGCCCAACCGAAAAAGGTGTCAGATCAGAGGTGGAAGAAGACCAGTTTAGCTGTGTTTTTAATGGAACCAAGGTGAAGCCGTAGTGCATATTACGACGAGCGCGTAAGATGTCTTCGGCTCAACCATAGGTCCCTCATGGCTAAACCGTTAGGCATGGCATTTCTGAATTTAACTTAGGATAATGGTGAGACTTGTAGGGCTCAAATACAGGTTAACCACCCATGTAAACCGGCCAATGGATTCCTTGGAGCGCATGAATAGTCTGTTAGGCTGTGACTTATTCATGTGAGCGTTGATCACTGTTAAGCACCTCCCCATGGGTGTTGGTTTAAGGGACGTCGGTGCACGCAAAGATTACATTGCAACACTTTGATGGCAACGGTGCATTGACTAACTTAAAACTACATCAACATGCACGGTTAGTGACAGTGAACAATTAGATTAGGGTTGGCTTGTAATGAACCTTGATTCCGTATTAATCTGAGATGCATTGCATATTGTTTATGGTTTTGCCCTCTGTTCTGTTAATCTATGTTTATGCATTCCGCAGTCATTTTGCTTTCGTCCTGTATGTCTGTTTATTCTTCGATCTACACTATGCTCTGATTTATGCTATGCTTGACTTAATCTATGCTCTGTCTTTGGCTTTGTATACCTCTGTTTGGTTTGGGTATTCCCGGGTGGCTCTGCCCAGAGGTTAATACGTGAGGATAAGATCCGGTCTTTGTCATCGGTGAGTCCAAAGCGGATAATCTCCCTTTCTATGGATTCGATTTGATTGGTGTTAGTCTGGCTCTACTCAGCCTCAGCCCTAGGATGCCCGACGGGGTTACCTCTGGCTTAGATCTCTGTATCTCTGTATAACTGCAGTGTTGCTTTGTCTTGGGACCCCGGAACCCAGGAAACCGAGACCCGCTTGTACCTTTGGCCTGGACAGCGGTGTTCTGCTCTGCTCTGCTCTGCTCTCTATTGGAGAGAACATGGTTAACGTAGTAGCCAACTAGTTCAGTACTCTATGTTTTGATTCACATATCATGTTTTACTTCTATGCACGAGTGGCTTAGTACCCTAATATGGAACTCTGTATTTAATCTTCTGTTATTATTATATTCACTTTGATACTGTGCGTGTTTCACCCCTGTTACTTGTATTTGCTGGATCGTTGTATTCATTTGTGTTGTCTGTGGTATTGCAGGCACAGATACCTTGCCGAGCTCCCCGGCGGTCGAGGAGGCTGCAGGGGCAAGTGTAGAGGCACCCTCAGGTTTGGCAGAGTGGGCCTGATCATCTCTGCCGAGTGCGTTCATGCATACTTCCAGTGGCTTTTGTTTTGGGATTTTGAGTTTTGGTTTCAGGGGATTTGTATTTGGACTTTGGACTTTGGACTTGTATTCTGTGTATTTTGTATATATTGTTTTGGTGTGTATTCGGTTTTATATCAGTGTATTTGTCCTTGTCTTTTCCGTTTCGTATTTGCTTTGGCTTCCGCTATTTTTCTTTGTTGCTTGCTATGATATGTACAGCTTCCGCGTACGCTTAGTTCGTACGTGTTAGATCCCTTGTGTGCGTGCATCTGGACTGGGTTTGGGTGCACGTGCACGGGAGTACGTGTGTCACAGGTTTAGCTTGTCGCTAACCCCCGAATTCTGGGCTCGGGTCGTGACATATGTATTGTATGGTATCAAAGCATGCTAGTTATAAGCATGTAGGCATCTAAGATCGTGGTGAGATAACGCTATCAACTATTTGACTCGAAGTCTCATAGGTTGATTTGGGATTGGACTAACTCAGGGCATTTTATATTTGTGTGTTGTGTTTCTTTTCCTTTTGCAGGATGGCATCAGGATCAGGATCTCGGGATGAGAATCAACAGGGCCATAACGGTGATAGTGGGTCAGTACCTCCACACATCAGTAGTGAGGAACGGATGATGATGATGATGCAGTCTATGCAATCATTACAGGCTCAGATGGCATCCATGGTAGATAGACAGAGTCAGGCTGCTGCTGCAGTAGCATCACCTCGTATAGATCAGCAAGTGATTTTCCAGCCCAAGGAATCAGACCCAAATGCTCTTTTTGACAAGTTCCGTAAGCGAGGGGCGACTGAGTTCCATGGGATAGAGGATGCATTGCAGGCTGAGCAATGGTTGGAGCAGACTGAAGAGTTGTTTGATACGATTGTGTGCAGCAACAAGCAGAAGGTAGTTCTCACAGCCTCTATGCTTCGGAGTGTAGCTAAGACATGGTGGAGGAGTGTTAAGAACTCATTCCAGACTATGCCCAGTGCCACAGTTTGGGAGACCTTCAAGCAGCAATTCCGTCGTAAGTTCATGCCTCTCCACATTCAGCGGGCCAAGGAAGTGGAATTCTTCAACCTTCAGCAGAGACAGATGCCAGTTGCAGACTATGTACACAAGTTTACAGAGTTGTCCCACTTCGCAGAGGATATGGTGAACACGGAGCATAAGAAGGTGACTCGCTTCGTAAACGGCCTGAATCCGAGACATAAACGCCACGTGGTTGCTTGTATGTGGCCGGCTACATTGGACGACGCTATTGACAGGGCTTATGATGCAGAGGCCATCTTTGAGGAGGAGCGAACAGAGGCTAAGAGGGCAGCAGGTTCCAGTGGCAGAAGTCAGTTCCAGAAGAGGTTCAAGGGTAAGCAGGGCAGTTCGAGCAGTTCCCAGGTAGTTTGTGGTCACTGTGGGAAGGATCACCCCACTGACCGATGCTGGAGGAAGAGTGGGGCTTGTTTTGGTTGTGGCTCTACGGACCACAGGCGGGCCCAATGCCCGAGGTTTCAGTCCTCTCCACAGACGAGACATGCAGGGTCTACAGCGCAGGGCAAATCCCAGCCCGCTCGCCCAGGCCAGAAGCAGAACCGTCAGACAGCCCGAGCCTATGCTGCTATGCATGAGGGCGCGGAGGAGGCCACGGTAGTGGAAGGTAAAATTTTAATTTATGATGCTGAAGCTTTAGCCTTATTTGACTCCGGGTCTACGCGTTCATACGTAGCACCCCATTTTGCTGTGCAGCTTCGACAGCGACCCACACCACTCCCGTACTTGTTGTTAGTATCCACTCCGGTTGGTAAGCGGGTGGAGTGCAGTGTTTTCTACCCTCAGTGTGATGTGCGGATAGCTGGTCATCAGCTCCCAGTAGACCTCGTGTTGCTCACGACACTGGATTTTGATGTGATTCTTGGTATGGACTGGCTTGCGAGATATCATGCGTGTATCAATTGCTACAGCAAGGCTATCTATTTTGATTTGGGCAGCGGATTCCGATTTGAGGGCAGCCAGACGAAGTGCCCAAGGCGTGTGATATCTGCTTGCAAAGCGGACAGGATGCTTCGTAGGGGATGTGAGGGATTTCTTGCGTTCATTTCAGAGAAGAAAGATCAGCGACAGCTCAGTGAGATCCCAGTAGTTAGCGAGTTTCCGGATGTCTTTCCGGAGGATGTGCCAGAGTTGGCACCAGTTCGGGAGGTAGAATTTGCTATTGACTTGATGCCAGGTACAGCACCCATCAGTAGAGCTCCATATCGTATGGCACCTGCAGAGTTGTTGGAATTGAAGAAACAGTTGCAGGATCTATTGGATAAAGGGTTCATACGCCCAAGTGTTTCACCTTGGGGAGCACCTGTATTGTTTGTTAAGAAGAAGGATGGCAGTTTCCGGATGTGCATTGACTACAGGCAGTTGAACAAAGTGACTATCAAGAACAAATATCCATTGCCTAGGATCGATGAGTTGTTCGATCAGCTTCAGGGTGCAGCCTACTTCTCGAAAATTGACTTGAGGTCAGGGTATCACCAGCTCAGGGTGAAGGAGGAGGATGTTCCTAAGACAGCTTTCAGGACTCGGTATGGACACTACGAGTTCCTGGTCATGCCATTTGGTTTGACGAACGCACCCGCAGCTTTCATGGCGTTGATGAATAGGGTGTTTACTTCCTTCTTGGACCAGTTCATTGTGGTTTTCATAGATGACATATTGGTCTATTCGAAGACAGCTGAGGAACATACAGACCATCTGAGGAAAGCATTGCAGCTACTTAGAGATCACAAGTTGTATGCAAAGTTGTCTAAGTGTGATTTCTGGTTAGAGCAAGTTGCATTTCTGGGTCATAAGATTTCTCGAGAGGGATTGATGGTGGATCCGGCTAAGATTGAGGCAGTAGTCCATTGGCCCCGTCCTAGATCAGTGACAGAGATTCGGAGTTTTCTGGGATTGGCGGGATATTACCGTAGGTTTGTGCAGGATTTCTCGAAGATTTCAGCCCCGCTGACTCAGTTGACTAGGAAGAAGGTCCCGTATGAGTGGACAGAGAAGTGTGAGCGTAGTTTCCAAATGTTGAAAGAAAAGCTCACTACGGCGCCAGTGTTGACTCTCCCGGATGGTAGTGAGGGATTCGTGATTTATTCCGATGCTTCTCGAGTTGGACTAGGCTGTGTACTGATGCAGAATCAGAAAGTGATTGCCTATGGATCCAGACAGCTGAAAGAGCATGAGAAGAACTATGCCACACATGATCTGGAGTTAGCAGCCATTGTATTTGCACTGAAGTTGTGGCGACATTACCTGTACGGTGTGAAGTTCGAGGTCCATTCCGATCATCACAGTCTACAGTACTTGTTTGATCAGCATGACCTGAATATGAGGCAGCGAAGGTGGTTGGAGTTCATCAAGGACTATGACTTTCCGATCAAGTACCACCCAGGCAAGGGGAATGTAGTTGCAGATGCACTTAGCAGGAGGACAGACAGTCTTCAGGTGTTGGCAGGATTTTATATGCTTGTGCATGATCAGCCCGTAGAGATTCGGATGGTAGGCGAATTGGTGACATTATCTACTACCGTCGTGTTTCAGCCTGAGGTGATTCAGCAGATCAAGGATCGCCAGTTTGAGGATCCTCTCCTGGTGAAGTTCAGAGATCGGATTTCAGATCGACCTGATTTCAGATTGGCAGACGGAGTTTTATACTTCAGGAATCGATTGTGTGTTCCTGCTGTGGATGAGCTGAAAGATAAGTTGATGACAGATGCGCACGATGCCCGATACGCGATGCACCCAGGGAGTACGAAGATGTACCGGAACTTGAAAGATAGATTTTGGTGGAACAATATGAAGCGGGAGATCGCAGGGTTCGTAGCTCGATGTTTGACCTGTCAGAGGGTAAAAGCTGACCATCAGCGACCTCCAGGATCATTGCATCCATTGCACACTCCGCAGTGGAAGTGGGAACACATTACGATGGATTTCGTCTCTGGTTTTCCGCCGACCAGCAGAAAGAACAATGCGATCTGGGTCATAGTGGACAGATTGACCAAGTCAGCGCATTTCCTTCCGTTCAAGAAGGGAATGACTTTCACAGAGATGGCCAGGAAGTTTGTTGACGAGATAGTCAGATTGCATGGCACCCCAGTATCGATTGTGTCAGATCGTGACAGTCGTTTTGTGTCTTCATTCTGGAAGGCATTTCAGGAAGCTATGGGCACGAAGCTGAGTTTTAGTACGGCATACCACCCACAGACGGATGGACAGTCGGAGCGTACCATTCAGACGTTGGAGGATATGCTCAGAGCTAGTGTGCTGAACTTTGAGAAGGAATGGGATACACATCTGGCATTGTGTGAGTTTGCTTACAACAACAGTTTCCACGAGAGCATTGGTATGGCACCTTACGAAGCTCTCTATGGACGCAAGTGCAGGACCCCAGTGTGCTGGGAAGAGGTAGGAACTAGAAGTTTTCATGGTCCGACAATCATTGCTGAGACGACAGAGAAGGTGCAGAAAGTGATAGAGAATCTGAAGATTGCTCGGTCCAGGCAGAAGAGTTATGCGGATACTCGGAGGAGACCTTTGGCATTCCGAGTCGGAGATTGTGTGTTTCTTAAAGTTTCTCCGATGAAGGGCACAGTGAGGTTTGGTCAGAAGGGCAAGTTAGCCCCGAGATATGTAGGACCGTTTGAAGTCAAGAGCCGAGTTGGAGATTTAGCCTATCGGTTGACGCTTCCAGTCGAGTTCTCCGGTGTTCACGATGTATTCCATGTGTCGATGCTCCGTAAGTATGTGCCAGATCCGAGCCATGTGATTCGCTACGATGACATCCAGATTCAACCTAATGCAACTTACGTTGAGCGTCCGCTTCGCATCGTTGGGACCCGAGAGCAGATTCTCCGTACCAGGACTATCAGATGGGTTAAAGTGTTGTGGGAACATCACGGTCCAGATGAGGCTACTTGGGAGCTAGAGGAACAGCTAGCACGCCAGTACCCCCAGCTCTTTGCGCAGGTAGGTAGTCATTCCGAGGACGGAATGATTCCTAGTAGGGGAGGATGTAACACTCCGATCCCCTTTGAGCCGGATTAGTGGCTCATTAGTGTGTTTTGTTTTGATTATTCCTTTCGGATTTGGTTTTGGGCCTTGAATAGGTAGTTGAGTGACCTTTGACCTGAAATAGATAGTTCTAAGCCCTTTTTCGTAATTTTGCTTTTGCTTTGCTTGCATCATATTTGCATCATCTTGGTGTCAGCACGTGTATTTTATTGAGCTCGTCAATTGCTGTAACTGTGTCAGAACCATTTGGAGTCAATTGGGGAAGATGGACCTTCGTGTGACTTAAACTGTAATTAGTATAAACTCTCCGGACCTTGACTTAAACTTCCAAACCTATAAAGATGAGTCATGCTCCAGATGTCTCTTTCTCTTGCTCCTTCACTTCAACGTTGCATGCAAGGAAATTCTGGAGTTCCACGTTCTTCTCCCCTTCCCTTCATTCTCTTCTTCGATCTTGTAGTGTTGAGCTTGCACTTTGGTGATTGGGTTCTTCCTCTTTCTTCTCTCTTCTCTCATCTCTGTCTATTGCTTGAGGTAAGTGGGTTCTTTGTGTTTCTTCTCCCAATTGCACCTCTCATTCTCTGATTGCTCTGTCTTCATCTCATGCATGGTGTATCTCTTTGCTTTGCTTTGATTCTAGTGGATTTGGAGCTTGTTTCAGAGGATTTGTCAGATTTGAGGCAAGTATAAGTACAGGCTTTGATAACACATATGGGTGTTTTGGTTGATGGCTTTGATTTCTTCTTATTCTTTGTCTAGCATGGTTTACAGCCACATTTTGTGAATTTGGAATCTCTGTAACTCATTTTGTTCAGCTTCTGTACCGAATTTCAGGTTCTGTAACTATCCCGAATTCGTTTCTGTGTTGTATGGCTAAGCCGTAAGTTTCTACGGCTCACTATCCAGAGACTTGAAATTTCGAGTTTGTTCTACGGCTAGGCTACGGCTAAGCCGTAATTTGTTCTACGGCTGAGCCGTACGCTAGCCGTGACCCAACCGTATTCCAGCCGTGAATTAAATCTCTGATCAGTCGAAACTTTCCAGAGACAGTGTTCCTACGGTGTGGCTACGGCTAAGCCGTGGAATGCTACGGCTAAGCCGTGAATTGGTCTACGGCTCAGCCGTATACTGGCTGTAGCCCAACCGAAAAAGGTGTCAGATCAGAGGTGGAAGAAGACCAGTTTAGCTGTGTTTTTAATGGAACCAAGGTGAAGCCGTAGTGCATATTACGACGAGCGCGTAAGATGTCTTCGGCTCAACCATAGGTCCCTCATGGCTAAACCGTTAGGCATGGCATTTCTGAATTTAACTTAGGATAATGGTGAGACTTGTAGGGCTCAAATACAGGTTAACCACCCATGTAAACCGGCCAATGGATTCCTTGGAGCGCATGAATAGTCTGTTAGGCTGTGACTTATTCATGTGAGCGTTGATCACTGTTAAGCACCTCCCCATGGGTGTTGGTTTAAGGGACATCGGTGCACGCAAAGATTACATTGCAACACTTTGATGGCAACGGTGCATTGACTAACTTAAAACTACATCAACATGCACGGTTAGTGACAGTGAACAATTAGATTAGGGTTGGCTTGTAATGAACCTTGATTCCGTATTAATCTGAGATGCATTGCATATTGTTTATGGTTTTGCCCTCTGTTCTGTTAATCTATGTTTATGCATTCCGCAGTCATTTTGCTTTCGTCCTGTATGTCTGTTTATTCTTCGATCTACACTATGCTCTGATTTATGCTATGCTTGACTTAATCTATGCTCTGTCTTTGGCTTTGTATACCTCTGTTTGGTTTGGGTATTCCCGGGTGGCTCTGCCCAGAGGTTAATACGTGAGGATAAGATCCGGTCTTTGTCATCGGTGAGTCCAAAGCGGATAATCTCCCTTTCTATGGATTCGATTTGATTGGTGTTAGTCTGGCTCTACTCAGCCTCAGCCCTAGGATGCCCGACGGGGTTACCTCTGGCTTAGATCTCTGTATCTCTGTATAACTGCAGTGTTGCTTTGTCTTGGGACCCCGGAACCCAGGAAACCGAGACCCGCTTGTACCTTTGGCCTGGACAGCGGTGTTCTGCTCTGCTCTGCTCTGCTCTCTATTGGAGAGAACATGGTTAACGTAGTAGCCAACTAGTTCAGTACTCTATGTTTTGATTCACATATCATGTTTTACTTCTATGCACGAGTGGCTTAGTACCCTAATATGGAACTCTGTATTTAATCTTCTGTTATTATTATATTCACTTTGATACTGTGCGTGTTTCACCCCTGTTACTTGTATTTGCTGGATCGTTGTATTCATTTGTGTTGTCTGTGGTGTTGCAGGCACAGATACCTTGCCCAGCTCCCCAGCGGTCGAGGAGGCTGCAGGGGCAAGTGTAGAGGCCCCCTCAGGTTTGGCAGAGTGGGCCTGATCATCTCTGCCGAGTGCGTTCATGCATACTTCCAGTAGCTTTTGTTTTGGGATTTTGAGTTTTGGTTTCAGGGGATTTGTATTTGGACTTTGGACTTTGGACTTGTATTCTGTGTATTTTGTATATATTGTTTTGGTGTGTATTCGGTTTTATATCAGTGTATTTGTCCTTGTCTTTTCCGTTTCGTATTTGCTTTGGCTTCCGCTATTTTTCTTTGTTGCTTGTTATGATATGTACAGCTTCCGCGTACGCTTAGTTCGCACGTGTTAGATCCCTTGTGTGCGTGCATCTGGACTGGGTTTGGGTGCACGTGCACGGGAGTACGTGTGTCACAGGTTTAGCTTGTCGCTAACCCCCGAATTCTGGGCTCGGGTCGTGACACCTTGGCCCATGACCGCCATGAGGGTGGGGTAAGGTGGCTAAGGGCTTTGGCCTAGCTCTGGCCCAACCCAGATATGTGAAGATAGGGTAAGGGAGACCCCGGCCAACGCTGCTCAGGTGCCGGCTCTTTGAAAGCACTAACTAGAAGGGACTAATCAGTAAGCAGATGTCTGCTACCTTTTCTACCATCAGCACTCAAACTTTTGTACAGGTACATTAGGGACATTTCAAATTGACCATGTCATTACTCAAAGCAAAAATGACAATATCAATGGTCAAATGAATTAATGCTTTTGGGTCCCTGCCAGGCTTCTTTGATCCAGTGCATAAATACTTTTCTAACATATCATTTAATATTACACGTATTTGAATTAGTCTTTTTCAGATCACACTCTTCTATTGCTCCTTCCTTTCCTCTATATAAACATGGCACTTTCCACCCACAATGCATTCACCAATCTCTTCCCTCAAGAACCATAAGACTTTTACTCTCTCTCTCTCTCTCTCTCTCTCTCTCTCTCTCTCTCTCTCTCTCTCTCTCTCTTATTTCTAAGTTCTAGTCATGGCTGGCATTGCTCACTCAAGCCTTTGTCTAACCCTGCTGATTGTGATGATCACAATCTCAACTCCAGTCTCAGCACACCTCTCTGTTTCCTTCTATGCCAACACCTGCCCCTCAGTGTTCGAAACAGTGAGGACCGGTATCCGGTCAGCCATCAATCGAGAAGCCCGCATGGGGGCATCCCTCATTCGATTGTTTTTCCACGATTGCTTTGTTAATGTGAGTTTGCACTATTCAATCTATTTGATGATAGTTTCTGGTTCATAATGTAACTCTTTAAGCCATTTTTTTCTAGATTGATAGGATGAGGTGAAGATGACAACAGTGATTATAACGATGGCATTTTGTGATTGTAGGGTTGTGATGGAGGGGTTCTTTTGGATGACACCGGATCTTTTGTAGGGGAGAAGACTGCTCTAGCCAACAACAACTCAGCTAGGGGATTTGAAGTGATTGATAGTATAAAGGCACAAGTTGATCAAGCATGTGGGAGGAGTGTGGTGTCCTGTGCAGACATCCTAGCCATTGCTGCTCGTGACTCAGTTGTTGAAGTGAGTGTTAATTACTTGATAGAACTTGACTGTACAGTCGTCATAAATAACCATATTAACCTCTAATCCTAATGGAAACTGTGATAATGATGAAAACTATAGACATTTTCATATTCTAGTTCTCCAATAATAAAAAATATTAATATCGAATCGTTTATTATTGTGTTACAGCTTGGAGGACCGACTTATTCAGTTCCAGTAGGGAGAAGAGATGCAAGAACAGCAAGTAGAGATGTGGCAAACAGCAACCTCCCAGGTTTTGGCAATGACCTTGACAGGATTATTCAACTATTTAGCAATCAGGGGTTTACAGCGAGGGAGATGGTCGCCTTATCGGGGGCGCACACGGTCGGCCAAGCTCAGTGTCTGACCTTCAGGGACCGGATATACACTGAAACAAACATTGATGCTGCCTTTGCAACCTCTCGACAGGCCAATTGCCCTCGAGTAGCAGGCAATGGGGATGATAACTTGGCACCTCTAGATTCCCAAAGCCCATACCGCTTCGGCAACAACTACTTTCAAGCATTGATCAATAGAAGAGGGCTCCTTCACTCTGATCAAGTTTTGTTTAACGGCGGATCAACCGACTCTATCGTAACAATGTACAGTAACAATGAAAATGCATTCAACACCGATTTTGCGAATGCAATGGTTAAGATGGGGAACCTGAATCCTCTCACTGGGAGCCAAGGCGAGGTTCGAGTTACTTGCAACAGGGTTAACTAAGCTGACTCCTGTTTACCTTTTGTTGTATTCATTTTGATTCAAATATTTAATTGATGTTGTTAAAATAGCGTTTGGTTGATGTGGCTCTGATTTGACGTCAAATATTGTACTTGCATGTTAAGCAAGTGTAGATATTTTCTTAATTCAGCTTTATTACTAAAAATTTTTAGAACAAGAACTCTCTCTCTCCCTTTTGCAATTTCTCTCGGAACACTTGATTGAGTTGCACTACAACAATAACATGCAATATAATTGGAATGGCAACAGATTTATTAAATCATTTCAAGGTTTCCAACTGTTGGGTTGCAGCTAGTAAACTTGGGCTGGGCCCAATCCAGATGTGAGTGTAACGAGTACAGGCATAGGCCAGGTTGCGAGTACCCAGTTAATTCCAGGTCGGTGTCAGTTCCGTTTACGTGTGACACGGTTGAATGGGGTTCGGGCAGTTTTGGATGGACGCTTTTGCAATTCAGGTAAGGTCATGTTAGGTTGATTGGGTTCAATTTGAGTTTGGGTCCGCCCTTCCAAATTGAACCTGCTTCATAGAGGCCCAAAATCTGTCACTTAGGTTGCCAGTTGCCACACAAAGTTTTCTGGAGGGAGTGGAATATTTGCGCTTGTGAAATAATTAGGGCCAATTATAACAATTAATCATGATTAATAATTCCATCAGCATGGTGGACCCAAGCTATGCTAGCCAGATCTGTGCTTGGACTAAAACATTATTCGTGGGGCAGACTTCAATTTATCAAACTCGGAGTGAACTCCTATCATATGAGTGTAAGTTAAAGGCACGTGAGAAAAATTTGGCAGGTTGTATCTAGAATTCTACTCTTAGAAAAATGTGCCACGAAGAAAAGAAGAGGGCGTGGTTAATGACACAATCCTTTGTTCTTGACCATCAAATTCAATATTGCTTTGTAATTCACGGAATCACAGTCAAAATTAAAGTTAATGACATAATTCCATGCTAATTTTATAATTTGTGTTACCAAATTTGCCTCATTATGGAATAAGTACAAAAAGCCCGTGTTAAGCCCATTGGACCAAATGAACTCTCACATTTCAAATTCATGCCAATCAACGTTTAAGCATCTGTCACGCGGACACTGAGTCATTGTACCCCCATCTATATTAGCCCATGTAAATTCAATAAATGAGTCCACCCCGTCTCGATATCATTAACCTAATCACTGATTAACCAGCATCATCCAACGCTTGTCCATATCTAAGCGCAAGGAAGACTATATAATCAACCAGTTGAAGAATGCAAATCGAAGGTATTGCTAATAGACCTCAATAACGTATGGTATATTTCCAATTACATCAAGGGGGACGAAGGAGACGAAGAGAAGAAGAAAAAGAAGTAAGGCCAAAAAATATAGCCTCAATAATACAATCAAAAGAAGAACCAATATTAATATTTTGGTTGCATCTAGATCTTTTTTTCTCTACATTTCCATAAATTGATATGGGTGCAAATGGCCCACAAGGCTATGTCCAAATTGCTTTCATGAGCATACGCCTACTAAAAAAAACTTATATCTTAACCTTAATTTAGTAGCCTTAGCTGCATTCCAAGTGGGCCCAACCCATTAGGTGAATATTTGGCAAAATTGTTTGTGTTTCTCTCTCTCTCTGTCTCTCTCTCTCTCTCTCTCTCTTTAATCTAATGCTATTCGTTACTTTCTTAATGTGCAACACCTCTTCGAGTTTTATAACTATGGTGGGCCTCACCATAACTAAAAGATCATATAGCCATAAATCTCCACTTTAGTAAATTAATTTGCCTAGATCAAGAAAGAAAGGAATAAACGTTAGTACTTGTATTAGCATGTGATGGCTCATTAAACGAAGTCAATGGACTGGAATATATATGATCAAGTGTGCTTTCGCTGCCTCAAAATGGATTTATATGGCTTGAGTACTCAAGGTGATACACTAGTGGATTGGCCACTTAGGTTTGATCAGGTGGGCTCTCTCTAGCTGACAGTGGCGGGCCCAAGATTTTAATTTAGGTGGGGCTAAACTTTTGCTAGACTTTGCTAGTTTTTTTTTTCAAATTAAAACTAGCTCAACTTAATTGTAATATATACTATAATTTTAGTTGATAACATTGGAGCATTTGTCCAACAACTTGATTATGCCCAAAACACAAGGCCTTCAAGAATAAAGAGGGAGAACCCAAACATTGTATTCACACCAAAACTCAAGCATAGCTCGTAGTATTCACACAAGAAATTCACATAGTATTCACGTTACGACATCTTTCATTAAAAAAAAAATCATGTATTATTCATAGTAGAAATTCCTAAAATATCCATAGCAAATACTCATTGTAGGATTCATGTAGTATCTCATTAGAATGCGTTATACATAGGGGCAATTCAAATTGAAAATAGCATATGAAAAAAAAAGGGAGAGTGCAGTACTACAATAGGATACGTTATTCGCAGAGGCATTTTTTGTAGAATTTCCAAACTCATATAATGCACACTAAAGGCATATTGGAAATCCAAAAACAATATTTTGCTTATGGTTGGAATTGGGAAAACACCCTAAGAAATCTTAATTACTAGAACATTATCTTTTTTCTTGCTTCAATTGAGTAGTACATAAGCAAAAACAAAAGATAAACAGAACCAAGCAACAGAAGCCAGTACCCAAAAAAGCACGACTGGCAACCTGTTTTGTTTTGCATGACTCTCCAAAATGCCAATCATCCAATGATTTATACATAAAAAAACAAAACAACAAGGACAAGTCTGAGAAGAATAAAACACAATAAAACTTTATCATCATGAATATAAATAAGAGAAAATAGAAGAAGGCACATAATAGAACCTAATTTCAGAGACGGGTTAGACGAAGGGGTGTTAGAGTTGAGGAGATGCGGTCGTGATCAAAAAGGTTGTGGGTGAAGATGTCGTGAGAGGCATGGATTGTAAACCTAGATTTAGGGGTAGAGAATGCCACTGATTTGATATACTTTCTTATTAAGATTAGATGTGATTCATTTAATTTTGCTACTAGCGCTGTAGGGCCCGCTCCCGATGTGAGCCATGGAAATTTTTTTATTAAAAAAATTTTTGTTAAAATTTATAAATATTTTAATAAAATATAAATGAATATTACCATTATAGACATTATAAAATAAAAAATATTATAAAATTGAAAGATTTTAGGGATAAGCAATAAAAGATTGATTGGTTAAAGTAAAGTTGAAAATTGAGGGAGAGCGATTTTAGGGGAAATATTTGAAAAATATTTAGAACTTTAATGATAGTGCACTACTTGTTGCCACATTTAGGAATTATAAATTGGAGTCATATTTTTAAAAGCAAGTGGATGGCTTGTGGGACTCGCAAGGCATCTGGGTGGTGCACGTAAGAAGAAGGCCTCAGTCATGCTAATAAACTTCAATAAGGTAAGGTATATTTCCAATTACATCAAGGGGGAAGAAGAAGAAGAAGTAAGGCCAAAAAATATTGCCTCAATAATACAATCAAAAGAAGAACCAATATTAACATTTTGGTTGCATCTAGATCTTTTTTTCTTTACATTTCCATAAATTGATATGGGTGCAAATGGCCCGCAAGGTTATGTCCAAATTGCTTTGATGAGCATGCGCCCACTCAAAAAACTTATATCTCAACCTTAATTTAGTAGCCTTAGCTGTCTACCAAGTGGGCCCAACATGGGGTATTAGGTGAATATTTGGCAACATTGTTTCTCTCTCTCTCTCTCTCTCTCTCTCTCTCTCTCTTGTTTAATCTAATGCTATTCATTACTTTCTTAATGTGTAACACCTCTTCGGGTTCCTATATAGGGTGGTCCTCACCATAGCCAAAAGATCATATAGCCATAATGTCCACTTTAGTAAATTGATTTGCCCAGATCAAAAAAGCATGGAATAAACCTTGGTACGTGTATTAGAATGTGATGGCCTATTTAAAGAAGTCAATGGACCGGAAGTTCTAAAAAGTCTTACAAGAGTAAAAAGTTTCCAAGAGTAAAAAGTTTTTTTTTTTCACTGTGACTTTATTTCTACGTTACTTAAAAGCCCCATGATATCATAAGTGTGCGTTCTACTAAAATTATGAAAAAATTGGGTTTTTAGATCTCAATGAGTAGTCATTAATAGTAAAATTTGTTTTCCAAAATTTAATCATGCTATAGAAAAAGAATATTTTTCTCATTGTTTTGAAGTAAAACCCACGACATCATGGGTTTATGGCAAGACCATAAAAAAAAAAAAAAAAGAAGCCTAAAGTCAAGTGACTTTGATGATATTTTTGATGTTTTATGATTGATATGTGGGCCATTAGTCATAAGTCCTAAACATCTATTATCACAAATTTCTACTGTTGATTCACTTGAAGATTACTAGTGATGGTGTGGACTGGGCTTCTCTATAGAATGGGTCAGGTGAGCCTAACCTGAAATCTAATTAGAATCGACCCGACAGTGGATCATTTTCTTCCCAACGTCTGGTCTGGTTTTGCAAACAAAACCCCTACTGCAGGCCAGGTTTCTCTATGGCGATAAGCAGCAATGGAAGGCCGGAGATTGAGCGACAGTGATGTCAGTCCTTTGGCGTCCTTTATAGCTGCTCCAGCGACAGTGGGCGGTAGCCAACTCTCTGCTATATCCAAAAGCAAATCCTTAGTAAGGGAGAGGGAAGTATGTACTATAAAAGCATGCTTCAGGCATGGATGAAAAGAAACTATCCCTAGTTTCTGTCGTCTTTGCTGCGCCTTATTTTATTTTCTATGGATGTGTTTTGCTGGATAAGATAAGTGTTTTATTCTCGGCATTCCTTCTGTAAAGAGAAGTCGTTTAAGAACCCAGATGATTTTTTTTTCTTCTCCTTCTGTAAACAAAACTGACAAAAACAATGTGCATATGGCAGTTAACGTTTAAACATTGCATCCACTTTTTTTCTCTTGTTTTGCATCAGTCTCCAAAATCCCAATCATCCAATGATTTATACATATAAATAAAATTAAAAAACAATGACAAGGCCAGGAAAAATAGATCACAATACAACATTATCATCATGAATATAAATTGATATAAATCAGAGAGAAAATAAGAGAAAAATAGGGGGCACATACCAGAACTTGAAATCAGAGAGACATGGGACGATGCGGTGGAAGAGTTTAGAAGAAGATGCTATTTTGACGATAAATTTATGTGAGTGAAGATGCTGTGAAAGGCTATAATATCATGTGCAGTGTGGAAGGATTATAAACCTAGATATATATTAGGGGTGGAGAATTCAACCGATTTGATTTACTTCCTTATTAAGATTATATGGGATTATTTAATTTTTCTACTAGATTAATCAAGAGGGGCATAACCTATTTAAATTTTATTTGTTTAAAGACCTTAAAAAAAAAGGGAAATCATGAGTAAACAACACATGATTTACACTGAGCAATCTTCCAACTGATCCTTGTTGACTCATAAAAAAAATAAAAAAAATCACAAATGTCACAAGTATTTACTGGTAAAACATTCCAAGCTCGGTCTAAAGTAAAAGGGCAAATAAGCCTTAGAACTATGGAGGGCACCCTATGCTCGAGCAACTCATGCTTCCCAATGGTGAAAATAGCTGAAATTAGCAAGGATGTCTTAAAATATGTTCTGGCTCATTCCCACAAAATGTTGGAATCTTCATATACCATTGGATGCAAATTCAAATTAAAGAGCTCCATTCTAGAGTTTCGGGGACACTGTGTGAAGCTCTTCCTCCTGAAGACCAAATTAGCTGAAATTTATATGGAAGGCCTCAATCATTAAATTTTGGGTTGGTTGGATGTTATTGACCTAAAGTCAACATACCCACTGGGCCATATGAGCACTAAATCAAAGTCTGAACTCGACTTGGGCAACTCATACTTTCCGATGATGAAATCAGCTGAAATTTGCAAGGAAGTCTTAAAATATATTTTGGGCCATTCCCTCAAAGTTTCGCAATTTTTCAGATACCATTGGATACAAGTTCAAATTCAAAGTGCTCCATTCTAGAGTTTCAGGGACACTGCGTGAAACTCCACCTCCTGAAGACCAAATTGGCTGAAATTTCTATGGAAGGCCTCAGTCATGCTCTAGAGTAGTTCTGCAAAATTTCGGGTCGGGTGGATGTTGTTGACCTGAAGTCAACATACCCGCTGGGCTATGGGAGCACTAAATGAAAGTTTGACCTCAGCTCGGGCAACTCATACTTGCCCTTGATGAAATTAGCTGAAATTTACAAGGAAGTCTTAAAATATATTCTGGGTCATTTCCTCAAATTTTTGGAATTTTCAGACACCATTGGATATAAGTTCAAATTTAATGAGTTTCATTCTAGAGTTTCGGGGACATTGTGTGCAACTCCACCTCCTAAAGACTAAATTGGCTGAAATCTCTATGGAAGGTCTTGGTCATACTCTGGAGCAGTTTTGCAAAATTTCAGGTCGGTTGGACATTGTTGACCCAAAGTCAACATACCCATTGGGCCATGGGGCACTGAATCAAAGTCTGACCTCTCTAAGGCCAAATCATTTGAAAATTAAATGGAAACCTCAAAATGGGTTTCTCATCAAACCCCCAAAATTTCATGGTCATTTGATATCATTTAGGCCCCAAACAATTGAAGCATGGGCCCCTTTTTACTAAAAGTCAACAAATTGTGTGACCCACTTTTCGAAGGCAAAACCCGATGAAAATTTTATTTTATGCCTAAAATGATATCATAGTCCATCTCCAAATTTCATGAGGTTTGGACATCATTTGGGCCCAAAACTATATTCATTGGATTACTTTTGTATTACTGCGTTAGTGATAAGTCCTTAAAATGTATTATTTTATGTGTATTTTCAAGAATTTTATGGATTTATTCATTGGAAATCTCTTCATTTTGTTGGAATTCATGTTTTTATGATTTTAAAATTCATTTTAGTGTTTTCTTGCAAAAATCATTAAAAAATCATCACTTTTTCATTAAATCATAGAAATTTCCATTTTTAGAAGTGTTTTTCAATTTCATGATTTTACATGGAATGATAAAATTTCTCATTATCATTACTCAAATAAAGTTAAATCATGATCAATGATGAGGATTGATGTTGTCATTTTATGTGAATTGGGCCCATATTAATGTATTTGTGACTTTTGGTAAAACTTGTTATTTTAATTTAAAAAATTACTTTTGTGTGTAGGAAAGTTAAAAAAAAGGGACCCGCATCAAGATTTGAAGACAAACAAATTATATTAAAATCCAATGAAAGAAAGAAATTAAGAAGTCTTGAAGTCCATGAATTTACAAATTAGAAAGCAATCTTTGCAAGCAATTTTCCAGCCACTATGGATCTCATGGCCAGGGTAGAATCGTGGTCTGCACTCCTCTCAAATTCTAAGTCAAAGAGGATTCTTCAGAAAGAAAAGAAGTGTTGTCAGAGGAGAAAATAAAGAGGAAACAAGATCCACACACGAGTGTGGAACGTTCGTATCAGGCCGATACAAGGGCACTCTCGCTGAAGATGCTCTTGGCTTGAAGTGGCCCACTCAATTCCTGTGACGGAGGCTGTTTGTGTCCTACATGCTAGTTGCTACTGACAAGCTCGATGATGTTCCATAAGAAAATCAAAGACATGAATCCATCCAATCTAGATCTTGCAGCCACCTTAGCAGACTGTTCTTTACATGTTTGGTGGGTCCCACTTCACCCAATTGAAAGCAAATGAAGACTAAGTCAAAGGAATACTGTGAAGATTAATTCTACATTGAACGTTGGCCCAAAGATTGAAGATTTGCATGAGATTAATATTTAGAAAGTTGGTCCCAGTTTCTAAATACACCAAAGAAAAAAAAAATAAAGATCTTCTTTCTTCTTTTAATCTCCAAAACTTACTCAACCCACTTTCCAATTTGAAGAAGATCGCATTACAAGAAGTCCTTCTAAATTCCATGTACCGATGGCCAACAATCCTACCCATTCTAATCTTTCCATTCCCATTCTTTTCAGTATCCAACGTCCCAAACTTCCCATCTTTTGATATATATATATATATATATATATCACAAAGAAGACATCTCTCCCATCTCTCTTTCTCTCTCTTCCTTTTCTTCTCCATATTACACGTTCACAGCACCTTTTCATCTCCTTTTTATCTTTTTTTATTTTCCATACTCCACCATACCACATCAACTCCTACACCCACTTCTTCTCTCCTCTCCATTCCATCTCCTCCTTTCATCTAATCCTCCTTGGTGTGAAGATCGAAGAAAAAAAGCTTGGATTGTGCGCAGAGTCCCTTCTTTTTGATGTCTTGATCTAAGGTAAGGGCAGATTTTCTATTTCTAGTTGTAATTATTTTTAAAGTTTATTGGGTGTATTGGTTCGTTTAATTATAAATACAAAATTAGTAAGATCAAGGTATTCCGCCTTGGATCGGCACCGTGTGTTTGTGTATAGTGACAGCACGCACTTGGTACGGTGTTTTTGTGAATTTTTCTTATTCTGCCAATACAGTTTTTAATCTTCCAAAAATAAGAGAAACTAGTATTCTTTTTATTTTATTTTATTTTATTATTATATCTGAATGTTTTATTTTTGATTTTTTAATTTATTTAATGCATGATTATATATTCCTTTATATTGGTAGTTTGATCTATTTCATTGTCCTGCAGTTTCTAGTCTTAGGATTGTTTTAGTTTAGGATTTTTTAGGTTAGATTTAATTTGTAATTTGTTTCAGATTTCGATTTGTAATTTAATTTTGATTTTCAGAAGTAGTAGTGTGTAATTTTTATAGAATTTATTAGGGTAACTTTAGTTTTTCAAATAGAACAGGTTTTCTGCAAATACCAGCTCCCTGTGGATACGATCCCGGACTCACCGGATAAAACTACATTGAGATCTTGCACTTGGGGTCCACGTTGATCAGTCAGCGGGTTGGCCACAACCCAGGCCCAATCCAACCCAAAACCATGACACACATCAGGAAAGGGTCAAGCAATTTTTACTTTAGAAATTTATTTTTCTTGATGAACACTCCGTGTCGGGGAAGCTAAATAGAGACACAGAGGCATGCGTCAGTAGAAGGTCTGCTTCTCCTGACGCAAGGCTTTTTTCGTCGGGAGAATGTATTCTTCTCCTGACGCATGGTTTTGTGTGTCAAGAGTATTATACCTTCTCCCGACATATGAGATACATTCCGATGCAAAAATTATTTTGTCAACAAAAGTAGGAGTTTTACCGACTCATGTAAGCTTGTGTCAGGAAAAGTGTGACTTTTGCTGGTGCAAACTCACATGCGTCGAGAAAAGCGGGTCTTTTGCCAACGAAAACTCACATGCATTGGGAAATACAAGGTTTTTCCCAACACTTGTGAGTTTGCATTGGGAAAAGTCATCGGTAAAAATTTAATTTGTTGTAATATATATATACATATATATGAGTCACCAGGGGTGTACAAAAAGTCTGTCAATCCATAAAACCAAACCAAACTGATTTGATCCGTGGATTTTTATCTAAACCGATGGTTAGTTATTTGGTCATGGATTGAAAAAATATCTTAATCCTTTAGTAATGGGTCGATAACGGATTTTATCCTTCATCTACGGACTTAAACCGAACCGAACTGTTGGCATAGAATATATTAAAATAGACATATATTATTGGTTGTGAAAGTTTTTTGGTCCCGAACTTATTCTAGATTGTAATTCAATGACTACTACTTTTTTGCAGTGGAAAATAAAAGCAATAAACCACACAAAAAAAGTGATACAATGTTTGACATTGAAACCCAAATGGAAAAAAAAAAACCATGAGTCTAAGGTGGACAAAATCAAACATAAACTTCCGTAGTTAGAAGATATACTTATAACCCTACAGCTAGTCACTTTATATAAGGTGTCATAGTTGTTCTTTCTAGAATCCTCGGCACGCTATCCCTTGGTGCCATGCTATTAGTACTTCGATCATCACCTCAAAAGAATCTTTTCATTGAGACAGCAATCTTCTGCAAAAATGTAGAAGCCACAGATCTACTACAGTGAAGTAGAAGCACCAGCTCTAGAACTTGAAGCCTTTAACCCAATATCTCATAGAAACTCTAGAAAGAAACTTCAGTTTGTGATCTCAACTCAAATTATGGGGAAGTATGCGGATGCCTTAGGGTTAAAAGAAACATCCTCTATATAATCTACAATTCATGCCTTAGGGTTGGGAAAAATATCCTTTTTTATAACCCAGAATTTGTGCATTAGGGTTGAGTCCAATTAGGAACAAAACATGTAATTGTGGCACAAACAAGAAAGGTTTTTGGGCAAGTTGGTGGGTTTCTATACAACACCCGATCGATCAATCAAAGGACGGATCGATCGGATTAAGCTATTTTTTCAAGTCGGATCGATCAAATGTTTTCCCAATTGATAAAATGAAATTCAATACAAATTTTTCAAATTTTTGAGGCTATAACTTTGTTGTTTTATCTTCGATTGACGCAACTTTAGACTTTATGGATATCTATCCGAAACGATCTTTCCAACGGTACATAGCTTGCCCATAGCCAACACGTAGTTTGTGAGCTATGACATTTTTAACCATGTTATAAAAATAACTTCAATTTGTCGCTCTTTCTTCGATTTCATTACTTTAATGCAACCGACGACTCATACCATAGTCTATACTAACAGATTTATAAAATATATTACCAATGGACCAAAGTTTTATCCAACTCATGAATTAGCCAATACAAAAATCTTAACAATCTCTCCCATTGGCAGATCATGGACAAAACTTCATTTACAATCAATTTAGCCAAAAATAAAACAAAAATTACATTGAGTAAATTGAAATGCAAAAAAAAAATTTTCTAACTTTCAAAACTCCCCTTGAATACCTCATTCACCCCTTTTTTTGTCCATAATTGACAAATTTAAAGATGTTAGCATTCAACATATCTTTCAATCACCAGTCACTCCCCCTTAATTGTGACTCCTCCTTAATGATATCATTGTAGCAGCTGGGGTGGGATGATTTGACGTTTTTGAGTTTTGACACCTACACTTATAAATTGAAGAACTTCAACATAGTGTGTACCAATATAAATGGCAAATCTTCCTTCTTAAACCAGATTGCACTTGATTTGATTGTGGGCTCTAAAAACTGTATTCTCTATCATGTGTTATTTGGTAAACCACTTGATTTATTGGAATGGAGACAAATGTGTGAGTGCTTGTGCAGATTTAAGAGTAGACTCATTCTTTGATGCACAATTAACATGATTCTTCTGTGCAATTTGGTGTGCAGTGGATGCTTTTATTATGCATTTGACAAAAACAATTTTACCTAAGAATTTTAATGTTGAAGCACTAATAGTGTACTAAAGACTAATCTTATCATTATGTAAATTCTAAACACTCAAGATATTGTCAAGTACAGTCGAACTGGCATGCATTTGGTTAAAAGTAGCTTTTGTAGCATCTAACTCTATCGAAACCATCTTTAACTTTCCATTTAGATCTTCATTTTCAGCCAGGTTGTTCAACACTTCTGTTCTCAATCACTCATTTTCTTATTTCTCATAAACTAAACTTTTGGCGCAGCCCTGGATCTTGGATGGGTGGTAGAACAATCTCCCGAGGGATTGTTCGAATCCGAAGATTCAATGGCTATCACGATCACAATATAGAACAAAAAAACTCTGGCACTCTGAAATTTTATTGATAAAAACGTACCGAATACAGTGAATATTACTCCTTATATGGGAGTGATCGGTTCTAACTATAGAAGGAGGACTAATTCTACACAAATAAGACTTACTAAAAGGACTAATTCTACACAAATAAGACTTACTAAAATAGGACATAACAAAAATAGAAAGTGTATCAATCGGATGTCTTCCGAGCATGTGATCTGGGCCGGACTTGGGTTCGGCCTGCATCAGCTCTCCCCGGCTTGGAAAAACTCGACTCCGGCGAGTTGAGCGCTTGATATCTCTCATAAAGATCAGGATTGAGGCGCTGGAAGTCAGTAGCTGTAATCCACGTAGCATCAGAGATAGGACGATTGCGCCAGCGGACATAAAACTTCTGATAACCTCCTTGTCGTGTAGAAACAATTTGATCATCAAGGACATCAATAATTTCATCAGGAGGTGGAGAATTAACTGGTAAAGAAATAAGCTGCTCTTCATCGTCTCCATCAGTATCATGGCCACGATAGAGAGTAAGATCCTCGACATTGTCCATCAGTTTGAGGGTGATAAGCAGTAGAGAAATTAAGTTTGGTGTTGGACAGCATCCATAATGTCTTCCAGAAGTAGCTCATAAACTTCGTATCGCGGTCAGAAACAATAGTTTTGGGAAGCCCATGGAGTCGAACAACTTCCTTGAAGAATAATTTGGCCACCTTGTAAGCATCAGCAGTCGCAGTGCAAGGAATGAAGTGTGCCATCTTTGAAAAGCGATCAACAACCACGAAGATGGAATCAACCTTTCTAGCAGTCGTGGGTAAACCGAGCACAAAATCCATGCTGATGTCTTCCCAAGGAGTATGTGGAACAGGCAAAGGCTGATATAACCCAGTATTCTTCTTGTTTCCTTTTGCAATCTGGCATGTTCGGCATCTTTCACAAATATGAATCACATTGGTCTTCATACGAGGCCAATAATATCTGTCACTGACAAGAGCAAGTGTTTTGTCGCGACCCAAATGTCCGCTACATCCACCTGCATGCAACTCTCGCACAACATATTCACGAATAGAAGTGGCTGGAAGACAGAGTTGCGTACCTTTGAATAGAAAACCATCATGAAGACTATAATGAGGATGTTGAATATGATTGCCATTAAGGAGATCCGCATAAATAGAACCAAAATCTTTGTCGGCTGCATAATCTTGTTTGATTTGCTCAAAACCAGGCACATTAATAGACATAGGAGTCAAAAGATGTTTTCTCCGGCTTAATGCATCCGCAATCAGGTTATCCTTTCCAGCTTTATGACGAATGCTAAACTTGAATTCTTGTATATATGCACTCCATTTAGCTCGGTTAGCGCTGATCTTCTGCTGAGAGTGTAAATGTGGCAGAGCATCATTATTAGAGTAAAGCACAAACTCATTTGCAATCAAATAATGCCTCCAGTGACGAAGTGTTTGGACAAGTGCATAGAATTCCAGATCATATGCAGTATACTTTCGCTTGGCATCAGAAAGTTTCTCACTGAAGAATGCAATAGGATGTCCTTCCTGGCTAAGGACTCCGCCAATGCCAACATTTGAGGCATCGCAAGCAATTTCAAATAGCTTGCTAAAATCAGGAACTTGCAGAACGGGCGCTGCAGTAATCTTTTGCTTGATCTTCTCAAAAGCCCTGGTGGCTGCATTGGTCCACTTGAAGTCACCTTTCCGCATGCAATCAGTAATAGGAGCCATAACAGTACTGAAGTTTCTGATAAACCTTTTGTAAAAATTGGCAAGACCATGAAAACTGCGAACTTCAGTAAGGGTAGTAGGAATTGGCCAATCAAGAATAGCGCTTACTTTTGAAGGATCCATCTTAATTCCTTCTGCAGATACTACATATCCCAAGAAAATAACAGAGTCACTCATAAAAGTGCATTTCTTGAGATTGATATAGAAACGCTCCCGGCGGAGAAGTTGGCAGACCTTATCTAAATGCTGAAGGTGATCTTCTTTTGACTTGCTGTAAATAAGAATATCGTCGAAGTAGACGACAATAAATTTTCCAATATAAGGCTGCAATAATTGTGTCATAACCCGCATAAAAGTACTAGGAGCATTGGTTAGACCGAACGGCATCACCATCCATTCAAAGAGACCACCCTTTGTTTTAAAGGCAGTTTTCCATTCGTCTCCTGGTCTTATGCGAATTTGATGATATCCACTCCGCAAGTCAATTTTGGAAAATATACATGCACCAGTCATCATATCTAACATATCGTCCAAACGAGGAATAGGGAAGCGATATTTTACCGTGATTTTGTTGATTGCACGGCTATCTACACACATTCGCCAACTTCCGTCCTTCTTGGGAGTGAGAAGTGCTGGAACTCCACATGGACTGAGACTTTCCTTTATATAGCCCTTCTGAAGCAAATCATCAACTTGCCTTTTCAACTCTGCATGTTCTGCTGGACTCATCCGATAAGCAGGTAAGTTAGGCAAAGAAGCTCCAGGAACCAAATCAATAGCATGCTGAATGTCCCTTAGTGGGGGTAGTTCCTTGGGTAACTCTTCAGGAACTAGGTCGGCAAACTTGTCCAATAATGGCTTCACTTCCTGAGGAATAGCATGAGAATCATCAGCAACTTGTTTAGTGACTAAGGCATACATGACACCTTGCTCTTTGCTTTCAATTTCAAATTTCCGCATGGTTAAAATATGCGATGTAGGAGAAACTGCGGCGGCGGCGGGAGAAGAGGTAGGAGAGGATGGCGGAGTTTGCAATGGACGAAGCACAATACGTCTACCTTTCCAATTGAAAGCATAGGTATTGTGTTCATAATCTGTGATCACTTTAAGCTTCTGTAACCATGGCCGCCCGAAAAGAATATGTGTGACGTTCATTGGTATGACATCACAGAGAAGAGTATCCTCATAGTTGCCAATCTTAAAAGGCACACAGCATTGCTGACGAACAGGAATAGAATAGTTATCAACCCATGCAACTTTATATGGTCTTGGATGCTTTACCGTGGGAAGTTTAAGCTTCTCAACTGCTTCTTGGGAGATAACATTCGTAGCACTTCCACCATCAATAATCATATTACATGCTCTGTCCATACATCTGACACGAGATCGAAAAATAGAAGCATGATTCCAATCTTCATCCTCTTTAGCATCTGCTACTAGCAAACGACGATCTATAAAGAGAAGCGGAATACCATCATTAGCGTCTGCATAATCTACCTGATCAGCTTGATCTTCATAAGGAGGATCCATATGTTAGTTTTTGTGGACTCAATCCATCAGTTGATGTAATAAATTGATTAATTTCTTTATTTATCAATAATATCATGCTTTACTTTCATAAGATGAATGTTATTCTACTACTTCATGCACATGACCAATACGTATGACATAATGGTTCATGAGTTGAACCGGGTCCCATTAGTATATTAGATGTGATATATGTGCATGGATGAGATCCACACGCGGGAGATATATGTCACAAATCTTATACTTAAAATAGCTTCACAACCAGTAATGAGATTGGGCATCTCATTTGATAAGGTTGCAGCACTTTGATCACTATGAGATAGTGTGATTTGTCTCAATCATCAGAATGTAAGATTCTGGATCAATGGTGCTGGTACATTGGATGTATTGAAGGACCATGAGATGCACCTTATGGTATTCCGTCTCAATAATAAGGTATGCTCTCATAATTCCCTTGCAATAGGCTCTCAATCCTGAGACATTGACGAACTCAAGTTTCTATCTATTCATTTGCTTTGAGTCACCAATGAGTGAGGCCGACTATAGGTTAACACCTCGGTGTCTTGGGTATGTGGTAGTAGAACTGTGGGAACGTTGAATGATCAAGATGGAATCTATCTCTATTATCCCCTTGTGCCAATTAATGGATTTGTCATTAGTAAGTGCGCACCCATCTCAATTAAGAGTTAATTGGATGGTACTGATGATTACTGTGATTAATTGGGACTCAAGGATAATAAGATGTGGAACTTAGATTGGAAGAGACGGATTTATTCCAATTGATCCACGGATATTGATAGAGGGGCCTACTTGTGGTAATTGGGAAGTTTAGGGTCTTCATTGTAATTTATTCCTAAGACTGGAGTGCAATTGCATTTATATAGTGGTGTTATTTGCAATTAACTGTGGGCCCGGATTGCACATGAGATGTGGGGTCGCGGTGTTCCAGTTGGAGCCAGCTTTCTAAGGAATCCCTAGTGGTCCCCACGCTAGCCCAAGATATTGGAAAACACTAATCCGACTTGGACTCTAAGAATAAGAGTTTGGAAGGGAGAAAGTTGCTAATTGCTTTGGAAGTAAGACTTCTATTTCAATTAGACAAGGGAGAAATTTGGAAGTCTATATAATATCCTTGGACGTCCAAAAGAGTCTCCCTCACGCCAAAAACCCTTTCGTGCAAGAGTTGCGCGAGTTACTCTCCTCTCCTTTCTTCTAGTTCCTTGGAGTCTCGAGTGGAATTTCTCCTGAAGATTCCACCATTCTTCTTGAGAAAGGAAATCCAATTCGGGTCATAGCGCGGAAGGCAAAGAGGTGTTGAAGAAATCCATTAGAGCACTGCGGATCTCCAAAAGGTATGATCTACTTCTTCCATGTCGTAGATTATTTTGGATGCTTAGTGCTGGCAGAATTTTACTGTACATGGTCACGAGATTGAGGGTAACGCATCCTGGATTGGGTTTTGGTCTTATGGATAGTTGATCCCTGTGTCAAGTGGATCAAAAGTTTTGAAAATCTATCCACGAGACCCCCCCTACTTCCAACAATTGGTATCAGAGACATACCTCATCTCTAATCATGTTAGATCAGTAATCTTGTTCTAATCTTCGTATGAGATGCGAAGAGGATAGAGCAAGGGCTATGATAGGATCAGTGTTTATTGGGTTTGCATGCTTTTATAGTAGATACATGTTTGGAAAGTCACAAAAGGTTTTAATCATGATAGGAGGATGATAAGATGCCATTAAAACATACTGAGATCATTAGAGGTGATTGGGTACAGCAGGAGTCGAATCTGAAAAAGAACCCAAATTTCTGGGTTCATCAGGTCGGTTAGCCAAACGGACCACTATGGCTATAGAGGTCTGTTGGCTAACCGTAGGGACTAGATCGGCTAGCCGAACCTAGGCAGAATCATCTTGTTCTTGGTCTGAGCTGTTGTTGTTTTTTTTTTTTTTTTTTCGGGGGCGCTGCCCCTTGGAACCCCGCGAGCTGACCGGGCAGCTCGACCCCCGCCGGGGGCGCTGCCCCCGGACCCCCGTTGCATAGGGGGTCTTGTATCGTGGTGGCAAAATATTTGGCATCTTGTTTTTCCTATTGTGGTTTGGCAACCTGGTTTTGTGAGATGCTTTGTTGTATGAGATACTAACTTGCAGGTGATAATGTCCTCTCCATATGGCCCACATGTTTTTCTTTCCTTTTAATTATTGGTTTATTTGTGGCTAAGTGTAAAGGGCATCATGGTCTCCTTGGTTTCCCGTGAAAGGGCAAGGCATGGTGAATTTCCCTATAGCCCTTTTATTTCCATGTTTAGACTACCATGTAAGTCTCATTATAGAGACATAGGAATTTATGTATTTTTTTTAAAATTTGTAAATTCTGGAGATGTCCGAAACAAAGAAGGAAAGAGAAGCTGGACTCCTAATCAAAGAGTTTGAAGATTATCAAAAGGTGCTTTGGAGATGCCCAAAGAGTTTGAGGAATCCCAAAGTTTTGGAAAGTCTAGAAGTCCAAGAAGTCTTTTCCGCCTGGGCCATGTGGAGGAGAGGACTAGTCTTTTATTACAGCACTTTCTATTTATGGATGAATGCTTATTTTAGAGTATTTCCATATTTGTTCCAAACATAGCAAATTCCAAAATTGGTCAAATCAAATTAATTTTTGGAAAGAGTTCTAATTAGAGTTGGTAGGCCCATGAGATGGATCTATTGGTAACACTAATTTTAGAAACTGGGCTTTCCTTAAAATAACTTGACTTGGAACCAATCATTGGTCTTATCATGAGATGAATATATACCTATATTTGATGGACCCATACACCTATAAGGAAATCCTCAACTCTAAAATATTAAGTGGGAGCGGGGCTTTTCTATACATATAAAAATCCCCATGGTTTTCCACCATAGGTCCATTGTAAGGAAAGTATTAGCCTTGCGCCATTTTGCGAATGGCCATTCCCCACGGAGGGCTTGTATTTATCTGGATACTGGATATGGATCTCCTATGGATAGTGTTGATGAGACGGGGTGGGAGCCCACTCCCCAAGGAGGAGCTACCCACAACGGTTGTCATGCAATGCTAGTTGGTGGGTCACGCTTAACTAAAATAATGATGTAGTATCCCTAAGGATTTGCCTCATATATTTTAGAAACCGAAGCTAATCGGGAGTCATACATTATTTGGTATGAGATACCTAGATTGTAATGAATGAAGGGGATCATGGATAGTTAGTCTTAATCCAAATCTTGACCAACTTTGATCCGCACCAGTCTAGGAGGTATTTGCACTCCCCAAGGAGGCATACCCCGCAGGATTGGGATTCCGGTGTATTCTGAATTTTGTGGTTATGAGGATTCCCACATAAATTTGGTAGAATACTAAACCCTAATGTCATTTAAATTTATTAATTGAATGTATGGTTATGTGCTACAGTATTACAAGCATGAATTCGAATACTTTCAATCCACTTGCGACCATCCTCAACCAGAATAAGTTGGTGGGATCCAACTATGTAGACTGGAAACGGAATCTGGATATTGTCCTGACAGCTTCAGGATACAAATATGTCCTTACCAAAAACCCCCTTGAAGAGCCTGCCCCAGATGCATCAGAAGCAGAAAAGGACCTTTACACCAAATGGGCCAAAGACGATGAGATGGCCCGATGTTACATTCTGGCATCCATGTCTAGTGTGCTGCAACATCAACATCAATCTTATAAGACTGCATATGATATGATATCGAATTTAAAGGAGATGTTTGCAGAACAAGGCAGACCTGCTAGGCAGGCAGCCATGAGGGTGCTCATTAGCACCAAGATGGCTGAAGGTACATCAGTACAGGAACACATGTTGAAGATGATGGACTCATTAAATGAGTTAGATGTACTGGGAGCTGCGATTGATGCAGAATCGCAGATTGACATAATCCTTGAGTCACTACCAGAGTCATTCAACAATTTTAAGGTCAATTATAATATGAATAAAATGAATCTGACTTTGGCTGAGCTATCTAGTCAACTGGTAGCAACTGAAGGGATTATGAAGAAAAAACCAACTGCCTTAATGACAGAAAAGTCAGATGCCAAGTCCAAGCCAAAAGGCAAAGGGCGGAAAAGCAAAAAGAAATCAATTCCAAAAGGTCCTAAGGTGGAGAATGGTCCAACTGGTGGCGTGGCTAAAGCTAAGGGTTCAGGGACAAAAGGAAAGTGTTTCCATTGTGGTAAGACAGGACATTGGAAGAGGAATTGTCCAGAATATCTGTCTAAGAAAAAGACCCCAAGTATGATTGAGTCACTTATATCTGAAGTTAGTTTTGCAACTGGTACTTCAGAATCCTGGTGTGTGGATTCCGGGGCAACTAATCACATATGTAATACGTTGCAGGGGTTCAGGGAAACCAGGAGGCTAAGTGATGGAGAAATCATTGTCAACCTAGGATCTGACGCTAAGGCAGAGGCTGTTTCAGTGGGAGTCATTACTTTATGTTTTTCAAATAATAAATTGGTTTTGTCAGAAACATTATATGTACCGTCTTTAAGGCGGAATTTAATTTCAGTTTCTAGTTTGGTGAATAAAGGTTATTCTATTACTTTTGGTACTGAAGTTGTCATAAAGAGGAATGGTACTTTCATATGTTCTGGCAAGGTAACCAATGGACTTTATTTGTTAACTCCCACGATGTATGAGATACATGATACTGAAACAATTAGTAGATCATCATTAAAGAGAAAGTCACCTTCATCTAATCCAACAAAACTTTGGCACCTGAGGCTAGGTCATATAAACCTTAACAGGATTGAGAGGCTAGTGAAAGATGGTATCTTACCTTCATTGGTGGTAGAACCAATGCCTATCTGTGAGTCCTGTTTGGAAGGTAAAATGACCAAAAGACCCTTTTCAGCTAAGGGTAATAGGGCCAAAGATTTATTGGAATTAGTGCATACTGATGTCTGCGGACCCATTAATGTCAGGGCCAGAGGAGGATATGAGTACTTCATCACTTTCACAGATGATTACTCAAGATATGGTTACATATACCTTATGCACCGCAAGTCCGAAGCTTTTGAAAAGTTCAAAGAATTTCGAGCGGAAGCGGAAAAGCAATTAGGTAAGAGTATCAAGACTCTTCGATCAGATCGAGGAGGGGAATATCTCTCTGCTGATTTTATGGGTTACTTATCAGAAAATGGGATTCTATCCCAATTGTCTGCTCCTGGTATGCCTCAACAGAATGGAGTAGCAGAAAGAAGGAACCGGACTCTTTTAGATATGATTAGGTCTATGCTGAGTTTCTCAAGATTACCTATATCCTTTTGGGGATATGCTTTGGATACTGCAATGTACCTACTAAACCTCGTACCATCTAAGTCTATACCTAAGACTCCCCGGGAATTGTGGTCTGGGCGAAAGCCTAGTCTACAACATTTACACATTTGGGGTTGTCCAGCACACGTGCTCAAGGTTAAGACGGATAAGTTGGAAGCGAAGTCGGAAGTATGCACATTTGTAGGATATCCTAAAGGAACTAAAGGTTGGTTATTCTATAATCCCAGAGAGCAGAAAGTGTTGGTTAGCACCAATGCGGTTTTTCTGGAGGAAGATTATATGATGGACCGGAAATTTTTAGAAAAGGTGATCTTGGAAGAGATTCAGGAGCAATCAATTCCAAATCCAAGTATGACCGGACTTGAGGAAGAACCGCCCTTACCAGACCCAGTAATTACACCAGTACCTCGTCGTAGTGGGAGGATTGTCAGACCCCCTGACAGGTTCTCATTCTTGGGAGAGTCTTATGAAGCA
The DNA here is from genome assembly GCA_037013555.1 of Sextonia rubra. Lineage (NCBI taxonomy): Eukaryota > Viridiplantae > Streptophyta > Magnoliopsida > Laurales > Lauraceae > Sextonia > Sextonia rubra. The sequence continues at coordinate 2,206,219 of JASUAD010000007.1, forward strand.
ATCCCAAAAGAGCTGGAACAAGATCCCTCTAACTATGATGAAGCAATCAATGACTTAGACTCGGGACGCTGGCAAGATGCTATGAAAGCTGAGATGGAGTCTATGTACTCAAATCAGGTCTGGACACTTGTGGACTTGCCTGCCAATATTAAACCTATTGGGTGCAAGTGGGTCTACAAGAGAAAAAGAGGACCAGATGGAAGAGTGGAGACCTATAAGGTTAGGCTTGTTGCGAAAGGATATACTCAGAAAGAGGGGATCGATTATGAGGAAACCTTCTCGCCAGTAGCCATGCTCAAATCCATCCGGATACTCTTATCCATTGCGGCTCATCTCGATTACGAGATTTGGCAAATGGATGTCAAGACGGCTTTTCTCAACGGCCATCTTGAGGAAGACATCTATATGGTGCAGCCAGACGGTTTTGTAGCTAAAAACCAGGAACAAAAAGTTTGCAAGCTGCAGAAGTCTATTTATGGACTGAAGCAGGCATCCCGAAGCTGGAATATCCGTTTTGACCAAGCAATCAAGTCATTTGGTTTTTGTCAAAATCCGGATGAGTCATGTGTGTACATGAAAAGTGAAGGTGACAGGGTAGTTTTTCTTGTTTTATATGTTGATGACATCCTTCTCCTCGGGAAAGACATAGGAATGTTGTCAACGGTAAAAGTTTGGTTAGCCAAGACTTTTGATATGAAGGACTTGGGAGAAGCTAGCTACATCCTAGGGATCAAACTCTATCGTGACCGGAAAAATAGGATGATTGGCTTGTCTCAAGCTGCATACATAGATAAGGTGCTAGTACGGTTTGCAATGCAAGACTCCAAGAAGGGTATCACACCTTTCAGGCATGGAGTGCACCTTTCCAAGGATCAGTGTCCTAAGACACCCGAGGAAAAGGAGCAGATGAGGTCGATACCATACGCTTCGGCTGTTGGTAGCCTCATGTATGCTATGTTATGTACTAGACCAGATATCTGTTATGTAGTGGGCCTAGTCAGCAGATATCAATCTAATCCAGGACCTGAACATTGGACTGCTGTAAAATGTATTCTCAAATACTTGAGAAGGACTAGAGATTACATGTTGATTTATAGCAGTGATGAGTTGATTCCAGTCGGATACACAGATTCTGACTTTATGTCAGATAAGGATTCTAGGAAATCCACCTCTGGTTATGTATTTATGCTTGGAGGCGGAGCTATCAGCTGGAGGAGTATAAAACAAGAATGTACCGCTGATTCAACCTCGGAAGCTGAATATGTAGCCGCTTGTGAAGCAGCTAAGGAAGCAGTATGGCTTAAAAGATTCCTTTTGGAACTTGGGGTGGTACCTTTGGCACGACAGCCACTCACAGTTTACTGTGACAGCAGCGGGGCAGTCGCTCAGTCAAAGGAACCCAGAAGCCATAAAAGCCAAAAGCATGTACAGAGGAAGTATCACTTAGTCAGAGAGATTGTGCAGAGAGGTGATATTGCTATTACCAAGATAGCCTCTGCAGACAATTTAGCAGATCCCTTTACTAAGCCTTTGACTACCAAAGTCTTTGAGCAACATGTGGAAGGGATGGGCATGAGATGCAACCCTGACTGGCATTGAGCCCAAGTGGGAGATTGTTAGTTTTTGTGGACTCAATCCATCAGTTGATGTAATAAATTGATTAATTTCTTTATTTATCAATAATATCATGCTTTACTTTCATAAGATGAATGTTATTCTACTACTTCATGCACATGACCAATACGTATGACATAATGGTTCATGAGTTGAACCGGGTCCCATTAGTATATTAGATGTGATATATGTGCATGGATGAGATCCACACGCGGGAGATATATGTCACAAATCTTATACTTAAAATAGCTTCACAACCAGTAATGAGATTGGGCATCTCATTTGATAAGGTTGCAGCACTTTGATCACTATGAGATAGTGTGATTTGTCTCAATCATCAGAATGTAAGATTCTGGATCAATGGTGCTGGTACATTGGATGTATTGAAGGACCATGAGATGCACCTTATGGTATTCCGTCTCAATAATAAGGTATGCTCTCATAATTCCCTTGCAATAGGCTCTCAATCCTGAGACATTGACGAACTCAAGTTTCTATCTATTCATTTGCTTTGAGTCACCAATGAGTGAGGCCGACTATAGGTTAACACCTCGGTGTCTTGGGTATGTGGTAGTAGAACTGTGGGAACGTTGAATGATCAAGATGGAATCTATCTCTATTATCCCCTTGTGCCAATTAATGGATTTGTCATTAGTAAGTGCGCACCCATCTCAATTAAGAGTTAATTGGATGGTACTGATGATTACTGTGATTAATTGGGGCTCAAGGATAATAAGATGTGGAACTTAGATTGGAAGAGACGGATTTATTCCAATTGATCCACGGATATTGATAGAGGGGCCTACTTGTGGTAATTGGGAAGTTTAGGGTCTTCATTGTAATTTATTCCTAAGACTGGAGTGCAATTGCATTTATATAGTGGTGTTATTTGCAATTAACTGTGGGCCCGGATTGCACATGAGATGTGGGGTCGCGGTGTTCCAGTTGGAGCCAGCTTTCTAAGGAATCCCTAGTGGTCCCCACGCTAGCCCAAGATATTGGAAAACACTAATCCGACTTGGACTCTAAGAATAAGAGTTTGGAAGGGAGAAAGTTGCTAATTGCTTTGGAAGTAAGACTTCTATTTCAATTAGACAAGGGAGAAATTTGGAAGTCTATATAATATCCTTGGACGTCCAAAAGAGTCTCCCTCACGCCAAAAACCCTTTCGTGCAAGAGTTGCGCGAGTTACTCTCCTCTCCTTTCTTCTAGTTCCTTGGAGTCTCGAGTGGAATTTCTCCTGAAGATTCCACCATTCTTCTTGAGAAAGGAAATCCAATTCGGGTCATAGCGCGGAAGGCAAAGAGGTGTTGAAGAAATCCATTAGAGCACTGCGGATCTCCAAAAGGTATGATCTACTTCTTCCATGTCGTAGATTATTTTGGATGCTTAGTGCTGGCAGAATTTTACTGTACATGGTCACGAGATTGAGGGTAACGCATCCTGGATTGGGTTTTGGTCTTATGGATAGTTGATCCCTGTGTCAAGTGGATCAAAAGTTTTGAAAATCTATCCACGAGACCCCCCTACTTCCAACACCATATCAGCGTGCCCTGATTCAACATGCTCATCATGCTGCATATCAATATCAGGCTCATTGGAAGTATATAAATTACGATGAGGGCATTCATTGGCATAATGTCCTCGTTGCTTGCAGGCATGACAAACAATATCCCTCTTGTCTGTTCTTGCATAAGCACGATTATCAGGTTGGTTCTGTGGACCCCTCTGATTCTGTTGGGGATTCATTTGTCTTTGTTGCATCCCTGGCCGAGAATTCTGAGGAGGCTGCTGAACTTGACGCTGTGGAGGAGGCCTATAAGCTGTTGCTTGATTGCGATTATAAGTAGGATCACGACCTCTTTTTATGGAAGACTCCCCGGCTTGGAAAAGATTACGCTTCCGCAATTGAATTTCATGTTGGGCTTTGCGGGCTTTATTGAATATTTCATCCACTGTGGCATAATCAAACATTGCCACCTCTCGTCTGATATCGGCACGCAGATTATCCCTGTACCTAGTGATAGTCAGACGATCATCAGTCCTCAAGTTACAGCGAACAATGTATTCGCGAAACTTGTTGGTATATTCTTCCACAGTCATATTGCCTTGCTGGAGACTCAGATATTCTTGGTGAAGTGTATCCATATAATCAGAAGGAAGGAAATTGCCCTTGAGCCTCTCTTTCATAATATTCCACCGGAGAATCGGCTGGCCTACTGCGAGCTCATTGTTTTCAACACCATACCACCAAATACGCGCAAGACCCTTCAGTTTGACTTTGGTAAAGGCTATCCGCTGTGCATCATTCATACCAAACCAAGCAAAATAGTCTTCCAAAGAATTAAGCCAATCAACAAAACTTTCGGACTCGCATCACCACTAAAGTCAGCAATGTCAATTTTGACTTTCCTAGTGATGTCATCAGGTGGGGGTGTAACATGGTGAACTTGGTGATCTCGTTCAGCCAGAAGGCGCTCCATAAAATCACGAATGGATTCATGATTTTCGGGTCTTTCTGGTTGGACAGTCGTGTAAACCATAGAGATATTGGAGGATCCTTCTTGACTAACAAATTGCTTTGTTTGTAGCTCAGCAATGGCAGTTTCTGCAATTTTGAGACGTCCCGTGACATCTTCTAATTCTTGACTCAGTTTAAGGATGGTTTCATCCCTCTGGCGGTCCGTCATCCAATGCTGAAGATCATCACCTCTTCTAGGCATGATTACTTTTTTTTTTTTTTGGGTATGTAGGCAGGTTGCTTGCAGGTCGGTGGGCCGGACCAACTTGGTCCACTCGGGAGCCCAGCACCTCACGTGAAGGCCAGGGCGGTTCGAGAGGGTTTTGTCTCGGTCGATGTGCAGAGAAGGAAATAAAAGAAAGGAGGAGACTTATCTGCGATCAGCTGCGATGGAGGCTGTGGACGCGCTGGAGATCGCGGGAGATCGTGGACGCGCTGGAGATCGCTGATCTGTGCCGCTGCTTCTGTCGGTGTCGGCTCCGGTCGACGGTGGAAGACAGTGCACTTGGAGGCTGCGAAGGCGGTGCGATGCTGGAGGCGACCGTCAACAGTGCTCGGGGCTGCTGCGCTGGAGGCGGAAGCGATCTCTGTGCGTGTGGCCGCGGCAGAGGACGGCGACGACGCAACGGCCGGAGGCGGACGCCGCGGACAGTGAAGACGAAACCGACGACGATGGAGACCACCGGCGACAGGTACGCTGCTTTCCCCTTTCTTCTCTTCTTGCTGCAGTGTCTGTTCTCTCTCTTTGTCTTTTTTTTTTTTTTCACTCTGGGTTGGGGAGAGGGATGAGATGGCCGAAACAGTGGGATTTTGCAGGGCTGGGGGTTCTCGGTGGCGGATCAGGGTTACGAGCAGGGGGTTACATGCTGGGGTTTGAAGAAAAAGTTGGCCAGTGGGTTCTGGGGTTTCGGTAGGGGAACAGGATGAGAGTGGAACAGGGTGAGGGTTACTGTTGGGATGGGGAGTTAGGGTTTCGGCAGTATGGGATTGGGGTAAGAGGAATTGGGCGAGCGACTGTAGGGCTTCGGTGGTGGCGATGGTAGATCGGAATGGAACCTGCCGTGGTCTGGGCTGAGCGGGAATGGGTGTAAGGTGTGAACAGAGGCCTCGGGTAGTCAGGGAGGTGAGGATTTGTGGGCGCCTGGTGGTGGTGGAGGGGATGACCGGTGAGCAGAGTGGATTGAGCGCGGAAACAGAGGTTGCGGGCGACCGGATCTGGGCTCTGATACCAATCTGGCGCAGCCCTGGATCTTGGATGGGTGGTAGAACAATCTCCCGAGGGATTGTTCGAATCCGAAGATTCAATGGCTATCACGATCACAATATAGAACAAAAAAACTCTGGCACTCTGAAATTTTATTGATAAAAACGTACCGAATACAGTGAATATTACTCCTTATATAGGAGTGATCGGTTCTAACTATAGAAGGAGGACTAATTCTACACAAATAAGACTTACTAAAAGGACTAATTCTACACAAATAAGACTTACTAAAATAGGACATAACAAAAATAGAAAGTGTATCAATCGGATGTCTTCCGAGCATGTGATCTGGGCCGGACTTGGGTTCGGCCTGCATCAACTTTCAATTAGAGAACCTTTTTGACCTTTAACAAGAACAATATGTACATGTGCCTCTTTTAAGTTTTTCTTGAGCGATAGAATTTTAGCATCAAATTCATCGACCTTTGTCACAAGTTTTACAACATGCTTGCTCAGTGTTTTACTTTGTAAAAAAAAAATAGAAAAAGTTTACGCAACCGGCAAACTTTGATTTTACTCTCACTAGTTCTGAGAAGTTTGAATTTAGCACTTAACTAGTGCCTCCCTCTGGATGTATAAGGCCTATGGGCAAAGAGAATTTCTTATCCTAGCATAATTTATAATTACGTTTCTATTATAAAGTTTAAGTCAAACTCTTTTTTCTTAAGTTATCGACGTAAGTGGGTATCCCTCGGGTCTTGGAGCCTGCAGGACTATTTCCCTGGGTGACGCCCACTAAATCCGCATAAATGCGCATTGGGAGGATTTTGAATACAAAGAGAAAACCCGGGCCTTATGTTACTCCACAAAGGGTCCTCTCCTTAGCCATGAAAAATATATGTGTGTAAAATCATATAGACCATATTGATAGCACATGTGGATGCTAATCCAACTCACCAGCATTGTGGGCTTTATTATGGATGGATCTTTTCCTAGATATGATGACATATATATTTAGATCGATCTAAACAATCTACACTGGTCCATTACGTTTTTGGCTATATTGGCAAGTTCATTGATTTGTTTAGCAATAGAATTGACCAAATCAATCTATTATTCTTAGCCGTCATTCATTTTTTTCCCTTTTATTGTCAAATAGCTAGTCCAGCTAGGGTACATTTCTTTCAAGTTCACTTCAATCGAACAATATAAATCCTCCATCAAAACTATGAAAAATATCTAAGAGGTTCACAACGAAAGCAAAGTGGCTTAGCTGGCCCAAACCCGAACCTTCTTGGAACCTGATTCATGTCAAATTCTGTGAAGCTATGCCCACCTCTAACAAATAGTTTGTCCACTGTGTCACCCATTTAAGCTGATCCGTTGGGCCCAGCCGAACCTGGCTTGCTGAGAGTTTTTGTTCATGTTTACAAGACTGAGGATTGGGCAGGGCCCAATTTTAAAAGCCCGTGAAATTGAGGCCTGGCCCGGTGTCCATCCCTTGTCCTTTATCTAAATGATTGTGTGCAGATGTGTAAACATATGAAGTTAATTTCAAAAAATTTACCAAATAAATATATTTTTCATCTACATATATGTAACCAATTACAAGGTCCATTTGTGGAATGGAGTACAATGTAAATATTCAAATTCCATGCAAACAACAACGTCCACTCTGTCAATGAATTTCTATCTATTCCCGTTCCATGCAAACAAACAGGGCTCATCTTATGAATGCATTCCCATCTATTCCAATTCCATGTAAACAAACGGGGCTTGTTCTGTCAACATGTTCCTATTTATTCCAGTTCCATGCGAACAGGCAGGCCCATCTGAATCATTACTTTCTTTTTACAAAACAGACTCATTTAGATCAAATGTATTCCAATTTCATGGAAACAAACTGCCCATTTGAACCAATTACTTTATATGGATTTCAAATTCATATGAACAAACAGACACATCCACTAGCAAACTCCGATGTAATCCAATTCCTTGCAAACAAATCGTCCTGATTCCATGCAAATAAACAGGCCCATTCAATAATAAATTCCTATGCTTTTCAACTTCATGCAAACAAGCAAACTAATCAGATCGACAATGAATTCTAATGCAAACAAATAGGCACATTTAAATGCATGGCTCGGGCGCATTCGAATGCATAGATAAAAAAGGGAAAAAGAATTTACTTTCCTCATAATATAGCATCCCCTTGTGTAACACTCCGATCCCCTTTGAGCCGGATTAGTGGCTCATTAGTGTGTTTTGTTTTGATTATTCCTTTCGGATTTGGTTTTGGGCCTTGAATAGGTAGTTGAGTGACCTTTGACCTGAAATAGGTAGTTCTAAGCCCTTTTTCGTAATTTTGCTTTTGCTTTGCTTGCATCATATTTGCATCATCTTGGTGTCAGCACGTGTATTTTATTGAGCTCGTCAATTGCTGTAACTGTGTCAGAACCATTTGGAGTCAATTGGGGAAGATGGACCTTCGTGTGACTTAAACTGTAATTAGTATAAACTCTCCGGACCTTGACTTAAACTTCCAAACCTATAAAGATGAGTCATGCTCCAGATGTCTCTTTCTCTTGCTCCTTCACTTCAACGTTGCATGCAAGGAAATTCTGGAGTTCCACGTTCTTCTCCCCTTCCCTTCATTCTCTTCTTCGATCTTGTAGTGTTGAGCTTGCACTTTGGTGATTGGGTTCTTCCTCTTTCTTCTCTCTTCTCTCATCTCTGTCTATTGCTTGAGGTAAGTGGGTTCTTTGTGTTTCTTCTCCCAATTGCACCTCTCATTCTCTGATTGCTCTGTCTTCATCTCATGCATGGTGTATCTCTTTGCTTTGCTTTGATTCTAGTGGATTTGGAGCTTGTTTCAGAGGATTTGTCAGATTTGAGGCAAGTATAAGTACAGGCTTTGATAACACATATGGGTGTTTTGGTTGATGGCTTTGATTTCTTCTTATTCTTTGTCTAGCATGGTTTACAGCCACATTTTGTGAATTTGGAATCTCTGTAACTCATTTTGTTCAGCTTCTGTATCGAATTTCAGTTTCTGTAACTATCCCGAATTCGTTTCTGTGTTGTATGGCTAAGCCGTAAGTTTCTACGGCTCACTATCCAGAGACTTGAAATTTCGAGTTTGTTCTACGGCTAGGCTACGGCTAAGCCGTAATTTGTTCTACGGCTGAGCCGTACGCTAGCCGTGACCCAACCGTATTCCAGCCGTGAATTAAATCTCTGATCAGTCGAAACTTTCCAGAGACAGTGTTCCTACGGTGTGGCTACGGCTAAGCCGTGGAATGCTACGGCTAAGCCGTGAATTGGTCTACGGCTCAGCCGTATACTGGCTGTAGCCCAACCGAAAAAGGTGTCAGATCAGAGGTGGAAGAAGACCAGTTTAGCTGTGTTTTTAATGGAACCAAGGTGAAGCCGTAGTGCATATTACGACGAGCGCGTAAGATGTCTTCGGCTCAACCATAGGTCCCTCATGGCTAAACCGTTAGGCATGGCATTTCTGAATTTAACTTAGGATAATGGTGAGACTTGTAGGGCTCAAATACAGGTTAACCACCCATGTAAACCGGCCAATGGATTCCTTGGAGCGCATGAATAGTCTGTTAGGCTGTGACTTATTCATGTGAGCGTTGATCACTGTTAAGCACCTCCCCATGGGTGTTGGTTTAAGGGACGTCGGTGCACGCAAAGATTACATTGCAACACTTTGATGGCAACGGTGCATTGACTAACTTAAAACTACATCAACATGCACGGTTAGTGACAGTGAACAATTAGATTAGGGTTGGCTTGTAATGAACCTTGATTCCGTATTAATCTGAGATGCATTGCATATTGTTTATGGTTTTGCCCTCTGTTCTGTTAATCTATGTTTATGCATTCCGCAGTCATTTTGCTTTCGTCCTGTATGTCTGTTTATTCTTCGATCTACACTATGCTCTGATTTATGCTATGCTTGACTTAATCTATGCTCTGTCTTTGGCTTTGTATACCTCTGTTTGGTTTGGGTATTCCCGGGTGGCTCTGCCCAGAGGTTAATACGTGAGGATAAGATCCGGTCTTTGTCATCGGTGAGTCCAAAGCGGATAATCTCCCTTTCTATGGATTCGATTTGATTGGTGTTAGTCTGGCTCTACTCAGCCTCAGCCCTAGGATGCCCGACGGGGTTACCTCTGGCTTAGATCTCTGTATCTCTGTATAACTGCAGTGTTGCTTTGTCTTGGGACCCCGGAACCCAGGAAACCGAGACCCGCTTGTACCTTTGGCCTGGACAGCGGTGTTCTGCTCTGCTCTGCTCTGCTCTCTATTGGAGAGAACATGGTTAACGTAGTAGCCAACTAGTTCAGTACTCTATGTTTTGATTCACATATCATGTTTTACTTCTATGCACGAGTGGCTTAGTACCCTAATATGGAACTCTGTATTTAATCTTCTGTTATTATTATATTCACTTTGATACTGTGCGTGTTTCACCCCTGTTACTTGTATTTGCTGGATCGTTGTATTCATTTGTGTTGTCTGTGGTGTTGCAGGCACAGATACCTTGCCGAGCTCCCTGGCGGTCGAGGAGGCTGCAGGGGCAAGTGTAGAGGCACCCTCAGGTTTGGCAGAGTGGGCCTGATCATCTCTGCCGAGTGCGTTCATGCATACTTCCAGTGGCTTTTGTTTTGGGATTTTGAGTTTTGGTTTCAGGGGATTTGTATTTGGACTTTGGACTTTGGACTTGTATTCTGTGTATTTTGTATATATTGTTTTGGTGTGTATTCGGTTTTATATCAGTGTATTTGTCCTTGTCTTTTCCGTTTCGTATTTGCTTTGGCTTCCGCTATTTTTCTTTGTTGCTTGCTATGATATGTACAGCTTCCGCGTACGCTTAGTTCGTACGTGTTAGATCCCTTGTGTGCGTGCATCTGGACTGGGTTTGGGTGCACGTGCACGGGAGTACGTGTGTCACAGGTTTAGCTTGTCGCTAACCCCCGAATTCTGGGCTCGGGTCGTGACATACGTATTGTATGGTATCAAAGCATGCTAGTTATAAGCATGTAGGCATCTAAGATCGTGGTGAGATAACGCTATCAACTATTTGACTCGAAGTCTCATAGGTTGATTTGGGATTGGACTAACTCAGGGCATTTTATATTTGTGTGTTGTGTTTCTTTTCCTTTTGCAGGATGGCATCAGGATCAGGATCTCGGGATGAGAATCAACAGGGCCATAACGGTGATAGTGGGTCAGTACCTCCACACATCAGTAGTGAGGAACGGATGATGATGATGATGCAGTCTATGCAATCATTACAGGCTCAGATGGCATCCATGGTAGATAGACAGAGTCAGGCTGCTGCTGCAGTAGCATCACCTCGTATAGATCAGCAAGTGATTTTCCAGCCCAAGGAATCAGACCCAAATGCTCTTTTTGACAAGTTCCGTAAGCGAGGGGCGACTGAGTTCCATGGGATAGAGGATGCATTGCAGGCTGAGCAATGGTTGGAGCAGACTGAAGAGTTGTTTGATACGATTGTGTGCAGCAACAAGCAGAAGGTAGTTCTCACAGCCTCTATGCTTCGGAGTGTAGCTAAGACATGGTGGAGGAGTGTTAAGAACTCATTCCAGACTATGCCCAGTGCCACAGTTTGGGAGACCTTCAAGCAGCAATTCCGTCGTAAGTTCATGCCTCTCCACATTCAGCGGGCCAAGGAAGTGGAATTCTTCAACCTTCAGCAGAGACAGATGCCAGTTGCAGACTATGTACACAAGTTTACAGAGTTGTCCCACTTCGCAGAGGATATGGTGAACACGGAGCATAAGAAGGTGACTCGCTTCGTAAACGGCCTGAATCCGAGACATAAACGCCACGTGGTTGCTTGTATGTGGCCGGCTACATTGGACGACGCTATTGACAGGGCTTATGATGCAGAGGCCATCTTTGAGGAGGAGCGAACAGAGGCTAAGAGGGCAGCAGGTTCCAGTGGCAGAAGTCAGTTCCAGAAGAGGTTCAAGGGTAAGCAGGGCAGTTCGAGCAGTTCCCAGGTAGTTTGTGGTCACTGTGGGAAGGATCACCCCACTGACCGATGCTGGAGGAAGAGTGGGGCTTGTTTTGGTTGTGGCTCTACGGACCACAGGCGGGCCCAATGCCCGAGGTTTCAGTCCTCTCCACAGACGAGACATGCAGGGTCTACAGCGCAGGGCAAATCCCAGCCCGCTCGCCCAGGCCAGAAGCAGAACCGTCAGACAGCCCGAGCCTATGCTGCTATGCATGAGGGCGCGGAGGAGGCCACGGTAGTGGAAGGTAAAATTTTAATTTATGATGCTGAAGCTTTAGCCTTATTTGACTCCGGGTCTACGCGTTCATACGTAGCACCCCATTTTGCTGTGCAGCTTCGACAGCGACCCACACCACTCCCGTACTTGTTGTTAGTATCCACTCCGGTTGGTAAGCGGGTGGAGTGCAGTGTTTTCTACCCTCAGTGTGATGTGCGGATAGCTGGTCATCAGCTCCCAGTAGACCTCGTGTTGCTCACGACACTGGATTTTGATGTGATTCTTGGTATGGACTGGCTTGCGAGATATCATGCGTGTATCAATTGCTACAGCAAGGCTATCTATTTTGATTTGGGCAGCGGATTCCGATTTGAGGGCAGCCAGACGAAGTGCCCAAGGCGTGTGATATCTGCTTGCAAAGCGGACAGGATGCTTCGTAGGGGATGTGAGGGATTTCTTGCGTTCATTTCAGAGAAGAAAGATCAGCGACAGCTCAGTGAGATCCCAGTAGTTAGCGAGTTTCCGGATGTCTTTCCGGAGGATGTGCCAGAGTTGCCACCAGTTCGGGAGGTAGAATTTGCTATTGACTTGATGCCAGGTACAGCACCCATCAGTAGAGCTCCATATCGTATGGCACCTGCAGAGTTGTTGGAATTGAAGAAACAGTTGCAGGATCTATTGGATAAAGGGTTCATACGCCCAAGTGTTTCACCTTGGGGAGCACCTGTATTGTTTGTTAAGAAGAAGGATGGCAGTTTCCGGATGTGCATTGACTACAGGCAGTTGAACAAAGTGACTATCAAGAACAAATATCCATTGCCTAGGATCGATGAGTTGTTCGATCAGCTTCAGGGTGCAGCCTACTTCTCGAAAATTGACTTGAGGTCAGGGTATCACCAGCTCAGGGTGAAGGAGGAGGATGTTCCTAAGACAGCTTTCAGGACTCGGTATGGACACTACGAGTTCCTGGTCATGCCATTTGGTTTGACGAACGCACCCGCAGCTTTCATGGCGTTGATGAATAGGGTGTTTACTTCCTTCTTGGACCAGTTCATTGTGGTTTTCATAGATGACATATTGGTCTATTCGAAGACAGCTGAGGAACATACAGACCATCTGAGGAAAGCATTGCAGCTACTTAGAGATCACAAGTTGTATGCAAAGTTGTCTAAGTGTGATTTCTGGTTAGAGCAAGTTGCATTTCTGGGTCATAAGATTTCTCGAGAGGGATTGATGGTGGATCCGGCTAAGATTGAGGCAGTAGTCCATTGGCCCCGTCCTAGATCAGTGACAGAGATTCGGAGTTTTCTGGGATTGGCGGGATATTACCGTAGGTTTGTGCAGGATTTCTCGAAGATTTCAGCCCCGCTGACTCAGTTGACTAGGAAGAAGGTCCCGTATGAGTGGACAGAGAAGTGTGAGCGTAGTTTCCAAATGTTGAAAGAAAAGCTCACTACGGCGCCAGTGTTGACTCTCCCGGATGGTAGTGAGGGATTCGTGATTTATTCCGATGCTTCTCGAGTTGGACTAGGCTGTGTACTGATGCAGAATCAGAAAGTGATTGCCTATGGATCCAGACAGCTGAAAGAGCATGAGAAGAACTATGCCACACATGATCTGGAGTTAGCAGCCATTGTATTTGCACTGAAGTTGTGGCGACATTACCTGTACGGTGTGAAGTTCGAGGTCCATTCCGATCATCACAGTCTACAGTACTTGTTTGATCAGCATGACCTGAATATGAGGCAGCGAAGGTGGTTGGAGTTCATCAAGGACTATGACTTTCCGATCAAGTACCACCCAGGCAAGGGGAATGTAGTTGCAGATGCACTTAGCAGGAGGACAGACAGTCTTCAGGTGTTGGCAGGATTTTATATGCTTGTGCATGATCAGCCCGTAGAGATTCGGATGGTAGGCGAATTGGTGACATTATCTACTACCGTCGTGTTTCAGCCTGAGGTGATTCAGCAGATCAAGGATCGCCAGTTTGAGGATCCTCTCCTGGTGAAGTTCAGAGATCGGATTTCAGATCGACCTGATTTCAGATTGGCAGACGGAGTTTTATACTTCAGGAATCGATTGTGTGTTCCTGCTGTGGATGAGCTGAAAGATAAGTTGATGACAGATGCGCACGATGCCCGATACGCGATGCACCCAGGGAGTACGAAGATGTACCGGAACTTGAAAGATAGATTTTGGTGGAACAATATGAAGCGGGAGATCGCAGGGTTCGTAGCTCGATGTTTGACCTGTCAGAGGGTAAAAGCTGACCATCAGCGACCTCCAGGATCATTGCATCCATTGCACACTCCGCAGTGGAAGTGGGAACACATTACGATGGATTTCGTCTCCGGTTTTCCGCCGACCAGCAGAAAGAACAATGCGATCTGGGTCATAGTGGACAGATTGACCAAGTCAGCGCATTTCCTTCCGTTCAAGAAGGGAATGACTTTCACAGAGATGGCCAGGAAGTTTGTTGACGAGATAGTCAGATTGCATGGCACCCCAGTATCGATTGTGTCAGATCGTGACAGTCGTTTTGTGTCTTCATTCTGGAAGGCATTTCAGGAAGCTATGGGCACGAAGCTGAGTTTTAGTACGGCATACCACCCACAGACGGATGGACAGTCGGAGCGTACCATTCAGACGTTGGAGGATATGCTCAGAGCTAGTGTGCTGAACTTTGAGAAGGAATGGGATACACATCTGGCATTGTGTGAGTTTGCTTACAACAACAGTTTCCACGAGAGCATTGGTATGGCACCTTACGAAGCTCTCTATGGACGCAAGTGCAGGACCCCAGTGTGCTGGGAAGAGGTAGGAACTAGAAGTTTTCATGGTCCGACAATCATTGCTGAGACGACAGAGAAGGTGCAGAAAGTGATAGAGAATCTGAAGATTGCTCGGTCCAGGCAGAAGAGTTATGCGGATACTCGGAGGAGACCTTTGGCATTCCGAGTCGGAGATTGGGTGTTTCTTAAAGTTTCTCCGATGAAGGGCACAATGAGGTTTGGTCAGAAGGGCAAGTTAGCCCCGAGATATGTAGGACCGTTTGAAGTCAAGAGCCGAGTTGGAGATTTAGCCTATCGGTTGACGCTTCCAGTCGAGTTCTCCGGTGTTCACGATGTATTCCATGTGTCGATGCTCCGTAAGTATGTGCCAGATCCGAGCCATGTGATTCGCTACGATGACATCCAGATTCAACCTAATGCAACTTACGTTGAGCGTCCGCTTCGCATCGTTGGGACCCGAGAGCAGATTCTCCGTACCAGGACTATCAGATGGGTTAAAGTGTTGTGGGAACATCACGGTCCAGATGAGGCTACTTGGGAGCTAGAGGAACAGCTAGCACGCCAGTACCCCCAGCTCTTTGCGCAGGTAGGTAGTCATTCCGAGGACGGAATGATTCCTAGTAGGGGAGGATGTAACACTCCGATCCCCTTTGAGCCGGATTAGTGGCTCATTAGTGTGTTTTGTTTTGATTATTCCTTTCGGATTTGGTTTTGGGCCTTGAATAGGTAGTTGAGTGACCTTTGACCTGAAATAGGTAGTTCTAAGCCCTTTTTCGTAATTTTGCTTTTGCTTTGCTTGCATCATATTTGCATCATCTTGGTGTCAGCACGTGTATTTTATTGAGCTCGTCAATTGCTGTAACTGTGTCAGAACCATTTGGAGTCAATTGGGGAAGATGGACCTTCGTGTGACTTAAACTGTAATTAGTATAAACTCTCCGGACCTTGACTTAAACTTCCAAACCTATAAAGATGAGTCATGCTCCAGATGTCTCTTTCTCTTGCTCCTTCACTTCAACGTTGCATGCAAGGAAATTCTGGAGTTCCACGTTCTTCTCC
Source organism: Sextonia rubra (assembly GCA_037013555.1). NCBI lineage: Eukaryota > Viridiplantae > Streptophyta > Magnoliopsida > Laurales > Lauraceae > Sextonia > Sextonia rubra. The sequence continues at coordinate 2,221,684 of JASUAD010000007.1, forward strand.
CCTTCCCTTCATTCTCTTCTTCGATCTTGTAGTGTTGAGCTTGCACTTTGGTGATTGGGTTCTTCCTCTTTCTTCTCTCTTCTCTCATCTCTGTCTATTGCTTGAGGTAAGTGGGTTCTTTGTGTTTCTTCTCCCAATTGCACCTCTCATTCTCTAATTGCTCTGTCTTCATCTCATGCATGGTGTATCTCTTTGCTTTGCTTTGATTCTAGTGGATTTGGAGCTTGTTTCAGAGGATTTGTCAGATTTGAGGCAAGTATAAGTACAGGCTTTGATAACACATATGGGTGTTTTGGTTGATGGCTTTGATTTCTTCTTATTCTTTGTCTAGCATGGTTTACAGCCACATTTTGTGAATTTGGAATCTCTGTAACTCATTTTGTTCAGCTTCTGTACCGAATTTCAGTTTCTGTAACTATCCCGAATTCGTTTCTGTGTTGTATGGCTAAGCCGTAAGTTTCTACGGCTCACTATCCAGAGACTTGAAATTTCGAGTTTGTTCTACGGCTAGGCTACGGCTAAGCCGTAATTTGTTCTACGGCTGAGCCGTACGCTAGCCGTGACCCAACCGTATTCCAGCCGTGAATTAAATCTCTGATCAGTCGAAACTTTCCAGAGACAGTGTTCCTACGGTGTGGCTACGGCTAAGCCGTGGAATGCTACGGCTAAGCCGTGAATTGGTCTACGGCTCAGCCGTATACTGGCTGTAGCCCAACCGAAAAAGGTGTCAGATCAGAGGTGGAAGAAGACCAGTTTAGCTGTGTTTTTAATGGAACCAAGGTGAAGCCGTAGTGCATATTACGACGAGCGCGTAAGATGTCTTCGGCTCAACCATAGGTCCCTCATGGCTAAACCGTTAGGCATGGCATTTCTGAATTTAACTTAGGATAATGGTGAGACTTGTAGGGCTCAAATACAGGTTAACCACCCATGTAAACCGGCCAATGGATTCCTTGGAGCGCATGAATAGTCTGTTAGGCTGTGACTTATTCATGTGAGCGTTGATCACTGTTAAGCACCTCCCCATGGGTGTTGGTTTAAGGGACGTCGGTGCACGCAAAGATTACATTGCAACACTTTGATGGCAACGGTGCATTGACTAACTTAAAACTACATCAACATGCACGGTTAGTGACAGTGAACAATTAGATTAGGGTTGGCTTGTAATGAACCTTGATTCCGTATTAATCTGAGATGCATTGCATATTGTTTATGGTTTTGCCCTCTGTTCTGTTAATCTATGTTTATGCATTCCGCAGTCATTTTGCTTTCGTCCTGTATGTCTGTTTATTCTTCGATCTACACTATGCTCTGATTTATGCTATGCTTGACTTAATCTATGCTCTGTCTTTGGCTTTGTATACCTCTGTTTGGTTTGGGTATTCCCGGGTGGCTCTGCCCAGAGGTTAATACGTGAGGATAAGATCCGGTCTTTGTCATCGGTGAGTCCAAAGCGGATAATCTCCCTTTCTATGGATTCGATTTGATTGGTGTTAGTCTGGCTCTACTCAGCCTCAGCCCTAGGATGCCCGACGGGGTTACCTCTGGCTTAGATCTCTGTATCTCTGTATAACTGCAGTGTTGCTTTGTCTTGGGACCCCGGAACCCAGGAAACCGAGACCCGCTTGTACCTTTGGCCTGGACAGCGGTGTTCTGCTCTGCTCTGCTCTGCTCTCTATTGGAGAGAACATGGTTAACGTAGTAGCCAACTAGTTCAGTACTCTATGTTTTGATTCACATATCATGTTTTACTTCTATGCACGAGTGGCTTAGTACCCTAATATGGAACTCTGTATTTAATCTTCTGTTATTATTATATTCACTTTGATACTGTGCGTGTTTCACCCCTGTTACTTGTATTTGCTGGATCGTTGTATTCATTTGTGTTGTCTGTGGTGTTGCAGGCACAGATACCTTGCCCAGCTCCCCAGCGGTCGAGGAGGCTGCAGGGGCAAGTGTAGAGGCACCCTCAGGTTTGGCAGAGTGGGCCTGATCATCTCTGCCGAGTGCGTTCATGCATACTTCCAGTGGCTTTTGTTTTGGGATTTTGAGTTTTGGTTTCAGGGGATTTGTATTTGGACTTTGGACTTTGGACTTGTATTCTGTGTATTTTGTATATATTGTTTTGGTGTGTATTCGGTTTTATATCAGTGTATTTGTCCTTGTCTTTTCCGTTTCGTATTTGCTTTGGCTTCCGCTATTTTTCTTTGTTGCTTGTTATGATATGTACAGCTTCCGCGTACGCTTAGTTCGCACGTGTTAGATCCCTTGTGTGCGTGCATCTGGACTGGGTTTGGGTGCACGTGCACGGGAGTACGTGTGTCACAGGTTTAGCTTGTCGCTAACCCCCGAATTCTGGGCTCGGGTCGTGACACCTTGGCCCATGACCGCCATGAGGGTGGGGTAAGGTGGCTAAGGGCTTTGGCCTAGCTCTGGCCCAACCCAAATATGTGAAGATAGGGTAAGGGAGACCCCGGCCAACGCTGCTCAGGTGCCGGCTCTTTGAAAGCACTAACTAGAAGGGACTAATCAGTAAGCAGATGTCTGCTACCTTTTCCACCATCAGCACTCAAACTTTTGTACAGGTACATTAGGGACATTTCAAATTGACCATGTCATTACTCAAAGCAAAAATGACAATATCAATGGTCAAATGAATTAATGCTTTTGGGTCCCTGCCAGGCTTCTTTGATCCAGTGCATAAATACTTTTCTAACATATCATTTAATATTACACGTATTTGAATTAGTCTTTTTCAGATCACACTCTTCTATTGCTCCTTCCTTTCCTCTATATAAACATGGCACTTTCCACCCACAATGCATTCACCAATCTCTTCCCTCAAGAACCATAAGACTTTTACTCTCTCTCTCTCTCTCTCTCTCTCTCTCTCTTATTTCTAAGTTCTAGTCATGGCTGGCATTGCTCACTCAAGCCTTTGTCTAACCCTGCTGATTGTGATGACCACAATCTCAACTCCAGTCTCAGCACACCTCTCTGTTTCCTTCTATGCCAACACCTGCCCCTCAGTGTTCGAAACAGTGAGGACCGGTATCCGGTCAGCCATCAATCGAGAAGCCCGCATGGGGGCATCCCTCATTCGATTGTTTTTCCACGATTGCTTTGTTAATGTGAGTTTGCACTATTCAATCTATTTGATGATAGTTTCTGGTTCATAATGTAACTCTTTAAGCCATTTTTTTCTAGATTGATAGGATGAGGTGAAGATGACAACAGTGATTATAACGATGGCATTTTGTGATTGTAGGGTTGTGATGGAGGGGTTCTTTTGGATGACACCGGATCTTTTGTAGGGGAGAAGACTGCTCTAGCCAACAACAACTCAGCTAGGGGATTTGAAGTGATTGATAGTATAAAGGCACAAGTTGATCAAGCATGTGGGAGGAGTGTGGTGTCCTGTGCAGACATCCTAGCCATTGCTGCTCGTGACTCAGTTGTTGAAGTGAGTGTTAATTACTTGATAGAACTTGACTGTACAGTCGTCATAAATAACCATATTAACCTCTAATCCTAATGGAAACTGTGATAATGATGAAAACTATAGACATTTTCATATTCTAGTTCTCCAATAATAAAAAATATTAATATCGAATCGTTTATTATTGTGTTACAGCTTGGAGGACCGACTTATTCAGTTCCAGTAGGGAGAAGAGATGCAAGAACAGCAAGTAGAGATGTGGCAAACAGCAACCTCCCAGGTTTTGGCAATGACCTTGACAGGATTATTCAACTATTTAGCAATCAGGGGTTTACAGCGAGGGAGATGGTCGCCTTATCGGGGGCGCACACGGTCGGCCAAGCTCAGTGTCTGACCTTCAGGGACCGGATATACACTGAAACAAACATTGATGCTGCCTTTGCAACCTCTCGACAGGCCAATTGCCCTCGAGTAGCAGGCAATGGGGATGATAACTTGGCACCTCTAGATTCCCAAAGCCCATACCGCTTCGGCAACAACTACTTTCAAGCATTGATCAATAGAAGAGGGCTCCTTCACTCTGATCAAGTTTTGTTTAACGGCGGATCAACCGACTCTATCGTAACAATGTACAGTAACAATGAAAATGCATTCAACACCGATTTTGCGAATGCAATGGTTAAGATGGGGAACCTGAATCCTCTCACTGGGAGCCAAGGCGAGGTTCGAGTTACTTGCAACAGGGTTAACTAAGCTGACTCCTGTTTACCTTTTGTTGTATTCATTTTGATTCAAATATTTAATTGATGTTGTTAAAATAGCGTTTGGTTGATGTGGCTCTGATTTGACGTCAAATATTGTACTTGCATGTTAAGCAAGTGTAGATATTTTCTTAATTCAGCTTTATTACTAAAAATTTTTAGAACAAGAACTCTCTCTCTCCCTTTTGCAATTTCTCTCGGAACACTTGATTGAGTTGCACTACAACAATAACATGCAATATAATTGGAATGGCAACAGATTTATTAAATCATTTCAAGGTTTCCAACTGTTGGGTTGCAGCTAGTAAACTTGGGCTGGGCCCAATCCAGATGTGAGTGTAACGAGTACAGGCATAGGCCAGGTTGCGAGTACCCAGTTAATTCCAGGTCGGTGTCAGTTCCGTTTACGTGTGACACGGTTGAATGGGGTTCGGGCAGTTTTGGATGGACGCTTTTGCAATTCAGGTAAGGTCATGTTAGGTTGATTGGGTTCAATTTGAGTTTGGGTCCGCCCTTCCAAATTGAACCTGCTTCATAGAGGCCCAAAATCTGTCACTTAGGTTGCCAGTTGCCACACAAAGTTTTCTGGAGGGAGTGGAATATTTGCGCTTGTGAAATAATTAGGGCCAATTATAACAATTAATCATGATTAATAATTCCATCAGCATGGTGGACCCAAGCTATGCTAGCCAGATCTGTGCTTGGACTAAAACATTATTCGTGGGGCAGACTTCAATTTATCAAACTCGGAGTGAACTCCTATCATATGAGTGTAAGTTAAAGGCACGTGAGAAAAATTTGGCAGGTTGTATCTAGAATTCTACTCTTAGAAAAATGTGCCACGAAGAAAAGAAGAGGGCGTGGTTAATGACACAATCCTTTGTTCTTGACCATCAAATTCAATATTGCTTTGTAATTCACGGAATCACAGTCAAAATTAAAGTTAATGACATAATTCCATGCTAATTTTATAATTTGTGTTACCAAATTTGCCTCATTATGGAATAAGTACAAAAAGCCCGTGTTAAGCCCATTGGACCAAATGAACTCTCACATTTCAAATTCATGCCAATCAACGTTTAAGCATCTGTCACGCGGACACTGAGTCATTGTACCCCCATCTATATTAGCCCATGTAAATTCAATAAATGAGTCCACCCCGTCTCGATATCATTAACCTAATCACTGATTAACCAGCATCATCCAACTCTTGTCCATATCTAAGCGCAAGGAAGACTATATAATCAACCAGTTGAAGAATGCAAATCGAAGGTATTGCTAATAGACCTCAATAACGTATGGTATATTTCCAATTACATCAAGGGGGACGAAGGAGACGAAGAGAAGAAGAAAAAGAAGTAAGGCCAAAAAATATAGCCTCAATAATACAATCAAAAGAAGAACCAATATTAATATTTTGGTTGCATCTAGATCTTTTTTTCTCTACATTTCCATAAATTGATATGGGTGCAAATGGCCCACAAGGCTATGTCCAAATTGCTTTCATGAGCATACGCCTACTAAAAAAAACTTATATCTTAACCTTAATTTAGTAGCCTTAGCTGCATTCCAAGTGGGCCCAACCCATTAGGTGAATATTTGGCAAAATTGTTTGTGTTTCTCTCTCTCTCTGTCTCTCTCTCTCTCTCTCTCTCTCTCTCTCTCTCTTTAATCTAATGCTATTCGTTACTTTCTTAATGTGCAACACCTCTTCGAGTTTTATAACTATGGTGGGCCTCACCATAACTAAAAGATCATATAGCCATAAATCTCCACTTTAGTAAATTAATTTGCCTAGATCAAGAAAGAAAGGAATAAACGTTAGTACTTGTATTAGCATGTGATGGCTCATTAAACGAAGTCAATGGACTGGAATATATATGATCAAGTGTGCTTTCGCTGCCTCAAAATGGATTTATATGGCTTGAGTACTCAAGGTGATACACTAGTGGATTGGCCACTTAGGTTTGATCAGGTGGGCTCTCTCTAGCTGACAGTGGCGGGCCCAAGATTTTAATTTAGGTGGGGCTAAACTTTTGCTAGACTTTGCTAGTTTTTTTTTTCAAATTAAAACTAGCTCAACTTAATTGTAATATATACTATAATTTTAGTTGATAACATTGGAGCATTTGTCCAACAACTTGATTATGCCCAAAACACAAGGCCTTCAAGAATAAAGAGGGAGAACCCAAACATTGTATTCACACCAAAACTCAAGCATAGCTCGTAATATTCACACAAGAAATTCACATAGTATTCACGTTACGACATCTTTCATTAAAAAAAAATCATGTATTATTCATAGTAGAAATTCCTAAAATATCCATAGCAAATACTCATTGTAGGATTCATGTAGTATCTCATTAGAATGCGTTATACATAGGGGCAATTCAAATTGAAAATAGCATATGAAAAAAAAAGGGAGAGTGCAGTACTACAATAGGATACGTTATTCGCAGAGGCATTTTTTGTAGAATTTCCAAACTCATATAATGCACACTAAAGGCATATTGGAAATCCAAAAACAATATTTTGCTTATGCTTGGAATAGGGAAAACACCCTAAGAAATCTTAATTACTAAAACATTATCTTTTTTCTTGCTTCAATTGAGTAGTACATAAGCAAAAACAAAAGATAAACAGAACCAGGCAACAGAAGCCAGTACCCAAAAAAGCACGACTGGCAACCTGTTTTGTTTTGCATGACTCTTCAAAATGCCAATCATCCAATGATTTATACATAAAAAAACAAAACAACAAGGACAAGTCTGAGAAGAATAAAACACAATAAAACTTTATCATCATGAATATAAATAAGAGAAAATAGAAGAAGGCACATAATAGAACCTAATTTCAAAGACGGGTTAGACGAAGGGGTGTTAGAGTTGAGGAGATGCGGTCGTGATCAAAAAGGTTGTGGGTGAAGATGTCGTGAGAGGCATGGATTGTAAACCTAGATTTAGGGGTAGAGAATGCCACTGATTTGATATACTTTCTTATTAAGATTAGATGTGATTCATTTAATTTTGCTACTAGCGCTGTAGGGCCCGCTTCCGATGTGAGCCATGGAAATTTTTTTATTAAAAAAATTTTTGTTAAAATTTATAAATATTTTAATAAAATATAAATGAATATTACCATTATAGAAATTATAAAATAAAAAATATTATAAAATTGAAAGATTTTAGGGATAAGCAATAAAAGATTGATTGGTTAAAGTAAAGTTGAAAATTGAGTGAGAGCGATTTTAGGGGAAATATTTGAAAAATATTTAGAACTTTAATGATAGTGCACTACTTGTTGCCACATTTAGGAATTATAAATTGGAGTCATATTTTTAAAAGCAAGTGGATGGCTTGTGGGACTCGCAAGGCATCTGGGTGGTGCACGTAAGAAGAAGGCCTCAGTCATGCTAATAAACTTCAATAAGGTAAGGTATATTTCCAATTACATCAAGGGGGAAGAAGAAGAAGAAGTAAGGCCAAAAAATATTGCCTCAATAATACAATCAAAAGAAGAACCAATATTAACATTTTGGTTGCATCTAGATCTTTTTTTCTCTACATTTCCATAAATTGATATGGGTGCAAATGGCCCACAAGGTTATGTCCAAATTGCTTTGATGAGCATGCGCCCACTCAAAAAACTTATTTCTCAACCTTAATTTAGTAGCCTTAGCTGTCTACCAAGTGGGCCCAACATGGGGTATTAGGTGAATATTTGGCAACATTGTTTCTCTCTCTCTCTCTCTCTCTCTCTCTCTCTCTCTCTTGTTTAATCTAATGCTATTCATTACTTTCTCTCCCACTCAGATGCACGCCATTTGCCGCTAACATCTCTTGCCCTTTTCTTCTCTATCTTAGTTCTCTTCTTTAGACTTCTCCTTCATTTCTGAAATGTAAGCAGCAAAGGGAAGCAATGGGAGAATCCGACGAGATCAGAAATGGAGAAAAGAGGCGGGAGGAGGAAGGGAAAACATACTCTGGAGGGCGCGAAATGAAATGAAGGACAGAAGGGTTTTTCTTAAAAAATGATATTTGGCCTAAACAGAAGCCAAGAACGGCTTTTTAATCCTGGAATAGGTGAAGGCCGTCCCACTTTACAAACGGGTAAGGTCCGTTCCAGGTCACTACTCCAAATCTAAGAAATTGGTGTAGTGTTGCACCCATTAGGTCCGTTCCAGGTCACTATTCCAAATCTAAGAAATTGGTGTAGTGTTGCACCCATTTGTTTACATGGAATTGAATGACTTGAATTCCCTTGAACACATGAAATGTATTTTTGAGAATAACTAAAATTAAAGAAATAAAAGTGATAATTCATAAGTTTCTAACTAAAAAAAAGAAATAGAAAAGAGTAAAGACTTATAAATGATAAAAAAACTTAGGAAGGAGATGAAAATATCTACTTAACCATCAACTTAGTCTGTACCATCCATGCCGAATAGGTACAATTGTGCCTGTACCGAAAATTGTAAAAAATATTTAAAAATTAAAAAAAGGTAAAAAATGCAAAATGATAAAATGCATGATTATGCCTTTGCACATTTTTTAAAACCTTTTAGAGTTCGAAACAATAGAACTCACTATTATGCAAAACATTAATTTGTTGACTTAACCTTGAATCGCATGATTTCAGATATGGACAAGAGTTGGTTGTTGTTTCGTGCACATTCAGTGAGCAATATAAAGATGGCGTGAAGTCATTTATTGAGTTTAAAAGGCACATTTAGACGAGGTTACAGAGATTAAGTGCCCATGTAGCCATTGTTAACTACCACTACAAGAAAGTTGGCTTTTACTGGCAACCTTTTTATCCACAGGTTAATTTTCGCCACTAAAAATATACAGTTAGTGGCAAAAATCAATTGTTGCCACTAAATGTATTATAGTGGCCACGTTAAGTGGCAACTCATATGTGGTAGTTAAAATTTGCTACTAATTCTATGACTGGAAGTTTTGGCTCTATGTGATTCTGGAAGGAAATAGATTTAGTGGTGACGTATATTTTTTCTACCACTATTGGCCGTAGATTTTAGTGACAATTTTTTGTTTTGTCGCTAATTGTTTAAATACCTAATTTTTACTTGCGATTCTTTTTTTGCCACTATATGTACTAATTTTTGCGGTGACTTTATATTGTCACTAAAGAGATACCACAAGAAATGTGGCTTCTAGTGGCAATATGTTTAGCCACAATTTAAATTTTGCCACTAAAATCTCACCTTTAGTTGTGAAAAATGATGTCGCCACTTAAGGTAATATAGTCGCCACATTTAGTGGCAACTCCGATATCGCAGCTAATATTCATTTTAGAATGATAAGAATTTAGTGGTGAGTTTTGACTTTTTGCCACTAATGGTCTAGGATTTTAGTGAGAACTTTTGATTTTCCCGGCTAATTGCTTAGCTTATTATGTTTAGCTGTGATGTGTGTTTTTGCCACCGTATTAGGTACTTTTTGTGGCAAGTTTATTTGTTGCAAAAGATATACCATTGGAAAGTTGTCTTTTAGTGGCTATTTTTATAGTTACAATTTTTTCTATCACTAAAAACTCACTTTTAGTGGTGACATTTGGTATTAAATCTAAACCAAATTTCACCTTTAGTTTCCTCATATGTCATGGTTAAACGTAATTTTAGAGGAGAGGAAAATTAGTGGCCTGTTTTAATCTTTAACCACTAATTATCTAGAATTTTAATTAGTTACAACGCTATTTTTTATCGCTAATAGAGATAAAAAAAAAAGAAAAAATGATATGTCAAGATTTACTTTGAATGGATTGGGTCAAATGATATGATTGATCGCACACTGCTAGAGATATCGACACAATCTTCAAGCTAGGAGAATCACTGAGTCTTAAAATCAAGTTGTGTTTAGATTTGAGCTTAAAAAAATAAACTAATGAGTAAACTTGAGTGATGTGATTGAAACATGTGTAGCGCTCCATGTCTGAACCCACCATATTGTTTTATAGTAAAGCATGGATAAAAATTATCGGTAGATTCCAAAATTTGATACCAAAAGTTTATTGTTTGTTACAATCATTGTGGTGTGAAAATTTTTTTACCCTGAAAAATTTTGGATAAACATCCAAATTAAATAATTGAGAATATTATAAAATGCTAGAGAATAAATTTTGTTTCTATTAGCAATTAGCAACAACTATAAGCAAAATATCAAGCCCCCAAGTCATCCCATCGTGTATCATTGTTTAATCTTTAGCAATTTAATTTGCCCATATTCTTGTGTTCGAATTTTTTGCTCATCATTTTTATTTACGTATATCTATTAATGTAACCCATATTGTGGGAACACTTGAACTTTTCTTAATAAGAATGAATTTTTTAAATGAATGATCACTATGTCATTGGACCCAAATCCTATAGCAATAAATTCTATTTGAGGGCCTATTAGGGAATCATTTTGTTATGAGTGATTTAGTTTTATCTCTAAGTGGATTCTATTACAAGAGTGCAATTATAAGAAAAAAATTAGTTACCCCAAATAATTATCATTAGATTAACTGCTATAAATCATTTGAATTTTATCTTTTTTATATTTTTAATATAGTCAGATGACTTAACAAGAGACAAATAAATGATGGGTTCAATTTTAGTTTGATTAAAATTTATTGAGGGCCCGCATCAAGAGGGGGCATTTATTTTTTTATTATAAATTATTTTAAATAAAAAATAACTTGGGTCCACCAGAAAAATGGGTGGATTCTCTAATGCTTGGTCCTTCTATCATATATATATATATATATTTTATTCAGATGACTTACAAGTTGCCAATCTGATTGGACCAATTTTAATTTGATTAAAATTTATTGAGGGCCCACATCAAGAGGGGCATTTATTTTTAATGACCTATATTTTTATAACTAGGGCCATGGGGTAAAACTAAAATATCTCAATTAGAAAAATAAGTTGGGTCCACCAAAATGGAGGGTGGATTATTTACTGTGCGGCAATCTTAACCACAACCCCAAAAATATTACTCTCGCGCCCTAAACTAAACTCCCACCATCACTTGTCTTCCCAAAACATAGAAGGAAGAAAGCCCTTTAGCCCCCTCTCCGTCTCTTTCTCTGCCCAAATCGCAAAGGGGGAATCCCTATCTTTGCTTCGATCTAGAGCTCTAGTCTCCAACTACCATCCGCAGTTGCTCCAAGCGCTCTCTCTTTCTCGGTAACGCACTATTTGTACGTTGATAATCTTGTAAAAATTTCCATTTCCAAGCTGCAAACATTGAAGAGCAGACCTACTATATATAGGTAAATCGTTTTTCTCTTTTGATCTCACAATACATCAACTCCAGATCTTTGATTCTTCGGAAGATTTGTATGTTTAAGGTGTTGGAAGGTTTGATTGATTGCGCTTTTTATAATTAGATGATTTAAGATCTGTGCATGGATTTTCAACTAAGATTTTAGTAGAATCTGAAATGATGTTGGTCACATTCTCTTTCATTGCTGTTATGTTCAGTAAAATTTCGTTATTAGGGCCTATCCTAAAATCAGTATTGATTGGTAAGATTAGGGGGATATGTGAAATAGAAGATAAAGTATCAAATTTATTATATGTTTTACAATGTGTGAAGGGTTCCAAAATAAGGATAATCTTATATGCTGCAGATAGAAAGGCTATATAAATACACGACTGATCTGAAAATTGGGGTCAGATACTGGTTCTAAACATGGCCTGATGTTATGCCCTACTCTCAAGAAAAAGTGTTCCTTCCTGATCAACAAGTTGAATTTGGTGAGACCTTTGGCTTGCAATATTTCTTCTTCCTTGCCTTTTCCATGGCCATTGTAGTTAATAAGCATTGCATTTACAGTTGGTGGTTCTTAAATAATCCTTGGACTTAAATAATGGAGAGAGTCTAATATTCTCTATCATTACTATGTATAGATTTGCTTTGTGCCCATCCAAGAATACAGATTCTTTAAGAGCTGGCCTTCAAGAAGCCTCTGATGTTCTTAAAATCTGCATCATTGAGATCTGTCTTGGGTCATAATTTCAGTCAGCAACCAAAATATTTTTAGTTTTTTTAGTGTATTTAAATATTTTTACTAAAATCATTCCATAAAAAATTTCTCCGAAAATAGTTTGGCATGTGTAATGATGTTTTATGATATCCAACACATTGATCTTGGTTTTATCATTAACAAGGCCATGATGGGGACCAGCAGATGAAAGATACTGTAATGTGAAAAAATACAAACTCATCAAAGAGCATGATATTAGGGTTATATGATATTTTTGTTGTTATAGAGAATTTCAAAAGTCACGGCACATACATACATCCTAAAAATATATACCACGCCCAAACCTTTCACCTTCTATGACAAATCTGTCTTCCACCTTGCACAATCTGCACTTCCGACCCCTAACACATTCTATGATACAATCTTCATATCATTTTGACATTTTAGGGCCACTTTGTAATTTCATTAATGTGGAGGGTTCCATATGTAATACGTAGAAAGTATCTCAATAACATAGAGGGAGTTGTCCAACCTTAGGAACAAGAGTACCTCTTCCTCACAAATGCCTGCTTATCACAAAGATAATTAATACCTAGAGTGCAATAAGAATTGGCTAGATTTATAGTCTGTGTGATGGATCTAAGGACAAAATGTATGAATATTGTTAGGGAAATGGAGCAGAAATAACAAAATGTAATTCTTTATTACAATGCTACTTCTAGTGCACTGAATATTCACCATGGCAACATGGACTAAATTTTGTTTGAAACGGAGCAACTAGATTGAGCAACTAAATTCTAAACATGATTATTAGAGTGGTTTGTAAAGAAACTTGGACCCTACGTGAGGTATCATGAAATGTCCTCTCTAGTGAGATTTACCCCTTATATAGATAGTAGAATTAGGGTTGTTTACTTGGCGAAGAAATATATAGTTTCGCAGTCTGCATGCAGTGTTCATAGCGCATGTCTATCAGTCACTCTATTCAATTTTCAATGTTTCCATTTCATCTGACTCTTGTTTGAATGACTTGTGGTGTTGATTAATTGAAAATGATTTTTTAATCATTAGGAAATTTTCTTTTATTTCGAAGTTTTATGATATCTTCCTCATGGTATCCCAATTCTCTAACAAGATACTGATGTTCAATATTATAGGAGAGATGATATGGATCTCGAGATCGTTCCTGTTAATGAACTAATGACTGAGCATTGTTCCGATGATAATGACGAGGATAGCACAATTTTGAAGTATATGGATGATGAAGAAGATAAACAACAAAGACAACCCATCCATAATGTCTATCATGATATAGAACCAGGTATGGAATATGATATGTACCTTTTATTTTCTACTTTTGTAGATTTTGGTTATATGGACAAGTGTTATAAATTTTTAAAATTTTTCATTTACATACATGGCTTTGTTTTTTCACATGCCATTCCATTTATTGCCATCATTTTATATTTCTTTTCATTTCATTGTTTATCATATATAGTTGCCAAATATGCAAAAAGGTGGCAAATTGTTTGTGAAGCTTGGGTTTTTGGCGACCCAAAGGAAGAAGTTACCTATCGAGGAGGAGGGAGATAAAAGGATTAAAGAGAATACCACGAGAATGCATGCTCTAAAGGTTCTTGGCAAGGCAAATTCATTGTTTGGATTGGGTCAAATGGCCAGGAAGAAAAAAACTATAAAGAGAAAAAGAAAGGAGGGTGGGTGTTATGATGATGAGGTTTATCTTCCACCTGAGGGTGAGAAGGGGTTGAGTTCTTCCAACGAAAGTTCCTGTAATGATGAGGATGATGAGTATGTGCCCTAGTCAAATAAAGTAATAACCTTTATTTTTTCGTTGATGCTTATAAGCTACAAAGGTTAAAAACATTGATTGGTAATAATAACTTCGCTAACTTCTCCATTTTATACATATTACTATTATATGATGATTATGATGATTACTCTGTGTAGTATTACTTAGTTTGATGTTTGATTGTTGATTACTTCAATTATTGATTACTAATAATTAAATTTACTGTTATGTCAGGTCACGCATATGCCTCTGTGGCTTAGGAAGAAAGGTGGTGCTACTAGTCGTTCAAGAGCTACATAGACCCTCGAGCGAGTGACACCGATGCCATCTGCACAGCCTACCCATGATCCATTGTCACAGCATGATCCACAACCACATCCACAACCACAGCCTACCCAAGCTCACTCCTCATCATTTACATGGCCTGACCAGCTTATCAATCAACGTAGTGTCACCAGTAGTGTAGGTAAGAAATAAACACCATTCACATATAAAAAGAATTGACCTTCCTTTAATGATTTATATCTACTAACATAAATAAAATTGTCCTCTTAATGGCATCGGCTTCAGTCTCTAGCAAAACTGGTAAATGGGGCCCGACCAAGGGGAAGAACGTGGACAAGCTTACGAAACTACTTCGTCATCCCATCCCTGTTGATATCAATCATGAGGAGGGGGCAATGAGGGGACGTGAGCCTCTTTTATAGCATCTGCTCTTGGGGAACAGATTTGAGATCATCCTCCAATCTAAGGCATTCATTGGGTAGACATTGATTTTGAGATCAGGGTAGCCATTATTATAAGAGTTGGGGTAATATCAATTAATTTGTAAAAAAGAAATTGTTTAACACGTTATTCACTTGATTTCTTAAATTGAGAGTATAATTCATATTACATTTTATTGTTACCAATTGCAGCTAACCTTTGACTTTGGCGGGAATTACGAAAGAGATTTGATGCTCAAATCTATCATTAACCATAAGTGTCAGGATTTATACAAAGACTGGAATAGCATATTGCACAAGCACTATCTTAAGCTCAAAAAGGATGGGATGCCAGACATCAAAAGCCATCCATTATGTCCTTGTAAATTGGATGGCCGGAAGTTTATGATCGAGCATGTGTAGGAGAACAACGGCTTTAAGGTATTCCTTATTGGTGTTATATACACATATATATATATATGGTGTTTGGGCTTCTACTAGATTGAAATAGACCAACTGAATGTGGAATAATTAAGCTTATTTTGCTGCTTTCTTTTTTAATTTTATTCTCATAGAAAAAGTCCAAAAGTGGGAAAAAGGCACGAGCCGTCCAAAAATACAATTATACGAGTGGCTCAAGATCGTATGCATTATAAGCAGCTATCGAAGTAAGTTTGGGATTATAAATTTTTACACTCTTAATAAAATTTGAATATTTAGTTAATCGACCAGAATATATAATAAACAATAGGCATCAAAGAATCGTGGTGTTCGACCGTCTATCTCTAATATTTTTGAGCAAACTCACAAACGTGGTCGACATGGTGGGATGTAGTTAAATGACCATGTTGAACAACATCATGTAAGTACTAGCTCATTCATTTGTTTAAATCATCAAATATACATTTTTTACGTATGCTATGGATTTACATAATGAAAAATGATAGCCGGGTGTCGAAAATCCACAAATTGAGGTACAAGTTTCCAACGATGTGCTTGGGAAAAAATCATGGTTTTCAAGGGGGTTTAGGATCCATAGCATCGCTTCATCTTCCACACAGTCTCAAGAACCTAATCTTAAGGTGATCGCTCTGCATCAGAAGATAGTTGATCAAGATAACACCTTGGCTGCATGGCAGGGCTTACTACAGGTGATGGCTACAAAAATTGGGAGAGGCCCTATCAGTGTACCGAGTAAGTTGATCCAGCCAGTATTCTGGGGTTAGTTCTAAAGAATGGTGGTGAAGATGGATCATCGAGTGAAAGGCAGAATGCGGCTTCCCTTGGTTAGTAAATCAAAAAAAAATTTCAATTCTAGAGAGTGGTTTGGACTTAAAGGTTAAGTTTAAGGAGGTATCTAGAATTAAGTAAATAAATTATTTCATTTGTTTAAGCCAAATTTTGTTGTGGCTAACTTTGTGATGATTCATTTTGACAACATGGACATTGTGAGGCCCTTAGAATATTGTTGTGGTTTTGAAACACTTTTTGGGTAGTATTTTTAGGGGAAGATGCTGCCCCTTTATTTTCAAAGGAAGTGATTAGTGTGATTTGCTAACTTTTGAATTTTTGATCAACTTAAAGGGTGACGATAACACAAGTATATAATTAGGTTTGAAGTTAGTCCATTGATAAAATGCTAACAATTTTTTGTATTTTTTTGTACAGGTTGATGATGGAGGACGTCTTCAGTTTGACAACTAGATGACCTGTTCTTTTGTTTTCTCTTTTATCACAAGCATTTGGACTTGTTGAACATTGTCTTCTTGTTTTTGGATATTTGAATATATTTGAGGCTTATATGGATGATACGTGTTGGATATTTTGTATTTTTTAAACATTTGTTCATTGGGATTCGTAATTATTTGGATTTTAATTTATTTGTATGTTTATTGAATTAGTTTGGATGAGATTGGTATAAACAAGTTACAAAAAAAAATTAAAAATAAATAAAAAAATTTTTTCAATATTTCTTTTGGCTATGCAATGTATGTAGGTAAAGAATAGACGAAGGTTCTGACTACGTGTATTGCGTTAGTAAAAGTGATGTTTATAATTAAAAAAATAATATTTTTTACTTTTGCCTATGAACTTTTTATGGGCAAAAGTGTTTATTAAAATTAGAAAAAATTATATTTGACTTTTAGCTATGCAAACCTTCGTAGCCAAAGGTTGTACATTTGGCTATGCAAACCATTGTAGCCAAAGTTGTACATTTGCCTACGTAAAATCTTCATAGCCAAAGGTTATACATTTGCTTACGCAAAATCTTCGTAGCCAAATGTTGTATATTTGTCTACACTAAACTTCATAACCAAAGGTTATACCTTTGCCGACGACAAGTTGGCGTAAGCAAAAGTACAACCTTTCGCTAGCAAAAAAACTCAATTTTTGCCCATGCACTATTTTATGCATGGGCAAAGACCTTTCCCTACAACCTTTTGGCTACAATTGCCTACGTATGTCTTTGCATAGGCAAAGAGTTTTACCTACGCATATAGTTTTTTGTCCACAAATTTTTTGCATAGGCAAAGGTGCATTTTGTTGTAAAAGGGAAGGGCAGAATAGTTTCGGTATTAAAAAATGTTTAAAGGGAGGAGGAAGTTTTAGTATTAAAGAGTGTTTAAAGGGAGGTGGATGAAAAATAATCAATTAAATGGGGTCAAAATGAAATTCACATGGTCAAAATCAAATTGATTTCTTAATTGGAAATAGTCCCTTTCATATATAAGAATTTTAAAATAGCAAATAGTGTTTTGACATATTACTCCTCCTTAAACCTATTTTTTCTAATTTCATCATGCATTGTGTTTAAGGAGGACTAATATGTCAAAACCCCATAAAAATAATAAAAGGTTGGTTTTTTATATTTTCTGCTGGAAATATGACTCAGTCTAAAACTAAGACTTTCTGACCTCGTTACCATCTTTCATACATAGGATGTGCATCATACTCTTCTAAAAAAGATGCAATTTAGTCATCAATACAATACTTAAATTGTGAGAATTGGCAACTTTTCCTTACATTTATTATTATTAGTATTATTATTCTTATTATCCTGAAATGGTAACAAACATTTCATTAAAAGAAGCTAAAAACACAAAGAAATGAAACCAAAAAGACAAATATATGAGCAATGTACCCTCCTACTCACCACAGAACTACAATACAATACCCTTCCTACATTTTTTTCTTAGCCATGTCATCCATGTGGACCCAAGAATCTAAGTGAAAACTTTATGCTTTAGCTTGGGCTATACCCTTCCTACATGTTTTTTTCTTAGCTCTGTCATCCATGTGGACCCAAGAATCTAAGTGAAAACCTTATGCTTTAGCTTGGGCTATCTTTCAAAAGCCATCTGGTTTAGGGCTTTCTTTCAGTCACCAGCTACTATAAGTGCCTGTTGTGAAAGACTAGTTTGCAAAATGTCTCTTTGCCAGGAGACTTTGACCTTCATTCAAGTAGTTCCATACATGGTCCAATTAATTGAACCAAACGGGGTGATTCAGGGTTAATTAAGGTTGATATTTCTAACTCAATTATATACGTTCAAATAAAGTGATCTTAATGAATTTATGGAACTGAATTGTGTGAAAAATTAAAATAATAGACCTTGGTTTATGGTTTATTTAGAATAAGAGTTGGCCAGTTAAAAAATAATCGCTGAACGACAAATGAACAACTAAACAAGCTGTATTCATTAATCAGCAGCTAATCAATATTCCACAATGCATGTGGAGCCCACATATGATGTCCAAATTACTGAAAATCAATATTTGGTGTATTGATGCCATCATAATTCAAGCTTAAAATCTAAACCATAAAAAAAATTTTCTGAATGCGATAGTGTGTCCGGGTGCGAATCGAGTGAAATTTGGCTAATGCTGATTGCTAGCTCATGGGAAATATTAATTTTGAGACGTAACTTGAATTTCATACTTTGTCCCTTGTGGATTATAGGCCTAGGTAAAGAGAATTTCTTATCCCAGCATATTTGATCATTTCTTCTTTTGTTATAAAATTTTAATTCAACTCCATTTTCTAAATTATGGAGGTAAGGATTATGATCTTTCAATCCGATAATCATCATAAGGTCCGTCCCTTTCTTTTGTTGTTTTACTATCCATATTGAGAGCAGTCGCACACCGCACACATAGGAAGAAGATGCTTACACACGAAGATAGAAAATATACCCAAGGATCGATAGCCGGACAGTTGATGAGAGGCGGTTCCCATTAATCTGGCCTGCGCCTTGGTTCTCAGGAACTTTTTTTTTTTTTTTTTTTGAAGCCTTGACAAATTAATATGTGGAAACTGGAAAATCATAAATGATAAAGGTGGCACATGGACTCTTGGGCGAACCTGGCTGAAGCCCCCACCCATGCTTGAAAGAAGTTCAAAATTATTAAAAACCTCATGCAAATTCTAAA
Source organism: Sextonia rubra (assembly GCA_037013555.1). NCBI lineage: Eukaryota > Viridiplantae > Streptophyta > Magnoliopsida > Laurales > Lauraceae > Sextonia > Sextonia rubra. The sequence continues at coordinate 2,240,824 of JASUAD010000007.1, forward strand.
AGTTAATGTGTTATAAGATGTATTATCATAGGTGGATGCCTACATTGGGACCCAATGAGACAAGGAGAGTACTTAGGGTTAGAATTCCACCATATTAGATTGCTTGGGGAGGAAGCAATCTTATTCTATAAATAAGATCCTCCTCCTCCCCCTTTGTTATATACATACAACTCATTTTAATAAAATTCTCTCTCCCTATTTCTCTTTTTCGTCTTATGTGGGCTTTTGATTTTGTAACAATATGCTTTTTTTTAACATTTCCCCCTTTTCCAATATTTCTTTATATAGAGACTCCAAGTTCAATCTCTTCCTTGCCTGTAGCTACCTTGAATAGCAGGATGAATGGCCTTTCCAGCAAATTAACCCGATTCATTTCCATTGCTGTCTCCACTTTGTTCAACAGTCAACAACCTACACCTCCATATAGGGATGCTCATGGGCTGGGCTAGCCCGAGCCTAGCCCAGGCCCAACCCACTTTTGCCTGGGTTTGGGCCTTAGGTATATGTCATTAGGCCTCGGCTTGGATTAAAATTTTAGACCCATTTTTTTTATATGGGCAGGGCTTCAGCTTGGACTTGGGCTAGGTGGTGGCAAGTCTAAAGCCTAAGTTGGCCTTAATAGCTGGATTAAGTTGCAACTTTTCCTTCTCATGTTTCTTATGTTGCATGCAAATCTGTCATGATAGAAATTTTTAACATTATTTATCAAAGAAAACTATTCAAAAGGCAGACAATATTTAGTCTAATTGGTTAGTACAAAACAATTATCTTTTGGTTGCACCAACACATTTCTATTTGTTAACGAGTCATATACTTTTATTAAAAAAAGAGGCAATATAACTTAAAGAGCAGAAAAAATAGCTTTATATGAAAATGGCAATCACTTTTAATAAAAAAAATTTTCACATTTTAGATGAATTCATTTGAACATGACCATATGTATAAATAGGAATTGCCGCATGATAACCATGTTGGCCCCCACTAAAGACCAACTTAAGCATGCTTAATAATCAGCCCAGAATAAGGCTAGGCCGGATTAATATATGAGCCAGACTCGGGCTTAATAGATTGTATATGGGCTGGTTCCGGCCAGCCACTTATGACTTGATTTGGGCTTGGGCGGGGCCAGGTTTTAAGGATTTTAATAAAGCCCGGGCCTAGCCCATGAGCACCCTTACTTCCATAATATAGCACAATAGCACCAGCAATAGGCTTGTCATTATTGGCCTCAAACATGGGCCCAACCGCAAAAGCATCGCCGGGCTCTTCTTCCATTAACATATTTTGTACATATGCAGGCGTGTTGTGCATAGGGATGCTCATGAGCTGGGCTAGCTGAAGCACAATCTGAGCCCAATGATTGGGCCGGGCTCGGATCAATTAATAGAAAGCCCAAAGGCCAACCCTGCTTATCTAAAATGTAATTTAATATAATTATTACAAACAATTACTCAAATGGCCACAAAATTAATAATTAAAAAAAATACCCAAATCGGCCCTATCCTCTTGATTAAATGGGTGGCTCGGGCTGGCCTTTGATAGCCAGTGTCGAACTTGGGTTAATGTTTTTAAAGTCGGGCCGAGCTTGGATATACTATGAACACCCTAAGTTGTGCAGCTGTGCGCCTTTTCTCCAATATAACATGTATATATATGTGTCTATGTAAATGTATGAAATTAATATCTATATTTATATTATAAAAATTTGAATATATTTTGCCTATATATATGTAATAAATTTCAATGCCCATTTGACAAAGAATTACAACGTACCATTTGAATCAATTACTTCTTAGGCCTGACTTGCATATATGTATGTGGCGATAGGGTAAGGGCAAGCCCATCCCTTTAACAACCCAATGAGCAGGGACTAACATCTAAAGACGTGGATGGCGGCTGCCTTCCCTACAAGCAGCAGCCAAACTTCCCCATAATTACGAAACCGATATTTGAAAATGACGACGTCAATGTCTTTGCCAAAGGTTAAAAGAAAAAATGACAATGCATTTATGCTTTTTACAATGCCCCGCTTCTAGATACAGTGCATGCATACTAATCCAAATATCCTTTAATAGTACACGTATTTGAATTCATCCTTACTTCTTACTAAGATACATTCATCCGATGTTGCTCCTTTGCTCTGTATAAAAACATGGCAGTCTCCTCCTTCCATGTATTCACCAATCTCTTCCCAACGTAAGATTTTTTACTCTCTCTCTCTCTCTCTCTCTCTCTCTCTCTGTGACTGAATTCTAGCCATGGTTGGTGTTTCACAATCAAGCCTATATCTAACCCTTCTAATTGTGATGATCACAATCTCATCTCCGGCCTCAGCACAGCTCTCTGTCTCTTTCTATGGCAACACCTGCCCCTCTGTGTTCGACATCGTGAGGACCGCAGTCCGGTCTACCATCAACCAAGAGGCTCACATGGGGGGGATTGTTGATTCGATTATTCTTCCATGATTGTTGTCATACCTCCAAAATTAGGCCAGATCCAAACCCACTTCTAGCAGTGTAAGAATTAAAGCCAATTAAAGCTTTTCTTACATAAACAATACAGGCTCCGATTTCGGGTGGATCGAAGTCCTTCGTGAATCTATGCTTGGTGATCAAGCAACCATAATTACACGCAGAATTGAAATCTATAATCTGCGTAGATGAGTATCATTTACCAACCATATAACAAATCTCAATAATAATAAAATCAAAGTCAATTACTTCGAAGTATAATAATTGAAGTTGTAATTCCAAGGCAAATAAATTTAATGAATAAAACTAATGGTCTAAGCATGGCCTTATTACATAATCTAATATTTCGATCTCAGCACTAACACTAGGACACCTCAGACGATTTCATCGGCGCTCCACTCAACAACTCTGTCATCTAGCGGAATCTCTAGCATCGCTTGACCCTCCGGTTCGGCACCGGTAATGGAACCTAGACACCAAAAGTAATGGATCAGATTGACATAATCTGGTAAAAGAGTAAACTGCAAGCAATGATGTTAATTAATTGAATTAAAATATATTTTACATTCTACCCCAAAACATACCAAATGCAAATCCGATGGCATGAATGCACATAAACGAGTATCCTCGCAAATACAATATACTAAAAACGGGTACTCCCATATATACAATATATAAAACCGGGTATTTCCGCGGAAACAATATACAAAAGCAGGTATTTCGGCCAGATATAACAAATGGCACTTATGTGTACTATATATATTCGATAGTACACGTTGTCCCAATGTCGTACGACCACCTCCAACTGTAGTCTGTCAAATATATGTATATAATTACATACTATATACGAATGCAAAATAAATCATGCCATGGAACCCTTAATTCACAATATCCAACCCATTATCAATTTAAGTGCTTAGATTACTTAATTTAAAAGTATATTATGATCGTGTGTCATTTCAAATTTCCTGAGGGTAAACACTAATTTACCTAATGGTCATAGTTAGTTAATTTATAATGTTAATGACAGTCCACAATGCCAATATCCTACTTCCAGTGTCTATTATGTAGTGCATCCCGAATCTCACATTCTCATTCTTGAATTCGGCCCAATTCTGATGTGAATATTTAACTAACTTTTCTAAAAAAAAATGGAATCCATCTAATCCAATTATTTAAAGTTAGTGTATTTTACAAATTGAGTAAAAGTATCCAAACGGAAATAAACCAAATTTATTATTAAAGGGAGAGGGACAATTTGATTCTTAATCATCATTACACATCAAATTAAAAGTCCAATTTAGAATAAAAAATATTGTCTAATTAAGATTCAATCATCCCCAATCACATCTTAATTAAATTATAATCCAACTAAACTCAAATCCAACAAACCGATTCAATCCAAATTAAAAATCTAGGGCCTTACATCTCATCCCCCTTAAAGGACATTTGGTCCTCCAAATGACTAACATACCTCAGAAAGAATGTGCGAGTACTGTCTCTTCACTTCGTCTCTAAGCTCCTACATTGTTTCCTCTGGGCGATGATGACTCCATTAAACCTTCACCCAATGGATGACACAGTTTCTCAACACCTGCTCTTTGGTGTCGACAATCCCCACTGGCTATTCAGTGTAGGTAATATCATCCTGCACTTGCAACAGATCATACTGAAACACGTGTGAAGGGTCTGCTACATACTTCCTCAGCATAGAAATATGGAAGACATTATGAACACCTGATAACTCTGGTGGTAGTGCTAACCAATAAGCTACCTCATTGACCTTGCTGATAACCTGGGACGGTCCCATATATTTTTTGGAGAGTTTCCCTTTCTGCCCAAACCGTAAGGTATCACGCATAGGTGACACCTTCAGAAACACATGGTCACAAACCTCAAACTTCAGCTCTCTCCTCTTCTTATCTGCATAACTCTTTTGACGACTACGAGCAACCTTCAGCCTTTCCTGAATTTGTTTTACCTTGTCACTAGACTGTCCAACCATAGACGGACCATGAAAACCGCAAGCTCTAAAATTCAACCAACATATAAGAGTTTGGCATCTTCTCCCGTACAAGGGTTCAAAATGTGCCATGCCAATGCTAGAGTAGTAACTGTTGTTGTACGCGAATTCACATAGAGCCAAGCCTTCGTCCTAAATGGTCTTGAAATCTAAGACATACGCCCTTAACATATCCTCCAATGTTTGGTTTATACACTCTATCTGTCTGTTTGTCTGGGGATGATAGGCTATACTAAAACTTGACCTGGTTCCCAAGTCTTCCTGCAGTGATACCCAAAACCAAGAAACAAACTTGCTATCATAATCAGAGACAATAAAAACCAATTCTCCATGTAATCTTACCACTTCCTTGATATAGAGGTCTACCATCTTCCCAATTTCCTGGCCCATCTTAAATGGTATAAAGTGAGCTGACTTAGTCAAACGGTCCACTATCATCCAAATAGCATCAAAGCCCTTACTGGTATTAGGCAATCCTGACACAAAGTCTACAGTAATGTGCTCCCACTTCCACTGAGGAATCTCCAACTGATGCAAAAAACCTAAAGGTCTTCTATAACCTGCCTTAATCTGCTGGCAAACCAAATATTTTCCAACAAATTCTGCAATATCCTTTTTCATATTCTTCCACCAGTAGTGATCCTTCAGATCTTGATACATCCTGGTACCGCCTGGATGAATAGTATACCGAGTATGGTGTGCCTCTACCATGATTTCATCCTTCAAGCCTGGAAAATCAAGCACACAAATTCTACCTTTATAATACAAAATATCATCTTCCAACTTAAAATCAGGCCTCTCATCTATATGATATTTGATTCTTATTATCTCGGGGTCTAGTAACTAGTATTCTTTGATCATCGGAAGTAATTTGGGTTCCCACAAGATTATACTAGCCAACACTGCCTACTGCTCACTGATAGGCTGGAAATAAACATCCATATCTTCGAAACATCGAATCTAGAAGTATTCTGCAATCAATCCGCTGTAAACCTACTTAGAGCATTTGCCACTACATTAGCCTTTCTTGGATGGTACTTCAACCTAAAATCGTAATCCTTAATATACTTTATCCATCTCCTCTATCTCATATTCAATTCACCCTGCGTAAAGAAATACTGGAGGCTCTGATGGTCTGAATGCAGTTCAAAGGTGGCTCCATAAAAATAATGTCTCCACATCTTCAAAGCAAAGAACATTGTTGTTAGCTCCAAGTCATGGGTTACATACTTCCATTCATGCTCCTTTAACTATCTGGACCAATATGCTACTACCTTCCTATTTTGCATGAGGATATAACCAAGTCCAACTCCAGATGCATCGGTGAAAATCACAAAACTATCATTACCTGTAAATAAGTTCAAAACAAGGGTTGTGGTCAATCTTCTTTTCAATTCCTGAAAACTCTGCTCACAATCCGCATTCCACATAAAAGGAACTTCCTTTCGAGTCAATCTCGACAATGGGGCTGCTATTGTGGATAATCCTTCCACAAATCTGCGGTAATAACCTGCGAGGCGTAGGAAACATCAGATCTCTAACACTGTTTTCAGCCTTTCCCACTTTACCACTGCTTCAATCTTTGCTGGGTCCATTACTAAACCTTCCTTGGAGATGATATGACCAAGGAATCCTACCTGCTCCAACCAAAATTCACACTTACTTGCCTTAGCATATAATTGGTGTTTCCTCAACAGTTGCAATGAAGTATAAAGATGTTAAGCATGCTCTTCCCGACTTTTCGAATATACAAGTACATCGTCAATAAATTCCACCACAAAATGGTCTAAGTGCTGTGCAAAAACCCTATTCATCATAGCTATAAAAGTTGCACGCACATTAGTCAGTCCAAAAGACATTACCAGAAATTCGTAGTGACCATATCTTGTTCTAAATGCAGTTTTCGAAATATCCTAATCTCGTACCCTCAACTGATGATATCCTGATCTCAGATCAATCTTTAAAAAATACTTAGCACCCTGCAATTGATCAAACAATTCATCAATTCTAGGTAAAGGGTACTTATTCTTGATAGTCACTTGATTAAGTTATCTATAATCAATACACATTCTCATAGAACCATTTTTTTTCTTAACAAATAACACTGAAGCCCCCCAGGGAGAGACACTCGGTCTAATAAAACCCTTGTTCAACAGCTCCTACAATTGTTCTTTAAGTTCTCTCAACTTAGCTGGGGTCATCCTATAAGGGCCTTTTGAGATCAGAGTTGTGCCCGGCACAAGCTCAATTGTAAAGTTAATTTCACGGACCGACAGCAATCCAGGAATGTTATCGGGAAAAGATCCAAAAACTCAAACACCACCGGTGTCTCCTCCACCGCTTTAGTCCATTTATTCTCCGTGATAAACGCTATATTTCCCTCAAAACCTTTGATTAACAACTTCGTAGCCTTAATAGTTGAGATCATACGAGTAACAAACTTTTTCTTAGATACCACAAATTGCACCTCGGTGCTATCATCAGCTGTTAACTTAACTGTGTTAGCACGGTAGTCCATCACTGCATTATGAGTAGCAAGTCAATCCATACCCAAAATGGTATCAAAGTCATTCATCATCAACAATATTAAATTAGCCTTTAACACAATACCACTTATCACCAATTTGCAATTTGGGTAGTACTTCAAACAACAGCCTTTTTACCCACTAAGGTAGCCACAATTAAATCAAATAGCAGCTCAGTTGCTCCAACACCAATCTTCAAGGCAAAACTGGGGGAAATATAAGAATGGGTAGAACTAGGATCAAATAAAGCTTTAGCATTGTTATCACAAATAGAGATAATACCTTCCACAACGTTCTCTGCAGTATCAACCTGTTCTTGAGTCATGGCATACACTCTGCCTGCCTGCTGGGGCCTTGGTTGCTATATATTAGGCCTTAGTGGTCGCTGGGGTCCTTTTTGAGGTCAGGGCTAATAGGGAGGTCGGTAAAACTGCATCTGTTGCTGCGATGCTTGAGTTCATTGCTACTGCGTGGGAGCTGGTGCTATCTGTCTCAGCGACTATGCTTGAATAGGAGCTCCATGTGTAGATGTCTGCTAATACTATTGGCCTTTCTTCTTAGGGTAGTACTTAACCTAATGACTAGTGTCTCCACAATGAAAACACCCTCCTATCTGCCTCCAACACTTAGACGTTGGGTGGTTATTACCACAAATGCCACAAGACTCCCTTTTCTGCTTCTTGAATTGGTGTGTGGGGCCGGAGACAGAGCAACTTTCTGCTTAGGTTGGTTCGGAGGAGTCATATGCCCAATCACCTCCTTGGCCTAGTATGCTTTATCCAAATATTCCTGGTAAGTATTCAAAACTTGTGACTTGGCATGCAGTAATATATCTGGGTAAACACCATCAAGGAACCATCAAATCCTCTCGCTTTCTGGAGTGATGAGAGTTGGTGCGAAATGAGAGAGACCAGTAAACTGCAGTTCATATTCCCTGACGGACAAGGTATCTTGCTTTAATCTGTCAAACTCTATTCTTTTCTGAATGTGAACACACGCCGGTACATACTTCTCATGAAACTGGTTATGAAAGGTAGTACAAGCTACTTCCTCAGCTATTCAATCATATGCTTCTTTAACAGTGGACCACCACCTATCAACTACATCCTGGAACATTTAAGTTGCCAACTTAACCTTCGGTAACCCTGTGTAAACTAGCTTCTCAAATATCTTTTTAACCTGGATGAGAAACTCTTCTACTACCATTGAATCGTCATACCCATTGAACTCCGGTGGACCCCTCTTCTTAAACTTTTCAAAAACTATCGTTTGGATCTTGAGGTCTAGGGGCAACAACAAGCTAAGGTTGCCCAATCCTCTACAAAGCTTCAAGTGCACTAGTCTGAAAATGCTGCCTAATCTGCTACCTGAGCCGTAATGTAAACATTGGTTATGGCATTATTGGTGGCTGAGTTTTGCATACATTGCATGAGGATGATTCATCCTCTGCACAGCTTCCAACAACTATGCCATCTGCTGATCCTGGCGTTACTGATGGGCTAATATAGCCTGGAGAGAAGTCCATATCGGATTATTAGTTGTACCGCTAGGCTCACCTGACTCCGAACTAGATGGGTTAGATTTTGTTTTCCTTGTTCTTGGTGCCATGTCTGCAAAACAACCATTCATTAGAGGCTGAAAAACCAAAAAATGAAGAAGGTAACAACTCTTGTAACCTCTAAATAATGCTAAAATTCGTTATATGCGTTAAAACCCCAACATTCCCACTTAAATTTTCTAATTCTCATATCGGACCTCCGTTCTGTCATCTTTTAGAACTTCTAGAACTTAACCTCTCTGATACCACTTGTCACGCCCCCAAAACTGGGCAGAATCCAAACCCGGTTCTAGGGGTGTGACAATTAGGGCCAATTAAAATTTTTCTTACATAAACAATAGGGCCCCAATTCTAGGTGGATCGAAGTCCTTCGTGAGGCTATGCTTAGTGATCAAACAACCATAATCACACGCAGAACTGAAATCCATACGCTGCGCAGATGAATATTATATATTAACCATATAACAAATCCCAATAATAATAAAATCAAGGTCAAGTACTTTGAAGCATAATAATTAAAGTTGTAATTCCAAGATAAATAAATTAATGAATAAACTAATGGCCCCAAACATGGCCTTGTTACATAATCTAATATTTTGATCTCGGCACCAACACTAGGACACCTCAGACGATTTTATCGGCGCTCCACTCAACAACTCTGCCATCTAGTGGAATTTTCTGTATTGCCTAACCCTCCGATTTGACACCGATAACGGAATCTAGACACAAAAAGTAGTGGGTCAAATTGACGTAATCTGGTAAGAGGGTAAACTGTAAGCAATGATGTTAATTAATTGAATTAAAATATATTTTACATTTTACCCCAAAACATACCGAATGTAAACCCGATGATATGAATGCACAAAAACGAGTATCTTCGCAAATACAATATACTAAAAACAGGTATTCCCGCATATATAATATATAAAACTGGGTATTCCCGCGGATACAATATACAAAAACAGGTATTTCTGCTAGATATAACAAATGGCACCGTTGTGTACTATATTCGACAGTACACGCTATCTCAATGTCGTACGACCACCTCCAACTGCAGTCCGTCAAATATATGTATATAATTACATACTATATACGAACACAAAATGAACCATCCCATGAAACCCTTAATTCACAATATCTAACCCATTATCAATTTAAGTGCTTAGATTACTTAATTTAAAAGTGTATTATGATCGTATGTCATTTCAAATTCCCTGTTGGTAAACACTAATTCACCTAATGGTCATAGTTAGTTAAATATGCACATGAGAACCAACCTTCTTTCATAATAGTAATGACAGTCCATGATACCAATATCCTACTTTCAATGTCTATCATGTGGTGCATTTCGAATCTCACATCCTCATTCTTGAATTTAGCCCAATTTTGATGTGAACATTCAACTAGCTTTTCTAAAAACAAATGGAATCCATCTAATCCAATTATTTAGAGTTAGTGTATTTTACAAATTGAGTAAAAGTATCCAAACCGAACTAAACTAAATTTATGATTAAAGGGAGAGGGGACAATCAAGTTCTTAATCGTCACTACACATCAAATTAAAAGTCCAATTTAGAATCACAAATACTATCTAATTAAGATACAATCATCCTTAATTACATCTTAATTAAATTATAATCCAACTAATTAAAATACTAATCACAAGTAACTAAATTCCCATTAAAATTATAATCAAATCTAATTACAATTCTAATCACCTAATTAAATATTAATTTAGATTCTAATCAAGTTATAGTTAAACCCAAATCAATATTCTAAATAAATTGTAATTTAATGATCTAATTACCCCAAACCTACTATGGCAAACCCAAAATAAATATAAAATATAAATTCTAAAAAAAATCTAAAAACTATTGCCAGGTCCACCTAAAATCTCGACCCAGGCCCGCCAATAGCCTAGCAGCAGCCTGGCCCTAGGGCTGCTAGGCCCAGCCACAGCATGTTCTGCCCAGCTAGCTAGGCATCATAGGCAGCAGTTGTCACTAGTTTTTATTTCTTTTATATGCAAATTTTGTATTTCAATTAAAATCAAATCGTTATTATTAATCCCTAATCAAGATATTAAACCTAATCAAATAAATCATATGTAAAGCATATCATTCAACAAAACAACCAAAAAGACATTGCTTACGGTTATCCACTTGCTTAGATTTCGATGCCAAAAGTAGATTTGAAGATCAAACCTTAGTTTCCCCTGGAGAATTGCTAGGACTTGATTGTAGAGGAAAGGAAGAAGAAGAAGAATTAGGCGTATGAAGAAAAGATGATCGAAAGCCTTTAAGGTTATATTATGTAAAGGTTTTTCTAAATTATAAGGAAGAGCTCTTTCCTTTTTAGTGAGTTTTATAAAATTGTAAAAGAAGAGCTTTTGGCTTAAAAAGGATCAAAGAATTTAGGCCCAAGGCCCAATAATGTTTAATCAACCCATCTCCAATGGGTCCTACACAAAACCACCCATCTAACCTCTCTCAACCCGATTCAAACCCGACAAACCGAATCGATCCAAATTAAAAATCTGGGCCTGCAAATTGCTTCGTAAATGTAAGTTTGCCGTGCGAAATCCATTTCACTCTTGAAGTCATTTCTCCATTTGATGGGACAAGGAATATTTATGATTTTAAAGATGATGTTTTGTGGTTGTAGGGTTGTGATGGGGGGGTTCTTCTGGATGACAGTGGATCATTTGTAGGGGAGAGAAGTGCTCCACCCAACAACAACTCTGCTAGGGGGTTTGAAGTGATTGATGATATAAAGACATGTTGTGTCTTGTGCAGACATCCTAGCCATTGCAGCTCATGACTCAGTTGTTCAAGTGAGTGTAACATGATAGAACTTGAACGTCTACACTAATCATGGATGACCATATATATTAACCTCTAATCCTAACAGAAACTACTAATAAGGAGAGAAACTATAAACTAACAGACATTTTCATGCTTTAGTTTGCCAAAAAAAAAAAGTTTAATATCCAATCATCTTTTTTTTTTTTTTTTTTTTTTGTGTTATAGCTTGGAGGACCAACTTATTCAGTTCAAGTAGGGAGAAGAGATGCAAGAACAGCAAGTACAGATGGAGCAAGCAGTAACCTCCTACTTTTTAGCGCTGACCTAAAAACAATTATTCAACTATTTAGAAATCAGGGATTTACATCTAGGGAGATGATTGCCTTAATTGTCAGGGGTGCACACTCTCGGCCAAGCCAGGTGTGTGACCTTCCGGGACTGGATCTACAATGAAACAAACATTGATGCTGCCTTTGCGACCTCTCGAGAGGTTAATTGCCCTCGAGCATCAGGCAGTGGGGATGGAAACTTGGCACCTCTAGACCCCCAAAGCCCGAACCGCAACGGTAACAACTATTATCAAGCATTGATCAATAGGAGAGGGCTCCTTCACTCTGATCTAGTCTTGTTTAGTGGCGGATCAACCGACTCCATTGTAACGACGTATAGTAATGATAAAGAAGCATTCAACACCGATTTTGCAAATGCCATGGTTAAGATGGGGAACTTGAATCCTCTCACTGGGAGCCAAGCGGAGGTTCGAGTTAATTGTAGGAGGGTTAACTAAGCTTACTCCTAATTAATTACCCTCGGTTGCATTCATTTGATTCAAATACTTGTGTTATTGAATAGATGTTGTTAAGTAGCTTTTGGTTGATTTTGTTCAGTTTGGAGATCATAACTTCAATATTAAGCAAAGTGCAGTTGTTTTCTTACTTCAGTCTTAAAAATTAGGAGAGCAAGAACTTTTCTCCTTTTTGCTGTTTCCCTTGGCTTCAATGCTTTATTAACTTTTTCTCTTGACGTTGTACTTGGCCCAATCCAAATGCAAGAAACAAACCCAAAACCATTTTATTTTCCGGTATTGGTTGGGCTTGGCCCTGGAAGTAAATCAAGAGTTGGATCCAGGTCAAGTTAGTTCCCGTTGGGTGTAACACTTTTCAAGGGGCTGTTTGTTCGGTTGGGTTGGCCATTCCAAATTTGGACCCGGTTCATCTAGTCTCAAAATCCGTTTGTAACCTCCTCGAGTTGCTGTCCGAAATTTCTGGCAGGACTAAAGATTGAGGCTTGTGAAATAATCATGACCACCTATACGGCCCAATCCAGATTAATAAATTCTATATATCAACATGTTGGACCCATTGTATGTTCATAGCCAGAACTATGCTTGGGACTAAATCATTTCACGGGCCGGGCTTCAATTTATCAAACTTTGAATGAACTGCTGTGAGTGATTTTAGATTTTAGTTAGTGAAAGTTAAAAGGCAAGTGAGCGCAGTTTTGGCAAGTTGGGTCCTAACTTCCAATCTCAGAAAAGTGTGATACGAAGAAAAAGCAGAGGACTTGATTAGCCTTCTAGTGTTAAATTAACTTCTTCTGATGCTCTTGCCATCTAATTCATGGCTTAGTCAAAATAAAAATGTCACGCCCCCAAAACTGGGCCGGATCCAAACCCGGTTCCAGGGGTGTGAGAATTGGGGCCAATTAAAATTTTTCTAAACATAAACAGCACGGGCCCCAATTCCGGGTGGATCGAAGTCCTTCGTGAGGCTATGCTTGGTGATCAAGCAATCATAATCACACGCGAAACTAAAATCCATGCTCATCGCAGACGGATATTACATCACAATAAGATAATCAATCTCCTTAATAATAAGACCGGAGTCAAGTGCTTCGAAGCATCACAATTAGAGTTAAATTTCAAAACAACCAAACTTAAATTAATAAACTAATGGCCCAAACATGGCCTTATTACATAATCTAAAGTTTTCGAACTCAGCACCGCACTAGGACACCTCAGATGATGTCATCAGTGTTCCACTCAACAACTCCGCCATCTGGCGGAATTTCCTGCGTCGCCTGACCCTCCGGTTCGGCACCGGCAACGGAACCTAGACACCCAAAAGTAGTAGGTCAGATTGACATAATCTGGCAAGAGGGTAAGCTGCAAATAATGGATTAATCAACTGAATTAAATAATATATTCATTATAAACCAAAATAAATCAGATGCAAACCCCAATGGCATGAATGCGCAAAAATGGGTATCCCCGCAGATAAATATACAGAACGAGTAAACCCCGCATACAGATAACAGAAACGGGTAGTCCCGCAGATAATAACAGAAACGGGTAATCCCGCAAATAATAACAGAAACGGGTAATCCCGCAGATAATAACAGAAACAGGTAATCCCGCAAATAATAACAGAAACGGGTAATCCCGCAGATAATAACAGAAGGCACAGTTGTATACTATTATCCACAGTATACGCTGACCCGATGGCGTACGACCACCTCCGAACTGCAGTCGGTCAGATACATATATACAAATATACATATTTACAAATACATACGTATATCAATGCAGAATGAACTATGATATAAAACCCTCAAACCCAACATTCAATCCAATACCATTTTGAGTATTTAGAGTACTTAAATTTGAAAGTGTATTATGAACGTGTGTCAATTCAAATTCTTGAGGGTAAGCACTAATCCACCGACGGTCAAGTTAGATAAATATGCACATGAGAACTAACTCTCTATCACAATGGAAATATGAGTCCACGATGCCGATATACTACTTTTGGTGCCATCATGTGGTGCATCTCGAACATCACATTCCCATTCTGCATTTAGTCTAATTCTCATGTGAACATTCAACTAACTTTCCTAAAAGTCATAATTCATCTAATCCAATTATATATAATTAGTATGTTTTACTAATTGGGTAAAAGATGTTTAAATTTCAAATCCAAATTTAAATCAAGTTATGATCAATGGGGAAAAGGGAATAATTAATTCCTTAGTTATCATTGTTGTGTACAAATACACCTTATTAATTTATACAAAACTAAAGGTATAACTCCCGGGCCCCAGTTTGAAATCAAACTCAAATTAAAAACCCAAGTTAGACGCATAAACACAATCTACATAAGATTTTATTCATCCCCAATTGCATCTTAGTTAATTTTTAAGCAAACTAAATAAAGTATAAATCTTATATTTACTAACATAAAATTCTAATTACAATTATATAAATATATATATATTTAAAAAAAACAAGTGGGCCTAATTACATTAACCTGGCCCAGCCACAACTGGGCCCAACAGCACCCGAGCCAGGCGCTGCCAAGCCCAGCCGGGCTAGGCCCGACCTGCATCAACCCGGCCCAGCCGCAGCTGGGCCCAGCAGCACCCGGGCCGGGCGCTGCCAGGCCCAGCCGGGCGCTGCCAGGCCCAGCCGGGCTAGGCCCGGCCTGGTAGGCACCATGCCCGGGCAGCAGCGCATGCTGCTGCCTTAGGCAAGCAGCGCCTGCTGCTGCCGCCTGGGCAGCAGCGTCTGCTCTCTCTTTTTTTTTTTCTGTTTTTTTTAATCAAAACTAGACATATCTTATTTTTATAAAACCGGAATCAAATCCAAGAGTTATGCTTGTTGCAACAAAAGGAGTATAAACAAATCTCCATTATTAATCTACAACCGCAAAGATTTTACCCAAATCAAATAAATCATATAAACAACATGTGATTTAGGAAAACAATCAAGAAACATTATTTGCATTCATCCACTTACCTGGATCTTGAAGCCAAAGTAGATCTGAAGATCAAAGTTTGGAATAGCCCACCTTGGTTTCCCCCTTAGAAAGCCTCTAGGGTTTTGGTTGAAGAAGAAGAAAAGAGGGTTGGGGAATGGGGGAAAACCCTAAGAGTATAGTTTATATAAAAGAGGGGGTTTTTCTAAATTACAAAGAAGGGCCTCCTGCTTTCTAGTGGGTTTTAAGAAATTTCAAAAAGAGTCTCTGGCCCAAAAAGGGTCCATTAACTCAGGCCCCACTTGTGTTAAATCAATCTATCTGACCCTCTTAACCCAACTCAAACCCGACAAACGGTGTGACCCAATAAAAATATTCGGGACTTGACAAAAAAGTCAGTGACTTCATCATTATTTTAGATTAGACGACACGAAACTTAAATGAAATTTCTTCTTGGAAGAAGGCTTGTATGCCAATGTTTCCTGTATTTACAACGTGAATGGCTTTCCTGGTGATCAAGGGCTGGGCTACCCTGAGCCCACCCAGCCAGACTTGGGTAGGACCTGCATCTAAGTTTTTGCCCTTTTAATATATGGGCCTAGCTTGCATTAAGTGATAGAAAGCCCAAAACCCCACATAGCTTGGTCTGAGTAAGTAAACATCTCGTCTAGTGAATATACCCAAACCAGTAATTAGAAAGCTAAAAAGAGTGTCGAAAGCCTGGCACAATTGACTAAATGGGGTGGGCTTAGGCCCAGGGACAGACCCAGGATTTCTACTTGAGGGGGGCCAAAACTTCAATAAAATTTTGTTAACTAATCAATGTACACAAGAAAAGAGTTAGTGAGAAACCCATCTTTCATTTTGCTATGAAGCCTAGAAAATATTGTGAAAACTTTGCCCATGTTGAATGATGGTAGTGTAAGATTTAAGAATTTGCACAGTTAGGAAATAAAACATCCCAATTTACTATAGAAAGCAGACTCTACACTAAATTTGAGAGGGGGGCAGTTAACATAAAATGAAGATAACCTCTTGTGAGATATACTATTACTACAAGGTTTCTACGATTGGTGTTGTTGGGGGGCACTTATGGTCCGTGTCAAAATTCACCCCGATATGGACCTTTTTAAAGTTGGTCTTGTTGGGAGGCAGCCACCAAAATCCTTATTTATTGTGCACAGATTACTGTGGAAATAACTTTAGATGACGATGATTCAAGAACCATATCTGCAAGATTTCTTTGATTTGATCTCAGTCTTACAGCATCCCAAAAATATCAAAATTTTTTACTGTATTTCTCTATGCTCAAACTCGCACTAAAGTGTGAGCCTCTTTTGCAAATTCTCTTTGCTCTCAAAAACGCGATTTCTCTTATGTATTTTTGTTAGAGAGCAATAGCATATATTTATAGGTTATAATAGAGACTTTAAGAAGAAAATATGGAATAGGCTTCTTATTGAAATAGGAAACCCTAAGTCGACCTAAATTAGAATCTTAGTTCTATAAATTATAATTCAGTCCACTAGAGAATTATAATTGCAATTATGTCCTTATTCTCAAAATTATATTACGAACTTCTTGTTATTAAATTTTACTAATCTCCCCATACTAAGATTTTAGATATTCATCTATTAAATAATTACTAACATCTATGTTTAATCAATATCTTTTATAATTTCCTGAGACCTTACACTTAACTTATTTAATATATTAGACACAAAGTCCACTTGTAGCGTTTGTCATAATCAAAACTTATAAGCTTCATCGAGGGAATATCATTAATCCTTGTTATGGGACGTGGATTCCGTCAGTAAACTAATATCCATTATACATACAGTATAGTCATCCAATTTATTGAGATGATTAACTCATAAAAGATCTCACTCCTTAAAAATCAAAATGTCAAATACTAAATGTATGTGTCTATTAATCATATCGAGATTAAGAGTACAAGCACTTACAATAACCATTTGTATGTTAATTGTCTTATATAGTTAGTATAAGGACAATAAACTCAAAAGTGGTTATGTTCATTACACATAAAGTGAACTAGTATAATGAGTTAAAATTATATTGTTTCCCACAATAAAGATAAACTTGCTAAAACATCATACTACAATCATACCAATGGTGTGTCCAACTTCATCTAAATTGTGAACAATAATAACATATATTTTATAAGAACCTACAAACAAGTCTTACATACGTAAGTTGAACTCTATACACCAACTTATTTACTTTATAGAATAAAAGATACATTTATGCATAATAAATAACAATGTAACCATTTGCCCATATAAATTCTCATTAAGATGAAAAGACAAACTTTACTAATAAATAAATCAGTTAAAGACAAATACATAAAAATATGCTTTTAGTATAAATTTCCAACTGGCCCAGACTTAGATATACCTTTGATCGGTCTAGCCCTCGGCTATGAACACCCCTCTCATTAAAAGAGTTGTTCTCATCTATTTGGTCCTAGAATGTAACATTCTTGACTCCATTCTTAGTATTGAAGTGAAAACTTGTTTGTAATATTTAATTTTGAAGCTCTTGCTAGATGCTAATAATGATATTTCTGACCTGATTAAGATTATGCTTAAATGAAAGGAATGTACCTGTGGACTCATATATTTTACTGAAAGAGTAAAGTAAGAAAGTATGGAAAATAAAATTTTCAAAAAATTTTTAGAACAAAAAATGGAAGTATGAAAAAATAAGAAAAATATTTTCTACAGAAAAGAAGTCAAAGAAAAGGAATCAAGGCGCAGAAGAATCTAAGATATGTAAAAAGAGGTAAGGAAAGTGGAATGGATTCCTCACTTGGTATCAAACATACTTATGTAGATAGCTTTGTTACTCTTCATCATTCATAATGGATTCATTGACTGGCCTCATAGGATCGAGACTAAGTACACATGGGTCATGATGTTGAGGGGTTTGAATTTAGGGCTTCTAATTTGCATCATATATAGAAAATTAAATACATAAAGTAGTTAAAAAAAGAACATCAAATGGCACATTCTTTTAATTCTATTTTTTTCGAATGAAAATATTATTTGATGTTCATTTTTTAAAATTTCTTTTTAACCATAGCCAAAAAAATCGAACCGCCCATATCGAGCCGGGTCCTATGAGATCCAAACTCAAATCAGAGTTCCATGTGACTCAACGGAGTCCTAATGCAACTAGGCCGTTGCCAAGTGGGGCCCAAGTCCAATTTTTAAAACTTTATTTTTAACCATCCAATGTATTTAATTTCGACGTCTGTTACAAACAAACAGGCCCCTAAGAGTGGGCCCACGGCCCAGACAGAATCCGGAGAATATTTGCTGCAAAAGAAAAAGGAGGGAGAAGAGCTGCGTTCACGCTTTTCAGTTGCTTCGATTTGATTCCACTCTCTTCCCAATCCAATCCAATCCAATCCAATCGAACAGAGAGAGAGACAGAGAGAGAGAGAGAAGATGGGGAATTTTCTGCAAAAGGAGCCGCCTCCACCGATGGTTTTGGTGCCACCCGTGTTCGATTTTCCCCCTCTCGCGGGACGAACCAGGTTTCAATCTCTTCACTTGTATTCATTTCTCTTGTGATTTCACAGTTAGAAGAAGAACCCATATGCCTTTTTGTGTTTGTTGTAGAATACCCACATATATATATATATATATATATTTTGGAATGTTATGTTTCTCTAATGTCTTAGTCTTGGTTTTCAGAGTTTTCTCCACTTTCAGTTAATGATCATTTCTGGGGCTCTACATTTTGGGTTTTTCTTGTTTGGTTCAATTATATCTGGGTCTTCTTTGAATTGGAACTCCTATTTTACCTGTAAGTGTAATTACCTGAAACTCTGTTTACCTGTAACTGATCATGTCCAAGAACAAAATAACTATGACTTACAGGCAGTTTGGGTTATCTGAAAAGTTTCTGCATAAACTGATTTACCTTCACTTGGTTTATTATTATCCACATGGGCACCCAGGAATGAGTAATTTTGCTTATTTTAATCTTTGTTTGTAGACTTTTGGGTGCCTTTGGGAATCTTTCCTCATATTCCTATTGTTTACATGGGAATGATCATTGATTGTCATGAAATGATTTAAAGAAAACAATAAGTTACTTAACCTGGAAGTGATTTAAAGATAGTAAATTTCTACTATTCAAAAAATGAATGGATTTTTTTTTTTAATTTTTACGGGCCATGCCACTGGCTTTACTGGTAACCCTTTTCTTCTTTTTAACATTCAAACCCCAGTCTTTCACACCCCAGTTTTTCACATCACAGGGGCCGTACTTTAGCGCTGCTTTGAGTGGGTTGGCAATGTTAACAGAGAAGATAAAAATTAGTGATTCAACCACATTAAAACTATTTTTATGGAGTTAAATTTATTCCTTATTTGTGTTTGATGACTTTTATTCGTCTTCCAAATGATCATTATTATTTGTCAAAAAGTCAAGATTTTTTCTATTTACTTTTTATGTGAAATGAAATATTTGCATTTTTTGGGGGAAATGGATCAGTTGTTTGCAGTTGTGAGCTGGCATCTTAGATATTTGTTTGACAATGCAGGATGCTGGAGTCTTCATACGACCTATTATTTGGGAAGCTTGCTCTGCAATGCCTTTTTGAGGACTATTTTGAACAAGCACGGCATTTTAGCACAAGGATTATGCTCAAGCCAATTGATGATCCTCATGTTGATTTGGTTGCAAATGTATCTGGTGAACTTATTATTGTTTCTCTTCTCTCTCTCTCTCTCTCCCCTGTTTTTTTTTCTTCTAGTTTCCTTATCCTTTTGAATTTGGCATGTTATGAACTTTTGGTAGTAATGCTGTGAAGGAAGATATATGGCCTTTTGTTTTCTGTTTCTTTTTTTTACCAGTAAAGATATATGAATATGTTGCTCCGCAGCCTACGATCTTTCATTGGCATACTGCTCTCAGCATTTGTCTCTTACATAGTATGTGCCAATCAGCACATTACTTACTACTTACTTCTTTCATGCTGTAACAGCAATAAGGTTGAATGAAAGTCTGAAACAACATAGAGGGGGATACTTTCTTTTTCATTTACCTAATATCACGACCAACTGTGGTTGCCAATATCACTGTTTTTGAAATCGTACAATTTACTATATGAATATCCTATGATTTGGATCAAATCTTATGGAAATGAAATTGAATCTCATGCTTGAAGCCCATTTTCTAAACTCTTGTTGAGTTTTATGATTCTTTTAGTTTGAATCTATGATAATCAAACCTTGAAATTCCTTATAATGAATAAGATAGAAATCCATCATAATCTACTAAAGCTTCTCAGTTATCCTTTTTTTTTTTTAAAGATGTTTCCTTGGTATCCTTGTCTTGGCTACATAAAATGGTTTTTTTGTGCAATGGGCTGTTTTGTAATGTTTTTTCTCTTTATTTCTATAGTATTGTGACTTTAATCAGCTTTGTATAACTTTTGTTCATGGAATTCCTTGAGGTTCATTTTCATACCTTCACTCTTGGTACTTTCAAAAGTAGTCAGGATTGATGGTCATGCTTTCAAAATATGTGCACAAGCATTTTATCTAGGTTTTAATACTGGGGGTTTTAGAATTCTTGGTACTTGCAACTGCAAAAGAGCACAATTCCTTTTTGCTTAACCTCTTCAGGTCTCAGGTTCTTTTGATAACAATAAAGGGGAGAACGTTTTTTATGATGCTTCATTTCGTTGGCAGAGGTAAAGGAAAATTTACTACTTCAGTCTGCATTTGCTTATCTACGCAAGATGACATGTGGGTTGCCCTTCATTTTATTGTGATTCAATCTTTTTGCAGAGACTTGGATGATCCTCATACATTCATGGATCTGTACGTGTCAAATGCTCGTGAGTAAGTTACTAATCCATTGCATAGTGATCCATTTTCCTGTCATTCTATTTCTAGTGATGTTGACTTTAATTTGTCATCTATGTTAGTCTGAAAATGATACACATGTGGAGCACCATTCTACCCACAACAGAGCAACATACCAAGATACACATTTGGAGCAGCATTGCCATTTTAATTCTGTGTACTATGTGTGGAAGAGATAATTGCAAATCAGTTGCATTTGATTACTCTAGGACTCTGGATAAGACTAAGATTATAACAACTTAAATGCAGATAAGATCATCTGTACTATCAATAAGGCACTGGCAGAAAAGGAGAACATCACTCCTCACAACTTGGTATTAGAGCAAAATTCTTAGGAGATTTGGTTGATGTTACAGTCCTAGTGACGTTGGTAGTAACTGTATCATTGATATTGATGACCATACTTTAACGGCATTAGAGAAAGGTCTCGACATGTTGGTGTATATTTTGGAAGTCTTTGAGGATTGAATAATCTGATCTTCCTCCTAGATTCCTCAATACCTCGTTTAAGTTTTCTGATTGCTACAAGCACATGTGGCTTTCTAGATTTTTTTTATAATTTTTTGTTGTTATTATTATTATTCTTCTTTTTCTGGGTTTCTCTAACTTTCTCCTATCATCTATATTCATCCTCATCGCTGAAGGAGCGTTAACTGTGAAGTTGTCAAGATTTGCCTCCCATACATATTGGTTGCCAAATCAAATGTGTGATTTTAATAGCTAATTTTGCTGTATTCTTGTCGCTGTTTTTTGCTAAATGCTATATTATAGTTGAAAGTTTATTATATTGTGTTGGCTGCACTGCACATATGGCTGGTTGAAAGGCTCAGACCTTTTTTATAAGGTTGTCTGACCTACTTTTGGTACTGTTATTGTTGATATGACATTATAATCTCTACTTCAAGGTCATGTGACCCGTTAGTATGTCAGTGGTGATGTTTGATGGTTTATTGAGACATAGGAAGCACGGCACCTCTCTGGGGCCGGTGTGTCAGTGTCCGACATGTCTGGGAGTTGGACACGCTCGGACTTGTATCGGACATGTGAAAAAAGTGTCCTGTATTGTTTTTTATTTTTTTTAAATTTCTGACATGGCTCAAACACGTGAAAAAAGTGTCCTACATTCTTTTTTAAAGTGTCCTTTTTTTTTATTTGATAATGTTTGTTAATTGGTACTTGAATTTTTATTTTTTGATTGCTAAATTGATTAAAGAGTTAAAATGATATTATTTTTTATTATATGATTATATATACATAAATAAATATATATTATTCACATGTCCGTGTCCTACTTTTTGAGAAATGCTGTGTCAGCATGTCCGTTTCATGTCGTATCCATATCCCATGTCCGTGTTCGTGCTTTTTAGATTGAAACTGTGATAATGATTGGAGACCCTAGATTTAGAAGCAGTGCGGTTACTTATCCAGTTGCACGAGTTTGTGATGGTGACTTTTTCCCTGAGAATCAGTGTGAAGGATCTATCTTTAATTATCTTTATTGTTATTCTGTAGTATTTGGGTTAGTTGAGTTAAACATTTGACCAACATCTCTTTGAAGAATAACCTCCTCTCTCTCTCTCTCTCTCTCTCTCTCTCTCTCTCTCATCCTTTTTCCCTTTAGTATCAATGCATCAAACAACTCATCACAGCTCTTGTTTGTTATTTCTTAATTTGAATGCTGCTTTCTTGTTTCCTAGGATTTTGCGCCTGAGATCATGTGCTTATTACCCTGAATATGGAGTAGGTGCATTTGGCGTGTTCCCCCTGCTCATTGAGAAAAGGTACCTTTCTTTTTTCACTTTGTGTCTTGAGTCAATGTGATAGCATTACCAGATTTTGTGTTCTTTGGACTGTGGTTTTATAATCAACCATTTTTTGAAGATATCATTCTCTACAACCATTAAATTGAGACACAGATTATTTGTTTTTGTTTAAATGTTATTTTCAGAACATTTTACTACTCATGTACATATTCCTGTTTGCAAGAGCCTATCATTGTGTCCCTACTCTTACTTCTGTGTGAATTTTTGGTGTGAAACAAACCATAAGAGGTGACCTATCCTCTCTTCAACACAGGCCCCATCTGCTTCCATATAAACCATGCTCCACATTTTAACTTTAGACACGGATGACATATGTTCTGAGTGTTGCCAAAAAAATAAAATAAAATAAAACAGAAACTACAAATTACAAGCATACCACCAATAATCATTAATAACTTGTATCCTTTTGACATCAATTCTTCAATGCCTATCATACACTAATTATGTATTTCTAATGTCAAGGCTAGTTAATTGTATTTATGTGGAGTTCTTAAACTTTAACACTTATGCAGGATACAGTCAGAAGACTATGGTGTTCTAGGGTTGAGATATGGCTCTGGAAATTTATCAGTTGGGACCACTTTCTTGTCTTTCCCTTGTATGTGACTGGTATTGCCATTAATGTTTTCACCTCCTACTTGTGGCTACATCTTCAAATTTTTTTTTTCATTGTTAAGCATATTTATAAGGTAGAAGTCTTCTAAGTTATAATTGGCTATGGTATAATGAGAAGCACATGATGTTGAAAGAAGCTGACTTACACTCTTACACATGAACTGTACATGCCAATTGAATTGTATGTCTTAGGCAAACAAGGTAGCAAAGAATTCTGTTTCTGGTCATATTTGGGATTCATCACCCAAAGGCCTTCATTTCACATCCAACTTAATTGGTGTTTCTGTGGTTCTCAAGTTGATCAAGTTGGCATGTTGAATAATTTGTTTAGCAATTTTCATCATCTTTTCTAAAACCCATTATGCTCTCTCTCTCTCTCTCTCTCTCTCTCTCTCACACACACACACACGCACGCACATGCACGCACGCACACACACACACTCACACTCACACGTGCACTCGTGTGCACGCTGACACGCGCGCACATTTTTTTGGGGCAATGATAATAGCCCATTTTATATGTGGTGCATGACCCCCGAAGTGTTGTGAGCGGCAGTAGCTGTCTGTCCTTTTGGGGCATTTTCTGGGACAGTTATATAGCTCAATGTATACTGGTGCATGTCATCAGATAGAGGGGGTAAGACATCGTTTTAGATTTTTATGCTCGACAAACATCAGTGCAGTATATGGCTGCTTCATGTATATATTAATTTGGAAATCTGGACTTTGTCATTTGGGTATTAATATGAAATAAGTATTTATGATGCAAATCTTAATTTATTAAAATTGCAAAAGAATTATTGTTGTAACCGTGCTTTGTTTATAGTGGCTTCTGAGGTTCCAAGAAGTGCATGGGTCGTAGGCCGGATAGGGAGGCTAACCGCAGGGGTGCAATACAAGCCAGATTGTAAGTGATGATTGTATGCTACTAAACAGTGTTCTTTTATAGAACATCATGAATGAGATCATTTATAATGGTCATTTAGAATGGATGGATTTTGTTTAACTGGAAATTATATAGGTGAGGGCCACCTTTGGGGAATCTTATCATGGTTGGGAAATGGGCCATGCTCTAATATTTCACTTGCTGAACAATTCTTTCCATCTGTTGGTGGGATAACAAATATTCCACCTTTAATGTGGACAAAATCAGACACTTGGGAATCCAATGAACAAGAGTTATGGAGTATCACTCAGTTCCAGAAATGAAAAGTTTTGCTCAATACGACATCTAGAGTTTGTTGCCCCCACTGCCAGCTGAATAGTGTTATTGGACATTATTTCTTGACCAAGAATTATTTCTGTTTCTCAAAATTGAAAATCCATATCATTGGATCCATATTAATTATTTTTCCTTTTCTGACAATTTGGCAGTGCAAAATTAGCACCTGATCACCTCTGTGGAAGTGGAACCTATTTTTTTCTTTTTCAGCAGTTAAATGCATCTTTTACTTCCAATTTCCAGTTTGCTTGCAACTGTTGCTTCTGGATGTGATGTGCTACACTGTTATTATTAAGTTTCATAATATACTCTGAAAGTCTTCAGTGTCCCTTACATAAGGACACTAAGGGAATAGGGAGTATGACTTCCCACTTCTGAAATTCTGGAGAAAAGGCATTGTTGTTTTTATTTATATGAGTGAAGGGAATATTTAAAATCATAGAAACTAGCAAGGTTGTACCTAACAATGACATGCTATGAAACATTGTGATTTGAGTAATTGAGCAATGTCTACAGCAAAAATCTAATATTCATGGGACTAGTTCACTTTCATGTCTAGTAGATCTTATACAAAAGCAAGTTTCTGTAAGGGACAACTAAGGAACAGCTGTGCAGAAGTGAGGAAAAGTTTGCTTGTGCCTTTATTTATTTAAAGTTTAGGTGTCGTGGTAGTTTAACTGTCAGACACTAAGCAAGAAATGCATTCTACTAGATGTATCAAAATTATACAAGACAATATGATAAGGTGATACTGATGACAAGAGAACTTTTGAGGCAGATTGGTTGAAATTTAATAGAATTAAACAGAATATATGGAGTGCAAGCTTGGTAGATTTGGAGAGTAGGGAAAATGAGGTGGTTTAAAATTGGAAGTGAGTACTGTGACAAAGCTGCAAACAACTATATCCCTATTGCCTTTCATACCTATATCTAACTATTAAAAAATGCCTCATATAGCTACAAGATACAATACAATACTGGTACTGGTTCTCACTACCATAGTTTGTAAGATATAAATCTAGTATATCCTATTGTGCTAAGTCCATTATTTCATGCAGTTCTGGCAGTTCTACTAGTTTCTCAATTCTCAACATAACAATATTACATTGGAATGTAAGTTTTGATAATTTTGTTAATTCAGAATAAGTTGCTTGCATCGTGAGAAAAATTAAATTTCATGTTATGGATACAGGTAACAGTACCATTTCTTTTTTTATAAAAGATAAAATTTTATTTCACCAAGCAATGAAGCAAACAATTGGAAACAAGACACAACGAAAAATACAATGAACAAGGGAAAAGACGTAAAATAACTTATATATTAAAGGAAATAGAACTGTCAAAAACTCCTTCCCTGGCAAGACCATCCGCCATTGTTTCAGAAAGTACAAAGTTGTAACCCCCTAATTATATCTGTGTACATGCCTCTTTCAATATCCGGAGCAGCTACAGAACAAAATGGAAGGTCTGTGTTAGATGTCACAAATCTAATAAAAATATGTTGGGCAAAGTTCAGACAAGCTTGTAGAATGTGATGTTAGTTGCAGACTACATTTTCAATGAAAGGCCATTCTATAAAACTGTACCAGACATGCTTTGTATGGAGCTTCTTGTTGGCCAATGAGAAAAAGAAATAGTATGTACATTTGGCTGAGATTCATATGGTCATATTCTATGATTGGGCTTGCATCGAAAGAACATTTTTTTAATAAAAATGTTGACAAGAGAAATAAGTGATTGTGCCATTCATAAGATGTCGATATTTTTGTTCATGACCTGGATTTTAGAATGTGAAAATTCATACCTCCTTGTATCCATGTCCATAGTTGGGCTTCATTGCTTTCCATATCTAGAGCCACTAAGGTGGCAAATGGAAGGCTTAGGTTGGATATTACAGAAGCAATATATGTGGGCATAGTGGAGGCAAGCTAGTGAAGTGTATGAATCGTTGGCTACCTCTTTTCCCGGTAAAAGGTCATTCTGTGAGTACTTTGATCTGCTTGGTATATTAAGTTGATTGTTTAGCAGTGAAGAAACAATAAAATAAATAATATTAAAAGTGCATGCAGCAGATATATGATGTAATGACAGAGGATGGAGATACAAAAGAATAGCATTAGGAATGAATTCATATGAGGGGATGTTGTTTGAAATGGTTTGGGATCATACAAGAAGACCAGAAACAGTCCACTATGAATTATTGAGGCATTGCAGGCTTAAAGAACTAGGGGGAGTGAAGATCAATAATGATGTGAAGTAGCATATAAGGAAATGCTAGATTGTGGAAATACAGTTAAATGGAGAAGTAAAACTAACAAAGATCCTAGGTAGATAGGATTAAGCTTTTTGATGATATGAGTAGGGTAGTGTATTACTCTTTAATCTGAATCATGCCAATGTGTTGTTGTTACAGACCTTGTTTATGTTGTTTGTCTTTTTTAAAACCAACTTTAATCAATTGCATAGCTTCTCTTTGTACTAGAGTCATGGGGCATTGATTCTCTTAAAGCTTCTGTGGTTCACACACTTTCTTCCCCTAGAAGTAGTATACAACAGGTGAAGAGAAGGGGAATGTACATACCTGGGCACCACCTTTTCTGTTATCTTGGTGAAATTTAAAGCTCTCTATCTAACTGCTGGATTCCCTTTCATCTCAGTTGCATATATTGCTTTTGTAACACCAAATTAGCAATGCGATAATAACAGTATATTTTATAATATTTAATTAAAATGCCAGTGGAATCCAGTAAAAAAAATGCCCCTCCCCCACAACAACAACAAAAAAAAAAAAAAAAAATCTCAACCAGAATAATCAGATCTTGTCTACACATCTGCTATCTTTCTTTTAAAACCATGGAGTATATTTATTTCTCAATGAGAATATTCAGATATTGTGTACACATCGGTTATCTTTCAGTTGAAACCATTGAGTTCCAAACCTCCTTGAAGTCTCCTTCCTAGAGTTTGAATTTTGAAACCACTGGGGTAAATCAGAATTGTTTTAAAAAACACAACAATTGATTGGAGCCCATTATATCTAAAGATAGATGGAGAAATTTGGTGGTTTTAAGTGGTGCCTGTGTAGTGTAACCTGTTTAGCAGAAGTTGGAGGGATTATTTCACATTCACTCTTTGTCAAGAATGAATGATATCTCAGTGAGTGTCTTTCAAGCAATCAATTGATTTTACTTGTTGAGTGAAGCTTGTGACCTCTTTTGATTGATCTGTCCTTGATTTATTGGAAAGAATATAGTACTAGTTTTTCCGTATCTGATTGTGCTCTTACATGTTGAGTATAACTTAGGGATAACAAGAGCCCATTTCACAGTAGAAGGTGCTTACTATTGCAACCATGAGGTTGAGGGTTCAAGTTATGTCACCAATAAAAAGGAAAAAAAATTAGGGACCATTTGTATGTTAATTGTTCTTCTAGTATTGTTCCTTTTTGTTTTTGTTCCAAAAGAGTTTTCTTGAGCAAAATTTGACTCGTGAACTCCAAGCAAACTGATGTCATATCTTTCTATTTATCTGGTGTTACTTCACTTACTATTTACATGTGCTCACTCTGACCATCTGAATGTGCAGAAACCCATGTGCATGCATGGCAACGCATAGAAGGATGGTGTGACATTTCGGTTATTAGTCATTTCATTTCCATTGAGCTTTAAGATAGCTTTAGATTTATCTGTGCTAGTTTTTTCTACTCTTTTTTGTTTGTTTTGAAAAATTATATGGTTACTAAATTTTAGCATTTCAAAAAAATTTATATGGTTCCAAAATCACAATGTAATGGTTGAAAAGGATTGTTAGATGACTTAATCTCACACTGCTGCCTTGTGCTATTTTCTTTCAGTTGGAATAAAAGATAGTGCAAGATTTAAGAATTTAATGAATTGGAGCTGGGCGGTCGGCTATGGGTTTGGTTCAAGTAGCCCTTTGAGCCCATCATTCAATTTTGGTCTTGAATTTGCTAAAAGTTCACAGGTTTGTTCAATTTAAAAATATTTTTGTGCTCATATCATAATTTTTTAGATTATGGAAACCAAAACTTGTTGGTTGGATTTTTGAGTAAAAAATGAGATTCGTAAGGTATTAGGATTTCCCTTTTTGTACAGATATTAAGATTTTCTTTTTTTTCTTTATATTCGATGGTGATGAGAATTTTTTTTCCCTTCTGTTGATGAAAGATCATGATGTTGTATTTTTCTCCTTTAGACTTAGGCCTTTCTTGGGCAGACATGGGCCCTCTTTAATCCTTATCAGGCAGGCCTGGATCCAGTTCCATGGGTCCATGTGGGACCAAGACTTGGATTTCAACCCCGCATCATCATTGAACCTGGACTAGGCCCATTTAAGCTTGGACCAAATCTCACCATTGACAGCTCTACTACTCTCTCAAGCTTTTGCCAACATGTGTTAACGTGACTGATATAAGTTTATTTTAATAAGTTCTTCTGCACTTCTTACTGATTTCCAGTTTACAATTTTCCCAAATTTCAGCTGATTGCATCCTTCTATCAGCATATTGTGGTCCAAAGAAGGGTATGTTTCTCAGCTGCAGTCTGATATCCAAGGAGGGCTTTTCTGTATTTTTCTTTCTTTTTGGGCTTATACTGCTCCCATGAATTACTCGTTTTCTATTTTGGGTTATGCTAAAAATCCATCACCAATTTATATTGACAGGTGAAAAATCCTTTTGAAGAAAGTGAAGTAGTTGGAATCACCAATTATATTGACTTCGGCTTTGAGTTGGAGACACGGTAAGTTGAGTGATGAAGTACAACAATCGGTGTCTATGGGCCAGTGGCCCAGGTCGAGGATGAGCTGATGTCAGTCTTAGCTTGGCACATTTATTTGTTCAGTCTGAAATTTATAATTGGATCAAGGCTGCAAGCATAAGGCTCAAGTCCAGCCTTGTAATTCCATAAATGGGCTTTCCATGTTCAAGGAAACTGTTGCCAGACCCAGGCTGTACTGGGCATAAAATCAAACCCAAGCCTAGATGATGTACGTTACATTAAGGTAAAGCCTAACTCTTAAAAGCCCTGGCCTTGAAGTCCATTGTTTGGTAGCCCATTGTGTCACTTGTAGCTCAAGTACTGAAAAACATTGCAAAAAACTCATGAAACTGAGATTCACTTGATAATATCTGAAGGATCAAAGGAGATGAATTATCAGATAATGTTGAAAAATCCATCTTTCAAGTAGCTGCATCTTGGCAAGCCAATAAGAACTTCTTGGTGAAGGTAATGATGCTTTCAGTTTCTAATTTGTAAATGATATCATCATCATCAAAGCCTTATCCCAACCATGTTGGGGTCGGCTATATGAATTCTATTTCTCCATTCCGTTCTATTTTGAGCCAAATCCTTTGATAAGTTAAATTTCTTCAAATTTGATTTAATGACCTCCATTAATGTTTTCTTCGGCCTACCCCTACCTCTTGATGAGCCATCTACCTATATGAGAGATTGCATCCATAACTATATAATTTTTTTGCGTCATGTTTTAGGGAAAGGTTGGTCATATCAGCTCTTCTATAGCTTTAGCATTCAAGTCATGGTGGAGACCTTCTTTCACATTCAGCATTTCAGGTATATCTCATCATTAGACATGTCTCATGTATGTTTCTTATACTATTCACTACTTCCATGTGCTACTTCACACAACTGGTCACACCTATGCTACTCAAATTCCTGTGACTCTTTGTAAGTAATTTTGATAGAGTATAATCAGTTATGAGAAATGAAAGAATGTTTCTTTTAATCAACTGCGATTTTGAAAGTCTCAATTTTCAATATTATAAGCTGGTGATCTTGGGGTCTTTCATGAATGGATGACCATTACCCAACATCGTCTGACAAGATCCTAGCTGTCCTATGAAAATGATCAAGTACCAACAGTCTACTCCTAACAGGAGTTCGATCTGTTGGTTAGGGTCATCTTGAAGTTGGGTCATTTGGATCACCATCATGAAGTTGAGGTGTTTAGATCATCATGGGATCCATCACATAACTGATTTGGATAGCTAAATTGTGGGCCCACATGAAAAGTTTAGTGAGCCAAGCAACTGTTTCATTGAGAATTGCTTATTTCCCTTTTATAGAGCTTACTAATGATGGAAACTGAATGCAATGATCTTCTCTCATCTATGTTAGATAAAGATTACAAAACAATATCTGATGCCAAGTGTTACGCCAAATTTTAACATTTCTTTTTTGTTTCCTTTGCCTAGGCTTCTGCGTTACTGCTTGTTTTATTTCATTCGTGATGTAATCAGAACTTGCTTCTGCAACATTTCTTGACTCTTGACTTGCATTTGAAATTTCTAGCTTGATTGTAGTATATGCAGCATATAAACTAGTTTGTAATTGTGTTGCATCACTTTAATTTGCAGCTGTTAGAGATCATACAGTGGGGAAGACATCCTTTGGATTTGGAATCCGAATCGAAGATCTCAGAAAAGCCAGGTTTGTTTCTTTCTTGGGTGCAGTTTCATCATGCTTAACTGCCTTCTACTTCAATAACCATTATCATTGGAGTCAAGCATTGTATCTCTAATACGTGTGATATTTATTGGAAGTCACTGAGTCTATAGCTGCTTATCTGCCAAAGGGGAAAGTAGAATAATAGTAGTTACGGTTCGATTCCCTAAATTAGAGAAGTCTTAACATTTGTCTAAAAAAACTCAAAGAAATCGAAGAGAAACAAGTAAAAAATTGGGCTTTGAGAAGAGAGAGAAAAAAGATAGCTGGTCATCCCAATTAGGGTTTGGATGATTAGCATGATGTATTTATATATATATATAGAATTTTTAGCAAAAAATATGTTTTCAGTAATTAAAAATCAGTTTTTGATAATTAGTTACAAATCAGTTCTAATGTTTACTGAAATTGCAAATAAGTCCTGGACTCTCATCCTAGTTCACAAAATGCTTCCTTCTTATCCTCTGCTGCTGCTTTCCAAAGAAATTTCTATTGATTTCTCGAGCCTCTCTGCTGTCCTAGTCTTGTTTGTTGAGTCTTCTATAATAGTAAACTCAAAGAATGCCATGCCATGAATTGGGTGGTAAGTTCAAATCATCATGGGGATTGGTGCATATGATGAAGTGAGAAGGAAATGGTTAAACCAACAAATGTAATATCATGTTTTCTCATACACCTGAAGTGCAATGTCGATAATCTGGGATGTCAGACTTATATGTGGGGATATACTGCCGTTAGTAGATTCCTTTGGATTGTTATCATCTTGATGGATGCTTTTTTGCATACTTACAGAAATACTTCCACAGTTTACCTGATTAGTGCAATTTTGTTAGTCTCATGGTTAAGTTTGAGAGTCTGAAGAGCAAATTTTTTATCTGATTTCTTCAAACTAACAAAAATTCTCCCTTGCAAATGTAGTTATCAAAGGGCTGATCCTAATTATGTAATGTTGACACCAACCAAGGAACACCTGGCTGAAGGCATCATGCGGAATATTGATAAGAGGCCCATGCTACAATCAGACATAACTTCTGGGAACTTTGACCACGTACCAAGAAACTTGAAACCCATTGACGAGTTCTTTTAACTTTTCTTGACATTATTTTTCTGCGGTACACAGCTGAACTTTGATGAAGGATTAATCTGTACTGTCTAGTACCAATTTTGGATATGTTATTAAAGATTTTTATCTTTTCATTTTTTGTGTAGATCTAGATTGAAATGATAGGAATGCCATGATTAGAGAAAATTATTGTGGGTGCTTGTTCTAAATTATACATTACACTGTCACTACGTCAACTGAAGAAGTGCAACTTATCAGAGGAGTTGGCTCAAAATAGATCGTAATGTAGAAACGGAATTCATATAGTTAATCCCAACACAGTTGGGACTAGGGTTTGATGATGACTGTAACTGCTTCGTGTTTCGTCTGAAGCATGTCAGAAATGGCATTATATGGTGGAATCCATACCCCTCTAGTCTATTGATAGCTGCCATGTTTGTCTTCTATTAGAGTAAAATAGGCATGAGAAACCTTCCTTTGCAGGGCATTTTGGGGCCTGTTTGTTTGCATTAGATTACGTAGGAATTGAATTCAAAGGAATTCAAGGTCAAATAAGCTCCACGGAGGACTTT
This sequence comes from Sextonia rubra, assembly GCA_037013555.1. Taxonomy (NCBI): domain Eukaryota; kingdom Viridiplantae; phylum Streptophyta; class Magnoliopsida; order Laurales; family Lauraceae; genus Sextonia; species Sextonia rubra. Next base: position 2,273,640 of record JASUAD010000007.1, read on the forward strand.
TAAAGAGTTGGTGGCGAAGGATATGAGTTGAGTGAAGGAAATAAGGTGAAGATGTGAATGAGAACTTGACTTTCCTAGGTATTGAATTACTAGAGTGAAGGCTAGGTATTCATTTCACATTTTCCCTTGATTCAATTCCATTAAAGGAGGGTTATTTGATGGGCATTTTTCGATATTCGTCTTTGATCTTCATTTTTTTAAAACCTATGGCATAAATTATCCGAATTCCTATTATTCAATTACTATGTATTATAATGCAAATAAATAGACACTTATATCATTTTCATGGGAAAGTGAAGGGGTAAGATGGAAGTGAAAAGTAAGAAGATAATGGGAAAGTGATATGATTAGCAGTGAAGGATACCAAACATTTTCACTTGTGATGTAATTTATTTTCTTATGAGACTGCAGATGAAAAAATATTTACCATTAAAGGGTATGAGAATTGATGGTCAGATCCTTATATTTGTCTTAGATCCTTCACTCTTTAACCCTGATCAAGGCCAAATTCTTTGTAAATGGTAAGAATATTAACGCCCAAAGTGGCCTCTATTTGTCTATATGTTAAGAGAAAATGATCAGATTCTACTATAGCTGTCCCAATCCACCTTGTGCAGCCCTCTTCAGCCATTTGGATATATGTTCGATTGCTGGATATAAGTAATGATTGTAACAATCGAATCAAGGGCTTGCAAAATTACAATGTATAATATTCTTTTAGCTGTTTACATATTTTTTTTACAGCAGAAATGGATGTTTGTGTTAGATGCCCCAGATAAAGAACTAACTCACATATGTAACTCCTGGCATTTCATTCATCTACGGACTAAATCTTTTTTTGGTTATATGATATTCCTTTCATTAGTCACTTACGGGATTGTCAAATGATCATCAAATCATCATCAACATTGAAGCCTTAACCCATGAATTTGGGGCGGGCTGTTATGATTTGTCAAATGAAGATGGTATATTTTTAATTTTACAATTTGTACAGAACCCCTGCCTAACCATGGTGTATTTTTCAATATACAATCTGAAGTAGGCCCTGCCACTGTTTAAGTCGGGTGGTTGGGGATTGATCGTTTCTCTATTTTTATTGCTGAGTATCAATCAATGAAATTTAAAAGATGCTCTACTTGCCCTCATTTTGCAAATTTTATTTTAGGGATTTTGGCCAGATAGAAAAGGTTATTATTATGATTATTATTTTTTTTTAACAAATTGGCGATATAAGAAAGTCCTTGTCATTTACTTTCTCTTAACACTATCAAAAAGGATTTAATAAAAGAAAGAAAGAAAGTAAATCCCCATGTTAAATGGTATTTTCTTGGTAATGTTGTAATATTTTCAAAATAACATGAGAAACTTGTGGATTATATCAAAGAACACCCCCATCCCCCATCCCACTATGAACGCTGAGGTATAGTACGGTGATTTTTAAAAATTATGTTCAATGTGGATTCTATGAGATTTTGGGGATTGTTTGGAATTAAAAAATAAATAAATCGTATCGTAGGGTTTCATTATTTTTTTATTGCATCGAACATATCAAGTGATCTATTTTTTAATATATTTTAATTGAAACATCTCTATACTATATAAATTTATTTCAATTTGCGTTATTTCAAACATATAAGACTTCGCCAAAAAAATCCTTAAATTCAAATATTTTCTAAACCCAACATAAGATTTGTCACTTCGTCTTCTATAGAACTAAGGGGTTTATACATAATCAATCCAATGGGTATATTATTACAGCTAGCCCATCTTTTTCAAGAGTGACAATTGATTGGGCCCATGTTATATTGATCTTATATAGTTCTCTTTTTCTTTTATAAGATTTTATTCACACCTTTTATACATGTTTGAGTCTCACAATGGGCCAACAAAATATATTCTTCATGAAATATGGGGCTAGAATTAGATCACATGCAACTTTAGGGAATAGTCTTTTCTAGTTAAAATTGGATAACCTCCGGGCCAAAGGTTAAAGGTCCAAATGAAAGGTTGTTGAGAAATACCATAGGTCATAAAAAAGAATAAAAAAAAAAGACATTTCTACTTCTATTAAAGAAAAATTTTAAATTTTAAAATAAGACCTTAACTTTGTTATTTATCCCATAAAATGGCAAAAGTTTCAAAATCTTTCAAATTAGAGCATAAGTTTTCCAAGCTTTCAATTAAGGATAACTAACCATATAAAGACATTTCCCGCAATTTTTTCTCTAAAATTCCTTTAAATATCCAAATTGCTCTTTATTGAAATAAAATTTACATTCACTCCTGGCAATTTCTCCGTCATTCTTCTTTGAGCATCCTTACAACCAAGATCTCATTGCCGAAAGTATCCTGTGACTTCAAATGAAGGATAATTTGAATAGTTAAAAAAGAATTGAAAACTCAGTAAAAAAAAAAGTAGGCTTTTTCCGTAAAAACACCATTAGTCATGGATAATTTCGTCTTTCAATAAAAGTTAAGAAAAATTTTCAAGCATTCTTATCAGTAACAGTACTTTCATGTGACATCACAAAACTTTTTTTTTGATATCCCATAAAAATATTTTGAAAAAATAAAGAAAAAACAAGAAAGTTTAATGTGGCATTGCAAAAAAAGTATTAACAGGGTGACACGGTAGGTAATTTTTTCTACTTTCATCATTATGTTAAATAAATATGGTTATGTAAAATATAAAAATAAAATTTTCTCTAAAAGGGAAATTTTCAAAATAGGGCTCAACTTTTCAACACATTTCAAATCAGGACAAAAAAAAGCTACATTTCAAATCAGGATCTAAATTTTTTACATTTCTTTTAGATGAGGACAACTGACAGGATTTTATATTTTTTGGTAACTTTTCTCCTTAATTTAAAAAAAAATCCCAAAGTACCCTTCCATACCTTTTAATGTTTAAATTGTATAACAAGATGCAAAAATGTAAAACCAAAAACGCCAGTAAAAAACCAAACCCTTCTTCGTCCACCTCTCCCTCTTCGCTACTGTTCATCACTCACCCTTCTCTGGTTCTCCATCTCTTGATCAAATTACAAGTACCTCTCCCTCTCCCTGTCTCTTTATCTCTCTCTCGCCAAGCTACGTTGTGATTGCTGGGTGGATTTGGGTATGGAGGCTGGCCTTGGAACCATCTTAATTTGGTGTTTGGGGGTGGGCATGGGTCGTGGCATTGGGCTTGGATTTGGGTATGGCTAAGGCTTGGGTTGGGATTTTGGGGTCCAGTGATTTGGTGGTTGTCCTTTTCAATAGAAGCAAAAGATAAACCATGGGAGCAGATGGGTTGTTATCCACAAGATTGATTGATATATTGATGATTATTGATTTTTGTTGCTTTTCCTTTTATTTTTTTTCTTCTATTTTTCAATTAAACGAACATAACTTTGGGATTTTTGGTTCCCAAGCTGATCCTAGAGTCATATGGACATTCATTGACTTGTATTCACTTCATTTTCATATATGTGCTATATAGAGAGATGCATGCACATTGATTTTGGATCTTGACTGCAGGCTGTAGCATTATCTTTTTTTTTTCTTTTCTTTTCTTTGGGTGTCCTATCCCTTTTTATTTCAAGAAGAATTGATTTATAATGTTAATGTGAATGTTTACAGTATCTTGCAACACATAATCGGGCTGTGTGTTAAGCTAAAAATGCCCCAATCGTCTTCCTCCATACTTGGTCACTGTTTCATATTGGTAAAAAAATAAAAAAAAATAAACCATCGTCATGCAAGACATTTTGCAGGACTCATCATTTATCAATTTTCATTAGTAGCAAGTATAAGTTCTTTAGGGCCCGTTTGTTTATTTTCCTTCAATGTAAAGTTAAAGTCATCTCTTATTTCACCATACAACTACCCAAAAGAGTCAAATCAAAATACCACATCTCTAAAAAATTCTTTTACCTTTTTACAAAAAAAAGTCAAAAAATTACTTTTTTATTCCACTAACAAACAAAAAATTTTCACTTTTCACACAAAAAGTCAAAAAATCACATTCACTTTTCACTAAAAAACAAAAATCAATCATTAAATTAATTTAACCCCTCTTATTTTTTTATCTTTTAAATTTACCATTCACCTCACTTCACCCCACCGGTTAAATAAACAAACGGGTCCTTACAGAAAAGGGGCATGCCATAATATGCCCAATAACCTGCAAATTACTGCAATCCAAGGAGCTTCACGCCTTCACCTGTAAAGATATTACTTCCAATATTCAACATGACAAGCTTCAGCCATCAAAGTTCAATAATTCATTTGTCAGTGGGTTATGTTTGTCATAACACTCTCAATGGCACACTTCCATTTGTCATAACACTCTCAGTGGGTTACAAAGTAACATCTAAGATTCAGAACCTGGTAAAATGGTGTCATAGTTGGTGAATGAGAGGGGTAAAACGTGTTAAAAGAAATTTAGCTGACAATGGCTTGTGATTGAATTTGTGTATCGGTCACAATAGCTTTTCAGAGTGAAGGGTTTATTTGAAATGAGTCATTGACTCATTGGAGCTCTTAGATAATTGAATCCTACAGACATTGAAGGCAAGAGAAAATTTTCAAATAAATGATATGTAATTTCAATGGTCAAGAAATCCATTGCATGCCCTTCCTGCCACTAGAATAATGTTTCACTAGAAATAAAATATGATAATGGCATGCCCCCACATTACGGAGATCCATGAATGGTGGGTGGGCAAAGATAACCACATCTAACGTAACCATTACAAAATGACCATTACAGATGGCCACCTTTACAAATGTTAGATGTAACACTCCGGCCCAGCTTGACCTCGTTTAGTGGCTAATTAATCTTGTTTTCGTTGTTAATCGTGTTTTGTTTGTGTTTTTATTTTCGTTGCGGGTCATGGATAGGTAGTTGGGTTGAGTTTGACCTGGATTAAGTAGACCAAGCCCTTTTTCGTAATTTTAGCTTTTCTAAGACATGGTCATTTTTGCATCATCTTGATGTCAACACGTGTCTTTCGTTGAGCTCGTTAACTTTCATAACTACGTCGTTTGCAACCGATGTCGTGTGATTCCAATGGACCAGGATTTGACTCAAACTGAAAATAAACTTCTAACTTGGACTTCATTGCAATTTGGACCTCCCCATTAGCTTATATAATTCCATATCATCGACAAACTCACGTTCTCTCTCATTTTCCTCACTGTGCACGTGAAGAAACTTTCTCTCCCTCTCCTGAATTATCTCCTCCATCGATCAACCTCAATTGAGGAAGTTTGGTTCTTTGCATGTGAAGTGAGTTGGAAACCCTCCCATCTCTCTCATCTCCTTTCTCTATTTCTTCTCCTTCTTGTTTCCCTATTGCATGGTGTGTCTGCGCTTTGAAATTCTTTCCAATTCTCATGCATGCATGCTGTTTGATTGGTGTTAGGTTGTGGTTGGGCCCAAGGACAACAAGTTGTGTAATTAAATTCAATTGAGGCAAGTATAACCATAACTTGTGAGAACCCATGTTGGTATGCATTTGATTTTGGTTAGTTCACCTGAATTTGTATGGAAAAATGTGTTTACAGCCCATTTGATTACTCATTTGATTAGTACTTGTCTATCTCCATTGGATAGTTGCAATTCTGATGGTGTTATAGGAATTCTGTACGTGCTTCAGAATATTGACTTCGTGCATGTACGGCTAAGCCGTATGTCACTTACGGCTTAAAGTCCAGAGAGGGTAAAAATCCAGTTTTCCTCTACGGCTAGGGCACGGCTAAGCCATGTATTGCCCTACGGCTAAGCCGAACCTCAGCCGTGGCCCAGCCATAGATCAGTACAGGGTGCCTTTTCTGGATTTAACTGAGAGCACTCAAATTGACAGATCTTCTACGGCCCAGCCACGGCTAAGCCGTAGAACACACACGGCTAAGCCGTACGCTCATCTTCGGCTAAGCCGTAGCCACACGAGAATAATAAAGGACAAGGATAGGTGTAAGGGAAAGACCGATATGGCCTTCATGATAGAATGTAGAGCACCTAGACCTGCCCAACGGAATGTGATACAACGCGTGAATGATCTCGAGGGCGGTGAATCATTCATGTTCGTTATCCGGATGTTAAGCACCTCCCCATGGGTGTTGGTTTAAGGGACTTCGTGCACCGCCCGAGTCAAGGCAACACTAGACAACGGTGCATCGAATAACTTAAAACTACATCATCATGCACGGTTAAAAACACCGGATAATTAGATTAGACTTGGTTTATAAATAAAGATGATCCGATTTCGCATGATTTGTTGCATAACATATTACATTGATTATTGACCTCTACTCTCTGTTATGATTACTTGTGTTCCGTTACTTTTACATTGTGATTTCCTTACCTTGAGTATGCATGTATAATATATTCACAGATATGCACGTATGATATGTTGTCACGATCTACTCAGGGTTTTCATGATTGACTCTGTATGGTCAGGCACTACTTAGCCTCAGCCTTAGGATCCCGACGGGGTGAATTTGGTATAGTTACATGGCCTTGCTGCAGTAAGAAAACGTCTTGGGGAACCGGACCCCAGGAAACCGAGACCCATTGTACCCTGGCCCGGACAATGGTGTTCTTTGCACGATACAAGATCCCTCTTTTGGGAGCATATGACAATGTAGTAGCCACTAGTTATGTACACTGCATGTATCCATTGATTCGCTTAGTATATTTCTTTCTTGCATGACAACCTAGTATACGAAATTGCCTTATTTAATTTACATGACGTTCTTTATTTTATTAGACACAGCATGCGTTAACTTGCTATGGGTTATACTTTGCTGAATCGTCGTATTCACAGTTGTTTTTGGTGTTGCAGGCCCAGATACCCCTGCCGAACCCTCGCCGGTCGGCCAGACTCCAGACGAGACCCCCGAGGCCCCATCAGGTCTAGAGGAGTGGATGTGATCACTCCACGGGAGAGCGTTGTTGGCATGCATGGCATTAGAGTCTTGTTTTGAGGATTTTTCACACTTGTGTACATGTCATGATTGTATATATTATTTTGTTCTTTTTGTAAGACCTTCATATGTAATTATGTCAGTTCTTTCTTAGTATTCTCTTCTTGCACTGTTAGTTTGATGTTTTTGATATTTACAGCTTCCGTGTACATGTTTGGCACGTGTGAATGTTCCCTTGTGCGTGTGTATTTAGACTTGGTCTACGTGTACATGCACGGGAGTACATGTGTCATTAGGTTTGGCTTTTGCTAACCCCTGAACCCTGGGCTCGGGTTGTGACATTAGATACCATTTTAAAGTCCACAAATTATGTACAACTGACACAAATCACAATATCCCCAAAATAGTAGGACTGATACAAAAAAGAAAAATACAGTCTCTCTGTGCCGATCTATAGCACAAAATAAGCACAATCTCTGTGTTCAGTTCTGTTTTCAAGAAGACTAGTTTGCGCCAATCTGTAGGTTAAAATACACATCCTGGTCAGACATGCCTTGCACAATAACAACAGTAGATTTAATAAGGATAAGCACAATCTTAGACTGAAAATTCACATTGAACTATCATTAGGAATATATACATGGCAATGAACATTTACCTTGGACAAAATATTTAAGTTGGACTACAAAAAAAAAAATGTCCTCCACAACTCTATCTAGTTCAAATGAGAGGAAAAAACCATTAGTATACAAAAAATATATATTGAACTTTTATATGTATAAGAAATAATTTTCTCGTGTTCTTACCAAGGGCCTCTACGCACAAGCATCTTACTCCGTCCAACTCTTGAGCTATCACGTGCAATATTAGTTGTTACACCTCTTGGAGGAACTCTAGGAGTAGGATTAATAGGTTCTTTGCATGTCTTTCTATTGTGGCCAAGCTGTCCACAAAGACCACACTTCACGGTTTGCTTTCTCATTTTCCAACGCTGCGACGACAATGTAGCCTCATTAGGATCCTTCCTCCTATTCACTTGTGGTCGTCCTGGTAGCCTTCTATCATGAGGAGGTAAGCATGGATTGTTGAGGTTCTCCCACATTGTTTTGTCTGGCAAGGGGTGGATTATTGGCTCATAGGATGCATTGTATGTGTTAACAAAGTAGCATTCGTGACAGTAGTTTTCAGCAGCCTCTCTTTTTTGTGAAATTGCAGTGAGCGCATGTATGCATGGCACCCCATCTAACTGCCACCGCCGGCATGTTCAACTCCTATTCCCCACGTTGACAATGTGCTCTACATCATTTTCCATAAATCGTCGTTCCCGTATCTTGTATTCATCATTGCCGGCAAAAAATATATCACAAATACGAGACTTATCTCTTCGATCAAATAACATCTTCTTGATTGCGGGGTACACTTTTCCATCCCAACGGGAACCTTTCGACTTTCTTGTTTGCATGGTGACCATCAATTTCACTTGAATCCATTCCATCATGTCACAAATGGGCATACTCCTTGCCTCCATTATCAAATTGTTGAAGCACTCGGTAAAGTTATTTTCATTTTGATTACAAGGAAGTGCATCAGGAAAAAATGCTCGTGACCAGAATCTTGCTGGGATATTCTCTATCCATTCCTTAGCCGGTGAATTGATTTGTCCAATTTCATTCATTGCTCTATCGTATTCAGATCTTGTATGAGCTCGCGATGCCACCCAAAATAAATCCCTTAACACTTCACCCTTAAAATATTTTTGAAAATTTGCATATAAATGGCGCATGCAAAATCTATGATAAGACATAGGAAATACCGATTCAACAGCTTCTACTAATCCCTTCTGCCTATCACTCATGAAAGTAAATGCATGATTACCAATTCCACTCTTCAAATTTTCAAGGAACCATGTCCATGACTCATTGGTCTCTGCTTCTACTGCTGCTATGCCCAATGGGAATATTTGTCTGTTAGCATCTAATGCAATGGCTGTAAGAAGAATACCTTTAAATTTTCCTTTCAAAAAGGTCCTATCCAATCCAATGAAAGGTCGACATCCATTTAGGAAACCTTCCAATGAAGAAAAGAAGAAAACACAACATCTTTGGAATGAATCATCATGCTCAACTTTATAATTTGCAATGCTCCCAGGATTATACTTCTTAATTGTATCACAATATGAAGGAATCATACGAAATGATTATTCAAAACCTCCACTAATTGTATTGAGGGCCTTATCTCTTGCTCTCCACATTTTCAAATATAAAATATTCACTCCATACTCCCTCAAAATCTCAGAGCATAAAACCTTTGCTTTTACTTTTGTATCGGTCTTCAGGCGAGGTAGTATCTTCTCAACTATCCAGTCAACAGATGCCATGTGATTCCCAACTTGATTAATATTCAAGCATGTATGTTCATCTCTCAATTTTTTTATCTTAAGTGTTTCTCTATCACATAATTTAGATGCATGTAGGCGCCATTTGCAACTACTCTGACTACATTCCACTGTGATGCGGTACTTATGGTTCTTTAAAAACTTAATATCAAATGAGTTGCGGATGGCATACTGTTTAAGTGCCATTCTCAAGTCCTTCACACTTTTAAAACATAGGCCAACCGAAAACATAGGACGATCCATTTGTCTTTTGCGATCAAATTCATTAACCATATGATATGAGATTCCATCAGAGTCTGAACCTGTATTCAAAGAATGACAGCTCGATTGTAATATGTATCCTGAAAAATGATCTTCTCCCCTTACCTCCTCTCCTACTATTATTGCACATCTATCCACATTTTCATCATCCATTCTAACATCACTTTCATTTTCATTCTCAGGGTTGACTTCTTCTGAATCAAAATCATATTCAAATTTATCATCCTCACTATCATCGTCACATGACACATCAAATGACTCATCAAATTCATCATCATCAAAGTCAATGTTGTGTGAACTTGATGCCATCTAATAAAAAAAATATGGAACAATTACAATAAAATAAGAAATTTCACAATTACATACAATGAATTTGGAAAATGCAAAATAAATAAAGAAATAAATATATGAATGTGGATGTTGTCATATAAATGGGTGGTTTGGATATGTATTTAGAGGAACTAACAATTAAGAGAGAACCTTCCCCACCTAAGGTGTTGAGAGGAAAAAAAAGGATAAATTTATCGTTTACAAAAAAACACAAAAATAAAAGATGAAACCTAAAAGGTTTAGACCACTACTATCTTATCATACAATTTGGGTGTTCATGATAGTTATCAGATCAAGCAAAGTTAGCAAGATTGGTTTTTTTTATTTTTTTGTTTTTTTGTTTTGTTGTTAAATAGATGGTGTTGGTCTCTTGTAATGCAAGTTGTCTTCTAGAGAGCAACAGTGCACTACTTGCCGCCACTTTTGCAATTGGCTTGATGAAGAAAATTTTCATCTTAAATGTCATTTTTTTCATTAATAGAGTTGGAAGAAAGCCATTGTTGTATGTGAGCAAAATTAAAATGACTAAAGCCGTGGCTATATGTGAGCACAATTGGAATGACTCTGTCTATTTGGTATAACTTTGCATTTTGAAATTCCCATGTATGCAGGAATCAGTTTTCAAATGTTGCAAATACCATGTTTGCTGGCATAAGTGTTAGGAAATTTCAAGAAAAAGGATTCTTTTCATTAAATCCAAATACAAACTACATAAAGCAACATCAGAAAGAATTAAAGAAAACAGATTTTTTGCAAATCTATAGCAGCGTAAACAATAGGTAGCCAAACAACAGCCAAAATGCAGTTCCCAACACAAAAATCTCCTTATAGATGATCTCATCAAAGCCGATAAGAAAACAAAACAATACCTTGCTCCAGTGACACGGGATTTGCAACTTATGAAAATAAAACTGTTTTAGGACTAGTAGTAGAAAAGAAAATGAAACCCTTCATGGAGGCAAACATGGGATTTGCAGTATTTGAAAATAAAACCTTGTTGCTGACGACATCCTATGGCCACCGGCATTGACAAAGGCCAAATGTGGCGCCATTCCCAGGTTTGGGTGGAGGAGAATGAGGGCACAAAGAACAATGGGATAAACAAAAAAATAATGGAAAACAGGGAAAACGAGGACATTACCTTCGTAGCCGGAGCTCGCTAATGACACACGGATGTTGCTGAGAAAGGAGAAGATGAACAACAGCAAACAAGGAGAGGTGGAGGAAGAAGGGTTTTGGGTTTTTACGTGCGTTTTGGGTTTTGCATTTTTGCATCTTGGAAGATGGTTTGAACATTAAAAGTTATGGGAGGGTACTTTGGGGTTTTTGAAAAAATTAAGGAAAAAAGTTACCGGAACATACAAAACCTGGTCATTTGTCCTCATTTGAAAGAAATGTAGAAATTTTATATCCTTTTTTGAAATGTAGTTTTTTTTGTCCTGATTTGAAATGTGTTGAAAAGTTGAGCCCTATTTTGAAATTTTCCCTAAAATAAAATAAAAAGTGGGCAGATAAGAGCAAGCAGAGAAAGGGGTAAAATTCTAATAATAATAATAATAATAATAATAATAATAATAATAATAAGAAGAAGAAGAAGAGGAGGTAAAGGGGCTTATTAAGCTGCTTTCAGAAACCAGGAGGATAGAAGACATGGGAGAGAAGCAGTGGCAATCATCACCATCATCATCCTTTGTCGATCAAATCGTCGTGAGTATCTATCAGTATCAGTATCAATATCAGAGTCTCCCTCCCATTCCATTATTTTATCTCTCAATCCCAATCCCCATGCATTGATTTGTATTCTGTAACAACCTTCAGGTACCAGGTGATGTGATTCTGGATCTTTCCAACATCACCAATCACACTCTCAAACTCGGACCAGGCCTCCGCCAGGTATTGCTTATACTATATTCATCAGACTCTGTTTCCCCTCATATATGACTGATTCTGATTCATATGACTTGTGCATCTTATTTTGCCATCTTGGTTTGCAGGATGGCGACGCCATTTCCGTGATGAAAGCTGGGAGGTTAAGGTTCTCAAAACCAAACAAGTATTGGGTCGAAAGCTCTGAGAAGAGGGTGGGTGTGATGCCAGTTCATATCTACTTATCTTATGATAATATGCACACATTGTGCACTTTGGAGTTTGTTCTGTTTCATTTCACTTCTGTTTGTGAGAATTAAAGATGCCCCCAGAAACTGTGATGTGTGATGACTTGATGAGATTGGCTGGTTGTGTATGCTCTATGCTACTGGCTTACTTGACCCAGATATGATATGAAACCAAATGCATGAAACTTCACTTTGGTGGGACAAGAAAATGATCTCAGACATCGGATGAATAAATCTCAATCACCCAGGGGCCTGGAGAAGGATTCTAAATTATGGACTGATGGAGGTCAAACCCTTGGGTGATCTAGAAGGGCTCCATATCAAGATGTAAGGACCCTTATATTGTTGAACCTCAAAAGAGGGTTTTTGTCCACTAGAGTCCGGTTTCATTAGGGAACTGTCCTAATTGGTGTGGAAATTATTCTTTTCTGTTCACCATTCGAAAAACTATATATAGATATATATTTTCTATCTGGTGGAAGTTTCTGAGTTACAGGTTTATTTTAGAGTATTAAGTCCTATCAACTGTATATGCAAGTGTATGTGAGGTCGTCAGACCTGTGGTCCTTACCGGTGAGGGCAAAATGGATTAACTTAGTCATTAGGAGAAAATCTCAAGCATAAAAGTTGGTCATCGCAACAATGGTGCAGCAGGTGAATTGCCTGTCTCTATCCATGGGAGAATCATCAATGGGCTGAGAATTAATAAGGACAATGTTCTCCAAGGTTTGTAGAACCTAACCCGTGTCGACACTGAAAATTATGTATACTATGTAGACCTGCAGTATACTATACTAGCCATTTGACTTTCAGAATACGATGGTTATCACTTATCAGGTACCATTATCCAAGGTGATCAGACTGAATGCCTGTATTGATGAGTATAGATTAGATAGGCATATGCAGGCTGATTGCTATGTCATGGCTTAATTTCTTTTACTTTTGGCATCACACCCCTATTGTTGTGCCTTTGTGCTGATACTTGGTGGTACCGAGGACATGCCATATAATAACATAGTTGCTGCGTTCTATTTTTGTTTTGGGTATCACTTTCTTGCTTTTTCTTGGTGTTTTTTTTTTTTTTTTTTTTTGAATGTAGAAGCTGGGGGACTGCCAGATATTTGCTAGGTTAATTTTAGGAACTACTTATCAAGGCAGTGGCAAACTGTGCAGACATTCTAATGTGTTTGCTAGTTTCAAGTAATTGACCATAGTTGTTTTGTAATTCAGATGAAGATGAGCTAGTTTTCCCTAGAGCTGTTTTCATTTAGCTAATCCAGTTTGTGTCAGATGGAGAGTGGGGACACATTTCCAATTTGGTTGCTGCACACCAATATGCAGTAACATTATTAATGTTGAGGCTAGATGTTGTTAATCTTGTTCATTAGATTCTTTGCATTCCATGCTAATTGATAGTTATATATGTCGGCTAGGATTTTTATATTCTTTGACATTCATACTTATTTTGTTGGTCTGAGATTAATACTTGAATGTGAATATATTGCATTTTCTGTTTATGTTCCTTCTCCAAATTCCCATTATTCTAGCCAATATCCCTTTTTTTCTATTCTCTAACCAGAGTAATATCAATTATTTGGTTTTTTTTTTTTTTTGGCAGTATGTACCTTCTGTGGAGGACACAGTTCTTGGGATTGTGGTCGACTGTAAGCCTGACGTAAGCTTTTCTCAATGCACTTCAATACAAACTGGAACTCTGTGCCCCTTATTATTCAGGGTTTGCAATTTCGCAATCAATTGTAAAGACTACTATAGTAGGTTGTTAATTCAATCCTGGGAAGGATTGTGTGCTCTATTTGAGCAGTCTTTCCAAGTTTTATGGTGCGAAGAGGTTTTTGAATGTTGGGAACAGGGAAGAAACAGCTGTTGACTGTCAAGTAAATGCCGGTTAAGTGCTGATCGAATTACGTTTTCAGTTTTGTTTTTCAAGTTATTTTGGGGCGTCATCTTCAATAGAAATGCCAGTTGCAACTTGCAATACAATTACAAAAAAAAAAAGTTGGTTGCAATTTTCTATTAACATATCCTCTGGAAGTTTTGATGGATGCAATTGAATGCTGTTGAGTAAATGCCTTTCTCAATCAGTTTCTACCCAGCAACAATTTTTTTGGTTGACTTTGTTCAACTTGTGCTGGCAATATCTGTGGTTAAAAAATTTGGTGATACATATTTGTAGTGAGAATATTGTATCACATGGTCTACATTATTGTCTAATACTTGCTGGTCTTCTTGTGTGTAGAACTTTTTGGTGGACATAAAGGGGCCTATGTTGGCATTTCTGCCTGTACTTGCTTTTGAGGGAGGAACCAGAAGAAACATACCAAGGTTTGAGGTATAACTCATGTTTTCTTTGGCCTTTTCTTTTCATTCTTATTAAGTTTTTTTTTTTTTTTTGGGGCCTAGTTTGCAAGGATGGAGGACTTCAGCTGATGCAGTTTTCTTAACCAATATATGCTTACTTGAGCATGCTTGACATTGTGTTCATGTCTTTTAGGCTGTTTCACCATTCATTATAAAAACATAAAATAAATAAATGACAAATCAAATACTGATTTTGATGAGAGAAAAGGCAGGATAGGGTGTGAACCTTTTGTATAATTAACTTTCAAATAATGCTTGTAAAAAATCTCAATTCTGGGAAATGGTTGAAAAAGTGAAAACTGGCTCTCAGTAATTTATAAGTGAAATTCAAAGTTGACTGATAAAATGCTAAAGCATAACCAAATAAAAAATGCCACTCAAGTTGATTATTGTGTTCATAGTTTTCTTTTCTTATCTGAATGATTTTGTGTTGTTTTTTAATTTGTTAGTATTCCTCATACTTGACTGAGTAGCACATTACTTGGTACTTCAGATAGGTACTTTGCTGTATCTCCGAGTGGTCAAAGCAAATAACAACATGAATCCTGAGCTCTCGTGCACTGATGGTAATGCATAACAGAATTCTGTTTTGATTTGTCTGTTTATACATGTGTTCTTTGTCTTTTTTTTTTTTTTTTTTTTTTTTTGTATCATACATAACCTGCTGTGACTTACAACTGTAATAATAATAATAATAATAATAATAATTGATTAATTGATTGATTTTATTTTATTTTTTTGGAATAGTAAGTAAATTTTAGTAAGATGATGGTAAGCAGTACAAGAGGAATGTATTGAAAGCAACACAAAAGGAGCACAGACAAAGCCCTAACACCAAAAGAGAATCCAAACAAAGAACAGCTACCAAAACAAAGGAGAAAAACCTTCATCCTGATTTATCATGAGGCTATGCCTCCGGCATGTTCCCTCCTTATCCAAAAGGTACCACTGAGTTAGCGCTTCTTGTCACATCAGCCATCCACCTGGGCACTCTATAAGAACCCTTAGCCCATCTGATAGCAGAAAGGGAATTGGAAGCCCCCTCAACCTGAGTGCCCATGTTGTGGAGGCGGCAAGCTTCATGAATGCCCATTTGCAAAGCTTCCATTTCCGCCTGATTAATTGAACATACTCCACCCAGTCCTGAGAACATTAGCATAGGCACTCTCTCACTATCCCTGATAATTCCTCTAATGCTCGTGCGACCTGCATTACCAGTCACACTCCCATCAAAGTTTAGCTTGCAAAGACTTGATGAGGGAGGGATCCATCTAGCAAGACATTGAGGCTTAGAAACCGAAGTGAAAGCTGCCTTGTGCCAACATCTCAAGATACTCTCTAAAGGGGTATCTTGCAAGAGTGGGAAGGTTGAGGCCCACAAAGAACCATCAAAATTCACTCACTTAAATAGAATATCCATGGTGGAGGACTTACCTTCAAAGCAACACCTATTCCTTTCATTCCACATGATCCACATAATGACCAAAACAGAAATGTGCCACATAACTCTGCCCCTTGAAGTGCTCAAGACCATGCTCCATGCCTCAAACAAGTGATGTAAATCATAGGGAAGACTCATACTGCACTTGAACCATCTTAACATCTTAACATTGAGTTCCAAGTAATTCTGCATTAACTTGACACATGAGACAACCATTAACCAGAATCTTCCTATTTTGCAAAGATTGTTCATTAGTCCATATTTTACCGGAGAGCCAACCATCCAAAAACCACAACCTTGGGGGACCTTTGAATGCCCAAAGACGAGCTAGTGTTAAGGATGGAAAATGCCTCCTGATATTGCCTTATAGAAAGACATAATGAAGTCCGAAGAGCTCATCCAAACGCTCATGTCTTCGCCCATGGCCGAGATATAAATGCCATTCGACATTCCAAGCATATCTTGACAGTGGCTGACTTTTACTTCCCTTAAATTCCTTCTGAAAATAGGTCCCCTAACCACATGGCTGACGAGCCAAATGGACAGAAGCAGACCAAAGTAACTCAAGAAACTGAATGGTCTGTCTCCAACCTAGATATCCAACCAGAGCAAGATATGTTCTCCTGTACACATTTTATGTCTGACCTTGCTGAGAAACAGATAAGTGATAGGTGGCAAACGGCATGGCAATCACTCATTGATTTTACATGAATAGAAAGTGGGTGCTTATACATTGTTCTTAGATAAAGTGCTTTAAAGGATGAGAAATTTTCTGGATGCATTCTAATTGGAGATATTTTATTTGATTTCTGAAAACCCATGTTAAATTGAATGTATAGTATCACAATGGCCTGCCAACAGTACTATCCATGGTGCTGCAAATATAAATGGTTGAAATTTGAATTTCTTCACTTGTCTTTGCTTCGTAACAGAAATTTATCAATGTAGTCTGTTCCACAATTTTCAGTTGAGTTTATTTTGTAGTCCATTTCAATTTCTCATTGGAACTCTGTGAAGATGGTATGAAAAAAGTGAACATTGGTGCCTTTTGTTTTTATTCCTTATATCCCTTATATCCCTTATTCACAGCTAGTGGTAAAGCATCGGAATTTGGTCCCTTGAAAGATGGATACATGTTTGAATCAACAACTGGCCTATCACGAATGTGAGCACCTTAAACATCATGCTTCATTTCTAGTTCCAGTTGTCAGGATACAACAGGAGAATGGTAAGGGAGTATTTCTTTTGCTTGAACAGGTTGCTAAGCTCTCCAACATGCCCAGTTCTAGAGGCTCTTGGGAAGAAGCTATCCTTCGAGATAGCTGTTGGTTTAAATGGCCGTGTTTGGGTAAGACTCATTACAGGCTTTCTGTAGGTCTAATGTTTATAAGAGGAGGATGTTGTACAATGGTCAATCTGTGTTTTCTGTGTTCCTATCATGTGAAGCACCAAGTTCTGGTGGAAGGTGAAACATCTTTCATTGGATAGTTTGTTCATCCAGCAGAATCACCTCTGGAAAAAAAAAATATACTCTATGGATCAATCTAAAATGTTGAAGTGGTCATGGAGTTCATAATCTGGAAAAAAAAATATACCCTATGGATCAATCTAAAACATTGAAGTGGTCATGGAGTTCATAATTGAACATGGATTATTGTTTTCTCAACGTAATTGAACATGGATTATTGTTTTCTCAACAGTCGATTTTCAAGCCTACTTTCAGATGGCCAAGTTTTCTGGTGTGGGAATTCTTGGTTGGGTTGCTGATTTGGATAATCCCTACAGATGGATGATCTCATTCAGTCGGAGGTGAATCCCCCTGGTTGAAATGGGTCACTTAATTGAGAGGACCGCTATGTGGGCCATAGTATGGTTATGGTACCTTCTTTAGGACATCCAAAATGCTGAGAGTATTCCCTAACATTCACAGCTCAGTGACAGGAAGAGCAGTAGAATGATTTCTGCTCAATTTGAAAAACAAGAACCTAATCATGGTGAAACAATAAAGCAGGTTCAATTAAGATGGTGAATATTGAAGGTTTATCATTAATTTCTATATTGTGCCATTTTATGAATCCTCCGAACTGTTAAGATATGCACCTGGCAATTAATTTGGACTGTCTTTTTAGTGGACAATCTCGTGAATGTGCCACATACATAAAACATGTGTCAGTTTGAAGTTCAAAACTGGTCTACATTAGAATTTTTCATATTAGTTAGTCTTTGAGGTGGTCTTCATTTTGTTAGCTGGACTTTGCTCTCTGGGGACAGTATACTTGCTGCACAATGGAAATATGCAATGTGCTCAGGTACATTTTACTGAAACTACCAATTGATGTGGGGCTCATATGTCATGTTGCAAGCCATTTGATTTGAAAGCTCTGTGTGAATGATGTGGAAATTTTTTTCTGGATTGGAGAATTCTCAAGCAACCTTCAATACTTAAGATAGAATTACAGCAGTAGTCTATGGAAAAGTAAAGAATGGATGGCTATGATCTTCCAGCACGCAATTTTTTTGGCATAACATATCCTTTTGAGGCCCATATGAATGGTTTGGTTGATATACACTTGCTGATATAATAATTCGGCCTGTTGGTGAGCCAGGCTTCTCATTTGTCCGACATTTACAAAATTGATTGATTGTTACTCATACATCCCCTCCTTTCAGGTGAATGCCTCTGCACCTGAGACAGTCATCCTAGTTGCAAATGCTATCATGAATGCGGAGACCTTGAGCTGGGCACAGCAAAGAATTATGGTGGATAAACTATTGAAGAGAATCCAGTAACGAACACGGTAAACATCTTTGAACCCTTCCTAGTATAGTCAAAAGACATGGCATTCAGCAAAAATTAAAGCCTATAGATGTTCTCTTCATTTTCTGTGACCCAGTCCGTCATTGTCTCTGGGTCAGAAACACTGATACCTGAGATCTTTCATGGGTTGGAAATTAATAGAAGTAGGATGCACTTCGCATACAATGATTTAAATTATATTTTTGAATTTTTTTTAATTAATTTCATTTTGTAATTGATCGTACACCATCTTTTAGAGTGTACATGTGCTATTCTCAGATGATTTAATTGCAGGGACGGTTCATTTATTTTAGTGTTTATCATCTTATGCCTGATGAAACACCATTTGTTGTGTCTTCCAATTTGCTGTAGGCAGATCCCCCAATTTAGTGATCGGGTTCGTTGATGGATGGTATCCATCATCCATGATGGATGTTGGAAATCTGGATTGGAAGACTTTATCCCTCTAGCCATCTGTATTTTTCTGGATTAATTTTGTATTTAACTGAGCATTTTGAAGGTAATAAGCTCTTCGTAGTACTAATAGAAAGAAAAGAGAGCTCTTGATACGTCCAGATATCATCTGATGGTTGGTCCACATTAGCCATCCAAAGGGGTTTTTTTTTTTTCTTATAATTAGCTATCTGGAGTTGCATTATGGTTTCTGCACACACAACTTTGGGGGGCTGTTGTGCACAGAGAATCACAAGCACTTATTATTTTTTTTATCTAACTTATACAAGTGGGACATGGTATGTGATCGTAGGGAACATTTTATTTCTGAGCGACTCCATGCTGTGTTCATATACGGTCTAGCTTCTTGGGCCTGTCTAGGGAAGACGGCAAGGTTTCATCATGTGTTAAGGGTAGGGCTGAAAATCAGAAACATTATAGATGGCATTTATTGTATCATATATAGTTCTCACTTGATTATATATATATATATTTATATAGAGGAGCGCTAGATAGCGCTTGGGCGTTTTTATAAGTGAAAATGCCCATTTTTACAACGATTAGGAAATTAGGAATGTGGAGAAGCAGCTAATGTTACTTTAAAAAAGGAGAAAAAGTCACTACATGACTTATCCTTTATTGGATGATAAAAAGAGGGGCATAAACGCTCCTTTTTAAATGAGGCATTCTTGAGAATTATATATATATAGGATAATATTCATGTGTATATGCCCCTCATGATTTTAGTGAGTGACACTCTTTTTTTGGAAAGTATTAATGTGCAAGAAGACAACTATCATACTTTATAATACCTTTTTGACCTTGTTAGGTGTAAAAAAAGAATTGTCCTTTACCCTATTGTAAGGGATATATGCATAATAATATATATATAGATAGATAGGGTTTTAATCCTATAAAAGGATTTTTACACACCTTCCGGAAGAATTATTTATGTGGTTGGGATTAGAGGGATGGAAAGATCTATATGAAAATTATTTATGTGGTTGAGACCAGAGAGATGGAAAGATCTATGTGAAAATTATTTATGTAATTGGGACTAGAGGGATGGAAAGATCTATGTGGGACCACTCCAAATTTCAAGTTTGGCCCCAATCACATTCCTAACCCCTTCATCTGTGGTCCACAAATCTAGTCAATTCGCATTGGTGTATAGTCAAAAGCTTAGGGCGTATATCTCTTAAAGCGGTTTTTGTATATTATAAGATTTGGATTGGGTGAAATGGACTCCACTTGAGAAATAGTTCTCATATGATTATTTCCCTCTATAGTTTTTTGTAAGAAGTCTAGGTTGGGCTCATTTATTACCTTATCCAAATCTTGCAATAGACAAAGACCTGCTAATAGTCACATGCACCAAATTTTGGTCGAATTTAAATTTACTGGACTGTTGGATCGACTGTGCATCAATTTGAATGGATTGGATTTGTGGGCCACAGCTGAAAGGGTTAGGGATGTGATTACGGCCAAACTTGATCATTGTAGTAGTCCCACATAGATCTTTTATTCCACCTGGTTCCATCTCCAAATGGGACCCACAAGTGGGCCCCATAAAAAGCTCTTACGGTAGGTGTGTGAGAATAGTTTTCAAAGTATCATATTTATATATAAAGGAAAATATTACTATGCATCATTCCTTCACCACGTGGTGAGGGACAAATGTGTGTTTGGAAAGATTCATGCACAAAAGAGGAAAAGTCATTTATCATATCATGAAAATGAAGAATCTTGATATGTAAAAAGGGAAAGTCACGTCATTATCCCTCACCACATAGTCAATGAATGATGCATATTAATACGCTCTCTTTATATGGACAAGCCTCTCCTAAACTCAAGCTCTTATAAGAAATTCTGTAAGCTCAAGCCCTTTGGGCCTAATAGACCAAACACATGACCTTGAATTCCATGTCCACTAATTTTTTGTCAAATTCTAATTTACTCGACTGTTGGAGCGATTGTGCATCAATTCAAATGGATTGTTGGCCATTAAATTTTTAGGGCCTAGATGGATGATGGAAACCACGATTGGAGCTGATTTTTGCAGAAAGGTGGGTCTTAAGGAGTCCTTCAAATCACCCTTATCCCCATCCCCATGTGGGTCCCCAGGTAGGCCGTACAGGCGTGGGCCACACACTTGATCGTCATACAGGCTTGAGCTACACACTTGATCTTATCTTATCCTAAGCTTGATATATATGGATTTAATTGTATGAGAAGTGTTTTTACACACCTACCGTGAGACCTTATGGGGCCCACTTATGAGTTCCATTTGGAAATATTACCAGAGGGATGCAAAGCTTTATGTGGGATCACCCTAATATCAAGTTTGGCCCCAATCATAAATCCCTAACTCCTTCATCTGCAACATATAAATTCGTTTTATTCGTATTGGTGCAAAATTGATTCAACGGTTAAGTAAATTTGGATTTGACCAAAATTTGAGGCATGTGACTATAAGGGGTCCTTGTATATTGCAAGATTTGAATTGAGTAATAGATGGGCTTTACCTAGACTTCTTACAAAAAAGTGATGAAAACTAGTTCTCATAGAATTATTTCACATATATATATATATGATATGATAGTCCTTATGGACCATTTTGGACCGTTTCTCATAGTGGGGACTGCAGTACGAGCCATTCAAATGGATCACTCATGACTTCCCTGAGTTGCACATGTCCACCAATTTTGGGTCTCATTTGAATAAATTGGACTATTGGATCGATTTGCATACTCATATTGGTGGATACGTAGTCGATCCAACAGTCCAATCTACTTAGAAGGGATCCAAAATTGGTGGACATGTATGAGCCTGGTTTGGTTCCTAAGGTCTCAAGTTCGATTCTTACTCATTGCGTTATCTTAGTATTATGTGTGTAGCCATGTATATACCCCCTAGGGATTAGTCATTGTTCGTCATAATCAACCGCCGGGTTGGAGGTGAAAGGTCTCTTGGCTAGGCTGGCGAGAGATATCTTGGGTCTTATAAATAAATAAATAAAATGGTAGATATGTGCAATTCAGGAAAGGGAGTGGGGTGCTATGTGATTCATTTGGATAGCTCGCAACATGGGTCCTACTATGCGAAATAGTCAAATTTGGCCAATAAGGGCCGTCCATACAGGACTGTGTATATATATATAGGGAAATGATCTTATAAGAATTAGTTCTCATAGGATTTTTGTGAGAATTCTAGGTAAGGTTCATCTATTATCCAATCCAAACCTTGCAACAGATAAGGGCTCTTTGACAGCTACTCGCCCCAAGCTTCGGTTAGCTCAGAATTTACTGGATCGTTGAATCAACTGTATACCGATCCGAATTGACTGAATTTGTGAGCCATGGATGAAGGGGTTAGAGATATGTGATTGGGGCTAAACTTGATATGTGGGGAGGTCTTGCATGAATCTTTTCATATCCCCTAGTCCCATCCTCAAATGGGACCCAGAAGTGGGCTCTACAAAAAGTTCTCACGGCAGGTATGTAAGAACAGTTCTTATAGGATTAGAGCCTATATATATAGGACAATATTCATATGCATACGTCCCTCACATCCTATTCATATGTATATGTTCCTCACCATTTTGGTGAGGGACACTCCTTTTTGGGGAAAGTATTAATATGCAAATGGACATTTTCTACTATGCATATAAATGACAAAGCTACTATGCATATATAGGACATTTTCTATTTTAGAAATTATTAATGTGCAAGAAGATGAAACTATAACACTTCATGACACCTTTTTAACCTTGTTAGTTCTAAAAAAGAAATTGTCCCCCACCATTGTATGAAGGACATATGTATAGTAGTCTTTCCCTATATAGGACAATTACTGTGCACACATCCCTCATACTATGGTGATGGATACTTCCTTTTTTGAAAAGTATTAATATGCAAGAAAATAACCATCATACTTCATGACCCCTTTTTGATCTTGTTAGGTTTAAAAAGGGAATTATTCTTCACCATAATGCAAGGGACTGATACATAGCTGCCTTTCCCATATATATTCGTGTTATACCCATTCTAGAGAACAATTTAAATGTTAGGTCGGACCTAGGAATCTGCTTAAAGAAGAAAATTCTCTTAAAATCCAAAGCATCCATCTGTTGTATGATGGAGTTCATTCACATCTCATTTGCTTGTGCTCAGCCCCAGTTCCAGCTGACTATTGCTCCGTTCTGTAGTTCTGTTGTCCCCCACATTGTTGGTGAATAGCTGTCCAACTGTCCAAGTGCTTAGACTTCCCATTACTATTTCAACCAGTAATTGCTTTGAGCATTAATATTTGAAGTCTAAAACAGAGACCAGATCCTCATAAATTTGTTAGGCATAATCTAAACTGCTAAAAGCGGCCACTTGTATGGACGGACCCTCATAAATTTGACTCCAATACAAGTTTGGCCTACTCTCTGATCACTTATAAAACACCCAAATTACATATGATTAAAAAACAGATTCTAGTGGTTTGATTTCTTGTGGGGTCCCATTTAAGTGCGTCACGAATGACTTTGACGCTAGATCAAAGCCAAACCCTTTCCGTATCAAAGAACAAAGGAATTGTTTTTTATGACCTAGGATATCCCTTGTCAACTTAGCCTTCGAACCTTTGGCCTCGGGCATGGGAGTTATCTAATTTTGATGAGTAAAGATTATTTCCTAGTAGGTACACATATGACCGCATACATAGAATCTGAATAATGCAAAGAGTGGAAGTCATATTTGATACCTTGGGGAGCAAACCCAAGAGAGAAAAGGAATTAAAACCTTCACCTTTAGTTGCTTTTTTTTTTTTAATTATGCCGTAGGGTATCCCTCGCGAGCTCACCAATCAGGCCTTTGACCTTCGGCCTAAAGGTTACTTGATTCTGACAAGCAAAGAGTATTCCCTAAGAGGTACTTACATGGCCACACACGCAATATGCAGATAACGCAAAAAGCGGGAGTCGAACTTGAAACCTCAAAGGGCAAACTCAAGGCTCAAACCAATTGAGCCACCACCTTGACATCCCTCTAATTGCTTTTTAGGTATTTCAAATGTAAATAAAAAAATAATGTCGAATACCAAAAGGCGGTAAGCATGGAATTTTAACACATTTTTAAGTTTTGGAGAATCAACCATTAAAGCTGAAACCTTTATGAATCAGACAACACAACTCGGTTTGACAGAAATAATCCCCACTATACAGTGTAGGATTTTGTTTTGCAGGTCCTCCGTGAAAGATGGTAGATGATCTCGTAATTTGAGATGACTTCCTACCCAGCAAATGTATGGATTCTGATTTTAAAGTAACCTTTCATTCAAATCATTCATATGAATTTTCTGACATCTTGTCGCCAGTTGGATACCAGTTGTGAAATTATGTTAAAAATTGCTGGATCTTAAACTCAGTGTGCATTTAATTTTGTGCTTGCATGACTTCTATTTACTGGAGAAAAACAAAGATGATTAACTCTGAGATTTTGAATGTAACATATTGGAACACCATAGTTGACAGAGAAAACTCTGCTTGGACCATTACTTTAGACATCAAAATTTTCAAAAACCAGACATTTTCTCTTTTCTTCCCAAGAATTCAATCAAAATACATCTCTTTTAAGTTACTTTCAGTAGCCTGAGACTATAAAAAGCAGTAGTTTTTGGCTGCCTCTAGTGCCTGAAGTGCCTAACGTTAGTGAAGAGGAGAGACACCTTATACTTGTTGCAGCAGTCTATGGCATCGCCATCTCTGATACTACCACCCGGTTCTGCAATGGTCCCAATTTTTTTCTCACAGGCTAGCTCCACTGCATCTTTCCAAGCTGTAAATAACAAAAAAATATTAATCATGCCCACAAAACCAGAGATATGAATAACACATACTGGAGAAGATTTTCACCAGCAAGCAGACTGCACACTCTGCTTATGCAGTTCAGCTAATAGGGCCGACTTGGTTGCATTCCTTTCAATTGGGAGTCGTGGGAAAAATCAGCCCATCAGACTATCCGAGCCCTTTATTTCATTATTTGACAGTCTTACAGTTTAATGGTCTTTTGACCATGCAAAATTTTGAGATTCAAACAGTGAGTAAAGGTTTCGTAAGTAGGAAATTGGACAGGGTACCAGATCATGGAAGCATAGCAGTGTGAAAGAAGCTGAACTGATAAAATATTGGGCCCCATAGGACCGGACAGTAAAAACTTCATACAGGGCCCCATAGGAGAAAATTCTCCTGCATACCAGTGCCTGAAATATTTAGCAGAAGGGGAAAAAAAGGAGATCCAGGCAATGGCAAATTTTAATTTTACGCTGCAGAAAAACACAAAAACATTTACAGAAAGAAATGATTATGTACAGCTGTTGACAACCAACATGCAGACTAGCTTTGATGCAGGATGCTAAACCCATAATCCGGATAGGCCACATAGCACAGACACCTACCAAAACCAAGGATGCTAATTTTGAACAATTTCATAGATGGGCGGCTTTTGTTAACTGATGACTAGATGGTATCAGTATCACTGTTCTGAAAACAGCCTGTTTATCTACCTAGATAAAAACATGTTAAAAAGAATACCAACATCATGACTAAATAAAAGCTGAGTGAGGTTTTTTCCTGATCGCTGGGTTAAAGTAAGTTTGAAATGGGAGTACCAAACTTGTATCAACAAAAAAAAATTTTCAGGGTTGATGATTCCTGCACTGCAATGAATGGATTTCTTTTTAACATATTAAAATCAACTACTGGTTGGATCGAGCACTTACCAAATGGGAAAAAGGCATCACTTGCCAAAGCAGCTCCTTCAGCCTCTGCTCCCGCTTTGCTCAAAGCTATTTTTAGACTCTCTAGGCGATTTGGTTGTCCACTTCCCATGCCTAACATGCAGTTATTCTGTGGAAAACAGGACAACGTAAAGTTTTTTTACCATGCCTTTCAAGGTCTTTAACATTTTAGAAGATAACTAGAACAGCCCCAGTCCCAAATAAACCCTAGAGGAAATAAATAAATGAATGAAAAGGTTCCAGCAAAAAGACAATCCTGCTTACTATAAAGAAGTTGATGTACAAAACAAAATCTACAACAACGCACATCCTTCCCCTTTTTCATGGTATTCACCTCATCTTAATGTCACATGGGTTTTAGTAATTTGATCAGTATTTAAAAAGAAAGAGATCAGTATTCAAAAAGAAAGAAAGAAGAAAAATGGCATAAATAAATGACAGAAATACGCAAGTACAACTTGAATCAGAAGTCCGACAGCAGGGATACATATGGATACAGGCCATACAGCTTAAACATCAATTTCACATAAAATACTCCTACAGAATCAGATGACATTCGATATGGATAATTGGTCCACTCTGAATTATATGGGTTTTTGATAGAGTCCCCAGCTTCCTATCAAAAGGTGCAATTTTATTTCGAGGAATAAATTGAGATGGCGTGAGTCATAGGTAGGGTTGTCAATTGCATCTTGCTATGAGGGTACACATCTTGCCAGCCCCTCTCGGCTCTTGTTATGATCATCAATTCATCAGAGCCCCGCCAATCTTTCCAACTATGTTAGAGTTGGCTACATGAATAATCTCCATACTGGTCTAATCTAGTCCAAATCCTAAAATAGGTTGGGCTTCTTTAGATCCAACCTACTACTTTCATCCACATCCTCTTTGACCTACCCATGGTGGAAGCATGCTCTCTTAGAATTCATGTTCAAGTCGACCTACCTAATGCAACCCGTAGCACGCAAAAAAAGTGTGTGTGTGTGTAGAGAGAGAGAGAGAGAGCATGGTAGCCTTTGTGAAGCAACGCAGGGAACAAGAATAGCCAATGGGCTAATCTCCAAGCCAAAAAACTTAAGGATAGGATGTCTAGGTGCCTCACCAAAAACAAACAAAACTCTCTCAACTAAGAGCCAAACTCAAATTTTTATTCAATATCAATATCTATTTGTCCCATGAAGAGGGATTATATCTTTATTTACAGTTAAGATACTCTCTAGTTAAGTAAATAACTTAATTCAATCCAAACAAGGAATCCTAAACTAAACATAAAATAAACTTCTAAAAATAAACGACTCCTAACCAATTAAGAAAACAACTACTATTATAAAAATATAAGACTCTTAATAAAAACTAATCTTCACTGCTGGGCCTTGTTGGTTTTGGGCCCAATGGCTGGCCAATCATGAATCTGGCCTGCATCAGTTCTCCCCCGCTTAAAGGAGAACTCGTCCTCAAGTTCTGTAAATGTCCACCTAGGTCGAAAATCATTCGAACAAACTTTCGTGCCGCTGATTGAGCATCATATTGAGGATATGCTTTGAAAGCAGGATTGAAACTTCTATTCCACTCAGAAGGAGATTGGAGGCATTGTATCTTCTGATGGCTGCTTGTATCTTGATGGTGTGATCTGACCATTATACACTGTAATTGCAAATTCTGTAACAGGATAGCATAATTGTTGATTAACATTGGTTGATCTTTGAAGATGAAATCAATATGGTGCACTTTAATCAAGATGGACACATCTTGCGAAACCACTGGGGCAATTGATTAGATCCATTGGATGATTAATGTCTGCTTGAACATCATCTTGCTCTACCTCTTGCTCCTCACTTGAAATTGTAATGAGATCTTTCTTTCCATGAATGGGCTTCTCAACATAACCATTGGAATTTGTTTCTTCTTTGTGTTCATCTTGTGACTCTTCAATTGATGGTGATGAGGTAGATGAAGATGTTGCTGGTTGTAATGGAACAAGGTCAACATATTTTCCTTTCCAAGAGAAAAAATAGATATTCTTCTCTTTGTCATATTGCACTTTTCGATCAAGAAGTCATGGTTGTCCCAAAAGAATATAAGTGATATTCATGGGAATTACATCACACCAAATTTTATCTTCATATACACCAATCTTGAAGGATACTAGACATGCAACTTTGTGAGGCTTTGGGAGAGTTTCAGTAATGACAGAAGCATTAGACCATGCAACTTTGTAAGGCTTTAGGAGAGTTTCTGTAGGCCTATTGAGTTTGTCAATAATATCTTGTGCCACAAAATTGATAACACTTTTATGATCAATAACAGATTGGCTAATTTGTCTTCACACCTTACTCATGTCCGGAAATTGCTATATCCTCTATTCAAGGAGGAGAAATGTGACTGGATGTAATATCCCTTCAGAAGAAGCTAACTCTTACAGAGTTCATAAAAATGGGCATATTTATTATCGAACTGGCGTGTCTAGCTATAAAACAGGATAGCCAATTTATTATGTATCAAACCATAGGTATTTCATTGGTCCATAATAATAAATTCCAAACTAATGGAAGATACCGAGAAAAAAGAGATGTTGATGAAAGTTTTTTCAATGGACCCATTGCACAGCATAAAAAGATGCTTGTGAATAAAGACGAAAATTCTTATGATTTGCCCATTCCCAAAAATATTATATATCCTAAGCTTGTGATACCAATTGAAGCAGCGCAGGGAAGAAGAATAGCCAACGGGCTAAATCTCCAAGCTAAAAGGCTTAAAGATAGGATGTCTAAGTGTCTCACCAAAGACAAACAAAACTCTTTCAACTAAAAACCAAACTCAAATTCTTATTCAATATCAATGTCTATGTGTCCCATGAAGAAGGATTATATCTTTATTTATAGCTAAGATACTTTCTAATTAAGTAAATAACCTAATTCAATCCAAACAAAGAATCCCAAACTAAACATAAATAAAATTTCTAAAAATAAATGAATCCTAACCAATTAAGAAAACAACTACTATTATAAAAATATAAGACTCCTAATAAAAACTAATCTTCACTGCTGGGCCTTGTTTGTTTTGGGCCCAATGCTGGCCAATCATGGATCTAGCCTGCATCACTTTGATAGGTGAATTTGTATCAATATGTTGAAAATGCAAAGCAAAATGGCAAAAAGCATGCATTAAACATCCAATCCAAATGTGTGAAAGGGCTTGTTAAGATGCTAATACTTTTGGAGTCTTGAGAAAGAACAAAAGGAGTTTGAGTATTTTACTCTTAAATTCTCTCTTTTTTTTAAAGGAGTTTTACTCTTAAATTCTCTAGTTCCTCTCACACTGGAGCAATCTGTTAGGGATTAGAAAACACCCACAAATGTATACAAAACATCACCCCATTGTACGTCCATGCTCTAGGTGCTTTGGTTCCACCTAAAGAGGTCCATGCTGCAACCAAATCATCATCATCAAAGCCTTGTCCAAACTATGTTGTGTTAGCTATGTGAATTTTGTTTCACCATTCCACTCCATCTTATGCCAAAGTCCCTAAGAGGTTGTACTTTTGACCTTTCCTAAACTACTTCCATCCATATCCTCTTTGACCTACCCCTTCTCACTGAGAAGACATCAAGAAAAAACCAATACGTCATTGTGCCATTGTTGGCCTATGTTGGACATGTCCAAATCATCTCAAATGAATCTCTCTTAATTTATCACCTATTAATGCTACCCATAAATGCTCTTGACAGCAGTTATTTTTGATTCTATCTTCCTAGTTTTCCATGCTGCAACCGAATGTGTGACCCTAATAAAATGGCGGTGATGAAAGCATGTGTATCACGCTCTACATTTGACACAAGGACAGGTGTGGATGTCATGCTTAATACTATGTCCAAGCCTTGTACAAGTGTGACCTGCTTGTGTGATATCAATGATAATGTAGCATGGAATGGAGAACATTTATTTTACATTCACTTCAATCTCACTTAATCTATACAGTAGTAACAACAGGTACTTATCTACAGCATATATCACAATAAATGCTTTATGAAACTGAGTAGGTGATAAATCTAATTCTTTTTCCATAGGAGGTGTCTTCTTGTCACCATGTCTACTTATTAATAAAAATAGCCCTTACAAGGAAATTTGTGCCCAAGATTGGAAACATACCAAGCAATACAATATACTGATACTAGGAAGCACGGACACATGCCTAGAGTCCCTGTGTCCGTGTTTGACACAGGGACTCTACATCATATATCACAATAAATGCTTTATGAAATTGAGTAGGTGATAAATCTAATTCTTTTTCCATAGGAGGTGTCTTCTTGTCACCATGTCTACTTATTAATAAAAATAGCCCTTACAAGGAAATTTGTGCCCAAGATTGGAAACATACCAAGCAATACAATACACTGATAACTAGGAAGCACGAACACATGCCTAGAGTCCCTGTGTCCGTGTTTGACACTTGTCGGACATGGACACAGCCGAACACGTGTTCGACATGCCACGAAACATGTCTGGTATTTTTTAAATTTTTTTTAAAATTTGGACATGGCAACGACACCAGAAGACACAACAGGACACGACGGGGTTATTTTAGATTTTAAAATCCCTCTTTTTTTTATCATTGAGTGTAATCAAAGTCTGTTATCAAAAACAAAATTAAATGAAAATAAAAGAGTGTTAAATGAAGTTTCAAAAGTTCATAAATAATTTAGGAACAATTTCAAACCAAATATGAAATTTCCCAAACAATCTCTGTGTTTTTTTTTTTTTTTGGCTATCCTCTATTCTAACTCTTTTGTTTTCTTTTTTTCTAGTCTCATTTTTTTTTTACTTTTCCAATATTAGTTATGTTTTTCTTTTCTATTAATTGTGACATTATGCTTCTTAATTTAGCTAAAAATATAATTATTCTTTAATTTTATGATTATATATAAAAATATATATATTTATTATTTGCCGTGTCCTAGCCGTATCGGTATCCTAACTTTTTAGGACTTGCCGTATTGCCATGTCCGTGTCGTGTCGTATCCGTGTTCCGTGTCCGTATCCGTGCTTCTTAGGCTAATAGCGATACACTAGATGACCTTTCAGATATGTTGAAAGAAGAGTAGATTAGTAAAATCTGAATATATTATTAAATGTAGAATAGTTAGAAAAAATAATCATTATTAATATTGTTTTTGCCTAATAGATATTTTTTACTTTGCCTGGCTGACTGGCCAAAAAAAATTTTCATGTTGCTTATCGGATTGCATTGCATGTCCCAAGCCCAAATAAAGGAAGATTAGCATCGAATTGACACTTGGTGGCCAATGGCAGTGTAGAAAAGTTTTTAAAATATGATTTTATTTTCTTCAAGCAGTGAGCCCGGCCCTCCTCTGGCCTACCCCTTTGACAACCTATGGTTAAAGTGTTGGACCTTCAATTCAGTTATTTGGTATGTTGCACCAGGAAAATTTCAATTCAGCCCTCCCTTTCTCTTCACTAGATTAAAATAAGAAGAAGAAGTCAACCCACTTTTCAGAAACAGCATTTAATACATAAAGAGTAGGAAAAATGGGAACCAACCTTAGCTATTACAATGGCATTGCTCTTGACGTGCTTAACGCAAAGCCAAGCGAACTGTGCATCATTAAGCTCACTTTCTCCTGGAGACTTTTCAGACATTACTTTAAATTCAATATCTTCTGGTGTCAAATCATCAGTCTCCTGAACCAACCAGCCCCCACCAACCTGTCTGAGTGAGACTTTTCCTTTCTCACTCTTCTTGGCCTCAAGGATCCTCAGAGTCTTTGACTTGCCACGCAGGATCTCAAGGCCCCTTTCTGAATATTTTGGTGCAACCACAATCTCATAGAACATTCGTGTCTCACCATCTGTTGGGCTCCTGAACTCTCGGATTTCCTTAGCAAGATCCTTAGAACACATCAAGTGACAATTTAATAAATGTAGGTCAAAGATCCTGTAAAAGAATATTTGAAATGACACACATCACTTACCTCATCCACTTCTACATTGAAAGCAACTATTCCTCCAAATGCACTGACTGGATCACCTTTTACAGCTAATCTGTAAGCTTCAAGAACATCACCTCGTGAAGCTACCCCGCATGGATTTGTATGCTTCACGATCACACATGTGGGATTCTTGAATTCAGAGACACAGTTCCAAGCTGCATCAGCATCTAAGTAGTTATTATAAGACATCTCCTGCAGAAAGAAAGTTTTAATACAGATGAGAACTGGACACATGATACATTCAAATGAACATTGAAAGAAATTTTCAGAGAACAGAAACTGCTAATGGTTATCTATAGTTATATTGAATTGCCTGTCATCATCACCAAAATGCACGTAAGTTTTAAATGAGTCCGGACTGTCTGATTAAAACCCCCACGGACAACCAAAATGCAAATAAGTTCTAAATGAGTCCGGATCCTCTAATTAAAACCCCGACGGTGACTGTGGGGGGACAAATCAGGTCCCCCCACGTCACCAGTGAGCAACCTGCCATGCATGCAGGCAGCATGGGTAGGCTGTCCCGTGGGGGTTTTCCTCACTTAATCTCAATTCATTTTAAATGGGAATCTTAAATATCAGGTTTCTTTTAAATGCACAAGAAATCAAATATTAAGCTGTACAGGTCTTTTATTATTTTTTATATAGAGTGACTGCTCAAGCACTCCTGACCATTACAAGGAATGTTGGTGTCCCCACCAGAGTGACAGCACAGGACAAGAAGATGCTGCTTGTTGCAACCACAGAGTTGAGACTTGAAGTCACGTCTCAAATTTTTTGTTGAGAAAAAAAAAATGGCGGTAACAAATTTGTTCATTTTGAAAAAGTGGTCTCACCGACATCCATTTAAAGGGAGGCGCATGAGCCTGTAGTGCCTCAACAAGCTATTAAGAGGGTGCAGTTACTGCCTAGGTGTGTCCAATAATAGTTAATTTTTTTTTCTTGAATGTTGTATACGATTTTTCATTAATAAAGCACACCAGTACAAGAGAGTTATACTGACAAGCTTTATCCATAAAGAAAAAAGAAAAAACATACCAGGTGAAGAGACCAAAAGAAAATAAAACCACTGAACAGATTAAACATCAGCTAATGGAAAGGCTGATTCTCTCCAAATATACATAATCGTATGAGATGGAATGCCGGTAAATTGGAGACTGATGGAAACCTAGGAAGCAGTTGTGAATTTGATGCATTAAGGACATTATACTAGTCTCATTAACAGTAAACCTTAAAGACATGAGTTATTAGGGCTTCAAACCATACATAATTTCCTACTCTAAAATACTAGAGAGAGAGAGAGAGAGAGAGAGAGAGAGAGAAATCAACTCCGGGCCCTCCGGACGCATGCATTGGGGTGACAGTTGCTGCAGCCAGTGGATTCCATGCACGCTAGTTTTTCCAGTTCCATAGTTGATAGTTGATAACTTATCAAGATTTTTATTACAAGGAGAAGTAAACATAGAAGCCCATGGAATCAAAGTGCCAAATGCAACCAGGAGAATTATGTCGTGTTCTGCTGCTTTTCAAAATAAGACAAAAGGCAGAGCTTCTTTATTTATTTATTTATTTTATTGGACACCGCAACACTCTGGTTCTGACAATGTGCACCTTCCAACAGTGGTGGGAGCTCTTGTCAACATGAGGCAGAGTTTATAAAGCTGTGAAATGGGTGGTTAAAATAAGATGTTCCCCTCTTTCTTTGACTGTCCATTTTGGAATCTTAGAACAAATGGTTATCAACATTAGGTGAACATTCTTTTTTCTTGAATGGCTAGTCTCCTCAGCCCTCTTTAATCTGGAAGTGCTATTTGTCCAAATAAGTTTTGCAAACAACGTAAATATGTTTTTAAGTAGTTGTGTCCAAATAAAAAATCATTCACTCTGTTATGCAACTTGGCTGAGACAACTCAACTCAAGGGAGTGACTGCATCAAGTCGCCCACAAGTCTTAAATTTTAAAACCTTGCATCTGATTCAAACAATAATAAATAAATGTTCTTTTCTTTTTATCGGAAACCAAAGATTCCATTAAAAGAGAAAAACACAAGAAACAACACAATACAACCAGCATAAGGAGAAAGCAATGGAACAAAAGCATTAAATCAAAGCACCAAAATAGCACAACACAATGATAATTAACAGTTGCAATGTACAGTTAGTCATGAGCCCAATTAATTGCAAACTTTACACTTCAATTATTTCATTTAATCCTAAAATATCCAACCCATTAGAAACTACATTTAACTGCTTCACTCTCACCCTTCTCTCTCTGCATGCATAACATGCAGGGAAGGCCTGGGTTCGCAGGCCAACATGGCCTCTTGACACCTGTTCAAATTTGGGGCACCAATAGATATTTGTTTGCACTTCTCACTTCTCTTATCAGTGACTTTTGACAATTGTTTAGAGCACTATAACTGCAAAACTTGCCATCGCTAGGGACTCAATATGCTTACCTACAGCTTCGAGGCATTGGTATATTTTCTATATATGGAATAAATAGAGCTGCTCTGATGAGACAGGTTTGGCGTACAATATATAATCGTCCAACATGCTAGAATGTATGGGTGTATCCTAAATATTTGCATCATAAATCTTTTTGGGATGTTATATTATCTTCAGCAGCATCGTGGGGGTGGAGAGGTATTTTACCTCTTCAGTCATATGCTCTGCCTTACGAAAGGCATTTAATTGGAGACAGGAGAGATACTAATTTTTAGTTTGATCCTTAGCCGCAAGATGGGCACATTAAAGATATGCTTCCCACTCGCATTATTTATGATCTTTGAATGGGGGATTTTATTCATGTTAGTGATGCAAGCTAGATCCATGATTGGCTAGCCCATTGGGCCCAAATCCAAAGCCCAGAAGCGGAGATTAATTTATTATTAGTAGTTGCTTCCTTTAGTTTCTTATTTTAAGAAATTGATTTTATATTTGAATTAGAACTCCTTTATTTGGATTGAACTAGATTGTTTCCTAATGCAATTTGGGCCCCACAAATGGTCCCTCTTCAAGTTAGATTAGGATTATAATATCTTTATTAATAGATTTCTAATTATATTGTTATTAGGAACTATTATTAGATTAGGCTTTCTTAGGCCTTAATTTTGCTTTCTTATTTATATGGGATTGTAATAGATTATTTTTAGAATTGGATTGATTAATAGAATTGGGTTTTATCCCTGAGAGGTGCGTCCTCACGTGTTCGAAGTCTTATTGACGATTGGAAGTATCCCTCGACACGTGGTTTGGCACTCCTACGCAGTCCTAACCCTTGGTCCTACATTAGTTTGGTATCAAAGCAGGTTCAACCATCCAACAACCACCTTCCCTCTGCATAGCCACCACCGGAATCCATCCAACCCTAACACCAAACCCCACCCACTGCTGTCCCCTGCCACCATGATCCACTCCACAAGTCCACCAAAACCCACTCGCTGCCGTCCTCTGCCACCATACCACGAGTCCACCCCCCTTTGCCGAAAACCCATAGCACCAAAACCCCAAGTCGAGACCCCCAGTAGCCAAATCCTCCTGCAGCCACACCATTTGCCCCATGTCCGTCCTTCATCCCGGCCAAGACCCAAACCAAAAAAAAAGAAAAAAAAACCAAAATAAGAAGAAGAAAAAAAAAGAGGAGGAGGAGGAGAAGAGAGAGAGTGCAAGGAAGAGAAAGTGTACCTAGCACCCTTGGCTGTTGCCGCCTAGCCGATCGCAGCTCGCCTTTTCCCCCGCTCGGCGTTGTCGAGATCCACTGCCAGCACCATAGCAACTGCAGGTGTCGGTAGTTCTCTTCACCAACACCACAATAGCCGCTTCACCACCGCACAACTCCACCATCGTCCTTCGGTCGTAGCCATCTCCGTTTGAACTAAGAGAAGATACCAAAGGTTCTGCTGTTTTTTCTTGTTTTGCCCGTTGCTGGGATTAAAAGGAAAAAGGGAGGCCTCAAACACGTGTCGATGGGCCTCACTTGCAATCCAGGTCAACATCACTTTGTCTTATCCATTGTAGCAAGGCCCATAGACAGACATATGTTCCTAGTGGCCTGACATCAACAGTGTCCAATCAAAGTCATATTTGATCAAAATCAAAGGCTATGATTTGTTTGCGCGATTTGTGAACCATCTAACATCAGATCTCAGATCCGTCTTCGCCAATGTGTTCCTGAAGAGTAGATCTACACATCAAGTCACTCATATTTTAAATTTGCAATAAAAAAAATCCTCCTAAGAAGCAAGTTGAGGTGGAATCTTCATCTTCTTCAATTGAAGATTTGGTTGGTGCCATTAGAGATTTAACTGCTACAGTTAACAACATGCAAACCACCCCACAACAACTGGATACTAGGATGATAACTTTGAAAAATAATCAGCATGTGAATCATACTCGTGCTGATGGTGAAAATATTTGAAATCAATGAGATCTACTAGTTCATAATCCTAACTAAAATTTAGGAATTAAACTCGTAATTCCCGAATATAATAGAAAACTGCAGATCGCTGAATTCATGGATTGATTAGTATGTGTGGAGAATATTTTTGCAAATAAGCCAATAACGGAAGGCCATCAAGTCACACTAACTGCCACTAGATTCCGTAATTATGCTGCAAAATGGTGGGCTAAATTACAACGAAAAAAAAGGAATTAGAATATGGACCCCATTGAAACATGGAATGAGATGAAGAATACTTTGAAACAAAAATTCCTCCCTTTCAACTATATTAGAAATTTGCATTCAAGCTTTCAAAACTTGAAACAACGAGATAAATCAATTGTTGAATACTCTGAAGGATTCTTAACTTTGCAAGCTCGTTGTGGTTTGAATGAAGATGATGTAGTTATTGATAAATTTTTCAATAGGTTGAGATTAGACATTCAGCATATTCTCACATTCCAAAATTTTAATAGTGCCAATGAACTCATTTAACATGCTGTCAAAGCCGAGAGAATTGCAAATCATCAAACACAAAAATTACATGCATCCAAATGGGCTCTGCAAAAGAATTCCTCTTTCCAAGATGCTAAATCCAGTAGTTCACCGGGAAAATTTGTCTCCAAGCTTGATGATCATAGCAAGGTCACATGTTTCCATTACAAACAAAAAGGACATTACTCATTTGAATGTCACAAACGAGTGAACCTAATGGAAGGAGTACATGATGAAACAATCACATGGGATGATCCTCAGGACAATGACGAAACAAAGGAAGCAGTAGAGTATGTAGGAGCCAAAGATGGTGAAACTTTCATGGTCATCAACGAGACCCCACCCACTGTCGAAAAGAAAATGGTTGAAAAATATCTTTAGTTCCACGGGGAAAGTTCGTGGACAACATTGCACAGTTGTTGTTGATGGAGAAAGTTGCAAAAATCTTATCTCTCAAGCTCTTATCAATCGCCTCAAGTTGCAAGTTTACAAACACAACTACCCTTATTTTGTCAAATAGCTGATGACAAGTGATCAAGCGCATGTTAGACAACACATACACATTCTTGCATGGTGGAAAACAAATCACACTCCATCCTAAAAAGCCAGAGCCACCGAAGAAGAATTTTCGGGCAATTGCAACAAAGGAAGTCCTTCATGTTCACCACATTTACAAAAGCAATCCGACGAGGACTCAAGTTTGACGAAGAACTCTTCTTTCAACCTCGGGAAGATGATGCAGTTTGGGTCACACAAGTGGTCCCTCTTTAAGTTAGATTAGGATTATAATATCTTTATTAGTAGATTTCTAATTATATTATTATTAGAGAAATTTCTATTATTAGATTAGGTTTTCTTAGGCCTTAAGTATGCTTTCTCATTTATATGGGGTTGTAATAGATTATTTTTAGACTTAATAGAATTGGGTTTTATCCCTGAGAGGTGCGTCCTCACGTGTTCGAAGTCTTCTCGACGATTCAAAGTGTCCCCAAACACGTGTTTCGGCACTCCTACGCAATCCTAACCCTAGGGCTTGCATAATTTCCTTATTTAGAGAGTAATCTAGTTATAAATATAGATTTAATCCCTTCTCATAGGATAGACCACAATATTGAATAAGATTTTAGTTTTCTTCTCCAGAGTGAGTTGGTTGTCTTTGGTGTGAGACCTAAATAGTTTACCCCTAAGCCTTTTTGGCTTAGAGAATAGCTCATTGGCTATTCTTCTTCTCCGTGCTACATCAGTTGGCCAATTTATTACTTCGCAAGGATGGGTTTTAACACACCCTACTTCAAGAAATTTGATCACCCTTTGGGAAAAGACTCAAAATAAAATTCAGCCTAAGCCTTCTTTTTGTGATGAAGTGGTTTGGACTTTGGAGGACCATGGAAACTTCACCGCAAAATCTGCATATTCAGTAGTTAGAAATCTAGATTATCAAAGGCCTATCATCTGGAGGGATTATGTGTGGCCACAGGGATGCATAAAGAAGATGTCTATTAGTGCTTGGATGGGATTCTTGGGTTCCCTCATGCTCTATGTCTAATGAAGGCCAAATTAATGGGGCCCCATTTAAAAGTCCATACCCGCAGGCCCAAGTCCAAATCCAAGTAGTGAAGATTAATCAATAGTAGTTACTTTCTTAAGTTTTAGAAATTGCTTGTATATTTTAATTAGGACTCCTTATTTGGGTTGAATTAGTTAGTTTCTTTATTTAGAAAGTAGTTTAGTTATAAATAGATGTAATCCTTTCTCATCTATGCTTTGCCACCAAACATGTGCTCCACCTTTCAGCTTCATTTTCACAAAGGGAACACGCTTGTCTTCATCTATATTGTACCACTTAAAATAATCCTCAAGTGCTGTAATCTAATCAGTGAAGACCTTGACGTCCGTATGCCCATAAAAATTGGGAACATCGACACGTGCTTTTTTTGTGATGTCATCCTAGCGGCCTTGACACTCATCATAAGTAGAGTCTTCCATCATGAGTTTCATAAACTGTCGACAAGTTTCTTGAGGCTCACCAACAACAGAGTGCTCTAATTGTGCTATATCTTTTGCCCGAGGATCTTTTCCTTTGTCATTGTTGGAAGTGCTAGGTTTGCCATTAGTTTTGGTGCCTTGTGAGGCTGGAGTTTGTTGCCTGCCATCAACAATCCTTTCAATTCGATCCACTCTGTCCATCAACTCCGTGATATAAGTATCACGTAGACGGTTAGTGAATTTGCCTCTGAAGTTTGCTCCAGTGTGAGTAGACATGGTGTTGGCTGCTAAGAACTTACAGAGGTTTTTTTTTCTTTTTTAAAATGGGTTGAAATTAACCCGAAAGGAGGGCCCAAAAGGTGGGCTGGGTTGTTGCTTCTTGAAATGGGATAGTGGGCCCGAGACAGACCCGAGTGCAAGAGAATGAATGAAAAGGGGTTTTGACTTTCAAAACCCTTTACAACTTTCAAAACTGAGGGCTTCGTCAGGAAAGAAGAGGGAGAGTTGGAGCAGCGGGAAGATGCAGATGAAGGGGTGATAGCGACGACTGGGTAGTGGCTATGCTCAGCGAGGATGCTGACAGTCGTCAGTGCATGGTACGCTTCTAAACTCTCTCTCTCTCTCTCTCTCTCTCTCTCTCTCTCTCTCTCTCTGGTGTCTGGGTTGGGAGTTAGACTCGATTCGGCTCAGGGGTGGAGTGTAGGGATGAAGTGGAATTCGTCTCAGATTAAGGCTTGGCTGTTTGATGGGGGTCGAATGGGTTTGGGGTGATGAGGTTCGGGCTATGGAAAAGGGAGAGTGCAAGGAAGGGGTTTATGTTCAATGAGGAAGTTTTGGGAGGGGTGATGGGTTCTGGGATACGATCTATGCAAGTTCGGGTTCGACTAGGGTTCTGGCGAGAGGTTGAGAGTTTAGGGTGTGAGGTTTTGGGTTTTAGGGGCTTCAGTGAAAGGAAATGGCTTTAGGGTCAGAGTTTTGGGGTTTTAGGGTTTCACTGGGTGGGGATGATCGGACACGGGGTGGGGGGAGAAATGGATTCAAGAAGGGTCTAGGGTATGGGTTTGCCTTTGGGTGTTGGTAAGGGTCAAAGATGGTAAGGGATGGTGATAACGATGACTGAAGGTGATGATGGTAATGAGATGGTGATGAATGGATTGCAGTAACGAAGGGAATGAGAGGGGGATACCAGGGTTACCACTGATCAGCGATTGGAGAGGCCATTGGAAAATGGATCTCTGCTTTAATACCAATTGACATAGCACAGGGAAGAAGCATAGCCAACGGGTTATTCTCCTAGTCAAAAGGCTTAAGATAAATTGTCTAGGCCTCACACCAAATACAGGAATTCAACCCACAGGCAGAAGAAAACTGAAATCTCAATTCAATAATAATGTAGTCAATCCCATGAGAAGGGAATACATCTATTTATAACTAAGCTACTCTCTAAATAAAGAAACTAACTAATTCAATCCAAATAAGGAGTCCTAATTAAAATATAAAAGCAATTTCTAAAACTTAAGAAAGCAACTACTATTAATTAATCACCACTACTAGGCTTTGGACTTGGGCTTGTAGGTATAAACTTTTAAACGGAGCCCATTAGTCTGGCCTGCATCAATGTCCTTCCACTTGAGAGGACCAACAGCATCTATTTTTATTTTGTCCTTTTCCTATGCAGGTTTGTCAAGAGGTGCTTCATATGACCTTGTTGCAACCGGTTTCATGCTTCTCTATTATGGAACTTATTCAATCTACTTTAATTCGGGTAGACCAAAGTACAAATGGGATGGCTATTCTTTACTTATTCAATCTACTCATTCACTGCATTTATTTGGTGTATTTGTATGGAAAGAAATTCTCATATTTTCAGAAAAGCTTGTAGAAGACCAGAGCATGTACTTCAAGATATTATCTCAATGGTTTATAGCAGTTGCATGTATTTGGGTATTCAAGTTCCTAGCAACATTGAGAGTCAATGGAATTTACCTCCTTCTGAGCCTATTTCTCCTCCTCAATTCGTTGAGGTGTTGGAACCTAAGGTGGGATGGAGACTGACTATTACTCATGTTTCACCGTTCTTGGTTGGTACTGTGTGGTTGAATAAGGGAGATCCTGAATTAGGGGCTATGGTTCACAGTTATGATTTCTATCATGGGGCATGTTCTCTTTTGGACTTGGTCCCTCTTCATATATCTACAGATGTGTTTGAAATCCAGGAATCCCTTCATGTGGTAATTAAGGACCCAATTAAATCACCTTGGAGAGATAGATTTAAGGTAAGAAAGATGGTAAACACAGTTAGGCGTCATCACTTGGCTTCTTTTGCATTACTGCCTCAGCACACCATTAAGTTGAGAAAGAGAATGAAGGAAGTTAGCATAGGGGCTTCTCAATTTACTACTACAAAATTAAAAGGACCTCTTCATTAGATGGTAGTATTTTCCTCTTTTTCTCCTGATGCCTAGGATGTGGGCCTTTAGATCATGGTTTTTGTTTCATTCCTGGTGCCCGGGATGTGGGCTATTTGGGTCTTGATTGGTGGTCTCTTTGCATAAGATTTGGTGATCCTATAGTTGTTGTATTTTAAGGGATTTTTCCCTCTCTCTTAATAAAACCTTTAAAAAAAAAATTTGCTTGACGTACCTTTCCATGGTGTTGTATAGCAGTTGCAATTCCACCGGCATTCACCAAAGAAAGACTCTTGTCAACATAAAACGCAGCTTTTTGATGAGGATTTTCACCATAACGAAGTGAAGACTGGAGCCGGAGAGGTACAGTAAAGCTGGAAGGAAAACCATCCACTAGAAATAAAAGAATCAAAATCACATGGTTAGTCCAAGTAGATTGCACAATTATGTTTGCATTTAGGTAGTCAACTAAAAAGAGGTCTATAAGTTTTTTACTTAAGAGTTAAGACTATGAGATTGTTTAAGCAACATAGTTACCTCCATCCAGCTGTGTCCACAACCACTCTGAAACTGCCGAATCATAAGAAGCAACATGCTGGAAAGCCTTCAAAGCAAGCTTTCTTCGGAACTGATGGTTATCCTGTTCTTTTGTTCTCAAAAATTCAAGAAGAGCAGGATAGTCTTCGGCGTCCACAACAACCAGAACATCCTTGTGATTCTGTTTGTGCACTTATGCGAACTTAGTATAACTTAAAGGGTCAAGTTAATCAAAATTAAATTAAGAACAACAATGATAACCTTCGCAGCTGCTCTGATCAAGGTGTGGCCGCCAATATCAACGTTTTCGATCCCATCCTCAAATGTAATCCCATTGGTTGAAGTAACTTTTGCAACAAATGGGTACAAGTTCACCACCACAACATCAAATGTCCCTGTTGGAAAACAGCCGACTAGCAACTATAACAACAATTATACATGTAAAGAAGTCCTTCTTGGCTATTTAAGATGGAGAATAAGGCATATACATGCTGTCTGATGACTTTCTTAATAGTAAATTTTAATGTTTAAACTTGATGTCTAAAAAGCATTTTTTTTCCCCTTCAGCGTATAAAGCCCTCCATGGAGTAAAGAACATCAACAAAGTTGGTTCCCATTCTGAGGGATCCATCA
Organism: Sextonia rubra; assembly: GCA_037013555.1. NCBI lineage: Eukaryota > Viridiplantae > Streptophyta > Magnoliopsida > Laurales > Lauraceae > Sextonia > Sextonia rubra. Next base: position 2,316,012 of record JASUAD010000007.1, read on the forward strand.
ATCCCAGGGCACACAAAATGATGACAATATGAAAACCAAGGTAGTTATAAGCATCAAATCCACACATCATCTTAAGCTCTGCCATGCAATTAGCAGATCTTAAGGACATGTTCTTATGCCTGCCACCAGGTATGCAGATATATAGGAGTCGATTAGAATTTAGTCTAGAACTTACCAATTCCATGTTCATTTAGAGCCTCAATGTGATGGGCCTGATCTCTTCGAGCAAGAATACCCCCATGTATGATGGGATGTAAGGTTTTCACACGGCCATCAAGCTGCAGAAATTATACAACCACCATAAATTCTTTGGACTGCAGAAGAAACCTTACAGGTTTATTATGAGTATGGGTTCTTCCGCAAGTCAGGGAAAGGGGATTAATTGGAAAGAGTAGAAATACCAACTATTACAGAAGCATGACTTAAAGAGGAATTAGTTGATCCTCAATCCAAGAAAATGACCCTCAAGCCAAAACAAGGCACACAATCCTTGAGCACTGCAATGAGTCAGTTCCTTACTAGGGTTCCTAGGCCAACAATGAACCCACTTAATCAATTGGGCACCTGTCAAATTTGGCAATAGTTCCATTGTCCATGTTCCATCGCTTATAACAACCCAGCAAAAGGTTTCATATATTGGCAATCTCAAACAACACAGCAAAATTTATAACAACACAGTTCAACGCTGGCAAATAAACCACATTGTAAAAAGAAAAATTTTCGGTCAAGTTTACCATTTCTGGGAAGCCAGTAAGATCTTCCACCTTTGTCACAGCTATCCCAGCTGCTTCTAAAGCAGAGGCTGTCCCACCAGTTGAAACAATCGAATACCTATAAGGTCAACAAGACGTCAATTCAAGATAAAGGGAAGATGTAGAAAATTTATTGAGATCATTTACTTTGGACATTTGCATAAGCATTTCGTACTGATATGAAAAGGTGCTGTGACATGAAATAAGAATTGAAGGGGGCACCATAGGCCAGAAAGAGACAGTTGGGTTATGAAGATGCACGTGCTAAGTGGGATGTGAAGTGAGGAATTGTAAAAAGGAGCACATGGAGTAGTGACTAAACCCAAACACCCAGCAAGACAAATTGCACACATGGTAAAAAGAGAAACCAGTAAAAATCCACACGAAGTAGTGACTAAACCCAAAAAGAATACTGGGTTACTGAAAAAACATGTCTTTAAGCAGATTAAGCAAAGCCCACCCAAAAACACATAGATTCAGTTGAAAAGGCAGAACTCCATAACATGCCACAAAAATCCAAGATAGGAAAAAGAAGGAAGAAAGGTGCAAACTTTACCCTAATTCCATCAGCCCATTACCAAGCAGAAGCAAATCCCTCTTGTCTGACAAAGATATCAAAGCTTGCTTCTTTCCTGCCATACAAAAAAACCACAAAATCAGTCACTGAAATCTAATGTAAACAGGTTCATGCATGTACAACTAGAAAGATGCAAACTTTCTACAACAGGAATCGTTATGAATAAAGATGCAACCAGAAGGAGAATCCGATGGGGTGTTGGAATCGGCCATGGATTTGATGGAGCTCGAAACGGATCGAAAGAGAGGGAGCGAACGAAGGCGAAAGACGAAGAGGGGCTGCAGAAAAGGAAGAGACGAAGTAAGAAGAGTAGTGTGAGCAGTGAAGGGAGACAGCGGGATTAAAGATTAGGGTTATGAGGGCGTACGTTGATGGGGGAGTTGGAGAAGGCGATTCTGGTGTGGAGTTGAGAGAGAGGGAAGGTGTTGGCGGCCATACCAACAACTGCCTGCATTGCTGCTCTTCTTCTTCGGCTCGTCTAGTACTTTTTCTCTTTGCTGCTTTGTTTTTGTTTTTGTTGCTGTTCCTGTTGCTGTTGTTGTTTTCCCTCCTTTTATTTATGTTAGTGGTGCCGGCGTGGGCGTGGGGGACAAGGAGCTTTTGATCAACGGTTGAGAAAAATGATGATGGGGGTGGGTAAAGGTGAAAGATGATGTGGGAGTCACTTAAGGGAGCATATATCTTAATAGATTCCTTATCCACCCCCACCCTTTTTCCTGTAGATTTTTCGCTAAAAGCAATCCATGTTATCAGTTCTTTCTAATCCCATCCCTAATGACCGAATCCATGAAGATTTTGAATCATAAAAATGATATTAAGAATCTTTGGTTTCTTCGCAACCAAAAAGAGCACTGAAAACTTTCATGTATGTGCTCTGCTATGTAGGTCCTTATAAGTGAATGGGTACAAGCTTAGATCCAATTTTTTGGCCCTAATCTAATTGATTCTGAGCCTAATTGCACCCTTGTTTCGACCCGTGAACTTGAGACCCAACATATTACTTCAACAAGATAAAACCAATTCCTATATGGTTCGAACCATATCAGGTCCTTGTATGGCTTGACCAACCAACATGGGCCTCTTCCTAAGTTAATCATGGAGTTAACATTATCTTGGGTTTTGTTCATCTTAGGTTATTGGGTACGGTTGGATATATGGTGTAAACATTATCTTGGGTTTTGTTCATGTTAGGTTCTTGAGTATGTTTGGATATATAGTGTAGTAAAGTGCGATAAAATAAAGCCTCAAATCAAGATATCATAAAATATAATGAAGAAAAACATAATACGGTGACTTTTTGTTTTTAGTTGTTTAAGAATGAATTTTTTTGACTTTTTGTATAAAAAATAGTTCATTATTTTGTTATTTAATATTTTGAAAATATTGCTTCTTAACCTTTTTTTTAAGGAGGAAATTTTGAATTTTTATATTTTTGATATGATGGGCACATCAAATCACTAATGTCAAATGGAAGCTCACTTCACTCCACTTTACTCTACTCACCATCCAAACATGGATGCCATGCTACTAAATTTTGATATGATTGTCATATTTTGGGATAAAAGAACGGTGGACTTTCTATGCTCTGTGTTTCCAATTATTTCTCCAGGTAAACCCTTCCCGTCTGACAGACAAAATCAACACAATGACAAACAAGGCGCTACAGTGTATTGAGTGCAAGAAGTGGTTATTGTTTTTGTTTTGGAAACCTAATTATTGGGTCCAACAATTAAGATCCAAACAATTAATCATTTAAAAGGCGAAAAACGACTATACAGTCACATATAAGCTGTTGATTCTTCAAAATTTTTGAGATATTTTCAAAAAAGTCAGTTCTATGGATCAAAATCCGAACCATCTAGTCCCTTTAGAAGGCTCAAAACTACCATGGGGTCAAATTTTGTATCCTAATTCATCATAGATCAAGAGAAAATTACCAAAAAAAAAAAAAATACTATGAACTGTTAATCTAAAACAGTTTCAAAATCAGGATAAATTGGAAGTCCCTTTTTTTCAATTTTTTTAAAAATTTTTGGGGGACCCAAATTCATGATCTAAACTGTGAATAATTTTCTAATGTCAAAACATTGCCAGGGGATCAAATTTCAGCTATTAATCCTTTGTGGATTTTGAGAGATTTGAAAAAAAGTCTATAAGCTAAAATATTAATTTCTAATTCCTGTGAGCCCCATTTGTAAGATCCAAACCATTCAAATACTCTAGAGAGGCAAGGATAGCTATTAAATGAAAGCCCAACAATTGATTCTTCAAGCATTTTGAGGAAATTGAAAAAAAATTTAAAAAAACTATAACTATTGGATCACACAAAATATAGATTGTAGGACTCATCTCTTTTACCAAACTTGGAATTCCTCTCTGGAAATCCTTTGAGAGGATGGCTTGGTTCTGGCTGAACAAAGGAATCCTCCAACGAGAGGATTCATGTCTATTTGCCAAAGATGCCCTTTATGTTTGGTAATTTCACTTCACTGGTAAGTTAAAGTGAATTGTCATTTCAAAACACAATAAATTAAAAGAAGTCAAATCAAAAGTACAGCATGTAAAAAAAAATTTTTACCTTTTATATTAAAAAGTTAAAAGCTACTTTTTCATACCACTAATAACAAAAAAAAAACCTATTTTTCACAAAAAGTTAAGAACTTACATTCTCTTTTTACTAAATGACAAAAATCCATCATTTTTTTAAGTTTGGAACCCTATCTATTTTTTGATCTTTTAATTTGACCATCGATTGACTTTCCTAAATTGTGAAAATAGTCTAGTAAGTTTCTTAAGATTTTTCTTTTGTGAAAAAAAAGAAGATTTTTTTATTTTTTACATTTTATATCAAAGTATAAATAAGTGCAGTATCATCCGATGTGTGCGCGCCTTAATGTGGGGCCCACATGGGGCTCCACTGGGACTAGGAACTGAGGGGATTCAAAGATCTCCCTCGACCATTCATCTCTCCAAAAAGTCAGGCCAACACTAAACCCTATCATCTCCACATGGGCCCCACAAATGTAATAGTATACAATCCATTCAGATGGGTGTGTAGTCGATTCAACAATCCAATTCATTAGGATGGGTGCATAATTGTAGGGGACATGTAAAATTCAGAAGGAGGTGTGTGTGGTCCAATTAGATGGACGATGAGGTGGATCCCACCTCTAATGCACAAGATGCGAGCTAGATAACCATCCAAACAAGAGTATCACTGAGTAGAGACCAAGCAGTGGGCATGATTTAAATGGAAAGTGCTGACAGTGAACCCCATCAACAAGTTCTCCACTTCATCAAAAAAGAAAAAAGGAAAAACAAGTTCTCCATATTCCTGCTGAAGTTTTTGAGAGTTCTATTCCAGATCTGCACCAGAGTTTCTATAATTAGTTGTGAGAGATTCTAACGAAATAGTGTTGGTGGTATATCTATTTTGTTGTGTGTTGATGAAACTTGATTGTCTGTCTTTGGGATGTATCCTGTTTTCTGCTTAATAATGAAACCTTTCCCATGTAACTTAAATAAACAAATAAGTGCATCCACTTTAACATTAGGCTCCATGGACTAAGAGTCCGGGCACATGCTAAGGCATGTTTGGTTGAGAGCATTCTTTACAAATATGTAGATATTGTAATTAAGAATTTACAATTGTCTGCTTGATTGAGCTTTAAGTGGTTGAATTTGCTGAACTGGCGAAGTGAAAAATACTTTGGGTCAACTCAATACTATAAAAAATCAATTTGGGCCAACTCAATACTCAAATATGCGCCCAAAAACCCACTGTTAGAATAGCCATGGACATAATAGGAAGAGTACAGATGGGATCACAATGGTTAAACACGTGACCAACCTGGAGTCACCGGAGAGTAGATTCATAGAGTTTTCGCCCGAGGGAGATGCAAAGAGGGAGCCTTTTTTTTTTTTCTAATCTAAATCATCATTCAATGGCCATAATGGACTGTCTGCTTATGTTGCCGTCAATCGAGCAACTGTTGGAGTTAATTGCTACTTTATTTTAAAGAATGACAAAGAAAGGTGTTTTTACAAGAAGACCCTTGTATTTTTAGACATCCTCAAAAAGGTTTTCATTTCCTTATAGTGAAAAAACGACTTTAGAGCATATTTATTTATTCATGAGAATTTTACGAAAAAAAACTCATAGATGTTCGTTAAACATGATCAGACCTTTATTGAGAATGTGTACTAATCGGGTCCCTTGGGCCTGATTTTGTGCCATAAGAATAAACTCTGTATCTTGGCATCACTCAACTCCACATACACAAAAAAAAAAAAAAAACAAAAAAACAAAAAATTAATTTTTGTAGAGAAAAAATGAAGAAGAAGAGAGGAGAAAGGAAGAACAAGAGAAGAAGAAGAAGAGAGGAGAAAGGAAGAAAAAGAAAGAGAGGAGAAAAGAACAAGATAGGAAGAATTCAAGAAGAAGATAGAGGAAAAAGAAGAGAAGATAGATGAAGAAGAAGAACTTGTTTTTCAGCACATACAAAAAAAAAAAAAATTTTGTTCTCCTTCCTCTGTTCTTCTTCCTTTCTCCTCTCTTCTTCTTCCTCACTGTATTCTTCTTACTTTCTCGTCTCTTCTTCTTCCTTTTTTCCTCTTTCTCTTCTTCTTTCTTTCTTGTCTCTTCTTATCCCTCTTTCTTCTTCCTTTCTCTCTTCATCTTCCTTTCTCCTTTTTTCTTCTTCCGTTTTTCCTCTCTCTTTTCTTCTTCCTTTGTTCTTTGTAGAAACACAGTTTTTTTTTTCGGTATTTGGGCTAGCGTCACTTAACCTAACATACAAAAAAACATTTTTTTTCACAAAATAAGGCCTAAGGGACCCTGTGAGTGCACGAACTCACTAAAGGTTTGATCGTGTGCAACGAACATCGATGGAGTTTTTTTTTCACAAAATCCTATTTATTTATTTATTTATTTTTAATATTCCAGCTATAGGGGCCGAGACACCCTCAAAGATGGGACTAGACCTTGGAGAGGTCGTGAAGCCGTTGAGCAAGGTTAGCGAATAGAACCTCGAGCGAGATAATATAGTTCTCTAGTGAGAAAAATGTGTCTACTTAGATTTGAACCAAGGCTGGTAAAATCGGATACCTTTTACCAGTGGGATAAGAGCTGTAACCTAAAGCAAGTTGAGTGAGCAATATGTGACATCATCCAAGTTCCACTTGACTGGTATACGGCTATGAACCCCAAGAGAGGGGTTGGGGGGAGGGTTGGGGGGAGGGGGGGGGGGGGGTGTTGTTTCATGTCATTATGTGGTTTATGGCATTTGGAGCCATTCAATGTAAGGCCCACGTCACAAGTTGTGGGTCTTGGGTGTATAAAAACAGCAAGTAGAATTTGTCAATGATGTAACAAGTTAAGATATGTTATAATGGTAGACGGAGAAAGAGAAAGAAAATTCTTATTGAGAGAGAGCAAATGTGTACATAATAAGAGAGAGGAGAATCTTATTTATAGAATAAGATTGCTTCCTACCTAAGCAACCCGATATGGTAGAACTCTAACCCGAAGTTCTTTTTTTATCTAATGTGGGCATCCACCTATGATAATACTGTAATACTCCGGCCCAGCTTAACCTGATTTAATGTTTAATTAACCCTCCGTGTGGTTATGTTTTTTTAGTGGATTAGTTTCACAAATGTTATTTTATTGTTTTGAATTCTGTTTCGGGTCATGAATAGATAGTTGGGTTGAGTTTGACCTGGTTTAGGTAGACATGAACCCTTTTTCGTAATTTTTGATTTGTCGGATGTTGTTAGTCATGCATCATCTTGGTGTCAACCCGTGTACCTCGTCGAGCTCATTAACTTCCGTAACTGACTTGCACGCAAACGACTTTGTTTGCTTCCGTTGGACCGTTATTTGACTCGAACTTGAATTACCTTTAACCATTTGGACTTATATAAAAAAAATTTCAATACTTATCTTATATAAGAGGATATATGCACGGACCTCTTCATTCAATGTCTTTTCTCTTCCTTGTTTCTGCGTTTCTCAACTCTTCTTCCTCATTCTTCTCGATCAAGCCAAGAAAGAGAGATTTGTGCACTCATCTTCTATGCCATCTCCTTGTGTGTTCTACGGTATGATTAGGTTCTCGCTCTTTTCTCCGAGTTTTGATTCCTGTCATTTTCTCGTTGCATGCACTCAACATCCCTCTTTCTTTCTTTCCTTCTTTCTTACATGCATGAAGAGTAGAATCGCATTTAGACAACGGATTTGAGCCAAAGAACAACTATTCACGTGTAAAAGCTCATTTAAGGCAAGTATAAGCACAATATGATTGAACACTTGTTGATAATGATTTGATTGCTTTTATTCTTATTGCTCTTGCATGGTTTGGTGATGTACAGCCCTCGTGGATTGGATTCTATGTGGTTGTTTCTTGGTTTTTAAATTTGCCCATTTTCAGTCGTTCTGTAACAGGTTTAGAAATTGGGCACATGAAGCTTACGGCTAAGCCGTAGAGGCTTACAGTTTAGGTTCCAGAGAGCTGTAAAACCGGCCTTTACTCTACGGTAAGGCTACGACTAAGCTTAGCGTGACCTAGCCGTAGGTCAGTTTACGGCTGGATTTCCAGAGAATTGAAAATTCATAAGACCTTCTACGGTCCGACCATGTTCAAACCATGTGATGTGCTACAGCTAAGCCGTACCCTAGCCATAGAACAAAACAAGGCTGAGCCATAGAATAAAATAAAGCTTAGCCATAAATGCGGATGAACAGTAAAGGGAGCCACGGCTGAGCCGCAGTGAATATTACGGCTAAACTGTAAGATGCCTACGACTAAACAGTACGTTCACCTACGGCTGAGGCGTACAATCCCTGAGAAATGAATAAAAAGGATACGTTGAATAAAAGACCCGGTAGGGCCTTCGATCTAGAATGTAGGTAACCTGAACTTGCCCAAGGAAATGTAAGAATCGCATGAATGGTCTCTAGGGCTGTGACTCATTCATGTATGATGTCCATTTGTTAAGCACCTCCCCATGGGTGTTGGTTTAAGGGACTTCGATACACGTTTAGTGATACATTGCAACACTCACGAAATGAACAACTGCATATCGAATAACTTAAAACTACATCATCATGCACGGTTGGAAACATTGGACAACTGGCTTAGGGTTGGCTAGTAAACAATCTTGACTTGTAGTGATAACTTGACTTGCATTGCATATTGCTTTCAAATATTGCCTTCTATGTTCTTATTCCTGTTTTGACTTGTAATTGTTCTCTTGTAATGATATTGTAAGACTTGAGCTTAGTGATTGCTTCTCGTATGATGCACGCATTGTATTGCTTATTGGTGATATGACATGTATTGTACAGTACTGCATTGCTTGACCGACCGACTGACATTGATTGACGTGCATCATATGATATGATTGATCTTGTCTGTTTGGCTCTACTCAGTCTCAGCATCAGGATACCTGATAGGGTTGACTTTGGTGTAGACTGTTTGTTGCCTCTGCAAAGTGCTCCTGTCCTGGGATTCAAAACCCCGAGAACCAGAGACTCATTCGTACCTTGGCCCGGTCAATGGTGTTCTCGTCCTGACTGCTCTCAATAGGGAGAATATAGCAAATGTAGTAGCGACCTAACCAATTTCTCTATTTGTGATTCTAAAAGCATGCTTATTGTTATGCTCGACCTGCCTAGTATACGAACATGATCTCTATGCATCGTTAATTGTTAAATGTTAACTATTCTGCTAGATACAACGTGTATTAACTTATTGCTGCTTATGCTTGCTGAGTCATCACACTCATTAGTTGTTCTTGGTGTTGCAGGCTCAAATCCCTCTACCAACGCCTCGTCGGTTGGCCAGACTCCAGGAAAGATCCGGGAGACCCAGTCAAGGTTAGAGGAGTAGATTTGATCACTCCCTCGAAGAGCGGCTTAGCATTGCATCAATCTTTTGTCTTCCATTTTGTATCAGGGTTTTGGCTTTTTCATGTACGCCTGGTCTTGTAATTATCTCGAAGAACTGTTTCCCATTTTGTTTGTACTGTAATTAATATCAGTTTTGCAGTTCATTTTCCTTTTCATGTTGCCTTTTTGTTATGCAATGATATGTACAGCTTCCGCATACACTTGGTTTGCACGTGTGAACATCCCTTGTGTACGTACACTTAGGCAAAGTCTGGGTATACGTGCACGGGAGTACGTGTTTCACTAGTTAGCTTTCAACTAATCCCCGATTTCTGGGCTCGGGCTATGACAAATAGTTCTTATAATACTTTCCTTGGATGACTACCATTCAATAACAGTTGCCACATTAAACCTTGCAAAGGAGAAACCAATGGGTTAAAAACCAAAGCGAGGGAAAAAAAGTACTATGTTCTATAGGATTATTAAATTGGTGTTGGACGTAATAATGCTACTTCATTAAAACCTTAACTAGGAAAACCCAGTGGGATAAAACCTAGAAAAGGAAAAAAAGTACATTGCACATATGTTCTAGCTAGCATGCATCAAGATGCCTTTTATAACACTATCCTTGGATGACAACCATTTAATAACTATTGCTACATTAAAACTTGCAAAGGAAAAACCAATGGGTTAAAAACCAAAGCAAATGAAAAAAAAGTACAATGTTCTATAGGATTATTAAAGTGGTGTTGGACGTACATAATGCTGCCTCATTAAAACCGTAACTAGAAAAACCCAATGGGATAAAACATAGGAAAGAAAAAAGAGTACAGTGCACATATGTTCTAGGTAGCATGCTTTAAGATGCTTACCTCTAATTAGTTACTCCCCTTAACAACAATAACCTTTATATTATTTGATGATAGACACTACGCATGCCAATCTCATGTATAAGCTTCTGAAATATTAACTTTGGTAATGACTTGGTAAACAAATTAGCCAGGTTATTACTTAAACGAACTTGCTTGACTTCAATTTTACTGTTTTTTTTAAAGCTCATGTGTGAAGAAGAATTTTGGTGCAATGTGCTTTGTTATGTCACCTTTAATATTTACTTATTTAATCTGTTAAATATATGCCTCATTATTTTCGTAGATAACGGTCAAGGTGCCTGTACCAAGAGGCAATTGACAAGAACTACGAATATATTGCATTAAAGATTTTAACCACACACATTCTGTATTAACTTTATAAAGAGCTAAAATCTCAGCATGGCTAAAAGAAGTAGCTACCAAATTTTATTAAGTAGAACACTAAGAAATAACGGTATTACCATTAAGAAATATATAACCTATCTGTGATTGACCCTTAGGAGGATCAGAGGGATATCCTGAATCTGCATATCCTGCGAACTTGAAATTTTTACAATAAAAGAGTCCTAATCAATTGTACAAGGTAAATAGCTTATGATATATTTGATACGAGTCCAGCGCCTTTGTGTTGGAGCAGAACTGTATCTAGCAAGTAGATTTACTGAGAATAAAATGTTTGGTATAGTACATTGTGCTAAATACATTAAAGCACCAATAGCACTTAAGTATGGTATTTCAAAATCCAACACCTTTTCATTTTCCTCATTGGGACAATATGGATCTTTGTTTATTTTTAAAGACCGAGCAATCATGGGAGTACTTAGTAGATGTTTTTTGTTCATACCAAAGCTTTTCAAAACATTCTTGCTATAATTAGACTAATGGATTAATATTCTACTAAAACTTCTTTCAATCTATAGGCCAAGATAAAATTTTCTTTTTCCAAGGTCTTTCATTTTGAACTCTCTTTTCAAATAATCAGCAATTATTTCGAATTCTTTTGAAGTCCCAATCAAATTTATGTCATTGACATAAATTGCCACTATTGCAAATCTTTTTAAGGATTTATTTATGAAGATACATAGGCGAATGAGATTGTTCTCATATCCTTCCTTAGACAAATATTTATTGAGACGATTGAACTACATTCTTTCGAATTGCTTCGAGCCGTACAATGATTGTCTTAGTAGTGTTGAGTATGTACTCTTGGGCTTTGCATCTGCAAAGTAAATCCTTATGAGATTTTCATATGAATTTCTATATCTAAGTCCCCATACAAGTAAGTTGGTACAACATCCATGAGTCTCATGTCTAAATTTTCAGAAACCACTAAACTTATCAGATATCTAAATATTATTATGTCCATAATGGGGGAGTATATTTTCTCATAATCAATCTCAGGTTTTTTTAGGAAACTTTGTGCCACCAGTCTGTGTTGTATCTAGTAATTTCATTTATCTGGTTCTTTTTCCATATAAACACCCACTTGTTACCAACAAGGTTAACACTTTTTGGAGTTTGTAATATAGGTCCGAATACACCATATCTATTGAGAGACTCAAACTCTGCTGTAATAACACTTTTCCATTTTAGCTAATCTTTTCTTTGTCGACATTCATTTAAAGTATGTAGTTCTGTATCTCAATCATCATCTTTATGTTCCCTGGATATTTGTGTTGCTACCGTATATACAAATGCGTTATCATTGATAATTTCTTTTCAATTCCATTTCTCTATGGAATAATTATAAAGTAGAAGGATCTCTTCATTATCTAGTACTTGTGCCTCTTCAAGGGCTTTTATAGTCTCATTAGAGACTTCCATTATTCTAAAGAAAGTGGATTTTGTCATAACCTCTTTGGGTGTGTTATGTGCCTCTTCGGGAGGAACTTCTGCAGGAGTGTTAAGTGTGTCTTTTAAAGGCCATGATGATGATTGTATATTTCTCCTTTTCCGTAGAGCTGTATCCTTTGAACCTATAAGTCTGTCACACTTTAGGCATATTGTAAATTCTTTTGTTGCCATATTCTAACTTTATCCTATAGGGTCATTAATTTTAGCAGGTGCATTCATAACTGGTATATGTGACTTAGTTACCTTTGCTGCATCGTTAAATGCATCAAGTAATCTATTTTTAATTTCTTGTAAGTACACAATTCTACATAGTTTATTTTCACATTGTGAAGTACATGGTTTCAAATGAGACAAAGTGAAAGTATTCCACCTCAGTTCACACCGTTCTTCAAGAACAGGTTGTTATGCAGGAATAATACTTTCTTCATGAATTATCTTATCTCTCCTTAATGGTGGAAATTTTGTCTCATCAAATTCACAATTAGCAAAATGAGTATTAAAAACATCTCTTGTGATTGGTTCCAAAAATCGAATAATTGAAGGAGAGTCATAACCTACTTTATGGTCCCATCTGAGTATGTTGAGGGGGTGGTATAGGGACTAAAATGACGTACCCAAACTTGCACAAGTGAGAGATATTATGTTGACGTCCCAATATAAGTTGTGCAAGGGAGTATTGCTGGTAGGCTGTGGGTCATAGTTTATTGAGCATTGATGCATGTAGCACAGCATGTCTCCAAGCACTAGACTGCATCAGAATGGTCTTAGGAATAAGTTGAATGCACTTAATCATGGATTCAGCTAAGCCATTCTAAGTATGGACATGAGGGACAAGATGTTCAACTACAATGTCGAAAGATGAACAATGGTCATCGAAGGCCTATGATGTAAATTCACCCGCATTATCAAGTTGTATAGATTTAATAGGATGAGTAGGGAAGTAGGCCCTAAGTTTAATAATTTAGGTCAATAGGCGGGCAAAAGCTATAGTCCTAGTTGAAAGTAGACAAACATCCGATCAATGAGTGGAAGTATAAATCAAAACTATAAAATACCTAAAAGGTCCACTAGGTGGATTTATAGGTCCACAAATGTCTCCTTGTATCTTTTGTAGAAAGGATGTAGATTCTAATGCAATCTTAACAAAAGAAAGTTGAGTGATTAGTTTTCCTTATGAACATAGGATATGCAGATAACCATTAGGTTTGGTTAATTTGTGGTTTGCTAAGGAGTGCCCAACAGAGTTATCAACAATTTTCTTTACATGGTAACCCCAAGGTGTCTTAATCTAGCATGCTAAAGCAATAAAGTTTAATGTTTCTAGTATTTACTTCTGGCTTCCAATATTAGTAACGATTAGTAACATTTTCTTATTACCTTAATTTGCAGTCTCAATATGATATCCATTTATTTTGATGCTTTTAAAACTGAACAAGTTTTTCCAGAAAGTGTTGGTGAACAATGCATCTTTAATGAATAAATGAGTGCTATTAGGTAATGTTATGTGGGCTCTTTTGGAGCCTTCAATTATTTATATGGGTCTTGCTATGGAAGATACCTTTTGTGGATTGAATACCAATTCTAAGAAAAACTTTTGGTTTTTCAGAATGGTGTGTTGTGGCACTATTTGTTGGGTTTTGTCTTGTATTCCGCTTTAGCCGGATCGGTCGTCTGGTTTAGCCAGAACCGAGGCTCAGGGTTAGGGGTATTTTAGTAATTATGTATGGGTTTTCTTGGTAGCCAAGAAAACGAGATCTATATATTAATGTGTGTGTAACCCTAAACTCTAAAGAGGTGAAGTGTTTTTCTTCATGGACGTAGGCAAGGTTGCCGAACCACGTAATTACTTGTGTGTCATTTTCTTCATGGTTGCTTGATTGTGTGTTTTGTGTGTGCCGTAGTTAATCGCAGATTCTGGGCGATGTTTCCCTTCACTATTTACAAGATAGTGAATATCCTCTATTTCGTGATCCACACCTTTAAATAAAGATAATAGAATAATGTAACTAAGCAATCATATGATATATATATAAACACTTATAAAATTTCCATCAAATTAAAAAACTGAAAATAAATCATCCGTCATAAATATCCATGAAAATAAAAATCTGAAAATATCCATCTAAATAGAGATTCTGCAAAGATAATAATTAAAAAAAAAACTTTTTCTTTGGTCTTTTAGACCATGTAAGGGTGGGTTCCGATCTTAGCATGAAACACCTCAATGCTCGGAGGTTGGCCATTCTCGTCTTAAAAAAGATTTCTAGTCTCCAAGTTTATGATATCCAACTGATAATCATTATTTTGTAGATCTGTAACCCAATCCCAATTTTCCAGATCATTTGGCTCTGCAAAATGTATAGAAGTCTTGTATGCTTTATATTGTTCCACCACTTCTTTTGGTGCACGATAATTGTATCATCAATGCTCATTCCTTCCACATTTGTAGCAAGGGTCATTAGAATGGTGGGTAGATTTATTTGATGGATTCTGATTTTAATTTTGATTTTGCTTTTTTTTTTTTTTTAGAATCAGACTACTTCTGGTCATTTTTGAATTTGGGGTCGGGGGGACCACGAAATCCTCCTTGTGTGGAGGAGTTGTTTTTTCCACCTCTTCTGGAGGAGTTGTTTCTCCCAGGGCCCTTTCTCTAGTTCTGTGGAAACTAAAATTGGTACTTGCTTCAAACATTGCCATAAATCCAGTTGGTTTGGAGTTGTGATGTTCTATCAAAACTTTGTTGTTTTGCTCAATAATGAGGAGACAAGAAATGAGTTCTGACTATTTAGAGAAATGTCATCACAATATCACGATTGCAAGATTACATTCGATGCTTGAAAAGTCGACAACATTTTCTTTAACATCTACTCTTCTGTAATCTTTTCCCCATAAAATCTTAACGTAGAAACAATGTTGAAAAGAGCAGAGTTGTACCCGGGTACTGATTTGTAGTCCTGCAATCTTAGGTTTAGCAATTTGTCCTAAGCAGCTGGTAATATAACCATGTTCTGGTGATCACATTTATCCTTTAGGGATTTTCAAAGATCTGCTAGGTCCTCCTCAGTGAGGTATTCATTTTTGAGGTGATTATGTATATGATGACAAAAGAAGATAAGTACTAATGCTTTATTTTCCAGAGACTCCTTACTACCCTATCCTATTGTCTCCCCAAGTTTCTTGGATTGAAAGTATATTTTTGCATTCAAATGCTAGGATAAGTAGTTGTCTCTGGTAATATTAAGAGCTTTGAATTCAAATTTAGCTAAGTTTGACATCTTGTAAGAGCTGTAAAAGATATATATATAATCATTGATATGCCGAGAATTATAAAAGATAAACAATGAAACTTTAAAGCACTTGGAATAAAGTAAGGGGTGTGTCATGTCAAATCAAGTTGGTCAATTTGAAGTTGAAACGTCAAGTTATCAACTTTAATAATTAGAACAATAAGTTTTGGTAAGACTTCTGGCTTGATTTAGAATTTTTGATTCATGAATCAGAACTTTAGGTACTTGAATTAGAACTTCAGGCTCTATCAAGTCTTCAGATTGATTTTATGGCCTAATATTGATTGGTTTTTATTTCTGGATCAAAACATCAAACTTTAGGTTTGATTAGGGATATGAATCTTTGAGTTTATATTGTGGATCTGAGAACTTTTAGTTTCATATTTGAATAACCTACGGATCTTCTAGTTTGGATTAGAAAGGAACTTCTGGTTCATGCGGAACTTCAGGTTTGAATTAATATAGAACTTCAGATTCTATTTATGATCCATCGATTTTTATCTCCCCTTAAAAAAACCATTAATCTCCAAATAATAATTTAATTAAAAAGAAATAAGAATATGAGCATATGTGTATATAGTTATTAAACTAAGAGGAAATTATAAAAAACAAGAATTATTTTTTCCATTGAATCTTCTACTTATTATTTTCAGCATGTAGATCTACTCATGTTAAGTTCACAAATTTTAATATTTTTGCATCATTTTATTATTGATTAGGGGTTTAATTAGGTGAATTGCATTACTATTCATCAAATTTCATCATTTTATACATTTTCACCTAAGAATGTGAATTTTCATATTTTTCACACACTTTCTGCATTAATTTAGAAAATTACAATTTTTCTTTATAGAGTCCAAATTAGAGTAAAACTCTGTCGAGATGGGTCCTCCTTTAATGTGGGCTCTTCAGTATTTTATGGATTTACTTAAAATGTGTAGGAAGATATGAGGAGATCACGTGGGGCACACCATACAAGAAATTTAGAAGATTGGCTCCATGAGGACCCTACACACATGTACACATGTGCTTGGACGGTCAAAGGAGGGTCCCATTCACAAGTTTTTGAAAGAATTCAAATTTGAATCAAGTAAAGAAAGTCAAGATTAAGAAAATTTAAGAAAAAGAAAGTCAAAGAAAAGGAATTCAAAGATAGAAGGTCAACCCCCCCCCCCCTTTTTTTACATCATAGATTAAATTTTCATAACTCTGAAATTGAGCATTGGAATTGGACAGTTTACCTACCGTTGGAAAGTTCTTTTCGAATAGATGTTCATAGGATCTAATATTACATTAATCGGAGCTAAAATAACAAAGTTATGGCCACGGGAAGCTAGCTATGTATTTTTAGACTAGATTGCAAAAGGATTGGAAACTTTTTCCATGTTACACACCTTTGGGTGGAGTCCATCTCTCTTCAAATGAAGTACATTAAAAATTAAAAAAGGGTCCTACAATTTGCATCAAAATTCATAAAAGGTGGGCCCATTCCAAGTTGCTTAAATCCAAGAAAATAAAGTTTATGTATAGAGAGTTTTTCCAAACATGGAAAGCACAAAAAAAAAAAAAATCTTACACCTTGCCAAACCTTACTTACTTGTTGGCCAAGGAGTAGACTTACTAAATATAAAGATTTTTGCTATAAAGAAGGACCAAAGTTTAGAAAGAAGAGTAGCCACAAACCCTATAAATCCAAGCCATTGGATAGTCATCCACTCTCTTCTCTCCTCTAGCCACTCTCTCTCCTTTCTCCTCTATCTCTCTTCCTCCCATTATTTTTTATTTTTACTTTTAAGGTATTTTTGAAGCCTTGTTCCAAGAACTAAAATTAAAAAAAAAAAAGATTCTTGGAGAGTGAATATTGTACAAGAATGCTCTTAATGAAATTTTGATGAAAATCTTGGTAATATTTGGCTCGTCCTTTAGATCGGAGCACACATATGAAGTTAAATAAATTTTTTATTGTAATTCATGTGGTTATTTTGTTCTTTTCTTGTTTTTTTAAATGAATGCTCATTAGAATAATAAATCTGTCTTCATGATATAGGCAGCCTCTGTTTTAATTTCTAATGAAAATAAATTGATGATTTATGCTTATTTTGATAGATTATGCTTAGAGTTAAGATTCTTTGATAATTTATGCTTAATTAGATAAGTTATACTTATAATTTTTCATTCTTTTATGAGTTGAATGAGGTCTTAAATGATGATTTTATTCTTTTTACTAAAAAATGGTTTTTCTGAAAGACAAATCTTTTAGATTAGTAACATTGATTTGTTTCTGATCTTAGTTTTTTAATACAAAAATAGAATAATTGCATGATTGAATTAATTATCTTGCTTAGTGGATTCTAGATGCTTTAATCTATTTTTTCCATTGATTTGTCACTATTTTGAATTGCATAAAGTTTCTAATATTCTTGATTTTATTTCAAATCAATCTTCTAGTTAAAAGAAATTTTAGATTTTTAATTAAAAAAGTTCAAAAGTGCTCATGTGGGATCGACCTGTATTTGTTATTGTTTTAACAAGACAATTGTGCACTTTTAGTTTTAAGTAGATTGATTAAACTCACATAAACTCACAAGTTTTCTGTAGGTGCAAATGGATTGTCGATCGGACTTTAGATGGTCAAGATATGGTGATTAGGAATTTTGACGACGATCTGTACTTCTGACTGCATCCTTATTGATGTTAGTGGTTGGATCTAATCATGTCAGGCCAAGTCTGAGTCCGCTCATGTCTACACATGGACTGATGTGCAAAAGGAAAGAAAACAGGTGGGTTGTCCTTTTCTGCACCCTCTGCACTTGAACTGAAGTGAAAAATATATTAAAAAAAGAGAAAAGGTGGGTTGTCCCTTTTTGCACTTGGACCAAAGTGAAAAGAAGAAGGGAGGTTGTCCTTTTCTGCACATGGACCAAGGAATAGGGAAGGAAAGGGAAGGGGATTGCTGTACTTTTGTGTATGAAGATCGAGGCACAGTGAATGAAGGGTGGCTATTGTGCATTTTGCACGTATGCTGAGGACAAGGTTGAATGTAACGTGTTGATAACGTGTTCTAATAGGAGAAAGAGAGAGAAAAATCTTATTGAGAGAGAGATGTGTATATGATAAGGGGGAGGGGAATCTTATTTATAGAATAAGATTGCTTCCTCTCCAAGCAACCCAATATGGTAGGATTCTAACTCTACATTCTTTCTTTATCCAATGTTTGCCCCAATGTGGGCATTTGCCTATGATAAAATCTTTCATAACAGCATACAAGTAGAAATCCTAATGAGGCTTTTTTTTTGTTATGATTTCATTAGAAATATCACATATTTACTAATGTGATAGCTGAGGCTTACCAAAATAAATCCTTGGCTCTTGGCAAATGATCTAAAAGAAGGCCGTAGCCCCACTGATATGGGTCATGTTTAATGGTCATTCGAAACGATCAAGAGGTTGGCTAAATGCTAATGGCTATACAATGGATTGTATGCATTGCTTCAATCCATAGGTGGATTTATTAAATGGTTAGGATCACTTCTCATGAAGAAAACCCCCGCAATGGTGGGGTCTAACTGGATTGCTATTCAATTTTAAACCATGCCATGATGCATCTTGTTAAGAGTGCATTCTTGTGAATAAGAGAATAATAAAAATTATTCAAAGTCTCCATGCAACCCATTTTTCTATTGTTCACGATTATAATTGCAATGGGCCCTTGTCAAGAGGGAGCCCACTAAAACCATCATTCCAGAAAACGAGGGAATGTTCAAAGTTGAACCCGAAATTGAGGCAGAGGCCAAACTAGCCACATTGATGAGAAGATTCGAGGCTTTAGAAATGAACCAAAAGCCCACTCCAAGCACTTTGGATTCACTGAAATATACTCAGATTGTGAGTAGGGATTGACCCATCAACTTTGGGTCAAGCCGAATCTATGCGGGAAGTAAATGATCTTTATCAAAACACCCATTTTACTAATCATCAAAGGTATGACCTATACTCCAATACATACAATCTAGGTTGGAGGGATAACCCAAACTTTTCTTGGACCAATGGTCCAACTTAAGGTGGCCCTTCACAAGCCAATCAATTTCAGCCCATTCAATCTCAAACCAATGCCCCACTAGGTTTCCTAAAGGCCAACTTTAACTCTAGTCTACTGACCTAGAGGATAGATTCTTTAGAAGAGGCCGTGAAACTCATGCCTTAGAGTATTGCTCAATTTCAACAAACCTCCACTCAACTTTTGAATGGCCACACTCAAGCTCTTGCAAAATTGGAATTCCAAATGGGCCACTTGGCTAATTCCTTGAGTGCTAGAGATAAGGGAATCTTCCCTAGTCAACTAGAACCCAATCCAAGGGGGCAAATCATTCATGATACAAATGGAAAAAGCCTAGATCAAGTTAACTCCATAACGATACTCAGATTAGGAAAATAGGTTGATCATACAGTTGAGCTCCTAAAGGACATCGCGGAAAATCAAATTCTTGAGAAAAAACAAAGGAAGGAGGTGGAAATTGAGAAACCAATTGTGAATGCTGAACTTATGGCAGAACCTGAGCCAATCAAGGAGAATCTAATTATAGCTGAACCATTGCTTAGTAAGCCCACTCCTAGGACTTTCAATCCTAAAGCACCATACCCCCAAAGGCTAGGAACAGCTAAGTCAATTTCCTAGTTAGATAAAATTTTAGAAGTATTTAAATAAGTGAGTATCAACATCACACTTCTTGATGCTATCCAACAGATTCCGGCCTATGCCAACTTGAAAGATCTTTTTACCTTAAAAAAGACTACCAATGTGCCTAAGAAAGCTTTTCTAGCTCAACAAGTTAGCTTGATCATTTCCGGTCCCACCCTGATCAAATACAAGGACCCAGGGGTGTCCTACCATTTCATGTTAGATAAGAGACTGTTATGTTAAGCTTGTCTTGTTAGATTTGGGGGTGAGTGTCAATTTGTTACCCTACTTAGTTTATGAAAAAATGGGCTTAGGTGAGCTAAAACCTACAAAGGTGACCCTGCAGCTTACTAATAGATCTGTAAAGAAATCGAAAGGAATAACTGAAAATGTGTTAGTCCAAATTTAGAAGTTTTACTATTCAGTTGATTTTGTAGTTTTGGATACACATCATGTGGTTAATACAACTACACAAGCTCCGGTGATGTTGGAAAGACCTTTCTTGGCTACATCGGATGCATTAATTAATTGCTGGAATGGATCCTTGAAAATTTCTTTTGGCAACATGATTGCAAAACTATAAATTTTCAATGTTGCAAGCCAAAGTAGAGTCACTAACCCTAATGAAATCAATTTTTTAGGGGTCATCCTTGAGGATCAATTTCTTGATTTTTCGAAAATCAATGCCATGGAGCCTTTGGAATCATATATGGCCTAACATTTTGATGATCCATAGTTAAGAGAGGCAATAGATGAATTTGATGATACCTAAATAATAGAGCAAAATTGGGAGAATGACCCTATTCTTCAGATTTCAGAATCTAATACTTTGAGTCTTTAGAATTATGTATTGAATGGTTTATGAATTCTAATGATCCAAGTCCTCAAGAGATTGCTCATGCATTTATTAGGCCCAATTACTATTCTAAAAAATTGTAGGTATCAGAGAAAAATTGTCATCCTATGAAAGCAGAGTCTAACACCTTAGATTCCTGCGTGACACCTTTTATCAATTCATATTCTGATTGTGCCAATGCATGTCCTATTTTCATGCCTGTGCCAAAGAAAATTGAGGAACATGATTTTGTGGAATTAATGGTATGGGACGACCATGAATCATATAGTTTTGAGTTGACCCATCTGTCTTTCGAATTCAAAGATCCATTTATAATTGAGGAAAGGATTTTCATTATAGTCACAAGTTCACCATATAAAAAGAAATATGAGGACCATACATTCACTGTGCATTTGACTTCTTTGCTAACTTTTTGCAATTATTCTTTGATGCATACAAGGAAGAGAATTTTGTTTGGGACCCAGGTGGATGCACACTTGTGCATTAGTTATAGTAGATTTGTTTAGTGTTTTATGTTTAGTTATTTTCCATCATTAGGTGATTACTTTTGCATTTTCCTCCATGATTTAATTATTCCTCATGCTACTTCATTCATTTAGGTATTGCACCTCATGTATAACATCGAGGACGGTGTTTAATTTAGGTTGGGGCGTGAAAACAAGCACATTTGTCCATTTTTAAACAAATATTTTTTTTTCAGTTTTTCTCTTATTCTCAGTTTTTAGGTAAATTTTTATTTTCAATTTTTTCTTCAAATTTTTAGCTTTTATGTTTTTTAGTGTGATCCTTAACATGTAAGAGAATAGGATGCTACTGAGATAGGGAACTGCTGAGTAAGGGCTTTAGTTTGAGATGATTTACATCACTCGGCAAAACAAAGATTTCTTGCTAAGGTAACCAATTCATTTGGCAATTTGTCATTAAAAGACCCCAAGTTGGTCCGGGGTGGACCGATTTATGTTGTATTTTCTTTTATGTCTTAAGATATTTTATTTCTTATAAAAAAGAGTTTTCAAGAAAAAGGAGTTTTTTTGGAATTGAAGCAAATTGAAAATATATAAGGAATCCAGAATTTTAAAACTTTTAGTAGGAAGTAAAAAGAAAATCTGCTTTTTTCAAAATGATGAAGCCTACCAGAGGATTATTTAAACTTGTCCCCACTATACACACTTTACATTTCTCGAAGTTTGGATAAGAAGCTAAAATGACTACTTTCAGAATTTCTCCAAAGGATCTGATGAGAACCTGAGATTTAGTTTATAAATACTTTTCTCTCCTGGTTTCTTAAAGTGAATTAATTCGAGCAAATTGAAAATGGCTACCTCCTCATTCTTTTACTAGAGTAAAAAACAAAAAAGTGTTATTATTGAGTAAGCAGTAAGTGGGAAGTTTTGGGAAGAATAATGTCTTGTAGTTAGCTTTGGTTCATAGCCTTCTTAACTCGACCTAGTAAGACCGTAGGGGTATGTCCATATCTAGTGCCCTAAAGCCATCTGATTTGAGAGTCATTGGCCTAACGCTTATTACATGGGTTAATTAGAAAGCTTAAAGGACCTAGGCATTGCACAGTCGCATGAAATTAAAAAATGTGTGTGTGTTAAAAAAAGAAGAAAAAGAGAGGAATGGGGAACTTTTTAGACCCTTAGTAACAGTGTGAAGTCGTCATAGTAGCCTTAAGAGGAGGAATTTATTTTGGCTGGATTTTTGAGGGATCGGATTGTTTAAAGGAAATTTCTTTTTAAGTAGCATTGGTGTGGAATATTCGAAGTTGATAGTGTTGTATAGATTTTTCACCGTTCACACAAGTTTCGTCTACAAAGGGGAATCTAGGGGTTTAAGGGCTTGTTACACACGGAAAATGCAACCAAGAATACCAACAAAAGTAGTTTTATTTTTATTATTTATTTATTTTCTTAGATTAGGTCAAAGAACTTCATTGCATTTTGCAACTTTTGCTAAGGAACTAGCAAAATGCTTTTTTTTTTTTGGGGGGGGGTTGTGTTAAGTTCACGAATTTGAGTATTTATGCATCATTTTATGATTGATTAGGGGTTTAATTAGGTGAATTGCATCATTATTTGTCAAATTTCATCATTTCATGCATTTTCACCTAAGAACTTGAATTTTCATATTTTTCACATACTTTTTGCATTAATTTAGAAATTTACAATTTTTTTCCGAAGAGTCCTAATTGGGGTAAAACTCTATCCAGACGAGTCCTGCTTCAATGTGGGCTCTTAAATATTTTATGGATTTACTTAGAATGTACATGAAGATG
This sequence comes from Sextonia rubra, assembly GCA_037013555.1. Lineage (NCBI taxonomy): Eukaryota > Viridiplantae > Streptophyta > Magnoliopsida > Laurales > Lauraceae > Sextonia > Sextonia rubra. Next base: position 2,339,057 of record JASUAD010000007.1, read on the forward strand.
TAAGCAGATCATGTAGGCCACACCATATAAGAAATTTAGAAGATTGGCTCCATGAAGACCCACACACATTAGCAGTGTCACGCCCTGAACCCGAAAATGGGGGATTAGGGTGGATGCTGAGGTGCGGCACACGTAACCTGTAGCAGTTTGTGCCATGTCAAGACACATACGAATTACTACAAGGGAGATTCCACAGGTACATGTGAGGAAGAATAATCATATGCACATAACAATCATTTTGCACACTTAAGCAGAAACCTGGAGAATTTACTTGTAATTCATCATAGGCATTAATAAAACCACATTGATCTATAGGCTAATATAAATCAAGGTCTATTAATTAAGCCATCCACATGCACATATTAATACTGAGATACATAAGACATATCCAAATCCAAAATCACATGTCCATCAAATAGGAATTCCAAAATGACATAATATGACCACAAGGCCAAGCATGGCTATGGCCTAAACAAACCCCAAACATTAACCCCATGACGCTCTTCGAAGGACGACTGATAGAAGACGTCATCGTCATTCCACTCATCTACAGATTGAGGTACCATTGGGGTTCCTTTCGAAGTTGCATCGATTGCCGTACAGACAATGGGTTCTGTACCTGTAACACTAGGGGTAATACTGTTAATACGGTGGTTAAGCAAATATAAAGTATATAAGACTAACATGATGTATTAATTGAATTAGGAAGCATACTGATTAAATGAGAGCAACAAAGGAAGCTAAGCAAGTTATGCATAAGATAAATCATAAGTAACAAATCATAAATGGAAAATGTAATAGCATACTAGTTAGCATCCACATGGCTATCTTTTCCCTAAAAAAGAGCATATCATATAATGGAAAATCACTAGCGGCCGGGCTAAGACCACTTAGCTACCCTAAGAGCGTCGACCAACTTTTCATAAAACTATTGCAGTAGGTAAGATATTGAATGCCCTTTGTAACACTCCGATCCCCTTTGAGCCGGATTAGTGGCTCATTAGTGTGTTTTGTTTTGTTTTATTCTTTTGGACTTGGTTTTGGGCCTTGGATAGGTAGTTGAGTGACCTTTGACCTGAGATAGTTAGTTCTAAGCCCTTTTTCGTAATTTTGCTTTTGTTTTGCTCATATCATCTTTGCATCATCTTGGTGTCAGCACGCGTATTTCGTTGAGCTCGACAATTTCCGTAACTGTGTCAGATCCGTTTGGAGTCAATTGGGGAAGATGGACTTTCGTGTGACTTGATTTGTAAATAACCAAAACTTACCGGACTTTGACTTAAACTCCCAAATCTATAAATATAAGTCAGGACCCAGGTGTCTCTCTCTCCCTGCCCATTTGTCTTGATCGTTGCATGCAAGAGAATTCAGGAGCTCCACGTCCCTTCCTTCCTCTCCTCTCCACTTCTCTCCTCGTTTTGGGTTGGTGTTGGGAGCTTGCACTCATTTGTTTTAGATTGGGTTCCTTCTCTGTCATCTCCATCTGTAGCTTGGTAAGTGGGTTCTTTCCCAACTCTTCTCTCTTCTTCTCCAATTGCACCTCTCATTCTCTGATTTCTGTGTCCTCATCTCATGCATGGTGTATTTCTTTGATTTGTCTTGATTTTAGTGGATTTGGAGCTTGCTTTAGTGGAATTGTCAGATTTGAGGCAAGTATAAGTACAGACTTTTATAACACACATGGGTGCTCTATTTGAATGCTTTGCTTTCCATCTTCTTTAGTGTATCTGATGTTTACAGCCAATTTTTATGAATTTGGAACCTATGTATCCTGTTTTGAGACTTTTCTGTGTCAAATTTCAGTTTCTGTAACTATCCCGAATTCGTTTCTGTATTGTACGGCTAAGCCGTAAATTTCTACGGCTCACTTTCCAGAGACTTAAATTTTGAGTTTTGTTCTACGGCTAGGCTACGGCTAAGCCGTAACTTGTTCTACGGCTGAGCCGTAAGCTAGCCGTGACCCAAACCGTAACCCAGCCGTGAATTAAATCTCTGATCAGTCGAAACTTTGCCAACACAGAACTCCTACGGTGTGGCTACGGCTAAGCCGTGGAATGCTACGGCCAAGCCGTGGACTGGTCTACGGCTAAGCCGTATACTGACTGTAGCTCAGCCGAAAAAGGTACTAGACCAGAGGTGGAAGGATGATCAGTTTAGCTGTGTTTTGAATGGAACCAAGGTGAAGCCGTAGTGCATACTACGACGAGCGCGTAAGATGTCTTCGGCTTAACCCTAGGTCCCTCATGGCTAAACCGTTAGGCATGGCAATTCTGAAATATAACTTAGGATAATGGTGAGACTTGTAGGACTCAAATACAGGTTAACCACCCATATAAACCGGCCCAATGGATGCTTTGGATCGCATGAATAGTCTGTTAGGCTGTGGCTCATTCATGTGAGCGTTGATCACTGTTAAGCACCTCCCCATGGGTGTTGGTTTAAGGGACGTCGGTGCACGCAAAGATTACATTGCAACACTTTGATGGCAACGGTGCATTGACTAACTTAAAACTACATCAACATGCACGGTTAGTGACAGTGAACAACTAGCTTAGGACTGGCTTGTAATGAACCTTGACTCCGTATTAATCTGAGATGCATTGCATATTGTTTATGGTTTTGCCCTCTGCTCTGTTAATCTATGTTATGCATTCCTCAGTCATTTTGCTTTCGTCCTGTATATCTGTATTATTCTTCGTTCGGTACTAAGTTCTGATCTATGCTGTGCTTTGATTTAATCTATGTTCTAATCTGTATTTTGGCTATGCTTTGTACATTTCTGGCTTTGTATATTTTGGGTATTCCCTGGTGGCTCTGCCCAGAGGTTAATACGTGAGGATAAGATCCGGTCTTTGCCATCGGTGAGTCCAAAGCGGATAATCTCCCTTTCTATGGATTTGATTTGATTGGTATTAGTCTGGCTCTACTCAGCCTCAGCCCTAGGATGCCCGACGGGGTTACCTCTGGCTTAGATCTCTGTATCTCTGTATCATTGCAGTGTTGCTTTGTCTTGGGACCCCGGAACCCAGGAACCTGAGACCCACTTGTACCCTGGCCCGGTCAGTGGTGTTCTCCTCTGCTCTGCTCTGCTCTGCTCTGCTCTCTCTATTGGAGAGAATTCGGTTAACGTAGTAGCCACTTAGTTAGTATTTCTATGTTTGATTCACATCTCATGCTTTACTTCTATGCACGATTTGCTTAGCTTACTAAGATGAAACTCTGAAATCATTATTCTGTCATTTATTCAGCTTTGATACTATGAGTGTTTCAACTCTGCTGCTTATATTTGCTGGATCGTTGTATTCATTTGTGTTGTCTGTGGTGTTGCAGGCGCAGATACCTTGCCCAGCTCCCCGGCGGTCGAGGAGGCTGCAGGGGCGAGTGTAGAGGCACCCTCAGGTTTGGCAGAGTGGGCCTGATCATCTATGCCGAGTGCGTTCATGCATGCTTCCAGTGGTTTTCGTTTTGGGATTTTGAGAGATTGTATTCGGACTTTGGACTTTGGACTTGTATTCTGTGTATTTTGTATATATTGATTTTGGTGTGTATTCGGTTTTATATCAGTGTATTTGTCTGTGTTGCTTCCGTCTCATATTTGCTTTGGCTCCGCTATTTTTTTTTGTTGCTTGCTATGATATCTACAGCTTCCGCGTTCGTCTATTTCGCACGTGTTAAATCCCTTGTGTGTGTGCATCTGGACTGGGTTTGGATGCACGTGCACGGGAGTACGTGTGTCACTGGTTTAGCTTTTCGCTAACCCCCGATTTCTGGGCTCGGGTCGTGACATACGTATTGTATGGTATCAGAGCATGCTAGTATAAGCATGTAGGCATCTAAGATCGTGGTGAGATAACGCTATCAACTATTTGACTCGAGGTCGAATATGTTGATTTGGGATTTGACTAACTCAGGGCATTTTATATTTGTGTGTTGTGTTTCTTTTCTTTTTCAGGATGGCATCAGGATCAGGATCTCGGGATGAAAATCAACAGGGCCATAACGGTGATAGTGGATCAGTACCCCCACACATCAGTAGTGAGGAGCGGATGATGTTGATGATGCAGTCTATGCAGTCATTACAGGCACAGATGGCATCCATGGTAGATAGACAGAGTCAGGCTGCCGCAATAGCATCACCCCGTATAGATCAGCAGGTGATTTTCCAGCCTAAGGAATCAGATCCTAATGCTCTTTTCGACAAGTTCCGTAAGCGAGGGGCGACTGAGTTTCATGGGATAGAGGATGCATTACAGGCTGAGCAATGGTTGGAGCAGACTGAAGAGTTATTTGATACGATTGTGTGTAGTAACAAGCAGAAGGTAGTTCTCACAGCCTCTATGCTTCGAAGTGTAGCCAAGACATGGTGGAGGAGTGTTAAGAACTCATTCCAGACTATGCCCAGTGCCACAGTTTGGGAGACCTTCAAGCAGCAATTCCGTCGGAAGTTCATGCCTCTTCATATCCAGCGAGCCAAGGAAGTGGAATTCTTCAACCTTCAGCAGAGACAGATGTCAGTTGCAGGTTATGTACACAAGTTTACGGAGCTGTCCCACTTTGCAGAGGACATGGTGAACACAGAGCATAAGAAGGTGACTCGCTTCGTCAATGGCCTGAATCCGAGGCACAAACGCCACGTGGTTGCTTGTATGTGGCCGGCTACATTGGACGACGCTATTGACAGGGCTTATGATGCAGAGGCCATATTTGAGGAGGAGCGAACAGAGGCTAAGAGGGCAGCAGGTTCCAGTGGCAGAAGTCAGTTCCAGAAGAAGTTCAAGGGTAAGCAGGGCAGTTCGAGCAGTACTCAGGTGGTATGCGGCCACTGTGGGAAGGATCACCCCACCGACAGATGTTGGAGGAAGAGTGGGGCTTGTTTCGGGTGTGGCTCTACGGATCACAGGCGGGCCCAATGCCCGAAGTTTCAGTCCTCTCCACAGACGAGACAGGCAAGATCTACAGCGCAGGGCAGATCTTAGCCAGCTCGCCCAGCCCAGAAGCAGAACCGCCAGACAGCCCGAGCCTATGCTGCTACGCATGAGGGCGCGGAGGAGGCCACGGTAGTGGAAGGTAAAATTTTAATTTCTGATGCTGAAGCTTTAGCCTTATTTGACTCCGGGTCTACGCGTTCGTACGTAGCACCCCATTTTGCTGTGCAGCTTCGACAGCGACCCACACCACTTCCATATTTGTTGCTAGTATCCACTCTGGTTGGTAAGCGGGTGGAGTGCAGTGTCTTCTACCCTCAGTGTGATGTGCGGATAGCTGGTCGTCAGCTCCCGGTAGACCTCGTGTTGCTCACGACACTGGATTTTGATGTGATTCTTGGTATGGACTGGCTTGCAAGATATCATGCATGTATCAATTGCTACAGCAAGGCGATCTACTTTGATTTGGGCAGCGGATTTCGATTTGAGGGCAGCCAGACGAAGTGCCCAAGGCGTGTGATATCTGCTTGTAAGGCAGACAGGATACTTCGTAGGGGATGTGAAGGATTTCTTGCATTCATTTCAGAGAAGAAAGATCAGCGACAGCTCAGTGAGATCCCAGTAGTCAGCGAGTTTCCGGATGTCTTTCCGGAGGATGTGCCAGAGTTGCCACCGGTTCGGGAGGTAGAATTTGCTATTGACTTGATGCCAGGTACAGCACCAATCAGTAGAGCTCCATATCGTATGGCACCTGCAGAGTTGTTGGAATTGAAGAAACAGTTGCAGGATCTGTTGGACAAAGGGTTCATACGCCCAAGTGTTTCACCTTGGGGAGCTTCTGTATTGTTTGTCAAGAAGAAGGATGGCAGTTTCCGGATGTGCATTTACTACAGGCAGTTGAACAAAGTGACCATTAAGAACAAATATCCATTGCCTAGGATTGATGAGTTATTCGATCAGCTTCAGGGTGCAGCTTACTTCTCGAAGATTGACTTGAGGTCAGGATATCACCAGCTCAGGGTGAAGGATGAGGATGTTCCTAAGACAGCTTTCAGGACTCGGTATGGACACTACGAGTTCCTTGTCATGCCATTTGGTTTGACGAACGCACCCGCAGCTTTCATGGCATTGATGAATAGGGTGTTTACTTCCTTCTTGGACCAGTTCGTTGTAGTTTTCATAGATGATATATTGGTCTATTCGAAGACTGCTGAGGAACATACAGACCATCTGAGGAAAGCATTGCAGCTGCTTAGAGATCACAAGTTGTATGCAAAGTTGTCTAAGTGTGATTTCTGGTTAGAGCAAGTTGCATTTCTGGGTCATAAGATTTCTCGAGAGGGATTGATGGTGGATCCGGCGAAGATTGAAGCAGTAGTCCATTGGCCCCGTCCTAGATCAGTGACAGAGATTCGGAGTTTTCTGGGATTGGCGGGATATTACCGCAGGTTTGTACAGGACTTCTCGAAGATATCAGCCCCGCTGACTCAGTTGACTCGGAAGAAGGTTCCGTATGAGTGGACAGAGAAGTGTGAGCGTAGTTTCCAGATGTTGAAAGAAAAGCTCACTACGGCGCCAGTGTTGACTCTCCCGGATGGTAGTGAGGGATTCGTGATTTATTCCGATGCTTCTCGCGTTGGATTAGGCTGTGTACTGATGCAGAATCAGAAGGTGATTGCCTATGGATCCCGACAGCTGAAGGAACATGAGAAGAACTATGCCACACATGACTTGGAGTTAGCAGCTATTGTATTTGCACTGAAGTTGTGGCGGCATTACTTATACGGTGTGAAGTTCGAGGTCCATTCCGATCATCACAGTCTCCAGTACTTGTTTGATCAGCATGACTTGAATATGAGGCAACGGAGATGGTTGGAGTTTATCAAAGATTACGACTTTCCGATCAAGTACCACCCAGGCAAGGGCAATGTAGTTGCAGATGCACTTAGCAGGAGGACAGACAGTCTTCAGGTGTTGGCAGGATTCTATATGCTAGTGCATGATCAGCCTGTAGAGGTTCGGATGGTAGGTGGATTGGTGACATTAGCTACTACTGTCGTGTTTCAGCCTGAGGTGATTCAACAGATCAAGGATCGCCAGTTTGAGGACCCCCTCCTGGTGAAGTTCAGAGATCGGATTTCAGATCGACCGGATTTCAGCTTGGTAGATGGAGTTTTGTACTTCAGGAATAGGTTGTGTGTTCCCGCTGTGGATGAGCTGAAAGATAAGTTGATGACAGATGCGCACGATGCCCGATATGCGATGCACCCAGGGAGTACGAAGATGTACAGGAACTTGAAAGACAGATTTTGGTGGAACAATATGAAGCGGGAAATCGCAGGGTTCGTAGCTCGATGTTTGACCTGTCAGAGGGTAAAAGCTGACCATCAGCGACCTCCAGGATCATTGCACCCATTGCACACTCCGCAGTGGAAGTGGGAGCACATTACGATGGATTTCGTCTCCGGTTTTCCGCCGACCAGTAGAAAGAACAATGCGATCTGGGTCATAGTGGACAGATTGACCAAGTCAGCACATTTCCTTCCGTTCAAGAAAGGGATGACATTCACAGAGATGGCCAGGAAGTTTGTTGACGAGATAGTCAGATTGCATGGCACCCCAGTATCGATTGTGTCTGATCGAGACAGTCGTTTTGTGTCTTCATTCTGGAGAGCTTTTCAGGAAGCTATGGGCACGAAGTTGAGTTTTAGTACGGCATACCACCCCCAGACCGATGGACAGTCGGAGCGTACCATTCAGACGTTGGAGGATATGCTCAGAGCTAGTGTGCTGAACTTTGAGAAAGAATGAGATACGCATCTTGCATTGTGTGAGTTTGCCTACAACAACAGCTTCCATGAGAGCATTGGTATGGCACCATATGAGGCCCTTTACGGACGTAAGTGCAGGACCCCAGTGTGCTGGGAAGAGGTAGGGACAAGGAGTTTTCATGGCCCGACAATCATTGCTGAGACGACAGAGAAAGTGCAAAAAGTGATAGAGAACCTGAAGATTGCACGATCCAGACAGAAGAGCTATGCGGATACTCAGAGGAGACCTTTGGCATTCCAAGTCGGAGATTGGGTATTTCTTAAAGTTTCTCCGATGAAGGGCACAGTTCGATTTGGTCAGAAGGGCAAGTTAGCTCCGAGGTATGTAGGACCGTTCGAAGTCAAGAGCCGAGTTGGAGATTTAGCTTATCGGTTGACGCTTCCAGTTGAGTTCTCCGGTGTGCACGATGTCTTCCATGTGTCGATGCTCCGTAAGTATGTGCCAGATCCGAGCCATGTGATTCGCTACGATGATATTCAGATTCAGCCTAATGCAACTTACGTTGAGCGTCCGCTTCGCATCGTTGGCACACGAGAGCAGATTCTCCGTACCAGGACTATCAGATGGGTTAAAGTGTTGTGGGAGCATCACGGTCCAGATGAGGCTACTTGGGAGCTAGAGGAGCAGCTAGCACGCCAGTACCCCCAGCTCTTTGCGCAGGTAGGTAGTCATTCCGAGGACGGAATGATTCCTAGTGGGGGAGGATGTAACACTCCGATCCCCTTTGAGCCGGATTAGTGGCTCATTAGTGTGTTTTGTTTTGTTTTATTCTTTTGGACTTGGTTTTGGGCCTTGGATAGGTAGTTGAGTGACCTTTGACCTGAGATAGTTAGTTCTAAGCCCTTTTTCGTAATTTTGCTTTTGTTTTGCTCATATCATCTTTGCATCATCTTGGTGTCAGCACGCGTATTTCGTTGAGCTCGACAATTTCCGTAACTGTGTCAGATCCGTTTGGAGTCAATTGGGGAAGATGGACTTTCGTGTGACTTGATTTGTAAATAACCAAAACTTACCGGACTTTGACTTAAACTCCCAAATCTATAAATATAAGTCAGGACCCAGGTGTCTCTCTCTCCCTGCCCATTTGTCTTGATCGTTGCATGCAAGAGAATTCAGGAGCTCCACGTCCCTTCCTTCCTCTCCTCTCCACTTCTCTCCTCGTTTTGGGTTGGTGTTGGGAGCTTGCACTCATTTGTTTTAGATTGGGTTCCTTCTCTGTCATCTCCATCTGTAGCTTGGTAAGTGGGTTCTTTCCCAACTCTTCTCTCTTCTTCTCCAATTGCACCTCTCATTCTCTGATTTCTGTGTCCTCATCTCATGCATGGTGTATTTCTTTGATTTGTCTTGATTTTAGTGGATTTGGAGCTTGCTTTAGTGGAATTGTCAGATTTGAGGCAAGTATAAGTACAGACTTTTATAACACACATGGGTGCTCTATTTGAATGCTTTGCTTTCCATCTTCTTTAGTGTATCTGATGTTTACAGCCAATTTTTATGAATTTGGAACCTATGTATCCTGTTTTGAGACTTTTCTGTGTCAAATTTCAGTTTCTGTAACTATCCCGAATTCGTTTCTGTATTGTACGGCTAAGCCGTAAATTTCTACGGCTCACTTTCCAGAGACTTAAATTTTGAGTTTTGTTCTACGGCTAGGCTACGGCTAAGCCGTAACTTGTTCTACGGCTGAGCCGTAAGCTAGCCGTGACCCAAACCGTAACCCAGCCGTGAATTAAATCTCTGATCAGTCGAAACTTTGCCAACACAGAACTCCTACGGTGTGGCTACGGCTAAGCCGTGGAATGCTACGGCCAAGCCGTGGACTGGTCTACGGCTAAGCCGTATACTGACTGTAGCTCAGCCGAAAAAGGTACTAGACCAGAGGTGGAAGGATGATCAGTTTAGCTGTGTTTTGAATGGAACCAAGGTGAAGCCGTAGTGCATACTACGACGAGCGCGTAAGATGTCTTCGGCTTAACCCTAGGTCCCTCATGGCTAAACCGTTAGGCATGGCAATTCTGAAATATAACTTAGGATAATGGTGAGACTTGTAGGACTCAAATACAGGTTAACCACCCATATAAACCGGCCCAATGGATGCTTTGGATCGCATGAATAGTCTGTTAGGCTGTGGCTCATTCATGTGAGCGTTGATCACTGTTAAGCACCTCCCCATGGGTGTTGGTTTAAGGGACGTCGGTGCACGCAAAGATTACATTGCAACACTTTGATGGCAACGGTGCATTGACTAACTTAAAACTACATCAACATGCACGGTTAGTGACAGTGAACAACTAGCTTAGGACTGGCTTGTAATGAACCTTGACTCCGTATTAATCTGAGATGCATTGCATATTGTTTATGGTTTTGCCCTCTGCTCTGTTAATCTATGTTATGCATTCCTCAGTCATTTTGCTTTCGTCCTGTATATCTGTATTATTCTTCGTTCGGTACTAAGTTCTGATCTATGCTGTGCTTTGATTTAATCTATGTTCTAATCTGTATTTTGGCTATGCTTTGTACATTTCTGGCTTTGTATATTTTGGGTATTCCCTGGTGGCTCTGCCCAGAGGTTAATACGTGAGGATAAGATCCGGTCTTTGCCATCGGTGAGTCCAAAGCGGATAATCTCCCTTTCTATGGATTTGATTTGATTGGTATTAGTCTGGCTCTACTCAGCCTCAGCCCTAGGATGCCCGACGGGGTTACCTCTGGCTTAGATCTCTGTATCTCTGTATCATTGCAGTGTTGCTTTGTCTTGGGACCCCGGAACCCAGGAACCTGAGACCCACTTGTACCCTGGCCCGGTCAGTGGTGTTCTCCTCTGCTCTGCTCTGCTCTGCTCTGCTCTCTCTATTGGAGAGAATTCGGTTAACGTAGTAGCCACTTAGTTAGTATTTCTATGTTTGATTCACATCTCATGCTTTACTTCTATGCACGATTTGCTTAGCTTACTAAGATGAAACTCTGAAATCATTATTCTGTCATTTATTCAGCTTTGATACTATGAGTGTTTCATCTCTGCTGCTTATATTTGCTGGATCGTTGTATTCATTTGTGTTGTCTGTGGTGTTGCAGGCGCAGATACCTTGCCCAGCTCCCCGGCGGTCGAGGAGGCTGCAGGGGCGAGTGTAGAGGCACCCTCAGGTTTGGCAGAGTGGGCCTGATCATCTCTGCCGAGTGCGTTCATGCATGCTTCCAGTGGTTTTCGTTTTGGGATTTTGAGAGATTGTATTCGGACTTTGGACTTTGGACTTGTATTCTGTGTATTTTGTATATATTGATTTTGGTGTGTATTCGGTTTTATATCAGTGTATTTGTCTTTGTTGCTTCCGTCTCATATTTGCTTTGGCTCCGCTATTTTTTTTTGTTGCTTGCTATGATATCTACAGCTTCCGCGTTCGTCTATTTCGCACGTGTTAGATCCCTTGTGTGTGTGCATCTGGACTGGGTTTGGATGCACGTGCACGGGAGTACGTGTGTCACTGGTTTAGCTTTTCGCTAACCCCCGATTTCTGGGCTCGAGTCGTGACACCCTTATTCGGTCCCGTTAAACTTTCTATGGGTACAAACTAAGTGGTACCAACTCAATGTCTTAAGACCGATCGAGATTCATAACTTTTATACTTTTATTACATAGCGATTGACTCATTCTTCTTATATAGAAGCATAAATAGGTTTTAAGGTCATAATCAATCAGTGAAAGTCAGATCTAAACTAAATAATTGATATTCAATCAATGCATATGTAAAGGAGCTATTAGAGCTCAAGCCCTCTCAACCTTATTTATCCCTATCTTGACTCACTGGTCACGCTCAGTAGAAGTTTCTTCTCCGATCTTGTCTCAAGGTTCAATGGGAAGAATGAGTATATGATTAAATCATGTTGTGGGCAAAGTTTAATTAAACAATATGAAAGCATTTTGATTGAGTGGTTAATAAGGATATTTATTATCCAACCCTATGCTAAGATAGTTTGTGTTTCCATAGTCATTCAATACGGTGTATTTAGAAAACGTCCGATATTGATGTGTTATAAAAAAATCTTGGTGTTACATTGTGTCCGCAATGAACACCTCTTCTTATGCTAGCATCTATGACATGATGTCGAAAACCATCCGGAAAATCAAGAGAGAGTGAGTGATAACTCTACACTCTTCTTCACTATTTGATTATGATTGGGCTAATTTAGTCAAGGCAAAAGTACCAATTCTAAGGCCCTCCATGGGCTTTGGAAATCCCTAATTTTCTAAGTTTCACTATGTTTATGGCTTAGTTGTGGATTGGCCACAGCTTAGCCATGCCTTATAGGATTTTTCCCATAGTTATGACTTAGCCATATTTTGGCTTACGGCTTAGCCGTGGTTTGCCTACAGCTAGGCCGTGGCTTAGTCGTGGTGCATTCTACGGCTCAGTTGTGGGATTAGCCGTAGAAGGAATGTTAAATTTGGTTCTCTAGAAAGCTAGCCGTAGAACAGTTACAACGTAGCCGTAAGCTTTAGAATTTCAGTTTTGAAGCAAGGTTCAACACAAAACTTCTTCATTAGGTTCCGATGTGATTCTAATGTGGTTTTATTTGCTGCAAACTATCATCATACATCATTTAATCACTACATTTCATCATTATTTCCTTAACATACTCATTATCATTCAAACCATCACCTATTCTTAAATTAAAAAAGGTGAAAGAGCTGTAATTTACCATTCAAGGAAAATTCTTCAAGAATCAACATAATTGGATATACATGCAGTAATATATACTCTTATACTTGCCTTACCTCAGTGTTCTACTCAAATTGAGCCTTTCCCTTGAGTTGATGATGGAGAAAGCCTCAATAGAAAATGACCTTACTATATGCAAGACATGCAATGGGTGAAATGGGTATGTAATGTTAGAAATTTATACTAAGAGCATACTTTTATATATTTGTCTTTGACTGATTTACTTATTAGTAAAATTTACTTTTCATCTTAATGAGAATTTGTATAGGCAAATGGTTGCATTATTATTCATTATGCATAAGTGTGTCTTTTATTCTATAAAGGAGACAAGTTGATGTGTAGAGTTTAGCTTACGCATGAAAGACTTATTTGTCGGTTCTTATAGAATATAAGTTATTGTTGTTCACAATCTAGATGGAGCTGGACACACCATCGGTACGATTATAGCATGATGTTTTAATAGGTTTGTTTTAGTTGCAGGAAATGGTATAGTTTGGACTCATTATGCTAGTACGATTTGTGTGTATTGAATAAGACAGCTTTTGAATTATTGTCTTTATAATGACTATAAAAGATGATCAATATCCAAATGGTTATTATGAGTACTTGTGCTCTTAATCCTGATATAAATAATAGACATGTGCATTTAGTATTTGGCATTTTGATATATAAAGGAGTGAGACCTTTTATGGGTCAATAATCTCAGTAAATTGGATGACTATACTACATGTATGGTGCATATTAGTTTATTGACGGAATCCACATCTCGTAATAAGGATTGATAATATCCCCTTGATGAAGTTTATAAGTTTTGATTATGTTAAACCCTGCAGGTAGACTTTATGGCTGACATATGAAATAAGTTAAGTGTAAAAGTCTCAAGAAATTATAAAGATATCAATTAAATTTAGGTGTCAGTAATTATTTAATCGATGGATATCTAAAATCATACGTGGGGAGATTAATAAGTATTAATAAAAAGAAGTTTGAAATATTATTTTGAGAATAAGGATAGGAGTCAATTACAATTCTCTAGTAGATTGAATTGTAGTTTATAAATTTAGGATTCTAAATTGGGTCAAATTAGGGTTTCCTATTTTCATAAGAAGCCTATCATTTATTTCCTTTTTGAGGCTTTATTGTAGCTTATAAATATACACTATTGTTTTCTAGGAAATACACACAAAAGAAATTTCTTTTTTAAGAGCAAGGAGAATTCGCAAAAGGGACCCACACCTCGGTGCGAGTTCGAGTATAGAGGAATACGATAAAAGGTCTTGAGACTTTTGGGCTGCTATAAAATAGAGATCAAATCAGAGATATCTCGTAGGTATGGATCTTGAATCATCATTGTCTAAAAATATTTCAGTAGAGATTTGTGCGCAATATCTAGGGATCTTGGTGCTTGCCTCCCAACATGTAATGCATGCATGTAACCCAATTGAGTCTCCTTGACTTTTTTAAACTCAAAGCATTGAAATGGAAGTGGAGTCTTTACCTTAAGGCTTCTACAAGAAACAAGGAAGAAGATGAGATCTTAGATTCCGAGAAGAAGAACAAAAGAGAGTGATGTGGTTGAAGATGAAGTTGTGGCTCTTGCAAGCGCACCCCAAATGCTTGACCTCCAACCTTTACAGAAGGAGGAGAAGAGAAGGAGAGAAAGCTCTAGCCGAGGTGGAGAGGAAATGCAAAGAAAGAGCAGTAGAGTTGATTTTAAATCCAGATTTTCTGAGATTTACAAGCAAGTACCTTTGGTTTTATGGATTTTACAGTTTGAGTCAATTGGTATTCAAGTGGGCCAAGATGAATCCGAATTGAGCTGGTCTAAATATAAAAGATGACCCACAAGATGAAATACACATGATGCAACTGATATGGTGCCAAGATGATGCAAACCATGTAACTTCAAATTACAAGAAAGTCCTTGACTACTTAAATAAGGCTTGAACCTGATCCAACTACCTATCCATGAACCAAACCCCAGGGGATTTGAGTCGAATTAGTCTAAATAAGTATTAATTAATGTAAAACAAGATTAATTATAGTAAATCGAGATTAGTTTGGGCTTGGACCTTACATCCTCCCCCTTTTTAAAATTATACGGTCCTCCGAATGCAACATACCTCAGGTAAAAGTCCTAAACACTTCTCTCGAACTTGTTCCTCGAGCTCCCAAGTAGCTTCTTCTGGTCCATGATGCTCCCATAGAATTTTGACCCATTTAATTGTTCGGGTACACAGCACTTCACCCTTTGTGTCAATGACATGAAGAGGTTGCTCTTCATAGCTCACATCTAGCTTCACTTGGATGTCATCAATCTCAAGGACATGTGAATGGTCTGGAAGATACTTCCTAAGCATCAACACGTGGAACACGTTATGAACACTAGCGCGTTGTGATGATAATTCTAACCGATAGGCCAAATCTCCAACTCTGCTATGAATTTCAAATGGTCCTATGAATCACAGAGAAAGCTTGCCTTTTTGTTCGAACCTAATAGTACCCTTCATTGGAGAGACTTTTAAGAAAACCTTGTCTCCCACTTGAAATTCGAGAGGTCTATGGCAGTTGTCAGATAGCTCTGTTAACAAAAGTGTGCAACCTTCAACTTGTCCTAGACTTTCTGTACTTTTTTTGCTATATCTGCAACAAGAGAAGGTCTATGATAACTTTTAACCTGACTTCTTCCCAAAACACTGGCGTATAGCATTTATGTCCATACAAAGTTTCAAATGAAGCCATTCCGATGCTCGTGTGATAGCTATTATTATATTCAAATTCATACAAGGAGAGGTGTTCATCCTTCCTTCGAAAAGTCTAACATGTTAGCTCGAAACATATCCTTAAGAGTTTGGATTGTATGCTCCGATTGCCTGTCAGTCTGAGAATGATAAGTGGTGTGAAATTGAGTTTGGTGCCCATTGATTTTTAAAAAGATTGCCAGATAGAAGAAATGAATCTACCATCCCTATCGGTGTCATGTAACTGAGTAATCTCATCTATGAAGATTTTGGCGATTCATGGAACTTCATCCTTTTCCTAATAGGAATAAAATGGGCTGACTTTGTTAATCAATCTACTATCACCCATATAGCATCATGACTTTTGCTCATCCAGAGCAGCCTTAAGACAAAATCCATCAAAATGTTTTCCAATTTCTACTTGGGAATATGCAAAGGATGCAATAAATCAGAAGGCTTTTTAATTTCAGCCTTCACATGCTGGTAGGTGAGACATCTTGCCACAAAACCTATAATGTCTCTTTTTATGTTGTTCCACCAAAACTTGCCATTTAGGTTTTGGTACATTTTAGTACTTCAGGGATGCATAGAATATCTTGCATGATGTGCTTCGGTCATGATTGCTTTTTTCAGGTTTTGAACTATTGACACACATAATCTATCCCTGAAATATAGCAGACTATCAACCATCTTGAAATCTAGCCTCTGAAGTATATGATCACGAATCTTAATGAGCTCTGGATTTTCAAATTATCTCTCTTGTATCAAGGTTGGCTCAAAAATAGACATTAGTACTAGCATGACCTTGTCATCAACGAATTCTATTTGCACATCCAACTCTCAAAATTCTTCTACTAGAGATCATTCACCACACATTGTTGCCATTTTAATGGCCAAATTTTTGCTAAGAGCATCAGCTACTATATTTTATTTTCTTGGAAAGTACTTAATTGGAAAATCATAATCCTTTATGAACTCTAATTGACAACACTGTCTCATGTTGAGGTCTGTTTAGAAAATAGGTATTGAAAATTGCGATAATCACTATGAACCTCAAATTTTTCTCGATATAAGTAGTGTCTCCGTAAGTTCAAAGCAAAGACTACAACGGCCAATTCTAAATCATATGTGGCATAGTTCTTTTCATGTTCCTTCAACTGTCGGGATCCATATGCTATAACTTTCCCATTTTGCATCAACACACATTCCGATCCAATTCTCAAAACATCATTATATATAACAAATCCACCACTACCTTTTGGTAAAGATAGGATTGGGGCTGAGATCAACTTTTCCTTTAGGAATTGGAAACTTGATTCGTATTCATCCTACCAAACAAAAGGTTTATTTTTTCGAGTCAATTTCGTCAATGGCGCTGCTATCCTAGAAAGTCTTTAACAAACCTCCAATAACAGCCCATAAGACTAACAAAACTCCTAACTTTGGCAACTATCTTTGGGCTTTGCCAATTGATTATCACCTCAATCTTAGCTAGATCTACTACAAGTCCATTCTTAGAAATTATATGTCCTAAAAAGCAACCTGTTTTAACAAAAAATCGCACTTATCCAATTTGGCATATAGTTGATGGTCTCTCAGCAATTGTAGAGAAGTCCTCCGATGCTCAACATGTTCATCTCGGGTTTTAGAGTACATTGGTCATCATCGATGAAAATCACCACAAATTGATCGAGATAAGATGTGAAGATTTTATTCATTAGAGACATGAATACAGCTAGGGCATTGGTCAACTCAAATGGCATGACTAAGAATTTGTAATGCTCATATCTTGTTCTAAAAGCTGTTTTAGATGAATCTATCGAATTAGGAAAGATTGATTAAATGAGAGCAATAACGGAAGTTAAGCAACTTGTACATGAGATTAAGCATGAGTAACAAATTATAAATGGAAAATACAAAAATATACTAGTAAGCACTAGTAAGCATCCATATGGTTATCTTCTCCTTAAAAGAGAGCATATCATACAATGGAAAATCATTAACTATCAGGCCAAGACCATCTAATTACCCTAAGAATGTAGACCAACTCTTTATAAAACTATTGCAGTTGGTAACATATTAAATACCCTCATTTGATCCTGTTAAACCTCCTATGTGTATAAGCTAAGCGGTGCCGACTAAATGTCTCAAGACCGATCGAGATTCATAACTTTCATACTTATCTTATGTAGCAATCGACTCATTTTTATACAGAAGCATATACTGATTTTGAGGTCATAATCAATTAATAAAATTCAGATTTAAACCAAGTAACTAATATTCAAACAATGCATACTTGAATGAGCTATTAGAACTGAACTTTCTCAACCCTAACTACCCCTATTTTGGCTCACTGGCTCACGCTAAATAAAAGTTGCATCTCCAATTTTTCCTCAAGGTTCATGAGGAAGAATGGGTACATGATTAAATCATGTTGAGGGCAAGTTTTAATAAAAAAAAATATGAATGCATTTGGATTGAGTGGTTAACAAGGATATTTACTAGCTAACTCTATGCTAAGATAATCCATATTTCCGTCGTCATTCAATATTGTATATTCATAAAACGTCCGATGTTGATGTGTTACCAAAAATCTTGACTTTACATTGTGTACGCAATGAACACCTCTTCTTATGCCAACATCTATGACGTAACGTCAAACACCATCCATAAAATCAAGAGAGAGTGAGTGACAGCTCTATACTCTTTCTCCTCAGTATTTGATTACTACTAAGCTAATTTAGTCAAGGCAAAAATACCAATTCTAAGGCCCTATTTGGGTTTTGGAAATCCCTAATTTCCTAAGTTTACTGTGTTCTTATGGCTTAGTCGGGGATTGGCCACAACTTAGTCATGCCTTACAAGATTTTTCCCACAGTTATGACTCAACCATATTTTGGCATATAGCTTAGTTGTGGTTTGCCTACGGCTTGGCCACGGTTTAGCCATGGTGCATTTCACATCTTAGCCATGGGGTTCGTTGTAGAAGGCATGTTAAATTTGGTTATCTAGAAAGCTAGCCGTATAATAGTTACAGCTTAGCCGTAAGCTTTAGAATTTTAATTTTGAAGCAAGGTTCAGTACAGAACTTCTTCATTAGGTTCAATGTGATTCCAATATGGTTTTATTTGCTCCAAACTATCATCATACATTATTCAGTTACCATATTTCATCATTATTTCCTTAGCATACTCATTATCATTCAAACCATCACCTATTTTTAAATTAAAAAAGGTGAAAGATCTGTAATTTAGCATTCAAGGGAAATTCTTTAAGAATCAATATAAAGGGACATACATGCAATAATATACACTCTTATAGGGTTACCTCAGTGCTCTACTCAAATCAAGCCTTCCCTTGGGTTCATGACGGAAAAAGCCTCAATAAAAGATGATCCTACTACATGCAAAGACATGCAATGGGTGTGTAATGCATGTGTGTCACCAAATTGAGTCTCCTTGACTCTTTTAAGCTCAAAGCATTGAAATGGAGGTGGAGTCTTTACCTTAAGGCTTTTACAAGAAATAAGGAAGAAGATTAGGTTTTGGATTCCAAGAAGAACAAAAAAGAGTGATGTGGTTGAAGATGAAGCTATAGCTCTTGAATGCACAGCCCAAATGCTTGATTTCCAGCCGCTAGAGAAGGAGGAAAAGAGAATGAGAGAGAGCTCTAGTATAGGTGGAGAGGAAATGTAGAGAAGGAGCTAAAGAGTTGATTTTAAATCCAAAATTTTTTGGAATTTACAAGCAAGTACCCTGAGTTTTATGGATTTTACAATTTGAGTCAATTGGTATTTAAGTGCGCCAAGATGAATCTGAATTGAGCTAGACCCAATATAAAAGATGACCCACAAGATGAAATACACATGATGCAACTAATATGGTTTCAAGATGATGCAAACCATGTAACTCTAAATTACAAGAATGTCGTTGACTACCTAAGTAAGGTTCGAACCAAACCCAACTACCTATCCATAACCCAAAACCCGGGGTATTTGAGTTGAATTAGTCTTAATAAGCATTGATTAATGTAAAACAAGATTAATTATAGTAAATTTAGACTAGTTCAGGCATGGACCTTACATGCATACATGCTTGGATGGTCAAGGGAGGTCCCACTCTCAAGTTGTTGAAAAAATTTAAATTGGAATCAAGAAAGAAATCCAAGGTGAAGAGAATTCAAGAAAAAGAAAGTCAAATAAGAGGAATTCAAAAATAGAAAGTCAATCTCATTTTCTTTGGACAACATAGATTAAAAATGATCATAACTCTGAAACCGAACATTGGAATTGGTTAATCTACAAACTGTTGGAAAGCTCTTTTTGAATAAATGCCGATAGGATCCAAAATTGCACCAATCGAAGTTAAAACGTGAAAGTTATGGCCTCATGAAATTGGCTGTGCATTCTTAGACGAGATTGCAAAAAGATTAAAAACTTTCTTCATATTACACACCTTTGGGTGGTCTATTTCTCCTTAAGTGAAGTACATTAAAGATTAAAAAGGGGTCCTATAATTTGCATCAAAATTCATTTAAGGTGGGCCCATTCCAATTACTCAAATCTCAGAATAGAAAGTTGTGTGTAGAGGGTTTTTTCAAACATGGAAAGCATAAAAAAAATCTCATACCTTGTCAGATCTTACTTATTGGAAAATGAGAAGACTTATCAAATATGGAGATTTTTGCTATAAATAAGGACCAAAGTTTGAAAAAAAGAGTAGCCACAAACCCTATAAATCCAAGCCATTGGATGATCATCCACTCCCCTCTCTCCTCTAGCCACACTCTCTCCTCTCCGCTCCATTTCTCTCCCTCCTATTATTTTTCTATTTTTACTTTTAAGGTATTTTTGAAGCCTTATTCCAAGAACTAAAATTTTAGAAGACAAATTCTTAGAGAGTAAATATTGTACAAGAATGCCCTCAATAAAATTTTTGATGAAGATCTTGGCGATGTTTGGCTAGTCCTTTAGATCGGAGCACAAAAATGAAGCTAAGTAAATTTTTATTATAATTCATATGGTTATTTTATTCTTTTCTTGTCTCTTTTAAATAAATGCTCTATTAGAATAATATATCGGTCTATCTTCTTGCCTTAGGCAACCTTTGTTTTAATTTCTAATGAAATAATTTAATGATTTATGCTTATTTTAATAAATTATGCTTAGGGCTGAGATTTGTTGATAGTTTATACGTAATTTAATAAGTTATGCTTATGATTTTCATTCTTTTATGAGGTGAAGGATGCTTGGGTGATGAGTTTATTCTTTTTATTAAAAATTGTTTTGCAAAAGAAAAATCTTTAGGATTAGAAACATTGATTTGTTTCTAATTTGCTTTATTTTGAGACAAAAAATAAAATAATTGCATGATTGGATTAATTATCTTGCTTAGTGGATTCTGGATGCTTTGATCTATTTGTTTCATTGATTTTTCACTACTTTTAATTGCATCAAGTTTCTAATATTCTTAGTTTTATTTCAGATCAATCTTCTAATTAAAAGAAATTTTAGATTTTTAATTAAAAAGTTCCAAAGTGCTCATTGTGAGATTGATCTGTATTTGCCATTGTCTTAACAAGATAATTGTGCATTTTTTGTTTTAAGTAGGTTGATTAAATTCACATCAACTCACGATCTTTCCATAGGTGCAAATGAATCGTCGATCGAACTCTGGATGGTCAAGATTATGGTGATTAGAAATTCTGATGATGATTTGCGCTTCTGACTGCATCCTTGTTGATGTTAGTAACTGAATCTGATCATGTCAGGTCAGGTTCGGGTCGAGTCATGTCTGCACATGGACCGAAGTGCAAAAAGAAATAAAAAGAGGGTTGTACTTTTCTACACCTTCTGTACTTGAACCGACGTGAAAAATATATAAAAAAGAAGAAAGGGCGGGTTGTCCCTTTTTGCACGTGGACCAAAGTGAAAAGGAGAATGGAGGGTTGTCCCTTTCTACACATAGACCAAGGCATAGGAAAGGGGGTTGCTTCCTCTTGTGTACGAGGATCAAAGTGCCGTGAGGGAGGGTGGCTGTTGTGCTTTTTGCACGTATGCCGAGGACAGGGTTTAATGGAGCGTGCCAATAACATGTTATAATAGGAGAAAAAGAGAGAAAAAGCTTATTGAGAGAGAGAGGTATACATAATAAGAGAGAGTGAAATCTTATTTATAGAATAAGATTGCTTCCACGTCAAGCAATCCAAAATAGTAGGATTCTAATCCTAAGTGCTTTCTTTATCTAATATGTGCCCCAATGTAGGTATTTACTTATGATAATACCTCTTATAATAAGATTAATGTAGAAATGCTAATAAGGCTTTTTTTTTTATGATTTCACTAGAAATATCACATATTTACTGATGTGACAGCTGAGGCTTACCGAACTAAATCCCTGCCGCTGGCAAATGTTATAAAAGAAGGCTGTAGCCCCACTGATATGGGTCATGTTTAACGGTCATCCGTACCGATCAAGAGGGTGGCTAAATGCTAATGGATATACAATGGATCGTATGAATTGCTTCCATCTATAGGTGGATTTATTAAATCGTTAGGATCACTTCTCATGAAGAAAACCCCAGCAATGCTGGGTTCTAACTGGATTAGCGTTCAATTTCAAACCATGCCATAATGCATCTTGTTAAGAGTGCATTCCTGTGAACGAGAGAATCATAAAAATTATTTAGAGTCTCCATGCAACCCATTTTTCTATTGTTCAAGATTATACTTCTTTTAAGAAAAGATAAATTGATTTTTCCTCATAGGAGGATTTTAATTTACTATATAAGAGGGATAGAAATATAGAATTCCTTTGATAGAATATAGAATTCCTCTTGGTTGCGAAAATTAAAATTTGTGAGGACAGTGCTAATAGACTAAGAAGTTTTTTTTTTTTTTTTTTTTTGAAAGGCCTGGGATATCTAGGATTTGAATCCTAATAGCAAGATAAGAACGGCAAAGCCTTACCACTAGCTGAGAAAGCTGTTCTTGGCGAGTTGAAGCGTGCAAGGAGCTGTTCTTTAATGACTTGAAGCACATTTAATGCTCATCTCAAAATTCACTTCACTGTCACTGTCACTGTGACAGTTCGCAGGCCTAGGTTACTTCATAGCCCCTACCGAAATGGCCCATCTTTTATTACACCCAACATGGGTTTGACTCTTTATATAAACTATACTGTGCTAGTCTCTCTCTCTCTCTCTCTCTCTCTCTCTCTCTCTCTCTCTCTCTCACTCTTTTCCAGTTGCAATGAGAGAAAATGAATACAAGAAAGGTCTGTGGACAGCGGAGGAAGATAAGATTCTCATGGACTACGTTCGTCAACATGGAAAAGGGAGGTGGAATCACATTTCCAAGAAAACAGGTGACAAAAGTTCTCTCCTTTCTTTGTTTCCTCTACCTTCACTAAACGAGGAGAAGCAGGGCTTTTGTGATGTGGATGTTGTTAGTTACTTACTGAGATGAAGGCACCATGATACAGAAAACGCGGTAAAATGACATGTAACTGAAAGACAAGACTCAAAATGAATAGTTCTGCTGCAATCCCACCTTCCAAAAGAAGTGTTTGGCAGGATGAGATTTCTTTAATAGCACGGAAAAGTCCTTAACTGATCGTGCTTTTTATATTTTTTTTACTGCATTTTTGTTGCAATGCTTTCTGTGGGGAAAATAAATAAAGTTGAATAGCTTTTTCATATTCCACAAAAAAACATTTTGCTAGGGTGTTAAAGACCATGTTTGGCATTTCTATTTCCAACATCGGTTTGTTTAAATGTTAAGGTGAGTAGAGATTTGAAAAGAAAGAACGTTTGACATACCATTCTACCCTCTACCCTCTTAAAATGAAAGACCTCAATTACGAGTCTCTAAAAACGAGAGCTTTAGTCTCTTTTTTATGCCTTCATTTTCAATGACTCTATTGGAATAGGAGTAGTGAAGATTTTGAGGCGTCTAAGATTTTTAGATTGCAAGTTAAACAATATGTAGCAGAAAAAATAAAATAAACTTGCAAATAAACAATTAACCACACAAGAAGAAGATATGTAGATTTTTCATGTGGGTTAAAAACCATGAAGCAAACAAAAATCAACTATCAAACAAGAGCGAACAGTTGCAAGATATACTCATAACCCTTATTCAATCACTCCTTCAACTTAAGGACCAAGTTTTTCTTTTGCAACTCTTTATGCCACAACACTGCTTCATGTGCACTACTCTCCCCTTGATCAACTCACACCTTGAATACACAAGATGGTTTCAATCTTCTGCAACAAATGTAGAAGTAATATTCTCTAATCCAAAGCTTCAGCACAATCTCTCAATGAAAGCTCTAAAGAAAAGAAAGGAATTTCTAATGTGAAATCTCAACTTAGATTATGACGATCTGTACAATATGGTTAAAAAAGAACCCATTTTTATAACTCACAATTTGTGCCTTAAAAAAAATACTCCTTGTAGAACAAGAACTGCAAGTTCCTTAAAAGAATACTCCTTGTAGAATAAGAACTACCAATTCTTTAAAGAATACTCTTTATAAAATAAGAACTACTAGTTCTGGTACAAACATGAAACAGACTCGAAATAAGAAAGTGGATTTCTCAGTCTATCTAAAAAAAATATAAAATACAACTCCACCAACCCAAGTTTTGTCTAACCCATGAATTAGCCAACAATGAAAAACCTTACAAGTAGAGAGACTAGTTTCTGTGATGACATAGAGCACAACATCATACACACATGCATCCTAAATAGAAAAAATTTTAACCAGATAGAAACTCTTGCATGTATTTTTTATAATAATAAAATGAGTTACATTAAATGTCAAATCAATTAAAAAGATAATGGGTAGGTAAAAATACAGTATGCTTTTTGAAAAAGCAAAAATCTATTTGTTTTTATGAAGTAAAGCATTTGCAGTATATAAATAAGAAAAAGTGGTAAAGTAAGTACTTTTAATTTATTTGAGTTTTATGAGGTAGAGTTTCTTTGAGGAAAATAAAATTTTAGTGGTTGAGATTTTGGCTTTCCACTTGTTTTGACCAACAGAACATGGTAAAATAACGTGTTTTCAGCAAAATTACTTTATCATTTGAAAAACAAACATTGTATGTGGATAATTCTGCTACCTGCATGTGGGTCTAATTCTCTAGATTGTCCCCTTCTCAGGTGTCCTTATTTTTGTTTTCATACAAGAGGGCCACCATGATCAATTCAATCCATTCACATGTATACCCCTTTGAATTGGCACTAATCCCAGTTTGACATTGATTCAGACATTAGTCATATAATAGTGAGCTTGCAGGATGTATAGACATTAAAATTGGGTATCTAAAATTAAGACTAGTCAACATCCAAAAGTTAGCTCATATTTGTAAAAATTTAACCGGCATCCATGTCTTTTGATGCTCTCTTTTTATTTGATTATCATGCATCTAGATATGCCCATCTCTCACTAAAGCCCCCCCTTATAGTCACTATCCCCTCGGTCTTCTTGAATAGCCTACTTAACCAATTTTTTGCTCATCTCATAATTTTGTTGACCATTTTGATGTCCAATTTCTTTGATCATGAAAGGTCCTTCTTAGATCTTTTAGGTGTGACATTTGGTGACTCTCCTATCCAAAGAGAGCCCTTTCATCCCCCAAGCCACCTCACACCAAATTGAACTCCACTTGGGTATTGAAGGTTCGGGTGTCCCAAAACTTAAATCTGATTTCTAGATTGTAATTCAATTTACTAATTAATGCACTGAGAATTAAAAGAACTTGTAAGTAAATTAATTGACCATACAAGAACAAAGACATGCAGATTTTTACATGGAAACCCAAACTAGGAAAAAACCACGAGTCTGAATTAGATGAACAATCAAGCACTATGAATTACAAAGTTACAAGAGATAGATTTACAACTTTTTTTCAGTTCTAGCACAACCTAAGGACTGTAATTCTCAATGCACAAATGTTACACATTGCAATGACACCCTGCCACTCACTACATTAGATCCACCGTGTACTTGACTCCTTACATAATCTTCTACAAGAGATGTAGAAGTAACAACTTTTTAGCACAAAATTTCAGCCCAATCTCTCGAATGAAAGCTCTAAAGAAAAATATGAGTTCCAATGTGTAATCTCCACTTAGAATAATGAGATCTGTACTTTAGGGTTGAGAGACTCCAAATTCATACCTCATAATAGCAGTCCTTGTAGAATAAAAACTAGTACAAATAGGAAACTCCGAGCACAAAAAGGAAAGAAAATCATGTATGTTGTGGGGTTTTATCCATCATCCAATTGATCGGACACTTACTCAATTGATTGGGTATTGCTTCTATCTCAGGTTCAATCAATCATGTAACCCTGTTTTCTAATTTCTTCACTTCAACTCTCTGGCGACATGAACCATAGTCCATTCTATGATAAATATAAAATATAATTCAATGGACCCAAAGTTTTGTCTAACCCATTAATTAGCTAATTATAAAAATATTTACAATCTCCTCCTTTGCCAATTCATGGACAAAGCTTTCTAGATATACAATCTACAAAAAATAAATAAAAGTACGTTGAGTAAATTGTAACAAAAAAAATTTTATGCCAGCAGCTTCAACTGTCTTCATATCTCTTTATACTCTCCTTTTTTGTCCATAATTGACGAAAATAATGATGTTAGCATGGATACAAAAAATTCGTCAATTGTTAAACCGATCCGATTTGTGGTTTTTTAACTAATCTAATGATTAATGGTTTGGTGACAGATTGGAAAAATCCTAATTTGCTAGTAACAGATTGGTGATAGATTTTACCCTTAATCCGTAGATTTAAACTGATTTGAACTGTTGAAATGAAAAAATATATATTTACTTTTTTATAAAAATATTAAAAGACAACAATTTCCATTCACTCTTCTTACCTTTTAATTTTAGCCATTTACTCTTCTCGGCTTTTAATCTCAGCCATTCACTCTTTTCAGCCATATAAAGGTTCTTAGATTAGGGTTCATCCCTTCTCTTTCTTTCTTAGCCGCTCAATGCCCACGCTCAGACTACCCAAGTCCTCATCTCATCTGCGTTTTAATCACAACAATTCTTAGTGTAACACTCCGACCCTAATTAAGTATGTTTAGTGACTAATTGCTTAAGTTATTAGCGACTTTCTAGAGAATTAGTCTAGTTATAATGTTTTGTCTTAATGAGTCACATTTCGGGTCATGGATAGGTAGTTAGGTTGAGTGTAACCTTGATTAGGTAGATATGAGCCATTTTTCGTAATTTGAGACTTTGTAAAATTACATCATTCATGCATCATATTCGCATCCTCACATTTGTCTCATGAAGTCTGTTAATTTCCGTAATTGACTCGAATGTAAATGAAGTCATTTGAATTAGTTAGTCGTTCACTTGACTTAAACTGAAATTATTCCAAAAAATAGGGACTTTCATATAAACTTCGAAAAATATGTGTCATATAAAAAGGGTTCAACTAATCATTTGACCCTCTCTTATTGTTTGCACTCCTCTCTAACGACTTTTTCTTCTTCTTATTCTTCTTCTATCTCTTCAATCATAGGGATAACAGCTTTGCATGTGTGACCTCAGATTCTTATTCTCTATTCTATCATCTTTGAGCTCTCCTCTTGTCTTTAAAGTGGAAGACTTAAGCACCTTCTTCTTCTAATCCATCTTCAAGGTAAGAGTTTTATTTTTCATTACAGCTTTTTTGAGTCTAGAAGACTCTCATTTCATTGCATGCACTCAGCTCTTTTCTCAATTTTTGCATGCATGACAATTAGGTTCAAAAATACCCAAATTGAGGCAAAGGAATAATTAATAGTTGAAAAAGTTTAATTAAAGGCAAGTATAAGCAAATTTTGGTTGAATCCATATTAGTATATCTTGATTCTTATAATTCCTACAAATCTTTCAATGTTAATGTGTTTTACAGCCTTCTTTTATACTTCTATTTTTCTTTGTTTGCAATTTGCAAATAGCTTATTACCAAGTTCTAAAACAAAATCAAACTGCTCTAAAAAATCTAAAGCTTACGGTTACGCCATAGGTCTTTCACGGCTCCAACTCCAGAGAGCAATAAATTTGAAATTTATACTACAGCCAAGCTACGGCTAAGCCATAGGATGTACTACGGCTACGCTGTAACTTAGCCGTGGTCTAGCTGTAAGTAATTTTACGGTTTGAAAATTCGAGAGTATGAAAAATCAAAAACCTCTTATGGCTAAGCTTTGATCAAGCCGTATAATGTGCTACAGTTAAGCCGTCGCCAAACTGTGGCTCAATCGTAGAACAAATACAGTCAAGTCGTAAGACAAACTACTGTTCAACCATGAATGTGGGAGAATCCGGGTAACTACAGTTAAGTCGTAGTGCATATTATTCTTACGGCTAAGCCGTAAGTAACCCATGGCTAAGCCGTAAGGCCACTAAAAAACTAGGGTTAATTTATATACTGTTAGGAGACCTTGTAAGGCCTTAGTTTTTGGATCCTTTCTACCCCATTAACTGGACCAATGGAATGATTGAACATCGTGAAGGGTCTTGAGGGCTGAGACTCATTCATATGTGTTATCTATTTGTTAAGCACCTCTTCATGGGTGTTGATTTAAGGGACTTCGATACATATTCCTGATACAATGCAATACTAAAAAAAAGGCAACTGTATATCGGATAACTTAAAACTACATCAGCATGCATGATTAGAAACAATGGATGACTAGATTAGGGTTGGCTAATAAACCACCTTCACTCCATAGAATTGAATTGAACTGCATAGCATATTGAATTTCGGTTATTGACTTCTATTCTTCTAATAATGATTTGAATTGAATAATTATTTCTTAATCGATTTTAGTTATACATGTTTTCCATTGGCCTTGACATGTAATTGATTATTAATGAATTGAGTATGAACGTATTGCACGCATGACTTGAATGTATACTGTATGCTATTGTCGTTCCTCAACGAATGAATTGCATGAATTACTCAAGTTAAGTATATAAATGAATCGAAATGTTCTGGCTCTACTCAGCCTCGACTTTATGATGCCCAGCGGGGTTGATTTTGGTGTAGTATAAATATTGCCACTGCAGTGTGCTTTTCTTGGAGCTTCCAAACTTCAGGAACTAGAGACCCATTCGTACCTTGGCCCGTCGATGGTGTTCTCAATACATAGATCCCTAGAGAGAGGGTATGGTAAATGTAGTAATCACCTAGTAAAGTATTTTTGTTAATTGAATCTTATAACATGCTCTATTCAAATGCACAATATGCCTAGTATACTAAAGTGATGATCTATCTATGATCACTTGTTAATGATTCTTGTAGAGACAATGTTGGCTTAATTTTGCTTATACTTTCCTTAATAGTCTTATTCATTTGTTGTGCATTGGTGTTGCAAGCTCAAGTCCCTCTTCTGATTCCTCGAAGGTCGATGAGACTTCGGAGGAGATCTCCAAGGTCCAGTTAGGATTCGACGAGTGGACATCAATTCATATCTGATCGATCCACCCCGGAGTGCGACTTGACTAGTATAGGTCTTTTATTTGGGTTGTGGTTGCATTAAGTTCATATTGTTATTAAGTTCATATTGTTATGTATGGGTCATGACTCCATGTATTTTGTCTACTGTATAAATGATCCATCTTTTCAAAAACTTTCTTCTCTTTTTGTAAAGACATGTTTCCTTTTCATTTTATTGTATGTAGATATGTTTTTTTTATTTATGTTGAGCCATCTTGTTTCTATGAATGATACTGATAGCTTCTGTGTACGAATGCTTGAACAAAGGTCCACCAACAGCATTTACACATGTGATTTTCCCTTGTGTGTTTGCACATTGACTTAGGTCTAGATGTGTATACACAGGAGTACGTGTGTCTTTATTTTAGGTTTAATCCTAATACCCGAATTCTTGGGCTCAGGATGTGACACTCAGCTTTTACTCCCAGCTCCTTATCTCTTCTACATTTTCTCTTTGCAGCGCTCAAGCAAGGGGGAAGGGGGAGGAGGGGACCCGGGGTCGGGGTGGGGGAAAAGGGAGGGCTTCATGTCCCTCGTCGTTTCCTCCTCATTTTTTAGAGATCTCCATCTCCTTTCTTCCTTTTCCTCTTTGTCCAAATGCCCCCTTCCCAATCCCAAACACCCCATAATCCCCACTCCAGAACTTATCACCATCACCACCCCCACCTGTGGTCCCAAACCCATAAACCCTACCCTACAAACCCCATCCATTTATGGAAATCATCTCCTCCTCTTCTTTTTCTTCATGACGCTTCTTGCATGCCCTCCACTCATCTATCTCCTCCCCTCCTCCTCCTCCTCCTCTTTCCTCCTCACTGCCTAAAATAGCCATCACCTTTCTTTCGTCGAATCTAGATTTATGGCACCGAATGCCTTGTCTATGTCGGCATCAAATCAATGAGAGGCAAACAATGTTGGGTTAGTGTGGTTCAAGTATGATCTGCAGATCAGGTTTGCAGACTATCTGGGTTGGAGTTGATTCTTGGTTGGTAGGGCTTTCTGTTTGTCACAGTGAAAAGTAGTGGGCTTTTCAGTTCTATAGTTGTAGAGAAGAGGGTTTTTTACCAGGTTTCCATCTTGATTGGAGAAGAAAGACCTCGAGGGCTTTGAAGTCTCTACCAGAGGAGAAATTGTGAACAGAGGATTTCGTTTCAGATCTGGGGAGAAGAAACAATCGCCATTGTGACTCTCCGGTCTATGTCTTCGATCACCGCATTCTCTTTAGTAACACTTTTCTCTTTCATAAACAACAACATATCCAGATTGAAAGGTTTTAACCGAACTGAACCATTGATCCATGGTTTGGTTTGGATCAGTCTTAATGGGCAATGGATCAGTTACGGATTATAAAATTGCCAATCTATAAGTAACAGTTTTGTGACAGATTTAGCTTAATCCGATCCAATTCACACCATGTACACCCTTAAGCATGCAGCAGATTTGTCAAATAGGATTCAGCAGTATGGTCCCCCTTAATTGTATCTTTGTAATAGCTAGGGGTGGGAGCTTGATCTTTTTGATGAGGGGATTTTAGAGCTTGGTACCTATACTTGCAAACTAGGAGCTTTTAGTACAGTGTGTATCAATTCAGTAGACAAGTTAGATTTTCTAACCCAAATAGCTCTTGTCTTGACCTTCGGCTCAAACAATTGCTTCCAGCATTTCTTGTTCTTTGATAAACCTCTCATCTTGTTGTAATAGGTCGAATGTGTCCTTTAATTTCACATAATGACATGTGGGTGTAACTTTAAGATGCGACACATTCTTATTCTTCACCACATTATTTGTGCATGCAACATGTGCAGTAACAGGTGGCTTAGAATTCAAAGCAAACCTTTTAACAGAAAAAGTTTTACCTTTAACCTAGGCCGCATTTATCATTATCCAGTGTACATCTTGTTCAACGGAGTGTTTACAACATCTAGCTCAAACAAAGCTATTTTCAATTTTCCATTCAAATATTCTTTCTCAGCTTGGTAAGTTCGCAATCTTTTATTTAAGGTTTGAAAATTATCTTTAGCAATGTATGCTTGTGATCTTCCATAGTCAACTTGTCAGCCATATAATATTTTTGACCTTCCAAGAGATTGACCTTTGCAAGTGTTTCTTCTAATTCTTTCCTAAGGGAGAGATTTTGATCTTCTGAAGCTTTCCACTTGATAGTAATCTTTTTACCATACTTAGTTGCCTTGGCAAATTCATTGTACACATTATTGTACTTTTCCTTCCAATCTAGTTCTTCATCTGACACTGCATCATCTTCATTATCAAAGCCATTGTCAAAAGCAACCTGATAAAATCTAGCCATGTAAGCCATAATTTTTTCTTTGATAGGAGCAGGATTTTCAATATCGGGTTTTTCATCTTCTTCATTAGAAGAATTATCATCCCAAGTTAACTTGAAAGCCTTTTTCTTCGTCTTATTTTTCTTGTTCATGCATTCATTAATAAAGTGACTATAACTTTGGCATTCAAACATCTAACCCTTTTTGAAGACTTCTTTTCAAATTTGGATTCTACTTGTCAGTTTTCTTCCCCTTTATAAATTTCTTGAGTTTCTTTATTAGTAAAACAATTTCTTAGGGATCTATTTTCTCAGAATTAGAATCTGAATTACTTTCAACTCTCTTTGTTGATTCCTTAGAAACTTTTAAGGTAATTTTTTTTATTTTACTTTCTAATCAATAATAAAGTTTGCCTCAAGCGTTTAAAAATTCCCTACTAATTTATCAACTTTAAGATTCTTCAATTTATTAGTTTCTATAGTGACTACTACCTCACAATGATAACTATCTAGGAGAGGCGGAAGAATTTTCTTAACAATCTTATCATCAAGAATTGATTCTCTCAGATTGAAACACGAGTTGACCATGTCACTTAATTTGATATATAAGTCATAAAAATTTTCATCATCAGCCATTCTCAGTGTTTCAAAAGCAATAGTCAAATTCTGCAACTGAGTCTCTTTCACCAAATAAGTTCCTTCATGCACTGTTTGCAAGATGACCAATGCCTCTTTCGCATTCATACAAGTGAAGATCCTACAAATTCAGATGATGATATTCCATTGTAGATTGTCTTGATAGCTTTATTATTTCAATCACATGCATGTTTTTCATCTTTATTCCACAAACCCACATTTTCTTCACTAGTTTTTTTTTCCTTCAGCAGTAACCATAGGTTATGGTTAGCCTTTCATAACAATTTATCAGACATCTTCATCTATGGATTTTAGAAAGCTATCATCTTAACTTTTCAATAGGCATAGTTACTGGATCCATCATATAGATGGGGCTTGTTTGTATAGATGCTGCTTGGTTGAATTTCATTTTAAAAATACAACAGATCTTCACACAATAATTTTGTATGACCCGCTTTGATAGCAATTAAAGGTTTGGGCATCTTAAAACTTAAGTCGGATCTTTAGATTGCAGTTCAATTTACAAAATAATGCAACAAAAATTAAGAGAACTTACAAGCAAATCAATTAACCATACAATAAAGAAGACACATAGATTTTTATGTGAAAACCCAAACCGTAAAAAAAACTACAAGTCCGAACTGAACTATCAATGAAGCAATATAAATCACACAGTTACAAGAGATATATACTTACAACCCTTTCTCGATTCTTGCACAAGCTAAGGACTGTAATTCTCAATGTATGGATGTTATACACCGCAACGACACCTTGCCACTCACTGCATTAGATTCACCTTGCACTTGACTCCTCATACAATCTTCTACAAGCAAAAACAACAACTCATTAGAACAACGTTTTAACCCAATCTTTCTAATGGAAGCTTTAGAGAAAAAGATGATCTCCAATGTGTAATCTCCACTTAGAATAATAAGATTCATACTTTAGAGTTGAGAGAGAACTCCTTTAAATAACCACAAATTCGCACCTCATAATAGCAGTCATTGTAGAATAAGAACTAGTACAAATGGGAAACTCCCAACACAAAAAGGAAAGAAAATCCTGTAGGTCGGTGGGATTTTTTCATCATCAGATCGATTGGACACTTACTCGATCGATCGGGAATAGCTTATGTCTCAAGGTTGATCAATTGGGCAGCCTTGTTTTCTGATTTCTTCACTTTAGGTTTTTTTTTTTTTTTTTTTTTTTTTTTTTTTTTTTTTTTTTTTTGCGATGAGAACCAAAGTCCATTATACAAAAAATATAAAATATAACTCAATGGACCTAAAGTTTGGTTCAACCCATCAATTTGCCAATTACAAAAATGCTTGGTCTCACCCTTGAAACCAATGTAGAACTTCAAAGCCATGGTTCTACTTGCAAATGAGGAGAGTACAAAATCTCTACGTCTAGCTAATGTAGGTTGGTTTGTTTATTTTGTATATTGTTGAGTAGGTCTACAAAGATATGGGAAGAGTTGCAAATTAAAATGGACGCCTCATCTAAGGCCAGGTGTAAATCGAGGCAATTTCATTGAGGAAGAAGAAGACCTTATCATTTATCTCATAATCTCCTAGGCAACAGGGGTCAGGTGCCCACTGTCATCAATCATCATCTTCATATTTCCCTTTTGGAGTTATTTCTAACACAATCATGGATCTTCCTATCATGCTATCTACCTATAGATTTAAAATTTTTTTATCGACTTTGATATTATTTGTAGCCAGCTATATCATAGTGCCCACTTTCTTCGACTTGTATTACTCACCTTGTCTGTGACAACCTCTTGAGTAATCACAAGCTAAGAAATCATTTTGAGAAATGGCATTAATGTTGTAGATCGGATAAAGGGGTGTAACGGTTTGGTTAACTGTGTGTTTTAGAAAAACCACTAACCAAGCCGAATCATCGGTTTTCAGTGTTTAAAAATCGTAATCGTACCCTAAAAAACTAATACAAAATCTAATTGTGGTTAACCGTATTAGATGGTTCGGTTACGGTTAACTACACTAAGAAAGGATTTAAATATCGGATGGCTATGGTGGTTCTGTGATAAAAAATCAATAGTTGAAATTGATATGAAAATATGACTTGGGATATAATGGTTCAGTAAACAGCACATGATTAACTAAACCGTAT
Source organism: Sextonia rubra (assembly GCA_037013555.1). NCBI lineage: Eukaryota > Viridiplantae > Streptophyta > Magnoliopsida > Laurales > Lauraceae > Sextonia > Sextonia rubra. Next base: position 2,372,865 of record JASUAD010000007.1, read on the forward strand.
GTTACAGTTTGGTTCAATTAATAACCACGAGTCAAAACTGAAAACCAAAATCGAATTGTGAAGCATGGCTTTTTTATTTTAATAACCATAACTGTAACTGAACTGTAAAATATGGTTATTAACCGTCAGTTTGGTTTGGTTCGGTTTGGTTTGGTCGGTTAAATTATTTTTTTTATTTGCTTTTATACCTTTATCCGATATCATATATTGTGAGTGTATGTGAAACACCACTGCGATAGGCAATTAACAGGCAAAAATCACCCACATAAATTTACATGGTTTTAAAAACTTGCCTACGTCGAAGGAAACAAAGACCTGACTTTCCATAGTTACATGTGGTTCGAAAATTTTCTATTGCCCACAGCGAAGAGAACTTTAACATCTCCTATGCAAAGTTTAGGTTTACTAACCATATACCCTTTTCAAACCCCCAAGAAACGATGCCACTACAATTACTAAAATGCCTATGATCCTGAGCCTGTTTATTGATCAATCCAATGAAGCATCTGGATCATATTGTAATATAATAATTTACCTATGAATTGAAGTATTTTAATTGACAGTCCTTGTCGTCAGGCTTTTTTTTTCGCTTGAACTAGGAGATTTATTTAGATTGTAGTACGTAATACAAAAGTAGGCAAAATAGTATTGCCATTACAGCTGGATTCGCAGTCACATTGCTACCGTGAAAACGCTGACTAGATCTCCTTCGTCCATACATGAAGCCCAAAAAGGATGATGAACGACTGAGTAGGTCTCCTCGTCACCGGCCATTTAATGTCACCCTTCTCAGTGTATTTCGGGACCCATCGATTCAGCCCAACATAACCAACTTTTAATGTCATTGCTGTCGTTGTACTTATGTGCTCATGACTATAATATAATCATATCTAATTATATTCCTCCATTTAATGTGGGCCATATTCCATTATAATTTAAAATAGAAACATAGCGTAGCTTGCTGCATATAGTCTTTACAGTTTATCAATATTATACATTTCCTTAATATTGTCATTGTTGATGGTGACATTTTATTGAAAAGTTTGAGAATTGTGGAGCGTTGTCAGAATTATTATTATAATATTTAACGGACATGGGAATTGGATATTTAATTTATGGAAAAATATTCTCAAAAGCATTAAATCTTATCTTCAATGAGAATTTTGAAGGGAAAATATCTTCTATAAAACTTGCAAAACCCAATTGATCTTTGACAACTCACTTGGCTTTGGCAATTTTCATTTGTCCCACATTAGTTAAAATAGAAGTCAGAACGTGTTTTACACAGGATTGCACAGCGACTCTTATCCATGGCTCAAGTGGTGCAGTCCACTCAGAATCGTTCTTCAATTTCATGATTTCTAGATGACTGGCAAGGCTGATCATGGGTTAAGCTCACCTAACACACTCAAAACAGGTCCCGAGACTTACATATTCAGGTTCCTCAACATAACAGCCAAGACTGCTGAGCATCATTGTATCTTGGACTCCCTTGTGAACTCACTAATATGAGTGGTGAAAATCATATTAATGCTTGGCTTGTTTGCAAAGAATACATAGAAATTGAATTTACATGATTTTGTATTGAGTCCTTAAAAATGAAGAATCAAATGTGAATGTAAAAAAAATAACCAATAAGTATCCTTTATGGAAATTGAATTGAGCGAAGATGAGAAATGAATACTTAGCCATCACTTTAATAGTTCAAATTTTATGAATGTCTGATATCTTATTCTAAAATCATTAATAACCAATATCCTTCTCTCTTCATCTTATGTCATTCATACCTAACCTCTTTAATAATGCTTTATTGTGTTCATTTAACTATAAATTTCTATATATTCAATTCCTACGAATTTGTTGTAAACCAAAAGGCCAATAAGAAAAATGACATTGTGAAGCACCTTGAAGCAACCCATTTTCCTTGTAGTTTAGCCCGAATATAGAAATACCGAACCTAAGAGCATCCACAGCAGACTAGGTAAAAGTTTTCATTAGCTAAAATAGCTAGCTTGAAACAAAAAAAATAGCTCCAACAGACTAGCTATCACACTAGCTATTTTATATTGTCCCATTTTGGCTAGTTAAATTTAGCTAGCCACTGTACACTAGCTAAACATTAAGAAACTCTTTATTAAGTTGACTTTGTCATGTAGTATGCACATAAAGATATAATATTTGGAGAATGCATTTAAAAATTAATAAAAAATTAATATTTAAATAAGATAGAGAAAGGATAGATAGCATTGTTAGAGTGTGTAGTTAAAAAGGTGGCTAGCTAAAATATAATTGTGTCTTCTTAGTTAAAATTTGGCTAAAGAATATATAATTTTGTTGTGAATGATCTAATATATATTAAATGTCTTCCGGCACTGCTAGTACTTGTCTGTACTTGTTAATATTACTAAACATTGAAGATGATTGTAGGCATTATATCACCAATGTTAAATTGTACGACTAGTTTAGTAGATGTGGTTGGAGCAGCAACCTTCTCCATTCTCACCACTGATGTTCATAATTAAAATTAGCATCTATGATGTGATCAACCAACTTAGATTTACCTAAAACGCTAAACACTAACCTGGGTTTGTAGTTGTTTTTGTTCATAATATTTTCAGATGGCCTCTCATTGCCGGTCGAGTTCAGGGACGCACCGACAACCAAGTGAAGAACCACTGGAAAAGCCACTTGAGCAAGAAACTCAGGATGAAAAATGCTAAAGAATATGCAAGTGATTCGTCAATGTCATTCCCCCAGAAGGTCAAGGAGATAAGCTCCACCTCCCACGAGAAGCCACAAATTCCAACACTAATATGCACCCAAGCTTCAGTGCCATTTGTGGAGAAATGGGTCTCCAATCAAAAGACTGTCCGGAGAGAACTTCGGCCTTGGATCTTTCGAGTTCTATTTGCTTTTCTAATGATGATTTTTACCTTAACAACAGTGTTTTTTGGTAAGATCTTTTTGAGTTCTCATTCCGCTGTTCCAGGTTTGAATTTGGTCAGTTACTTTTCCTCACCTCCGGGGTATTTACCTCATCCGAGGTCAATGACCCACCTCACCTAAGGTCTCTCTCCTCACTAGAGGGCTAGGAGGCCTAGCCGCCCTAAGCTAGGCTACCAAATATATATATATATATTGCCGTTTAATATACCTTTTAGATGGGTATCCTCTATAAAATTTCTTCAGCTAATCATTGATACAAAAACCTTAAAGTGTTAGTAGAGGCAGTAAAAATACTTTTCCATGTTCTCCATTGAGTGGAGCCCACTTCTTAATACTCTCCCTTAGGTGGAACCCGGTCGGCGTATTTTTGGCAATATGCATTTTTTTAAGCCCTTAGTCATTCCTTCTAGGATTCGAATTCGCAATCGGTTAACTATGATATCATATTAAATTCTCTCAATTAACCATTGCTACCAGAACCTCAAGGTGTTAGTAGAGGAAACAGAAATATTTTTCAATATTCCTCATTGGGTAAAGCCCACTCCTCAACATCCTCTGAATGGTGTTTGTCGTAACTCATAATTAGATGTGCAGTTTTTGTTACTTTCTTTTTTTTTTTCGGAAGAAATATGGTAACTCTACTTGCTAGGCTTTGAAGCTAAAGACCAACTTTACTTTTCTATTATTAGTTTTTTTTTTGTAAGTACTGAATTTATATCGAAGGATCGTTTCAGATATGAATTTCTAGATTGCAGTTTGAATACTATGCAGCGGAAGAAATAAACGAACTAGCAAGTCAATCAATCAATCACATAAAAGAAAACACGAAGATTTTTTAACACGGGAAATCTCAACCAGGTAAAAAACCACTAGTCCACTAAGGACCAACTATCAAGCAATAGTGAACAGTTATAAAATATACTCACAACCTTTCTAATCACTCCCTCAACTTAAGGACAGAGTTCTTCTTGGACAACTCCTTGCCACAGCTCCCCTTCACAATGCGCTGCTCTTCTGTTGATCGTACCACTCCTTGATCGCACAAAATACTCTCAATCTTCTACAAGAGATATAGAAACAATATTCTCCAAATCAAAGCTTCAGCATAATCTCTCCGATGGAAGCTCTAAAGAAATAGGATGATCTCTAATGTATAATCTTGACTTAGAATAATGAAATCTATATATTAGGGTTGAGAGAGGAACCCTTTAAATGACTCACCATTCATGCCTTAAAAGAATAATCTTTGTAAAATAAGAACTACCAATTCTAGTACAAACAAGAAACAAATATGAAAAAGGAAAGTGAATATCTGTTCGTCAGGCGCTCGAAAGGAGAAGTGGGCTCTAAAGGGGACAAAACTTCTGCCTGGCTAAATTTGTCAGGTTTGCTGGAGAAGGTATCTGGTAGTTTGAGTAGGCAAAGCTTCTATCCCGGCTTATATTCTACTGAAGTTTTATTTTTTCTTCAAGTCTTCATTTCAGCTCTTTCGGCAACACGAACAACATTCTATTATAAAAGAAATACAAAATACAACTAAATAGACCCAGAGTTCTGTTCAACTCATGAATTAGCCAATTACAAAATCCTTGCAGTCTTCTCATTTGACAATTCATGAACAAAATTTCCTAGACATACAACCTACCTAAAAATAAAAACTAAAATTACATTGAGTAAAATTGCATCAAAAATTTTGTACCATCAACTTAAAAAACTTAAGGATAAAATTCATTGATTTTTATACATTTGAACTGGGTTAGGTTTACGAAGATTGCAGGGGGGTTACTTCTTTTACATACTAGCAGAATTAGGTTTCCAAATGGGAGCTGTTATATGTACATCAGTTTTGACTCTTCTTACACGGTTTCTTTTTATATACATCTGAGTAAGTGAGTGACAATGGTTTTTTGGTTTTTTCCTCTTTACAGTCAACACATTTACACAAGATACCCCCACCGATCCAAACATCAACTTACCTTTTTCTCTACACATTTTCTCCTCTTCCACCCTCTTCTTCCTTTGCTCTCTTTCCTCCTTCATTCATCTCCATTCTTAAAGATAGGTTCTCTTCTCTTGCCCATCATTTTCAAAGGTGTTTTCTATTCTCTTCTCTAGCATTCTCAAAGGTATTCTCTCTTCTCTTCTCCACCATATTCATTGAAATGAGTTCTTGCATGCTTGGATTTATTTATAAGAATGTATTTGCATCATTCCCTTTAATTTTTGTGAATGTTGTGCCTAAATACTGTGATTTTTTATGGTTTTAGATCATCGTCTTTTTGGATTTATTGTTGCCCTGTTTAGCCCTACGAGGCTGACCAAGATACATACTATCCGGCCACGCAGTATGAACTATGTGCAGCCACATAAGGCCGAACAGGATACATTGTGTTTGGCCATATGTGGCCAAACACAAGATACATGTTTGGCCATATGTAGTCGGACGTAACTGATGTGTTCGGCACTGTCTGGCCTAGCACTGGTCATTGTGTTCAGCCAGACAGGGCTGAACAGTAGTGTTAGAGTTGAATACACTACTGAAAGAATTGATGAATACATTATACCTATTTGGTTCTAGTGATTGAATTAAATACTTACAGATATGGATAATAGTTCTAGAGCTCAACCGACGGATTCTAAAAGAAGGTGTCGTCAATGATTTGAAGAAGTAATTGTTGAAGAGCCAAAACAACTGAAAATCCCGAACTTGGAAGAAAACAAAGAAGAAGATGATGATGGAGTAGAACTTGTTGGGCCGAATGACCCTTCATTACTAAAAAGTTCTCAAACACATGTTGCAAAATTTATTTGGGAAGAAGAGGTATGTTTTTATATTTTGGTAAGATAAAGGTTATATTTTATTTTTTTATTAATGTATAATTTTATTTTCAAGACCATCCTTCACTCAAGTGCTTGAGTCATGGCAAAAAAGTAGTAATGTGGCATTTAAATGAGTTAGATTTATTTAGACAGAAGATCAATAGATCTGGATTGTTGTCATTTATCAATACTTCTTACAAATTTGTTGATAAGAGCTGTGTAAACTGTAAGGTCTAAGCCCAAAGTAATCTCGATTTACGATAATTGATCTTGTTTTTCCTTAATTAATATTTATTTAGACTAACTTAACTCAAATCCCCTTGGGGTTTGGGTCATGGATAGGTAGTTGGATAGGGTTCGAATCTTACTTAGGTAGGTAAGGTCCTTCTTGTAAATTAGAGTTACATGATTTGCATCATCTTGACACCATATTAATTGCATCATGCATATCTCATCTTGTGGGTTAATTTTAATGTTTGGCCCAGTCCAACTCGGATCCATTTTGGTCCACTTGAATATCAATTGACTCAAACTGTAAAATCTATAAAATCAAGTGGACTTGCTTGTAAATTCTAGAAAATTTAGATTTAAAAACCAACTCCACTGTTCCTTCTCTGCATCTCCTTCTTCTTATTGCTGGAGCAGTTCTTCTTCACACCTTCTCTTTCACCAATGGCTGAAAATTGATGTTGGAGGTGTTGCATGTGTATTGGAGCAACTCAATCTTTTTCCACCCCATCTTCTTGCTTATTTTGTCCATCTAAATCTCTCAATTCCATCTCTTCTTCTCCTTTATAGCTCTCCAAGGTGAGGATCCCATCACCATTCCATTTATTTAAGTTTAAAAAGTTAAGTAGACTTAAATAAACAACATGCATGCATCTCATGCCCATTCTCTCAATTGCATGTTTTTTCATGTAATAGGATCATCTTCTATTGAGACTTTATCCATTATCAACCTAAGGAAAAAGCTTGATTGGGTGAAGCAATGATATAAGGCAAGTATAAGAGTGTATATTACCGCATGCATGTCCATTTATGTTGATTCTTGAAGAGTTCTCCTTGAATGCTAATTACAACTCTTTTACCTCTTTTAATTTAAGAATATGTGATGGTTTGAATGATAATGAGTCTGTTTAAGCAATAATGATAAAATGTGGTTATTGAAAAGATGTATGATGATAGTTTAGAGCAAAAAAAAAAACCACATTGGAAACTATTGAAGAAGTTCTGTACTAAACTTTGCTTTAGAACTAAAGTTTTGATGCTTACGGTTAAGCTGTGAAATGTACAATGGCTAAGCCGTGGCATAGCCGTAGGCTAACCACGATTAAGCGGAAAGACAAATCACAGCTGAGCCGTAATTGTAGGAAAATTCTATGAATTATGGCTAAGTCGTAACCCATTCACAGCTCAACCGTAGGAACATAAGAACTTAGGCAAAATTAGAAATATTCAAAGACCATGTAGGACCATAGAATGGTACCCTTACCTCAAATAAATAAGCCCAATGGTAATTAGGTATTAAGAAGGAAAAGTGAGGAGCTGTCACTCATTCCTCTTAATCTTTCGAATGGTTTCCGACGTCATGTCGTGGGTTTGACATAAGAAGAGGTGTCTATTACCTATACAATGTAACATTAAGATTTTGTTAACGCATTGACACTAGATTTCTATGAATACACCGTATTGAGTGACTAAGAAAATACAGATTATCTCAACTAGTGTTTGCTAGTAAACATTTTTGTTAACCAATCAATTCAAATACATTCATATTGTTTAAGTAAACCTTACCCTTAACATGAATAACTTACCCTCAGCATGATTTAATCATGTACCCGTTCTTCCTTGCGAACCTTGAGGCAAGATCAGAGATGAAACTTCTAATGAGCGTGAGCTCATAAGCCAAGATAGGGATAACTAAGGTTGAGGGGGTTCGAGCTCTAATGGTTTATTTAAGTATGCATTGTTTGAATAACAATTACTTTGTTTAATTTTGATTTTTATGACGGGATACAAGCTCAAAGACCGGTATATGTTTCTATATAAGAATAAATCAATCGTTACGTATGATAAGTGTGGAAGTATGAATTCTGATCGGACTTGAGACCACTGAGTTAGCACCACTTAGCTTGTACTTATAGGAGGTTCGACAGGACCGACTGCAGATATTTATATGTTACCTACTGCAGTAGTTATATGAAGAGTTAGTCAGCGCTCTTAAGGTAGCTAGATGGTCTTGGCTCGACCACTTGTAATTTTCCACTATATGATATGCTCTCCTTAGAAAGAAGATAGCCATGTGGATGCCAACTTGTATGTATTGTATTTCCGTTTATAATTCGTTACTCATGCTTAATCACATGCACAACATGCTTAGTTTCCGATTATTACTCTCTTCTAATCAATTCATTTCTAATTCAGTTGATATATTATGATAGTCTTATATATCTTTATATTTGCTTAGCCGTCGTATTAACAGTGCTATCCTTGGTGTTACAGGTATAGAACTCAATGCTGGTTTGGTAGTCAACGCAGCTCCGGAGGGAACCCCAACAGTACCTCCGGGTATAAATGAGTTGAACGAGAATGACGTTTTCTATTAGTCATCCTACAAAGAGTGTCATGGGGTTCATGTTTTGGGGTGTGTTTAGGACATAGCCATGATATGGCTTGTGGTTATACTATGTTATTTTGGAGTCCCTGTTTGAGGGACATGACATTCATGATGATGGATATATTTATGTATCTTAATATTATGTGCATGTGGATTGTTTAATTAGTAGACTTTGGTTTATATTCACGAATGAATGAATGTTTATTAGTGCCTATGACGAATTATAAGTTAATTTTACAGGTTTCTGGTTAATTATGACAAGTGATTGTTACATGTATATAAATCTTCTTTACATGTACCAGTGGAATCTCCCTTGTAGTAGTTTGTATGTGTCTTGACGTGGCACAGATTGTTACAGGTTACATGTGCCGCGCCTCGGGATCCACTCTAATCCTTAATCCCGGGTTCGGGGTGTGATGTAAACTTTTGTCGAAGAGTAGCATCCAGAGATTAGTACGTTCCACATGCCCTTTGAGGAGATGACAATTACTTTAGATGATGTTGCCACCATTATTGGGATCCCAGTGACGAGGATAACTATTTCATATAATGATGATTTTATATTTACTAAAGCTCAAGCACTACTGCACAAAGTATTAAGAGTTCAATGCTCGGAGGCACATCATGAGCTTGTACAGGTGAGGGGTCAATTAGTAAAGTTGGAGTGGCTAAAATATAAGTTTGATGTAGTGATAGATGCAGATAGGGAAGTAGCCATTGACTGTGCAGTGAGAGCCTATTTGCTATATGTATTTGAATGTACGTTGTTAAGTAACAAGAGTAGCACACGCGTGCCTGTAATTTATCTTAGGCTACTAATGGATGTTGATAGTATGAGTTCATATATATATATATGGTGCCGCTGCTTTGGCATATCTCTATCGGTATTTGGGATTAGTTACCCAGTATAAAGTGAAACAAATAGCCAGGTATTTGTCACTACTAAAAGCATGGATATATGAACATTCTCTTTATAAAAAAACAAAAAGTAGCTCACTTAAGCGTGGTATGAAGTGAAACAAATAACCGAGTATTTGTTACTACTAGAAGCATGGATATATGAGCATTTTCTTTCTAAGGAAAAAAAGGTACCTTACTTAAGTACAAACATTAACATTACCTATTCGATGTAGTATTCTCCAAATGCAAACAATTATTTGCCCATGCAGATACAAACTTTTCTTTATATGTATCTAACTACGTACTCTTCATATACTAGAGTGCTTTTGGATAATTATGGAAATCCTTAATTAGCCTAGCTAGAAGTTCATTAGCTCCTCTTTTGTGGAAGAAGACATCACCCTATTCCAACTTATATTGAGCTTGTTATACATTTTCTTGATTTCAAATAACCTTTTACATTTACTCAAAACATTCTTATTAATATACCACGTGTACAATAAATGAATACTCTTAGCGAATACACTGTTGATGGCGTTAATGAGCTCTAACTCTCTGTCTATCACAATAACTTTAGGAAGAACACCATTAGCATCAACAACGATAGAACGTATTGCACCCAACACCTATGCATAATTGTCTTCACATTCAGCTTGGAGGTAAGCAAAGCATACAAAAAATGTTATTTCTTTGGACATGAATAGTAATCTCCAAAAGAGATAGACACTACTAGTTCATCTTGTAAGTGCAATAATTATTAAGACATGTGGAAATATACACAACAATTCTAAGTTGGTTGGGTGTGTCCAATAAATATCATTGATGCTGTCGGTATTGTCATAATTCTTATATCATTTAATGTACTTATGCTCTGCCAATTTGGCCAAGAGTTGTTGCATTTGACTTCTCCCACCCTGTTCAAACATTTTCTGCTTATAATGAGCATTGTGGATAGTCTTCATTGTGGTTATATTTACTTCACTTCTTTGATTCAATGTAACCAAAATCTCTTTCGGCCTAATCATGCTTTTTGACATATCAACTAACAACTTCGTCTTTTCCTTTAATAATCCCCTTATAAATGAGGTCCCTCCTAGATACTCCTTAGCCAAGTGATTATGTACATCACACACAACTTCCAACATTCAATCATCATTTGTAGCCAACTTCTTGCTCTTTAATTTAAAAGGGTATCCACATTTATTCGAACCTGTTTGCTTGATCTTCTTTTTAGGGGCTCCTTCGTCATTGGTCGTGCATGCATCATAATGTCCAAATCTCTCACATGCAAGGGTAATTATCAGTTTTACACTAACCCCACTTGCATTTAAGGCTCTAATCATAACGGCAATACCGTTTCTCTTGCCAACATCACGAGCCCACTTGATTAATGCATCATAGCTCTTGAATATTTACACATATGGCCTTTCAATTTTATTTATTAACTCATCCAAGTAATTTAAAAATAATCCCACTTTGCGTCTTACCTCATGAGTGGTAAATTCACTCGTATAATCAATTAAACAGTTGGAAAAAACTTGGCTGCATTGTGTAGACAAACCATCTTACAAATGGAAAATGAATAAGGGATAAGCAATTGGAAAATCTTTTTTACACTGTTTGACCCTGAATGGTTAAACATTTTAAATGTGTTCAGCCTGGTATAGCCGAACATATACAATGATGTTCGGCTTTGCAAGGCTGAACAAAACGCTGGATGACAAAAAAATTTTCAAAAAAAAAGAAAATTTATTAAACTGCAAACCATACTGACTTTGTCACCGCCATTATCATTGAAAACTATTATTTGAGTGTTAATCTCTACCTCCATTGCACTATTTGAGTGTTGATTGGAATTTGATGGGGCAAAGAGTAATGAGAGCGGAAGAAAATGGTGACTTGTACTCTTAGAGGGTGATGCTCTCTTAGAGGGAAGAGGGAAGAGGAAAGCAGAAGGTATTGGGTGATGCTCTCTTAGAGAAAAGAGGGAAGGAGGTGTAGTTGGAAGAAGACCAAGGAAGGAGATGATCTCTTAGAGGCAATAGGGAAGGAGAAGGTTAGGGTGTGTATAAAAAGAACTAATGTAGCGTTTGGTTCGCTGGAATGATTCTTGACAGGAATGGAATGGAGGCTAGAATGAGCCTGGAATGGAATGAGGCATGAATAGTAATTTCCATTCCAACGTTTGGTTAGATAGAGGAATCAATCCAGTAATGGGATTCTCATTCCGATTCCTGTGTTTGGTACGCTGGAATGATGCTAGGAATGGAATAAAACTTATATAAACTGACGAATATATCCCTGTGATAAAGATACCTTAAACATGATTTACAATAGCAATAAACATCAACAAAATCTCCATGTAACATATTACTAAACTTAAACATCACATATATTATCTAAACCAAGTCATTTAAAAATTCGCATTCATCCAACATGTCCGAAATAACATCCATAGTGCTTAAAAGAAAGAGTAGCAAATATAAAATATAGATAATGTATCAATGCACCTAGGTGCATCAAAGACCTCCACTTAATAAAACCCTCACAAAGTCTTCTTTCTCATCATCTTCCAAAGTAAAAAAAACTGCAGTCATCTCATGATCATGACCTATAGCAATCAAGGCTCTATTGCGTTCCATCCTTGATAGATTTGGAAGCTTGCGAAGCTCTTCATTAATTTTATCTCTCTTCGTCGCTATATCCAAATCAACACCAATAGCTCAACTGAACTTCTCAGTAGCTTCATCAATCTTGTTCCTATGATCATGGCTGCTTCTCAAAATCCATCCATATTATCGATGCTCTTCCTCCTTTTTCCTTTCTGACTAGTTCCTTCATTATTGATTGAAGCTGTAGAAATTTCATCTAAATTCACAAGACAAATTTTGGTATCTTCATCTTCCTCATTCCTAGTCAGCTCATCCAAGATATCTTCAGTGGTAGCAGCTGCCCTTCCTATGGCACGGTCTTTACCAAATATAGTGCAAAGCATTTCATAATGTGGAAAACTTCTAGTCCTCCACTGAGTTGCACCCTTGTGCGTCTACAAAAAACATATAAATAAGACAAATAAAGCATTATATTCAAAGGACAGATAAGAATACATCAAATAATTCTTAAAATAATAATACCTTCACATAATCGTTCCAAACTTCATCTTCCGCAACCACCAAATTTTTCTATGAATCCCATCCAAATCCATTGCAATTCACTCCATTAAGCATATCATACATAACACGAAAGTCCTTTTTCATTGTCTTAATTCTAGAATCAATGTGTGGCTTAGCTTTAATTCCACTTTGAGGTAACTTTTGCTTTAACACAGATTCAAGCACTCCAAGAAAACCTGGCTTGAACCCATTGTCAGCCTTATGAGTCCCAACATTAACCATGTCAAACAATGCAAAGACCAACTCTCTATCCTCATCTTCGGTCCATTTTCTTTTATTCGTCCCTGGCCCCTTGTCATTCATGTCTATGTCTTCGTTCATGTATATGCCTATTAATATTGGAACAACCAAATCACCAATAACATGGTATAGCAATTTAAATTAATCATTACAAATAGTCACTCCAATACAGGCAAATAAAAGAAACAACTATTACAAACTTGTGCCATTAAAATACAAACAAATTTAAATAGTTCATCTCCACGCATTAAACATAGAAATAGCCATTACAAACTTGTCCCATTAAAATACAAACAAATTCAAATAGTTCATCTCCACGCATTAAACATAGAAATAGCCATTTGTTGTCTAAATGAGGTCCATTCAACTGAAGTCTCTATGGTGCCAATTAGATCCGTGTCTCCTTTGTTGTCCTCCTCGTTTAGTTCTATATCTTCATATGGGTCCACAAGTAACTCGTTCTTTATATAGGTATGAAGCAAACAACACACCAAGATAATATGAACTTGAATATTAATGGGATAAAAGGCAGGACTCTTAAGAATTGCCCATCGTTTTTTCAATATCCCAAAGGCTCTTTCTATTACATTTCTAGCAATTGAATGCTTCATGTTAAAATATTCCTCCGCGCTCGTCGGTTGATGTCCATTACTCCACTCATTCAGATGATAACGTTGAACTCTATATGGTGCAAGAAAGCCTTCACCATTTGTATACCCAGCATCAACCAAATAGTAGGTACCTTAAACAAATTGAAAATTTTTATTATGTTAGTGATCTATAAATTTTTTAAAAAATCAGATGATTATTTATTTTGTAATAGTATTGTGTCTTACCACGTGGAACAACTAGACCGTGTCTTCTAGCAATTGCATCCTGTAACACTCGACCATCAGCGGCTGACCCCTCCCATCCGGGTAATACATAAGTAAATTGTAGATCTGGAGTACACGCTGCAAGGACATTAGTTGCAATGTGATTTTTTCTAGTTCGATAGGTTTGTTAATAGCCGGCACATGAACCAATATGTGTGTTCCATTTAAAGCTCCTAAACATCCCTATAAGACATTACAATGCGTCAAAATATATCTACACATAGATGATAAATTACACAATTACAATTGTAAAAAGATATGAATCATTTACCGTAAAACACTTCCATTTTTCATCTACCGAGTTTTCTGGTATTGGCTCAGGTTTCTTAAATAACTCTCTTTGTAGTTTAATGACTGCAACCAAAAACCTTTTAAAGTACCTACTTATTGACTCCGCTGAACGATTAAACTCACTCGGAATTACCCTATTTTTTACGTGATGAGCAAGGATATGCAAGGAAATTGTAACCAGCTCATCAACCAACATGTGTCTGGTTGGTTCCAGCTTTCCAATTGTGCTAAGCAAGTGACATAACTTCACAAATGGTCGCCTAGTCATTCTACAATTGTTCAAACATGTGTGATCACTCTTATACACCCAATTCTTGATTATTTCTCTATTACCATAATAATCTAATTGGTACCTAGATCTAACCCCACGCATGCATTGTTTTTCGAAAAATTTATATGATAATTGTATGAATAGACCCAGTAGATCTAGAATGTCCAACCACCACTGCATAACCATTGCCAATTTCTTCACTTTTAATTTTCTTTTGGCTAGACTAACACGTGCCATAACTGTCATAAAAGAAAGATACATCAATTTAATAAAAAATAGGTATCACTGAGGACATGATTAAAGCATCATTCGAAAAAATATGAATGGCAAAAGTAAAAATAATATGAACACATGCAACTTACCATGCTCATGATATATTAGAATAAAAAGACAACTATAAAAAATGATCCCAGCCCCCTCTCTCTGTTCCAATTCTCCCCCCCCCCCCTCTCTCCCTTTCTATCCACAATTCTCCCCCTTCTCTCCCTCTCTATCCACAAAGCCCCCTCTCCTTTTCTCTCCGTTCCTAATTCATCCCCTCTCTCTCTATCCACACTGTCCTAACCCCCACTTCTCCCTCTCTCTTTGTCTCATTTCTCTCTTCCCAAATCTCCCCCTCTCTCTCTCTTCCCATTGTTCCAGCCCCCTCCATCCCATTGTCCCAGCCCCCCTCTCCCCCTCTCTATCCACAATTCTCCCCCTCTCTGTCCCCACTGTCCCAGCCCCCCTCTCCCTCTCTCACTGTCTCAGCCCCTCTCTCTCCCTCTGTCCTAGCCCCAATTCTCCCTCTCTCTTTGTCCCCACTGTTCCAACCCCCTTCTTCCTCTCTCACTGTCCCAACCCCCCTCTCACTCTCTCACTGTCCCACTTCTTCCCCTCTCTCTGTCTCAGCGTCCTCCCTCCCTCTGTCCCTCTGCCATTCTCGTCCAGCCTCCTCTCACTCTCCCCCTCTCACTGTCCCCAGCCCCCTCCCTCCCTCTGTCCCCACTGTCCCAACCCCCTCCCTCCCTCTGTCCCTCTCGCCTAACCCCCTCTCACTCTCCATCTATCCCCATTGTCCCAGCCCCCCTCTCCCCCTCTCTATCCACAATTCTCCCCCTCTCTGTCCCCACTATCCCAAACCCCCTCTCACTCTCTCACTGTCCCAAACCCCTTCTCACTCTCTCACTGTCCCACTTCTTCCCCTTTCTCTATCTCAACGTCCTCCCTCCCTCTGTCCCTCTGTCCCTCTCTCCCAGCCTCCTCTCACTCTCCCCCTTCTCACTGTCCCCAGCCCCCTCCCTCCCTCTGTCCCGACTGTCCCTCTCTCCCAGCCTCCTCTCACTCTCCCCCTTCTCACTGTCCCCAGCCCCCTCCCTCCCTCTGTCCCGACTGTCCCAGCCCCCTCCCTCCCTTTGTCACTCTAGCCCAACCCACTCTCACTCTCCTTCTCGCTCTCTCTATCCCCACTATCCCAGGCCCTCAATCTCCCTCTGTCCCTCTGTCCTTCTCAACCAGCCTCCTCTCACTCTCCCCCTCTCATTGTCCCCAGTTCTCCACAGAGCTCCTCTTCCATGGAAGCTCATATGTGCGAAAGACGTGGTGATCTGACGGTCTTGATTTAATTTCTCCCATCTCCATCTCAACCTCACATCCCAACCTGTCCTTGGATTCTCCTACATCATTAGGGTTCGAATCCGAGCGACGAGTCTTATCTAGATCCTGAGGAAGTACCAGGAAAAACACCTCTCCCTTTCATCCTTGGATCCAACTACTCCGGCGTCGTCGAATCCATTGGAAATGGCGTTTCTAGGCCTCCTCTCAATCTCCCCTGTCCCAGCCCCAAAAGCTAGGGTTCGATGAGGAGCAGTGAAGAGGGGAGAAAGAGAAGAGGGAGCATGCGTCTGTAGCAATGAAAAAGGGAGAAAGAGAAGAGAACGACAGAGAGTGAAGGGAGATCATACCTGAGCGGCTACGCTTGCTTGGCGATGGAAACGAGAGAGACTGTAGAGATGACCGAGGAAGGGAAGAGCAGAGAGAGACAACGAGTGGGATTTTTTTGGTATCGCAGCAGGGCTTAGTATTGTAGCAGGGCTATTATCGACACAAGTCATTGATAAGAAGGAATGGAATGACCATTCCTCTGCCCCCCAATGGAATGATGATTCCCTCATACAAAGGAATGGTGATTCCTGAAGTAATGATCATTCCCCCACTTTTTCATGAACCAAACGTGGGAATGGTCACTCCAACGGAATGACCATTCCATTCCGACCTTCATTCTAGTGAACCAAACGTTACCTAAGGGATTTAAGTTTGCAAGAGACGAGGGCTTTTGGTCTTTTCATGCAGAGGCAAAATTGTAATAAAAGATTTTCAAAATCCTAGTACAAGACGAGTCAAAATTAGTGTACATATTGTAAGTCCCTTTCCAAATTCATGCTGTTCTTGGGTGAGTTTCTAGAAAAGAAACTGTTCATTTTCATACACAGCCTTCGTACCTAGGAACATCTAACAACTCTGTTTCTTCCTCTTCTTATTCACTACTATTAACTTAGAAACAACGCCTGCATCATCCATCTCTGCAACTTTTGCTGTCTCTTCCACTCCCACCCTAACAATCGTCATGAAGGAAGCCCAAAACCAGAGATTTAGTGTTATCGCAAAAAAACTCACCCCATAAACCTGTCCAAAACCTCCTCCCTGCAGTTATCAATGGCTCCCTCTCGCAGATGATCCACTTCTTCTCTTCTTCCATTTCTACTCTTATCCCTACCTTCAGTAGCTCCTTAAATGCTTCTCCAACGATCTAATGCCCGCCTTCGTCTCCCAGTTCCCTTCTCTTCCTTCCACAATCAATCTTCTCTGTACTCTCCACGCCCCAATCCAGCCACCCATTGAAACATTATCTAAAACCCCATGCACCCCACACGCCCGACAAACCCATCTTCATCATCTGACCCCTAGATTGTCAAAATCGTCTCTACACTTAAGGCGCATTTGCTGTCTCTTTGCGCCCATTTGAACTTTATCTTAAATGCATTGACCCCTTCAGTTGCTTACCATGTCATTAGCAATTGAACAATCCCTAGTGGCTCGGGTTTCTTGAGAGTTTTAAGGTAACAAGGAAACAAAAAATTTGCCATTGGTGAAAAACACCTGCGTCGAATTCAACGCTCTCCTTTTACATTAAAAAAAAAAAAAACACTGAAGTGATTACCGAACACCACTCTAGTGCAACCATTGGCTTTGAATAATCTACAGTGATTTTATAGGTAAAATTCTTTTTAGTTTGTTTATATTCCTTAATTTTTATTATTTTAATTCCCAAGTTCGAAAGAACCTAACGAAAGTTTGGTCTCCATAATTAGTATCACATCAAAACTCTACACTTGAAGTTTTTCGAACACTTATATTGATTGGGCTGCATGTGATAGATTTTATTGTGGGTATCAGAGCACATAGGAGCACTAATGTCAAACAATCCCCTCTTTTCTAGTTGCACATTTCCCAGTTAAATTCTCTCTCTCTCTCTCTCTCTCTCTCTCTCTCTCTCTCTCTCTGTTTTGGTTCTGGTGACAAAATGGCATTTTCTCTCCCTAATTAACATAAGTTTAATGCAGCAAATGTTGATGTATTTGAAAAAACAAACCCTATACACAACCTTTGCTTGGGTCTCCTATTCATGTTGGGACCAGAGATAATTTCAGGGGAGAAGTCAGGTACCCACCACATACTCAGTTACATGTACTTGCTGCTTCCAATAACTTCAATCAGCATTTATTATGATTTCCAATAAAATATTATTTAAAGTGTCCTAGTAACATGGAGAGAGGGTGAGAAAGGCTCACCTCAATATTATGAACATCCATGAGAGGATATACACAAAGGAGAAAGCAGAGCAAAATAAGTAGCAAAAGTCTGTTGCTGGTGAAAGCTAATACTTTGAAGGCAGATGTGAAGCCTAAATCAACAGCCCACGTCTCATTGGATCCATTGACAAAATCGTAGTACCCGCCATGCAGAGCTAAGGTTTTGTTATCCACTGCTTTTTTAACGAATGGGTAGGTTAGCAGGTTACCCAGCAACACATTAACTGCTTCCTGCACAAGTAATTCAGTTCAACAACCCCACCTGTAATAATAGATCAGTAAAACATTTCAATGTGTAATATATAAATTTCTGAGAATGGATTGTACAAAGAAGCTCATTATATAAGCCTAATCTAGGCCATGACCCAATAGACTACCCAATTCAAGGCGTTCATCTTATCCTAATTCATTTCTCATCTTAGATAGGATAAAAATTATGGTCTTTTCCTGATTGCTGGGTTAAAGTAAGTTTGAAATGGGAGTACTAAACTTGTATTAACATAACTTTTTCAGGGTTGAAGATTCCTTCACTGCAATGAATGAGTTTTTTTTTAACAGATTAAAATCAACTACTGGTAGAATTGAGCACCTACCAAATGGGAAAAAGGCATCACTGGCCAAAAGTGCTCCTTTAGCCTCTGCTCCTGCTTTTCTCAAAGCTATTCATAGACTCTCTAGGCAATTTGGTTGTCCACTTCCCATGCCCAACATGCAGTTATTCTGTGGATAACAGGACAAGGTAAGGTTTTTTACCATGCCTTTCAAGGTCCTTTAACATTTTAGAAGATAATCTAGAACAGCCCCAGTCCCCAATAAACCCTGAGGAAAAGAATAAATGAATGAAAAGGTTCCAGCAAAGAAACAATCCTGCTGACTATAAAGAAGTTGATGTATAAAACAAAATTGACAACAATGCACATCTTTTCCCTTTTTAATGGTATTCACCTCATCTCCATGTCACATGGGTTTTAGTAATTTGATCAATATTTAAAAAGAAAGAAACAAGAAACATGGCATAAATAAATGACAGAAATATGCAACTACAACTTGAATCAGAAGTCCGACAGCAGGGATACATATGGATAGGTCAAAAATCCACTGATCCGTAAAACCGAATGAAACCAATCCGATCTGCGGATTTTTAACCAAACTGATGGTTAATGGTTTAGTCATGGATTGAAAAATTCCTAATCCATTAGTAATGGTTTCGTAACGGATTTTACCCTTTGTCTATTGATTTAAACCAAACTGAACCGTTGACATATAATATATAATTTTAGCCTTCGTCTATGGATTTAAATCGAACTGAACTGTTGACATATAATATATATGTATATTTATATATATGCTTTTCTTTTATATAAAAAAAAGGTTAAGAAGCAACTTCCTAGTTGTTGATCATCCAACTTACAATCTCATCCATTCACTCCTCCATATAAAATCTTCTAAACTCTTTTAAGTATTTGAGGTTTAAGCTCAATTAAACATGGTGATGGGTTTTTTTTTCTTTTTCTTTTTTTTTTTTTGAAATTTAAATGCAATGGATTGATCGGTTTTAACTGAACCAAACCGGTCTTCCAAGGTTCGGTTTAAGTAGGCAACGGTCTAGCTACAGATTACAAACCTGTAAAACCATAAGTAGCAGTTTGGTGGATGGATTAGGCTTAATCCGCACCAATCCGAACCATGTACACCCGTACATATGGATACAAGCCATACAGCTTAAACATCAATTTCACATAAAATACTCTTACAGTATCAGATGACATTTGATATGGTTAATCTATTCCGAATTATTAGGGTTTTTGATAAAGTCCTCAGCTTCCTATCAAAAGGTGCAATTTTATTTCAAGGCAAAAATTGAGATGGCATGAGTCATAGGTAGGGTTGTCAGTTGCATCCTACTACGAGGGTACACATCTTGCCAGGCCCTCTCATCACGATCATCACTTCATCAAAGTCCCGTCCAAACTATGTTGGGGTTGGCTACATTAATTGTGTTTCTCCATCCTAGTCTACTATGGTCCAAATCCTCAAATAGGTTATGCTTCTTTCAATCCAACCTTCTACTTTCATCCACATCTTCTTTGGCCTACCTCTAGTGGAATGATGGTCTCTTAGAATTCATGTTTATGTTGTCCTACCTAATACAACCCCCAATGAGCTGAAACAAAATGTGTGTGTACATATATATATAGAGAGAGAAAGAGAGAGAGAGAGAGAGAGAGAGAGCATGGTAGCCTTTGGTAGGTGAATTTCGATCAATATATTGTAAATGCAAAGCATAATGGCTAAGAGGATGCATTAAACATCCAACTTAGGTTTAAATGTGTGGAAGGAAGGGCTTGTCAAGATGCTAATACCTTTGGGGTCTTAAGTAAGATCAAAAGAAGTTTTAGTGTATTATTCTTAAATTCTCTCCTTTTTTTAATGGATTTTTACTTTTAAATTCTCTAGTTCCTCTCACACTGGAGCAATCTGTTAGGGATTAGAAAACACAGAAAAATGCATACAAATCATCACCAAATTGTACGTCCATGCTCTAGGTGCTTTGGTTCCACCTAAAGAGGCCTATGTTACAACCAGATCATCATAATCAAAGCCTTTCTCTAACTTTGTTGTGTCAGCTATGTGAATAATTTTGTTTTACCAGTCCAATCTATCTTAGGCCAAAGCCTCGGAGAGGTTGTACTTCTGACCTTTCCTGAACTACTTCCATCCATTTCATCTTCAGCCTACCCCTTCTCCTTGAGAGGACATGATGTAGGCCCTAAGGTTGGGGTTGCGTAGGCCAAAGCACATGTTCGAGGACACTTCAAATTGTCAAAAGACTTCAACACACGAGAACACACCTCTAGGGATAAAATCCACAATTCTATTAATCAATCCAAGTTTGAAAATTTCTACTCTACAATGCCATATTTATAATAAAAGCAAACTTAATGCCTAAGCAAACCCTAATCTATTAATAGAAACTTCCCTAATAATGCAATTAAAAAGCTACTAATAAAATAACATAGTCCTAATCTAATTAGATTTGAATGGGACCACTTGTGGGGCCCAAATTGCATTAGAACATCAAGAAAAAACCATTATGTCATTGTGCCATTGTTGGTCTAGGTTGGACCTGTCCAAATCATCTCAAATTAATCTCTCTTAATTTATCACCTATTAATGCTACCCATAAATGCAATGCTCCCGACAACATTTATTTATGATTCTATCTTCCTAGTTTTCCATGCTGCAACCACAATGTGTGACCATAATCGAATGGCAGTGACGAAAGCATCTGTATCACGCTTTGCATTTGACACAAGGATAGGTGTGGATGTCATGCTTAATGCCATGTCCTAAGAAGCATGGACACGGACACGAGACACAGATACGACACGACACGGACACGCCGACACGGCGTTTCTCGAAAAAGTAGGACACGGACACGTCAGGGACACGTTAATAATATATTAATTTATATATATAATCATCTACTAAAAAAATAACATCATTTTAACTTTTTTAATCAATTTAGCAATCAAAAAATAAAAATTCAAGTACCAACTAACAAACATATCAAATTATCAAATATCAATACAATACTAAAACATAATTCATAATCATTAAACATGAAATATCCATAGTTCCATAAAATCCATAAAAAGAAAAGGATTGATCATCTCTTTCTCCTCTCTAAAAAAAAGAAAAAAAAGCAAAAAGCAAAAAGCAAAAAAGAAGTCAATCTTGAAGCCTATTCTTTAGTGAAATATTTATTTGTCTTTTGCTTGTGATATGATTGCTATTTACAATCATATATTTTTTCATGGTATAAAATTATCATATATCAAGTTTACAAGTTTTAATAACCACATGTTAACAAAGTGTCCAAGAGATATTAGCCACATGTTTATTTTTTAATCATAGACACAGGCTAGAAATTGTGGGACACGTTGCAAAAAGAGTATCAAACAAGTGTCCGAAATTAGGATTTTTAATTCTTAATTATGGACACGGTTAAATAGTATCGGACACGTGTCCAAGAGTGTCCGACGAGTGTCGGTGTCCGACACGTGTCCGACACGGACACGTCACTTTCTTAGAAGTGTCCGTGCTTCTTAGGCCATGTCCAAGCCATGTACAAGTGTGACTTGCTTGTGCGATCTTTCTGTGATGTTAATAATAATGTAGCATGGGATGGAGAACATTTATTTTACATTCGCTTCAATCTCACTTCATCTATACAGTAGCAACAACAGGTACTAATCTACAGCATATATCACAATTAATGCTTTATGAAATTGAGTAGGCGATAAATCTATTTCTTTTTTCATAGGTGGTGTCTTCTTGTCACAAAGTCTACTTAGCAATGAAAATAGCCCTCACACAGCAATTTGTGCCCAAGATTGGAAATGTACCAAGCAATACAATACACTAACAGTGATTCACTAGATGACCTTTCAGATATGTTGAAAGAGCATATTAGTAAAATCTGAATACATTATTAAATGTAGAATAGTCAGAAAAAATTATTATTATTATTATTATTATTGTTTTTACCTAATAGATATTTCCTACTCTGCCTGGCTGACCGGCCAAAAAAATTTTCATGTTGCTTATTGCATGTCCCAAGCTCAAATAAAGGAGGATTAACATCTAATTGAACTCGGTGCCCAATGCCAATGTAGAAAAAAGCTTTAAAAAATTATTTTATTCTCTTCAGGCAGTGAGCCTGGCCCTCCCCTGGCCTAGCCCTTTGACAACCTATGGTTAAAGTGTGGGACCTTCTTTTTTTAAATTCTAGTGAAGAGAGAGACTGAGTGTGGGACCTTAAATTCAGCCCTCCCTCAGTCTCTCTCTTCGCTAGAATTAAAAAAAAGAAGAAGTCGACCCATTTTTCAGAAACAGCATTTAAAGAGTAGGAAAAATGGGAACCAACCTTAGCTATTACAATGGCATTGCTCTTGACATGCTTAACACAGCATCATGAAGCTCACTTTCTCCTGGAAACTTTTCAGACTCTACATTAAATTCAATATCTTCAGGTGTCAAACCATCAGAGTCCTGAACCAACCAACCCCCACCAACTTGTCTGAGTGAGAGTTTTCTTTTCTCACTCTTCTTGGCCTCAAGGATCCTCAGAATCTTTGACTTGCCACGCAGGATCTCAAGGCCCCTTTCTGAATATTTTGGTGCAACCACCATCTCATAGAACATTCGTGTCTGACCATCTGTTGGGCTCCTGAACTCTCGGATTTCCTTAGCAAGATCCTTAAAACACATCAAGTGACAATTTAATAAATGTAGGTCAAAGACCCAATCAAATGAATATTTGACACGACCACATCACTTGCCTCATCCACTTCTACATTGAAAGCAACTATTCCTCCAAATGCACTGACTGGATCAGCTTTTAGGGCTAATCTATAAGCTTCAAGAATGTCATCTTGTGAAGCTACCCCGCACGGAATTGTATGCTATTAGGAGGGTCCAGTTACTGCCTAGGTGTGTCCAATAATAGTTATTTTTTTTTTCTTGAATGTTGTATACAATTTTTCATTAATAAAGCAAAGCAGTACAAGAGAGTTAAGAGAGTTATACTGACAAGCTTTATCCAAAAAGAAAAAACAAAAAACATAACAGGTGAAGAGACCAAAAGAAAATAAAACCACCGAACAGATTAAACATCAGCTACTGGAAAGGCTGATTCTGTCCAATTATAAATAATCATATCAGCTGGAATGGCGCTAAATTGGGAACTGATAGAAACCGTTGATGCATAAGGACATTATACTGGTCTCATTAACAGTAAACCTTAAAGACATAAGTTATTAGGGCTTCAGACCATTCATAATTTCCTCTAAAATAAGAGAGAGAGAGAGAGAGAGAGAGAGAGAGAGAGAGAGAGAGAGAATCAACTCTGGGCCCTCGGGACGTATGCATTGGAGTGACAGTTGCTGCAGCCAGTTGTTGCCATGTGCGCTAGTTTTTCCAGTTCCGTAGTTGATAGTTGATGACTTATCAAGATTCATTAAAAGGAGAAGTAAACATACATATCCTGATTCCTATAGAAACCCATGAAATCAAAGTGCCAAATGCAACCAGGAGTATTAAGTTGTGTTCTACTGCTTTTCAAAAGCAGGACACAAGGTAGAGCTTCTTTATTTATTTATTTATTTTATTGAAAACCGTAAAACCATGTTTCTGACAAAGAGCACCTTCCAATAGTGCTAGGAGCTCTTGTCAACATGTGGCAGAGTTGTAAAGCCGTGAAATGGGTGGTCAAAATAAGAAGTTCCCCTCTTTCTTTGACTGTCCATTTTGTAACCATAGAGTAAATGGCTATCAACATTAAGTGAACATGCTTTTTTCTTGAAGGGCTAGGCTCCTCAGCCCTCTTTAATCTGGTAGTGCCATTTGTCCAAATAGGTTTTGCAAAAAATGTATATATGGTTTTAAGTAGTTGTGTCCAAACCAAAAATCATTTTCTCTGTTATGCAACTTGGCTGAGACAACTCAAGGGAGTGACTGCATCAAGCCGCTCCAAGTCTTAAATTTTAAAACCTTGCATCTGATTCAAACAATAATAAATAAATGTTCTTTTCTTTTTTATCGGTAACCAAAGATTTCATTTAAAGAGAAAACCACAAGAAACAACGCAATACAACCAGCGTATAAGAGAAAGCAATGGTACAAAAGCATTATACCAAAGCACCAAAATAGCACAACACAATGATAACTAAGAGTTGCAATGTACAGTTAGTACATGAGCCTAATTAATTGCAAACATAAAAACTCAATTATTTCATTTGATCCTACAATATCCAACCCATTAGAAACTACATTTAACTACTACACTCTCAAGTCTCACCCTTCTCTCCCTGAATCATCACATTCAGAGAAGGCTTAGGTTTTTGCAGGCCAACCTGGCCTTTTGACACCCCTTCAAATTTGGGGCACCAATAGATATTTGTTTGCACTTCTCACTTCTCTTATTGGTGAGATTTGACAATAGTTTAGAGCAATATAACTGCAAATCTTCCTATTGCTTGGGACTCAATATGCTTACCTAGACAGCTTGGAGGCCTTGGTATATTTTTTATATATGGCACAAATAGAGCTGCTCTGATGAGACAGGTTTAGCATATCATATGCAACCATCAAACATGCTGTAATCTATGGGTGGGTTTATGCTAAATATTTGCATCATAAATCTTTTCGGGATGTTAAATTATCTTCTTCAACTTCATGGGGATGGAGGGGTATTTTATCTCTTCAGTCATATGCTCTGACTTATATCAGGCATTTAATTGGAGAAGGGAGAGATAATAATTTCCGGTTTGATCCTTGGCTGCAAGATGGGCACATTAAAGATATGTTTCCCACTCGCATTATTTCTGATCTTCGAATGGGGAATTCTATTCAAGGATTCCTTTTCTTAAGGAATGTAAATTGTGATACTAACTGTGCTTTCTGTCCGTCCACTTGGGAAGACCAAGAGCATCTGTTTTTATTTTGTCCTTTTTCTATTGAGGTTTGGCAAGGAGTGCTTCATATAATCTTGTTGCAGCCGGTTTCATGCTATTCTATTATGGAACTTATTCAATCTACTTTAATTCGGGTAGACAAAGTTCAAAAGGGATGCCTATTCTTTGTAAGCTCTTACTCGCTGCATTTATTTGGCAAATTTCTAGGGAAAGAAATACTCATATTTTCAGAAAAGCTTGTAGAAGACCAGAGCATGTACTTCAAGATATTATCTCAATGGTTTATGGGAGATGCATGTACTTGGGTATTCAAGTTCCAAGCAAAATTGAGAGTCAATGGAATTTAACTCCTTTTGAGCCTATTTCTCCTCCTCAACTCGCTGAGGTGTTGGAACCTAAGGAGGGATGGAGACTGACTATTTCTCATGTTTCACCATTCTTGGTTGGTATTGTGTGGTCAGATAAGAGAGATCCTGAATTAGGGGCTATCACAGTTATGATTTCTATCATGGGGCATGTTCTCTTTTGGAGTTGATCCCTTTCATATATCTATACACGTGTTTGAAATCCAGGAATCCCTTCATGTGGCAATTAAGGATCCCACTAAATCAACTTGGAGAGATAGATTTAAGGTAAGAAAGATGGCAAACATGGTTAGGTGTCATCACTAGGCTTCTTTTGCATTACTGTCTCAGTGCACCATTAAGTTGAGCAAGAGAATGAAGTTAGAATAGGGCTTCTCAATTTACTACTACAGAAGCATTAGATGACAGTATGTGGGCTTTTAGATGATGGTTTTCGTTTCATTCCTGGTGGCCGGGATGTGGGCTATTTGAATCTTGATTGGTGGTCTCTTTGTATAAGATCTGGTGATCTTATAGTTGTGTTTTAAGGCTATTTTCCCTCTCTCGTAATAAAACCTTTACTTACCTTCCAAAAAAAAAAAAAAAAAAACTTGCTTAATGTACCTTTCCATGGTGTTGTATAGCTGCTGCAATTCCACCAGCATTCACCACAGAAAGACTCTTGTCAACATAGAACGCAGCTTTTTGATGAGGATTTTCACCATAACGAAGTGAAGACTGGAACCGGAGAGGTACTGTTAAGCTGGAAGGAAAAATAGCCACTAGAAATTAAAGAATCAAAATCACATGGTTAGTCCAAGCAGATGGCACAATCATGTTTTCATTTAGGTGCTCAACTAAAAATAGATATATCATTTTTTTATGTAAGACTTTGAGATTGTTTAAGCAACATAGTTACCTCCATCCAACTGCGTCCACAACCACTCTGAAACTGCCAAATCATAAGAAGCAACATGCTGGAAAGCCTTCAAAGCAAGCTTTCTTTGGAACTGATGGTTATCCTGTGCTTTTGCTCTCAGAAATTCAAGAAGAGCAGGATAATCTTCGGCATCCACAACAACCAGAACATCCTTGTGATTCTGTTTGTGCACTTATGCAAACTTAGTATAATTTAAAAAGGTCAAGTTACTCAAATTAAATTAAGAACAACAACAATGACAACCTTCGCAGCAGCTGTGATCAAGGCGTGGCCGCCAATATCAATGTTTTCGATGCCTTCCTCAAACGTAATCCCAGTGGTTGAAGTAACTTTTGCAACAAATGGGTACAAGTTCACCACCACAACATCAAATGTCCCTGTCGGAAAAGA